>OX276370.1:10126857-11488607 GCA_946251885.1 Cosmia pyralina | reverse complement strand
CCTACGTATTTGATATTAATTTCAACTTGCTACCTCCAGGCGTTCCTGAGAAAAAGGGTCTTGACAGACTGACAGACATACAGCCGGACAACGGAGTGATCCTACAAGGGTTCCGTTTTTTCCTTTTGAGGTACGGAACCCTAAAAAACAAACTATTCAGCTTTATTATTTAAGTAGCTAAAAAAAAAAGAAGAAAACATCAACACATTCCACCGCGTCGCTGTCAAATTAATGGTGGCATGTCCATACTGACAGCCATTACCTCATTGGCTGACATATCATCAACAACATATTGTTTAAAGCATTCTGCCAAACTCTCTACACCTGCAATCTGTGGGTCACCTACACGCAGCGGGCCTTCAACGCTCTTCGAGTACAATATAATAATGCGTTCAGGGTGCTGGTGGGGCTCCCACGTTACTGTAGTGCGTCTGCGATGTTTGCGCAAGCGCACACAGACGGCTTTCACACTGTGCTGCGGCGCCGCATCGCATCGCTGATGTTCCGTACGCGTGGGAGTGCCAACACCACCCTGAACGTGCTCAGCCACAAGCTGGACAGCCCCCTTCTGCGGCACTGGGTTCAAGCACATGTGCGTGTGCCTGGGGCCCCAGAGGGCGGCAAGTACCTTAATTATTATTTTAATAATGTAACTAACATAGTTTTTAAGTTGTATACTAACAATATTATGGGCATCTTGCCTGAAATAAATAGATTTTATTTTTATTTATTATTTATTTATTGCTAATCCTTCGGCTAAAGTAAAAGCCACCACAGCCCACAGATCACTGGAAGTGACAGCAAACCTTGAAAAAATGATTATGTATTTACATTAATATTACAGTTATTTACTGTGTAATATTTACTGTTTTATCATTTCATGATAGCTATTATCAGAAAATGTTGAAATCTCGAGTGAAGATAACTTATAAATAATAATGTCGTTTTGTATCTTTAATTATATTTATTTGCCTCTAATTGCACAACGGCAGGGTAATGAATTTTTCTCATATATAGACAAGTACCTAACGAGCATTGATCACCTCGCTTGCTATTCGGTGATTTTATCTCATCTTTTAGAGTATGTTGGGGTAAGTTCGGCACTGGGATAAGACCGTATGGCCGCGTTCTAACCAAAGACGTTCGTCGCTGAGTACGCGATCGTTTATGCGATCGTTTGTCACTTTTTGTTCGGTGAATCGGACCGCACGCATGGTTGCGCCGACACAGGGCGCCTTCTGGAACAAAAATTTACATATGAACGCGTTGATCGCTTTTGGGTAGGACGCGGGGTAGGACTCAAATTCCCGGCTAATTTGGCAATTATTTTTCTCTCTCGTGTCAACACGAAATAAATGAGAATAGCTAATACAATCTGCCTAGCCTTTTCCCCAACTATGTTGGAGTTGGCTTTCAGTCAAACCGGATGCAGCTGAATACTTGTATTTTGAGCGACTGCCTATCTGACTTCCACAACCCAGTTACTGGGTAATATGATACCCCTTGGTAAGACTGGTTGTCAGATTCGGGCTTCTGACGACCGGTAACGACTGTCAAAGATACACGAATGACAGTCGCGAACAACGGCTTAACGTGCTTTCCGAGGCACGGAGAGTCTCGATACGTAGCCAGCAAGGTAGTGGGCTGAATGTCCAGAGTTGCGCCGTACCTATCATAGCAGACATTTGCGGTGAACCACTTTTCAACCTTATTACCTTAGCAATTAGGTTGAAAAGTGGGTTATCGCAAATGTCTGCGATGGCACATTAAGTACTCGTATCACCACTCTATTATAGAGGTTGCGGCCAGTTGGTGGTATGACAACCCTGTGCCTCGGTAAGGCCGTGTACACAGCCGTTGGTCCTGCACAGCTGATCTTTCCCCGCTCGGGAAAATCGGTGTCAGATTTCCGTCCTATCGGACTATGACAGTGAGGGAAGAGGTAGTGCACCTGTTTCTGCGCAGACACTTGTGCACTATCATATCTCCTGCGCACTTGGCTAGCCTCTATTAAGATTAACCGCCGTGACCGAAATTCGGTCGGTAAGATATTATATAGTTAAATAGATAAACCATTTATTTAGTGCACACTAGAGGAGGGGCTCGTGGCTAAGTAATAATAGCCGCAGGGGTCGATCCATCAGGTTAAGCTACGCTTGCCGGGGTTGGTCAGTGGATGGGTGACCATTCTTTACATACCGAGACTCCTCCGTGCCTCGGAAAGCACGTTAAGCCGTTGGTCCCGGCTATCATTCGTGGATCTTTGACAGTCGTTACGGGTCGTCATAACCCCGAAAGTCTGACAACCAGTCTTACCAAGGGGTATCGTATTACCCAGTTACTGGGTTGTGGAGGTCAGATAGGCAGTCGCTCCATGTAAAATACTGGTATTCAGCTGCATCCGGTTAGACTGGAAGCCGACCCCAACATAGTTGGGAAAAGGCTAGGCAGATTTTTGATTTATTTAGTGCACACAACGTACATAATAATTAATATCACAACACACTAGAGCACAATTAAATGATAACAAAACAAATCACATGAATATACAGGAAAGTTTTTAAGCAGTGCGCGAATTTTCAGTGTTCTGTCCATGAATGTGCTCTTCCACTATGGGACCAACTCTGAAATCACGGAAAAAAATCAGCTGTTTCATACATTTTCGATGGTCGAGTAAGTATTGAACTTTTGTATGAAATAGTTGATTTTTTTTCGTGATTTCAGAGTTGATCCCATAGTGTAAGTTGTTCATATTTATGGGTAAAACACCCTGTGAAAATTTGCGCTACGGGATGAAGTTTAGAACTTGTACCAAACCGAATTGAAGATTGTATTCATCATTATGAACAACTTTTACTATGGGACCAAACCTGAAATCGCGAAAAAAAAATCAGCTGTTCAGTACATTTACCTACATCAAACTCGTCAAAATGGACTGAACAGCTGATTTTTTTTTCGCAATTTCAGGTTTGGTCCCATAGTAAAAGTTGTTCATAATGATGAGAACAATCTCCCATTTCAATTTAGCACATGTTTTAAACTTCATCCCGTATAAAAGCAAGGTGCCAATACTTACAAATATGTTCAAAAAACAAAAACATAACTGAAAGAAATAAAGGTCAATGCACTACCACATTACCTTTAGTATAGTATCAACACGAAAACCTACCTTGGAAATAGGTCTAAAATAAATACACCATATACAGAGTGGATACGACAATACAACAATTAATTAAACTTCGTGTACCTAATCACGTACCCAATCTGCGTACAAAAATTCAATTCAATTTAACTAATAGTTTAGTCACAAGACAATAGTTTTCATTTTCAAGATTTCAACATGATGTATCTGATAATACAGATATTAGACCAGCCTCGCCTAAAAAAATAAAGGTTAAAGACATTGCAATATTCTTCACACACATGTTGCCAGCTACTTCAATATGGGAATTAATGCATGTTGTACCATATACCAGAGGCATAAGAGCCATAAAGCGTGTCATCAGAATTAGATAAGAAAATAATGCATACGGAAGTTACATCTAGTCACTCTTGTCAATCGAAAATTTTGAATGTACGAAAGAGATACGTATGTAGACGATAGTTCGTTTATTTCTACGTCGCTTTCTCGCCGAAACAATAACAAGCCAAACTTGCAAAAACTCGTCACAAACAATGGTGTGTTGGGTCGGTCAGTGCCGCAGTCGCCAGCTGTGTTAAAATATTTAAAAATGGTGTTCTATTTTGTTTACATTTTTAAGCTATTTAGTTTTTTAGAAGAAGTCACTTTTTTAATTTCAATGTTAGGATTTATTTGATAATTCCTATAAACTGCTCTACATTAGTTCTGCTCGTATCGTCCCCGGTAGCAGCGGACGTGGAGAAGATCCTGAGCTCTGTTGGTATTGAGGCTGACGGAGAGAAGCTGAAGAAAGTTTTCTCTGAGCTCAATCGCAAGAGTGTTGAGGAGCTGATTGAGCAGGGCCGCGAGAAGCTGTCGTCCATGCCCGCGGGCGGAGTCACCCCGGCCGCCGCCGGCGGCGCGCCCACTGCTGCCGCCGCTGAAGAGAAGAAAGAAGAGAAAGAGACCAAGAATCTGAATCAGAAGACGAGGACATGGGCTTCGGTCTATTTGACTAAATGCACTTCGCAGTTTTCTATGGTTATTCCATTTTCTATGGTGTTTTCATTTATTGTCGTATTGTCGTATCCTCTCTGTATAAGTCCCACCATTTCGTTTCCATTCAAACTGAACCCTTTCATGTATTCTATTGTTTTACGCCTAAATCAATATAGAACGATTGGCCGCTGGAGTAGGATCAACATTCATTCTTAATTACCAGGCCCTGGCCTATTTGTGGGCCCGTGGGCTATTTTGTTTGGTTGGTGGTTTATTTAATTTAAAATTTAACACGTACTAGCTTTTGCCATCGGCTTCACCCGCGTGGGTGTCGGAAATTACCCCACGGTAACAGAGTTAAAAACTTTTTTACAAAAAAATACAACCGACTTCCACTAACAACACTACAAAGTGAAAAATAACTTTAATTTCGGAAGTCGGTGTCTGATTAAATGTATTTTCGTTTTTGCCACCGACTTCCGAAATTAAAGTTATTTTTCACTTTGTAGTGTTGTTTTTGGAAGTCGGTTGTATTTTTTTGTAAAAAAGTTTTTATTTTTCACTTTTTAGTTGTGTACCTACCCCACACAAATTCTAATACTTACCACTATCTGCAAAACAAACTAGAACATCATCCATATAAAAGTGGGGAAAAAATACGTATTATTGAAGCTAACTCAAAAACTACCAAAGCTTAGTTAATCAATTTTATATGGAACTAACTGTGATGTATACCCTCTCGAATAAAATAAAAAAAATCCAAATCGGTCCAGCCATCTTCGAGTAATCGAAGGTTCCGACGAATTGAGAACCTCCTCCTTTTTGAAGTCGGTTAAAAAGTATAAACTATGCCATTTTTCATCTAAATCCATTCAGCCGTTTTTGCGTGATTGAGTAGCAAACCTCCAAACTTTCACATTTTTATTAATATTTATTTCCTTTATTTCATTTACATTTTTAAATATTTTTATAAAAAACATGAAATAAAAAAAACATTTAAAAATATAAAAAAATAGTAGCCCACCGGTATCGGGAACAGGGTCCAAGCTACCGGTGGTCAGGGCTCCAGAGAGAGGAACCTCCTCACTATGCGTGCCGTGTCCATGCACCTAACGAGAGCCTCCTTAGGTGTTGGTTGAGGCTCTTGGCAATTAAACCATTGGCTGATACAACTATCGGCACAATGATTGCCGAGTCCACATCCCACATGTCGACAACCTCGCGAGCCAAGTCAAGATACTTCATTTGTTTGTCTTTCTCGGCTTTCACGAGGTTCCCGTCATGTGGGACTGTTATGTCAATAATCATTGCGCGCCGCTCTATTCGATCCACCACCACTATATCAGGCTTTTTGGCAACATTAGTCCTGTCAGTGATGATGGATCGATCCCAGTACAATGTGATATTTCCATTTTCGAGAACTGGGTCGGGCACATACCTATAGTACGGCACTTCCAATTCCACAAGGCTGTATTTAAGAGCAAGTTGCTGATGGATAATCCTGGCTACAAGGTTGTGTCTATGCAAGTACTCTTCGTTAGCTACACGAGAACACCCAGAGATAATGCGTCGAATTGATTCTCCCGGTCGGTGGCATGCCTGACAGATGTCAACCGTTCCGTCTTTCACAATAAATCTCCGGTAATTGTTCATCATGATAACTTCGTCCATAATTGCATATTAATAATATATTTATTTATTTATTTAATTATTTATTTATGTTAATACGGTTTGTGGACCAATTATATTAACACATACAGTAAATATAACATAATCATAAAAAAGACAACAAAAAAAAAAAATAGAACAAAGATATTATAAACAAAACACAAGTTTTAAATTTATATATATCTCATATTAATATTATTATTACAAGCTGCGCCCCCCGGTGTTACCCGCGGTTTATGAGATACACTAAAACGTGTATTTATTATTTACCGGCTTTATCAACCGGCTATATTGTACCGAGACTTATTAATAGTCTGCCCCCAGAATTAAACAAATGTATTTCACATAAAAATATCAAATGTAAACTTAAGCAATATTACATAAGTATTATGTAGGAATGATTGTAACTATATAGATTTAAAGATTTTATTAATTGTATCGACAATAACGCATACATGCAAAATGCATCATTGTATAGTTCGATTTTGAGATAGACTCATGAAAGCACAAGTTTAAACCTTAGTGGTTTTTGGTTGCTATATAATTTAATCCTGTATTCTTTTGTATAAACGTTAAATAAATAAAAAAAAAATAATCAGTGTGAAAAATATTCACATTTTTAGAGACAAAAATTTGCTCATCCCACGGGAACACTACATTTTTTCGGGATATAAAGTAGCCTATGTGTTAATTCAGGGTGTCAGCTACTTCCGCACCATATCAAAATCGGTCGGGTCGTTCGAATTTGAAAGAGTAGCATATATATTTGAATTCCTTGCTTATCCACGGGAACACTACATTTTTCCAAATAAAAAGTAGCTTATGTGTTAATCCAGAATATAACAACAACAAACCAAATTTACATACCAAATTTCATCCAAATCTGTCTAGCCGTTTGAGCGTGAAGAAGTAACAAACATACAATCATACACACACACACACATACTCACAAACTTTCGCCTTTATAATATTAGTGTGATTATTATAATAGGAATAGTACCTAGGATATTTTACATGTGTAAAATATACGTAGCTTACATAGCAAGACTACATCAATATGTAGTCTAGTGAAATATAATAACAGATTATTTTTAGTTTTTTTATATTTCTATGGAGCGACCAATGAGTAGGTAACCCAACAGAGAGAAAGCTTTATACTAACTCGCAATGATAGGTGCACTACATGACAACGTGCGGGAGTACAAAACTTAGAAGTTTTGCCTTTGTGGTTACCGAAGCGCAAACCTTTTCTGATTCAAGTTAGCAGCATGTTTAAATCCCTTAAACATTATTATTCGCTTGTAAAGAAACGGCTTCCAGTACTTAAGTTCGTGTTTAATAGCTTTTTTATTACTTAAGTACAGCTTTGAGTGCAGATTTAGGTATACATGTAGGAAATAACAGAGGTTCTGTTTTATGTCTACGTTATAGAGTTTAAGACTATAACTCCATTTACAGACATTTAAACAAACCTTTTTAGCCGACTGCGCCAGAAAGAGGGTTATGTTTTTCGAGAGTATGTATGTATGCATGTGTTAGATTTGATATAATATATAATTACTAAGCGTATATATAGCTACTACGCAAATAGCAAGACTTAAATGTCAGAATGGTTATTGGTTATTTATTCTGTATGAAAGTATTATGAATATGGTGTGTAAGGGAAGGATTTCATAAAGAAAAGCACAGAAAGACAAGACTAGATATTTATTATTTCAATTAGGCTTGTCAATAATTATTCATCTTTAATGAGAAAGCTATTGTCCGTTCGCAAAACTAGGTCTTCATGGAGAAGAAGGACAAGAAACTCCATGGAAACAGTATTACAGTATTCTATCAACACATTTCTTATATTTCCACAAATTATAGTTATCTCAAACTGTTAATTCTATCACTCAGAATAATAGCAACATAATAACAATATTTAAGGTATAATATGAAATTACATAACTTACATGACACCTGGTAGATATATTTCACATCACAACGGCACTAGCACTAGCCACTTGAACATCCACTGAGCAACTGCCTCGAGAATGTCATTACAATCCTTTTTATATCCTTCCACCCCTTCCATTTATCCCTTCCCATCAAACATCAACTGACAGTATTTTATATTAAAATAGCAATATAAATTCTAAGATATACTACAGTTACTATCAAATATTATTTAATTATTTATAGTATATAACATCTGTACGATTTTGACAAGTTAAGAGTGGTATATTTTGTAAACACAATAACTAATCAAATTAGATACTTCTACATTGGTCTCAAGCTTCGTAAATGTGACAGATGTCAATATCCAACAAACAGTTATTCTAATAATCTAAAGATTGTTTTACAATGATTCGATGATTTTAATCACAACCGAACTAACTTCCGGAATCAAGGTAATCTCAAGTATTTATTTTTATATATTAGACACATAATAATTACATTTATCTAACACGGCCATACTGACAAGTACTTCGCTCTCGAAGTACATTAGATACCGTTTTTCTACAATTGTAATTTACTTTGGTTTTGTCATTGTCATTTTTGTTGTGTTTTGCCAATTGCCTAGACGTGTCAAGTCCCCTCCACCCGCTGCTAGTGGGATAGACTTGCACCAAGCAAATGACCGACCAGCGGAAACACTCACAGTCATAGTCACAGTCAGCTAATTACAATTATCTAATACGGCCATACTAACATGTATTTCGATCTCGAAGTACAAGATAATTATCATTATACAAAAACAATAGTGTGAAACTTAATCACATCTTACTGTATGTGGCCAAACACCCGCCGTCGGTGAAGCTCAATCACCCGCAGTCAGTGAATGCCAGACAACAGTCAAGGCAAGCTCTTTTTGTATTAATTAAATAAGTAATCAAAACAATATACCGCTCGGTCAACCTGACAATATCATTGCAAATTGTATTGATCATCCTTATTACATTTTCTGTTAATTAATTGCAAATATTTAATATGGTCACTCTGTTGGTACCTTACTTTTTATTAAAAGGTTATAATAATAAGCCAAATCAAAATTATCAAGAAACACGGATCAGTTCCGACAAAACTATAACTTTATTTTAACAATACTATTAGTAAGCATTTTGAAAGTGAAAAATAATAAAAGAAAGCTAATTATTAATAACCTTCAACCTTGTCATATTTGTTTATGAGATATTCGCTATTTCTTTCATAATATAAAAATACAATTATGTTTCATTTACTTTATGACATTACCAACTTCAATTTTGTAAAGTTTCCTCCAAAGCCATTTTTTAAATTAATTTGTGATCAACAGAGCAATAATATTAACAATTTTAAATTAACTTTCCGTGAACACTTGTTTTTTTTAACCACCATACAATTCTCAGCACGTTTTCATGTTACGACGAGGGTTGAGTCAACGACCCGCCGTTACCAATGGTTTCCAGCAGAACACGATTGCTCCAACGTTGATCATGAAAAAAGCAAAATAAAATCATTAGAAATATGTTATGTGAGACTGAGCACTATCCCACTTCTGATGTTAGATTTGATATAATATATAATTACTAAGCGTATATATAGCTACTACGCAAATAGCAAGACTTAAATGTCAGAATGGTTATTGGTTATTTATTCTGTATGAAAGTATTATGAATATGGTGTGTAAGGGAAGGATTTCATAAAGAAAAGCACAGAAAGACAAGACTAGATATTTATTATTTCAATTAGGCTTGTCAATAATTATTCATCTTTAATGAGAAAGCTATTGTCCGTTCGCAAAACTAGGTCTTCATGGAGAAGAAGGACAAGAAACTCCATGGAAACAGTATTACAGTATTCTATCAACACATTTCTTATATTTCCACAAATTATAGTTATCTCAAACTGTTAATTCTATCACTCAGAATAATAGCAACATAATAACAATATTTAAGGTATAATATGAAATTACATAACTTACATGACACCTGGTAGATATATTTCACATCACAACGGCACTAGCACTAGCCACTTGAACATCCACTGAGCAACTGCCTCGAGAATGTCATTACAATCCTTTTTATATCCTTCCACCCCTTCCATTTATCCCTTCCCATCAAACATCAACTGACAGTATTTTATATTAAAATAGCAATATAAATTCTAAGATATACTACAGTTACTATCAAATATTATTTAATTATTTATAGTATATAACATCTGTACGATTTTGACAAGTTAAGAGTGGTATATTTTGTAAACACAATAACTAATCAAATTAGATACTTCTACATTGGTCTCAAGCTTCGTAAATGTGACAGATGTCAATATCCAACAAACAGTTATTCTAATAATCTAAAGATTGTTTTACAATGATTCGATGATTTTAATCACAACCGAACTAACTTCCGGAATCAAGGTAATCTCAAGTATTTATTTTTATATATTAGACACATAATAATTACATTTATCTAACACATGCATGTATAATTGTTTGGCACGCTCTGCGGCCTGAACGGCTCGATGGATTTTAGCTTGAGAGGTGTCGTTAGATTCGTATTTGTTGTGAGAGTGACACTGGGTATATCAAAATAAAATAAAACAAAATGGCGGATTTTTGGCGCCAAATTATGTCTTAATTTTTTTTTTTTAAATAAAGGGTTTAAAAGGTGATTACAATAATTAATAAAACTAAAAAATAAAAAGAGTAATTAAAAAAAATAAAAAACCCGACTGCGGTCAAAAACTGAAGTTAAAAAAACTGAAAAGTTAAAAACAAGCCCATTTTAAATTAAATAAATGTCGGAAGCAGGCGGGACCCATTTAAAAATATAATAAAAATGGTATGGGTCTCGCCTGCTTCCAACATTTATTTAATTTAAAATGGGCTTGTTTTTAGCTTTTCAGTTTTTTTAACGTAAGTATTTTACCGCAGTCGGGTTTTTTAATTTTTTTAATTACTTTTTTTTTACAGTTTGTTCAACCGATTTTGACTTCTATTCCGTAGGCTTAATATGGCAATAAAGTCAAAAAAATGGTTACAATACCAACTGTTTACTGCAGCTGCCATTTATTATGCCACCAACGCAATAGAAGTCAAAATCGGTTGAACGGACTGTAAAAAAGGTTTGTTTAAATCTTATTGTAAATGGAGTATAGGTGGCTTACAGTTGTCATCCTTTTCTCAACTCTATTGGGGTCGGCGTCCAGTTACACGGATGCAAATTTCAAAGCGATCTTATAAAGACTACCTTTGAAAAAATAAAAAAAAATTAAGAAAAAATTAAGTTTATTTGTCACAAAAACACACACAAAGATAATTAACTCGAGTAATATAGTAACACAAAAAAAAAAAAAAAAAAAAAAAGGTTCCGACGAATTGATAACCTCCTCCTTTTTGAAGTCGCTTAAAAACAAAATAGATACCTACACAAATATATAGGGTGACTGGTAATTAGTGACCGATACCTAAACACATGATTGTGCTTGTTACGTATGTGTATCAGTCTTTATAAAATATATATTATCTGTGGTATTTCCGGATCCTGTTGTCTTGTCACCGACTCCGATCGCTCGTCATGCAATGGCTGAATACACGATACATAAAATAGTCTGGTCGTCTTATTTATTTATAATATCTGGCCACCCGTCGTAACATGGTGTCAGAAGATACAGAAGAAAAAGAAGTCACAAAAAACCACAAAAGTAAGTGCCGCAAACAGTCAAAAAAAAAAAAAAAAAAAAAAAATTTCGAGTAAAACGTCGCCGCGTGGTCCAGCCCTAAAATGCCGGAAAATAAAAACGCAAATAATACAAGTTATCCCCTGCCGCCGAGTAATTTCAGCTTAGATATCAACAACTCGAACATGCCATTGGCTTGGAGAAATTTCAACACAAGTCTAGAGATTTACATGATAGCCAACAATTTAGAAGAACAACCAGACAAACGAAAGGTAGCCATTTTACTACAAATCATAGGCCCAGACGCTCTTCAGATATTTTACTCGTTTAACATACAAATTGACAAGATCACCTATAAGGATTTACTCGCCAAATTTGAAGACTACTTCACACCACGTGTCAATATTTCCGTCGAAAGACATAAGCTGTTCAACAGAAAACAAGGTCCAGATGAAGAAATTGAGACATATGCCACGGATCTCAAGAATCTAAGTATCCAATGCAATTTTGAAGGTCTTGCCGATGATATAGTAAAGGACATATTCTCATGGAACTTAAATTCATCTTGCTCGTACATCAGAGAACGTATCCTGATCGAGAAACCATCAACATTTGATGCCGCCGTCAGTCTCGCTAAAACACTAAGAAATACTAGGTTACAGGCTAAAGCTTTATCAAGCCAAGAAGTAAGTGTCGTTGCCAGTCGTCAATCGCATCACAGTCGCCAAACACATCGTAGTCAAGAGAGTCGCAATCAAAAAAGTCACAGTCAAAGAAGTCACAGTCGTCAAAGAAGTCATAGCCGTCAAGAAAGTCAAAGTCATCAGTCTCAAACAAGTCAAAGTCGTCAATCAAGTAAAGCATCGTCCAGTCAAGAACCTCAATCCAAACAGTCAACCAAGAATTGTTCCAGATGTGGTCAAGTTCACCGAACAAAATGTCCAGCCATAGGAGTCATCTGTAACAACTGCCACAAGCCCAATCACTTTGCCAAGTGTTGCCGCAGCAAACATGTGAGATCCATAGAAGAAGAAGAAGAAAGTACGGGTACTGATACTTATTTTCTAAATAGTCTTTTCACTAATGAGATTTCTGTCAGCAAAAAAAACCCTTATCATACAACTTTGTCCATAAATAGTAAGAATGTAGACTTTTTACTTGATACAGGTGCTGACACTAACATTTTATCATTTAACTCTTATAAAAAACTTAATTTGCCATTGAGTAGTTTAAAGAAAAGTAGTCACAAACTATCAACCTTTAGCGGTGAAGTATTACCGACTGTAGGTCAATGCATTCTGTCTGTCACACATAACAACAAACTATACAATGTTAATTTCCACATTATAGATATACCCTGTAGGAATATTATTGGTCGCAACAGTTGTGAGAATTTAAAATTAGTTAAAAGAGTCCATAATGTCCAATTTCATGAGTCACTCAATGTATCACAGCTTGACAAATATAAAGATCTCTTCTCAGGAATAGGTTGTCTTAAAGATTATGAATGTCATTTGTCAATGAAGCCTGATGCTGTACCGTCTATAGATGCCTGTCGTAGAATTCCATTCAGTCTCTTAGAACAATTAAAAGAAGAATTAGCCATGTTAAAAAAAAATCAAATTATAGTCAAAGTCGAGGAACCTACTGAATGGGTAAGCTCAATTGTAATTGCATCAAAGAAAAATGGTAAACTACGCCTGTGCATTGATCCAAGAAAACTTAATAAAGCCATTATGCGTCCTCATTATCAATTTCCAATTATTGATGAAATTAAATCCAGCCTCTCTGGTTCACAATATTTCACTACCCTAGATGCAAACAAAGGTTTTTATATGCTAAAGTTAGATGAAGCTTCCTCAAAACTATGTACATTCATCACACCTCAAGGTAGATATAGATTCCTAAGACTTCCCTTCGGGATAAATGCAGCCCCAGAACTGTTTCATTCCATCATGACAAATAGATTCAGTGATATTCCAGGAGTCAAAATCATGATGGATGATTTCCTAATTTACGGTCAAACTAAACAAGAACATGATTTTAGGTTAAAACAAGTCTTAGATAGAGCTAGAGAAATAGGAATAAAATTTAATAAAGACAAGTCTAATATATGTAAAAGTGAAGTCAAGTACCTAGGACACATCTTTTCTAAAGATGGTGTGAGAGTTGATGAAAACAAAGTGAAAGCCATTTGCAGTATGCCACCACCAACAAATGTCACAGAATTACAAAGGTTTTTAGGTATGGTTACATACTTAGGCTCATACATAGAGAATTTGTCAGATAAAACTTCTAATTTAAGAACACTTCTGTCTAAAGATAATGAATGGTCTTGGCAAGAGAGACATAATGTAGAATTTAATGAATTAAAGGAATGTATAACAAAAGCCCCTGTCTTGACATATTATGATCAAAATAAACCAATTACACTGTCAGTTGATTCGTCTAAAGATGCCATGGGTGCAGTGATTTGCCATGATAAACACCCCATAGCATATGCTTCAGCTTCATTAAGCTCATGTCAACAGTCATACTCTCAGATTGAGAAAGAGCTGTTAGCAATCCTATTTGGTTGTACAAAGTTTCACCAATATGTCTATGGTCGCCACACTTTAGTTGAAACAGATCACAAACCAATAGTATCGCTGTATAAAAAACCAATTTATAACATTCCACCCCGTCTTCAAAGAATAATGCTAAGATTACAACCATATGACCTGAACGTAACTTACAAACCAGGTAAATATCTTTATGTAGCTGATACTCTGTCTAGAGCAGCTTTACCAGAACAGTCATTACATGATCTAGATTCTGATCTAGATTTACATGTCAATTTAGTCATTAGATCACTGTCAGTTAGTCCAAATAAACTTAAATCTATTCAAGAACAGACTTCCCAAGACAATGAATTGTCACTCTTAAGTAAATATTGCATAACAGGTTGGCCTGAACATAAAAAATTGCTTCCAGACATACTTAGGCCTTATTTTCCTTTAAAAACCGATATACATATAATTAATGGTATTGTCTTCAAAAACAACAGTGTCATTATACCAGTAGCCATGAGAAAAGACATTTTGAAACAGATACATGAAGGTCACCAAGGTATTCATAGTTGCCAAAGATTGGCAAGAAATCTAGTATACTGGCCCAATATGTACTCTGATATAGAAAAATATGTTAATAATTGTCATAACTGTCTCACTAACAGACGCAGCAATTCCAAAGAGTCACTACAGCCCCATGAGGTAAAACCAATCCCTTGGAATAAAGTCGGAGTTGATCTATTTGATTTCAATTCAAACAAGTATGTCATAGTCGTAGATTATTTTTCCCAATATGTCGAGCTTGTAAAGCTAGCAGGTGGTTCTACTAGTAAAATTGTCATTAGTCACCTAAAGTCTATATTTTCCAGACATGGAATACCCAACATTCTAATTTCAGACAATGGTCCCCCATTTAACTCAAAAGAGTTTAATCATTTTGCTTTAGATTGGCAAATACAACATATTACATCAAGTCCCTATTATCCACGGTCTAATGGTCTTGTAGAAAGAACCATAGCCACGGTTAAAAACATATTAAAGAAATGTCTTACTGATAATACAGACCCTCATCTAGGATTATTACAGTATAGGAATACACCTAAAGAAAATATGTATTCGCCTGCCCAATTACTAATGTCCAGGACACTCAGAACTAAACTTCCAGTCTTAGAACAAACTCTGAAACCTAAAATACCTAACTACAGGTCTCTAACAAATAAAACTCAAATAAAAGTGAACAAATCACAGATTTATTATAATAAACATACTAAACCGTTGTCTTCCCTAAACATTGGTGATAAAATTTACTTCCAGAAACAGCCAGACAGTATTTGGACACCTGGTACTGTGTCAGACATAGGTCCACAGCCTAGATCATATACTATTGTCTCCCCGGAAGGTACTTTTCGCCGTAATCGCCAACATATCCTACAGCCAAAACATTCACCAACTGAGTCCGCTCCTAGTAGAAGAAGTTCACTTCAATCCCCATCAGTTCCACTTGACACTGATCCACCGTCGCCTTCCAATATACTGCCGTCGTCATCTCCATCTAATTATCAATCTCCTTGTACAAGTAATCCTGTCCAAGAATCTGAAACAAAAACAAACACATCACATACACCAAATAAACAAACTCAACACACAACTTATTCTTCATTCGGTAGAGCAATAATAAAGCCCCGAAGATTTTGAAAATTGGTCTAGATTAAGTTCTTAATTTGTACTTAGTTTTAATTTAATATACTAAATGTATTGTTTGTTGTACAAGCATTGTCAAACCTAATTTTGTTTTGTTAGTAGCTGTCAAAACTTAGTTAAGTCAATTTGATAGACGTCACTGTCAGAACTGTCGCAATGTAAATGTCAGTCAAGTCAACTTGTCACTTCTTAGAGATGTTCCGTTCCACTTAGTCTACTAGTATATAAGAATTTTGTTAATGTTAAAAAAAAAAAAAAAAAAAAAAAAGAGTATACTTACGTACCATGTTCCACGTAATGATTCCATTTTCTTTTCTTAATAAGGGAGATGTTACGTATGTGTATCAGTCTTTATAAAATATATATTATCTGTGGTATTTCCGGATCCTGTTGTCTTGTCACCGACTCCGATCGCTCGTCATGCAATGGCTGAATACACGATACATAAAATAGTCTGGTCGTCTTATTTATTTATAATATCTGGCCACCCGTCGTAACAGTGCTCATGATAACAAACAACTTTTACTATGGGACCAAACCTGAAATCGCGAAAAAAAAAATCAGCTGCTCCCTACATTTTGCCGAGTTATGCGAACATGAATGTACGGGGAGCCGATTTTTTTTTCGCGATTTTAGGTTTGGTCCCATATTAAAAGTTATTTGTTATCATGAGTATAACGATGTGTTTAAGTATCGGTCACTCTAACCGGATGCAGCTAAATACCAGTATTTTACATGGACCGACTGCCTATCTGACCTCCACAACCCACTTACTGGATAACACGATACCCCTTGGTAAGACTGTGTTGTCAGACTTTCGGGCTTCTGTCTGACGACCCGTAACGACTGTCAAAGATCCAAGATTGACAGCCGGGACCAACAGCTTAATGTGAACACGGAACCGTATACGCGTGTCAAATTAATGTCGTCATTGCAGCCATAATAGTATAACGCAAAACATAACGAAATTGAAATGGCAAACCGAAACGTAACCGGAACAACTTTTCTGTGTCAAGTTTTCATTTAAAAGCATGTTACCCTGAGTTATGTTATTCGTATGTGTGTTTGAACCCGGTTTGTTTCCGTTTCGCTTGTGCTGCGGTACAGTTAATGCAATATGTTTGCAATTAAACAACGTTGTTTGCATTATGCTGAGTGGAAGCCTTCCTGAGTTCCTGTCACAGTCACGACGTGCAGTTACCAACTATTTCTGCTCCGTGCTTGTAATTGAAGTTTTTAGGGTTCCGTACCAAAATCGTAAAAAGGAACTTATGGTGCGACTCAGTGTGTCTGTTTGTCCGTCTGTCACAGCTGGATGTCTCAAGAAATACTAATGCTATCAACTTGAAATTTGGAACAGTTTTCGATGACATTTGCCAAACTATTTTGCAAATAAAAAAGGAAATGAAATTTCAAACATTATTTTTCTTTTTTTTAGGCCGCATAGTTTTCGACTTTTGTCCCGACCCGGGAATCAAACCCAGGACCTTATCAGCAGTAGCAATTGTAAAAAAACACCTTACTCGTATAATCAGGCCAGGCGCACTCTGCATTTTAGGTATGAAGCTACAAATACGCGGCGGGCTCGACTTGTCGAGCCAATTCACTGTGGGCTGCCGCACACCAACCGGCTCCCACGTTAGTTCTATACTCACTCACGCGCCGCGTCGTAAAAGAACACAACCCTAACGAGTCAGAAGGTATAAGAGTTAAGCGATAGAAAGAGAGGCAACTTCTAGGTGAATATAACACGGTGCGACCTGAATTGTACTTTATTGTGTCGTAGCAAGAGGAGCTCGTGGCTAAGTAATAACAGCCGCACGGGTCGATCCATCAGGTTAAGCTACGCTTGCCGGGGTCGGTCCGTGGATGGATGACCATATTTACATACTGAGACTCCTCCGTGCCTCGGAAAGCACGTTAAGCCGTTGGTCCCGGCTGTCATTCGTGGATCTTTGACAGTCGTTACGGGTCGTCAGTAGCCCGAAAGTCTGACAATCAGTCTTAACCAAGGGGTATCGTATTACCCAGTTAATGGGTTGTGGAGGTCAGATAGGCAGTCGCTCCATGTAAAATACTGGTATTCAGCTGCATCCGGTTAGACTGGAAGCCGACCCCAACATAGTTGGGAAAAGGCTAGGCAGATTGATTGTGTCGTAGCAAGAGTCGCTATTTATTTAAATGATTATGCGCAGTGAATCTTCTGTACTTCTACTATTATGTATTCTGTGATATAATGCATATTTGATCTTACAACCTATGTGTATAGCTTACGATATAATAACACCGTGAATCCCGCAATAACATTACATTTTTATTACAGCTTAGTATGTATTTATTATTATATTATTACATAGAGACGTTTTGATGGCCCATTCAGCGCAGGTGACTCTTATATTGAAGAAATATCCACTGGATTAAGTGTGTGACATGTGGGGTGGCTTTTGGCTTTCACACACACACACCCACACAAACTCACGCCTTCTTCCGTCGGTAGGCAGAAACGCCGCCTGCTGCGATCCTTACATGCTTCTTTTGCTTCATTTAGCTCGTGGTTATGTAATAACATTGTAATTAATATAAGGGCGTATAATTAATATGTTTGTATTTAATCCGGGTATGCTAGAGAGGATGGGTTTGTGTGTGCCAGATGGGTACGTGCAGCGCCGACGACGGCCCAACTTGTTCGCGGTGCCGCGTGGTCGAACAAAACTGTTGGACAACGTCCCCCTGACGCGAACAATGCGCACACTAAATTTGGTTGCCGACAAATAGATCTTTTCTCATGTTCACTGAGCGAGTTTGCAAGGGCAACGTTACACGTCTTATGTTATATTATTGCATGAATTGTAAATTAACTGCATTACCGAATTAGGACACTGTAATGGTAGTGTATATGTATGTAAATAAATAAATAAAAAAAAGATTATGTCTGAAATTTAAATAAAAAAGATTGTGACCTCTGAGTTTGTTTCGGCCTTTTTAACCGACTTCAAAAAGGAGGAGGTTCTCAATTCGTCGGAACCATTTTATTTTATTTTTTTTTATGTATGTTCCCCGATTACTCGAAGATGGCTGGACCGATTTGGTTTTTTTTTTGTTTTATTCGAGAGGGGTATACATCACAGTTGGTCCCATATAAAATTGATTAACTTTGCTTCGGTAGTTTTTGAGTTAGCTGCAATAATACGTATTTTTTCCCCACTTTTATATGGATGATGTTCTAGTTTGTTTTGCAGATAGTGGTATTAGAATTTGTGTGGGGTAGGTACACAACTAAAAAGTGAAAAATAAAAACTTTTTTACAAAAAAATACAACCGACTTCCAAAAACAACACCACGAAGTCAAAAATAACTTTAATTTCGGAAGTCGGTGGCAAAAAACGAAAATACATTTAACCAGACACCGACTTCCGAAATTAAAGTTATTTTTGACTTTGCAATGTTGTTTTTGGAAGTCGGTTGTATTTTTTTGTAAAAAAGTTTTTTCCTCAGAATATTCGGCTAAGAAAAGCTGACCTCATCTAGTTTTTATTAAAATATGATTGAAGCATAAAAGTGTTTGTACAAACCTACTTATGGAGAATTCGACCAAACTTTTGTATCCAGTATCACACTAATATTATAAAGGCGAAAGTTTGTGAGTGTGTGTGTGTGTGTGTATGTTTGTTACTTCTTCACGCTCAAACGGCTTAACCGATTTGGATGAAATTTGGTATGTAGACAGCTTATACCCTGGATTAACACATAGGCTACTTCTTATCCCGAAAAAATGTAGTGCTCCCGTGGGATGAGCAAGAAATTCAAATATATTTGTTACTCTTTCAAACTTAAACGCCTCGACCGATTTTGATGAAATTTGGTGTGGAAGTAGCAGACCCTCTGGATAAACACATAGGCTACTTTTTATCTCAAAAAATAGAGAAAGAACGAAAGAAAGAAAAAGTATTTATTGTGACTAGCATTGGAAGTTCACGAACTAAACTAAAATCACAATAATATAGGTTTGAATACAATAAATAACAAATAAATAATTACACTAATCATCACATCACACTAATATTATAAAGGCGAAAGTTTGTGAGTGTGTGTGTGTGTATGTTTGTTACTTCTTCACGCTCAAACGGCTTAACCGATTTGGATGAAATTTGGTATGTAGACAGCTTATACCCTGGATTAACACATAGGCTACTTTTTATCCCGAAAAAATGTAGTACTCCCGTGGGATGAGCAAGAAATTCAAATATATTTGCAACTCTTTCAAACTCAAACGCCTCGACCGATTTTGATGAAATTTGGAGTGGAAGTAGCTGACACTGGATAAACACATAGGCTACTGTTTATCTCGAAAAATAGAGAAGGAAAGAAAGAAAGAAAAAGTATTTATTGTGACTAGTACAGGAAGATCACCAACTAAACTAAAATCACAATCATAAAAGTTTAAAACAAAAAAAAAAAAACAAATAAATAATCACACTATCACATCACACTAATATTATAAAGGCGAAAGTTTGTGAGTGTGTGTGTGTGTATGTTTGTTACTTCTTCACGCTCAAACGGCTGGACTGATTTGGATGAAATTCGGTATGTAGACAGCTTATACCCTGAATTAACACATAGGCTACTTTTTATTCCGAAAAAAATGTAGTGCTCCCGTGGGATGAGCAAGAAATTCAAATATATTTGTTACTCTTTCAAACTCAAACGGCTCGACCGATTTTGATATAATTTGGTGTGGAAATAGCAGACATCCTGTGTACACATAGCACACATAGGCTATTTTACATCCTGAAAAAATGTAGTGTTCCCGTGGGATGAGCAATTTTTTTGTGAATACTTTTCTCACCGATTAAATAATACACGTTTTAGTGTATCTCATAAACCGCGGGTAACACCGCGGGGCGCAGCTAGTCCAGTATAAGTCATAAAAAACTGTCAGTCGTCAATTTTATTCCACGGATAAAAGATACCCGACTCTGGTCAAATTAACCCTTACAGAAATAAAATCATTATCAATAATGTAACACTTAATTATGTTCTGTATTAAAGAAAACCTCATTCAGTTAACCGATGCCCCATAAAACTTTATTTATCACAACATATTTTCAAACGGCTTTCATCACAACGTAGAAAATGTTTAGAAGGACATCTCCGAATTATACAGGATGAAATTTTAATCGTTTCAATCCTCTTAATGGGTTATTGTACTCATCATTATGAACAACTTTTACTATGGGACCAAACCTGAAATCGCAAAAAAAAAATCAGCTCTTCAGTACATTTATCTACATTTAACTCTTCAATATGTAGGGAGCAGCTGATTTTTTTCTTGCGATTTCAGGTTTGGTCCCATAGTAAAAGTTGTTCATAATGATGAGTACAATGACCCCTTAAGAGGATTAAAACGATTAAAATTTCACCCTGTATACGAGAGTGAATACCACAAAATATATCTGCCACGCCTCATCTTTGAGGCCTTTACGGCCTCGCCTCGTACAGAGAAGTATCGAGCCTTGATCACTGTGCTTGCTCACGTATGTCAATTCCGTATCATTATAATTGATTCCCAAAAATATTTTTCTTAAGAGGATATAATTGAAGCGTGGTTTAACTCGGTGTGTAAGTGGAATGGTGTTATGGCTGTCTTGTTTGACGTGAGAGAGTTAGAAGACTCTCACGCGCACCTGAACTAAACGCGCTTCGTGTAAATGTAGATTTATGACAAAATGATTTACTTAAATCAATTTTTAGCTTATTAAGTTCTTAACATATTTAAATACCTTCCATTTAAAGCAAATTTTACTGCACAATAAAGAATTATTTACGTATTAAAATTGTATAAAACAGTAAATAGACGGTGCTACTTTGGAATTTATTTCTAACGAAAAATTTTCCAAGTAATCATGTTTCGGTTTTAGTACAGCAGTAGACAATTATAGTCAATTAACACAACGGAGAATCCAAATGATTAAACCATAATACTTTTGGATATAAAGGAATTTTGAAAACACAAAATTATCCCCTTAACTGTCTGTCAGTACAGTACAACGTTCAAAGGTTCTAACGTTTATCTTCGGATAAACCGAACTTTGCCGAATTAAATGTGACTGGTCGAATATGGGAGTGTCGGAATTAGTGCGACAATCTAAATAATTTAGGTGGGAATATGAATGTATTTGTATTGGTCGATAGGTAGTCACATTTCATTCGCTATATTTCGGTTCTTCCGAAGTTATACGATGGAACCATATGACGTTGTCGTACACACGACTACACATCGAGCTGTACATTTCCAGTTTACACTGACCTCTCATTGTAAGGAAATCCTATACAATGCGAGATCAGTTTATACTGGATTTGTATAGCGTGATCTGTAGCCGTGCGTACAAAGACAACAACAACACAACACAACAACATGACACAAACATAACAGGCATATAGGTTGTCTACATAATTATATTGATATTTCTGCCTCCCAGCTCAGCAGTATTCAGATTAAAAATGATTGCCGGAGTAAGTACATAAGTTTCTATGTCACACTACCAATAGCAGTGGAATAGAATAGAATAGGATAGAATAGAATAGACTTTTATTTTTCAAATATGGGTAATACATAATACTCGTAGGTGCATTAAAGCACAGCCACATTTCATCATTCGGAATGCAAACATTTATAATTTAAATAAAATGACAAGATTAATTAATTATTAACAGGATTATTGACAAGATTTAAGACTGGAGTGGACTGAACGTAGGTAATATATTGAAACGGTCCTGAAGACATAATTTTTGGCATACGCTTGTTTTGTTGCACGGTCGTGTATGTATGTAATATTATTGGAACTGCAACAATTATATTCACATAATAAGTTAATCTATTAGGACTTCCAAACAAATATATTTCTTTTTTATAGGTGTATGTGACCATACATTTCTCATTTGTCTAAACTGAACCTTCTGTGGTTTCATTTTCACGTGACACGATTCTCCTTAATAAGCGAGGGCTCCGTTTGTCCTTGGCATGTTTTCGCAAAAATTTCCTTTGTGCTACTAACAATAGAGATGAAAATTCTCTGAAAGCTTTCTTTATTGTCCTCAGAATGCCCGTATGAGAGTAATTACGTCGGAGCGCAATTTTAGCCCATAATTGAATATTATTTATTTTTGTCTCGTTTCAGAAGGTGATAGGATAAAGGTTTTGGGGTTCGTAGCTATGGCGATTTCGGGAAATTTAAAATGTTTTTTCTGTTGTGTTGTCCCGAGATCCTAATTTTAAATCGGTGGGTAACCTTTCGGGTATACCTACTGTTCCGTAGTCAACAAGGAACCCTTCCTTATAGAATCGCTATGTCCGTCCGCCCGTCCGCAGCTTAGCTCAGAGACTCTTAGTACTAGAAAGCTATAATTTGGCATGGATATACATATTCATCACGCCGACAAAGTGGTAAAATAAAATCATGAAAAAAAAATTGTTTTAGGGTACCTTCTGTACACGTAAAGTGGGGCTGTTTTTTTTTTCTCGTCTACCCCATGTGTGGGGTGTTGTTAGATGGGTCTTTCAATAATATTGCGGGTTTGTGACAACAAATTTCCGTTTCGGAAATATTAAGCTTTAAAGTGCTAATTTTTGTTAGAGTCAAGTGTCTCCCCCCTCCCAGGTAAACGGTTAGTTTTGGATGAGTGCAAAAATTCACGGCCTACCGTGAATTTTTTTTGCTGTGATAATATACACACACAGCTAAGTAGGCTTTCAAGTTTACGAGTAATAGTCAACCAACTTGTAAAATGTACTTGGAACAGTAAAAATATCGTACAAATTCCATTAAAAATTACTTGTATAACGTTGTTAGTTGTGTAAAACAGTTAGTAAATATAAATTTATGAACCATGTAAAAACATACAAAAATAAAATCATAACATTCTTATTAATAATGATTTCTAAATTAATAATATTTACGCTCGAATAACGACGGGCGGCGGCGTGCACTACGGAAAACCCTATTACTTCACGTGTCCCGACACGCACTAGGCCGGTTTTTTTATAAAGGCTCCTTCAAACTTCACGTCGCGTGTCGCGCCTGTTTGGAGGTGCCTTAAATCCCGTTACATTACGTATTTGTATGTTTACCCCAACTTTAATGGAGTGTTGAATTCAATGTAGCTTTTAGCTTCTCCCAGCGGAATTCACGAGCTTTGTCCGTGATTTTTCTCGTCAGAGTCGAGTAATTCGTGAAGAAGGTTCTTAACTCGATCAGTTCGGCCCTCGACGGGAAGAGGTTCGATGTAGGAATCCTTTTTTATTGTTTACTGTTGAAAAATAGGTATCAAGTTGGTCGCGGCATTATGCTGAGCGGTAGCCGTTTTGCGTAGATGTGACGCATATTTTCCCCAAAACTTACTTTTTACATTGTTATTTTATTTTGTTGTCCTTTGCGTCATGTTTACCGCAAATAAACGTATTTTCTTTCTTTCTTTCTTTCTTTCTAAAAATCTGATTTTGCCTAGTTGAATCTTGTTTGTGCTTTAATATTGAGATGGTTGGATCTTATTGGGAAATATTATTAACTGAGCCTATATTTTATTTTATTTGTGTTTGTATTTGTTTTTTATTTGCTTGTTTGTTTTATATTTGTTGTATTTGTTTTTTTTTTATTGTTTTTTGTTTGTATTTGTTTGTTTGTACTAATTGCCAATTTTATATGTTTTTAGGGTTCCGTACCTCAAAAGGAAAAAACGGAACTTATAAAGGATCACTTCGTTATCCGTCTCTCTGTTTGATTGTCAGTCTTTCAAGACCCTTTTTCTCAGAAACACGCGGAGGTATCAAGTTGAAATTATTATGAAATACGTAAGTCTATGGTCCCTTGGAGCTCTAAAATAATCAAGCTTGTAAATTAACGCAATAAAAAAATACGGCTATTTATGTGACATATTTTGATACTCGCACATAAGTCAAAACCTACCAGTACCTCCCGTTGACCTAGAATCATGAAATTTGGCAAGAAGCATGGTCTCACAGCACAAGTAAAGGAAAAAGTCCGATAATCTTTAATTTGTGGTTATATAAATAAATAAATTAGAATAAACACACAGAAAAAACAAATCAAAAATACACACATACAAAAATATTTTCTTGCGATCAAAAACTTACATTTATTTGCAGTTGGAGAAAAGAAAGAAAGAATAACTTTTATTTGAACACAGTTCATGAAACACAAAATACAAATTTTAAAATAAATAAAAAGCGGCCAAGTGCGTGTCGGCCCACGCGCATTAAAAGGGTTCCGTAGTTGCACGGACTAAGAAGAGGGCTTTTTGTTGTTTCATGAATATTTGACTATTACTCGTAAACTTGTAAAGCCTACTTAGCTGTGTTAGACTTCGTTATATTGAACTGTATGTGCATAGTTATAAGTACCTACTCACTTAATTATCTACATGTAGTTAGTGAGGGAACCTCAGTAATAATCTAGCTTTGGAGCAAGACGGTTGCGTTTCCTTTGTACTAACATACCATGTATACATATACTACTAACCGTTTAGCTGGCAGGGGGGGCAAACTTGACTCTATCAAAAATTAGCACTTCAAAGCTTAATATTTCAGAAACGAATCCCTAAATCGAAAAATTTATTTCAAAAACCCGCAATATTTTTGAAAGACTCATCCAACAACACCCCGTACCATGGGGTAGACGAGAAAAAAAAACATCCCATTTTACTTGTACAAGAAGGTACCCTAAAAAAATCATCCAATCCATGCCAAATTATAGCTTTCTAGTCCTAAGAGTCTCTGAGCTAAGGTGCGGACGGACGGACACGGACATAGCGAAACTATAAGGGTTCCTGGTTGACTACGGAACTCTTAAAAAGTGTAAAATAGTGTACAAAATACGGGAGAAATGCTGTTCTGACCCGACTGCCTCGCATCTATTCTGAAAGTTTTGAAAGTGTCGATATATTTCATTTATCCAAACAATCATACCGTAAACAAGTCAAGCAGATACTGTTTAGTGGACAAGTTGTGCCATAACTCATTCTTATATTCTTATAAGTGTAGGCAAATTATTTAATTACTTAGTTTTTTCTTTTTTCCCTTTTGTCAATTTAATATAGTCATGTTACATATTTTTAACCTTAATTTTATGTGAGTAATGTGTCATACAATCGCATTTTACCTATTATTGATACGTAATACTTGTTTAAGTTTTTTCATTTAATTTCATTTGTTTTCTCTCGCTACTTTCTAGTTACCTAGCTTTATCAATGCCGTGAAACTCCATTATTGGCTAAGTGATAATTGTCATCATCTCGCTATCATTGAACAGTGTATACAGACTGTAGGATGCTGTAACTTTGACGCAACTGCTTTGAGCTGTTCATTGATAGTGTGGTGAACATTCATAACACATGTAATTAGTTATAAGCTGTTGAGTTTCCTAATAAATAAATAGATTAAAAAAAAAAAAAAAAAAAAAAAAAAAACACGGCTGCGCCAAAAAGGTTAACTTCAGCATGAATGCCAGACAAATGCTGTCTGACGCTGGTTTTCTAATGAACCTTTAGGGACAAGTGAACTTGTACTACATTTAAATATCAATTGCGCTTTTCTAAGGTTACTGAAATGCCAATTTTATTGTTTTTTTTTTATTTGAATTTAATTAAGTGGCTGTACCGACAGACTGATAGTGTGTTCATTATCTATACCTACTAGATATGAGCGCCGCGCCGGCGCGCCGTCGTCGCCGTGAGTTCATGTCGACGCGGCGCGCCGCCGCGGCTACTCACAACTTGCTTTCTCGCTCGCACGCGCGGCCCGACCGCGTTAGTTCGCCTAGTCGTTTCGGCACACTCGTCGCTTACGCAGTCGAGTTCAATATTTCACCGAGTAAACGTGTATTATTGTGTTGTGTTAACGATGGCAGCAACTTCGAGATGAGATGAGAGAGAAATTATTATTTTTCAGTAAACGTGATCTCCAATTATTACTTAGAAGACTGTAAAATTGTAATTAATAAATACGTTCCTTTATTAAGCTTTTTTTGGTAATAACAATATGGTTTTCTTTATGTTAATTTTAAGAAAACTCTCCCTGATTTAAAAAAAACTCAGGCCCACGACCGGCCACGCCACGCCGCCGCGACGCCGCCGCCGCTGTGGAAATTAACAGGCCACGCCGCCGCCGTGGAATTGGCCATCGGCGCTCATATCTAATACCTACATAGATAAATAAATAAAACGAAAACCGTTAGCCCAAAGCATTTTAAGTACTGGTTTATTAGCGTTCCGTACCTACTAAAATGGTAAAAAGGAACCCTTATGGTGTGATTCAGTCTGTCTGTCGGTCTGCTGGATATCTCAAGAACTACTAATGCTATTAACTAAAAATTTGGAACGATAGACGACGTTAGATGACGTTTGCCCAACTATTTTGCAAATAAGAAAGAAATAAAAATATACAGGGTGTCCCGTAAATAATGGATCAAACGTAACGGGTAGGTAGCTTACCTAATTTCCAACAACTAATTTGAATATTAAAAAAAAACCGTTACAGTAACCAGGATATTAATTTTTTTTCGAATTTTACGATTTTGTCTTCCAGAATTAAGCTTTTTTAATGCTGTCGCTGCAAATGATGACATTTTTAGGTATGATTTTTATTTAACATTTCTGAATAGCTTACTAATGTTATAAGATACCATTTTTTTTGAATACCGTTTTATTTGCCTTAGAAAAAAAATCTTGAGTTGAAAAGTTTTTTCTTTACGATGTTAGGACCAAAATTGAAAAAATTCTCCTGTAAAAAAAATGTATGACACCGAAGACCACCATTATTTTAAAAACTTGTACATTTAATAAGGTTTGCAAATTGGTATAAAACTTACGTCTAGTCCTTATCGTTACAAAGATATTGCTATGAATGTGATGAAGAAGACAGAAAATAAATTAAATTGGTACTATTCCATTTTTTCCTTTTCGTAATGGCTTATGCTTGAATGCTTGTAATCGAAGCAGGTAGTTAAGCGGATAGCATAATTCCGACCCGATGACGTCATCTGTCCGGAATTTGGGACCGCTACCTGTGGCGGAGTTGCACCTCAGTCAGTGTGAAAGAGATAGATAGCGCCGCTTTTTGGTAAATCGGTTAAATCGGTATGAAGTTGCGCAGGTTCTTTTGTTCTTTCCTGCGCCCTTCACTCGTACAGGCTTCATTGTTGCTTGATTTTATTAGTTTAGTTGTAACTAGTCTCTCTTCGAGTTGCTACGTCAGACAACTTTCGCTCCCGGTCAGTGGCTCGGTGTTTTCTTCTGTAAAATTTGACTTGTGCTGTGTTTTTGGACTTTGCTTTGCCTATCGATTTGGAACTCTTTGCGTATTGGACAAACGACTTGGCGATCCTACGGACTCCGAAAACATTCGTTTGTGTGTGCTTGTACGTGTGTGCAGTAGCGCTGAAACCTTATTCAGCCCAATGCCTCGTTATGAGTACACGCCACGGCAGTACGCCGAAATGCATTTTATCTACGGAGAAGCAAGAGGTAATGCCAGGGCGGCTGCAAGATTGTACCGTGAAAGATACCCGAACCTGGTTCGTTATCCCGATTATCGCGTCTTTATTAGAGTGCATAACGCGCTTCTTGAGGGAAGAATTCTTGGCACCGCAGTTGGTGGTACCCGTGAAGGACGACCGCGACAAGTTAATGACGAAGTCATTCTTCGAGAAATCGAGGAAGATCCGTCAGTCTCCGTTCGCGTCATAGCGCGACGCGTAGGAATTTCTAGATCGACGGTGCATCGAGTGCTACAACGGTGCCGATTGCACCCATATCACGTGCAACGTGTTCAAACGCTGACGTCGCGTGATTACCAGCCAAGAATATAATTTTGCCAAAGGATGCTTAGAATGATTCGGGCGGACCCGCAGTTTTTTAACAAGATTTTATGGAGTGACGAGTCTTCATGCCGCCGAGATGGATATTTAAATTTGCATAATTTGCACAGTTGGCAGCTGATAAACCCATATTTGATGCGAGAGGACAGGAGCCAACATCAATTTAAAATAAATTTATGGGCGGGAATAATCAATGGGCAAATAATAGGGCCCTTTGAACTACCAGCTACTCTAAACGCCGAATATTATCTCCATTTTTTAAGGAATGAGTTGCCAAGGTTATTAGAAAACGTTCCAGAAGACGTACGGCAAGCAATGTGGTTGCAAAATGATGGGTGTCCCGCTCACTATGCGACGGCAGTAAGGGCGCACCTTGATGAAAGTTATCCGGACAGATGGATCGGCCGATTAGGACCAATCTTGTGGCCTCCGCGATCTCCGGATTTAAATCCCCTAGATTTTTTTTACTGGGGATGTTTAAAAGACAGGGTCTACAAGAATCCAATAACGTCGGAAGAAGAATTACGACAGCGCATCCAATCTGCTGTATCAGAAATAAACCAAAGCCGTTTTGTCCGTCGGATAAGAGCTTCCTTTATTAGGAGATGCAGACTTTGCATTCTTGTAGAGGGAAGGCAATTCGAACATTTATTGTAAAAACCAAATAAAACGATTTATTTGAACTAACTGTTTTTTTTAGTACGGCCTCCTAATTCTTTTCATACGCCTCAATAATTCAATGAACATTGCCTCTGAAATACTACAGTTACACATTTTAAAGAAAAAGTTTAAATGTACACACTTTTTTATTTTTTTTATTAACGTTGATTTGGAGCACCTCTCAGATTCATAGCAATTATCTTTGTAACGACAAGGACTAGAATGTACAACTTCATACCAATTTACCAAAAATACAAAAGCGGCGCTATCTATCCCCTTCACGCTGACTGAGGTGCAACTCCGCCACAGGTAGCGGTCCCAAATTCCGGACAGATGACGTCATCGGGTCGGAATATGCTAGCCGCTTAACTACCTGCTTCGATTACAAGCATTCAAGCATAAGCCATTACGAAAATGAAAAAATGGAATAGTACCAATTTAATTTATTTTCTGTCTTCATCACATTCATAGCAATATCTTTGTAACGATAAAGACTAGACGTAAGTTTTACACCAATTTGCAAACCTTATTAAATGTACAAGTTTTTAAAATAATGGTGGTTTTCGGTGTCATACATTTTTTTTACAGGAGAATTTTTTCAATTTTGGTCCTAACATCGTAAAGAAAAAACTTTTCAACTCAAGATTTTTTTTCTAAGGCAAATAAAACGGTATTCAAAAAAATGGTATCTTATAACATTAGTAAGCTATTCAGAAATGTTAAATAAAAATCATACCTAAAAATGTCATCATTTGCAGCGACAGCATTAAAAAAGCTTAATTCTGGAAGACAAAATCGTAAAATTCGAAAAAAAATTAATATCCTGGTTACTGTAACGGTTTTTTTTTTAATATTCAAATTAGTTGTTGGAAATTAGGTAAGCTACCTACCCGTTACGTTTGATCCATTATTTACGGGACACCCTGTATAATTATGTTTTTCTGCAACAGGGACTGAAAGGGGGTCTTAAAAATTCGAAGTGGGGTTAAGAGCGCTGTTTGCACATTCTCAAAGATTTTTATTTTTTAGGTCCCATAGTTTTCGATTTTTGATGAAAAATGTTAAAAAAAATATCATTCCCGCCTCCCTTATCTCCGAAGTTTGCATAGAGTAAAATCTGAAATTATTCTGTGTGATAGAAGTTTATGTACCTATAGATTACAGGAAAATTAAAGCGATATCTCTAAAGAGCACAATTTTTCAGAAATCATCAACAAAAATTACATAAATATAAATGATGGTACTGAACCGCCGGTGTCCGATTCCGACTCGCTCTTGGCCGGTTTTTCTTAAATCCTTAATGCTACAAGAAAATACAATCAAAAGCACTTTAGTACATCTAAAGTACTAAAACTAATTTAGGATATAAATCTTTGAAAGTAGCTCATGTACTAGGTATTAAAGTTCAACACTAAAAGGGCTATAACAGCTAAGTGTTGAGTTTAAAAGTTCACTATTCCGTTAAATGAAAGCTTAAGAAGTTTTAGTATCAGCCAGGATCTACCATAACGCTTTCATCGCCGAAGGGTACGGCAGAAGTGTACGTAAGTACACGCACATTTATCCAGGTCCCGTGTAACAGTAGGGGGCGAGCCTATTGCCATCAACCGGGCACAAATCCAGTCTCCGGGCTGCTACGAGTATATTCAAAAAAGCTGTGCCTTTTGATATTCTTTGTCGCTACATTTTTAATTAACCAACGTTATACATAATAACTTTTTCATGGAGGATCACTGACTCCCAAGTCACAGGTATGAACCTAGTTGGGGAGCCAGGGGACCTATGTTTGAGACTTCTGTTTACTCTAAACATGTCATGTCTGTAACAAAGCTGTCACTTTTTGAATTAAAGAAAGAACTATTTTATTTTTTATTTTATTTTTATTGAGAAATTTCAGAGGAGCTCGTGGCTAATTAATAACAGCCGCACGGGTCGCTCCATCAGGTTTAGCTACGCTTGCCGGGGTTGTCCGTGGATGGGTGACCACCTTTATATATCGAGACTCCTCCGTGCCTCGGAAAGCACGTTAAGCCGTTGGTCCCGGCTGTCATTCGTGGATCTTTGACAGTCGTTACGGGTCGTCAGAAGCCCGAAAGTCTGACAACCAGTCTTACCAAAAGGTATCGTATTACCCAGTTAATGGGTTGTGGAGGTCAGATAGGCAGTCGCTCCATGTAAAATACTGGTATTCAGCTGCATCCGGTTAGACTGGAAGCCGACCCCAACATAGTTGGGAAAAGGCTAGGCAGGTTGATTTGAGAAATTTCAGATAGAAAAACCCATAGATATATTGGCCGATCCGGGAATCGAATCCAGGACCTTATGCCCAGCAGTAGCGGTTGCAAACACTATATACTAACGAGGGAATATTTGAATAATCTAATGGCCTATTCCACGATGTCTGAATAGCCACCTACTCACCAAATAAATTCAAAAATGGAACAGAATTTGTATGAAATTCTCTGCCAAGTAAGTTAATCGGAACTTAATCGTAGGTATTGAAACCGGGTGCCGCAGGGGAGGAGGAGTGTCGGTATGACGTTGGCGCTCTCCCTATCCTCTGCGGCCGAAATTTGGCAGACGGCGGGGCCAATGACCTGACCCGTCGCAAGGGGATCAAGGGTGCCCATACACGGGATCGTCTGGCGCCCATGTGCTGGTTTGGTCCCTGGGGTGGTCACGGCGTGCAAGGTGTTCTGCCAATCCATTCTGTAAAAATCTTACAGTGAAAACTTAAGTGAAGTGAGCTGTCAATAGTGTCAATCCCTAGCATCTGCCGGTCTATTCTGTAAAAATCTCATCGTGAAAATTAGGTGAAGTGATCTTAAAGTGAACTGTCAATAGTGTCAACCCCTAGCATTAGGTAGAATGACGGCTCACTTCGCGCTCACTTCACTTAAGTTATCACGGTGAGATGTTTACAGAATAGCACTACAGGCAGAATGAGAGCTCACTTCACCTAAACTTTCACGGTGAGATTTTTACAGAATAGACCGGCTGGTGCGCCGGTAATGGGGAGTAGGTGCACTCCAGAGGAGGGTCCGGTGACGGACAGCCGCGGCGGTTTCACGGATGAGTGCTAACGCGTGCCCGTGTTCCCGCCGTTAAGCGGCAGAGGTCACCGTGGAGTTTTAGTGGGTTAGAGTCCCACATAACTGCACTATCTCCCCGTGGTAGTGCAGTATGTATGAGCATTTCTCCACGATAAAAAAAAAAAAAAAAATGGTGAAACTGGCCCTTAAATATAAAAAAAAATACACGGCGACATATCGAGAGTGCTCTACTCTCGATATGTCGCCTTGTCAAAATTTTGGCAAAATTCTGGTCTGTCTGCAATTATCCTTAGGATTATGCATGGAATTCATATTAAACCTACCTTGAAAAATTAAAAATTACCTAAATAATTACGTGTAGTGCTTTCCGATGGTAAGTTTCTGTTTATCGTTATGTTTCACGTCGTCACACACAATGGATTAATATAAATCTTCTTCTAAAAGTTTTCTTTCATCCTTCAGATGAGCCCTTTTGATTTTCGTTTTCAAACTCATAACTGTTCAAAAGATATTAACAAAAATCGATGAATTTTCATAGATTTTTTTCCGTTTGTCAACATGTTGTCTGTGAGGCGTGCACTTTTGGATTTTCCAAATGTTTAGGGTTCAAAAGGAAAAAAACGGAACCCTTATAAGATCACTTCGTTGTCAGTCAGTCAGTCTGTCAAGACCCTTTTTCTCAGGAACACGTGGAGGTATCAAGTAGAAACGAATATCAAATAAGTATAAGGTACCTTGGACCTCTAAAAAAATCAAGCTATTCTAAGTCAAATTAGTAGAAAAATACGGCCATTTATGCGACATATTTTAACCGACTTCAAAAAGGAGGAGGTTCTCATTACTCGAAGATGGCTGGACCGATTTGGATTTTTTTTGTTTTATTCGAGAGGGTATACATCACAGTTGGTCCCATATAAAATTGATTAACTTTGCTTTGGTAGTTTTTGAGTTAGCTTCAATAATACGTATTTTTTCCCGACTTTTATATGGATGATGTTCTACTTTGTTTTGCAGATAGTGGTATAAGAATTTGTGTGGGGTAGGTACACAACTAAAAAGTGAAAAATAAAAACTTTTTTAGAAAAAAATACAACCGACTTCCAAAAACAACACTACAAAGTGAAAAATAACTTTAATTTCGGAAGTCGGTGGCAAAAAACGAAAATACATTTAACTAGACACCGACTTCCGAAATTAAAGTTATTTTTCACTTTGTAGTGTTGTTTTTGGAAGTCGGTTGTATTTTTTTGTAAAAAAGTTTTTTGGTACTAGCAAGTAAATCAAAGCCTAAGGATACTTCCCGTTGACCTAGAATCATGAAATTTGGCAAGAAGCAAGGTCTCACAGCACAATTAAAAATCGATTTTAATTTATGGCCCCCGGTATGGACATTTTATGAGCAGTGAAAAACAAACATTAACTCAAAAGCGTTATTACGTTTTTCTGCGTAACGTAAAACAAAACGTACGCCTTTACACCTTAAAGTTGCTTTTTGTATACGTAGCACTAATTCATTGAAGATAAAAGAAAAAAAAAAAAAAAAAATTTACTTTAATGAAAGTAAAAACCGACTTCAAAAACCAAAAACGAATAAAAAAACTTTCATAAATAAACTTAACAGCTTCTGAAGTCGGTGCCAAGCTAAGGTACATTGAAGAATTGAAGATACCGACTTCAGAAGCTGTTAAGTTTTTTTATGAAAGTTATTTTATTCGTTTTTGGTTTTTGAAGTCGGTTTTTACTTTTTTAAAAGTAAATTTATGTTTCCATTTTTAGTTGAATATACAATTACATAAGTAAGCCCAAGACGAACGAAAAGAAGAATCATCAAAATCGGCTTAGAAATGCCGGAGATACAGTACATTTATGCATATAACTTCGTACATAAGAATAATTACATAATGTTTTATATAGTAAAACCTTCCTGAAAATATGCAGATCACGTTAGTGAAAAAAACATCAAAATCGGTACGTTAGTTTTTGAGAAAATCGCGGACAAACAAACATACATACATACATACGGTTCGAATACAGAACTTCCTTTTTTGAAGTCGGTTAAAAACGCAACGTAACTCGTAACCATTACAAACAGCAGTTAGTAAGAAAAATAGTTGGTCGTACGTACATTACGTACGGAAATAGAAGGAGAAACATTTGACCGAGATCGCACAGGTAAACACTGGCGATGAATCATATTAACGGCAACGTAACGTTTGAGTAAGAAACGTAAAAGATACGATAATAGCAGGGTTTACAAAACAGTTTGGACCACGGATTTGGACTGCGTTCCAAACCGTGGACTGATCTGCGTGGTTTGGACTGCGGATCAAACTGTCGTGCTAATTAAGATTAAAATTGTGTCCCCAGTTTGGAACGCGGGTGAATCTTACATACAGAAGCATATGGTCCGAAGTTAAAAAAAAAAAAAAATATATTAACTTCAGTTGTACTATCGGCCAATCTTCCGCATGCTCACCTTTAAGGAGATAATCGCATAGCACGGCTCACAACTGGATCGCCCGATGCATGCGTTTTGACCAATAGGATGCACTTTTGTTTTTGATTTGATTTGTTGCTGATGTTTGTTGTTATTTTTTGTTACACGCGCTGTACTCACACAATTGCATATTGTATCTAATTGGGCGAAACCAGGAAGGGGTGTGGTCTGTCAGTAGCTGCGCTTCCGCAGAAATATTTTTTTAAACTGAGCATGCTTAAGTTTTGCTGGTAGTACCTACACTACCACTTATCTTAACACTATGCAGCGTTACAACAATGGAAAAGAGTGTTTTCGATGAACTCTGGCACCCAAAGTAAGTAACTCAATCTGCCTAGCCTTTCCCATCAACCATGTTGGGGTCGGCTTCCAGTCTAACCGAATGCAGCTGAATACCAGTATTTTATATGGAGCGACTTCCTATCTGACCTCCACAATCCAGTAACTGGGTAATACGATACCCCTTGGTTGGCTGGTTGTCAGACTTTCGGGCTTCTGACGATCCGTAACGACTGTCAAAGATCCACGAATGACAGCCGGGATCAACGGCTTAACATGCTTTCCGAGGCACGGAGGAGTCACGGTATGTAAAGATGGTCACCCATTCCGGACTAACCCCGGCAAGCGTAGTTTATCCTGATGGATCGACCCGTACGGCTGTTATTACTTAGCCACGAGCTCCTCCTCCACTAGTTCCCAAAGTAAGTAACTGTGAGTGTAAAAGATTTTTGAGAGTTTCGACTACAGTTCGGTCTGGCGATGGCGCGTGGATAGTGTTCGTTTCCAAAACTTTTGCCAGCTCTTTCATTTGATACTCAAAACGGCATCATTAGATTTTTTTTCAGTTTATTACTTTATGTCCGCTAGAGGGCGCCATATTCAATTTAATGTGACGTTATTGTTTATTTTATATTGTAGGTTATAGGTACCCGAGAATAATAATTAATGTGTCTCTATGTCTATAGTTTTAAGTGTTCTATATTGTTTTTTAGAGTATAGGTATGTAGTTTATAAGTTAGGTTTTATGCCCATGTACACATATTATTGTAAATATTCGTATGCCGCTTTTAGCGGCGGATGTGTCCTCAACACAATTATTTTATATACCAACTTTGTTGCTACCATATCCGACGAATAAATTTCTTTGTCTTTGTCGAATAAATGTCTTTGTCTTTGTCGAATAAATGTCTTTGTCTTTGTCGAATAAATGTCTTTGTCTTTGTCGAATAAATGTCTTTGTCTTTGTCGAATAAATGTATTTGTCTTTGTCGAATAAATGTCTTTGTCTTTGTCGAATAAATGTCTTTGTCTTTGTCGAATAAATGTCTTTGTCTTTGTCGAATAAATGTCTTTGTCTTTGTCGAATAAATGTCTTTGTCACATAGCCTATAACAGTGGACGATCAAGACGCTTTCAACGATACCCCATTTGTCAAATTATGATAAGTAGTCTAAAAGTTATGAGGGAACAGGTGAACATACTCGTACTTACAAATCATAACCCTCCTTTTTGCATCGTCGTAGTCGCCTAAAAATAAATGGAAAGAAGATTTAATTAGAATAGTTCATTGATCCATGTTTCTTGCTCAATATTCACTTGCGATATGAAAATCAAATCCTTTGATCATAATGTAGTCTAGACGTCTCGCGTCTGATATGATTGACTGAAGCAACACTTCATTCATTCACTCACTCTCACAAATTGTGTATAGCTTTAGAGCTTATTGCTCTTGACACATCATCCAAGCTAGCCAATCGTTCGTCAAGCAAATGGCAAGTATGATTGAATGGGCGCAACTCACTTCATTTTCGATTACTAAGCCTTTTCACTCGCTCCGGTTGCCGGATATCCGGCGCCGGATCCATAAATTACGTCCCACGAATTTCATGATTTCTTCCGTCCTTGTCACAGCACAGGTGGTAATATTTGTGTGATGCCCCCCACCCATGGTGTGACGTCACATATTTTGTAATATTATACTACAACCGTTATTTTGTTATCCGGCAGTCGGACCGTATGTTAAGGCCCTGTGATCCGGCGCTCGAGCCGCTTAAAGAAAGTAAGAAAGAAAAACGTTTATATGGACATACTTCGTGAAACACAAAAATCAAAAGAAAAAAAAAGTGAAAATAATATTTTAACAACAATAGTGTGCCTCACGGCTGCGCCAAAAAGGTTCAATTCAAGCTTACTGAACTGAAGTAGGCTCGCGAGTGTTTGCCTCGCGCATTTGGTAGGTATTTAAATTGTGAATTTGAATTGCGAATTGTGCTAAAACAATCTTAATACCTTTTCATTTTTATAAAAATTAAGAATAAAACTTCTGTTTTGTAGCTATGAGATGGATTAAATATTACGAAAAGGGGTAACTTTGGGATATTTTTCTATCCAGTACCTAAACTCAAACTCAAACTCAAAGCATTTATTTCAATTAAACCAATTACAGGCACTTTTGAATTGTCAAGGGGTCGGTCAGTCAAAAAGATGAAGCTAGGCGCCTATTCCAAAGCATAGTAGGTACCTATGGAGAAGAACGGGCAAGAAACTCCACGGACACTCTTTTAAATCAAGATATGGTTACAAAATAATGGTTACATCATTCATGTTGAAATTTTACATGTGAGAACGATGCAGAACGTTAAAAGCGTCCTTAAAAAAAAACAATTCAAATATTTAAATTAAATTAAAATAAGCCGTGGCCGCTAAGGTATGACCAGCCTTCACTGACAGCGCTTGTTCACGAACCTGACGCATGGATTAGCTAAATGATCCAACACGCGCTACCATCAGCAATAAAGTAAATCTAATCGTGTTATTAAAAGCATAAGACATATCTTTTTTCAGAATTTCATAACACTGTTTTTTTACGTTTCCCATGGATTCAAAAAAACTAGTAAGCGCGGTCTCTGTCGGGTCATAGCGCCTTAAGAAGCTTATTTCACAAGTGTATGCTTAGCTTTACTGGAGCTTATCGCCGTCGATTCGATATCCAATAGATGCCACTCAAAGCTCCAACGTCTGAGAGGATTTAAAGATGTTCGGTGTACTAGTGGCAAGATCTATGACAGGATGGACTTAAGGTGCATGTTAGTGGTTGAGTAGGATAAGGGTCGGTTTCAAATATGATTGGGAGAAAAATTTGTGTATTAATAAAAACTTCCGAACGTTTACTGAATAACAGAAGTCCAACTCAAGATTTGCCAACGGGCAATGGAGCAAGAATACCTGTTTTATAAACGACTACTTAGCTGCGGCCGGTAGACCGGGATAAAAAGTAATATATGTGTTAATCCAAGGTATAATACCAAATTTCATCCAAATCAGTCCAGCCGTTTTAGCGTGAAAAATAACAAACATACAAACACACACACACTCACAAACTTTCGCCTTTCTAATACATGGACGATTTGAAACAAAAAAGGAATACTGGATATTTGCAAGTACCTACCAATGCATAAACATTTTGGGGCGATCTGGTAAATGCCTACCAACCACTGAGAGAGAGAGAGATAGAGATTATTAATTTCTACGAAACATAATTATGTACACACACAAAGCATGCAAGATGCTAATAAGTACAGACAGACAGCATATCAGGTTATACCAAACTGTCAAATTTCTCCAAATGATTTTAAACCTTAAAATGTTGAAGGTTAAGTTCAAAATCGAATGACAAAATATGACAGTTTCATCATCTGCTTAGCCTTTTCCCAACTATGTTGGGGTCGGCTTCCAGTCTACGAGTAATACGATACCCCTTGGTAAGACTGGTTGTCAGACTTTCGGGCTTCTGACGACCCGTAACGACTGTCAAAGATCCACGAATGACAGCCGGGACCAACGGCTTAACGTGCTTTCCGACGCACGGAGGAGTCTCGGTATGTAAAGAATGGTCACCCATCCACTGACCAACCCCGGCAAGCGTAGCTTAACCTGATGGATCGACCCGTGCGGCTGTTATTACTTAGCCACGAGCTCCTCAGTTTGTGGTATATTATTGTGGTATGGTAACATTTGAATTATAATTTTTATTTTGGTATATTAATTATTAATTAATATACCAACATAAAAAAAAAAGTTTTTTTTTTTTTGTGAAATAATGAGAACTCGAAATAACGCTTCCTTGCGATCAATGCATATGTGTGTGTAAAACGTATCGACAAACGGCAACAAATGTGAACGGTATTCATCGATCAGACAGCATGATCCGTAAGCCTCGCCCCCGACCCCTTACCCCCCACCCCACGCTTACAGTCTAGCCGACAGCCCGCCCGCCCTTGTTCCGTACGATCTTGCGTTTATGAATGAAATAGTGGAAGCGCTACTAAAATTTTTCACTTTTTTTCTCATCTAATAAGATGTCTTACAAAAACAATAACAATGCCAATAGCACAGTAAATAAATATACAGTAGGTTATCTAAGGCCGCCCGCCGAGTTATTAGCCTACTCTTGCGTTGATACCCAGGGTTGTCACTTTTACTTTTAGTTAATATTTTCGAACAAGCAGCACTTGATCTAAATTTATAAAATAAAAAGCATATTATGATTGAATATTTTACCAATTTATAAATTTAGTAAAAATAAAAAGTAATAATAAACAAAAAGAACAGACCTCTTAACACATTTTTTTCATACGATAAGCGAAACAAAAACAAGTGTCAAGTGGCCGACCCGAACGCCGGCCAAAAAAATGCGATGTACACACAAGTATATAAGTCGATCGTCAGACTACCGGAACCATATTTGGATTGAACAACACATCAGACAATAGAAAAAATAATAATTTCAAAAGTAATTAATTTGCAATATTAATTATTGTGAAATTGCCCTTATTACAACTATACCTACGCGAAAAATATGTTTACCTAAACGATGTTTCGTACTCAATCCTCTATTTTATAGTAAAACTAGACTTCTTAAAATAAACTTTAGCTCTAAACATAGTATTCAGAAAAATGCGACTCGGCTACGCTCTTAATAAAGCAAATAAACTGTGAAATAAACAATACAATACCATATTTTCTAATAATATTTAAGTATAAGTAGGTACTTACATTTCTGGTTGAGTAGGAAGTATGAAGAATGATAAGTCCGGGTTTGCGAAATCATTATTGAGGCACCCGAAAACACTACAATATTTTTTTCCCCTTTTTGAAGTCATGATACTCATAATTTACGACAAGTGTCCGCCGCCCGCGCCGGCGAGAGTTGACGAATGCAAGCGGTCATGTAGCGTACGCGCGTGCTCACAGTCGCGCTGCACAGCCCGCACTGCCGCCACCTTATTCCCCCATATATTATGCTAGCGTGTGCGTGAAATCGCGTGCCGACATGGCGTGCGGCGCGCACGCACACATTCAAACCGAGAGCGGCACGTTTGTATGAAGATGTTTTACTGTATATATTTACTGTGCTAATAGTAACTATTACTCGTCTTGAGTTACTGTGTTTCGGTTCCAGAACGATGTAAAATTAACCGTGTATTCACCTAGAAGTTGCTTCTCTTTCTATCGTGTAACTCTTAATAAAAAAAACCGGCCAAGTGCGTGTCGGACCACGCACAATGAAGGGTTCCGTAGTTGGGATGAATTTATCTTAAGAACAAACTTAACATTGTAGTTGAAAAACATGTTCTCCCATACATTCCAACTGTAAATGTAAGTTTTTACTCACAATATTGACAGATTTACCATGATATTTTAAGATCACAGACTTCTTATAGGTTTTCCTGTAATCTACAGGTAAAGATCTATTTTTTGTATTTTTTTTTCAAAATTTTAGGCTCGGTAGTTTCGGAGATAAGGGGGGAATGGTCAATTTTCGTCTATTTTCTTAAATAACTTTAAAACAATTTATTTTAAAATTATAAAAAATATATATTTGAGACCCTCAAAGTAAGCCCTTTCATTTGACATGCCACATGGTGTAGTTTGCAAAACTTTTTTTTTTAATTTTCTTATTTGCCTCCCAAAAGTGAACTCTATATTCAAAATTCATTTATTTACTTTACCCGTCCGTGTTTGGGTCACAGAAATTCATGTGTACCAAATTTCAACTTAATCGGTCCATTAGATCCGGAGCAAATTGGCTGTGACAGACGGACAGACAGACAGACAGACGGATAGAAAGACAGACGGACAGACAGACAGACAGACACACGAGTGAGGGAGTAAGGGTTCCGTTTTTTCCTTTTGAGGTACGGAACCCTAAAAACGTGTTTTTTAATAATTATCTATTAAATTAATATTATTTACTAGTTCGCTAATTGATTACATTATTCAAAAAAGCATCTTTTCATTTACCATTCTTAAAAATTTGCTCCCGTGTGAGCGGGAGAGTTGACAAATGCGACAGCCGTCTTAAACCAGGAGAGTTTTCGCAAAAAATCTGACCTAACGTCAATTTTCTTTTGCAGAAGATAAAAATGTACTTACAGACAATAATACAAATACAGGAATAAATAAGCCGTCTTACACAGTCTTACTTTAATCTACAAAACTCACCACGTTGATTGATGAACTAACAACAGTTTTGACACTGTAATCCGCCATCTTTCATCGCATACAAAGAGTATAAAAATATATTAGGAAGCTATCTACTCTAGCTTTCATGTAAACAGTCTTGCTGCTCAGTATTCTGACCGCGAACTCTTTAGGTCTCGTACAGGGTGAACGCGCGGTGGCTAAGGCCTCGTTTAGGGAGACGCGGGGCGTTGCGCGGTGCGTCTGGCGTCGCGAAGCGCGTCATTACATTTTGACGAGTTATGCGAACATAAATGTAGGGAACTTCAGATTTTTTTTCGCGATAATTCTCTGTTTTTGTTACAATTTAATTTAACCGACGAAAAAATGGAGGAGGTTCTCAATTCGACACGTATTTAATTTTTATGTTTGACCACGCATAACTTTTTACAGAGTCGTCCGATTTGAAAAAAAAATAGTTTTATTCGAGAGGGTATAAATCAAAGTTGGACCCATATAAAATTGATTATCTTTGCTTGGGTAGTTTTTGAGTTAGCTTCAATAATACGTATTTTTTCCCCACTTTTATATGGATGATGTTCTATTTTGTTTTGCAGGTAGTGGTATTAGAATTTGTGTGGGGTAGGTACCACAACTAAAAAAATACAACCGACTTTCAAAAACAACACTACAAAGTGAAAAATAACTTTAATTTCGGAAGTCGGTGTCTGGTTAAATGTATTTTCGTTTTTTGCCACCGACTTCCGAAATTAAAGTTATTTTTCACTTTGTAGTGTTGTTTTTGAAAGTCGGTTGTATTTTTTTAGTTGTGGTACCTACCCCACACAAATTCTAATACCACTACCTGCAAAACAAAATAGAACATCATCCATATAAAAGAGGGGAAAAAAATTTTTTTTAAAAAGTTTTTTACACTATGATAATATAAATGTAATCTAAAATGAAGGAGAGAAGCTCGTAGCTAAGTAATAACAGCCGCACGGGTCGATCCATCAGGTTAAGCTACGCTTGCCGGGGTTGGTCCGTGGATGGGTGACCATCTTTACATACCGAGACTCCTCCGTGCCTCGGGAAGCACGTTAAGCCGTTGGTCCCGGCTGTCATTCGTGGATCTTTGACAGTCGTTACGGGTCGTCAGAAGCCCGAAAGTCTGACAATCAGTCTTACCAAGGGGTATCGTATTACCCAGTTAATGGGTTGCGGAGATCAGATAGGCAGTCGCTCCATGTAAAATAATGGTATTCAGCTGCATCCGGTTAGACTGGAAGCCGACCCCAACATAGTTGGGAAAAGGCTAGGCAGATTGATTGTAATCTAAAATATTCATATATTAAGTTATTAAAAAAATGCTCTAATTTAACACATATTTTTTCCAAATCACTAACACTACCTACTCCTTTAGACGTAATCTTCAGTTTAAAATCATTAAAAGTCTCATAATTATTATCGTACATAATATATTATGGTGTTTAGTGAAGTATCGATTCGTCTAGCCACAGATTATTAGAAATCAAGCTACGTCTAGCTCGCGTGATGGTTATGGTATTTATAAAATCAAAATGGCGGATTTAAAACGTCAACAACTGATGTCTTGAAAAAAATAATTTTGTGACATGATCATGATGTGGGGTATCAAAATAATGATCTTGTTTTGAACTATTCATTTGCAGTCGAGTTTTTAATACTTACCTATAAAAAAAAAAAATAAAGGAAAGTTTTGGTTTGGAAAATTTTGTGTTTGCACCTTTGCCAGTTCAGACATACATTTTCTACGACTACGAAGATTAATGGTTTCTACTAAAATTTACTGTTTCGTAATTACGGAGATAATTAATATTCTTACCAGCTCCACGAACGTGGTATAGAATTACAGGAATCGCTATTATAGAAACTCGAGTAGAACAATGTAATTTCGCACAAAAACAAAATTATACACAGACGTAATCTACAAGTACTAATACTCGTAATAAAGCTGAAAGAGTTTGTTTGTTTGAACGCGCTAATCTCTAGAACTACCAGTCAGATTTAAAAAAAATATTTTTGCTCTTGATAGCTCGATTCTTGAGAAAGGCTAGGCTAATTAACATTACGCTACGATCCTTAGGAGCCGAGTGAGGCGGGTGAAACCGCGGGGCACAGCTACAATTTGCTCTTGCGCGAAATACCGTCTTTTCATTTGTATTTATATTTATACTTACACAATCCAATAAAAACCGGCCAAGTGCGTGTCGGACCACGCACAATGAAGGGTTCCGTAGTTGGGATGAATTTATCTTAAGAACAAACTTAACATTGTAGTTGAAAAACATGTTCTCCCATACATTCCAACTGTAAATGTAAGTTTGTACTCACAATATTGACAGATTTACCATGTTATTTTAAGATCACAGACTTCTCATACGTTTTCCTGTAATCTACAGGTAAAGATCTATTTTCTGTATTTTTTTTCAAAATTTTAGGCTCAGTAGTTTCGGAGATAAGGGGGGGGGGATGGTCAATTTTCGTCTATTTTCTTAAATAACTTTAAAACAATTTATTTTAAAATTATAAAAAAAATATATTTGAGACCCTCATAGTAAGCCCTTTCATTTGATATGCCACATGGTGTAGTTTGCAAAACTTTTATTTTTTTATTTTCTTATTTGCCCCCCAAAAGTGACCTCTATATTCAAATTTAATTTATTTACTTTACCCGTCCGTGTTTGGGTCACAGAAATTCATATGTGTACCAAATTTTAACTTAATCGGTCCATTAGATTCGGAGCAAACTGGCTGTGACAGACGGACAGACAGACAGACAGACAGACAGACAGACAGACAGACAGACAGACAGACAGACAGACAGACAGACAGACGGACGGACAGACAGACAGACAGACACACGAGTGATCCTATAAGGGTTCCGTTTTTTCCTTTTGAGGTACGGAACCCTAAAAACAAGTTTTTGTCTATTTCACTTACATCCTAGCGAAATTTCTTTAGACACCATGATAAAATGTATTATAATATATGTTTTTCTACGGGACCTCCACACACGCGAAGCCGTGGGCAAAACCTAGTAGTACTAATAAGAACTAGTAAGGTGCATGGCCTAGTTGTACCGGCACAGATTTACGAGTTTTACACTGTGGGTTCGAACCCAGGCAGACGCGTTACTTTGTGTAAATAATTTCATCACCACTGCTCTCAAAACGGTGAAGGAAAACATCGTGAGGAAACCGGCATGTCCTAGAACCAAAAATTCAAAGACGTGTGTGACATCTACCAACCCGCACTGGGTCCGCGTGGTGGATGACAGCCCACTCCCTCTTGAAGAGAGGAAGCCTGTGTCCCACGGCGATCTCTCGCGTCCAAACCTGGTCCAGGCCATGGTGCGGAGCGAGAGTGCATGGGAGGCCGTCACCTCCTTCTGCGAAGCAGTAATGCTCGCGAAGGAGGAGGCGGAACGCGTGAGGGAGAGGCAACAGCCGCACCCTCGCGCCCCTAGCCGCCGCAGGAGACGCCCTGGGCGGCAGGAATCTATCGCCGATTCCCGGCCACCGTAGGCGCGGGCTTGCGGACGACGAGTAATGGGCAGCTCGCCGTCCGGTAAGGACCAGGCCCGGGTCGACGGCGCGTTGTGTTCCACGCGCGCCTCAAAGAGATGTCAGCAGTGACGGGGTCCAATAGGGCCGATGCCGCCGGGGTCGCGGGTAGTTTGAAAGAGATACCGTGGCCCTGGCACGGGCAACTGAAGGAACACGGGTGGGTTTTAGTCAGTAAAAGTCTGACACGCCCTTCCGCTCTGCCCAGAGCGGGAGTAGTCATTTGATGATTTCCCATCCACAAAAAAAAAAAAAGGCGTGTGTCCCAGCCGTGGAAACATTATAAGCCAATTATGTTATTATAAAAGAAGGAAGGTTTAAATGACTAAACTGATTTAGATGAAAGTAGCTTTTGCGGCTTCACTTGTGTGGATGTCGGAAAATGTCCCACGGGAACGTACTACCGGGATTAAAAGTACCCTATGTGTATAAACTATCTGTATGCCAAATTTCACTCAAATCCGTTCAGTCGTTTTTGTGCCAATCTGGAACATTAACCCAGACAAACAGACAAAAATTCTTCGTTACTATTTTATTGTATACAGAATGTATAAGAAAGGTGTGATCAAACTGAACAACTTTCTCCATGTGACCAACATCGTAATCGAGAAAAAATTATCAGCTGTCCCATACATTTGAGTTGAGTACCTAGTATTAAAGCTTTGTACGAGACAGCCGCTAATTTTTTCTCGATTACGATGTTGGTCACATGGAATAAGTTGTTCAGTTTGATCACACCTTTCTTATACATTCTGTATATAATAAAAACATTTTGACATCGCCAAGCGGTTGGTCGACTCCACACGGGACCAGAGGGCTGGCCTATTTTTAGCTCAAAGAATTAGCATTGCCATCCAATGTGGCAATGCTGCCAGCCTTTTGGGCACTGTTCCCACTGACAGCGATGCGGATGAATTTTTTGATGCCCTATGAGCTCTTCCCCTTTTTTTATTATTATATTTACTTGTACATAGTTTAAATAATTTAGTGTTAACTTGCATAGGTACATATTATAAATGACAAAAAAAAAAAAAAAAGAAAGTAACTCAATACTACTCGACCCAAGTGTACATCGTAATCGACATAAAATTATCAGCTGTCCCAAGCTAATAATTTTTTCTCGATTACGATGTTGGTGCCATGGAGAAAGTTGTTCGATTTGATGGTCTGTACACCTTTCTGATACATCCTGTATATAGATAGTAAAAATACTATAGAAGTACCGCAAACCATATTAACATACAAGAGACAACTCAAGGACTAGAAAAAGTCCTTTAATAAATTAAATTTTTCCCTCACTCTCGGAAAACAGCAGCAGTGGCGAATGAAATAATTTACTTTTCTACGCAAATCAAACTCAACCTCAAACTCAAAGCATTTATTTCAATTAAACCAATTACAGGCACTTTTGAATTGTCAAGGGTTCGGTCAGTCAGAAAGATGAAGCTAGGCGCCCATTCCAAAGCATAGTAGGTACCTATGGAGAAGAACGGGCAAGAAACTCCACGGACACTCTTTTAAATCAAGATATGGTTACAAAATAATGGTTACATCATTCATGTTGAAATTTTACATGTGAGAACGATGCAGAACGTTAAAAGCGTCCTTAAAAAAAAAAAACAATTCAAATATTTAAATTAAATTAAAATAAGCCGTGGTCGCTAAGGTATGCCCAGCCTTCACTGACAGCGCTTGTTCACGAACCTGACGCATGGATTAGCTAAATGATCCAACACGCGTGAAAAAAATGACGTTTATAACACAATATATTATTACGGTGGACCAACAGCTCGAAAGCATTGCTGTTTGCACGTATTCTCGTAAATAATGAGCTAGTAAACATTACGAAACAGCCGAAATAGATACTCGTACCTATACTGTAATTAAATGTAAGACAGTTGATATTGTTTGAGCTATTTGTAAAACAGTTTAACAACCGGAAAGTTCTAATACTGGCGTCGAACACTATTTTATCACGATCTCCTTATTATAGCCTGCATGGAGGAAGACGAGACAGCAGCTCGTGCTTCTAAACTACCCGGTGCTTGCCACATATGGGGCAAAGTACTTCGGTAACACAGGCACCCACCGCGAGATTATTAGTCAACAAGACAAGGCGTTGCTGGCCTTCCTTGAGAACCTGGGGTGGATTTTCCCACTTGTACGGAAAATACTCAGAATAGTTGAGGAGACCTGCTCGTCATATTTCGTCCCACTACATCGTTGGACATAACGTATGCTTCCTTAAGGCGAGTAGTGCCGCCAACTAGCGCCACCATTGAGAAAAAAAATCTTAGGTTTGGAGATATGGAACGTTTTGAAATTTCCTATGCTCACATTTTTAGTCAGATGAGGTAGGTCAGGTGTGGTCAAATAATCATTTATTTGCCTGTGAAACTACAGGCAAATGAGTGCATATACATTTAAGTCTTTAAAAATTTGTCTCTACGAGTATGTGTCAGACGGTTTGGCATAGATTATTATATTAAAACACGCATTAATAAAAGATAAATAATTAAATTATATTTAAAAGGTGAAGTTTACATAAAAATACATTTGATAGTTTTTGCGTGATTCTCAATTTTTTATTCGCGTTAGACATAACTTTACAAATTAATTACACTAATATTATTACCTTAAATATTCACATATTCAATCAATCTGCCTAGCCTTTTCCCAACCATGTTGGGGTCGGCTTCCAGTCTAACCGGATGCAGCTGAATACCATTATTTGACAAGGAGCGATTGCCTATCTGACCTCCACAACCCAGTAACTGGGTAATACGATACCCCTTGGTAAGACTGGTTGTCAGACTTTCGGGCTTCTGACGACTCGTAACAACTGTCAAAGATCCACTAATGACAGCCGGGACCACCGGCTTAACGTGCTTTCCGAGGCACGGAGGAGTGTCGGTATGTAAAGATGGTCACCCATCCACTGACCAACCCCGGCAAGCGTAGCTTAACCTGATGGATCGACCCGTGCGGCTGTTTTTACTTAGCCACGAGCTCCTTAAATATTCACATATTAAGGTATTAAAAAATGAAAGAAAGAAAGAAAGAAAGAAAGAAAAATATTTTATTTGGGACACGCACAGGAAATACAGTTAAAAAAGAGCATATAAAAGTAACAAAATAAACATTAAAAAGCAAAAAAACAAAAAAAAGAAATCAGAATAAAAAAAAAAGAGACCTGTGCGAGGCCAAAAAGGCTCCCATCTCAGCATAAAGCTGCGATATTTAAAAAATAAATACCGCAACGCTGGTATTCTGACAGGGCCTGTGTGATGCCACGGACATACCCACGGATATCAATTAAAAATAGCAAGGGGAATAAAATCAAATAAAATAAAATACAAATACTATACTTGAAAAGAAAAAAACAAAAACCGTCAATAAGGTGTAAAGATCGACTCACGCTTGACGCCCGACGGTCCAACCTCACTTGTCTATGCTATAGACTATTGTCTATATTTATGACAAGCGATGAGACCATGCAATGCATGAGACGCGGGCGCAGGCGACTGGCTGTCAATGTGCATTAATGTAAAAAAGGAAGTAAAGTCACACAAATAAAACAAAGAGTGAATAATAAATACGACAAGAAAATGGTGCAAATAAATAATATAAAGTATTGTTGAGTGTATAACTGAATGTGTTGTGTTGTGTAAGTCGGAAGAAAAAAAAAAAAAAAATCAATCACCGAGTGAAAAAACAAAGCGTTCAAAGTTAAACATGCTGCTAGGAACACAAGACTCCGCTAAGGTCACCAATACCAACTACGTGCAGACCCAGGGTGAGTTTAGACTATCAGAGACTGGTTTCCTTTTGTATTCGTAACAAGTGTTGCTTATATTTAATACTAAAAGTACCAACTGTTTTTATAGCACGAAACGGCGGTGGCAAATCGTTCCAGCAGCGAGAGGCAGCGAATTTAAAGCTTCCACGGAAAGCAGCAGTTCTGTGCGTTGAGGCCAACAGAAGGTAAGATGATGCTCTTGTTTTAATTTTATTTATATCTCGTGACCAAGTCAATTTTTGATACAAATATTCTGGTTTTTTTGTGAGAATGGTGCCAAAGAGTAGGGTAGCCAGATGAAGCTTTCTGCGATCTGACATTCTCATCAAATTACCCTTATTTAAAAATGGTGTTATATGAGATCGGGGAGGGACATTGAAACAAAATCTTGCACAGGCATTCTGCACTCGCTGGATCAACTTTTCGGTCCTACCAAGAATGCACGCACCATACACAGTGTCAGCGTAGTTCAGCTTGGATAAAACAAGTGACTCACATAGCATGACACGCATATCCACACTTATGTACGCTCTAATTTAAAAATGCTCTAATTTAACATAATATTTTTTTTCCAAATCATTATTTTTACTCGTTTAGACGTGATCTTCGGTTTAAAATCATTAAAAGTCGCTTATCAGTGCCTTAAGTTATCTAATTTATTTGGAGTCGCAGCGCAGCATGCTGCTTCGGAAGAAGTGTGGTAATTATAGTATGTAAAAATGTTATAGTAGGGTGTGTGTGTGTTAATATTGTCAATGGATGGACCAAATATACGCAGTGTCTAACCAGCGTTCGAGATGTTTCATTGTGTTTAAATGCCTTCCTTCTATAGCGACCCTGCCATTCGAGCGGGGAATCGAATTATGTTCGCGTTTAGTTTGGACTGTGCTCTGCGTGATACTCGTCAATTTGCACACTATTTGCAAAAAATATCATCATGTGTTAAAGGAACAGAACGAAGAATTCTTTGTAAACCAGAATAGTGCCACACAAGACAACAAGAAGACAGAAGATAGGTGAAGACATGTCTTCTTCTTCCTTCTTGAATAGTTATTTGGTCCAATATTCATTTTCACAGTCAAAAACCTCATGAAATTTTCCTTTTTCGTCCGCATCTCGTGAAAATATTGATTCGACCTTGAGAAGTTTGAGTATTTTTCATCCCAGAATTTACGCGTCGCGGGTGCAACTAGTTATTATTATTTTTTAAGAGAATATATTGAAGCATGGTTTAGCTGGGTGTATAAGTAAAATGGCGTTATAAAACAGAAAATATACGATTGGATTTTTTTTATCGAAAAAATTTCAAGTGATCATGTTTCGGTTTTATTACAACAGTAGACGAATAGACAATCACACTAATATTATAAAGCCGAAAGTTTTTGAGTGTGTGTGTGTGTGTATGTTTGTTACTTTTAAAAAAAAAAAAAGAAAGAAAAATTTACATCTTTTTAGTAAAAGAGGTGAAAGGCATAATTATAGTACTAGAAAAAGGGACCTATTAGCTCAACCAGGTTTCAGACTAGCTAAAGTAGACTCGTCGTTCATGGGGTACTGTTTAAAATGTTACAATAAAATACCTCCACACATACTTCAACTCAATGAGACTAAATTCAAAACTTGTATAAAACGCACACTATGCAGGCAGGCATATTATAAGTTTGGGGATTACATAACTGATAAAAATGCTTGGCTCAATGCTGGTCCTGCTCCACAACCACAACTAATTAATTAACATTTGAAGATACTGTTGGAGCTGCTGAAGATTGTAAGACTATCATTGTATTGTATAGACTCAATCTCCATTGTATTATATAATTGCATAGCACATGTGTGAGTACTATGTACATACTCTAAAGCTACCATTTACTGGGTACGTCTTTGTTTGACTTGAATATGCCCTGGCGGCTGAGAGTATGTGACGCTCACTCTAATGTCTCGCTGATGGTGGCGCGTGTTGGATCATTTAGCTAATCCATGCGTCAGGTTCGTGAACAAGCGCTGTCAGTGAAGGCTGGCCATACCTTAGCGGCCACGGCTTATTTTAATTTAATTTAAATATTTGAATTGTTTTTTTTTTAAGGACGCTTTTAACGTTCTGCATCGTTCTCACATGTAAAATTTCAACATGAATGATGTAACCATTATTTTGTAACCATATCTTGATTTAAAAGAGTGTCCGTGGAGTTTCTTGCCCGTTCTTCTCCATAGGTACCTACTATGCTTTGGAATGGGCGCCTAGCTTCATCTTTTTGACTGACCGACCCCTTGACAATTCAAAAGTGCCTGTAATTGGTTTAATTGAAATAAATGCTTTGAGTTTGAGTTTGAGTTTGAGTTTTCACGGCTGGACAGATTTGGGTGAAAATAGGTTTGTAGATAGCTTATACCGACTGTATAAGTCCGAGGCGATTGTTACCGTAGTTCTTAAGATACATTATATACAGAAGCTGTTGGTGTACCTTTTTAAATAAATAAATAAATATACCCTGGATTAACACAGGCTACTTTTTATCCCGGTCTACGCGGGTGAAACCGCGGGGCACAGCTAGTACACAATATAGTCAAATAACAAATGATTTAACCATATAAATTTGGTTTAGAGGAATTTCAAAAACACAAAATTATCGATGTGTCCTCTTAACATAAACAAAATTATTTATTACATGACTCACGTTCTCGGACTGCGTACTGCGTCCCATCTTCTTTGTGTATAAAATTAATAAAAACGCCTACTCCAATTAATAATTTTATTTTCGAAATAATAAACATACCAGACTGAATTACGTAAATAGTTTTCTGTTTATTTTTATCGTTTGAGGTGAACAGCCGAATATTCGAAATTGTTTGAATGCTTTTGATAAGAACAAAGTTTAACAATCATTAACTTTTTTAAACGACTTTTCAAGAAAAAAAGAGGTGGGTTAAATGGTGTGCATAATAAAGAGTATTCTATTCTATTCTATTCTAGGTTATCAATTCGTCGCATATATATTTTTTTTTTATGATTTTTTTTATTACCGATTTCTCCGTCAATTGTGGACCGATTTTGAAAATTCTTTTTTTATTTGATAGGGTATGCTCTCGAGGTATTCCCATTCTCACCAAGTCAGAATCTGATGAGGGGATCCCATGGAAATCGAGGGAAACCCTCAAATTTTATAGGCACACCTATAGAGATTTGGGTATTTTTTTTAGTAACTTGTGCATTTGCTCTCGAAAAGCACCATTTGGTGAAGTGGAACTGATGATGAAGACCGCATATGGCCATCAGAACTACTCAATAATAAGTATTTCATTCTCGGGTTGCGATTCGATTACAAATTTATGCTCGTCCGTCACAATGCATATAGTGAAATGGTTTTTGTTGGAAAGGAGATATCCCAAGGGTGGTACTATGATAATGAAACCAGTATCTGATGATGGCATCCCACAGAAATCGAGGGGAACCTTCAAATTTTATAGGCACACCGATAGCAATTTGGGTATTTTTTATAGAAACTCATGCATTTACTCCTAGAAAGCACCATTTAGTGAAGTGGAACTGATGAGGAAGACCCCACAGATGGCCATCGGAACTACTCAATATACGTATTTCACGGGTTGCGATACTATTATTGCTAAGCAATTTATGCTCGTTACTATACATATGTTGAACTGGAGCTGATGGTGACTTCACCATTAGCTCCAGTTCTCCTGGTTCTTATTAGGATAACTCCTCAACAATTAACGTCCCTGCATCGGGAAAAGCAATATTTTGTAAAAGATGATGAGCAGTTGACATTATGCTATTGTAACTTAGATAAATTACAAACTGACCCACTAAAAAGTGAAAAATAAAAAACATTGTTACAAAAAAAAAAAAAAAAACAAACGACTTCCAAAAAAAACTGCAAAGTGAAAAATAACTTTAATTTTGGATGTCGATGGCAAAAAACTAAAATACAGATCCAAAGACTGTCACTTCCGAAATTAAAGTTATTTTTCACTTTGCAGTTTTTTTTGGAAGTCGGTTGTTTTTTGTAAAAAAGTTTTTTTTTTTTTTGTAATGTTTGGTTGTAGTCTATCGGGCAATAGGCTTACCCCCTATTACATGGGACGTAAGTGGCCCCCGGAGCATGCGAATTTATTCTTGATGGTTTATGTACCTCCTGGTTAATAGAGCCCTACTCGGCTGAAAATAGAGAAAATGAATTTTCCCAGGTAATGAGGCATAACTAGATTGATTTTTCGCTCCCGTAAACCCGTTTAATGCAACTTTCATCGGAATCATTAGAGCCGTTTTCGAGAACGTGATTACAAATATATAAGGTGCTATAAAAACCAACTGCCACGGCTTCAATGGGAGATAGTATTGTGTATACTTATAATATTTTTTTTCATAAAAAAAAAAATGTGCGAATTGATTTATTTAAGAAACTGTCTCGTAGTAATTAGTGTTCATTCACAGAACAGTTAGAAAGAGGTATCAATTGTTTTCATTGACGAAGCGACAAAATTATTATTATTATCGTGCGTAATTTGTGAACCACGTTATGCAGAATAAATGTGTGTGTGTGTGTGTGTGTGTGTGTGTGTATGTGTGTATTAAATGTTTATTTAATTATTTTATTTTCTCAAATTGATTTAATCCGCTCACGAGAGCGTGGTGTGAATCGGGTCCGTGGAATCATTTTACCTTATATTGTACGTGGTGTGAGTTCTATTAATTTTTTTTATCATCACTATTAAGTACTAATATCGAATTCTATGCATTTAATTTGATGCGTTATCTATTTCCGAACGATTTAAGATACGTCAACACTGACTGAGACTCGTCTATGACATTAAAATTTTTTTTTTCTCTGGCATGTCATCGTTCGGTCGGTTGAGTGTGAAAGTATTTTTTTTGCGGCGTTCCCGCTCGTGTGAGCGGGTATTCCGAGGTACGAAATTTCTTCACTATTGTAATCTATATACACAATACTATCTCCCCTTGAAGCCGTTGCAGATATTTTTATAGCACCTTATCCCTTATCCTTATCTCCTTAATCTTAGGTTGGGTGCCAGTGGTTCTACAGTGATTTATGCACGAATATTGTCATAGAATTAACTCATTGCCACAAATTGTAAAATTAGAAATAAAGTTATTTTTTTTTTTATATATATTGCAAATTTTATAGTGTAGGATACATTCATGATAAACTAGAATTAACTCATTGCCACAAATTGTAAAATTAGAAATAAAGTTATTTTTTTTTTTTTATATATATTGCAAATTTTATAGTGTAGGATACATTCATGATAAACTAGAATTAACTCATTGCCGCAAATTGTAAAATTGGAAATAAAGTTATTTTTTTTTTTTATAGGTATATATTGCAAATTTTATAGTATAGGATACATTCATGATAAACTAGAATTAACTCATTGCCGCAAATTGTAAAATTGGAAATAAAGTTATTATTTTTTTTTTTATATATTGCAAATTTTATAGTATAGGATACATTCATGATAAACTAACACATAATGATGAAATTGTCGTTGTCGATGTTTTGTCAAGTCGTAAAAATCGTGCGAAGCAGGGGCGGGTCACTAGTTTATAATAAGTAGTTTGTAGTTAGGTCAACGACTGGTTTCTCCATTCTCTATGACAAAGAGAGAATGATTCATTAAGGAAAAAAGTAAAATAAACATAGCTCTAATGTGAACACGCCTATCAATCGTACCTACGACGGAGAATGAGGAAAATCATATACAAATCAATTACCTATGAGTTAATAATGTTTCTCTAAAATTACTTATTTTGAATCGTAATAATGAAGCTCAAATTAACTAGTGTGTAAAGTGTTATTAAAATATACATAAAAAAAATAAAAATGTAGCCGCTCGGTGTTTCAATTAACTTCTTATTAAAAAAAACCAGTTTTTAAATTAAAGCAGTAAGTTAAAAAAAATTACATCAAAGTAACAATAAAAACAAATTTAAATTAAATGTTAAATCAAATACAAAATTAGAATAAAACTAGCTGCGCCCCGCGGTTTCACCCGCGTAGACCGGGATAAAAAGTAGCGGTATGAAAAATAGATGTTAGCCGATTCTCAGACCTACTCAATATGCTCACAAAATTTCATGAGAATCGGTCAAGCCGTTTCGGAGGAGTACGGGAACGAACATTGTGACACGAGAATTTTATTTATAAGAAGATAAGGATTAAAACAAAATAAAATTACTTAATAAAAAATAGGAACTCAAATAATACACTTCTGTCCACAGTTTTCAAGAATACAGTCGTGATGTTATTAATAACAAAGCTTACAATACAAAGGTATTGTAAGCTTTGTTATTACAATACAAAAGTATTGTAAGCTTTGTTATTCATAACATCAATTAAAAATTATTAGTTGACGAAAAATCGTCTACTAATAATTTTGCGTACGATTGTATCAGCCGCGTATTTTGAAATGCTACTGCAGCTTCTGGAAATCGATACTGGATTTGTTTTCAATTTATGTGCAGTTAGGTTGTGCTTGAAATGGCACTTTACATCTAAAAACGAGGTATACTAGGATTTTTTAAGCAAGAGTGCTGTATTTAGTGTTTACGTAGGTAACGAATGCAATTTTGTTGGAGAAATATTTCTATCAAGGCTGAAAACGTACGCACGGCTACAGATCAAGCTATAATTTCCAGTATAAGCTGAGTTCGCATTGTATAGGATTTCTTTACAATGAGAGGTCAGTGTAAACTGGAAATTTATAGCTTGATGTGTAGCCGTGTATACGTTTGCAGCCTTGCACTTGCCAGCACTTACGAGTACCCCGAGTGCCCCGTACGAGTGTTGCAGTCCCACCACCGTGACGGGCGCGGGTGAAAATCACTCCGTGAGTTCTTAAGCCTTGTAACGCACGAACGAACAAAAACATGGTGAACACTTTAAATGTTCGAAAGGGTCCTGAGTTTCATCAAAAGTTCCGTGTTCGATGTTCGTGAAAACCATGTTTTGTTCATTCGTGCGTACACGTCTTTAGCCAAACCTATTTCCCCCTATCAAAAATCGCTCAACGCGCCTAAAGAAGTTTTCTCTTCAAAAACGTAATAATTAACTAGCATTCAACAATACGCCTCCCATCCATTAAGAGCACACATGTATATCGGTATATTTATCTAATCCATAAACATCTTTATTTTAGTTTCTCTTTGAAAACTCACGCGAGTCTGACATAAAAATAATTTTATTGTTAGCTTGGATTAGGCTGAATCGTATCTATGTCTCTGCCTTTGTGATTACAATGCTATTAAAAATGTTTGTTCTGTTGTATTTATAGTTTCATGTCTATCATGTTTTTAGAGGCCAGTGTGTCAATGTCGTTGTTGGATGTGGCGGGTGAGACGCCGCGTTTTGTACGCCACTATTTTTGGAACATCATCATATTCAGCCTATAGCAGTCCACGCCATTCAACTCTCCTCCCTCTGCTACCAGCCACCGGCGAAGATCGTCGCTCCACCTAGCCTGAGGGCGTCCTACCTTATGGCTCCTCTTCACAATCTGAGATCATAGACGAGAGGCCTTTTTTTATGACTTCTCCCGCTCTGGGCAGAGTCAGACTTTTACTGACTAAAACCCATCCGTGTTCCTTCAGTTGCCTGTGCCAGAGGCACGGTATCTCTTTCGAACAACCCGCGACCCCGGCGGCATCGGCCCTATTGGACCCCGTCACTGCTGACATCTCTATGAGGCGCGCGTGGAACACAACGCGCCGTCGACCCGCGCCTTGTCGAGCTACCAATTACTCGTTGTCCGCAAGCCCGCGCCTACGTTGGCCGGGAATCGGCAATAGATTCCCACCGCCCAGGGTACATTGAAAGTCATTAGCAGTCTATGGGTCAATTGCACTAAGAGATCGCTGGATGTCCTGCGCGTCCAATATAACAATGCTTTCAGGACGTTGTTGAGGCTGCCTCGTTACTGTAGCGCGTCGGTAATGTTTGCGCAAGCCCGCACCGACGGTTTCTATGCAATGACACGCAAAAGAACGGCGTCGCTACTGAGGAGAGTGAGAGGCAGTCGGAACAGCATCCTGAAAGCTGTAGCCGAGAGCCTTGGCTCTCCGATTATTCTTCTCTTAGCTGCCATGGCTTATTTTTAATTTTAATATTTAATTTAGTTGTTTTAGTTTTTATCTTTTTATTACGGACGCTTTTTAACGTGCACGTCTTTCTACATTGTTCCACATGTATATTTTCAACATGAACGATGTAACCAATATTTTGTAAAAATATTATGATTTAAAAGTGTCCGTGGAGTTTCTTGCCCGTTCTTCTCCATAGGGATCTACTACGCTTTGGAATGGGCAACTAGCTTCATCTTTCTGACTGCCCGACCCATTGACAATTCAAAAGTGCCTGTAATTGGTTTATTTGAAATAAATGCTTTGAGTTTGAGTTTGAGTTTGATTGTACAGCAGTTTGTGCGGAGGTTGATTTTTACTAACACTTGCCAATAAGTTATTTCTTTGTATGTTACTAACACTATATGGATATTGTATGTCCGAAATAAAGATATTCATTTCATTGAAACCCTAATCTCCAAACTAGGGGTATCCCTGTATCTTATAGAATTTTGATTACGTAAAAAAAAGAAAAAATACGTGTTCCGGATTTTTTAATAATCAAACTCAAACTCAAAGCAATTTCAAAGAAACCAATTACAGGCACTTTTGAATTGTCAATGGGTCGGTCAGTCAGAAAGATGAAACTAGTAGAAACATTTCAAAGCGTAGTAGATCCCTATGGAGAAGAACGGGCAAGAAACTCCACGGACACTCTTTTAAATCATAATATTTTTACAAAATATTGGTTACATCGTTCATTTTGAAAAATTATACATGTGAGAACAATGTAGAAAGACGTGCACGTTAAAAAGCGTCCGTAATAAAAAAGATATAAACTAAAACAACTAAATTAAATATTAAAATTAAAAATAAGCCATGGCAGCTAATTAAGAGACGACCAGTCCCAACTGACGGCGCCCGTTCACGAACATGACGCATGGATCAGCACCATGACGTCATCATCTGCATGACGTACAAAAAAATTTTTAGTTATCATCCCTATTCCCATCGTTCTTACATGTGTAGGTCAGTCTATCTGTCCCAGGAGTGTTTTGTTTCACTAACTGACGTATTCCAGATACATTTGATTTTAATTAAACATCAAATGTAATAGAAAACAGACAATTCACAAATGGGTTATGATAATATAAGCCACTTGTAATCCACTGTTAATTCTTTGACGAGAATAAGAAAACAAATGAGTTTTATTTTTATTATATAATAATAGAGAAGGGACTGGCAGGCAGCAGAGGAGCTCGTGGCTAAGTAATAACAGCCGCACGGGTCGATCCATCAGGTTAAGCTACGCTTGCCGGGGTGGTCCGTCGATGGGTGACCATCTTTAAAGATAAAGATAAATTTATTTGTTAAAACATGTGTAACATGAATATGCACATATTGATTGAAAAAATATTTTTATCGGAACAACATGTTTTGCCTCACTCAGCGTACAAAATGTTTATAATAATTATTATGTTGTTAATTAAATTGGCAATTATAAATTATTTATTAATGTCAGTTTCTTAAATAAAATTAGAGTCAGTGCAAAATATAGTCAATAATTCAATATTACAAAATATGTCAAATATACAATAAAATTGAAAAGTCATCATTTAAAACATCAACAATGATGTAGTAGCACTTATCAGTCAGCAACTTTTTGAGTGTTTTCCTAAATAAATTAAAATTCAATTGCTTTATATCATTCGGAATTTTAATGTAGGTATATTTATGAAAAACTTTAAATAACGAGATCCCTCCATGCCTCGCAAAGCACGTTAAGTCGTTGATCCCGGCTGTCATGTTTGACAGTCGTTACGGGTCATCAGAAGCTCGAAAGTCTGACAATCAGTCTTACCAAGGGGTATCGTATTACCCAGTTACTGAGTTGTGGAGGTCAGATAGGCAGTCGCTCCATGTAAAATACTGGTATTCAGCTGCATCCGGTTAGACTGGAAGCCGACCCCAACATAGTTGGGAAAAGGCTGGGCAGATTTTACCATTACACAGGAAAACATGAAGACACATTGGTCAGGTTCGAATTCGAATCTACAACCAAAGAGCAGACTAAAATTAAAAGGTTACCGTAGGTTGTCAAACTTTTGCCCTCTCGAAGTCATGCTTACGCATTGAAATGTTATAGATCTCCATATGAATACAACGTATGGAAAATAATAAACAATTTTTATAGTCCTTTGTGTGGATAACAAAACAAAAGCACAACGTTTTGATGTTAAAACAATGATGGCGCATTTTTGACGTCTTATACTCCATAAATTTCAAAAATACCTACTCATTTGTGAAGGAATAAGTATATATCATTCATCATTCATCATTCTCCTGCCCTAATACCAATTTATTTGGGGTCGGCGCTCGGCGCAACATGTATTTTTACCCGACTGCGGCGAAGCCAAAAAAGGAGGGTTATGTTTTTGTCCTTTATGTATGTTTGTATGTCTGTTCCATAGTGACCTTCTGTAGCCTAAACGGCTTGACTGATTTTGATGAATGATATGTTGTTGGATTCGCCTTTATTGCGCGAGTGTCACTGGGTATATAAAAATCCAAATCCAAAACTTACATTTTGGCGGCAAAAATATTTGGCGCCAAAATCCTTTGGGGAGACTGGTATCTGCGCTAGGAAAACCTGACTGACTTGACCTGACTTGTTTCTTGTCTGTTACATGAGAAAAGATATATGCCCTGCTATGGAAGACGAATAGGTACAGGATTAAAGGAGGTTAGGGTGCGTTTCCACTGACGCGGAGCTGGGCGGAGCGGAGCGGAGACGTGCAGGAATCGACCAATCACAATGGTTGAAATCCTCATCGCATCTCTCGTCTTGTCTGTAATTGGACAATTCCTGCACGTCTCCGCTCCGCGTCAGTATAAACGCACCCTGTCAGTACGAAAACGTTCAGTTTCCAATCGATTATCTTCGGAAAAACCGAACTTTGCCGAATAAAATGTGACTGGTCAAATAATGGAGTGACGGAATTAGTGCGTCAATCTATAATAATTTAGGTGGGAATATAAATCAATTTCTATTGGTTGATAGTCGCATTTCATTCGTTATGTTTCGGTTTTTCCGAAGTTATACGATGGAACCTTGCACGGCTGTTATTATTAGTTTCTTAGAATAGGTAGGTACTGATAATGCAAGAACGATTATATTTGAGATTGGTAGGGCGCTATAAGGAGCTCGTGGCTAAGTAATAACAGCCGCACGGCTCGATCCATTAGGTTAAGCTACGCTTGCCGGGGTTGGTCCGTGGATGGGTGACCATCTTTACATACCGAGACTCCTCCGTGCCTCGGAAAGCACGTTAAGCCGTTGGTCCCGGCTGTCATTCGTGGATCTTTGACAGTCGTTACGGGTCGTCAGAAGCCCGAAAGTCTGACAATCAGTTTTACCAAGGGGTATCGTATTACCCAGTTAATGGGTTGTGGAGGTCAGATAGGCAGTCGCTCCATGTAAAATAATGGTATTCAGCTGCATCCGGTTAGACTGGAAGCCGACCCCAACATAGTTGGGAAAAGGCTAGGCAGATTTATATATTGGTAGGGCGCTATGAGCCGACAGAGACCACGCTTACTAGTTTTTTGAATCCATGGGAAACATAAAAAACAGTGGTATAAAATTCTGAAAAAAAATGTGTATCTTATTTAAGGATCTGGCGGATAGCCAATCGCTTTTAATAACACGATTAGATTTACTTTGCTGGATGGAAAAAAAATCCAAAGTTACCCCTTTTCGTAATGTTAAATCCTTTTTCTATGGTTAAATCAATCTCATAGCTAAAAAACGGACGTTTTTTTTCTTATATTTTATATAAATGAAAAGGTAGTAAGTGTTAACGCCATTACTTTCTTTAGTTTTATATTTCATGCCTAATTACTGGCAACTCTAATTAATTAGTATCTGTGTAACATAAAGTTCCTTCCGCTTTCCTTCTCCCTTCCACAATCCTTATAATGCCTAAGTGAGAGCGAGAAGGAAGATCCGCAATGGCGCGCATACGCTGCCGCCAAGAAGATCCGCCAGTTCTCAACCAACATCGACGCCTGTGGGTAAAAATTAATCCCAAGTCGAAAAAGGACTCATATTTTCACCGCGAAGAACGAAGATTGCTATTGAACAGTGCAAGTGCGTGTATGTGTGTTGTGAAAAGTGCAGATTCTCGTCCGTACGTGATATCCTGGACGCGCCAGCCACGTGGCTAAGGAAACCATTCCCGTCGTGTCGCCATAGCTCACCAGGCAGGTACCATCATCATTTTCCCACACCACCAAAACACCTACTTGTGTCACCGAACCGCCCCTCATACAGTCCACTAAGAAAATTTCGATTTTCACCCCAAGGCTTTAGGCCGCCGCAACATTTTTTGGTCCTTCGAGCCGGATATCCAACATTTTTTGGTCCTACGATCACGGATATCCAACAGTTTTTGGTCCTACGATCACAGATATCCAACAGTTTTGGTCCCATGATCACGGATACCTATTTTTCTTTATCCTCTTGATAACGGATATCAATATTATATCCGTATATCATCATCCCGCAACTATATTTCATTTCAATCTTCGTTCCTTATACTCTTATACTAAACCGCTTTCATTTATTCATTTATTACAGTACCTACTTGTCATTGCGTACATTCACAGGTATTTCGCATCCCGCTCAACTTAATATTTTAATATACGTAGGTAGAAGCAAAATCTACCGCTCGCTCGCTTCGCTATCGTTCGGTACTATATTCGTAGGTACCACCTACCAATCCCGCACCGCGCGCAACTCGTTGAAGTTTGTGATTTATTTTAGCTATTATAAAAACCTACAAAAATATCGAAAATGCCTAAGAAAGTGACCATTGATTCGGATGATCAGATAGAATCCGCGATTCAAATAGCACTGTCATGTCGTAATATGATTTTTGCCCGCATGCAAATCATTTACGATTTAATGGAAAAAATGAAGTCCGGTATGGAACCGGTAGAGAAGTTCTTGTGTGCGTGTGTCAATGTTGATGCGTTGCGCACCGAGTTCCTCGAGGCATTTAATAAATATAACTCGCTTCTTCTAAGACAAGACCCGGAAAATAATATTGATGATCAGTCGTGGATTAGTTTTGAGGAATTATATTGCTGCGTTAAATATAATTATTCAAATTACTCAAAATCATCAGCCACATCGGCTCCTACTTCTAGTGGTAGTGGTGTCAATAAGCAAACAGTTCGCTTGCCTCCCATTGAAATTATGTCATTCGATGGCGATATTCGTAACTGGCCCCTGTTCTATGCTAATTTTAAAAGCACGGTACACGAAAATAATACATTGACTGATTCGGAGAAATTATATTATTTGATGGGGAAATTGAAAGATAAGGCTCAAACCGCGTTCTCAGGAGTTTGCCCTAATGGCGATAACTACCAATTAATTTTTAATTCACTCATAAACAAGTACGAAGACAAACGTATATTAGCTTCTAGTTACCTTAATCGGATGTTTGAACATAAATCTTTTAATACCGCATCTATTCAAAATTTCGAATCCTTTTCTGATAATTTTGTTTCCGCCGCAAACGCATTAAAAAACCTTAAAATAAATGATTTATCAGATTTGATTTTTTTCCATGTCGCTATAAAAAAGGTTGATTCTGAAACCGCTCGACTTTTTGAAATGAACTCAAAAGACGAAATTCCTAAATTCGACAATTTAGTACAGTTCATTAAAAATCAATCTCGCATTTTACAAAATACTAAAGCTTTAAACAGCTTGAGTTTCACTCAGTCTAACAACAATCCTGTAAATAAAAAAACGTCTAAAACTCCGCAACCGCAATCTTACACTGTAATTGATAAATTCGCAAAATGTTTGTGTGATAGCTTTGTTCATAAACATTTATTTAAATGTCCTGCCTTTTCTAAAATGACACCAAGTGATCGTTTCAAATCGGTGAAGCAAAACGATGCATGTACTAACTGTTTAAGTATTAAACATAAGGCCAGAGTCTGTCAGTCTGAATCTAGATGTAAATCTTGTAAAAATAAACATCATACGCTTTTACACTTTAATCGCGAATCGCACGCGACTGTATTATCGAACGGTGTTGATGATACCGCACGTACACAATCTGGTTCAAACTCCACGGCTTCGAGCGAGCAAGATGCTCACGCCGCCGCCGCGCCGCTCGCCGCCACCGCTCAGAGCGCCCCGCAATGTAATGCATCCATTGCTGCGTCGATCCTTTACGACTCGAACTCCCGCGTATCAAAGCCGCAATGTAATACGAATACTACTATTTTGTTGTCAACCGCTACTGTAATAGTTCGAGATTCATTTGGTAAGGAGCATTTTATTCGCTGTCTATTAGACAGTGGCTCACAAATTAATTTTATTACCGCAGAATGTTGCAAACGATTAGGTTTGACTAGACATTCATCTGATACGCCTTCCGTTAAGGGTATCGGTGGTACGGAAAAATCCGTTAAGGGTTCCGTACAATTCGCTTTCTTTTCCCGTTTTAATCCGAACGTTACTTTTAACGCTATTTCGCTAGTTGTCGATGCAATCACCGATAATTTACCTACCGCTCCCGTAGATACTTCCGCCTTGCCTTACTTAAAAGGTTTACCGCTCGCCGACGAATCGTTTGGCAAACCCGGTCGCATCGATGTGTTGATCGGGGCTTCGCTTTTCCCGCATCTTATGCTGCCCCGCGTAGTTAGCAGCAACTCCTCCGCGCCGCGCCGCCCGCCATGCAGACGGTACTCGGTTACGTCATCATGGGCACTGTGCCCGCGCTGCCTGTACGTCGTAATAAGCCTCCACAGTCTTGTTACTCACATATTTCGCAACCATCCGACAAAGACTCGTTAGAATCGGCGTTGAAAAAATTCTGGCAGGTCGATGAAGCGCCCGTCACTCTTTCGACGAGCAAATCGCTCGACGAACTTGAGTGCGAGTACTTTTATAATTCGACCACGGAACGCGATGGGGACACAGGTAGATACTCTGTAGCCCTACCGTTTCGCAGCGATGTGTTCTCATTGGGGAACTCACTCGAGATCGCGAAAAAACGTTTTTTCTGCCTAGAAAAGAAGTTAGAATCCGCACCCGAGTTACGTACTGCGTATGATGACGTCATTCGCGAATATATTGATAAAGGATATTTATCTCCTGCTCCGCTCGCTAGTTCAGACAGTAGTTGTCCTGACTATGTAATTCCGCATCACGCAGTTGTACGTTTAGATAAGACAACAACAAAACTACGCTCCGTGTTAGACGCTAGTGCTAAAACGAGTACTGGATTATCTCTCAACGATATTTTACACAGTGGCCCAAATTTACAGGGTGACTTGTTTACTATAATTCTGAATTTTCGATTGTTCGCATTCGCGCTCTCGGCTGATTGCCGACAAATGTTCTTACAGATTGAAGTAAGAGAAAGCGATCGTCGCTTTCAACGCATCTTATATCGTTTTAGTCCAAACGATCCTCTGGTTCTATATCAGTTTAACCGTGTCTGTTTTGGTCTCAAGTCAAGTCCCTACCATGCGATCCGCACAGTACAACAGTTGGTTCAAGACGATGGTCATCACTTCCCGCGCGCCAGCGCTATCATCGCGGATTCGCTGTATATGGATGACGTAGTCTGCAGCGTAAGCTCCGAATCACGTGCAGTCCAGGTTTCGCACGAACTGATTAAACTCTTTAGAGGAGGTCAGTTCGAGTTGGTCAAGTGGACCAGTAACTCTCAAACTGTACTAAACAGTATTCCCGCGTCGCATAAGTTGACCGAACAACTAGAATTCGACAAGTCGGTAGAACAAAAGGTTCTCGGCTTGCGCTGGTGTAGGTCAAATGATTGTTTTGAATTTCTTATTTCCGCACCGCCAGACACGTGTACTAAACGTGCTATTCTGTCGGCCGTAGCTAGACTGTGGGACATCATGGGGCTTGTCGCGCCTGTAGTTCTCTATGCTAAACTACTTATCAAAGAATTGTGGTTACTGAAGCTCGATTGGGATGACACTCCCCCGCGTCACATCATAAATATTTGGCAAACTTTTCGCTCTGCCCTGCCGCTTTTAAATGATTTTAAAATCCCGCGCCATTTAGGTATTTTTGAAAATTGTATTCTTCGCCTCATTGGATTTTCCGACGCCAGTGAAAGCGCCTACGGCGCTGTCATCTATGCGCACGTCACTCGCAACGATGACGTAGTCGTTCAGCTGGTTTGTGCCAAGTCGAAGGTATCGCCGGTTAAACCATTGACTATCGCTCGACTGGAGCTCTGTGGTGCCGAACTCCTCGCTAAACTTCTTCGCCGTGTTCATGACACTTATAATCCGCGTTATAATGTTACCGCTATTTACGCATTCACCGATTCTAAGGTGACTCTTTGCTGGATAAATTCTTCTCCGCATCGTTGGCACACGTTTGTGGCCAATCGTGTCGTTCGCATCGTAGACAACGTCCCCGCGGAACATTTCTACCACGTACCTGGTACTGAAAACCCAGCGGACTGTTTGTCACGTGGTTTAACACCTGACAAATTCATTGAGCACCCATTATGGTTGCACGGACCCGCTTGGGCTAAGCGCGACCCTTCCGAATGGCCCATACATAAGGTTACAGACTTGAATTCGGAACCCATTCCGGAAGAAAAGGTCCACGCGCATCCCATAGTCGCGGATTCAAGTTCGGAAAATTCGCTTCTACTCGCACTCGCAGAACGTACGTCGTCGTGGACTAAACTGCTGCGTATTGTTGTTTTCATATACCGCTTCATGAAAAAACTCCCGCGTCGGACTGACGCCGTTACCGCTAGCGACCTCGAGTTCGCTGAAACCATTTTGTTGCGTCATGTTCAAACAAAACACTTCATGGAAGATTATTCCGAGTTAAAAAATAGTAAAATTTGTTCACCCGCTCTTATTAAACTCAAGCCATTTGTAGATGGTGATGATTTAATCCGCGTTGGGGGTCGATTAACTCATTCGGCTGAGGCCTATAGTACTAAACACCCGGTAGTGTTACCCCGTCATGATCGCATAGTTGAAATCCTCGTAGACTATTATCATATAAAATATTTACATGCAGGTCCAGAACTCACTATGTCGTTATTGCGCCATAAGTATTGGATTTTGTCCGCTAGACGCATTATTCGTCATAGAATCCACAAGTGTAACGCATGTCACAGGTGGAGACCGCGACCTCATGGTCCGCCGATTATGGGCGATCTCCCTAAATCTAGAGTAAATGTTGCAACCAAAGCTTTTTCTCATACAGGGTGTGATTACGCTGGCCCTATACAGTATGTGCCCGTACGCACTCGAGGTGCGAAGAGTCGCAAGGGTTATTTATGTATATTTACCTGTATGACTACTCGCGCTGTTCATATTGAATTAGCTACAGATCTTACGACTGCGTCGTTCATAGCCGCGTTGAAACGGTTTTTATCCCGCCGTGGACCGGTACAATGCTTGTATTCGGACAACGCGACCAATTTTCGAGGAGCTAATTCGTTTTTACGCGACTTGTATACTTTCATAAATAAAGAATACCGCCCGCGCTTTGAAGAGGAGCTCGCTGAGCATCGCATTAATTGGCACTTTATTCCGCCCGCGTCACCGCACTTTGGTGGATGTTGGGAGTCCATGGTGAAGGCCGTGAAGACTCACCTTTTCAAGACAATAGGTCAACAACTTCTATCTTATGAAGAATTAGTTACAATTCTCTCTCAAATAGAGTGCCTGTTGAACTCCAGACCTCTTACTGTTCTTAGCGCTGATCCGGAAGAGCCTAAAGCTCTTACCCCTTCGCATTTTTTACATACTGTACCGCTTAACTCATTACCCGCCGCGGAAGTAGGTTTACTGTCTGATCACCTGCTTCAGGGACACTCTCTTATGGATAAATTAGTCCAGTCGTACTGGAAAAGATGGCGAAGCGAGTATCTTCATAGTTTACAATCACGCTTAAAATGGAATAAACCTGATGGAGACATGATTAAGGAAGGCACTGTAGTAGTGATAGTTAATGATAATGCGCCTCCTCTATCCTGGCCTCTAGGTGTTATTGAGAAGTTGCATACGTCTATAGACGGTAGCACGCGAGTCGTTTCAGTACGCACTTCTAATGGGATTCTTGTGCGACCTGTGGTCCGCTTATGCCCCATTCCTACTCAGTAATATCTTATTCAGTCCATTCCCTCTTTAGTTAGATTTAAGTGTAATTTCACTGTATATATTATTATATCATTCTCTTTAAAGGTGACCCTTTAAGGCCGCGAGGAATGTTAACGCCATTACTTTCTTTAGTTTTATATTTCATGCCTAATTACTGGCAACTCTAATTAATTAGTATCTGTGTAACATAAAGTTCCTTCCGCTTTCCTTCTCCCTTCCACAACCCTTATAATGCCTAAGTGAGAGCGAGAAGGAAGATCCGCAATGGCGCGCATACGCTGCCGCCAAGAAGATCCGCCAGTTCTCAACCAACATCGACGCCTGTGGGTAAAAATTAATCCCAAGTCGAAAAAGGACTCATATTTTCACCGCGAAGAACGAAGATTGCTATTGAACAGTGCAAGTGCGTGTATGTGTGTTGTGAAAAGTGCAGATTCTCGTCCGTACGTGATATCCTGGACGCGCCAGCCACGTGGCTAAGGAAACCATTCCCGTCGTGTCGCCATAGCTCACCAGGCAGGTACCATCATCATTTTCCCACACCACCAAAACACCTACTTGTGTCACCGAACCGCCCCTCATACAGTCCACTAAGAAAATTTCGATTTTCACCCCAAGGCTTTAGGCCGCCGCAACAGTAAGATTTTTTAGCACAATTCGCTGAGTTTGTCGTGATAAATAAAATGATTGAAATAATTACTATGTTTCGATCCTACTTCATTCAGAACGCCGCTCGAGTTCGATCATAGGGCTTCAACGCAATTGTGCTCAGAAATAATTGTTTACTTTTAATTCAAAATACAAATGAAAACGAAAATGCCAAAACAGACAAGGAATACCTTCAAGGCATATAGAAAAGGCAAAAATGTATTAAAAGAAAGAAGTGGAAAATTGAGCCCCTTAATCAGAGCAAGACGAGCCCTCCTGAAAGTGTTGCCATGCATATAAAGGAGTAGTATTGCCGTCCTCAAGTCCCCTCTTTCAACTTTTTAAATTGGTCTCTCGTATTTTTTTTGCGGCGAATTCATCTTGAATTCTTTTTTTTTTTCATGTTTTATGATGGTGGAAAGTGGATAATTGGTGACAGTTGGTTGGTCAAGGTTATTTTAAATTAGCTAGTCAAACGCCGCAGACGCGATAAGTATCGATATCTATAAACATAATAAAACAAAAAATAAATACATTTGTTTTTTTTTGTGGGGTCATCGACCGCAGTTATTGTACACACATCAAAAGTGTCTAGGGATCAACATATATTTTTGCAATAACTTTTCTCCTGATTGATATTAATTAAAATTTTCTTTAAGGATTCATCAAATAAAGTGTTTTCGTTTGTCACAGTAACGATAAACCAAGTCACCTTTGCATTAATAAAGAAATTTGCCATTTTCCTAATAAAGGGATTTTTGACATTTGAACCACTAACATTAAAGTTCGAAAAAAAGACTGAAATAACAGTTTTCTTTAAAATTTTATTGGGTAACTTAAACAATTAATAATCCGTGTTTCTACCGCGAACACTAACAACACAAGAACATCGGTTTGGCATACTCAAAATGAGTTCATCCAAATCACGCTGTGGAATGGCCGCCCATGTTCGTTGCAACAACAAAAAAAGGTCTTCTTGCGACTGGATACCCTCCATATTCGGCAGAGCTCTTCTCTGTAGCATATCCCATGCATGCTCAATCGGGTTCAAGTCTGGCGACTGAGCAGGCCAGGGCAGGACATTGATGTTAGCTGCGGCGAGAGTCTGTCTTACAACTCTTGCGGTGTGCGGTCGTGCATTATCATGCATTAACTGAAATAAGGGACCGATTTGCACTTGTAGAGGAACGATGACGTCTGATACAATCGTCTCAGCATAAATTTGAGCGTTGAGGTTGCCTCTGATCCAAATCAACTCAGTTCTTCCGCCCATCCAAATACCCGCCCATACCATGATGGTTCCACCACTATAAGGATGGACTTCCTGGTAGGATTTTAATCGCTGTTGGCGTCCAGGGGTTCTCCAGTGTCGTATACGTCTTGTATCCGGTCTCATACCAAAACGAGACTCATCAGAAAAGCACACGAAACGCCATTGTTCTTCTGCCCAATTTCTGTGTTCAAGAGCCCATTGATATCGAATCCTACGATTGTGCATTGCTATAGGTGGTACCCGTAGCGGTCTTCGGGAATGAAGGTTCACTTCATGCAAGCGGTTTCTGACTGTTTGGTCGCTAATTAAGTTCCCTGAAGAGTGATGAAGCCTCACGGCTAACATCATGGCGGTTATAGTTGGAGCTCTTCGAGTTAAGATTTGAATGTATCGGTCTTGTCTCCATGTGGTGCAGCGATACCGTCCTCCATGGCGCTCAGCCACGGTACCAGTGCTTCGGTAACGTGTCCAAAGTCGACTGATAACACTCTGACTTGTATTCAGAGCTAAAGCCACAGTACGTTGCCGGGAACCAGCTTCTATCATTCCCACGGCTCTGAGCATTTCTTCCCTGCTTAAATGACGTCGCCGCTCCATAATAACGTTGGTTTTAATCAGTAGTAGGGAAACAGTAGCACTAATAATGTCTTCAATGCGTTGTATGTTTTTATAGGGAAAATATTGACAGCTGATTTTCATCTTTTACTCGAATTTGATTCACAGTTCCTGATTCAAATTATGAAATGCACCAAAAAGGATCCATATAAATTTATAAAATCATAAATTTATTACAAAGCCACATCTCAATCTCAAGAAATCCGCATAAAAATGCTTGATCCCTAGACACTTTTGATGTGTGTATTTGACTAATTTTACAACATTTATTAACCGCATTGAGAGCAACCAAAAAAGGTTCATAAGGTCAAAAACTACCGTATCATTCGGAAAACGATGGATCACCTACCCAAGAACTGACCGCGGCAAGCGTAGCTTAACTTTCGATCGACCCTTGTGTGAGATCTTGCTTCTTGCACTTTCATGATTCTAGGCACAGAAAAGATAAAGAGGTCTTCATCTCTTTATCTGTTCTGTGATTCTAGGTCAACGGGAATACCCTATAGGTTTTGATTTATTTGCAAGTATTCAAATATCGCTTAGTTGGCCGAATTTTTTTTATTGCGTTGACTTAGAAGTTAGATTTTTTTAAGGCTCCAAGGGATCATAGACTATTTGATATTAATTTCAACTTGATACCTCTGAGAAAAAGGGTCTTGACAGACTGACAGACAGACAGACGGACAACGAAGTGATCGTATAAGACAAGGGTTCCGTTTTTTCCTTTTGTTATACGGAACCCTAAAAAGTTAGAAATAACGCTAAGCGAAAAGTAATAATGTGGGCAGGCGATGCTACTTGACGGGGTGGGTCGGAGGAACAAGAAATTTCACGCTGACGAAGTCGCGGGCATAGTGTATAGATAAAATCCGTTGCGTCCTTTGGAAGAACAATGCGGTCATACAGAAGACACGAAATGCGACTTTATTTCATAATATGGCTGTAAAATAAAGCTAATATTGAGTCATGGTTTTCAAATGTACCTACATAAAGACAGCTTCGTTTCTCTAGTGGTAAAGAAATCTCGATGGGGCGGGTCGCTGGTAATCTAAAAAGATACATTATGTTGTTATATCAAATACTAACACTACAACACTTCGAAAACGTGTCGATTTGCATCCTCGTCAAAAGGGTGTGGTATAGAATAGACCATCAAACCGAAGAACTTTTTCCATGGCACCAACATCGTAATTGCGCAAAATTAATCAGCCGTCCCATACATTTGCGTCGAGTAGGTACCTATCTATTGATGTTTTCTATGGGACAGCTGATAATTTTTTCGCGATTACGATGTTGGTCCCATGGAGAAAGTTGTTCGGTTTGATGTTCTGTATCACACCCTGAAATTTGACGAGGATGCAAAACGACACGTTGAATATACTTACAGGGTTATCTTTAATTCGACGTATTCCTTGCAGGACATCATAATAGGGTTAAAATGCAACAAATTAAGCAACCAAATGTTCTACCGAAATTCAGTTTTTTTTTGTAATTTTTGTCTAGGAAAAAAAATAAATTACGAAACATAAAATGTTTAATTAGTGATCTTCGCCAAGTTTTAGGCATTTTTCAACTTTTATTTTTTAACAAAGATGTGCTACGGCATGAGCTATGATAATAATATCATTTTTGAATTGTATTTATCATATAAAAACTATAAATCTAACTAACTCAAAAACTATTGAGTTTCGGTAGAACATTTGGTGGCTTAATTTGTTGCATTTTAATCCTAATATGATGTCCTGCAAGGAATATGTTGAATTACGAGTAACCCTGTATATGCGACATCGCGTGTCGCGCGACGCGAATCGCACGCGATGCAAAAGTCATCGCGTGTCGCGCGACGTGAATCGCACGCGACACAAAGACATCGCGTGTCACGCGACGCGAATCGCACCCGACATAAAAGTCATCGCGTGTCGAACGACGTGAATCGCACGCGACACAAAAACATCACGTGTCGCGCGACGCGAATCAAAAGCTGTCTGAAGCTGTCTCCTACGTATTCAAATATATTTAAGCCACGCCTCTTAGTTTCGATGTTTTTTGTAATGTTTCACAAAAAGATGCGCAGGAGACCCGGCTTTATGATGACACAATACAAAACTTTTCTGTCTACGACTGATAAACTGTTTTATATCTGGGTGTGTGCAATATCTTAATTAAAGCACAGATTAATACAGATGGGACACTCCGCATCTCACTGGCTCAATTCAGTGTGGGCTGCCGCACACCGGCCGCGCCGCACGTTAGTTCGATACTCACTCACGCGCCGCGTCGTAAAAGAAGACAACCTTAACGAGTCAGCAGGTATAAGAGTTACGCGATAGAAAGAGAGGCAACTTATAGGTGAATATAACTGTAGGTAATGAAGCGTTGTGCGACCTGAATTGCACTTTACTGTGTCGTAGCAAGAGTCGCTTTTTATTTATATGATTTTGCGGAGTGTCCCATCTGTTTTAATCTGTGATTAAAGTAACGTCAAACTTTCACGAAGGATATTTTATTTTTGTTTATAACTTTTTTGGGTTCCGTCTCTAGTTTATCTTTTGATGGATAGTCAATATTTTGTTTTCTGATGTAGGTGTGTGTATTTTTTGCCTTATTACATACTTTACTCCCGCGGTTTCACCCGCGTAGACTGGGAAAAAAAGTAGCCTGTGTGTTAATCCAGGATATAAGCTATCTACATACCAAATTTCATCATAATCTGTCCAGCCGTTTGAGCGTGAAGAAGTAACAAATATACAAACACACACAAACTTTCGCCTTTATATTATTAGTGTGTGATGTGTTACATACATTCAGAAATTCACGCCTTCTTCCCTTGGGAGTAGGCAAAACTACAGAACGCCACCTGCTACGAGCCATACATACTCCTTTTACTTCGTTTACGTTCATACTTCTGGTCATACACGCACGCTGGTTGCGAGTACTACGCACCTTTTTGAAGAACATCTCCAATAAGGTCACTATTTGCCCTTTTTTCCCCTCCTTGTGTTTCCAGTCACATCTTCTTTATATCTTTCTTTCTTGTTTTGTTTTCTTCCTTGAGTTGTTCCTTGTTCTTATATTTCTTGTTTGTTGTTCTTGTACCTTTGTTAGTCGCCTTTCATCACAGCCTTTCATTCATTCTCTCAACATGTCCAAATCATAGATGCGCTAAGGCAGCCCGTGAAATTCAAATCTTACGTTTTTTGCAATTTGCAGGTCTGTGTCAAGTTGTATGTTGATTAAAACATGATTCGCGGCCGTAGCTAATATGGTTTCACATAATTATAATGATTAGAATCAGCAATACAACTCCATAAGTTAGAATTGACCTCAAATGTAGCGATTTCATGAAATCGTGAGGTTTGAGGTCAATTCTAACTTATGGAGTTGTATTGCTGATTTTAATAATTATAATTCTGTAAAGCCGTATTAGCTACGGCCGCGTCTCATATTTTAATCAATTTCGCGGGCTACCTTAGCGCATCCTAGAACAATTGAATTGAAGTGTTGAAGAAAAGCGTACAGAACCATTTGAAATTATAAAGCTCAAAATTGTCCGGCATTTAACTAACAAAAAAACAATTTGTCTAAATCACAAAAAAGTTCTCTCGCACTTATTCGGAGATTTATGTTTTGTATCTTTTCTTTTTTTGAAATATTTCGTAAAATATGGCTGGCCGTAAGTTAAAATGATTGGAGTTTTTGATAGATGGCGATAGTGGTTACAATATCCAGAATAATCTGGTCCGCGGGAAAATATATACTCAAAGTCGACGTTCGCACGGACGTAAAAATATCGCGGCGATTTTTTTTCGCGCACTGAATTTTCAACGCTTTGCTTAGCGCCGAGAGTTGAAAATTCAACAGTGTGTTTTTTTGACGCGCTAGAATGTACTCTGTTAGCCGACGTTCGCACGGACGTAAGAATATTGGAGCGATTTTTTTTCGCGCACTGGATTTTCAACGCTTTGGTTAGCGCCGAGGGTTCAAAATCCAACAGTGTGTTTTTTCGATGCGTTAGAATGTACTCTGTTAGTCGACGTTCGCACGGATTTAAAAATATCGCGGCGATTTTTTTCCCGCACTGGATTTTCAACGCTCTGGTTAGCGCCGAGAGTTCAAAATCCAACAGTGTGTTTTTTCGACACGCTAGAATGTACTCTGTTATTGTTAAGTTGGATTCTCAACGCTCGGCTCAACAACGAGAGTTGAAAATCCAGTGCGCGATAAAATCCCGCCGCGATATTTTTGTGTCCGTGCAAACGTCGGCTAATATAATATAGCTGGAGTTTGTTTTAATGAAGTGAAAACTTCTCTAAGCGCGTTGAGCGATTTTTGGTAGGGGGAAATCTTATGAGTTCGCGTCACCGGTATGCGACATGCTAATGTTAACATTATATCTATAGCTAGGAGTATGACGTGTTGTGCTGTCAAGTTTTCACTTCTGTCAGCAGTCCCCATGGCTTTCTATTTTTAACCGACTTCAAAAAAGGAGGTTTTGTATTCAACCCGTATGTATGCGATGCTTGCCAGTGCCAGTTGGTTCCAGTGAGTCGGAACCGGGTGCCGCATAGTTCAAGGTGAGTCGGAACGGTCTGCGATGATACCCCAGTGAGTCGGAGTGTACAGCGCTGGGTTGCGGTTGAGGCTGAAGGTGATTACCAGGACTGCGCGTCCGCTGCATGCTGGTGGTCAGGATACCCGTTGAAGCCGTGGATGCTGGCTGGCTGTGTGACTCGCCGCTCGAAAGTTTGAGGAAGTGATGCTGATGACGTCACGCTGAAGGAGTTGTACAAAGGCTGCGCTGACGTTCATACTCGGGGTTACCAGTATAGAGACATGAGGAACAGGGTGTAAAGTTCACTCATCCTCCATAGAAAAGGGAGCATCCTCCGACCAGACGGGTGTTGTATCTGGTGGGCAACTGCCCGACGGTTGATGTCGGGACGTTGTATGTATATATGCTAGTTGCGCGGTAAACTCTGATTGCGCGATGCAGGATTGCGTGACGTCAGTGTGACGCGTAGTTCTTATGTGGCGATGTAGATTCCGCCACACAATTTTGATGTTTCTTTGACTAACTTAAAAACGTAATCTAAGAAGAAGTCCGACTCACGTTTGGCCGGTTTTTTCTTTTTTGCTCGGCTTCTGAGGATCCTAGCGTGATGGTAAATAGTCTTTCTTAAGAATTGAGATATCAAATGCAAAAACAATTTTTATAATCCGACTAGTAGTTATAGAGATTAGCGCGTTTAAACAAAAAAAATATAATAAATTAACTTTTAAAAAAGTAAAGACTGACTACAAAGACATAAAAAACGAATAAAATAACTTTCATAATAAAAAACTTAACAGCTTCTGAAGTCGGTGTCAAGCTAAGGTGCATAGAAGACTTGACACAGACTTCAGAAGCTGTTAAGGTTTTTATGAAAGTTATTTTATTCGTTTTAGGTTTTTGAAGTCTTTTTTTTTTACTTTTTACACGACTGCCCAAAGGAGTGTAATGTTTTCAGGGTTGATGTATGTATGTATGTGAGTTTCTTTATTTCCACCATAACTTTTAAATGCCTGAACAGATTTGGATGTATGGGGTATCGTAACCCCCGTACGCACGGGCGTAATAAAATCGCGGCGGGATTTTATAGCGCACTGGAATTTCAACTCTCGTTGTTGAGCCGAGCGTTGAGAATCCAACTTAACAATAACAGAGTACATTCTAGCGCGTCGAAAAAACACACTGTTGGATTTTGCACTCTCGGCGCTAAGCAGAGTGTTGAAAATCCAGTGCGCTATAAAATCCTTCCGCGATTTTATTACGCCCGTGCCTCGGGGGTTTAGAATCCTTGACGTGACGCAAATTTTCGTCTAGGATATTGTTCTTTTTTAATGTAGGTATAGAATAATCAAATCAAATCAAATTTTTTATTAAATCAGATAACAAACGATCCAGAATAAATACTCATTTGTTTTGTTTTAGTTTTTAAGCCTAGATATAAAACAATTCTATGTAATGTGCGTCACTTTCATGTGAATAAACGGTTTTTCTTTCTTTCATCATCCCGACTGACATGGCTATAATTAAAAAAAAAAAAAAAAACAATATGGCGGCATGGCAGTATGGCTCCATTTTGAAAAGAGAAAAAAAAAGTTACGATTCGTTATGATTCGGTATTGCTCAAAAACAAACCATAATAACAACAAACATAAAACTCATTCTAAATAATTAATATTTACCCGCTTGGCGAAATAACCACTACCCGAAACAAAAGTACCTACCAACATTTAATTGGTTTCCAAAAACGATTACTGATGAAAACTTTACTCATTTGAGTTAGTACTTGGCTTCTAACCTACTATCTGTTCTGTCTGAGATACAAAGACGAGTTGGTTCTTAGTAAGTACTATATATTTTGTGTCGGAGATACAAAGACGAGTTGGTTCTTAGTAAGTACTATATATTTTGTGTCGGAGGTACAAAGACGAGTTGGTTCTTAGTAAGTGCCATATATTTTGGGTCGGAGATACAAAGACGAGTTGGTTCTTAGTAAGTACTATATATTTTGTGTCGGAGATACAAAGACGAGTTGGTTCTTAGTAAGTACTATATATTTTGTGTCGGAGATACAAAGACGAGTTGGTTCTTAGTAAGTACTATATATTTTGTGTCGGAGATACAAAGACGAGTTAGTTCTTAGTAAGTGCTATTATGTTGTGTCGGAGATACAAAGACGAGTTGGTTCTTAGTAAGTACTATATATTTTGTGTCGGAGATACAAAGACGAGTTAGTTCTTAGTAAGTGCTATTATGTTGTGTCGGAGATACAAAGACGAGTTGGTTCTTAGTAAGTACTATATATTTTGTGTCGGAGATACAAAGACGAGTTAGTTCTTAGTAAGTGCTATTATGTTGTGTCGGAGATACAAAGACGAGTTGGTTCTTAGTAAGTACTATATATTTTGTGTCGGAGATACAAAGACGAGTTGGTTCTTAGTAAGTACTATAAATTTTGTGTCGGAGATACAAAGACGAGTTAGTTCTTAGTAAGTGCTATATATGTTGTGTCGGAGATACAAAGACGAGTTAGTTCTTAGTAAGTGCTATATATGTTGTGTCGGAGATACAAAGACGAGTTGGTTCTTCGTAAGTACTATAATATTCTGTGTCGGAGGTACATACAAAAGGATCGTACTAGTATACAGGGTGTCTTAAACGTAGTGTTCCAAAGGAAAAAAATAAATAAATTACCTTAATATACCTTATTGTATATAAATTAATCACAAATAAATAGACGAATATACTAAAACAAATAAGACAAAAAATTGCTAGCCCCACTCCCCAACTTTAATACGTTTTATCTAAGTTATTTTACTTAAAATTATAAAGCAAAAATTACGTGTCTTTTATTTTTTTATTATTATTATTAATCATTTATTTCAGATCCATTACAATATCCATAAACTGTTAGTAATTACTTAAAACTATGTTAGTAAAACTTATCTAAAATTATAAACTGTTGGCCTGGAACCCGTGTGCACACTGTTCCAGTACCGCACAAGAGGGCAATCAACCCTATCTATAATGGTGTTTAAGATACTGCTGGCACTGTCCCGCACCCGCAGCATCAGGGAGGCTATACGCTTGCGTACAATGGTTTTAAAACAACCAGTTCTAGTCTCTGCAAACATTCCTGACGCGCTACAGAAGCGAGGCAGCCCCAGCAGCATCCTAAAACCATTATTATACTGAATACGTAGGCCATCAAGCGATCTACGTGTAAAACTCACAGACAAAATAGTTTTTTTTTTACCCAGGCATCATCCCTATTGTCACATTTGTTAGGACTCCGCTGGTGGTGGTGGTCATCACCTTGATCTTGGAAATGTTCATATTTAGAGAGGAATTATACAGATCTTGCAGAATTGACTCGAGATTATTTTATTATTTATTTTATTTATTTATTTTATTTATTTATTTATTTAAAGTCATACATACAGCTATCATTACAGTAACCCAATGCGATAGTGTAGGAAAAAAAATAATAATGATAATTACAAATACATTTCAATTCAAAAATTATACAATAAATTCAATTCAAATTAACGTCAATAAAAAAACAAAACAATACAATACATTTATCAATTTTATACATTCAACTCATTTCACCATAACATAAAACGTGTAATGTAACTTTTGCGAACTCGCTCAGTGAACAAGAGAGTACATCTATTTTATGAGCAACCAGGTTCAGTGTGCGCAATGTCCGCGAAAGCGGGGCCTTGGCCATTAGATTGGTGCGACCGCGTGGCAGTGCGAACAAATCGGGCCGTCTACGACGCTGTACGTACCCATTGGGCACGTACAAACCTATCTCCTGTAACACCCCCGGATTGTTGGTGTTACCTCGGATTATAAATTTGATGGCTAACAAGGATCAATATTCGTCAGCCAATCATCACAAATACACAATGCTATCCTTTATCGTAACTCAGAAGTTAGCCAAGTTATTGAATTGCTTTGAAAGACATTCTTTGGCAAATGTCATTGAAAAAGTTGGTGTTTAAAAAGCAACTCTATAATGACCGTGTTCACTTTTTTTAATTTTTTTATTAGCCTACATTGTGTCCCACTGCTGGGCAAAGGCCTCCCCTTTTTCCTTCCAAACCTCCCTCTCTTGTGTGATCTCTGGCCATGTTGGCCCTGCAAACCTTATCAGATCGTCACACCACCTTCGCCGTGGCCTGGCTCGACGGCAATGTCCTCCCTCAGGCGTCCAGTGAGACCCACCTCTCCGGGTGCGACCTTAGCCCATCTCTCCGGGTGCTTTCGTGCGACGTGTCCGGCCCACTCCCACTTCAGTCTGCCGTTTTTTCTCCAACATCTGCTACTTGAGTTATGGAGCGCAGGTTGGTGTTTCTAACTCGGTCTTTACGCTTGACGCCTATTATGCTGCGCTCCATTGCCCGTTGGCAAATCTTGCGATTGGACTTTTGTTATTCAGTAAGTGACCAACTTTGTGAACCATTGGTTAGAACGGGCAGGATGCACATGTCGATGAGTTTCCTTCCTTTCCGTGTTCACTTACTGCCTAAATATTATTGCACGTTGGACTTTCAAATCTCGGCGCTGAGCCTAGCGTTGAAAATTCAACAGTATCTGTGAATTTGTTTAGACATTATATTTAGATGTCTCCTAGTGTTAGTATAGACATTAAACACACTCGGCACCAGGAAGACTTTTCAAACAAAAATTAACAAAATCTCAGCTCATTTTAGCCAAAATCTAAAAATACACAGGGGCTGTAACGCCTCATTGAACGATTATTGGATTGACTGTTCTAGATTTTCAAGACACTTGGAAAATATACTTACACCCAGTTTCTGAATTGAGAATTTGAAGTTGAGAACGTCCTAATCTGTACTTAAGTATAACTTAAACATTTTTTTGTTTCTGAATTAAGTTTTTTTAAACTCTAATCAAGATTTGAGTAATATAACATCATTTACTCAAATTTGAAAGAAAGCATGCTTAACTCATACTTAAGGCCGTCAGTTGCGTTTCTGAACTAAGAAAAATGTGTTTGACAATACTCAAAGCATTATCAACGTCAAGTTGAGCAGTTGAAAGTTGACACACCAATTTCGGCTAATCAAACTGTAATCAGCTATATAATAACTAGTGATTTTGATCATAATCAGTGACGACGATACTTCCCTGTCGTCTTTGGAGATGCCTCAAGGCAGACAACCGCGCAGAAGAATAGCAGGACATCGGCCTAGCTTGTTCATCACGCTAAGCGATGAACAATTTAAGAGTCGATTCCGCTTTTCGAAGGAGTCGGTTCGGTTTATTTTTAACAAAATGAAGCCTAAACTAACCTGTCGTATTCAACGGCAGGACTGTATTTCTCCCATATTACAGCTACTAATAGCTCTTAGGTTTTATGCGACTGGTAGCTTTCAAGCTGTTGTGGGGGACACCGTGAATGTGAGCAAGGCGACGGTGTGCCGCGTGGTAGAGAGGGTGACTAGTGCCATAGCATTGTTGAGACGGCAATATGTTCGTATGCCCACTGCGCAGGAGAGACCATCAGTGGCGGCACGATTTTTTGACATAGCTGGATTTCCTAGTCATAGGTGCTGTAGACTGCACTCATGTAAAAATGAATTCACCAGAAGGGAGCAGAGCTGAGCTGTATAGGAACACAAAAGGTTTTTTTTTCTATAAACGTTCAAGCCATCTGTGATGCTAATTTTCAAATAACTAGTGTCATTGCACGTTGGCCAGGCTACGTACACAACACTACTATTTGGAACGACTCACCACTTGCAACGCATTTTGAAGCTGGCAGATTTGGGTCATACCTTATTCTCGGAGATAGTGGTTACCCATGCCTTAGGTATCTCATGAATCCCTTTTTGAATCCTGCCTCTCTATCCCAAGAAGCCTATAACAGATCCCAGATAGCGTCACGAAACACAATTGAAAGATGTTTTGGTGTTCTTAAAAGAAGATTTCCATGCCTACACGCAGGAATGCAGTTAAAACTTCCAAAAGTATTGAAGGTGATTGTGGCGTGTGTTGTTCTTCATAATATGACTCTTCATCTTGATAACTACATCATGGAATATGATGAACATGTACAAGAAGAAAGTGATGAACCATTACCTCAAGTGTCAAATACACAAAATTTTGCTGCCAGAACATCCATAGTACAAAATTATTTCACCCAATAAAAGTTTTAATATTACAATAGTATTATAATAAAAAAATGTAAGTATTGTAATATTTTTAATTACTCCTAGTTTAATCGGTTACATAAAAATTACAAAAATACATTTTTGCTCTAAAATACAGCCTTGTAGAATCGGAAGTACAGTACTATAGGTATGTGTCCGACCCAGTTCTCGATAATGGAAATATCACATTGTACTGGGATTGATCCATCATCACTGACAGGACTATTGTTGCCAATAAGCCTGATATTATTACCAAGAGCTTCGACTAACACCTAAGGAGGCTCTCGTTGGGCAGCTGGATTTAAGGGCCTGATTCAGAAAGCGGTACTTCTGGACACGGCGGGCATTTTCGGGAGGTTCCTCTCTCTGGAGCCCTCACCGCCGGTAGCTTGGACCCTGTTCCAGATACCAGTGCGTTATTATTTTTTATATTTTTACATTATATTATATAAAATTATAATTTATATGTACATATTTAATGAAATAAAGGAAATAGTATGTTGATGTAACTAAAGATTTATGATTATTCAAAATTAAAATTATTATTAGGGTTCCGTACCCATAGGGTAAAACGGGACCCTATTACTAAGACTCCGCTCTCCGTCCGTCTGTCACTAGGCTGTATCTCATGAACCGTGATAGTTAGACAGTTGAAATTTTTACAGATGATGTATTTCTGTTGCCGCTATAACAACAAATACAAAAAAACAGAATAAAATAAATATTCAAGGGGGCTCCCATACAACAAACGTGTTTTTTTTTGCCGTTTTTGTAGAAAATGGTACGGAACTCTCCGTGCACGAGTCCGACTCGCACTTGACTGGTTTTTGATTCTATAGGGAAGCTTCCCAAACGCTCTTCGAACGAACGAGTGTAGTGTCTCAGATCTTCATCAGTGGGAGCTACATGGGCATTTGCCATGACTTTTGTCTTATCCATGTTCATTTTAAGACCCACTCTTTCGGAAGCTCTGCTGAGGCCATCGAACATTGTACTGAGCTCCTCCATAGTCTCAGCCATGGATTACTACATCGTTGGCAAACCGAAGGTCAGTGACGTACGCGCCATTGATGTTGATGCCTAGCCCTTTCCAGTCCAGAACCTTGAAGACATCCTCCAGTGCAGCGGTGAACAGTTTCGGAGAGATAACGTCTCCCTGACGTTATCAAGAGACAGAGGCTATGGCTTTAGTAATGCACTTCCAGGCTGCCTGTTTCTTGTGGATATGGTATGCCCCTGTCCTTTTGCATTCTATTACACTTTGGTATCTGAAGCAATAATAAATAAACGTAAAATGATATGTTGGTAAACATTAGGTAGGGGCCGGAAGGTTCTGGAGTGGCGACCGCGTACCGGAACACGTAACGTAGGAAGACCTCCCATAAGGTGGACCAATGACCTTGTAAAGGCCGCAGGAATCCGCTGGATGCGGGAAGCATAGAACCAATCGAAGTGGCGGTGCTTGGGGAAGGCCTGTGTCCAGCAGTGGACGTCTTTCGGCTGAAATCATGATGATGATGATGATGAAACATTATACGTTATTATCTCGTTATTATGTACTTACTTTGTTATTATTGAAAGAAGATTTTCTTTCTTCTCTAGAGTATAGCTAGGCGATCTCTTTTTCTTATCTCTATCCATTTTAATTGGTATAAAATAGAATTCCAATAAAACTTGTGTTTTGACTTTCAGTTTGACATTCACGATTCGGTTCATAGAAACACGTCGAATTGCTAAAATATACATATATTAAATTGCTAAAATATGCATTAGCAACTCTAATAACATAAATTTGTTGAAATTATGCCGTTATATAAAATTCACTTACTTTTTAAGTCTGTTTTAAATTTATAAGAATAAAATGAAGTAATATTATGAGTTTTTGAAAAGTACCGGTTTTTGAATGTAAATTGGAACGTGTTAGCTTTGATCAGGAATACTTAAGTAAATGATCAGTTGATTATGGTTTGACGAAATTCGATTTTAACTTGTGAAACGCAAAAAACTTAAGCGCATACTTATGTATTTGAGAATAATCAGTTGAGATTTGCTACTTTTCTCAAATCAGAAACCGGGTGTTAGACCCTAATCAGTTGAGTTGATCTCTGGCTCAAGTTAAAAGCATATGGGTATATTTTGCTGTGCCAATAATAGTCCAGGTATATTCGAAAATGGAACAAAGTGTGTATGAAATTATTTATATCCAACTGTGGTTCTCAGTTCGAAAGAATATTTTTTTTAAATTTTTTGTTTTTCGATTACTCGAAAAACTGATAGGCCGCTTTGGAGAATACTTTTTTTGGTTTGAATGGTTGGCTTTCTAGGTGACCCTATATTTTTGGGTAGTTTTTTAGTTAGCTACAATAAATGTATTTTTCCCACTTAGTTTATGTGGATGATGTTTTATTAACTTCCTGTCACTGTAATTTACAAAGCTGGTATTCGAACTTGTATGGGGTATATCCGTACCACAACTAAAAAGTGATAAACAAACAAAAACAACCGACTTCAAAAAAAAAAAAAACTACAAATCATCTGCCTTTTCTCAATTGTCTTGGGTTCGGCTTCCAGTCTAACCGGATGCATCTGATTACCAATATTTTACATGAAGCGACTGCCTATCTGACCTCCACAACCCAGTTACTGGGGTACTGGGACATTTGTAAAATTGTCGAATAATCAGATTATCACCTGTCACTTGTCGTCTATGGTCATATTATTTTATGTAGAAAGCTATTTTCAATACACTTCCTCGAAAACTGGTTCATATAGCACTACGATTAGGTTCACAATGCAATATATTTCACACGTGTGCGATTTTTCTCATTTTACCACACGTGTGCGGGAATAAAAATTGCCACAGATAACTTATACCTATACTTAGTCCAAACTGGTTCAATGCACACCGCCTCTATTCGGAGGTGAATGATTTTTTTTAATCTCGGCAAAGAGATATGCGTCTTTATGGCGTTAATATTTTTTGAATATTTAAATAATGATTATAAATAGAATATCATCAAAAACCATGATTATTACAATAAAAAAAACGTTTATGAACAAATTAACATTGATTTGTGTTATAGACTTAAAAAAATATGAATTTTCTATTTTTCATATTAGGCTGTTTATCAGCTTTATACCTTTGCTTCTCCTTCAACCTGGTGAAAGCAAAGCGTGGAAAAAAAAGAAAATTTAAATCATAGTTTCCTAATAATTCATGACAAAAATATTATTCGATATTTTATTTTATTTTTTCAAAAGTGTATTGAAAAACGTCGTTTGATACACGTGGACATTTGTTACTGCAGTTCTCGGCTCAAAAACAACCTCGCGTACGGCTCGGGTGTTAATTCCGCCTCGAATGCAATAACAAAAATTCTCCACTTGTATCAAAATGTACTATTACAGTACAAACACGTTCAAAGGCTCCATCGTTTGTCTTCGGTAAAACCGAACTTTGCCGAATTAAATATGACTGGTCCACTACGGGACTGACGGAATTAGTGCGTCAATCTATAATAATTTTGGTGGGAATATAAATCAATTTCTATTGGTTGATTTTATTCGCTATACACGGTTAATTTTACATCGTTCTGGAGCCGAAACACAGTAACTCCAGACGAGTAATAGTTACTATTGGCTTTGTTATTGTTTTTTTAAGACATCTAATAGAGAAGATAGAAATTTATCACTTTTTTCTGTCATTCGAGTTAAATTTTAGTAGCGCTTCCACTATTTCATTCATAAACGCAAGATAACATTATTATAAACTATAACTAATAAAACAATATAGATATAGGAATAACTAATTAAACAATATAGGTATACCTAACATTAAAAAGACTTGCTTACTTAAGCAGGTATTATTTATATCTTACTAGCAAAGAAATAAAGCCTAAACATTATTAAACTACTTAAATAAATTAAATAATAAAAGAAGCGCTCTTCCTCCTCTCTCCTACTATGCTGTGCCCGACAGGGTCCATAATTGTGTCATTAATTTTAAGCTTACCAACTGTTTTACATTATGGAATGCAATAAAGAATTGAGAATTGAGATCGTACGGAACAAGGAAGGGCGGGCGGTCGGCTAGACTGTAAGCGTGGGGTGGGGGGGTAAGGGGTCGGGGGCGTGGCTTACGGATCATGCTGTCTGATCGATGAATGAATTTTTCAATGGGTACCGTTTGCATGTGTTACCGTTTGTCGATACGTTTTACACACTCATTTATGCATTGATCGCAAGGAAGCGTTACTTCGAGTTCTCATTATTTCACAAAAAAAAAAAAAACAATAAATTTAATATTTCGTGTTGAAAATAATAGTCCCAATCGATACGGTTTCGATGATCATGGGTCAATGGATCAAACTATCAATGGATCAATGGATCAAAGGACACAGCGGCTCGTTAGGCAACGACGCAGCCGTCGAACTTGACGACCCGTAACGACTGTCAAAGATCCACGAATGACAGCCAGGACCAACGGCTTAACGTGCTTTCCCAGGCATGGAGGAGTCTCGGTATGTAAAGATGGTCACCCATCCACGGACCAGCCCCAGCAAGTGTAGTTTAACCTGATGGATCGACCCGTGCGGCTGGTATTACTTAGCCACGAGCTCCTCTTCAAAAAGTTTCAGAGATAATTGAACCAATTTAGAAACCTCAACCATTATCCGCGAAAAGCTATGAAAATCATTTCAAAATGTTTTCTTTGAGTTAAAAAGCGAATTGAATAGATTCCGATAAAATAGCACTCGGCAATTGTTTCGATATAACGGCATTCGAAACAACTCTCTGGAGTACTATTGTTGAGATGTGTGTGGTACAAGTGAGCAGATTATCATCACAACGCTGGCGATTATCGAGAACCGAATAAAGTTAATAACTAATAAAAAAAACCGGCCAAGTGCATGTCGGACCACGTACAATGAACGGTTCCGTAGTTGGTAAACTTCATAGTAAGCTTTTTCATTTAATATGTCACACGGTTCAGTTTGCAAAACTTTTTTTTTAATTTGCTTTTCCCCAAAACGTCTGTGACAGACGGACAGACAGACGCGAGTGATCCTAAAACCTTTTTTACAAAAAAATACAACCGACTTCCAAAACAACACACAAAGTGAAAAATAACTTTAATTTCGGAAGTCAGACACTGACTTCTAAACTTATAGTTATTTTTCACTTTGTAGTGTTGTTTTGGAAGTCGGTTGTATTTTTATGTAAAAAAGTTTTTATTTTTCACTTTTTAGTTGTGGTACCTACCCCATACAAATTCTAATACAACTACCTGCAAAAGAAACTGGAACAACGTCCATATATAAAAACTTTTTTACAAAAAAATACAACCGACTTCCAAAAACAACACTAAAAGTGAAAAATAACTTTAATTTCGGAAGTCGGTGTCTAGTTAAATGTATTTTCGTTTTTTGCCACCGACATCCGAAATTAAAGTTATTTTTCACTTTGTAGTGTTGTTTTTGGAAGTCAGTTGTATTTTTTTGTAAAAAAGTTTTTATTTTTCACTTTTTAGTTGTACGAGTAGTACCTACCCCACACAAATTCTAATACCACTACCTGCAAAACAAACTAGAACATCGTCCACATAAAAGTGGGGAAAATAATACGTATTATTGAAGCTAACTCAAAAACTACCGAAGCAAAGTTAATCAATTTTACATGGGACCAACTGTAATATATTATATACCCCCTCTCGAATAACACAAAAAAAAATCCAAATCGGTCCAGCCATCTTCGAATAATCGGGGAACATACATAAAAAAAATAAATAAAAAAAATACTGCAAATGTATGTTTGTACGCATAATATTTAGAGGTTTACCATGTTATTTTAAGACCATAGACTTCCTGTAGGTTATCCTGTAATCTATCTCATAGGTATAGAACTATTTTCTGCATTTTTTCCAAAATTTTAGGCTCAGTAGTTTCGGAGATAAGAGCGAATGGTAAATTTTCCGTCTATTTTCTTAAATAACTTTAAAGCAACGCAGCAGCAGCAGCGGCAGCTCGCCGTCCGGTAAGGACCAGGCCCGGGTCGACGGCGCGTTGTGTTCCACGCGCGCCTCAAAGAGATGTCAGCAGTGACGGGGTCAATTGGGCCGATGCCGCCGGGGTCGCGGGTAGTTCGAAAGAGATACCGTGGCCCTGTCACGAGCAACTGAAGGAACATGGGTGGGTTTTAGTCAGTAAAAATCTGACACGCCCTCCCGCTCTGGACAGAGCGGGAGAAGTCATTTGATGGTTTCCCATCCACAAAAAAAAAAAAAAGTATCACGTTGTATGTTGATAAAAATATAATTCGCAACTATACGAGTTTATGAAATATGTATTTACATAATTGTAACGATAAGAATCATCGATACATCTTTCTTAGTTAGATTTGTTCCAAAATGTCATGATTTCCGAAATCAAACTTAAAGAGAACAAAGCTAACTTCGAGAGATGTATTGATGATTCTTATAAGTAGTTAAAATTATGTAAATACAATTTTTTTACTGTCGCTTATCATATTTTGATACAATCTGACACTGACCTGCAAATTGCAAAAAAACGTAAGAAAATTTGAATTTCGCAGCTACTACTGCGGATCCCCCTTAATACATTAATAAAAACTTTCAACAAACCGCTAACCGCTCACAACTTGCAAGCCATTCGCAAATATACCTCAAAGATCAAAGAAAACATTAAGACACACGTGTTTTATGTGCTTTTTATGTTTCCCCGCGTAGAACCGAGATTATTTTGATAAATAATGAGTTATGCGATATTTTGTACGCGATGGCTGGCTGAAGAGAAGAATATGGTGGTAATAAATTGTATTATTGTGGGTGAGAGTTCCGGTTTCCATGGCAGGTCGTAACCGGGTTTTTGTTTGTTGTGAAATACTTTTTTAAGTGAACCAGTTTTTGCGCTCAAGGTTACAGGTTAGAAACATAGGAATTTCCAATGCCACTTTGTCAATTTTATTAAGGGGATACATCGATAAATTTTGTGTTTAAAATTCCTATAAAATCAAATGTGTATGGTTAAATCATTTGGATTCTCCATATGTGTTATTCTTATTAGACTAAAACCGAAATATGTTTACTTGAAATTTTTTCGATTGAAAAAATTCTAAAGTAGCTTCATCTATTTTCTGTTTTATACGATTATACGTAGATTTCCTTATTGTGCAGTAAAATTTGCTTTAAATCGAAGGTATTTAAATATGTTCAGAACTCACTAAGAAACTAAAAATTGATATATGAATAGTATTTTGTCATAAATCTACATTTAAACGAAGTGTGTAAGAGGTTTGATCCAATAATTGCAATCGACTACGTTTATTAGTCTGTGGTCGCACTAAATGCGCCGCGAGCTCAGTGCGTTATGGACAGCAACCGGGTGCAGTCATTTCCATCATTTTCTCATTTTAGCGATAGCTTAGCCTAAACGTTACCTTGCTAACTCTCTTTCTCAGCAATAAACCTTTAAAAGTTATTTGAGTGTTTAACTTAGTAGCGTAATTAATTCCACCAGGTAGGTACCAATTAGGTCGCGCCCCTAAACTTCTATCTCGCGCGTCAAACTAGACAGCCATAACGCCATTTCACTTACAGACCGAGCTAAACCATGCTTTGATGTAACATCCTCTTAATAGGTTTATGTGTTTATTGTCAGAGTTAATTTTGAGATCTCCGACTTATGCTGAAATTAAATATCGCCAATTTACCGTGAGCGTTTCTTCGGGGACAGACATAAAAATCTTATATATAAAATTCTCGTGTCACAATGTTCGTTCCCGTACTCCTCCGAAACGGCTTGACCGATCCTCATGAAATTTTGTGAGCATTTTGAGTAGGTCTGAGAATCGGCTAACATCTATTTTTTTTTTTATGCCGGTCTACGCGGGTGAAACCGCGGGGCGCAGGTAGTATAATTATATAAATGGGGACAGTTATCTACAGGTTGATATCGTATTGTACCTACACACGGACTAGAAAAAAAGAAGGACTCCGCGCCACGCGTATCGAAAGTGAAGCACCTTACCGATCTATGTGTGCGTGATTTGACAAAGACGCCGTCATGTCACATAATGGCGGCCGCCTGGCCGGTCGGCATATCAATCTGCCTAGCCTTTTCCCAACTATGTTGGGGTCGGCTTCCAGTCTAACCGGATGCAGCTGAATACCAGTATTTTACATGGAGCGACTGCCTATCTGACCTCCACAACCCAGTAACTGGGTAATACGATACGCCTTTGGTGAGACTGGTTGTCAGACTTTCGGGCTTCTGACGACCCGTAACGACTGTCAAAGTTCCACAAATGACAGCCGGGACCAACGGCTTAACGTGCTTTCCGAGGCACGGAGGAGTCTCAATATGTAAAGATGGTCATCCATCCACTGACCAACCCCGGCAAGCGTAGCTTAACGTGATAGATCGACCCGTGCGGCTGTTATTTACTTAGCCACGAGCTCCTCTGCTAGGGTTATAAATATCCTAGCGTTGTGGGCTGCAATATTTTGTTTATAAAAGTGTATTTCTTGATTCTGTTTTATATTGTAACTGTTCTCCTGTTCTATTGTAATTGTAACTCTCTATCCCATATATTTTGTTAATCAGAAAATAAGTAACGTCAGGCGGCTCTGGGATCTTGGAGTATTATTTATAAAACAGAAGCATGATGTAATTATACAGCGGCGTACAATTTACTATCGTAGTGACGTCACTCATCACGTCAGCTCCGTTCTACGCATACGTCAAAAGTCTTCACGGCGCCGGCACCAGAAATATATTAGATGTTAATACTTGTAAATAATATATTAGACCAACAACGATATATTATTAGATAACATAGTTTTGTAAATATTTATTGATTCTCGGCTGGGCGGTGTTATTAGGTTAGTAAGTGCCTCTTACCTCGGCTGCTCCATATCAAAACCAAGTAAGAGACAAATGAAAAAAAAAAAGAAGTTTTTTCACATCTCTTTCACTTGAACACTTGAGTCATATCATAATCCTAGAAATAACGGATATTTAAATGCCGCCAAAACTATGTAGTAAGTGACATAGTCCCAAAACCCTATCGGTCTTACTTATTACAAAAAACTTTTTACAAAAAAATACAACCGACTTCCAAAAACAACACTATAAAGTGAAAAATAAATTTAATTTCAGAAGTCGGTGTCTGGTTAAATTTATTTTCGTTTTTTGCCACCGACTTCCGAAATTAAAGTTATTTTTCACTATATAGTGTTGTTTTTGGAAGCCGGTTGTATTTTTTTGTAAAAAGTTTTTATTTTTCACTTTTTAGTTGTTGTACCTACCCCACACAAATTCTAATACCACTACCTGCAAAACAAACTAGAACATCATCCATATAAAAGTGGGGAAAAATACGTATTATTGAAGCTAACTCAAAAACTACCGAAGCAAAGTTAATTAATTTTATATGGGACCAACTTTGATTACCCTCTCGAATAAAACAAAAATTTTTGAAATCGGACGACTGTAAAAAGTTATGCGTGGACATACATAAAAAAAAATATATATATACGTGTCGAATTGAGAACCTCCTCCTCGGTTAAAAACGAGGTTTTTTTTTGTCATGGTTTAAACCATCGAGCCAGTTTTTGTAATAAAAACCTAGATGTGATAGAAATACAGTTCTTTATACAAAACGGACAACTTAGTCCGGTACTAAGCTGTCAGTTTTGTGGCTCCGTACGGCATTTCATAAAAAACTTACCAAGTCCTTTTTTATCGAAATGAATGAACCGATTTTAATGAAACTTCAGACGCATAAGCAGGATACATAGGTCTAAAAAGTTAGTTAAAAACATTTTCGAAAAACAGTGTTGCAGCTAAATTCGACCGATTTCAAATATTCCATAGAAACAGAGATTGGCAATTATCTTTTTTTAAATAAGACATTTCGAAAATGTTCTTAACTAACTTTTTAGACCTATGTATCCTGCTTATGCGTATGAAGTTTCATTAAAATCGGTTCATTCATTTCGATAAAAAAAGACTGGAAAGTTTGTATGAAATGCCGTACGGAGCCAACTCTCATAGTGTGTCGGAATACAGTTCGAAATTCAAAAAAAAGGTCCATGGTTTAAACCTGGTTTTGAAAATGAACCTTGTTTTGTAATAAGACGGTATATGGTAACGGTGTGTGTGTTGTCCCAAATAAAACAATTTATATTTGTTGTTGTATTTGTATATCTGAAAACCAATAAAAAAACCAGTCAAGAGCGAGTCGGACTCGCTCCGAAGTGCGCCTAAAATTCGACCTACACAAAACCTCAAAAAAATACCGGGTCAAAAATCATCCTTCTCTTCCCACCTATGTTGGTGTCGGCTTCCAGTCTAACCGCATGCAGCTGAATACCAATATTTTATATGGAGCGACTGTCTATCTGACCTCCAACAACTCGCTTACTGGGTAACACGATACCCCTTGGTAAGACTCGGGCTTCTGACGACCCTTAACTACTGTCAAAGATCCAAGAATGACAGTCGAGACCAACGGCATAACGTACTTTCCGAGGCATGGAGGGATCTCGGTAGATATGTAAAGATGGTCACCCATCCAAGGACCGACCACGGCAAGCGTAGTTTACCCGATCGATCTACCCGTGTGGTTGTTGTTACTTAGCCACGAGCTCCTATAAAAGAATACCGCGTGAAGCTCCAAAAATACCACAAATTGTGTTACAAGACTTCCTGCCCACAATATTATGATTACGTACGACTTATAACAACGAGATTGTAATAAAATCATAATATCTACTATTTATTTGTCCGGGTTGAACGTACGGGTCAGATCCACTGAAATAGAATTGTGTCACTGTTGAGGTGAGTTGAGTAGGCCAATTCGGACCCCCCCCGGAGGGTTCCCGCATTGTCGAGGCGGGGGGGCTCAGTAGCCGTGGCTTGGTCACCCACGGTGAAGCGAAGAGGAACCCATGCGGGGGCCGCTCGTCAGGGCTTTTGCCGATAAGCCGACGACGTAGCGGCCAGCGGGTAGGTTGCGGTGGCCGTATGGGCGACACCGCAACTGAGGCGGGCCGCGGTGTCTTATGGGAGGCATCGCGGCTGAGGATTGGAGGCCGCGGCGGGAGAGGAGTGCCGGTATTGCGGTGCGCCGCTCTCCCTACCTTCCGCGGCCTTGACGGGGTCGCCACCGTCTGATGGCGGACGCGGTGGGGCCGCAGGGGAAGAGGAGTGTCGGTATGACGTCGGCCGCTCTCCCTATCCTCTGCGGCCGAAATGGCGGCGGAGCGCGCGCGGGAGGACGACCCTCACGCGGCGCCGCTCCGAAGGCGGAGGAGGGGTCGGAGCAGACGACTCCTCCCAGGTGGGGGCCAGCAGGCAACGGGTGTGGGGGCATCCTTGCCTGTATTGCACAGGCCCCCACCAGTGTCGGACGGGAATGGCCAGGTGTTCCCGGTCATTCCCGTAGCCCCCCATCCCGGGGGGCATGCGGGGCCCGCCAGCTAGGCGGGCATGCACCGGGAGGGTTGTGGACGTAAAGGCTGAGCCGGTTTCCCATGGCCCTCCCATCACGGCGATGTGGGAACACTGCTGAGTTTTAGTGGGTATACTGTCATTCCGACAGGAGTCCCACATACCCTGTCTTGTCCCCCACGAGCGGGGATGCATAAAGCATTTCTCAGCGTCAAAAAAAAAAAAAAAAAAAAAAAGGCCAATTCGGACCAAGAATATAAAGAGTGGAAACTTTATTCCCTAATGCAAGATCACTCTTCTTCTTTTCGAATCGAATCGATGACCAAGTTCATCGTGGCTTTAGTAGCGTTCCAACAATATTTTTACAATATTTTTAATGATAATTTCTTTTTAGCAAGAAATAAATTTTTAAAAAGTGCAAAAAATCGGTGGGAAATTCAAATATTTGATAAACGACGCCATTGATCAAAGCGAATGTGATTTATAAATCTATGAAAACAATAAATGTCAGTGTTTTGTAGGAGTGTTTTTTGATTCAGTCAGTTTTGCTGTCATAGACTATGACGTCACACCAAGAGCGCCATAAATGGAAGTTTGGTCTATTTTAACACGCTTTTATTAGCTTCACCTGTATGTTTGTATGTTACGGAATCTTTGAACTCGATTTTTACCCACTTTAAATGTTCAGATTAATTCGAAATTTTGCACACATAGCAGGGCCCGATGACAATACAATAATTTAAAAAAAATGTCCCATTATCCTGATCAGGATCATTAGGATTAACGATTTATCTCTAGTTAAAAAACTAAAAAACGCGCTACCATTAAACTGTATTAAATTTTTACATACAATTTTCTCGTTACTCAATTTATTCATATATTGAAAAAAATATGTTTTACTTCTTAGTTCAGTTTAATGGTAGTAAAACGTATTTATTAGTTTTTTAAACTATAATTTATTTATCTTTTTTTTAAGTAATTTCAATCGCTTTTTTGGCGTTGAATAGTTTTTACTATTACTTTTTTTAAGGCGATGTAAATTATCGAATAAAAATACTACAATTGGCTACGTTTATAAATTGATAAAAAAGTGCTGTGATTTAAATAGGAAAATGTGAGTGTTCTAGTAGGGGCACTCCTGCCTTAGCCTTCGGACAAATAGGTGTGATATTATGTAATATACCATAGGTTACCATTATGTAATATATTATGTCGGATCCGGTCAATAGTACGGACGCGTAACGAATCGCAAGCGCGCCACTGGCGACATCACGTGAGGTGCCCACACCTACAGCGCGCTTCTACAGAGTCGTGATGTTTTAACCTGATGGCGAGAAGAACAGTCTAGTGTCGGATCGCATCGGAGCAACATCGGGGTTACTACGCCACGGAACTGTATTCGATTTGTTGTGCTTAGTGATTGTGTTAGATTGTGATTTTAAACACCGTGTATCGCACCCAGTGTGTTCTCATTGCACGAACCCCATCTTCTGCCCACGTGTCTGTCTAAATCTAACTGAGTAAATTCTGACGTTCCGACATACAGTATGGGGACCGCTTATATGCAATAATTTCTAGGACACACTTGGTATCGCCTTTTCTGACGATATACAAAAAATGAACGAAATCGGTCCAGTAATTACGTCAAAAAGTAGAGTTTTCATTTTGATCAAATTTAAACACTCTGTAGAATTGGATCACTAGGTCAATGATTCAATGAACCCTTTAAAATGCGACGTTGCCACTCAGTGCAAACTATCACGACGCTGTTACGTACCTATTCTACTTATTTGCCGAAATGTAAAATCGGTACACCTGCACGACAGGCTGGAATTTAATGTAAAAAAAATAATAATTCAACGTTTGAGTGCGTGCGCAAAACTAAGCGTGTACGGGAGACGCAGCCGCGGACCGCGCCGCCCGACGACACCCACATTCGATTAATACTGTAACGGTACGGCCCACTACCTCTCACAGACACAAGACCAGTACAGACTGACTATGAAAGTTAATGTTAATGTGGTTTTTTTTTTCGGTATACTAGTACTTGGAATTTCCTATTGAACAACTTCCTTGGCCTGCCATGGTCGAACCTTTGTTTTGTTTACACAAACATAATCCATCACTGGGACACGCCAACATTTCCTGCGAGTGTACATCGGCAGCGGTGTCTTTTGGCGGCTTCTTTACACAGAGCGGCACGAGCCACGCGGCTTTCTTGAAAGGCGATTCAGCGAAATAATATTGCGGGGGGCGCGCGGGTGCGGGGTGCGCTCGCGCCACGTAGGGAAGCACACCTGTTATCGACTATTAGCTTTTGTTAAAAGGAATAAAGATAGATAATCAAAAAAGCTGTTTAGCTTTAAATACTTAGGTGGTGCTATGGTGTTTTAAGAATTATTGTCATAATTCTAAAAACCACTATGCCCTGAGTATTTAAAGCTAAACAGCTTTTTTGTTTATTTGTGTTCTTATTAAATATTATTAAGTAGATTTAGAGATAAAATGCATAAAGTAAACAACAACAATTTATGAATTGTTTTCGCATGTTACATAGTTAGTTACCGACCGGCTCCCGGTCGATCGACAGACCCGATTGATACTGAGGATTACTCAGGAAGTCACTAACTTAACGGTAGTTTCGTAAACTGTTCAATCGTATTTTTAATGTCCAATTAATATTTTTAATTGTTAAAAATAAATATTCAAATTACACAAAGATAATTGTATTCTAATGCCTTGTTTCGGTAGAAAAATTACGTGTAAAAAGTTATCGATAAGCGTTAATTACGATAATTGCACCATTTGCCCTACATTATAATATTTTTTCGCCATCTTGGAAGTTGCGTTCCGCTTTGTCAGTTCACCGCTAGTCTTCCGGGATAGTGTGTGTGCCTGACCTGCCTGACCAAATAATCGGCCCCGTTTTTATCAACGGAAACCTCAATGCACAGAAGTTTCTGGATCTTCTTAACGGCCCAATAACCGATTATCTAGAGGAATTGTCTGTGGTAGCTTACAAGCGGGTTTGGTTCCAGTTAGACGGAGCTCCTCCACATTCCGTACTCCTCGCGAGAGAGCGGCTTAACACCATGTTCGGCGAGCAATGGATTGGTCGCTATGGCCCCCGCAGGTGGCCAGCTCGGTCACCCGACCTTACGCCTCTCGACTTCTTTTTATGGGGCTTTATAAAAAATTAAGTTTATTCGCGTGTCTCCGAAACCGAAGATGAACTGCGCAATCGTATTGTCGCCGCCTTTGACAAATTAAAAACCATGGCTCTGGATCCTGAACGAAATTTGCTGAGCAGGCTTCGGGATAACATTGTGCGGCGATGTAACTTGTGCATTCAAAAACGTGGTGGACACTTTGAAAATGAGAAAATTTAAGTTTATTCTTTTTGGAACCAATGTGTAATATTGAAGTATTTAGTTCAGTTCAGTTATCGCGAAATAAACACGTGGCGGTACAAATGAACTTAGTGGATTTTATTTTCGTCGCACATTGTCAAACAAATCAAAGTGCCGGCGCCGACAAAAAAGCCGCCATGCCGCCCGCGTGCACCGTTGCCACTCTTCGCTCCTGGGGTCAAGGTACGTTGTCTAAACAGAGTGTTTACTTTAAGTGAATTTATTTTGATATTTATTTTGTTTGAAAATTTAACTTTTTTAATTTTCGGTTTTTTATTTATTATTTAATTTTTCTATACTTCTATGGAGCAATATTCCTTGAGCTTTCAATTATTGCCAAGATGCCAATTCCATACTGTATACATAACCAAGTCTTATTTTGGTTGATCTTCTGCATTTTACTTGTGAGGTGTCTTCGCCTATATTTAACGCATGCTATGAATATGGTGCTCTCAATTCATCATGTGATCGACATCAATTGATCAGCTGAAGTGAATATTATAATTAGAGGTTTTTTATGGAACTGAATTATTTTTTTTATTTTTATTACCTAATCCACAAAACTGATGTACAATCACAAATGCAATACAGTAGTTACAACACAATAGGCAGGGTTGAAAACAAATAGTTTTTTTTTTTTTAAATTTTTTAAAACAAACAATTTAAAGAGTTTTTTTTACGACGTTTTTGTTAAGTCACTTTCTTGTTTGTGTCTATTGCTGCGGACACCGTCATTCCCCACGCATCGAGCGTGTTGTATGTTGCAAAATAGAGGAAGAAAAAAAACCGGCCAAGTGCGTGTCGGACCACGCAGAATGAACGGTTCCGTAGTTGGGATGAATTTATCCCAAAACAAACTTAACATTGTAGTTGAAAAACATGTTCATACATTCCAACTGTAAATGTAAGTTTGTTCACAATATTGAGAGATTTACCATGTTATTTTAAGACCACAGACTTCTTATAGGTATTCCTGTAATCTACAGGTAAAGATCATTTTCTGTATTTTTTTTTTCAAACTTTTAGGTTTTTTTTTTTTTTTAGTTTCGGAGATAAGGGGGGAGAATGGTCGATTTTCGTCAATTTTCATAAATAACTTTAAAACAATTTATTTTCAAATTATAAAAAAAAAATATTTGAGACCCTCATAGTAGCCAAAGCCCTTTCTTTCATTTGATATGTCACACGGTTTAGTTTGCAAAACTTTATTTTACATTTTCTTATTTGCCCCCCAACAGTGACCCCATATTCAAAATTAATTTATTTACTTTACTCGTCCGTGTTTGGGTCACAGAAATTCATCGGTCCATTAGATTCGGAGCCAATTGGCTGTGGCAGACGGACAGACAGACACACGAGTGATCCTATAAGGGTTCCTTTTTTAACCGACTTCAAAAAGGAGGAGGTTCTCAAATCGTCGGAACCTTTTTTTTTTTTTTTGTATGTTCCCCGATTACTCGAAGATGGCTGGACCGATTTGGATTTTTTTTGTTTTATTCGAGAGGGTATACATCACAGTTGGTCCCATATAAAATTGATTAACTTTGCTTCGGTAGTTTTTGAGTCAGCTTCAATAATACGTATTTTTCCCCCACTTTTATATGGATGATGTTCTAGTTTGTTTTGCAGGTAGTGGTATTAGAATTTGTGTGGGGTAGGTACACAACTAAAAAGTGAAAAATAAAAACTTTTTTACAAAAAAATACAACCGACTTCCAAAAACAACACTACAAAGTGAAAAATAACTTTAATTTCGGAAGTCGGTGGCAAAAAACGAAAATACATAACTAGACACCGACTACCGAAATTAAAGATATTTTTCACTTTGTAGTGTTGTTTTTGGAAGTCGGTTGTATTTTTTTGTAAAAAAGTTTTTATTTCCTTTTGAGGTACGGAACCCTAAAAATTGAATTTTGCGGCGGCTGCGGCGGACACCGTCATTCCCCAACGCATCGCACCAGGCGTTGCATAACACCACACGTCTTCGTAAGCGGAACCACAAATTACCATTTATGTTTGTATTTGTGCGTGCAACGCCGCGGTTGTCACCTCGGGCCCTGACGCCAGCCGCGCCTGCTTCTCTCTGAACGAGCCCTTATAATTACAGAGAGTAGGTAGGACTGTGCCGATACATAAACAAGAACATTATAATCCACTTCTTGTCTTAGATAATGGAGTACCTAATAACCTAACACGAGCAATACATCAATATTCACACTGACATCTCACAAGTAATTATGATGTATTGGGAAATATTAGGTCTTTACCTATGAAATTGCCGTTCTGCAGTACTGGCCATTTCAAATCAAAATAATTTTTGTTTGGCTAAGAATTCTAATTTCAAATTAATTTTATTTTAAAAACATGGATTTTTTTTTTCCAAAAGTAGTCATTTGTTTATTGATTAGTGTTACATTTTCATCGCATTTCAATCTTTTTCGTCATCATGGATACGTTAAAAATTCGAGTAATTATGGAATATGAGTACCGTCGTGGCAGCAACGCGGCACAAGCGGCACGCAACATCAACGACGTTTACGGAGCTAACACTACAAACCAACGCACCACTTGTTATTGGTTTGCTCGCTTCCGTTCTGGAAATTTCGACCTGAAAAATGAACCTCGCGGTCGTCCGAAGACTTGAGGTCGACAATGACGAATTAAAGGCAATTGTGGAAGCTGATGATACACAATCTACGGCTGAATTAGCAGCAGCTTTCGACGTTAGCGTCAAAACAATATTGGTTCATTTGCGTCAAATTGGCAAGGTAAAAAAGCTTGACAAATGGGTGCCCCACGAACTCAATGATCGCCAGCGCGAAGTACGCGTCGAGACGTGCCTTGCACTGCTCAACAGACACACAAATGAAGGAATTTTGAACCGCATTGTTACCTGCGATGAAAAATGGATTCTGTTTGATAACCGCAAGCGCTCAGCAAGTTGGTTGGATCCTGGTTCAGCACCTAAACAATGCCCTAAACGAAAACTTACCCCTAGAAAAGTGATGGTCACTGTTTGGTGGTCTAGCGCCGGTGTGATTTATCACAGCTTCTTACCAAACGGGGTGAGCATTACTTCAGATGTGTACTGTGAAGAACTGAACACAATGTTGGAGAAGCTGGCACATCTCCAACCAGCATTGGTCAATCGCTCGTCTCCGCTGCTCCTGCACGACAACGCGCGACCTCATACTGCACAGCAGACGGTCTCCAAGTTGCAAGAACTGGGGTTGGAAGCTCTCCGTCATCCGCCCTACTCACCAGACCTTGCGCCTACAGACTACTACTTTTTCCAGAATTTGGATAAGTTCTTGGCGGGAAAAAAATTCAATACCCAAGAGGCAGTACAAAATGCCTTTGAAGAATTTGTTGCCTCCCGTCCAGCTGATTTCTTTAAGAAGGGCATCAATAAACTGCCACTGCGTTGGCAAAGATGCATTGATTGCATGGGTGATTACTTCGATTAATACAAATAAAAAATGCATGAAAAAAATTGGTTTAAATTTTTTCATACAAAACGGCAATTTCATAGGTAAAGACCTATTAACAATAGGTATTTTCTTTAAAAATATAGGAATAAGATGTGGGAATCCATGTTTTTTAAATCCAGATAATGGAAATAATTTATGAAAGTAGGTTCTTGTGTAAAAATGAAGTACCTACTTACTTAAATGAAAATGTAATGTGATTTATTAGAAACTAGCTTTTGCCCGCGGCTTCGCTTGCGTTAATTCAGAATTTGACAATCAATTCGGGTTGTACTCTGCTTGTAATAATAATAATTCAATCATGATTCGAAAGACACGTGGCGCCATCTATTATCATAAGAACGTTATTGTTGTTTTCCTCAGGAACAGTACTTTTTTTCGTACCCTACGGCTATATACGGCTATGTACTATACGCACGGAGTAGAGAAAGAAGTAATAAATGATGTGGTCCCGCCATATTAATACCCTTAGAATGTTCTGGAACAATGAGTTGTGATGTGTTACGCCATAGTGGCCAGTAGACGAACTAAAATAAAAATAGCTAGTTCAGTTTCACTGTAATAATTCCTTTCACCGGTAGATGGCGTTACAAAAAATGGGCGGGATTTCCATCGTGGGGCGTAGCCATCGCCGTACCTCGTCCCCCTCTCACCCGCATTCAGGCGACGCTTGTTTCTAATGAGATTAGGCCTTGCGGCATCTCCGCTTCATTCTTTTCTCCATGACTATACGGCTCGGTTTTTAAATACACACTAGTGTTTTAATAAACCTCATTATGTAACAGTATCATAAACTAGTATTTTACTGTCACTGCTCTATTCGATAAAATCTCGTATACGGTATACCGGAAAAAAACGCCGCCGTCTGTACGTCCACACGGCTACACATCAAGCTATGCATTTCCAGTTTACACTGACCTCTCATTGTGAGGAAATTCTATACAATGCGAGATCAGCTTATACTGGATATGTATAGCTTGATCTGTAGCCGTGCGTACGTAGCCTCACTAGATGCAGCCGGTTGTAATCGCGTTTTACGATGCAGCCGAACGTAGTTAGATTAAATTTAGAGTTTATTCGTTTGTGTGTCGGTCAGATTATGTGTCTGAGAACAGTTTGATTTAAGGTTATCATAAGAGCATAGGTGTAGAGAGATATAATATTTGTCCTGATTGTTATTTAGTACCATCTAAACTTTGGCTATAACGGATGTAAATATGTTCTAAAACTATACGTTTATTATCCATGAATATTTACATAATTTAAAATCTAACAATCTTAAAAAAAAAAGTATGTCATGTCATAGGGCATCAAAACAGACAGAAAATGGGCCCAAAAGGCTGGCAGCATTGCCACGTTGTATGGCAATGCTAATTCTTTGGGCAAAAAATAGGCCAGCCCTTTGGTCACGTGTAGAGTCGACCAACCGCTTGGCGATGTCCCGAAAAACTAAAAAGGCATTCGGACCCCATGGCCTTAGTGTTTCAACCCCAAACGGCTCAAACATATAAGTCCCAATATGAATATGCTCTTAACAAAGTCGAGAGCCACGTCTTGTTCTTCGCGTTATTATGATATTTATTTTGTACTGAACCGTACCTCCTAGTTACAGAGATGTTGAAGGTCAAATTTCTAACCTTTTTTTGCTGTTTTTTTTTTACGAAACAATTATTAAATGTTAGTAAACATAACTCTAAATACTCCGACGATCTCTGTACCATTGCATGCGAGGTTGGGTTGGTTAGGTTTCTTTAAATCCTGCAGACAGAAATAGGAGCCCCGCGCAACGGGGCTCCGTCGACCAGCGCGCAGTAATAGTAAACTGCAGGCGAGTCGTCCATTAGGTATTTCATACATAGTTGAAATATCCAATATCTTAAAAAAATCACTAGATTAATCGTTCGCTAATGCAATTAATTTTAGTTTAATCAAAATTAAGTAAGAAATACAGTAGTTCAGTCGACCAATATGCGTTATGAACATAAGTGAATCCCTCCTCTAGGTGAATATCATTAGGGTTACCCCTACCCAACATTCGATGTTCAAAAACGGCTCAGTGTCGCACTATTAGATGACACGTGGAAGTAGGACGGCATGTCGTAATTATCGGGAGCGAAAAAGAGACAAGACGACAAAAATGCGGCTAATTAGCCAGATTTTGACGTTCCATTTGCGAGCATGTAAAGATAAAAGATAAAAGATCATTTTATTTTGCAAATATGGGTATAAAGGATAACAAAAATCATAACAAGTTCAGCCATATTTTACCATATAGACATGCAAAAGATACAAAAAAAATACACTAACTTAAAAATCTTTTTCATTCAGGAACTCACTTACATTATAATAACCTTTCACCACTAAAAAGCTACGAAGTCTTTTTTTAAATAAAGTAAGCGGAAGCTCTTTCCAACTCTTCGGTATTTTGTTGAAAATTACTGGAGCCATGCAGTAGACACTTTTGCGCATAAGTGCTGTCTTGGCTGACTTTAGACATAGCACGCTGTTATCCCGTCGATTGCGAGGAACTACGTCGGCTAGACGTCTAAAACGACTCGGGTTTGACTTCACAAACACAGCTACTTCTAGTATGTATAGACAAGGCAATGTCAATATTTTAATTCAATATTTTGTACTTTTTAAAGTACTGTACACAACTATCCGTGGTTTTGAGTTTAAATAACTATAATATATCTAAGTATCTCTTTTTACTTATAATATCATTGCCAATACCATATTCTCCATCATCCGCAACTGTTTATACACCGAGGTATATCCGTGCTTTTTGCGCAGGCGTATAAAATTTCATAAGAATCATAAATAATATTATAAATGCGAAAGTAAGTTTGCTTGTTACCTTTTCACGCCTAAACCACTGAACCGATCATCCATGAAATTTTGCATATACGTTATCTGATGTACAGAAACGGACATAGGGTACGTTTCATCCCGAAAAAAAGTACTGTTCCCTAGGAAAACAACAATAACGTTCTTATGATAATAGATGGCGCCACGTGTCTTGCTAATTATGATTTAATTATACTATTACAAGCAGAGTACAACCCGAATTGATTGTCAAATTCTAAATTAACGCGAGCGAAGCCGCGGGCAAAAGCTAGTCAACAAATAAAAAGACTAACAAGTTCCTTTTGGTGATTGTTTATTAATATATTTTTTCTTTCTTTTACAGGTAAGCGTCTTCCGAATACACTTCTTGCTCGTCAGTCTACAAAGTAAGAAATATTTACGAGTTCTTTTTACCCGACTGCCCCAGAAGGAAGGTAATATAATAATAATAATATATCATTTATTTCGGGTAACAATGACCCATAACATAAATACCTTACAGACTATCATACATGTTTATTAAAACCACAAAATATTAAAACTATTGTATACGAAGTGACGGCGTCGTATTGCGCTGCGTGGTGTCGCGTAACCTTCCGCGGAATCGCCGATACATGACACCCTTCGGCCAAAACTCTTCCTTGAGGACGGTCTCAATATATTGAGTCGGAACTCGCACCACGAACGACGTGAAATTCGTGTTGTGGCGCGACGCCAACTTCTCGGCCCTTAAGATCCAGCTGGTCTTCACTCGAACATACTCCACAATCTCCTCAACCTTCGTGGTGTAATGTAATCGGGACACATAGAGCTGCGTCGTAGGTATAGCCGGACGCAGCATATTGGGTCCTGCCAGCGCGGTCCCGCACTGGTTCCGACTAGGAGGCTTCTTCCTATTCTTCCTCTCCACTTTCACGAAGCCATCCTTGTCACACGTGCCCGTAGCTGGGCCTAGCTGTTTCGAACCCCTATCTGCAGGTTCACAGCAGCTCTTCTTATCCCCCTTCTTGGTCTGCGCCACAGGTTTGTGCGTTGCGACGATTGCAGAATAGGCACGTTTAGTGGTCAACGTACCCACATGAGTCACTACCTCGACCGGCATCGAGTCAGTGACGGCGGCGGCGCATGTTGCAACGCGTGCAATATCAGCAGCGGGTGACGCAGTGGAGCTCGCCGACTCAAAACTGCCGATGCTAGCGTTTCCCGCTCCGCGACTTGTGTTCACGTTGGGGGCATCAGGTGACCTAGTTACCTTGAGAGTTGTAATGTCCTTCAGCAACCTGGTCACGTCGACGTGGTCAAACGTGACTGGGGGCAACTTATGTAGCTCCTTCGCCACAAAAGCAGGCACGTCGTTTGGGTCGGTGCTCTTCATCAATGTGATGATGTCCTGCACACACTTCAGGCCACCATCCCTGCGGCGGGACTGCATCTGCTCGACTTTGCCGAGCGATTGGAACAGCAGCAGCTTGGCACTGCTGATTTCCTCCTCCTTGAAATTGGACTTGCTGATCTGCAAGATGCTGACTTCGTCCATGTAGTCGATGGCATGGTTGATAAATGCCAAGACCTCGTTGGTTATAAGCGGTTGTGAACTCATAGCGACGTAAACCGGGCAGCGGCTAAAGTCGCGCAATACGTGAAAATAATATTCGTTTCGAGCAGCGCAAACACGTCCGTAGTCGACCGTGCATTGCACTGCTATCGTAATGGTAAACGAGAATACGTATGTAGGTAAGTAAGTCTATTTCTTTGGCTCGCTCTGTAGCCTAAACGGCTTGATGGATTCTAACTTATCAGCTGTCTTTAGAGTGACAAACTATAAATATAATATTTACATATTGCAACTGCAAAACAAAAAAAAATAAAAGCTTGAAATAAAGCAAATTATTTAAAACAACAAAAAATCCCGACTGCAAAACACATATGTAACTGAAAAGAGAAAAACGAGCATTATTATTTATTATCTACTAGCTAATGCCCGCATTTATTTTCTAAAATAACTTTAAAATAGTTTATTTTAAAATTATAAAAACATATATTTGAGACCCCTTATAAAGTAAACCCTTTCATAATGATAAGTGACACGGTATAGTTTGCAAAAACTTTTTATTTTTTTATTTTCTTATTTGTCCCAAATTGCAACTTGGCGTGACAGATGGACAGACAGACAGATAGACACACAGATAGACACGAGAGATCCTATAAGTGTAACGTTTTTTTCCTTTTGAGGTACGGAACCCTAAAAATCAAGATATAGCGCTGTCAACAGTTTCGTAAAAATGTGTGCACGTAATGGTGTAGTTTAGTTGTAGTTTGGTGTAAATGTGTGCGTGTGAGCGTGTATGCATGTATGTACAAAGCAAGGTGTAATGTTGCGCAAGCTTCACAGTATTGTTCGCAGCGCTATGTCTTGGTGTTTTATTTAGTCTGAGTAGTCAACTTGAGGAGCTCGTGGCTAAGTACTAACAGCCGCACGGGTCGATCCATCAGGTTAAGCTACGCTTGCCGGGGTTGGTCCGTGAATGGGTAACCATTATATAAATAAATAAATATAAATAAATAAATATGTTTGGACATATCACACAATTTATTATGTACATACCGAGACTCCTCCGTACCTCGGAAAGCACGTTAAGCCTTTGGTCCCGGCTGTCATTCGTAGATCTTTGACAGTCGTTACGGGTCGTCAGAAGCCCAAAAGTCTGACAACCAGTCTTACCAAGAGGTATCGTATTACCCAGTTAATGGGTTGTGGAGGTCAGATAGGCAGTCGCTCCATGTAAAATACTGGTATTCAGCTGCATCCGGCAAGACTGGAAGCCGACCCAACATAGTTGGGAAAAGGCTAGGCAGATTGATTTAGTCAATCAACTTTTAGCTCTTGAATCGTTAAAACTCCAGTCCATCCAGATTTTTTCAACTAAACTCCTAAGAAAACTTCAGGAAGCAAAAGATATAACAATAGATTCTATTTTCAGCAGCACAACAGATCAGATATAGACTCTGACGTCACAGCTGACGTCAGCAGTAATACGTCAGATGGCATTGGAAAGAAAGATGGCGGATGTAAAGATCGTGAATGATGTCACAACAGAGGCCCAACCAAGAAACGCGCGATGCGTAAGCGTGTTCGATTTGAAAATTGAAAATAATCACATCCATAATACCCATAAACTCACGCCTTCGTCCCATGGGTGTAGGCAGAAACTACATAACGCCACCTGCTACGTAGTACTCGTACTACGCACCTGACCTTTCTGAAGAACATCACCAAAAGGTGATGTTCTTCCTGTCGTTTTGCATCCTCGTCAAATTTCAGGGTGTAATACAGAACATCAAACCGATCAACTATCTCCATGGGACCAACATCGTAATCGCGAAAAAAATTTCAACTGTCCCATAGAAAACTTTAATACCTACTCGATGCAAATGCATGGGACGGCTGATTATTTTTTCGCGATTACGATGTTGGTGCCATGAAAAAAGTTGTTCGGTTAGATGGTCTATACCCTTAAATTTGACGAGAATGCAAAACGACACGTTGTATGTCGAGCGTCCCCTCCCGGCGTTTCCACTCACATCTGCCTTGTAAATACCTTTTGTTAGTCGCCTTTCATTCATCCTCTCAACATGACCAAACCATCTATCTAAGCATACTCTTTTCAATTTTTGTCACTACGTCTTTTTTCAAACTGCACCGTTGCTTTATCATATCATTCCTCAGCTTATAAATAATAAAAAACTTTTTTACAAAAAAAAAAAAAACAACCGACTTCCAAAAACAACACTACAAAGTGAAAAATAACTTTAATTTCGGAAGTCGGTGTCTGATTAAATGTATTTTCGTTTTTGCCACCGACTTCCGAAATTAAAGTTATTTTTCACTTTGTAGTGTTGTTTTTGGAAGTTGGTTGTATTTTTCGCTTTTTAGTGGTTCAGATATGCTCACCCCTTCGCAGAGTACCAGCGTGATGTTATGTTATGAACTGGTGTAAACAATAAACAGACATGAGATTTCAGCAATCCCAGTCAATTTGCTATCATTTATTGAGGAGTTCCGTTGCCTATCTCAGAAGTTCTTCATCAGATCTTCACCAAATTGAAATGGGACCACTCCGAGAAAGTACTCTTCCAAAAACTATTCAAAACGCTTCAAGTGTGCCTATAAAATTGGAAGAGTTCTCTCTATTTCTCCAGGATCCCATCATCAGATTTACTGACTTGATGAGCATGGGACCACCTGGGAAGTATACCCTTTCAAACAAAAAAAAAATAATCTAAATCGGTCCAGCCATCTTTGGGTAATCGGGGAACATATATAAAAAAAAAAGGTTCCGACGAATTGAGAACCTCCTCATTTTTGATGTCGGTTAAAAAATAATCTCCTATAATCTCCTTGTAAAACAATTACTAAAATTATTGATTGAATGCATCTTTTGCTAAAGGTGACGTTCTATAAATTTGAGGATAATATGGATAGATAATTTAAAAATCGAAATAACTCACTTTTTGTTATAGACCAAAAGATCGCTTTTCTTTTTTTTATTTAGACGCTTAAGGTCGTTCACTCGGTGAAGCGCCTTAGGTCACAAGGCACTAATCTGGATACCCAAAATCACGATGCCTCTCTTGAGAACCGACCCCACCACGACATTATTACTTTAATTAATACTTTTTTTTTTCGACGTCATCGCGTCAACGCCGGCTATCGCTGAAAACCAGCGCTGGGGCTCCGTTTCGCATGGGGTCGCGGCATTATGCTGAGTGGTAGCCGTTTTGCGTAGATGTGACGCATATCTTCCCCAAAACTTGCTTTTTACATTGCTTATTTTATTTATTTTTTTGTCCTTTGCGTCATGTGTACCGCAAATTCTCTCTTTCTTTCTTCTTTTAAGGTTTTTTGACTTACCTGTAAAAAGAAATCCCTTTGTAAATTATGTCCTAATTTATGAACCCAAAACCCCAGGGGGAGGAGGGGGGGGGGGGGGTGTTGCGAACCCCATAGGTTCACAACTGCTGATCATGATTTTTTTCCATCGCATGATGTTTTTTTACGTTTATATATATATGATATAAGCTTATATACCTATTATATAAAAGATTTTTCCTTATGCACACCCGTGTGTACAGTAGACACGTAAGGAGTTTAGCCTACGTAATACACCTGGCTTCTTTTCCGACACGTTATAATAGCGCAACACGGCATAATTATTTGTTTTCGCGGAGCTTCGTACGCTGCCCCAGTAAGAGCGCAACGTAAAACAAATTTCGGCTGACATATGTGCGTCTACACACATGTGCGGCCCGCCTGCCCCGCCAACAAGGCCCTTCTAACCTCTTTATCTGTTCTGTGGCCAGAAAGATGAAGCTACCTACATAGTTGCCCATTCCAAAGCGTAGGTTTTTACGGAGAAGAACTGAGTTTATGAGAACAAATACAGATTCCGGGTTGCCATGGGGTTGCCACTACTGAAAAATTCCTAATGGGTAAACTAAATTACGTTTTGCTTGACCTGGCAATCGGAGCCTCGACCTCTGCCCATTGAGGAAGTCAACAAAACAAATCTTAATACAATAAAAAATAAGCATTTCTGACTTCTGAAGAAAAATAATATCGTGAGGATAATCTACGCTTGTGGAGTCATAAAAAATAAGATGAGAAATGAACAAAAATAGACTAAATAAATTAAATGAAAGAAGATGTCTTTTCCTTTTCATTTTAAACAAATCTTTCATTTTCCTTGTTCCCGAGGACGTTGTTGAAGTAGCATAATTTAAATATTAAAGTGGCTGTTTTGTAGGCACATCCTAGCTTATAATTACTTTTCTAGACCAAATTATTGTGCTGTGGATAGTCACTTACTGATTATACACGGTCAAATTAAATATATTAAATTATACTAGCTGCTGCCCACGACTTCGTCTGCGTGAAAGTTGTTCCCCCGACCCACCTCGTCGCATCGCATTGCCTGCCCGCGCTATTACTTCACTTTCGCTTGGCGTTCTTTCTGACTTTTTTTCTTTTAGCTTGCTACGTAAATGTCCTAGAGTGATGCCCGTTGTACCGTATGCACCATCGACCTGCACCATCAATGGTGCAGAGGAGACTAATTAGTTTCGTTTGCACCATTAATGGTGCAAATGAAACTGCATTGATAGTATGGTCTCATCTGCACCATTGAGAATGGTGCAAACGAAACCGCATTGATAGTATGGTCCCATCTGCACCATTGAGATGACACTATACTATCAATGTGGTTGTAGTTATTTCCTCTTTGCATGTAATATTATTTAAGTGTTGACAAGGTAACTATTTTGTTCTAATTCTGTCATTTTATGTCAATAATGGTCAATAGTTGTAAAATTGGAGCTTAAACTATTTACAATGAGCGAAACTAATTTAACTTTTGTTGCACAAAGTCGAGGAAGACTTTTATTGTTCGAAGGGTATCAATACCATTTTCACACACAGTACAAAAATTTAAATAGCATATGGAGGTGTAGATATTTAAAAAAAACCAAATGTACAGGAACGATTACCATTACAGAGGTACGTACGTAGCATTTATGATATAGAAAATATGTATACACTTGTGGATTAATCCGGGGGTCCCAGGTCGCAGGGTTTTTTTTTATTTTTCACAAGCTTATTTTTACTGGAATTATTGAATAGGTACATTGAGATTTAATTTTTTAGGATGAATCGAAGGTTGTGAAAAAACGTGAGCATTCCAATAACTGTATGCCTGATGAAAACAAAAACGTCGTATGCCATTTAATAAGTTGTGCTGTGGTGTTGTTTCGGTGAGCGACATCGTACGAACAACGTCTGTGAGGGATGGAATGGGTATATAAATAACTGCTTCAAAAGAAGACCTCCGACTGTAAATAAATGCTTAGCTGTGCTTAAGCAGGATGCCGCTTTTAATGCTGTTAACGCATTGACAACATACCCGTATAACAACAGGGCAAAAGACTTCAAGATACGTAATAAATATATTATATATTGCATGTACTCAAAGGCAATTAATTAATGGCGAAATTGGTGTGCCGTTATTTTTAGAAAAGTTAAGGTAATCTCAGTGTCATTGTTCTAAAGTTGCCATTTTTAATTTTAGGGAACAATAAAATATAAGTGTTTGTGTGGCGTCATTATACATGAAGTACTTAAAAAAAAAAAAAAGTCTACCTCTCAAAATGGATGTAGGAATGGGTCCCGTGGTACTAAGGAGCTACTCCTCATTGATATGGCTATTAGCCAACAGATTCGTCGATCCCGCAAGGATCTGTCAACATGCTGGATAGATTATAAAAAGGCCTATGATTCGGTGCCACATACATGGCTCATGAGGGTGCTGGAGTTGTACAAGATTGATGCAGCTCTGCGCACCTTCCTTGAGTCGTGTACGGGGCAATGGAGGACGGTTGACGTCTGTCGGACATGCCACCGTCCGGGTGAGTCCATCAGACATATTATCTCTGGTTGTTCTCGTCTGGCTAACGGCGAGTACTTGCACAGGCATAACCAAGTGACCAGGATTATTCACCAGCAATTTACTTTGAAATAGAAACCTGTATACTTTGAGGTACTTGCAGGGCCTCTATTTTTTTATAATTTTAAATGTTTTTTTAGATCTTATTTTTGAGAAATATTTAAAAATATAAGCAAATAAGAAAGAAAATAAATAAATGACATAATAATAATATAATAATTAGTGATTATTACATGAAGTAGTTGTGGAATTTATTTGTAAAATATATTATTGGTGTTGCTTTTTGTTTGTTTATTTATATTAAAAAGTTTCGCACAAACAAAATACGACCTACATTGGTTTTTATTTTACCTATGACTAGGAACGTATGGTGAAGTAGTTGTACCTATAAATATTCATGGTGTAAAAGAAACTAATTAGTCCCCCGTCATGATCCAGCCTGCCCCGTCTGGCTGTCATATTATTATTAGCGACGCTCAGTCGACTAATAATTTACTCTAGTTTTAAGCCTGGCCGGGGGCTTTAAGTTCGCTTAAAGAACCCACAGGAAACGCCCGGTTGAGCAGTCTCGACCCTCAGTGGTCAACTGCGAGATGCCATGTATAAATAACTAATAACTAAAGAAACTAATTAGTCTCCTCTGCACCATTGATGGTGCAGGTCAATGGTGCATACGGAAAAAGTATGGTGAAGTAGTTGTATTAATATTAATGGTGCAAACGAAACTAATTAGTCTCCTCTGCACCATTGATGGTGCAGGTCAATGGTGCATACGGTACAACGGGGAGTGATGTTAAATATAGCCTTCCTTTAGATTTGGGCTATAAAATACAAAAAGATTTTTTAAAGTCCGACGTCCGAGTTTTTTTTAAATATAAAATTATATTATGTCTCTTGACGAGGAGCTCGTGGCTAAGTAATAACAGCCGAACGGGTCGATCCATCAGGTTAAGCTACGCTTGCCGGGGTTGTCCTTGGATGGGTGACCATCTTTACATATCGAGACTCCTCCGTGCCTCGGAAAGCACGTTAAGCCGTTGGTCCCGGCTGTTATTCGTGGATCTTTGACAGTCGTTACGGGTCGTCAGAAGCCTGAAAGTCTGACAACCAGTCTTACCAAGAGGTATCGTATTACCCAGTTAATGGGTTGTGGAGGTCAGATAGGCAGTCGCTCCATGTAAAATACTGGTATTCAGCTGCACCCGGTTAGACTGGAAGCCGACCCCAACATAGTTGGGAAAAGGCTAGGCAGATTGATTATGTCTCTTGACATTTCTCGGGACCCTGGGGTCCCGGACCTTTGGAAGGCGTATGCGGGCCTGAAGCCAACTTGCAGAGGCCTTTTTAATCAAATGAGGCACTTTTCGACGATTGTCCTTGTTCGCACTATGCAAGTGCACCCAAGGACAACCCCCGGTTGGTGTAGGATTATTGCAGGATATGGAAACAAAGGATTCGGTCGAGATGAAAGACGATCCCAACATCGTTGGCAAAAGGCTAGACAGATGAAGAGGTATTCGTATGTCTAAGCAATTACAGGTATGAGCACAGACAACTTTTAGCTCTATATAAAGCCCCATTAACACGATGCAAGTTTCTTGCCTGTGGCATACAATGAAATAGAAGAAACAAAATTACTTACATACATGACATGACATACATGACATATTCAAAGTAAACAGAAGTCTCAAACATAGGTCCCCTGGCCCCCAAACTAGGTTTATACCTGTGACTTGGGAGTCAGTGATCCTCCATGAAAAAGTTATTATGTATGACGTGACTTGCATATTCTAAATAGTATTTAGTGATTGTATTGCTTCTTTAAATCATCTAAACAGCGTTTAGACAATTTTATTATAGTTTCAAATTAAGGATAACATAGGCATGTTTTAAAAATTTCGAAAGCGAAAAATCGATCTACCTGGGTATTTTATCTGGGAAAATTAGTTTTCTCTATTTTCACCCGAGCAGAGCTCGGTCGCCCAGGTACTTTACTTAAAAGTCAAATGAACTAGTCAAATTAGTACTTGGCAGCGTTTGAACCCAAAACCTTAACAACCGATTCCGTAAAACTTTGAACCAGAACATGGTCAGTTTAAAGATCCTCTATTTGTTGAATATGCCAAGGTGAGATAGTATTCGCTTGCCAGGGTTTTAATACACTACCTGTAGCTTGCTTAACTATACCTTACGCCAAATAAAGGTGCATTAAATGTCATTAACCCCATTAGTACTAAAAGTCTCGAGACTTAAATGCAAACAAAAAATAAACATGCCACGTGTTCTCGTCAAGGACGCCTCTTACCGCGATACGTTTATTTTGTTCGTGTTGTCACTTATCTCGCTCACACAAGGCCAAATTTTTAAGAATGTTAAATGAGAAGATGCTTTTTTGAAAAATATAATCAATTAAAGGAAGGTAAATAATGTTAATCTAAATAGGTATATAAAATTCAAAGTCCTGACTGACTGACTGATATATCAACGCACAGCCCAAACCGAGACTTGAAATTTAGCACATAGATGCCTTTTACAGTGTAGGCATCCACCAAGGAAGGATTTTTGTTCCCGTGGGATATTTTCCGAGATCCACGTGGTCGAAGCCACTGGCAAAAGCTAGTTTAATAGGTGACTATTAAAAGCACATTTTTATTGTGGCGTTTATTTCACTCATTTCAAAAACAGATACATTTTGAACTGAGTTTATTAGATAACATCATATTAATGTGTTTTAATCATTAGTTACCTATTATATCTGCCTAGCCTTTTCCCAACTATGTTGGGGTCGGCTTCCAGTCTAACCGGATGCAGCTGAATAGTGAATACCAGTATTTTACATGGAGCGACTGCCTATCTGACCTCCACAACCCATTAATTGGGTAGGTACTACGATACCTCTTGGTAAGACTGGTTGTCAGACTTTCGGGCTTCTGACGACCCGTGACGACTGTCAAAGATCCACGAATGACAGGCGGGACCAACGGCTTAACGTGCTTTCTGAGGCACGGAGGAGTCTCGATATGTAAAGATGGTCACCCATCCACGGACAACCCCGGCAAGCGTAGCTTAACCTGATGGATCGACCCGTGCGGCTGTTATTACTTAGCCACGAGCTCCTCTCCATTAGTTACCTATTAAAAACATTATTTACTAGTATCAATCAACTCAGCCAATCGCAGTCCACTGCCGGACATAGGCCTCTCCAAGGTTGCGCCACAACACCCTGTCCTCCGCCTTCCGCATCCAGTCTGCCCCAGCCACTTTCTTCAGGTCATCGGTCCATCTAGCTAGGGGGCGTCCCACACTACGCTTACCGATACACGGTTTCCACTCCAGGACTCGTCTGCTCCACCGGCCATCGGTCCTTCGACAAACATGGCCAGCCCACTGCCAGTTCAGTTTGCTTACTTTGAAAGCTATGTCAGTTACTCCGGTTCTTTTCCGGATAACTTCATTCCTGATTTTATCCTTCAAAGAAACTCCGAGCATAGCCCGCTCCATAGCGCGCTGAGCGACCTTGAATTTGTGGACCAGCCCGACCGTCAGTGTCCACGTGTGTGTCGATTTACTAGTATAACATTTTTCAAAAAAAGCATCTTTTTATTTAACAATCTTAAAAATTTGGTCCTGTGTGAGCGGGAGAGGTGACAAAATGCGACAGCCCTTTTAACATTATTTCGTATTTGTTTGGTACCTATATTATTGGTAGAAGAAGGCGTCAACGACTTTTATTCCACGGTTATGTGGCTGAAGGTATAGTTAATTAATAATTAGCAAGGTGCTAATTATTAATATTCTTTTTTGTCTTTGGATTATCTCGGGACCCTGGGGTCCCGGACCTTTGGAAGGCGTACGAGGGGCCGAAGCCAACTCGCAGAGGCCCCTTAGACAATTTCAAATGACGAGGAGGCACCAGCCGACGATTATCCCTGTATGCACTATGCAAGTGCACCCAAGGACAACCCCCGGTTGGTGCAGGACTATTGCAGAACATGGAAACAAAACACATTGGGCCTATGGGTTTGGGTGGCTACATGGATTGGGTACCTTGAACTATGGAAGAACTATGTCCCCTGCCTGACCAATGTTATATAATATACACAGATAAATTGGCAGGGGGTGACTTGCACACTCAATTTATTATTATTACAAAAAATCTTAATTAATAATAATAAAATAATAATGAATTAATAAATATAAATATAGATTAATATATAGTATATTAATATTATTTATATATTTATTTTTAAATATATTCTTTTTTCTTTATTCTTAATGGATGGATGAGAGGGACTGAGGATTGAGCTCAATCACATACAATTTGAGATGCCTGTGCCCAGTTTTAGACTGCTATAGGTTTATGATGATGATGATGATGAATCTAAAACTACAGAAGTAAAGCTTTAAATGCCTGGGCTGCAAAAAAAGATACCTTACACCATCAACTGCCTATCCTGTTCCCAACTATGTCGGGTTGGGTTCCGGTCTAACGGATTGCAGCTGAATACCAGTATTTAACATGGGGCGACTGCCTATCTGACCTCCATAACCCAGTTACTGGGTTGTCAGACTTTCGGGCTACTGACCACCTGCAACGACTGTCAAAGATCTTCAAATGACAGCCGGGACCAATGGTGAAGCACGGAGGGGTCTTGGTATGTAAGGATGGTCCACGGCTCCACGAACCAACTGCAGCAAGCGTAGCTTAAAAGTGTACCTACAAATAAAAACGTTGAAGAATTTCTATAGTTTTTTTTAAGTTTCAGTAGCCTCAAAAGCTAAGGAGCTCGTGGCTAAGTAATAACAGCCGCACGGGTCGATCCATTAGGTTAAGCTACGCTTGCCGGGGTTGGTCCGTGGATGGGTGACCATCTTTACATACCGAGACTCCTCCGTGCCTCGGAAAGCACGTTAAGCCGTTGGTCCCGGCTGTCATTCGTGGACGGGTCGTCAGAAGCCCGAAAGTCTGACAATCAGTCTTAACAAGGGGTATCGTATTACGCAGTTAATGGGTTGTGGAGGTCAGATAGACATATATAGATAGGTCGCTCCATGTAAAATAATGATATTCAGCTGCATCCGGTTAGACTGGAAGCCGACCCCAACATAGTTGGAAAAAGGCTAGGCAGATTGATTTAGCCTCAAAAGACCAAACGACAGATATTGAGACAATTACGTACAAACATATCTATACTAATAATAAAACTGATGATTTTTTTTGTTTGTTTGTATGTTTGAATGCGCTAATCCCTGGAACAATCAATCGAATTTTAATCATCATTTTCCTGTCCTTATCCCATATTACTTGGGGTCGGCGCAACACGTTTTCTTCTTCCATTCTCCCCTGTCAACCGTCACGCTATCATTCACTCCCTTCTCTTTCATATCATTCCTCACACAATCCATCCATCTTTTCTTTGGCCTTCCTCTGCCTCTCCATCCATCAACATGTATATTCATCACTCTTTTAGTCACATGCGTTTCGTCTCCTCATTACAGGCCCATACCAAGACAAACGATTTCCTTTCAACTTTTCTGTCACTGGCGCCACTTTCAAACTTCCTCTTATATACTAATTTCTCACTTTATCCATTCTCGTCACTCCACACATCCATCTCAACATTCTCATCTCCGCTGCATGCAATTTTTTTTCATCCGTCTTCTTCACTGTCCAGCATTCCGATCCATAAAGTACGACAGGCCTTATCACGGACTTGTAAATTTTCCCCTTCAACTTGAGGGGCATCCGTGGGTCGCAAGTTGTTCCTGTAACCTGTCGCCATTTCATCCATCCTGAGTTGATTCAGTGCGTTATGTCTCGGTCTACTTCGCCATCCCCTTGGACAAGCGACCCGAGGTCGAGTCGGATTTTAATAAATCTGATAAAAAAATCTGCATTTGATAGCCCAATTATTGAGAAAGCCTATAAGGCTATTTAACATCACGCTAGGGCACTTAGAAGCCGAGCAAAAAGAAAAAAATATCAAAAATAACGCTAAGGAAAAACGGGCGGTTGGATGCGGCGACGGGGTGTTGGGGGAACAAGAAATTTCATGAGGGCAGAAGTTGGTTGTTGGTGGGTATATATATATAGATCAAATTGACAAGTTCCTTCTTTTGTCAGAGAAAAAAACCGCTCCGTTTAGCCATTTAGCCAGTAACCCTTCTACTGTTAATAAAGTTGTAGCGGTCACAGCTTTATATCAAATTATAATTAATAAACTAAGAAATTGTATACACTACACAGTACATACAGAACACAATACATAACCTCACCTTCCTCGCTTGTTGACAGGACATGTCAGCTGTCATTGAGACGTTTCGTTCGTCATAGACAACAAGCGAGGAAGTGAGAAATAACATTATCTATTGCTAACTTTTAATGACTAACAAAAACGAAATATATTAAATTATTTACTGTATTTACAACACACACAATATCAATACTAACAAATATAAACACTCAACACCAACATAATAATGTACGTATGTAAGGGAAATTGAACGCGGTCTTATCCAAACGAACTAGAACAATGATCATGCAATATTTATTATCCTTGGCAGAGATCAACGACCTCAGTGCTCGACCTTGCCTGTGGGTTGCGACCGTTCAATTTTTCGCTACATCATTGCTTATCCTTAAAGCATTCGAAAAATCAATTTAAATTCCTGTAAAATAAGTGGAAGTTCCGAGATAGGCAGAAATACTAATACATAGTATCCAGAATCGGTTTTATTTGCCATACCCCGTAACACATCAAAGTAAATGAACGTACAGCATGATCGACCGTATCTGTGACATTTACATTTGATAAAGGTAAGTGGGTCACTAGTGCATCTAGTATGACCTGTCAATAGTTCACGAGAACTGACCTTTGCAATGTACAGTCGAACAAGCTATGTGGTACGCAGGCAGCTAACTTGTAATTACTTTTAAACGGGAAATATTTAAGGCGAAAGCGCCAGGGTAGCCCGCGAAATTCAAAATTTCTTACGTTTCTTGCAATTTGCAAGTCAGCATTAGGTTGTATGTTGATCAAAATTTGATTCGCGACCGTAACAAATATGTATTTACAGAATTATAATCACTAAAGTCATCAATACAACTCTTTAAGACCAGGTAATCCTATTGAATGACTATTTCATGAAATCTTGACATTTGAGGATTGTACTAACTTAAGGAGTTGTATTACTGATTCTAATGATTATAATTCTGTAAATACATATTTGTTACGGTAGCGAATCATACTTAATCCACATACAACCTAAGACTGACTTACAAATTGCAAAAAACGTAAGAAAATTTGAATTTCGCGGGCTGTCCGGGCGCTTCCCCCTTAAGTAACTGATCCTCTAAAAACTTATTGACCTTCTAATGATGCTTATATTTTTTTTAAATAAAGGGGCCTATTTAAATGTCTGGCCTTCTCTCACAGTTGGTTGCAGTAACTAAGCAAGGTACCCCGACCAAACGGGTTAGGTTAGGTTAGAAACGTACCCCCCCCCCCCCCCCTATGGGTTCCCGCATTGTCGAGGCGGGGGAGCTCAGTAGCCGTGGCTTGGTCATCCACGGTGAAGCGAAGAGGAACCCGAGGAGGGGCCGCTCGTCAGGGCTTTTCCTGGAAAGCCGACGTAGCGGCCAGCGGGTAGGTTGCGGTGGCAGCTTGGGCGACACCGCAACTGAGGCGGGCCGCGGTGTCTTATGGGAGGCATCGCGGCTGAGGATTAGAGGCCGCGGCGGGAGTGAAGTGCCGGTATTGCGGTGCACCGCTCTCCCTACCCTCCGCGGCCTTGACGGGGCCGCGACCGTTTGATGGCGGACACGGTGGGGCCGAAGGGGAAGAGGAGTGTCGGTATGACGTTGGCCGCTCTCCCTATCCTCTGCGGCCGAAATTTGGCAGGCGGCGGAGCGCGCGCAGGAGGACTACCCTCACGCGGCGCCGCTCCGAAGGCGGAGGAGGGGTCGAAGAAGACGTCAGTTTGATAGTCATCTTCGACTCCTCCCAGGTGGAGGCCAACAGGCAACGGGTGTGGGGGGCATCCTTGCCTGTATTGCACAGGCCCCCACCAGTGTCGGACGGGAATGGCCAGGTGTTCCCGGTCATTCCCGTAGCCCCCCATCCGGGGGGGCATGCGGGGCCCGCCAGCTAGGCGGGCATGCGCCGGGAGGGTTGTGGAAGTAAAGGCTGAGCCGGTTTCCCATGGCCCTCCCATCACGGCGATGTGGGAACACCGCTGAGTTTTAGTGGGCATACTGTCATTCCGACAGGAGTCCCACATACCCCGTCTCGTCCCCCACGAGCGGGGACGCGTAATGCATTTCTCAGCGTCAAAAAAAAAAAAAAAAGATTAGAAACGTACGACCAACCGCTTAATCGAAGTTGGTCGTAGTTGTGTGGCTTGTGTGGCTATATAGTATTTTTTGGACACCAAAATAAGTATTATTAGAAGTTCACAAAAGAGGAGCATTCATTATATTAGAGTGGTCAGTAATATTTTTAGGAAAGCAAATTGGGAATTGTTTGAGATTATAACGCGAAAGCATTTCTTTATCCGCTCCAACCACAATCCGCACACTTTTGGAACGCCTTTCGTTCCCGCTCTCCTCTAAAAGCTCTAGAAGCTTCCCTAAAAACAGATGACGCGCGGCCTTTCCGTTGACATTTTTAGCTGTCTGTCATCCGTCAACTGGGCTGTGCACATTTTGGATAGGATTTTTACATAACTTTATCTTCGTCCCTAAACGTATTATTATTTTAATAAAATGTGTTTATGTTAAAAGGTTCAATTAAATGCATGCCAAAAAATATTATCGACTCACTTAATTTTAAGGAAAGCAGACAGAGATTATAATGCCTATAGTATGCATTCATCACTTGTGGGTACAGGACTTATCTAAGCAATCTCACTTAATACGAACCCCGGGGATATGAAATTCCACAAGGTTTGGTTTGAGTCATAGGCGTAGCGGGATTGAGGCAGAAATGAATTAAAATTCGGGATCATTATTTGCGTACAGATCATCATCTGCCTAGCCTTTTTCCTAACTATGTTGGGGTAATTTAAACTTTTTAAACTTGCGCGATTTGTTCACATTATAAAATAAATTGAGCTGAGCTGTCCTCAGTCCTCCCGTGACGACGATCGCTGCAAGGCGGTCGAAACGTCGGGAAACAAGTAGGTACCTGTTAACCTCTTAAAAAGAAATATCGCGAGAAGACCCGTTCTCAATTTATTTTATAATATGTTGGGGTCGACTTCCAGTTTAACCAGATGCAGTATGATACCAGTATTTTACATGGAACGACTGTCTATATGACCTCCAGTGGACCTCCACAACCCAGTAACTGGGTTAGTAGGACTGGCTGTCAGTCTTTCGGGCTTCTGATTCCGTAACCACTGTCAGAGATCTACAAATTATGACAGCCGGGATTAACGGTTTATCGTGCTTCCCGAGGCACGGAGGCTTGCTGTTAAATACCCACACAGGTTGGAATAAAAACATCGAATTCACGTGGCAGTTAAAAACTCTGAAACAACTGAACCCGTCACTAAGGGCATGAGACAATTCATTAAAACTTTTCAGAATTAACAAAAATAATGTTTATCGTAAAAAGGTAGGTGCTGAAGAAATTGAATATACAACGTCAAATATATATTCTCGTCAAATTTCAGGGTGTGATACAGAACATCAAACCGAACAACATTCTCCATGGGACCAACATCATAATCGCGAAAAAAATTTCAACTGTCCCATAGAAATCTTCAATACCTACTCGACGCAAATGTATGGGACGGTTGATTATTTTTTCGCGATTACGATGTTGGTGCCATGCAAAAAGTTGTTCAGTTTAATGGTCTAATACCACACCCTAAAATTTGACGAGGTTGCAAAACGACACGTTGTATATAAGTAAATACATACTATTTATTATTATTATATTTTGGGCTATTTATTTATTAAAAAGTGAAAACTTAAAACTTTTGAATAAGAGTGTTAGCTTTTTGTTTTTAATTAAAATATGAATAAGTAAAATTTCATAATTTGTAAATTGAAAAAAAAAAAAAAACAAACTAATATTATTAGCCTGTGGCGGCATCTACATCGCCACATACGAACTACGTTACTACGCGTCACACTGACGTCACGCAATCCTGCATCGCGCAATTAGAGTTTACCGCGCAACTAGCATATAATATACAACGTCCCGACATCAACCGTCTGGCAGTTGCCCACCAGACACGACACCCGTCTGGTCGGAGGATCCTCCCTTTTCAATGGAGGATGAGTGAACTTTACACCCTGTTCCTCATGCCTCTAAAAGCCAAAAAGAGGATCACTCTATGCAAAAAGACTTATTCATAAAGCCATGCCAACAAAATAACCAACAAAATAACAAAATATGCCAACAAAAAGAAAAATATAAAATGTTGTCACAGAAGGTGCTCGTAATATGAGTGTGGGATATTCTTAAATCAATCTGCCTAGCCTTTTCCCAACTATGTTGGGGTCAGCTTCCAGTCTAACCAGATGCAGCTGAATACCAGTATTTTACATGGAGCAACTGCCTATCTGACCTCCACAACCCAGTAACTGGGCAATACGATACTCCTTGGTAAGACTGGTTGTCAGACTTTCGGGCTTCTGACGACCCGTAACGACTGTCAAAGATCCACGAATGACAGCCGGGACCAACGGCTTAACGTGCTTTCCGAGGCACGGAGGAGTCTCGGTATGTAAAGATGGTCACCCATCCACGGACAACCCCGGCAAGCGTAGCTCTCTCTGTTATATATTCTAAGCTTTAAAATGAACTTGAATTACAAAAAATAATTATTTATTAATTAGTTTATGCGCTCCCGTACCTCAGAGACTGATCTTCTAAACTCGTGTAAGTCGGTTTCTGACGATTTACAAAAACTGTTGTAATTTCTGCACTTTCGGACCAAGGGAGCATTGAAACCAAGATTGGATTTGGAAAAAGGGATATGAAACAACCTGGTGATGGGATGTCTGGGTTTTGAAGGGACTGAATATTGGATACGCTCAACAAGATCGCTACATTTTACAAATCCGTTTGTAACTTTGTAGAGGAAAATTAGATCACGCGAACGGTGACTGTCTCGCAGTGTCTTTATATTGAAAAAGTGTAAGCGCTGTTCATACGGACAGCGATGGCTAATTTTCCTGGATATATAGAGATATAATATTTTGATTTAAAAGAGTGTCCGTGGAGTTTCTTGCCCGTTCTTCTTCATAGGGACCTACTACGCTTTGGAATGGGCAACTAGCTTCATCTTTCTGACTGACCGACCCCTTGACAATTCAAAAGTGCCTGTAATTGGTTTATTTGAAATAAATGCTTTGAGTTTGAGTTTGCATAGAAGGGATTCCAGGCAACACTAGCGTATTCCAACTGACTTTGCACCAGGGTATTAAACAAGACTATTCTGATCTTTGTTAGTTGGAAGCCCCGGGTGTTCAGTTTTACAAAACCCAGCAGCTGTGCCGACTTCTTAACAATGTCGTTGATATGTGGCTTAAAATTTAGTTCATCATCGACCAGAAGTCCTAGATCCCGTATTTCACATACCTTCGACAACGTGGTATTACAAAGGGTAGTATAGGTAGTAGAAAAGGATGATTTTTAGAGAAACAAATAAAGAAACATATCGTGTGTTTTGCACCAGTTTTTAATATTTGTTAAGTCGCTTTGAACGAGCGTAGTATCTGCAGGCCCCGTGATGTTCCTATAAATCTTTAACTCATCAGCGAACAACAAAGCTTTTAATTTGACTATAGTCTGTTTTTTTTAACAGACGAGTACCGAAAATTTTGACTGCGTTGCTATTGGTTCACATAATCAACATTAAGTCCGTTCCACACAAACCAAACGCTGTAGTTACATGTACATTCAGTTAGTCATCGACCACCTGCGCGTCGCACGTGTTTTAGTGAGTGAACCAGACGATATTGTTTGTGCGTGAGTCATGGTGGACATGGTCTCCTGTACAGTAAATTTTGGAAGTATTCAATATGAACGGGCCTTAACAATTTCAAAACAAAACTCAAAACTCAAACTCAAACTCAAAGCATTTATTTCAAATAAACCAATTACAGGCACTTTTGAATTGTCAATGGGTCGGTCAGTCAGAAAGATGAAGCTAGTTGCCCATTCCAAAGCGTAGTAGATCCCTATGGAGAAGAACGGGCAAGAAACTCCACGGACACTCTTTTAAATCATAATATTTTTACAAAATATTGGTTACATCGTTCAAGTTGAAAATATACATGTGAGAACAATGTAGAAAGACGTGCACGTTAAAAAGCGTCCGTAATAAAAAGATAATAACTAAAACAACTAAATTAAATATTAAAATTAAAAATAAGCCATGGCAGCTAAGAGACGACCAGTCCCAACTGACGGCGCCCGTTCACGAACATGACGCATGGATCAGCACCATTTAGCTCAACCATTTTGAAGGGAACTTAATGATCCAACACACACGCCACCATCAGCGAGACATTTGAGTGAGCATGACATACTCTCAACCGCCAGGGCACACTCAAGTCAGTGAAAGACGTACCCAGTAAAAGGTAGCTTAATAGTAGCTACATAGTGCTCACACGTGCTATGCAATTATATAATACTAAGAGATTGAATCTAAACAATGCAAAGAAAGTTTTCTCTCATCTTAATCTTCAGCAGGTCCAACAATATATCCGAATGCTAATCAATTAATTAATGCGTCCTTGTGGAGCAGGACAAGCATTCAGCCAAGCATTTTTGTCAGCGATGTAATCCCCCAACTTATAATATGCCTGGCTGCATAGCGTGCGTTTTATACAAGATTTAAATTTCCTTTCATTCAGCTGGAGTATGTGGGGAGGTATTTTATTATAACATTTTAAACAGTACCCCATGAAGGATGAGTCTACTTTAGCCAGTCTGAAACCTGGTTGAACTAATTGGTCCCTATTTCTAGTCCTATAATTGTGTCCTTCACCTCTTTTACCGAAAAGATTTAGATTTTTCCTTAAGTACATGATGTTTTCGTAGATATATTGACAAGGTACCGTCATGATGTTAATATCTTTAAACAGTTCCCTTAGAGAATCGCGCCTGCGGAGGCCATATATTGCTCTGATGGCTCTTTTCTGCAGAATAAAAATAGACTCTATGTCTGCAGCCCGTCTCCATAGTAAAATACCGTAAGACATAATACTATGAAAGTAACTGAAATAGACCAGCCTTGCGGTGTCTACATCAGTGAATTGACGGATTTTTCTCACCGCATATGCTGCTGAACTTAGCCGTCCTGCAAGAGATGTTAAATGCGGACCCCATTGCAGCCTTGAGTCGAGCGTGATCCCCAGGAAAACAGTTTTATCGACGAATTCTAGTTTCTCTTTATTCAATACTATGTCACAATCAGTACTTTTAACATTTGGTAAAGCAAATCTTATACATTTAGTCTTTTTCCCATTTAATACTAAATTATTAGCAGTGAACCAATTATGGATCTGCAGTAGGGCGTTATTTACGTCGTCAAGATTTGATGCACGTCTATTTATCTTAAAAATTAAGGATGTATCGTCAGCAAATAACACCATTTGTGGTTGGTTTTTTAATAAATGGGGTAGATCATTAATATATACTAAAAAGAGGAAAGGACCCAATATCGAGCCCTGTGGAACACCCATTTGTACTTTTAGACCGAGTGAATTGACACCATTTATTTGAACTTGTTGCTGTCTATCATTTAAATAAGATTTTACTAAACTGAGCGCAAGTTTACCTAGTCCGTAATGCCCAAGTTTCAAGAGTAAGGTTTCGTGATTTACGCAGTCAAATGCCTTGGAGAGGTCACAAAAGATTCCTATGGCATCTTGGGCCTCCTCCCACGCTGAAAATATGTGTTTTAATAAAGTGGCACCCGCGTCAGTCGTGCAACGTCCTTTGGTGAAACCAAATTGCTGATCGTGCAAGATTTGGTTGGTGTTAAAATGATTAAGCATTTGATCGAGCATTACCTTTTCGAATACCTTGCTGAATACCGGCAACACGGATACTGGTCTATAATTGTTGGTGTGTTTACTGTCCCCAGATTTAAAAAGTGGTATAACCTTACTAAATTTCATTAAATCCGGGAAGACTCCTTCATCCACACACAAATTAAATATTAATGCTAAGTATGGTGCTATAGTCTCGATTATGGATGTACAAACTTTGATAGACATTCCCCATAGATCTTCGGTCAATTTGATTTTAATGTGCCGAAAAGCTTTTTTAACTACCATGGGGTTTATATGTTTAAATTGAAATTCAACCGGGCAGCTTGGAACGTTCGCTCTTAATAAATCAATTGAGACATCGGGTGAGGAGTTTAAAGCTTCCGTCGTTTTAGATGGTATATTTGTAAAGAAGTGTACAAATTCTTGAGCTACTTCTAAGTTAGAGCTTATATCACCATGAGAAGTCTCCAATGTAAAATCCGTGTTTCGTATTTTTTTCCTATTAGTTTCATTATTTATAACTTTCCACACTGCTTTTACTTTATTTTCTGCTGATTTGATCTTGTTACTAATATACAGGGCTTTAGCTATTTTGCAAGTATTTCTAAAAATTTTGGAATATGTAGCAACATACTTGTTGAACGTCACAGTGTTAATGTAAGGCTTAAGGCCATACAATTCGAATAATCTTTCCCTACTTATCCTAATACCTCTAGTTGCCCAGTCACTAAATAAAAAGTTAGGGAAAATATTTTTTGTTTTCTTTTCAAAAGTTTTATTGAATTCAGTCACTAAATAAAAAGTTAGGGAAAATATTTTTTGTTTTCTTTTCAAAAGTTTTATTGAATTCAGTGAGCACTACTGAAAAGAAATCCTCATATAGTTTATTTGCTCCGTCCATATTATGGCCCAGAACATTTAACCTATTACCTAGAGCACTATTGAATCTATTTAATTTGCCAGCTGTTATTGGTCTAAATTGTATTTGCACTTTTTGCAAAGTTGTTTTAGACTTAAAAGTTACTGTTTGCCCACTGTGATCAGATGGTAAATAATTGTAAACAAAACAAAGGCGTTGGCCCCACCCCGACCAATGACCCATCTCACTCTGTCAATATCGGAAATGAATGAGAGACATAACTCAGTACTCGTTTGTTAAAAAAACAGAGTATAGTTTAACAATAAAGTTCCTGACTTTACATCAATATTATCTCAAACCCCTGTGCCTTACAAAATACTAGAAAACCTGCCGATCTATTTTGTAAAACTCACCGTGAAAACTTAATTGAAGTCCACTGACGTACCTTCTACAGTAATTGCTTAAATATTTCCGGCTGTCTCTCTTCTATACCGGATGACTATTCACCATCTTAAAAAAATAGGGTATAATAGGTGAACGGAGTAGAAACCTATGGCATATCTAGTTTTTTTTCTTTTAATAGCTTAGACAGAAATTGATCTGAGTATCAATAAATACTACAAATTCGAAGTAAACTTTTCATACTAGAACAATAAAAATAGAAATTTTGAAAAAAAAAATAAATCGTTAAAAAATATCGAAAATTAAATGATATGCACCCTGCACATCGTTTGAATTACTTACGTTTTTAAATAAAAAAATTTGAAAAAAAAAAAAACTATCTATGCCTGGCTTCTACTCCGTTCACCTATTATAACCTATTTTTATCAAGACGGTAAAAAAGACATCCGGTTATGGCCGATGGGGCTGAAAGGTTCTGCAGTGGTGACCGCATACCGGAAGACGTAGCGATGGAAGGCCTCCTAGAAAGTGGACCGATGAGCTTGTGAAGGCCGTAGGAATCTGCTAGATGCGGGAAGCTCAGAACTGGTCAAAGTGGTGGTGTTTGGGGGAGGTGTATGCCCAGCAGTGGACGTCTTTTGGCTGAAATGATGATATCTCTTCTTGAGATTGTTAATCCCACATGGGCCCATGATCGCATGGGCGTATTTATATCGCGGCAATTTCTTTACACTCACAGGATTTTCAACGCTGTGCTTAGCGCCTAGAGTTAAAAATCCAACAGTGTGCTTGACGCGTTGGGATGCGCTCTGTTGGATTCTCAATGCTCGGCTTGATACTGAGAGATGACTATCCAATGCGTGAAATATAAAAGCCTAGATAAATAATCGTCCGTGCGGACCTGGGCTGGTCCTTCTTATATTTCATCTCGTCGTCACTCTGCATTTTCTTTTTATTCTATTATAATAAGGGGTTTTTATCCACACGGATACGTCAACCCCATTGTACCTTATACTCTATTTACACACGTCTATACACTGGTAAGTATACTATATTTTATTACACTACTACCCACCATCACTACTATGAAAATAGAAAAGAGAATTACTGCCTAAACTTCTGCATCAAACCACAAATTATGCGATTAGTTCTTTCGGATTTTGGGTAAGTCCAACATCCCACATGTTCAGTTTAAACTCCCTAGCCAAAGATTCCCTTTCATCCTTGTTCTTAGCACATTCCATCAGCAAATGTTGCACATCTTCAATTTTATTGCATGTCTCACAATTAGGCGATGTAGCCTTTCGCATTAAGAAAGCAAACTTTGCCGATGGAAAGTGGCCAGAACGAAGTCTTATGCACTTTCCATCGGAATCGGAAATATAATAGCCGCGATAAATAATCGCCCGAGCGGACCTGGGCTGGTCTTTCTTATATTTCATCTCGTCTTCACACTCCCTTTTCTGATCGAGTGAGCGAAGCGTCTCTGCTTCAGGTCTGGCAAAATTTGCTTTCATCTGTCAGTTTGTTGGTACTCCTCTACAGGTCGGTACTTGATTTAATTATATGTTTTACGACTTTATAGAATTTTTTGTCGTCGGGGATTTTTGTTTGGAGGGGTACTTCCTCCAAAAAAGGGCAAAAGGGGCTGGATATCTCCGCCTTATGAAATCCGAATTCAATAGTTCCTTTTTTATTTGAATGGTAAACAAAGGTAGGTTTTTAGGTACGTTTTTGGTAGGTTTGGTAAGGTAGGTTTAATAGGTTTGGTAGGCTAGGTTTTGGTAGGTAGGTGGCAAGGTAAGGTAACTATAAGTTGGTCTCATAAAAAACTTGTGAAGATCTGATGAGGCTCTTCGGCGTGATGAGCAGAATAGCGCCTCAAAGTGCAGTGAATTGCTCACTTTTAGATTTCACTAGTGGAATAAAAAAAAACAAAGAAAAATATTTTATTTGGGACACGTACAGGAAACCGACCCTTTAACTATTAAGTAGGGATTGACGGAGCACCTGGGACATCATAGGGTATCGTATTACCCAGTTACTGGGTTGTGGAGGTCATATAGGCAGTCGCTCCATGTAAAATACTGGTACTCAGCTGCATCCGGTTAGACTGGAAGCCGACCCCAACAGTTGGGAAAAGGCTAGGCAGATTGATTGGTATATTAATTGTTACAAAAAAGTTTGTGCTCGCAAGGTTTACTGTCACAGAACTAGTCATAATTATTTGAAGCTCAGATTATAAATCTCACCTTCCTCTCCCTTGCACCAAACCCCACCAAAATGACATTACGTTTGGCCCTCTCCGTATTTTACAGAGGCACATTAACCTCTGTGGTGACGTCACCGAGGAATAGCTACGTCACTGAATGTTCGATGATTTCGTTCACAGTACGCGCTTGTGGGAGTGAATTGGGAGGAGGGTCAGGATAATGTACTGTGTGAAGGACTTTTTTGAGAGATCAGAGTTTTCTTTTGCAATTTTAGCGGGGTAATTGCGTTATTAGTGATGGGTCGAGAGCAATATTCTTTTTAACGGAGAATATTCTCGGAAAAATGTCAAACGTCTTTTCTTTGATATTGTTCGTCGAATCGTTGAGCTCCTTAAGTTCTGAGTTGAGCTGCATGATTACTGACAAATGCGTGCACTGACTGGACAGGTCCACTCAATCTGTGTGGTTCTTTCTTCAAAAGACCATTTCAGACACCAATCTACATGGTCTTCACATGATCTGACAAAGATTATGTCTGGACTTTAAAAGAGACTGTGACCTCTGAGTTTGTTTCGGCCTTTCTTCTCAGAGTAGTCAGATAGGAAACGCCGACCTCATCTAGTTTTAAAAAAATGATTGACTGGAAAAGTGTTTTACAAACCTACATACGTACAGAAATAAAATCATTTTTAATTTATCACGAAGAATTCAAAATAGAAATAATATAAAAGCAGTAATTTAATTATGACGGAAGCAATAAATCTGAGGGGCTCGTAGTTAAATTATAACAGCCACACGGGTCAATCGAAGGCTTTCAGAAAAAAAATAATATCTCCTTTATTATTAAACCTACAAGTGCCATTCTTTTAACGTAAATTTATTTTCTGATCCCTTATCAAGACATAGTACATTTTGATACAAGTGGAGAATTTTTGTTATTGCATTCGAGCGGAATTAACACCCGAGCCGTAGGCGAGGTTGTTTTTGAGCCGATAACTGCAATAACAAATGTCCACGTGTATCAAACGACGTTTTTCAATACACTTTTGAAGAAATAAAATAACGAAAAATATTTTTGACATGAATTATTAAGAAACTATGATTTAAATTTTCTTTTTTTTTCCGCGCTTTGCTTTCGCCAGGCTGAAGGAGAAGTAAAGTTATAAAGCCGATAAACAGCCTAATATGAAAAATATAAACTTTTTTTTTTTTGAAATAATCATGGTTTTTGATGATATTCTATTTAGAAACATTATTTAAATATTCAAAAAATATTAACGCCGTAAAGACGCATATCTATTTGCCGAGATTAAAAAAAAGACATTCACCTTCGAATAGAGATGGTGTGAATAGAGACATCGAACCAATTTGGACTAAGTATAGGTATAAGTTATCTGTAGCAATTTTTATTTCCGCACACGTGTTGGAAAATGAAAAATCGCACGCGTGTGAAATATATTGCATTGTGAACTTAATCGTAGTGCGATATGAATCAGTTTTCGAGGAAGTGTTTTGAAAAATACTTAAAAGTCTACTAAAAGTTCCTTTCGATCCATATTACTGTGGGTTACAGTAATAGCACTTTTTTTTTTTTTGTTACGATATAACGCTGTAAATGGATAAATGTACTCCAAATCAAGTGTTTTAAAGAATAAAAGGAGAAATGTTGTAACTACCGGGATCATCACTTAAAAAAAACAAAAAAAAACACAAAATGATAAAAAAAAAATGCTATTTATAAGCAATTGTTTAGTCCTTCAAAAAAATAAGGTTAATTTAAACGCTGTACAACATTTTCTATTGGTCGTAGAGCCACAGGAATCAGACTATTCGTCGCAGAAATTTTGTCTGATTTCGAATCTGTAATAAAAAAAAATGACATGGGTGTGGGTTACGAAGTTTCAGCTTTTTTGCGTCGATATATCCAAAAATCAAATCTAGACATTCTGTACTTACGAGTAATAGTGAAATAAATGGTTACGAAAAAGTCCCCAATTTATTTTGGTATCGCCTTAAGGACGCTGTTACAAATGGGTAGTCAAATCATTACTTTTATACACAAAAGTATGTTTATTAAATAAAATGCTTTGCATTCTTAAAATGTTTTTGGCGGAATTGTTGATAGATGATGCGCATGGTACGATTCTGATCTGTAAATATAAGATAAGATAGGTACATTTTCTCAATAAATGTGCCGAAGTCAAAATGTTCACTTCGGTACATTTATTGAGAAAATGTTCCTATCTAAAATTATATTTATAGTTCACAATCGTACCATGCACATCTATCAACAATTCGGCCAAAAACATTTTAAGAATGCAAAGCATTTTATTTAATAAACATACTTTTGTGTATAAAAGTAATGATTTGACTACCCGTTTGTAACAGCGTCCTTAATAAAAGTACAGCCAGTAATCCACTCTGTTCAGTAATGTCTTCACTCCGTGCGAAGGACGACAATTTCTTATTCCAGTGTGCCCGATTCAGAATAGAAACTTAATTAGAGAGGTTTTATGTTTATTTGTATGTTGAGTTGTGCTGCCTTTAGCTAAGAATAGACGGTTAATCCAACCTATGTGTGAGTGTTCTTGTGAGAAAGTGATTACTTTAAATACAGTATAGTTAACCTGCAGTAGTCTACCTGGCCAGTGACCTTGAATTATTTACCTATGGGCGACCGCTCGGTGCGTAAGCCAATGTTCGGACGGACGTAAAAATAACGCGGCGGGATTTTATAGCGCACTGGATTTTCAACTCTCGTTGTTGAGCCGAGCATTGAGAATACAACTTAACAACAACAGAGTGCATCTAGCGCGTAGAAAAAAACACACTGTTGGATTTTCAACTCTCGGCGCTTAGCAGAGCGTTAAAAATCCAGTGCGCGAAACAAAATCGCCGCGATATTTTTACGTCCGTGCGAACGTTGGCTAACTGCCGCGCACTGGAACTGTTGATTACTGGTATAAATAAACTGAGATTTGGAAGCGCGTCGTTTCGGTCGTTTACTACGAAGATGTAATACTGCTTATTTTATTATCCTGTGGTTTATACCTCGCGTTAATATCCCACGGGAACGAACTACCGGGATTAAAAGTACCCTATGTGGTTAATCCAGGTTATAAATTACATTATCTAAACTCGTTCAGCCTTTTTTACGCCAATCTGTAACATACAAAACTCAAAATATCTTTATTGTCATATGTTAGTTATGGTCTTAACAATAAATTAAAGTTTCAATATGTCCTGCCTAGTAGGCATACAATAATCAAGTATTGGCATTAAATTTAAATTTATTTTACATGTCAAATTTAGTTATTTTAAAACTTTTTAATTGATAAAGCATGCTACACGATCCAGGATTTCTTGAATTATTGATTTTATTGTTGACCATGTATTAATTTCATTGTATTAGTTATTATTTAGGTATTCAGATGGAATTGCAAACGTTACGTACTGAACAAAACCTTTCGAAACAACAAGTCTCCGATCTCCGTGGCAATATTATCACCCTCCAAACTTCTTCTCAGAACCAGACTGTGGAACATGAAGTGCTCAAGAAGCGTGTTGATGATTTGAATGATACCCCCTCGTCGGCTGTGTTAGACGATCAGTGGTCTGGAGTCAAAGATTGACGTTCTAGAGCAACAGGCTCGGCAATGCAATGTCGAGATATGTAACTTGCCTGAGAGGCGCAATGAAAATCTCCCTGCTATTATTGAAGCCATAGGAAACGTCCTTAAATGTCCAGTCTCACTCAGTGACATTGTCACGGTGCACAGGGTGCCTCATGCACATCAACAGAGCACGAGACCAAAAAACGTTATACTCAAATTCACATCTCGCCTGCAGAGGGATAACTTGATTAGCGCATTCCGTAAAGCTAACTCACTTAAGACTGACCAAATTGGTATTGCTGGCACTTCCTTGTCCGTTTATGTTAATGAGCATCTAACTTTAGGGAAGAAGCGGTTATTTCGCAAAACTCGCGAGGTCGCAAACAATCATAATTATAAATATGTATGGATCAGAAATGGTACCATATTGGTGCGTGAGCGTGATGGAGCGATCGCATTCTCAATACGTGGCGACAGCGATCTCAATAAAATTAAAACTAAAACATCTCATTAGCCGCTTCTTCTTATCGTTATTTGCGCAATATTAAGTTATGTTAAGCTTTCTTGCTTTTTACTCGAGCTGAACAATAATTGTGTATGTTTTGTGTTGCATGTTTTCCTTATCACAGTCAATGTTGTTGTGTTCTTTTTAAGCTTCTTATTCGTAGAATTAAGTGTTATAGTAATTACTCTGATATTTTTTAGCTATTTAATTATTGAATTGAATATTACCATCATTATTGCAATTACACTGATATGTTCTAGTTGTTTATTTTTAGATTTTATTAATTTTGTAAGTCAGTGGCACTTGGTATTGAATTCCAATCCTTTGCAATATCTTCTCAACTGGATGAATTTGATTGTATATTGTGACTGCGGTATAGTGTATTCTGGTGCCTCTCACCTTCTTATTATGCTGGACGGAAGAGCCGTTTTATGTGGTACATTAGAAAATTTTAACGTATGTTTATTCGATTTAAGTTTATCAAATAGATTTTCATTTGTTTTTATAAATACGGCTACTTCATAAATGTAAATTGCAGGAAAGGTCAATATTTTAAATTCTTTGAAATAATGGTTCACATGAATCAGGGACACGGATACCAGCAATCGCTTGTACACATCTTTTTTGCGCTTTAAACACTAAATCCCTATAAGTGGCATTGCCCCAATATTATGACTGCATATCTCAGTATCTTCGAAACATAAGCATGGGATGCGGTCAAAAGAACTGATTGATCAACAGTTTTGGATAATTCATACAAAGCATATGAGTATTGATTAAGTTTATTGCATATTGTGTCAATGTGTGTTTGCCAAGTCAAATCGTAATCTATTCAAAGCCCTAGAAATTGAACGCAGCTGACTTGTTCAATTCTCGTCCCAATAGACACGCTTACATTTTGATCGTTTTAATCCCGCGGAGGGTCGATCCGGTGCATGAAACACTATCGATTTGTAAAGATAAAATTAAAAAATAAAGTACTTTTTTTTTTTAAACTCGAATTATTTCTCGCATGAGTGATAAAACAATGCGAACCATTAGTCGGCACCATTCGATACTAACAAGTACTAAAAATAATGACGCGTAAGCGCAGTCAACGTGGATTCACAAAAAATAGCCAATCCTAGACCAAACCCCGCCCCCAAACCCTATTTGATTGGCAATGCAAAAGGCGCGCGCCCCGCGCACCCCGCGCGCCAAGGGCAGCGCAGGACCACGTCGTGTAAACAATTCAGTTTCTCTAAGACGTCATCGGTTTGTTAAGTGTCAGTGTTGTTAAAAAATATCCTTGTCGCGCGAACGTAATGGCGTCTCGTAATTACGCGTACTCCAACCTGGAGTTTGTTGCCATGGTGCAATTCTACGCGATTGCGGGTTTTGATGCGCAAGCGGCTCGTCGTCTGTACAGCGAACCAAATCACTTGCAATCTTTGCGGCTGCGTGGTATACCTAACCCGCAGATTCCGTCTGGTCAGACAATGGGGATTGTTTAAAATTTTTAACCATTAGATTTTATTTAATTTTTTGAAAATTTAGAGCATTTTGAGAAACCAATTTGAATATTTTGATGATTGGCTCAATAGTTATTTTTTTATTGAATTTTAAAATATTTTGAATTTTCAAGGTAGGTGACGTCATCAGTGGCACAAAAGATTGTGCCGTTGCCCCACTAGTACATAATTAAAAATTTAAATCTGTCAACACAACGTCATCCATCTCAAATCTGTCAAAGTGTCAATATATGTCATACGTAATCGAATACTATCATAACCTATTTACAACTTATATAACGAAAATTTGACCGAAGCGGTAGCTTTTAAACGCAAAGTGGTTTTTAAGGTGCAAGACTACGTTAATAATCGAGGCGACGACATTATTGTTCATTTCCCTGAACCACAATGAGCGATACTTTTGTTAAAGCCGACTCGCGCAAGTTTCTGAAATACTTACATCAAAGTGATCTTCGCAACAATACATTGTATAAACCTTGCAATATTCCACGCCTACATCATGACACCACTTTTCTCGCAAATCTTCTCTAATACAAACAAAAATTTTGTTTGGATTATTATTACTATTATTGCTGCAAGTTGGAACAAAGCGCTTCCTGTATTCCATAACTCTTCCAATATAGTAAGTGTTGTCGAGTGTTGACATAATGTAATGAGATTTACGAGTACATGAGATTATGAGGCAAGTCGCAGGAATAATAATTGTAAAAACTTTATACTTATGAGGTTATCTTGACAGATTATAGACAATACTTGCCATTTACTTTTTATTTTTTGAGGCAACGATACAAAACTGTACGGCCAAAGCTGACGTAATTTGAAGGGCAAACAAGGTCAGTCGTATTTTATAAAAAAAAAACAATAAAATATAAATATTTTTCAAGATTAATTAGTCCGTAATGATCAGTAACACTATTCCTCGAAATGGTTTTTCAATTACAACATATTAAAAAATATGAACAATGCCCATTGTGGCGGCTACGCAGCGTTTGTTAGATCACGGACAATTCCGTACACCTACACATGCTCAGGGCCGCGGTCGCCAACCAGTCTACACACCTGAGCTAGACGAACAAATCCTCGAGTACTTCGAACGAGATCCCGAGAGGAGAGGAGAGAGGAATGGTTTGCACTTTGAACAATTATTAGTATTACTTTATCGTGAAGTTTAATCCTGTAGTGATGATTCAGAATTGATTAATTATTAATTTGTAACAGAACTCATTTTTTAAATCGTTGTAAATAATTTTGATTACACATTTTTTATGAACAATTATTTCGTATCGCGAAGTGTCCTTAAAAGTTAAATGAAGCAAAGGAGATTTAGGTATGTATCAGAACTGTTTTAATCGTGTAATTGTACTTTTTTATTTTTAAAATCATTGTAAATAATTTTGATTCCACAGTTTTAAATACGCCATATGTAGCAGACCTGTAAAGACTAATTTTTACATGTACCGCATTTTTTTATTTTGTTAGGTATGTCCCGAAACCTAGGCACAAAGCAATTATGACGGTACAAAGCCCGTAAAAGTATGAAGGAAAATTTGGAATCATTTAATTTGTTAACATTTGTTTACGTGAACATGATCAGCTGAGCGAGTCAATAACCTAAAGTTGATCGGGCGGAGTGTAGGTAGTTAGATAAGCACCAACGACGATGCGGCGTACGCGTAGGTAACTAACTCGTGGCACTACTAGCGATTTCATGCATTTTGCGAGTATTACGTTATCACTTTCTTTTTTTTTTATTTTGAGAGATACGATGCTGTGCAAGCTTTTGATGAATACTATTTTGTAAGTTAAACCACCCGTCCAAGGGATTAAAACGATCAAAATGTTAGCGTGTATACACCCAGAAAAACGGACAAATTTTTTAAAAACTAGAGTTTCATTGTCAGTCTCGTTACCATCACATCTCGTAGCAATTACTTTTGTTCAAAAATATTAATGTTTGGTTTTGCCTTCGTAACTATTTTATTATAATATCCTTTATACGAGTACCTATTAGAAGATATTGATCGTAGATTTATAAAGAAAATTGCCTCGTGATTTGCAAATGATATCACTTTGCCCATCTATAACTCCACTCCAGTAATCACTCTACTGAAACACTCTACTTGACCACTTCACTCTCCCACTGTACTCTACCACTGCACTCTCCCAGCGTACTCTCCCAATATACTCAACCACTGCACTCGCCCACTCTACTCGACCTTTGCACTCTCCTACTATTCTCAACTACTGTACTCTCCACTCTCCCATTGAACTGTCCCACTCTACTCTACCACCGCACTATCCCACTATACTTCCCCACTCTACTCTACCACCAGTGCCTACATTTATCAAGTTCAAAGAATGAAGGCCTAAGTGCATCTCGTATAGCGCTGGTAACAAACACTCTAGCAATAAAACCGCGACAAGGATAAACCGGGCAGAGTGAACGATAGCGGTAACCGGATATTACCGGTTATAACTAGCTGCGAGGAGTGACGTCAGCAGGGGAGTGAAGCTAATGGAGTGGAGTGACGGTTTACTTTTTTTTGTTATAGTTGTCTTTCCTTTTTTAAAATCTTTTGTTTTTTTTTTTTTTTTGTTTTATCGTAGTGTGCCTGCAATTGACCTTGATCTCGCCTGGTGGAAATCGATGGTTGAAGTCTATGATGGATTACGTTTTAGTTTATGTTTAACCCGTCGCGCGCCAATTAGCAGACACAATTGAAATTCTATTGTTATCTGTACACATGGTGTACAATCGACATTTTAAGAGTTAAGAGTTCCCTACTCAAAGGGTGAAAACTGGGAACCCGTACCTCAAAAGGAAAAAACGGAATCCTTATAGGATCACTTCATTGTCTGTCAGTCAAGACCCTTTTTCTCAGGAATGCATAAATGTGTCAACTTGAAATTAATATCAAATACGACAGTCTATGGTCCCTTACAGTTGTAAAAAAATCAAGCTTCTAAGTCAACGCAATAAAAAATACGGCCATTTATGCGCCATATTTTGATATCGCAAGGAAATCAAAGTCTATAGGATACTTCCTGTTGACCTAGAATAATGAAATTTGGCAAGAAGCAAGGTCTCACAGCACATGTAAAGAAAAAGTCCGAAAATTGTTAATTTATAATTTTATCAGTTAAAAAAAAATTTTTTTAGGATTAAAAAAATTTACCTTGACGTATATAGTTATATTTTTATGTATGGGAGAACATGTTTTTCAAATACAATGTTAAGTTTTTTTTTGTAATGCTTTTTAATATTTACGTAAATAATAACTTATACATAATTAATAACACAATTATATCCTAACATAACTAAAACTATTCACAAACTAAAATTCATCCGCATCGCTATCGACTGGTAATGTACCCAAGAGACTGGCGGTATTGCCACGTTGTATGGCAATGCTTAGCCTCTGGCCAAGGTAAAAGTTTGTTTTTGGAATAAATTATTTTCAACTACGGGACCGTTCATAGTGCGTGGTCCGACACGCACTTGGCCGGTTTTTTTCTGACACTGGGTTACATGAGTTTTTTTTTTTTTTTTTTTTTTTTCCCCAAGACCGTATTTGTATCGCCACTATCATGGCAAATAATAGCAAATGTGTTTTTTTTTTTAAATCAAGCTTTTGATAGCTTTTGAAGATATCATCTATGACCAGAGCTGTCCTTGTCAAGACGAATCAAACGATCCCAAACTCGATAGGGTTGCGTCGCTTTATTCCTGAGTTCTTGTGGCCACCTTCCGGCTCCATCATCAAATTAGCTCGTTGGTTCCAAAATATTGCATCGTCACCGATTTTACATACGTGTGCCAAATTTCAGCTCGATTTAATACCGGGAAGTGGGTATAATTTAACTTGCAAAATTCCAGGAAATACAAAGTGTCGTATTGCATCCTCGTCTTTAAGGGTGTGGTATAGACCACCAAACCGAACAACATTTTCCATGGCACCAACATCGTAATCGCGAAAAAATAATCAGCCGTCCCATACATTTGCGTCGAGTACCTAGGTATTGAAGTCTTCTATGGGACAGTTGATTTTTTTTTTTCCTGAAAGACGAGGATGCAAAACGACACATTGTATATACAAATGAAGTTGAATAAAAGCTTTTAATAAAAAACATGAATTGATTCGAGGCACCCCTTCCAAAAGGTAGTTTAGAATGGAATAGGATAGAATAAAATAGAATAGAATAAAATAATATTTATTTGCTTAAAAACATGGTATAAAAAGATTGGAGGGACAGGCGTGTAAATAGCCGTGTATCCTATGCGGGTTGAGGACGAGGAAAAATTAACGTCTGGATTGCACGCTAATTCAAATTGCCTATTTTGTCCGAAACTTTCATCATGATTGGTGGCGGTCAGATGGCGTCTGTAGTTAACCCCAGCAAATAATGCAAAGCGGTACCTGTGATCTTGTGGAGTCCTGATGTGTGAGTTCCTCTGAGCAGGTGGCCACCTTGCTTGTCCGTACACTGGTCACTTGAAAGTCTTTAATATTGCACAATTAATCGGACGCGGGTTATTATTATTATTTTGAACCATAGAACAGTAAATCCCCAAGGATTACGGGATAACACATAAAAGTTTATGGTTTTAGCGGATGCGATGAATTAAGATTGAAAACGTGGTTTCGCGGTGAGACGAAAATGCGTCCGAACGGCGCCGGTGCACTTTGACATCTGACAGCTGTCATTAGCTGTCACTCGCCGCTGAATCCTCAAAGCTCGCGACACGCATGTCCCGGCAGCAATACATGCCTAAGGCAGACTACAGACACCTTAACACCGCCCACAATCAAAAGATGCAATGGGGCAATAACTTGCCACACCAAAGATGGTAAAATAAAAAAAATAACAAGAGCATATATGTATGTGCAAAAGAATGGGCATGAATCTTCATAGCCATTTTTTTCATCTTTGAAATAGATTTCTAACCCTAGGTACAAAATGAAACGCAAACACACTACTATACAATTTGCATAAACTCAGCACACTAAATTGAAAACAGCATACAATGTTGTCAAAAGGAAATTAGACCTCGATATTTGTGATTAAACTCCGTTCAGTAGAGAATTTATCTTCCATTTTAAATTGTAGGTCGTACTCAAACATCTGTCAATATATTTTGTACAACGCATTTCAGGATATTTAAGTAGGTATAAAATAAATGATGACTGCGATACGGATTAATCCACAACGAACTTAACGTGTTAATGCCTTTGCATGTTTCGGAATTAATTTTTTGAAATGACTGCGGAATAAATCAGTATTAATGTATTGTATATCGGGAAGCACAGAACCGCACCCAGAATTGTGTAACCACTATCAATGAATCTGAATCATTTTGAAGCAAATTGCTATAGTATAGTTAAAATCTCGCTGCAGACTCAGTCATAAATCATTCGAGTGTTTCGCTCTCTTTCCCACTCACGGGCCTTATGCGCAGGCCACGCCCACACGTAGTCCTGTGCATTACTGCAGTCGATGAGTGATATCGATAGTTTTATATATTTATAAATAGGTGTTAGAAATAAATACACATTTTTTTTTATTTTATTACCAAATTTACTACAAAGCATATTAAATATATAAACAAAAGAACGTATATATAAAACTAAAAATAGAAAATTAAAATTCTTCGTCTGAGTCATCGTCATCATCATCATAGCCGTAGAGTATTCGCCAGCTGAGTAAAACGATGTCACGATTTGTTTGATCACACTTTTGTCAAAGTCATCTAATGCAGTTACTGAAGAAGGCTTGCAGATTGATTGTTATCGATAATGGCCTTGAGCGCGTGCAACTAGCGCACATCCCTACTCCGATTATGATTTATGACCAAGTCTGCAGCGTGATTTTATCTATACTAATTAAATTAATTAAAAAAAAAAATATAATTCATTGCTTCGTATGTTCGAAAAATTTGTCTGCTAGACATCGTAAATAACGCAATGAATGTTGTTGAACCGTCAAAATGAAACCGATTCCAATAAATAGTGTGTTACGCAATTGCCCCGCCGCGCCGGTCGAAATGGCCGTGCTTGGGGGAGGCCTTTGTTCATCAGTGGACGTCTTTCAGCTGAAAATGATGATGATGATAGTATTGTGTAAAGTAGTAGTGGGTGGTGGGTGATGCTCTTTTTTTTATTCTCCAATAACAAGCCATTTCCCAGAAATAATTTTTGCTCCATATCTGATGCTGATGTACCTACACACGGCTACACATCATGCTATACATTTCCAGTTTACACTGACCTTTCATTGTAAGGAAATCCTGTACAATGCGAGATCAGCTTTTACTGGAAATTTATAGCTTGATTTGTAGCCGTGCGTACCATCACAAATGAATAAAGTTATGTAAAGAACGGTATTCTAACTAATATTATAAATGCGAAAGTGAGTTTGTTTGTTTGTTACGCTTTCACACTAAAAGGCTGAACAGATTTGGATAAAATTCGGCACATGGGTAGACCATGACCTGGGTTAGGACATAGGATACTTTTTATTCCGGTGGTACGTTCCCGTGCTATAATCTCCGACATCCACGCGGTCGAAGCCGCTGGCAAAAGCTAGTTAATCGATAAAAAACTTTTTTACATAAAAATACAACCGACTTCCAAAAACTACAAAGTGAAAAATAACTTTAATTTCGGAAGGCGGTGTCTAGTTAAATGTATTTTCGTTTTTTGCCACCGACTTCCGAAATTAAAGTTATTTTTCACTTTGTAGTGTTGTTTTTGGAAGTCGGTTGTATTTTTTTGTAAAAAAGTTTTTATTTTTCACTTTTTAGTTGTGTACCTACCCCACACAAATTCTAATACCACTATCTGCAAAACAAACTAGAACATCATCCATATAAAAGTAGGGAAAAAATACGTATTATTGAAGCTAACTCAAAAACTACCGAAGCAAAGTTAATCAATTTTATATGGGACCAACTGTGATGTATAAAACAAAAAAAAATCCAAATCGGTCCAGCCATCTTCGAGTAATCGGGGAAGGTTCCGACGAATTGAGAACCTCCTCCTTTTTGAAGTCGGTTAAAAAAAGAGCTCTCCCGTACCTCTCCTTTATCCAAAATTAAACTTTAACGTTTTTTTTCAAACTATAGAAACACTAAACATATATCATACCATCATAAAAATATCCTTTGCGTCATGTTTACCGCAAATAAACGTATTTTCTTTCTTTCTTTCTTTACCATCAAACAAAAAATAACAACACTATCCCACATCAAAAATACATTAATTAAAACCGGTATAAACCGAATGGATCCAGTAAACTTACAAGTAGACCTCGTCCAATAACGCAGCGACACGGACACGGATTAATGCATCCACTGGGAGCGATCGTGGCACGGAAACCGGATATCGGATATAACTGGTTACAACTGGATATAGCCGATCTGTTCTCGCCATTGTCGCTGGGATAATTTATTGGAGTAAAGAATTCCCTTTCGTTGCAATATTTTTTTGTTGTAGTTCTTGATAATGTTGTTATATCAATCACTAGCTTCTGCCCGCGACTCCGTTCGCGTGAAATTTATTGCTATCCCTTTCCACCCCGTCGCATCGCATCGCCTGCCCGAGCTATTATTTCGTTTTCGCTTAATGTTCTTTCTTTTTTCTTTTTTCTCGGCTGCTAAGGGTCCTAGCGTGATGGTATACAGCCTACAGCCTTCCTTAAGAACTGGGCTATCAAATGCAAAAAGAATTTTTCAAATCCAACTGCGATTAAAGAGCTCACTTTGCTCAATATTTTTAATGCACGTGAAAATTACCAGCTGTTTATTTGTTTAGTGAGTCGCAAAATGTGCAGCTCTCATTGGATTAAATAGTCTTTACTAGCTCTTCGCCCGCGACTTCGTCCGCGTGGATTTCCAACTTTCCTCTTTTAAAGTGTAGTTTTGGAAAATTAATAATTACAATCCTTGTGATTTACGGTAATAAAAAAACCGGTCGAAAGCTAGTCGGACTCACGCACCGAGAGTTCCATTCTGATTTCTGTAAAAATGCGCTATTTAGAAACATAGTTTTATTATTCCTGTAATGTTCATAAACTTCTATCACGTAGAATAATTACAGACTTTTCTCTATGCAGACTTCGGAGATAAGTGGGGGAACAGTACTTTTTTTTTACATTTTTCATCAAAAGTGGAAAACTATGCGGCCTAAAAAAAAGATAGAATGTTCGAGAATATGCAAGCAGCGTTCTTTTATATTATAGGTACCCGGCATGTCTTATCTCAGTCCCTGTTGCAAAAAAAACATATTATATTTTTATTTCTTTCTTACTTGCAAAATAGTTTGGCAAACGTCATCTAAAACTGTTCCAAATTTTTTGTTGCTGTGACAGACTGAGTCACACCATAAGGGTTCCTTTTTACTATTTTGGTACGGAACCCTATTAATTACAATCCTTGTGATTTACCTAGAAAAAAAAGATAGAAAATATGTTTATTTGCGGTAAATAGGTATACCGCAAAGAAAGAACACAAACACAATAAGAACAAGTTGGGGGAAAATATGCGTCACATCCACGCAAAACGCACATCATTCAGCATAATGCTACGACCGTACACGAAACAGAGACGCTGGTTTTCAGCCACAGCACACAACACAGACAAGACACAGATAAGTATGTGTAACAAGTTTCAAGTTTCTAAACCGAAGGAATGAGATTTTGCATACAAACTGTATTCCCCTTTTTCACCCCAAGATCGAATTTCAAAAAATCGTTTGGAATTTTTAGCCGACTTCAAAAAAGGAGGTTCTGTATTCGACACGTATGTATGTATGTATGTTTGTTTGTCCGCGATTTTTCAAAAACTGATAAACCAATTTTGATTATTCTTTCTCTATCGTGATCTACATACTTTCAGGAAGGTTTTAGTGTATAATACATTATATAATTATTCTTATGTACGAAGTTATATGCATAAATGTACTGTATCTCCCGCATTTCTAAGCCGATTTTTGATGATTCTTCTTTTCGTTCATCTTGTAATTGTATATTCAACTAATAATGGAAAAATAAATTTACTTTAAAAAGAGTAAAAACCGACTTCAAAATAAGAAATAAATGAAATAACTTTCATAAAACACTTAACAGCTTCTGAAGTCAGTGTATTCAATTCTTTAATGCACTTAAGTGTTATATGAAAGTTATTTTATTTGTTTCTTATTTTGAAGTCGGTTTTTACTTTTTTTAAAGTAAATTTATTTTTCCATTTTTAGTTGAATATAGAATTACACTATTTTTCGAAAATTTCTTAACTAACATTTTAGACTTAGATATCCTGATTATGCGTATGAAGTTTCATTAAAATCGGTTCATTAATTTCGATAAAAAAGGACTTGAAAGTTTGTACGAAATGCCGTACGGAGCCAACGCTCTTAAGAGTTAATTTTCTTAAAATTTTATGTAGTACTTCTGTTCCGATTTGATTTAAATGTTTCGCTTAATAATTAAGATTAACAAAACTGCAAGTGTTAATCGACTTTTGCTGCTGACTGTACTCTAACTTAGTCCGGACGATATTGCACCTTAGGGACTTATCTGAAGGTAGTCTAGTACACAGAATATTATAATGTGTCCATTAAAGGTCATACTAGCACATATCAACTCGGAATGGTATCGTCACCGTATTGCCGCGGCTCGTGAGCTTGTCCCGAGGCGAGGTGATTACTATACGATTCCGATTAGTGTGCGTTGCAGTAGAGAGTTTCAACACAGAATACTGAAAGAAAGAAAAGAAAGAAAATTGAAAAACAGCAAAAAATAAATACACCTTAAAACTACTGCTCCAGTTGATACGGTGACGAACCTTTTCCGAGTTGATAAGTGTGGTCATTTGGTTACAGTGCTGGCAAGTAGGCTTGAATTTAGATTTAAAAGGAAGAGGAAAGGAAGAAAGGAGGGAGGGGAAGGGGGAGGGGAGGAGGGGAGGGGAGGGAAGGAGGGGGAGGGGGAGGAAAGGAGGAGGAGGAAGGAGAAGGATTTAGGAGGGCCTAGCCTTTTCTAAACTATGATGGAGACAGCTTCCAGTTTAACAAATAATGCAATTGAATACCAGTATTTTACATGGAGCGACTGCCTATCTGACCTTCACTGGGTAACGCGTAACCGTTGGTAAGATTGATTGTCAGACTTTCGGGCTTACTGGCTACTCGTAACGACTGTCAAAGATCGAGTTACCTTTTTTTTTTTTGTGGATGGGAAATCATCAAATGACTTCTCCCGCTCTGGGCGGAGTGGAAGGGGCGTGTTAGACTTTTACTGACTAAAACCCACCCGTGTTCCTTCAGTTGCCTGTGTCCAGGGCCACGGTATCTATTTCGAACAACCCGCGACCCCGGCGGCATCGGCCCTATTGGACCCCGTCACTGCTGACATCTCTTTGAGGCGCGCGTGGATCACAACGCGCCGTCGACCCGGGCCTGGTCCTTACCGGACGGCGAGCTGCCCATTACTCACCCGTGCCTACGGTGGCCGGGAATCGGCTATCGAATCCCGCCGTCCAGGGCGTCTCCTGCGGCGACTAGGGGCGTGAGAGCGCGAAATTTGCCTCTCCCTCACGCGTTCCGCCTCCTCCTTCGCGAGCATTACTGCTCCGCAGAAGGAGGTGACGGCCTCCCTTGCACTCTCGCTCCGTACCATGGGCTGGACAAGGTTCGGACGCGAAAGATCGCCGCCGCCGATCTCCAGATTGAGTTACTTATCGAGTGTAACACGGTCTGAAGATAGTTATATGGTATGATGGTTTATAATTGACCGAGGGAACGAAGCTTTTGTTTCAAGTCTGCCAAAATTTGCTTTCGTCTGTCAGTTTGTTGATACTCCTCTACAGGTCGTATTTTACAACCGATCTGGACGAAACTTGGTATACAGGTTTTACGACTTTATAGATTTTTTTTTTGCTGTCGGGGATTTTTGATTGGAGGGCTTCTTCTTCCAAAAAGGAGTCAAAAAGGGGGCTAATGGATATCTCCGCCTCATGAAATCAGATTTCGATGGTCCTTTTTTTATTTGAAAGATAGTAACTTTAAGCTGGTCAGTTGGGACTGGTCGTCTCTTAGCTGCCATGGCTTATTTTTAATTTTAATTTAGTTGTTTTAGTTTTTATCTTTTTATTACGGACGCTTTTTAACGTGCACGTCTTTCTACATTGTTCTCACATGTATATTTTCAACATGAACGATGTAACCAATATTTTATAAAAATATTATGATTTAAAAGAGTGTCCGTGGAATTTCTTGCCCGTTCTTCTCCTAGGGATCTACTACGCTTTGGAATGGGCAACTAGCTTCATCTTTCTGACTGACCGATCCATTGACAATTCAAAAGTGCCTGTAATTGGTTTATTTGAAATAAATGCTTTGAGTTTGAGTTTGAGTCAGGTCTCATAAAAATTTGGTTAAGAACTGATGAAAAAAAATAACTTTAGTGGTATTTATATTCATTGTTACAAAAAAGTTTGTGCTCGTGAGGTCTACTGTTCGCAGAACTACGAGTATAAATTGGTGTTTTTGTAAACCCGCAACACCTAACCCCGAAAATTATGGGTTATCAAATAATAATAGCCTCTAACTCCAAACTGTAAGTAGTTTGATATTAACTGTCATGTAAAACCGGGTACTCACTAGAGAGCCGTAACCGTAACCGTTGCATGTACTGTTACCATAAAACGTAGTGTGTACGTGGTTCGCAAACCTGCTGACGAGCGCTCACAGCGAGCCGACGATTGTCGGTTTTTGCCACGTGCTCGTGGACGTCAAAAGTGAAGGTTGTTGCACGCCGCTGCGTACTGTTAGCCAACGTACGCACGGACGTAAAAATATCGCGGCGATTTTTTTTCGCGCACCGGATTTTCATCGCTCTGCTTAGCACCGAGAGATGAAAATCCAAAAGTGTGTTGGGATGCACTCTGTTGTTGTTAGGTTGGATTCTCGCAGCTCGGCTCAACACCGAGAGTTGAAAATCCAGTGCTCGATTTAATCCCGCTACGATATTTTTACGTCCTGCGTACGTCGGCTTACTGTATCTGTTTGGTTACGCTCGGTGAAAGCGTTCGGGCGACGTCATGAACCTAAACTGTACCATACCGTACACACTGGAACCTTTTTACTGTATCACGCAAGTTACAATTACAGCTCGCTAGTGAGTACTCGGCTTAAGAGCCTATACTACCTCAAATGGCTTAGCATGATCCTCCGTTAGTCGAAAATACGAAGCATTCCAATGAGAGCACCTATTTTAAGAGCACCAAAGGCGTTCCCATCTGAGCACCAATCAATATTTTAACCGGTAGTTCCCGTTGTCCCCGTACGCAGTGTCCCCGTCCTACGGGGACAGCGGTACTTCAATTAAATATTTAAAAATACTTCCCGTTGTTAAAAAAAATTATTGCCCACAGTCCCCGTTTTTTTCTTTTTTGTGTAGTATTATGTGTGAGTCGGCATCTTTTACCCATCAAACAAAGTTTTTTATTTGGTATTTAATCAAATGATTTATTACAGCAAACATTCTTTAGACAATAAACATTTGGTCTTTTTGGTCAAATGATTTGTTATGACAAAAAATATATAGGTTAGGTTAGGTTAAAAGTGTGACCTTCTACGCACGAGCCGAGCGAGCGAAGCGAGCGGTGCCGCGGGAGCGGCCGGCGAGTGCCAGAAACGACTAGATTTTACAGAAAAAAAAAATTTGGAAAAAAAGAGATTATTTTTAACAGGCTATCAAGAACCGAACTAGTTAGTTAGAGGACAACGACTCGTGAAAAGTTTGCTTCCCGTTGTCCCCGTTAGCCGAATGTACATTATGGGGACAGCGGGAAATACATTTAATCACGTCCCGCTGTCCCCGTGAAGGGGATATGGCATACGGGGACAACGGGAATAAACCATTTTAACTTGGTGCTCAAAAGGGAACAATAAAAAATATACAACTTTAGTCCCATTTGAGCACCTACGGTAGCTTCTAGTGATGGGGTGTTTAATAAAACATATCTCTACAAATTGACAGTACTTTTGAACATCATGGGATACCTTGAGGACTTTGACCTTGACCTCAGGGTCATTGACCTTAAGGTCAAGGTCAAAATTCCGAAAGTCGTCGTCAGGGTCGTCAGAAGCCAGAAAGTCTTACCAAGGGGTATCGTATTACCCAGTTACTGGGTTGTGGAGATCAGATAGGCAGTCGCTCCATGTAAAATACTGGTATTCAGCTGCATCCGGTTAGACTGGAAGCTGACCCCAGCATAGTTGGGAAAAGGCTAGGCAGATTGACATCCTGTGGAGTCAGCACCACAAATGCTCATTGATCTTTTTGACACGACTTAAGCTATTGTCATGTAGATCTTCCTAATGCAATTCAGAAAAAAATCAGTAGGTACATAGCATGAAAATGTTAACATAAAGAAAATAAAAGAAGACAGGAGACGCAACGCATCTCTGCGTAGCAGGCTGCTACGTAATATTTGACGTCACGCTACGCCGTAGCTTTCGTAGCTGATAAACCCCAACTACGGCTACGCGAAGATGCATTCGCCTTTATTGTGAAGATTATTTTTCGTCATTAGATTGGATGATTTTTATCGAATATTACATACTTTACATAGCATGTTTTATTCAAATACAAACAAACAAGATAATGCTTTTTCTAATTTCAAATGAGAATATTTTCTTGTTTCACCTTTTTAGAGCGTGATTTTTCAGTAGTCGTCGGGTTTTAGTTTTTAAACTTACTTTTTATTTAAATTATTTTGGGATTATAATTTCGTGATAACATAATTGTAGAGCATTTTGGGTAAGTATTTTGGGTAAGTTTGGAGATAAATGTTTGGCTCACATCTGAGCCGTGATTTTAGAAATTATTCCCAATTACCGTGTGAATGCAAGCAAAGCCGCGAGCAATAACTAACAAAACTCGTCTATATATTTTTTTTTGAAATGTGATAATAAAACCCTTTCATTTGATACCCAACACGGCATCATTAAAAAAACTTTTTTTTTTTCAGTTCATGGCTTTATGTCCTCTAGTGGGCGCACTATTCAATTTAATATGACATTACATACCTTATAATCAGCGGACAATCAAGACGCTTCCAACGATACCTCATTTGTCAAATTACGATAAGCAGTTTAGAAGTTACGAGGGAACAGATGAACATACATACATACAACCATGCATACATACATACCGGTCAAAATCATAACCCTCCTCTTTGCTTCGCCGTAGTCAGGTAAAAAAAATATATTTATTAAAAGACACAGGGGATGCCCTAAGGTAGCCCTCGAAATTCAAATTTTCTTACGTTTTTTTGCAGTTTGCAGGTCAGTGTCAGGTTGTATGTTGATTAAAATATGAGACGCGGCCGTAGCTAATATGACTTTATAGAATTATAATCATTAGAATCAGCAATACAACTCCATAAGTTAGAATTGACCTCAAATCTAGCGACTTCATAAAATCATGAGGTTTGAGATCAATAGTCATATTAGCTACGGCCGCGTCTCATGTTTTAATCAACATACAACCTGACACTGACCTGCAAACTGCAAAAAACGTAAGAAAATTTGAATTTCGCGGGCTACCCTCGCGCTTCCCCCTTAAGGACGCTGTTACAAATGGGTAGCTGAATCATTAGTTTTTTACACAAAAGTATGTTTATTAAATAAACAGAACATACGATCGGAGGCTTTTGGCGTATTTGATTGCTTTAGGTAAATGACCCTGTTACAAATGGGTAGTCAAATCATTACTTTTTTGCACAAAAGTATGTTTATTAAATAAAATGCTTCGCATTCTTAAAATGTTTTTTGGCCCAATTGTTGATAGATGTGCATGGTACGATTCTGATCTGTAAATATTATAAGTTTAGATAGGTACATTTTCTCAATAAATGTGCCGAAGTCAAAATGTTCACTTCGGTATATTTATTGAGAAATTGTTTGATTGAAAAATTTTATTTATAGGTCTGAATCGTACCATGCACATCTATCAACAATTCGGCCAAAAACATTTTAAGAATGCGAAGCATTTTATTTAATAAACATACTTTTGTGCAAAAAAGTAATGATTTGACTACCCATTTGTAACAGGGTCATTTACCTAAAGCAATCAAATACGCCAAAAGCCTCCGATCGTATGTTACCAAGCTCTCAAGATACACCTAATCGGCCCGTAAAGCAATCGTCAATATTAGATTTCCTGTGGCACAGGATCTTCACAGTTAACGAGATTTGGTTAATCAACTTCCTGTTCACTGAGAGGGATTAAATGTAGTCTGTTAGGCTGTGGCTTACAGTGGCTAATGTTTTTTATTGCTAAAGTGATTATATTTTTCTTGTATTTTTAACTTTTTACTAAAAGTAAAAAAAAGTAACTTTAAAAAATAAAACCCGACTACTGAAAAATCACGCTCTAAAAAGTATGAAACAAGAAAATGTTGAAAATCGATTCGAAATAAATGTATTCGAGATATTATTCTACAGTCGAATTATTCAACGCGCATCACTAAAATTAAACTTAAATTTTCCGGGAACATTTAAATAACTTAAGCATTTTCTTAATGAAAAGCAATTACTTCGGTGTTGGAGTACCGACTTGTTGAGTCTCGTTTCGTAATAACACCGCACTGAATTATGAGAAGATCTTTAAGTTTGAGCCTTTTATGGAAGCCCTTACCATTGCCTCGTTTTATTTCTTGGTTATGTTTTAAAATGTTATTAGCTACTTAGTTTTTTAGGGTTCCGAACCAAAATGGTAAAAAGGAACCCTTATGGTGCGACTCAGTCCGTCTGTCTGTCACAGCTGGATATCTCAAGAACTACTAATAACTACTAATAACTTGAAATTTGGAACAGTTTTAGATGAAGTTTGCTCAACTATTTTGCGAATAAGAAAGAAATAAAAATATACAGGGTTACTGGTAACTCGACGTATTCCTTGCAGGACGTCATAGTAGGGTTAAAATGCAGCAAATTAGGCCACCAAATGTTCTACCGAAATTCAGTAGTTTTTGAGTTAATTCGATTTTTAGCTTTTCTATGAAAAATCCCAGATTAAATCATTTGGAGCCAATTTAAAAATGATTTACGGCGCGACTGTACTGAAATTTAAGTTAACATCATAGCTGACGCCGTAGCAGATCCTTGTTAATAATTCAAAGTTCAAAAATGCCAAAAACTTTGGCAAATATCACTAAAGAAACATTTAGTTTTTTTGTGAATTTTGCTATTACTTCATACAAAATGTTGTCTAGTGAAAAAAAAAAATTACTACGTCTGATGTACAAATTACTAGGAAAATATCCTTGTCTTATCAGCTATTCAGAAAGGTATGAAAGTTAATACAAAGTTAAGGACTACATTATGTGCGTCTCACAAAAAGGTGATTATTCGGAAAATCAATAAAACTATTTCGTGAATATTAGCATTATTTTTAATAATAAAATATCAGTTTAAAAACTTTTACTACACTTTCACACGTCTTGTTCGATGTGCTGCCCTCGGTTTCTAATACACGTTCTTATTCGCTTCCTCACTTCAGTTTTTGTGATTCTTGATGTGATTGTTGCCCTCATCTGGTCCGCTGCATCTCTTATTCTCTCCCTTAGTTCTTCAATTGAATTTACTGGGGTCACATAAACTAGGTCTTTCATATGACCCCAGACGTAAAAGTCTAGTGGCGTAAGATCAGGGCTACGTGCAGGCCACGGAATTGGCCCACCGCGCCCTATCCATCGGTTTGGGTAGGTTTCATCCAGCAATTGTCGAATTGTGATTCGGAAGTGGGCTGGACATCCGTCATGTTGATACATCATGTTTGCTCTTCTGTCTTCCGGTACATCCGTGAGCAGTGGTGTTAAATGATTTCTTAGGAAATCTTCATAAAGTTCCCCATTTAATGTTTGGGGTAAAAAATGTGGGCCAATTAATTTGTCGTCGATAATACCCATCCAAACATTAAGCGAGAATCTACGCTGGGATGCGGTTGGTTTCAGTTTCTTAGGATTTGCTTCTGCCTTCGGTGCCCAGTAATGTAAGTTGTGGTAATTTGTGATACCATCACGGTCAAAACATGACTCATCGGTCCACAGAATGTTTTTTAAAAAGTTTTCGCTTTCGGCGTCGGCATTTAGCATAAAACGACAAAATTCAAGCCGTCTTGGCGGATCTCCCTCTTCTAATGACTGGACAGGTTGATAGTGGTATGGATGTCGGCCTGATAAGTGAACTACAGACCAGACTTTCCACTGTGACATAGCAAGCTCACGCGCTACGATGTTTGTCGATATGTTGGGGTCGTCAATAAAACGTTGAAGAATCAGCTCTTCGTCCTCAGCCGTGTATCTCCGAGAACGACCAGTGTCAATTTGCCTGCTTCTTTGGACGCTGCCAGTTTCAGATAATCGCCGATAAGTCGATCCAAAAACACTAACGTGTGGGAGTCGGCGGTTGGGAAAACGAAGTTGATATTCTCTCCGCGCCTGAGCAGCGTTACCGTCACTAAGTCCGTAACAGTACATTATGTCAGCGTATTCAAGGTTAGAATATGCAGCCATAGTCAGCACTTATGAAGGCACAGCACAAGAGCAAGATACGCAGTATCAGTTAAGGAAATAGCCAGATAACAAAACACGAGCTTGCGCGACGTAGAGTTGAAACTAACTGACTCTGACGACCAGATTTTGTAAAGTCGCACCCCGTGTCATGCCGGGAGAACAATAGTGACCAATCACAAAGCTTGCCGAGTGTTTGGGGTTCAAGCGCAGGTAAAAACTACGAATAATACGAATATGAAACAATAGGTTGACCGTCTCGCAATTTTACCTGCTCCTCATAAAACTCATTCTTTCCCTGTCACACATGCAAAAGTATTGACAATCATACCTTTCTGAATAGCTGATAAGACAAGGATATTTTCCTAGTAATTTGTACATCAGGCGTAGTAATTTTTATTTTCACTAGACAACATTTTGTATGAAGTAATAGCAAAATTCACAAAAAACTAAATGTTTCTTTAGTGATATTTGCCAAAGTTTTTGGCATTTTTGAACTTTGAATTATTAACAAGGATTTGCTACGGCGTCAGCTATGATGTTAACTTAAATTTCAGTACAGTCGCGCCGTAAATCATTTTTAAATTGGCTCCAAATGATTTAATCTGGGATTTTTCATAAAAAAGCTAAAAATCGAATTAACTCAAAAACTACTGAATTTCGGTAGAACATTTGGTGGCCTAATTTGCTGCATTTTAACCCTACTATGACGTCCTGCAAGGAATACGTCGAGTTACCAGTAACCCTGTATATGGTTTTTTGTAACAGGGTCTTAAAAATTCGATGTCGAGCTACTAGGGCATGTGGGGTATCATAGGAAAGAACGCTGTTTGCATGTTCTCAAACTTTTTTTAAAATTTTTTTTAGGTTCTATTGTTTTCGACTTTTGATGAAAAATGTAAAAAAAAAAAATACCTTTCCCCCCCTTATTTCCGAAGTTTGCATAGCAAAAATCTGAAATTATTCCATGTGTTATAAGTTTATGTAAAGATTACGTACAGGAAAAATAAAACGATGTCTCTAAATAGCACACTTTTTCAGAAATCGGAACGGAACCCTCGGTGCGTGAGTCCGACTCGCTCTTGACCGTTTTTTTTTAAGTTTTTGAAGCTATGAAAAGGAAGGATCAAAATGGCACAGATGCGCTATTGTTCAAGGCAATAAGGGTTTGTTTCTATTGTCTGGTGATTAAAACTATGTTTACGTCTGTACTAGTAGAATATTTATTTGAAAGAGAGTTCGATTCAATGACAGCTGTCAGAGGAGATTACATTTGCAAAGATATATAAAAAAAACTTAAAGGGAAATGAGTGGACTGTATAGAATGTGTTTTTAATAAAGGTATGTGTGTAGTAAGTCTGTATAGATAAGTTATTCAAATTGGACACTATTGTGTTTCTCGCTACTACAAAATCAAATTATATGGTCGACGCAACGTTGTTTGTGATGTAGCTGGCCGCTGGTGCGCGGTCTCGCTGTGGTTGCGTTGTGGTTGCGACATGGTTGGAATCGCCCACACGAATGATTGTGACGGTCAAATGTGGTCAGTGTGAATAAACTGTTCATTGTCATACAAGTTCGTGCCCGTCCACCTGTTGTCGTTGTGGTGTGGTTATGGTGTGGTTGTGTTTGTGGTTGTGGTGTGGTTGTGTATGTGGTGTGGTTGTGTTTGTGGTTGTGGTGTGGTTGTGGTGTGATTGTGTTTGTGTTTGTGGTTGTGGTTGTGTTTGTGGTTGTGGTCTGGTTGTGTTTGTGGTGTGGTTGTGGTACGTGTGTTCGGCCCTTATAAGGGGGGCGCCGCTGACGCGTGCACTCCGCACGCTCCACGTCGAAGCGAGTGAGACGGACATAATCTCTGAATGAATTCGCAAGGAATGCATTGTTTATAATTATTTATATTTATATGTTAATTTTGGCATTGGGTTATCCTGTAATGGTAGATGGAAGTAGATAAATAAATAATAATAAATCAATAAATTTTAGACCAATAGTAGCGGTAAGATTCGAGTCAGTTCAGAGAATCATGAGAGATAGGTACTAACTCGGTATTAAGTTCGACCGAATTTCATTTTCGGTTTTCGGCAACATTCTGCCGAGAATTATACATTTTCACCAATTTTCGTATTTGGCCGTGGCCGAAAATAATTAAGTGCCGGCAACTCAATGCTTTAAATTAAATTATTCCGAGAAAATAAATAGTTACAACAAATAAAAAATAAACAAATGCCAATGGCTTGGCACGCGACGATGGCAAGAGAGAGGACGGCATGTCTTTATTTCCATGGAAGGTGGGTAGGCCTTTAGTATAGGATGCAACTTGTGTCGATACTCTTGCGCCATCTCATCTTCCTGGCTCGGCGTGCTATGCTGGCTCCGCTGCTGCGGCTGCGGAAAACCTCAAGCGGCGAAAATATAATAATCTTATTGGTAACTATATTTTCGAGCCGTTTGGGGTTGAAACCCTTGGGCCGTGGGGTCCGAGTGCCCATGGTCTCTTTAAAGATATGTCGAAACGTCTGGTTGACAATTCCCGTGCCCCAAGGCCTGGCTTTTACCTTGGCCAGAGGCTAAGCATTTTTTTTTTTTTTTTTTTTTTTTTATTTATTTACTGAAATAATACAGCGATGTTTCATAAATATAAACTCGCCAAACTTTTACGTTTGATGGCGAGACGCGCTCTTTTACATTAATAAAAAAAAAACAATGAACCACCTTACGTACACACGCAGGTCAAGCCACCACAAACTATCAAATTTTCTCATTCGACTTTGAATTTAACTATCAACATTTTAAGGTTTAAAATCATTTAGAGAAAATCGACAGTTCGGCACAACCCGATGTGCCGCTGTCTGTACATACCTACTACTTATATAATTATCCTTTTATAGCTTAATCAATACAATGTTTTAGTTCTGTTTACTATCCTGTATAATGTTTTCTAATTTTGTTTTAAGTGATCCTTTACTAATTTTTACTTCTTCTCTTAATAAATCTATTTTGTTAAACACTTTAGATACCAAATACATAGATGTTCTCTTACCATAATAATTTGTTATCTGTGGTTGAACCAGTTTGTTCTCTCTATCCCTACGTGTGCTGTACTTGTTTTTAACATTAACTTTATATTCGTCATTGTAATAATGTTCCAGACCTACCAAATAATCTAATTTTTTATCTATGGGTATGATTTTACAGATGGGGAATAACTTATCATACTCTTTGTTGGCGGCATTGCCATACAATATGGCAATGCCGCCAGTCTCTTGGGTACTTTACCAGTCGACAGCGATGCGGAGGAATTTTTCGACGCCTTGTTTTAGTTTGTGAATAGCTTTAGTTTTATGTTAGGATTTATTTTTTAACCAACTTCAAAAAGGAGGAGGTTATCAATTCGTCGGATCCTTTTTTTTTTAATTTTTTTTTTTATGTATGTTCCCCGATTACCCGAAGATGGCTGGACCGTTTTGGATTGTTTTTGTTTTATTCGAGAGGGTATACATCACAGTTGGTCCCATATAAAATTGATTAACTTTGCTTTGGTAGTTTTTGAGTTAGCTTCAATAATACGTATTTTTTCCCCAGTTTTTATATGGATGATGTTCTAGGTTGTTTTGCAGGTAGTGGTATTAGAATTTGTGTGGGGTAGGTTCCACAACTAAAAAGTGAAAAATAAAAACTTTTTACACAAAAATACAACCGACTTCCAAAAAATTTCGGAAGTCGGTGGCAAAAAACGAAAATACATTTAACTAGACACCGACTTCCGAAATTAAAGTTATTTTTCACTTTGTAGTTGTTTTTGGAAGTCGGTTGTATTTTTGTGTAAAAAAGTTTTTTGTTATTTTTAGGTTCTATTTATATATTCAAATAAATATTTTCCTTTGAAAAAGAAAATTATTTTTGCTCTCACAAAACATCAGATTATTATCTACATAAATAAAAAAGAAGTCCTGACTGACTGACTCATCAACGACCTAGAAAGCTGAAATTTTGCACAAAGGTTCCCTTTATAATGTAGACAAGGAAGAAGGAAGGAATTCCCGGTAGTACGTTCCCGTGGGATATTTTCCAACATCCACTCGGGCGAAGCCGCTGGCAAAAGCTAGTTTCATAAACAAAAATGTACGCTACTGTAGACTTTGCTGGGATTGTTGTTGTTGTTGTTGTGCAGTTGCCAAATGTCGTCTTGTACAATATCTGAATCCGAATTAACTTGTACCAGATCTGAATTGACTTGTACCAGATCTGAATTGACTGTACAAGATCTAAATCTGAATTATGACTTCGAGAAAAGTATAAGGTCTCCTGTGATATAAGTTTAAGGGGGGTGCACTGTGGTAGCCGCGAAATTCTTCTTTTTTTTTTGGTATTTTGTAATTTGCTAGTCCGTGTCAGGTTGTGTCTTGATCAAAATATGATACGCGGCAATAAAACTTGTATTTACATAATTTTAACCACGAAAATCATCAATACATCGCTCTAAGTTAGATTTCGTGCAGATTCGTCGAACGAATGAAATCTAACGAATTTGTACGAAATCTAACTTAGAGAGATGTATTGATGATTTTTATGGTTAAATTTATGTAAATCAATCTGCCTAGGCTTCCAGTCTAACTGGATGCAGCTGAATACTAGTATTTTACATGGAGCGACTGCCTGTCTGACCTCCACAACCCATTATCTGGGTAATACGATACCCCTTGGTAAGACTGGTTGTCAGACTTTCGGGCTTCTGACGACCCGTAACGACTGTCAAAGATCCACGAATGACAGCCGGGACCAACGGCTTAACGTGTTTTCCGAGGCACGGAGGAGTCTCGGTATTTAAAGATGGTCACCCATCCACGGACCGACCCCGGCAAGCGTAGCTTAACCTGATGGATCGACTCGTGCGGCTGTTATTACTTAGTCACGAGCTCCTTTATTAAAGGTTAAAATTATTATCTATTAAAGGTTAAAATTATGTAAATACAAAGTTTTATTGCCGTGTATCATATTTTGATCAAGATACAATCTGACACGAACTTGCAAATTGCATAAAACGCAAGAAAATTTGAATTTCGCGGGCTACCACAGCGCATCCTCCTTAAACGGTTAAATTAATGATTAAAAATTTACATTGCATTTCTTTTATTTACTTTTATCAAAGAAAAACCTATTGACGAACAAAACGTTTTCGTTTTCGGCCGAAAATACAAATAAGGCCGAAGTTTGTTTGAGTTTGCCGAAAAAAAAAGTCACATTCATCCACTTGGCTTTTCATTTCTCTTCGGAGAAAGTCTTTCTCTATGAACTCATTAGTGTCAGGCTTAAATGTTTTTGTGCTCATTTATTGAGCAAGAGGGATACCTGTTAAAATCCTGGCGAGTACCTACGTACTGAGAAAATATTTAAATTTTATTATACACCTATTCAGGAAATGCAAGTTTCTAATAGAAAATAATTTTTATAAAATCTACAAATTAACGACTCTCGGACTTTTTCCTTTACTTGTGCTGTGAGACCTTGCTTCTTGCCAAATTTCATGATTCTTGGTCAAATGGTTGGTTTTGATTTATTTGCGAATATCAAAATATGTTGCATAAATGACCGTATTTTTTTATTGCGTTGACTTAGACCATTCATTTTTTTAGAGCTCCAAGGGACGGGTACGTATCAAAATCCCGAAAGTTCATAATACCCATGATTGAAATACCGACGTCCATAACACCGAAATTCAAAATACCGAAAGTTTTATTAATGTCGATAGTCGTTATATCGAAACACGAAATCCCGAATGGATGAAATCCCGAATGGACGAAATACCGATGGATGAAATCCCAAAGAGCGGCGACGTAGTTCCCGCGATTACTCATAGATGGGCACCCCGAGGTTAGGTTTGGTTAGGTTACTTTAAACCCTTTATACAGAGCCCCGCGAAGCGGGGCTTCGTCAACATAGGAGACAAGAGCGAGCGAAGGGCACCCCGAGGTTAGATTTGGTAAGGTTACTTTATACCCTTTACATAGAATTTCAACAATTTGACAATTAAATTTTTTTGACAATTTCGGGATTTTAAACTTTCGGGCAAATGAACTTTCAGGATTTTAAACTTTCGACCAAACAACCATTCGGCGTTTCAATTTTCGGAATTTCGTCCATTGGTATTTTAAAATTCGGTCTTTTAAAATTCGGAATTTTGATACGTACCCCCAAGGGACCATAGACCTACGTATTTCATATTAATTTCAACTTGATACCTTCACGCATTCCTCAGAAAAAAGGGTCTTGACAGAGACTGACAGAAAGGACAACGAAGTGATCCTATAACGGTTACGTTTTTTTTCTGTTCAGATACGGAACCCTAAAAATTACACACCAAAACAAGCCAAAACACATTACCATAAAGAAGATTTTCCTTCAACAAAGCAACAGTTAAAACAAATCTCTGTAATATTTCGTTTCGTCTCATAAATCGGGACCGACAGTATCAGATGACGACGATTCACACAATTACTGGAGATACTCAGATGATATTCAGTTTCATTGATACTCTTTGTGTATTTTCTTTCTTTGTTTTTTGAGGAAAAATGTATTCTCATGGTTTATGGATTTGGATAAGAGTTTTTCTCTTCTTATCTTTAACTCTAGTTTAATTTAAACATACAGACGATTTAAGGGTAGGCAGTTGTAGGGTGCAAATGCAAACACACCCTAACATTAATTGTAGAATGTCAGTGCAATTGTCAGTGAGCGCCAACGGGCTGGAATCAGGAAATAAAAATGCAAGTCGTCCGACCCGAACCACGTCTAATTGAACACTAAATTAAATATTGCAACAGAAAGCATCATCCGTGCCCTGCATGCTGCTGCTGCATGATTGTCATGCTTTCTAATGTAGGTCGCGCGTGTTGGTGCAAAGATGCTAGCCTACTTATTGCACAACTCATTGCTTACTACATAATTTTAAAAACCATGTACGTGCACCGTACAGTAGTCATATAAGACGCGAAATGCTAATAATCGTTTTCATCTAAGTATTTATACTACTACATTCAAAATTCAAATTCACATTTACACACCTTTACACTCACAGTAACACTCCTTAGTATTCACACTCACACACCCCCATTTTCACATTTACACACCTTCATAGTCATACTCACATTCACACACCCCTACTCTCACTCACACATTTGCATGCTTCTTGTCTGGTTTTAATTTTCTCTTTTTATTTTAAATCGCCTGTTTTTATAACACTTGAAACTAGTAATTTTATGTTAATATTTTAAGTTTTGGAAGAGCGGAGTCTCCTAACACAGGCTTTTTTGCTTAAAAGGAGACTCCAATCACTAGTTGTTAAATTTACTTGTATAACGAATAAAACATTTTTCATTTTCATTTAATTTACTTGTATATACAACGTGTCATTTTGCATCCTCGTCAAATTTCAGGGTGTGATACAGAACATCAAACCGAACAACTTTCTCCATGGGACCAAAATCGTAATCGCGAAAAAATTTTCAACTGTCCCATAGAAAACCTACTCGACGCAAATGTATGGGACGGCTGATTATTTTTTCGAGATTACGATGTTGGTGCACTGGAAGAAGTTGTTCGGTTTGATGGTCTATACCACACCCTTAAATTTGACGAGGATGCAAAACGATACGTTGTTTATCTAATATTATAAAGACGAAAGTTATGAGTGTGTGTGTTTGTATATTTGTTAATTCTGCACGCTCAAATGGCTGGACCAATTTTAAATTACTGGTATTCAGCTGCATCCGGTCAAGCTGGAAGTCTACCGCAACATAGTTGGGAAAAGGCTAGGCAGATAGATTTTTTGCGTTGGAAACTAAACTCCACATAGCTAGAAATAGCCATCGCAGAAAGATTCCCCTAGTAGGTACTATGGGCCAAAGTTCCGCATGATCACCTCAAAGGTGATAATCGCATGCACGGCTCACGACTCGATCGCACAATGTTCGTTTGTCACTAGCTGCGCTCTCTCAGGAATATTTTCTTAAGTGAGCATGCTTAAGTTTGGTCCATAGTACAACACAAACATAATTAACATCTCCCCTACCACAACATCATACTATACACATACCACACTCAACACCACACACACCCAAACAGAAATACGCAACCAATTCATACCTCCGTACTTTTAGTTTAGTTTTTTTTGTTTCTTTTATTTTTATTTATGCACGGTTTTAGGTACCACATCGTCGCTGGCTTCACTTGTCTTATGGTAAATATAATTTAGGCCTACACAATGGCTGAACCCTATCTCTTAAGATACAGGCCAGACCTAGTTTAAGGGATAGAGTGTAAAATTATGTTTGTGCAATTTTATTATTTATTATATTTATTTATTTTATTTATAGTACATGAATTATTTTATCAAAAAAACCGGCCAAGTGATGTCGGACCACGCACAATGAGGGGTTCCGTAGGTGGGTTGAATTTATCCCAAGAACAAACTTAACATTGTACTCGTAGTTGAAAAACATGTTCTCTCGTACATCCCTATTGCAAATGTAAGTTTGTACGCACTAAGAGATTTATCATGTTATTTTAAGACCACAGACTTCTTATCAAATTTCCTGTAATCTATAAATATAGAACTATTTTCTCCATTTTTTCAAAATTTTAGGCTTGGTTGTTTCGGAGATAAGGCAGGGGGGTTTGTAAATTTCGTCTATTTTTATAATTTAAAAATTATTTATCTTAAAAGTATAAAAAAAAAACATCTGTTTTAGACCCTCACAGTAAACCCTTTCATTTGATATGGCACATGGTAGGTATAGTTTGCAAAACTTTTTTTTTATTTGCCCTCTAAAGTGACCCCATATTCAAAATTCATTTATTTACGTTACACGTCCGTGTTTGGGTCACAGAAAATCATATGTGTACCAAATTTCAACTTAATCGGTCCCTTAGATTCATTCAGACATAGACACACACACGAGTGATCCTTTAAGGGTTCCGTAGTCAACAAGATACCCTTATAGTTTCGCTATGTCTGTCCGTCTTTCTGTCCGCCCGACCGCAGCTTAGCTCAGAGACTCTTAGTACTAGAAAGCTATAATTTGGCATGGATATACATATTCATTACGCCGACAAAGTGGTAAAATAAAATCTTGAAAAAAAAAATTGTTTTAGGGTACCTTCTGTACACGTAAAGTTGGGATGTTTTTTTTTCTCGTCTACCCCATAGTGTGGGGTGTTGTTTGATAGGTCTTTCAAAAATATTGCGGATTTGTTCAAACAATTTTTCGATTTAGTGATCCGTTTCTGAAATATTTAGCTTTAAGTGTCCCCCGTCCCCCCCCCCCTGCCAGCTGAACAGTTAGTTTTGGATGGGTGAAAAAATTCACGGTAGTATTTTATATAACGAAATTAAAAGGAAAACTATCACAGTTAAGTAGGCTTTTCAAGTTTACGAGTAGTAGTCAACCAACGGGTAAAATATACTTGGAACAGTAAATATTTCGTACATATTCCATTAAAAATTACTTATGTTAGTTCTGTAAAACCGGTAGTAAATATAAGTTTATGAACCATGTAAAAATATACAAAAATAAAATCATAACATTCTTATTAATAATTATTTTTAAATTAATAATATTTACGCTCGAATAAAGACGGGCGGCGGCGGCCACTACAGAACCCTATTACTGCGCGTGTCCCGACACGCACTTGGCCGGTTTTTTTTTCCTTTATAGATACGGAACCCTAAAAACCAACAGTACCTAGTTGTTTTATTGTGATTGCATGTGACCAAACGTTTTGTTAAAAATAGTTCGTACGTACAGTCCGACCAAAAAAGCCACCCATTCTTCTCCAGCAGAATTTAGAACATTGTTTTAACAGACTGTATATTTTGTTGAACAAACTGACCCGTTTTTTCAACCTTGTAACAAAAATACTGGGACAGTGTTATTGTGACGTCACACCCAGGTATAGTTAGTTAGTTAGTTAGTTAAGTATGGCATCTCGCAGTTGACCACTAAGGGTCGAGACTGCTCAACCGGGCGTTTCCTGTGGGTTCTTTAAGCGAACTTAAAGAACTTTAAGCCAGGCCTAAAACTAAGGTAAATTATTAGTCGACTGAGCGTCGCTAATAATAATATGACAGCCAGACGGAGCAAGCTGGATCATAACGGGGACACCTAGGTATAGCTGTATTATCCGGGTATGTAAATTATGACCTGTCATGAACCGAACAAAGGGCTGCATTCAATTGTATTATATTCTCTTTTAACGCACAAAACGGGTTAAAATTATTTATTTCTGTATTTTAGTGTCGCTTTTGGGTAGTCTCAAACAATGAAGATTTTTATAAAACAAGACGTTATGTAGATTTTTGTAAATTAATAACAGCCGCACGGGTCGATCCATCAGGTTAAGCTACGCTTGCCACGGTTGGTCCGTGGGTGGGTACATAAGGAGACTCCTCCGTGCCTCGTGTTGGTCCCGGCTATCATTCGTGGATCTTTGACAGTCGTTAGGCCTCTGCCTCGAATTACGCGGGCAGCGGGGCGGCGGCGGCGGCGCGTCTCGCATTGTCCCGCCCCGCTTCCGCACCGCTGTTTTCCAGGTCCGGTCCATTTGTTTTTACGCATAAAATCCGGCTGCTCCCGCGCCGCCGCCGCTGCCGCCCCGCTGCCCGCAAAATTCGAGGCAGAGGCCTTACGGGTCGGCAGAAGCCCGAAAGTGTGACAACCAGTCTTACCAAGGAGTATCGTATTACTCGGTTACTGAGTTGTGGAGGTCAGATAGGCAGTTGCTTCATGTAAAATACTGGTATTCAGCTGAATCCGGTTAGACTGGAAGCCGAACCCGACCAAAGTCTCGGAGGAGTCTCGGTAGGTATGTAAAGATTGTCACCCATCCACGGACCAACCCCGGCAAGCGTAGCTTAACCTGATGGATCGACCCGTGCGGCTGTTATTACTTAGCCACGAGCTCCTCTCTATAATACCCGTAAAACCTGTGATATTATGTTATTGGCAGCCTTTAAAAACCACATAAAATAAAATTACCCAACACAACCTTCAATTCCCTGATGTCACCACACTAGTGGACCACTATAATCGATTCATAGATCAAATAAAATAGCGCGTGACACGGGTAGGAAAACGGTTAAAACGGGTACAGGACTACCGGTACGGACGGGAAACGGGTACAAAAAGGGTCGGTGGGTTAGGGTTGGCAATAGTTCAAAGTTCAATTGATTTCTGGAGTATTTGCAGGATGTATCGCCTTTATGGTTGTAAGTGTTTCCCTACGTGGATCTATTCATGGAGGCCTGTGTCCAGCAGTGGAAGTGGCCTTTCTACTGAAATGATGTAACCCTTAAACCCTTGTTTGAAATATATTCACAGGGTAAATAATATATTATTACTAGCTGACCCTTTAGACGTTTGCTGTCAAAATTTCAATTAAATTTATCAGTTGTTCCTTTGGGTTTTTGCTAATTTTCTTTTTTCCTAACCCTCCCCAGTAATGAGGCAAAAAACCAAAAACAAATAATATTCAAATAGGTCGAGCCACTTTTGAGTTTTTGCGAGACTAATGTACGGAGATTGATTTCAATATGGGAAAATGATGTTTAACTGTCATATAAACGGCCAGTTTCATCAATCTATATATATATATATAAAAAATCAATTGCTGTTCGTTTGTCTCGCTAAAACTCGAGAACGGCTGGGCCGATTTGAATATACTTTTTTTTTTGTTTTATTCTCCTCTTTACTAGGGTGGTTTAAAAGAAAAAAAAAAGTAGGAAAAAAAGAAATTGAAATTTTGACAGGACAACGTCTGCCGGGTCAGCTAGTTCCGAATAAATACTTACCGATGTACTTTAGAGACTGGCAGAGTTTCATGAAAAATAAAAATTAATCTTTTTTTTTTTTATTTATTTCGTAAGAAAATAATATAACGTCAGGACTTAATAGGAAGATACTTATATTCAAAAAAAGTCTAAACATTTCTATCTATTTTATCTAACATCATCATCTTCCTGCCCTTATCCCATATTACTTGGGGTCGGCGCAACACGTTTTCTTCTTCCATTCTCCCCTGTCAACCGTCACGCTATCATTCACTCCCTTCTCTTTCATATCATTCCTCACACAAACCATCCATCTTTTCTTTGGCCTTCCTCTGCCTCTCCATCCATCAACATCTATATTCATCACTCTTTTAGTCACATGCGTTTCGTCTCTCCTCATTACATGCCCATACCAAGACAAACGATTTCCTTTCAACTTTTCTGTCACTGGCGCCACTTTCAAACTTCCTCTTATATACTCATTTCTCACTTTATCCATTCTTGTCACTCCACACATCCATCTCAACATTCTCATTTTATCTAACAATCTACACAAAAAAAAAGTATTTCTGTCAGACTTCACACTTTTGTGAAAAACGAAATCCGAAAAATAAGAAAATATTTTGACTTCAACTGTTGACAGCCCTTAAAAACTGCTCACACCTTCGTTACATCTCCAGAGTATCCAATGTTTACAAAATTACATGGTAAATATTTACCAATTTGATAGTAAACAAGGTTTGAGGGCTTACAATTCGATCCATTTTCATTTCTGTTCAGCGGATTAGAAGGGTTGTTATGACAGCTTATTTTGCTCGAGTTGATTTCTTTGAGAATGGTGTGCCTAGCTAATTTACGTTGTTTACTACGCGCGTTCATGCGCGGGACAAAGCTCAGGTACGGGCGGGTGATGTTTTGAGGACGCGATTTTTTTTCGCGCACTGGACGCACCGCTTAGCGCTGAGAGTATAAAATTCAGTGTGTTTTTGCCGCTCTGGGATGCAATCTGTTGAATGGGCATTGTTCATATTTTTTAATATGTTGTAATTGAAAAACCATTTCGAGGAATAGCGTTACTGATCATTACGGACTACTTAATATTGAAAAATATTTATATTTTATTGTTTTTTTTTGATAAAATACGATTGACCTTGTTTGCCCTTCAAATTACGTCAGCTTTGGCCGTACAGTTTTGTATCGTTGCCTCAAAAAATAAAAAGTAAATGGCAAGTATTGTCTACAATCTGTCAAGTGTCAAATTATAATATAAACATAACCTCATAAGTATAAGTAAAGTTTTTACAATTATTATTCCTGCGACTTGCCTCATAATCTCATATACTCGTAAATCTCATTACATTATGTCAACACTCGACAACATTTACTATATTGGAAGAGTTATGGAATACAGGAAGCGCTTTGTTCCAACTTGCAGCAATAATAGTAATAATAATCCAAACAAAATTTTTGTTCGTATTAGAGAAGATTTGCGGGAAAAGTGGTGTCATGATGTAGGCGTGGAATATTGCAAGGTTTATACAATGTATTGTTGCGAAGATCACTTTGATGTAAGTATTTCAGAAACTTGCGCGAGTCGGCTATAACAAAAGTATCGCTCATTGTGGTTCAGGGAAATGAACAATAATGTCGTCGCCTCGATTATTAACGTAGTCTTGCACCTTAAAAACCACTTTGCGTTTAAAAGCTACCGTTTCGGTCAAAATTTCGAAAAATAAGTTGTAAATAGGTTAGGATAGGATTCGATTACGTATGACATCTATTGGCACTTTGACAGATTTGAGATGGATGACGTTGTGTTGACAGATTTAAATTTTTAATTATGTACTAGTGGGGCAACGGCACAATCTTTTGTGCCACTGATGACGTCACCTACCTTGAAAATTCAAAATATTTTAAAATTCTATAAAAAAATAACTATTGAGCCAATCATCAAAATATTCAAATTAGTTTCTCAAAATGCTCTAAATTTTCAAAAAATTAAATAAAATCTAATGGTTCAAAATTTTAAACAATCCCCATTGTCAAAGCTCGGCTCAACACAGTAGAAAATCCATTGCGCGATAAAATCCCGCCGCGCGTTCGTAAATTCGAACGTTTTTAAATTTGAAAATACTCGTTTTGCAATTAATATTTACAGAATATTATTTTTTTATCTATGGGTGACACTTATTGCATAATCAGCCAATAATGTTCCCACTGCTGGCACACAGGCCTCTTCTCTGTGAGAGGGAGTGGCCCCTAATCCCCCACGCGGGCCCGGAGCGTGTTGGTAGCGGTAAATGTCACAAGTCTTCGAATTTTTGCCGGTTTCCTCACGATGTTTTCCTTCATCGTATTGAGACCAGTGCCGATGAAATAATTTACACAAAGTAAAACGCCTGCCTGGGTTCAACCCTGCGACTTATTGTGCTTGTCGAAAAAATTGGAATGGCTTTTGGATAGTTTTTTTTTGGTTCAAAAATTGTTCATTTACGACGCTTTTGTGCTAGGCCATATGGTTGATGGTTGATTAGCCTTCTTTGAGAAGGTATTAGTAGATGGTCAAATGGCCATGTATAATGGAATCTTACCTATCCATTGCTGAATGGCTGTCTTATTCTTGTTCATGATCTTGAGAGAACTTGGGAATAGTTTATTTGGTGGGAACTATGATGTTCTAAAATTGTGAAAGTTGTAAATTTTCATTTTCATATTATTTATTTTTGAATCTATTGTAGCGGTATGAGGAAAAGGGTGTAAAGTTCACTCATCCTCCATAGAAAAGGAAGAATCCTCCAACCAGACGGGTGTTGTGTCTGGTGTGATGAGCTACTGCCCGACGATGGATGACGGGACGTTTTATATTATGCTAGTCGCGCGGTAAATTCTGCTTGCGCGATGCAGGATTTTGTGTAACGTCACTGTGATCCGTAGTTTGCATTTGGCGTTGTAGATACCGATACAACCTCATCATAATCTTCATAGCTACCGACTCTGAACTTGCACTTGCTTCACAAGAGATTCTTCCCTGCACGTAAATATACTGTAAGACTAGCGTATATATATTTATGCTAGTGGCGCGGTAAACTCTGCTTGCGCGATGCAGGATTTTGCATGACATCCGCATCAGTGTGATGCGTAGTGCGTATGTGGCAATGTAGATGCCGCCACACTGTAATTTAAATTCTTATAATGTCTTCTCATAGCAGCTTAGTAAACACGATAACTTCAATAACTGTGTTTCTCTCTTAATTCCAGATGATGACGGAACTAATATCAACATGAGATACTGAGGTCGCCGAGATGACTGCAACTAAAGTAAGTACTTCTGAACATATTTATATTAAAAATTATTTTTTTTTTTTTTTGTTAATAAATGCTGAGTTTATTTTATTTACACAATTTAAAATATAACAGTCTTAAATATATATATGTACAAGTATATAAAAAAGGAGGGGAAATAATCATAGGACATTCAAAAAATTCGTCCGCATCGCTGTCGACAGGAAAAGTGCCCAAAAGGCTGGCAGCATTGCCACGTTGTATGGCAATGCTAATTCTTTGGCCAAAAAATAGGTCAGCCCTTTGGTCACGTGTAGAGTCGACCAACCGCTTGGCGATGTCCCGAAAAACTAAAATTTAAATTATATTTGTTGTTTGTTTTTATTTCTTCTGTGTTACTGTAATGCAACCTTAGAGTATATAATAGGGTATTACACCCATTTTAGAAAAGTCATCATAATCTGCTTAGCCTTTTCCCAACTATGTTGGGGTCGGCTTCCAGTCTAACCGGATGCAGCTGAATACCAGTATTTTACATGGAGCGACTGCCTACCTGACCTCCACAACCCAGTTACTGGGTAATACGATACCCCTTGGTAAGACTGGTTGTCAGACTTTCGGGCTTCTGACGACCCTTAAAATCTGTCATGCAACACCCATTTTTGAAAAGTGTCTCAGTATATTTCTATAGTGTAATAATAGTAGTTTAAGCCACTAAAAAAAAAAAACCGGCCAAGTGCGTGTCGGACCACGCACAATGAAGGGTTCCGTAGTTGGGATGAATTTATCCCAAGAAGAAACATAACATTGTAGTTGAAAAACATGTTCTCCCATACATTCCAACTGTAAATGTAAGTTTGTACTCACAATATTGATAGATTTACTATGTTATTTTAAGACCACAGACTTCTTATAGGTTTTCCTGTAATCTACAGGTAAAGATCTATTATCTGTATTTTTTTCAAAATTTTAGGCTCAGTAGTTTCGGAGATAAGGGGGTTGGAATGGTCAATTTTCGTCTATTTTCTTTAATAACTTTAAAACAATTTATTTTTAAATTATAATAAAAATATATTTGAGACCCTCATAGTAAGCCCTTTCATTTGAAATGCCACATAGTGTAGTTTGCAAAACTTTTTTTTTAATTTTCTTATTTGCCCCCAAAAGTGACCTCTATATTCAATTATTAACTTTACCCGTCCGTGTTTGGGTCACAGAAATTCATATGTGTACCAAATTTCAACTTAATCGCTCCATTAGATTCGGAGCAAATTGGCTGTGACAGACGGACAGACAGACAGACAGACACACGAGTGATCCTATAAGGGTTCCGTTTTTTCCTTTTGAGGTACGGAACCCTAAAAACACAAAATTTTTATTCAATCGATAAGCGCCACAAAATGCATTTAAATTTTACATTTTCAAATTTCGCGCGAAAACGCTGGACGCAGTGGACGCCATATTGCTCTGTGGTCATGACGTCAGTTTGACATTGACACTTTTTAATTTAACATGGCGGCTACTTTCATGGTGTTAAATAAATAAATATAAATAAATAAATAAATATGTTTGGACATATCACACAACGCCATCTAGCCCCAAGCTAAGCAACCTAATGCTTGTGTTATGGTAACGAGATGGCTGATAAACTACTTATATACATTTTTTTTTTTTGTAAATACATACATATTATAGATAGAAAAACACCCAGACTCGGAACAAATACTTGTAGGTCGTACAAATATTTGTTCCGTGCGGGAATCGAACCCGCGACATGCTGCGCAGCAGTCAATCGCTCAACCACTGCGCCAACCGTGTCGTCAAAACACAGACAGTGTGTTAGAACACAGATTAAATAAACTGAGAACTTTGAATGGAATTTTAAAATTTATATTGTGATTTTATTAACTAAAACTAACATTTTCAACTGATTTTTGCCTAAGCTATCTAAATAATATATTTTTAGATTTTTTCTCATCTCTAGATGAGAAAAAACGTACATACCGAGACTCCCCCGTGCCTCGGAAAGCACGTTAAGCCGTTGGTACCGGCTGTCATTCGTGGATCTTTGACAGTCGTTACGGGTCATCAGAAGCCAAAAAGTCTGACAACCACTCTTACCAAGGGGTATCGTATTACCCAGTTACTGGGTTGTGGAGGTCAGATAGACAGTCGCTCCATGTAAAATACTGGTATTCAGCTGCATGCGGTTAGACTGGAAGCCGACCCCAATACCCCATAGTTGGGAAAAGGCTAGCAGATTGATTGATACACATAAGATTGGGTTTTCTTTCGTTTACGGAATTATCTCAATAAATTATCTTTTTAGCATCGTAGTAAACAGTAGCCCTACTGTTTCTTCAGCGGAATTCATGATTGCAAATTTAATTTTATAATCCCAAAAAAAAAATTTATGTCATAAAATTACAAATTAACGATTTTACGACTTTTTCCTTTACTTGTGCTGTGAGACCTTGCTTCTTGCCAAACATCATTATCTGGTCAACTGAAAGAATCCTATACTATAGGTTTTGATTTATTTGCGAGTATTAAAATATGTCGCATAAATGGCCGTATTTTTTTATTGCGTTGGATTAGAAGCTTGATTTTTATGGCTCCAAGGGAATGTAGACTTCCACCGGGGTCGCGGGTTGTTCGAAAGAGATACCGTGGCCCTGGCACAGGCAACTGAAGGAACACGGGTGGGTTTTAGTCAGTAAAAGTCTGACACGCCCTCTCGCTCTGCCCAGAGTGGGAGAAGTCATTGATGATTTCCCATCCACAAAAAAAAAGGGAACGTAGACCTACGTATTTGATATTAATTTCAACTTGATACCTTCACGCGTTCTAGAGAAAAAGGGTCTTGATAGAATAACAGGCAGACAACGAAGTCCCTACGAAACCCTAAAAAATGTTTGTTTATTAGCTAGGCGACGAAACGAACACGTTTCCATGAAATTGTGTATTTTTTTTTGTCGTATTTTTCGGTTAGGTGTACCGTCCTGTGTCGGAGCAAATCGAATGTTATTATTTTTTCTTGCCGTTTTGTTTATTTTCCGTGCAAAAAACGGCAAAAATAAATATTGTTGTAACTACGTTGGTCTCCGCACCGCCTTTCCTTCGTATTTTTATTAGGGATACACACATACTGTACACGGGGGGTCTATGGATCAGCTACACCAAAAGATCGCTAGATGTCTTACGCGTCCAATTTAATAATATTTTCAGAGTGCTCTTGGGACTGCCCCGTTTCTGTAGTGCGACAGAAATGTTTACACAGAATCGAGCTGACGGATTTCATGCGATCATCCGGAAAAAAATCGCATCATTAGTAACTAGAACGTGGGGCAGTAGCAACAGCATTCTGAAAACAGTGGCTGAGAGTTTCTATTCTCCCATTTTGAGGCATCTTGTGGAGAGGATGGCCAGGTGAGAAACTTGTACCTTACTTAATCATCTTCTGTGCAGAATGCTTCAAACTGATTTCGAAATTATCTCCAAATAATAATATTACTTACTAACACTAGCTATAAGATATTACTAACACTATGGATCGTTTGTTATCTGATTTAATAAAAAAAATTTGATTTGATTTGCTTTGATAGCTTTTGACAGCGGCTTCGCCCACGTGGATGTCGGAAATTTTCCCACGGGAACCGTACATTTTTCCGGATAAAAAGTAGCCTATGTGCTATTCAGATCCGTTCAGCCGTTCTGGTGTGACAAATATCGATCCATTCAAACTTTCGCATTTATAATACTAGCAGTGCCCCGCGGTGTCACCCGCGTAAGTCTCGAACCCGTAGGAATATCGGGATAAAAAGTATCTTATGTGTTAATCCAGGTTAAAAACTATATGTGTGTCAAATTTCATTGCAGTTCAATAGGTTTTTGCGTGAAAGCATCCATCCTCACAAAATTTTGCGTTTATAATATTATCAGCTGACCCGACAGACGTTGTCCTGTTCAAATTTCAATAATTTATACAAAATTTCCATAGAAAATGTACTTTCAGTTTTCCGAAATTTTCCAATTTTCCCGAGAACTTTTCCAATTTTTCTCTTCTTAAGAAGCTTCCTCTTGAATCACTCTATCTACTGCTGAAAACTGCATCAAAATCCGTTGATAAGTTTAAAAGATCTAAGCGAACAGACAGCGGAAGCGACTTCATTTTTAACCTACTTCAAAAAGGAGGAGGTTCTCAATTCGTCGGAACCTTTTTTTTTTTTTTAATTTTTTTTTTTATGTATGTTCCCCGATTACTCGAAGATGGCTAGACCGATTTGGATTTTTTTTTTTGTTTTATTCGAGAGGGGTCTCAGTTGGTCCCATATAAAATTGATTAACTTTGCTTCGGTAGTTTTTGAGTTAGCTTCAATAATACGTATTTTTTCTCTACTTTTATATGGATGATGTTCTAGTTTGTTTTGCAGATAGTGGTATTAGAATTTGTGTGGGGTAGGTACACAACTAAAAAGTGAAAAATAAAAACTTTTTTACAAAAAAATACAACCGACTTCCAAAAACAACACTACAAAGTGAAAAATAACTTTAATTTCGGAAGTCGGTGGCAAAAAACGAAAATACATTTAACTAGACACCGACTTCCGAAATTAAAGTTATTTTTCACTTTTTAGTGTTGTTTTTGGAAGTCGTTTGTATTTTTTTGTAAAAAAGTTTTTATAGACTATGTAAAGATAAGTAGGATTATTAGGATATTTAACAATAAAAATGATTACTTTTACACTGCAAGAGCAAAATTATCTTCTCATAGATCTTTCTATGAGAAGATAATTTTGCTCTTTTTTTGTTTTGCTTTTGTTTTGATTTTGCAGGAACGACCATTAAGTCGAGGTTTCCTCACAAAGCTTTCAATCACTGTTCAATTTGTCTAATGAAAGAGACATACCAATAAAAAAAGATTTTAAACCCGCACAACAATTTTCCCGTTAACTGTCAAGTCACGAACCGAAGTAAAACTAAATATTTATTAAATACTTCTGCCTGTGACTTCGCACGCGTCGAAGTCGATAAAATACAACCCATGCTACGAGTACTCGCTGATAATGTAGCTTTCTATAGGTGAAAAGGTGTTATTTTATTAACCGACTTCAAAAAAGGAGGTTCTGTATTCAACCCATATGTATGTATGTATATATATAAGTGTGTATGTATGTTTGTTCTTTGTCCGCGATTTTCTCAAAAACTAATAAACCAATGTTGATGATTCACTAACGTGATCTACATACTTTCAGGAAGGTTTTAGTATATAATACATTATGTAATTATTCTTATGTACAAAGTTATGTGTCGGAACGTCAGGATTTCCTCAGTTAGGTTTAGACAGACATGTGGGCAGAAGATGGGTTTCGTGCAATGAAAACACACTGGGTGCGATACACGGTGTTTAAAATCACAATCTAACACAATCACTAAGCACAACGAATCGAATACAGTTCCGTGGCGTAGTAACCCCGATGTTGCTCCGATGCGATCCAACAACTAGACTGTCCTCTTCGCCATGAGGTTCAAACATCACGACTCTGTAGAAGCGCGCTGTAGGCGTGTGCACCCCACGTGATGTCGCCAGTGGCGCGCTTGCGATTCGTTACGCGTCCGTACTATTGACCGGATCCGACATATGCATAAATGCACTGTATCTCCGGCATTTCTAAGCGGATTTTGATAATTCTTCTCTTCGTTCGTCTTGGGCTTACTTACTTAGGTATGTACTTATTTATTCAACTAAAAATAGAAAAATAAAATTACTTAAAAAAAAGTAAAAACCAACTTCAAAACCAAAAACGAATAAAATAATTTTCATAAAACACTTAACAGCTTCTGAAGTCGGTGTCTTCAATTCTTCAATGCACTTTAGCTTGACACCGACTTCAGAAGCTGTTAAGTGTTCTATGAAAATTATTTTATTCGTTTTTGGTTTTGAAGTCGGTTTTTACTTTTTTTTTTAAAGTTAATTTTATTATTGCTATTTTTGCTGTGCCCGACAGGGTCCATAATGATCACATATAAATAAGTTACCATCTAAGTTCACATTGTGGAATGTAAATAAATTATTGAGGGTTGATGTTTGCATGCAATGGTGAAATATGGTTGTGCTTTAATGTATCTTAACACCTATTATGTATTACCCATATTTGCAAAATAATCTTTAATCTATTCTATTCTATTCTAAAAAAAACAATTTTTAACATCGGTTAAGGCGAAATGGGTCCCAAAGAAGATAATTTGACGCATTTCAGCTGTACGCAAAATAATTTTTGTCTTCGGAAACTAAAAATTTGCCTTCTTTTTCATGGTCACATAAATTTAAGATTTTCTTTAGTAAATTATGAGGACCAAAACACGAGTGACACAATTTGGCTCGATACAAAATGTTCGTTTGTAATTAAAGCAATTTCATTAATTTATTTTTTATTTTTGTGTTTATTTTAATGTATCAGAGCTTATAGAATTTTAATAAGAAATATTTTTTATATTCTATGTGCTCCGCTTGACCATACCAATGCTCCAAACTCCTATAACCCCTACGATACCATTTTGCCTTAAGTATTTTTTGAGTTTATCCATTACAAACAAACATACAAAAAAACTTTTCTCTTTTTATTATTAATAATAGGTAACCTATGAAATTGCCGTTTTGTATGAAAAAATTTAAACGAATTTTTTTCATGCATTTTTTATTTGTATTAATCGAAGTAATCACCCATGCAATCAATGCATATTTGCCAACGCAGTGGCAGTTTATTGATGCCTTCTTAAAGACATCAGCTGGACGGGAGGCAACAAATTCTTCAAAGGCATTTTGTACTGCCTCTCGGGTGTTGAATTTTTTTCCCGCCAAGAAGTTATCCAAATTCTGGAAAAAGTAGTAGTCTGTAGGCGCAAGGTCTGGTGAGTAGGGCGGATGACGGAGAGCTTCCAACCCCAGTTCTTGCAACTTGGAGACCGTCTGCTGTGCAGTATGAGGTCGCGCGTTGTCGTGCAGGAGCAGCGGAGACGAGCGATTGACCAATGCTGGTTGGAGATGTGCCAGCTTCTCCATCATTGTGTTCAGTTCTTCACAGTACACATCTGAAGTAATGCTCACCCCGTTTGGTAAGAAGCTGTGATAAATCACACCGGCGCTAGACCACCAAACAGTGACCATCACTTTTCTAGGGGTAAGTTTTCGTTTAGGGCATTGTTTAGGTGCTGAACCAGGATCCAACCAACTTGCTGAGCGCTTGCGGTTATCAAACAGAATCCAGTTTTCATCACAGGTAACAATGCAGTTCAAAATTCCTTCATTTGTGTGTCTGTTGAGCAGTGCAAGGCACGTCTCGACGCGTACTTCGCGCTGGCGATCATTGAGTTCGTGGGGCACCCATTTGTCAAGCTTTTTTACCTTGCCAATTTGACGCAAATGGACCAATATTGTTTTGACGCTAACGTCGAAAGCTGCTGCTAATTCAGCCGTAGATTGTGTATCATCAGCTTCCACAATCGCCTTTAATTCGTCATTGTCGACCAAAGTCTTCGGACGACCGCGAGGTTCATTTTTCAGGTCGAAATTTCCAGAACGGATGCGAGCAAACCAATAACAAGTGGTGCGTTGGTTTGTAGTGTTAGCTCCGTAAACGTCGTTGATGTTGCGTGCCGCTTGTGCCGCGTTGCTGCCACGACGGTACTCATATTCCATAATTACTCGAATTTTTAACGTATCCATGATGACGAAAAAGATTGAAATGCGATGAAAATGTAACACTAATCAATAAACAAATGACTACTTTTGGAAAAAAAATCCATGTTTTTAAAATAAAATTAATTTGAAATTAGAATTCTTAGCCAAACAAAAATTATTTTGATTTGAAATGGTCAGTACTGCAGAACGGCAATTTCATAGGTAAAGATCTAATATTATAGTTAAGATAACAAAATACATACGATAGAAACCTCACACGACATTAAATTGTCGCTGTACCGGTATGTCTTCTGTCATACCGGTATTTTCGTCGACAATTTTCCTGTTACCCATGTCTTGTACAGGAAAATCGAATGAAACGTTTTCCATCAAACACGGGTACGTAAATCAAAAAATATGACACCTTAATAAAAAATATAGAAGTAGTTACCTACATTTTTATGGTGTTATTTTTTTGTACATCATTACTAATCTCGTATTATAAATACGAAAGTAAGTTTGTTTGTTACCTTTATACGCCTAAACCACTGAACCGATCCTCCTGAAATTTTGCATATACGTTGTCTGCTGTACAGAAACGGACATAGGGTACCTTTCATTCCGAAATAAAGTACTGTTCCCGAGGAAAACAACAATAACGTTCTTATGATAATAGATGGCGCTACGTGTCTTTCGAATAATGATTGAATTATACAGGTTGACCTGAAATTAGTGGCGGACCCGTTAAGGGGTGATAGTAGGGTTCAATTCCAGTCGATATCACTCTTAGACCTACTGTCCTAAAGTTAACCCATTTCAGGATATTCCTACTTAAAGAATTTTACAAAAAATACCCTACTTTAAATCTTAAAATAGCTGTAAATCCTAAAAATTGGTCTTTCTGGTACTTTTTTTTTTGTTTTGCATCAAAGATATTCTAAGTAAGGAATTATTAATAGCGATACCTTCGTAAATGTCGGTATCTTACGCGAAAATCGTTTAAAAAAATCATAAAATGAAAAAAAAAAATACAATGACTGCGTCTAAAACATCGATTTACTTAAAAAAGTCACCCCACAATGTTACGTACGTAATAATTAAATATCATTTACGTTTCATTATCTTTCAAATGATGTATCAAAATCCAAAATCGGTTAAAAAACCACGAAGATATGATCAATGGAAAACCCCCAGGTAGAGCCCGAGAACAAAGGATTTTAAAATTCTTTAGGAATATCCTGAAATGGGTTAACTTTAGGACAGTAGGTCTAAGAGTGATATTGACTGGAATTGATCCCTACTATCACCCCTTATCGGGTCCGCCACTAATTTCAGGTCACCCTGTATTATTACACTAGCGACCCGGCCCTGTTTCGAATGGTAAGTTAAATACCTATTAATGTATTATACATATAAACCTTCCGGAGTAAATTCTCTAAATGATAGTGAAAACCGCATCAAAATCTGATGCGTAGTTTAGAAGAACAACGCGGCCACACAGACAGACACGAAAAGCGACTTTTTTTTTATAATAAGTAGGTATAGAAGCAGAGTTTCCGTGCCTCGGAAAGCACGTTAAGCCGTTGGTCCCGGCTGTCATTCGTGGATCTTTGACAGCCGTTACGGGTCGTCAGAAGCCCGAAAGTCTGACAATCAGTCTTACCAAGGGGTATCGTATTACCCAATACCTAGGTTGTGGAGATCAAATAGGCAGTCACTCCATGTAAAATACTGGTATTCAGCTGCATCCGATTAGACTAGAAGCCGACCCCAACAAAGATGGGAAAAGGCTAGGTAGATTGAATTACATTTATGTACAGTCAACAAAAGAGATATCTAGGCAGGGTAAACTAACATATTTGTATGTGAATTGCTTCATGTTCAATTTCGTGAAAATATTCAATTTTGTGTTGGTGTGTTACAATGTAGGAGTATTGCAAAAACAAAGTAATATAATATATAAAATTGAACACGAAGCAATTCACATACAAATATTTTACTCCACCCTGCCTAGATATCTCTTTTGTTGACTGTACCTAAAATTGTACATAATATAACGCTTTTTCTCCGAAAGAGTAGGCAGCGATAGACTTACACGTATGATCAGCGGGCCTATGTTTTATCGAGCACACTTCCAAACAAACTTGTGAATTTCCGGGCAGCAAAACTTAAGGACAAATTGCTCGTTTAAGGAATCAAACCCGACACTTCACAGCAGCCGCGTTTGCAACCCACTCATGTTTTAGGGTTCCGTATCTCAAAAGGAAAAAAACGGAACCCTTATGGGATCACTTCGTTGTTCATCTGTCAGTGTGTCAAGACCCTTTTTTATGTTGTAATTAATATCAAATACGTGGGTTTGCGGTCCCTTGGAGCTCTAAAAAAACCAAGCATCTAAGTCAACGCAATAAAAAAGTTCGGCCATTTATGCGACATATTTTGATACTCGCACGCAAATAAATCAAAGCCTATACGGTGCTTCCCGTTGACCTAGAATTTTGGCAAGAAGCAAGGTCTGACAGCACAAGTAAAGGAAAAAGTCCTAAAATTGTTAATTTGTAGTTTTATCTCATATTTTTTTTTGCGATTATAAGCTTAGATTTTCAGTTGGAGAATTGACCGTGACGTATATCGATGTATGGAAGAACATGTTTTTTTAAGTCTGAGGAGCTCGTGGCTAAGTAATAACAGCCGCACGGGTCGATCCATCAGGTTAAGCTACGCTTGCCGGGGTTGTCCGTGGATGGGTGACCATCTTTACATATCGAGACTCCTCCGTGCCTCGGAAAGCACGTTAAGCCGTTGGTCCCAGCTGTCATTCGTGGATCTTTGACAGTCGTTACAGGTCATCAGAAGCCCGAAAGTCTGACAACCAGTCTTACCAAGAGGTATCGTATTACCCAGTTAATGGGTTGTGGAGGTCAGATAGGCAGTCGCTCCATGTAAAATACTGGTGTTCAGCTGCATCCGGTTAGACTGGAAGCCGACCCCAACATAGTTGGGAACAGGCTAGGCAGATTGGAAGAACATGTTTTTCATCTACAATGTTAAGTTTGTTTTTGAGATAAATTCATCCCAACTATGGAACCCTTCATTGTGTGTGGTCCGACACGCACTTGGCCGGTTCTTTTTAAGGGTTCCGTACCCAAAGAGTAAAACGGGACCCTATTACTTAAACTCCGCTGTCCGTCCGTCTGTCACCAGGCTGTATCTCATGAACCGTAATAGTTAGACAGTTGAAATTTTCACAGATGATGTATTTCTGTTGCCGCTATAACAACAAATACTAAAAACAATAAAATAAATATTTAAGAGGGCTCTCATACAACAAACGTGATTTTTTTGCCGTTTCTATACATAATGGTACGGAATCCTTCGTGCGCGTTTTTTTCAATAATCCTGCCACCATCTGCCTAGAATTTTCCCAACTTTATCGGGGTCAACTTCTGTTCTATCCGGATGCAGCTGAGTACCAGTACTTTACATGGAGCGACTGCCTATCTGACCTCCACAATCACTGTAACCGATACAAAATCACACTAATATTATAAAGGCGAAAGTTTGTGACTGTGTGTGTATTTTTGTTACTTCTTCACGCTCAAACGGCTGCACCGATTTGGATGAAATTTGGTATGTAGATAGCTTATACCCTGGATTAACACACAGACTACTTTTTATCCCGGTCCACGCGGGTGAAACCGCGGGGCGCAGCTAGTAATTTAATAATTGTGAAAATCAAGTAACTACGATTTTCTTGTTTTAAATATGATTTTTGTTTGTTTTATATCGGGTACCAAATGGTTAATAAATAAAATCGCTGGAAAAGGGCTAAAATTACATAATTTTGGTGATGTTCTTCAGAAAGGTCAGGTGCGTAGTACTCGCAACCGGCGTGCGTGTATGACCAGATGTATGAACGTAAACGAAGCAAAAGGAGTATGTAAGGATCGCATAACAGATGGCGCTCTGTAGTTTCTGCCTCCCTCATGGGAGGAGGCGTGAGTTTATGTATGTAGGTATGAATAAATAAAATCGAACACGCTACACATAGCGTAGAATTCAAATCTTCGGCACCTAAGACGCCAAATGTACCATTTTTAGGGTACCGTAATCAACAAGGAAACCTTATAGTTTCGCTATGCCCGTCCGTCTGTCTGTCCGTCCGTCCGCAGTTTAGCTCAGAGACTCTTAGTACCTTTTACCTTTTACTGGGTACGTCTTTCACTGACTTGAGTGTGCCCTGGCGGTTGAGAGTATGTTATGCTCACTCAAATGTCTCGCTAGTGGTGGCGTGTGTGTTGGATCATTAAGTTCCCTTCAAAATGGTTGAGCTAAATGGTGCTGATCCATGCGTCATGTTCGTGAACGGGCGCCGTCAGTTGGGACTGGTCGTCTCTTAGCTGCCATGGCTTATTTTTAATTTTAATAATTTTAATTTAGTTGTTTTAGTTATTATCTTTTTATTACGGACGCTTTTTAACGTGCACGTCTTTCTACATTGTTCTCACATGTATATTTTCAACTTGAACGATGTAACCAATATTTTGTAAAAATATTATGATTTAAAAGAGTGTCCGTGGAGTTTCTTGCCCGTTCTTCTCCATAGGGATCTACTACGCTTTGGAATGGGCAACTAGCTTCATCTTTCTGACTGACCGACCCATTGACAATTCAAAAGTGCCTGTAATTGGTTTATTTGAAATAAATGCTTTGAGTTTGAGTTTGAGAAAGCTATAATTTGCATGGATATACATATTCATCTCGCCGACAAAGTAGTAAAATGTTTTTTTTTCTCGTCTACCCCATGGTGTGGGGTGTTGTTGAATAGGTCTTTCAAAAATATTGTGGGTCTGTGAATACAATTTTTCGATATAGGGATCCGTTTCTGAAATATTAAGCTTTAAAGTGCTAATTTTTGTTAGAGTCAAGTGACCCCCCCCCCTGCCAGCTAATTGGTTAGTTTTGGATGGGTGAATAAATTCACGGTAGTAGTATATACTGGATGACTTTTTTACCGTCTCGAAAAAAATAGGGTATATTCGGTGAACGGAGTAGAAGCCTATGGCATATCTAGTTTTTTTCTTTTTTTTTTTTTTAATTTTGTTTTAAAAAAAAATCAAAATTTAAATCATAATGCAGGTTGCATATGATTTGAATTATTATTTTTTTTTCATAATTTATGTTTTTATTGTTCTATTATGGAAAGTTTACATCGAATTTGTAGTATTTATTGATACTTAGATATTTTTTTTCTAAGCTATTAAAAAAAAAAAAAAAAAACTAGGTATGCCATACGCTTCTACTCCGTTCACCTATATATTAGGTGAACCTACCCTATTTTTTTCGAGACGGTAAAAAAAGTCATCCGGTATAACGAAATTATAAGGAAAACTAAGCACACACAGTAAGTAAGTACAGCTAAGTAGGCTTTTCAAGTTTACGAGTAGTAGTCAACCAACTTGTAACTAGTAAAATGTACTTGGAACAGTAAAAATTTCGTACAAATGCCATTAAAAATTACTTATATAACGTTGTTAGTTGTGTAAAACAGGTACTAAATATAAATTTATGAACCATGTAAAAATATACAAAAATAAAATCATAACATTCTTATTAATAATGATTTCTAAATTAATAATCTTTACGCTCGAATAACGACGGGCGGCGGCGTGCACTACGGAACCCTACTGCGCGTGTCCCGACACGCACTTGGCCGGTTTTATTTCATTAGCATACTTTAGGACGCCATATTGAAAGGCCCTATCCGAAGCCCCAACGCTTTCCAAAGATCGTTTATTATCAGCTCATCCTAAAAATAAATACGGCCTTCAACGAGTTCTTCCGAAGGTTCCCGAAGGTATCCGAAGTGTTTCCGATAAGAGCCTTGATCGCTATTTAGAAACACTTTTATCAGGAGATGAAATATAAACAGGTCTATTAAAGTCCTTTGAAGCGAAAACTGTACGTCTTGTCGCTGCGACAAGACCAAACATCCCCCAGACACAATTAATTGTGTCTGGGTGATGTTTGACCGCTACGATTGATCTGGCTGCTTACAAATAGTATTGAAATAGTTGCCCGAGTATCATTATATAAAAATAAAAAGTAAGTTTAAAAACTAAAACCTGACTACTGAAAAATCACGCTCTAAAAAGTATGAAACAAGAAAATATTCTCATCGGAAATTAGAAAAAGGCAGACTAATTTAAAATCCGGAGTCACACGTCATGTTAGGGATAAATTGAATAAATTACCTATTACGTGTGTCCGGATTTTAAATTTGTTTGTCTTTTTCTAATTTCCGATGAGAAGATTTTCTTGTTTCATACTTTTTAGAGCGTGATTTTTAGGCAATAACCAGCGGACGATCAAGACGCTTCCAACGATACCTCACTTGTCAAATTATGATAAGGAGTTTAGAAGTTATGAGGGAACAGATGAACATACATACATACCCACATACATAAATACATACCGGTCAAAATCATAACCCTCCTTTTTGCTTCGCCGTAGTCAGGTAATTAGGACTTAAACTATTATAAGTAAGATGACGTCAGTTTTTGCGAGCTTTAAAGTGTCTGGCGGAAAAAAAACCGCCGACGGTGAGTGTCTGACAGTATTGATTATTAATTGTTAACAATATTCTGTAAAACATTATTTTTTTATTCGAAAGGGTATACATCAAAGTTGGTTGTCCCATATAAAATTGATTAACTTTGCTTGGGTAGTTTTTGAGTTAGCTTCAATAATACGTATTTTTTCCCCACTTTTCTATGGATGATGTTCTAATTTGTTTTGCAGGTAGTGGTATAAGAATTTGTGTGGGGTAGGGACTACAACTAAAAAGTGAAAATTAAAACCTTTTTTACAAAAAAATACAACCGACTTCCAAAAACAACACTACAAGTGAAAACTACTATTAAGTGAAAAATAACTTTAATTTCGGAAGTCGGTGGCAAAAAACGAAAACCACACACCGACTTCCGAAATTAAAGTTACTTTTCACTTTGTTGTGTTGTTTTTGGAAGTCGGTTGTATTTTTTTGTAAAAGTTTTTTTGTAATTTTGATCCATACAGATTTTATGTTTTTTACCATCTTCTGTACGTAATGAATAAGCTATTTTGACCTATATGTGTTACCAAATGGCAAAAACCTTGGTTGTTAATTTTCTAGTGACACTCCTCTTAAATGATATTAGATTGGAAATAGAACCCATGGCTGAACGCTGACCCACAAAATACAGGTCCAGGCCTAGTTTGGGCTTGGGCACGCCACAATTGCGGCGATAAGTCCCCTCTTTGAGGAGTGGTTGGAGAGGCGCCAAGGCGTCCTCACCTTCCGCCTGACGCAGGTCCTCACCGGACACGGTTGTTTCGGGAGGTTCCTGTATCGGATAAGGCGGGAGGAAACGCCCAGGTGTCACCATTGTGTGGATCGCCCGTAGGACACGATGGAGCATACTGTGAAGGTCTGCCCGGCTTGGGCGGAGCACCGCCGTGTTCTCGCGGAGGCGATCGGCGCCGGCGATCTCTCGCGTCCAAACCTGGTCCAGGCCATGGTGCGGAGCGAGAGTGCATGGGAGGCCGTTACCTCCTTCTGCGAAGCAGTAATGCTCGCGAAGGAGGAGGCGGAACACGTGAGGGAGAGGCAACAGTCGCGCCCTCGCGCCCCTACCCGCCGCAGGAAACGCCCTGGGTGGCGGGAATCCATAGCCGATTCTCGGCCACCGTAGGCGCGGGCTTGCGGACGACGAGTAATGGGCAGCTCGACGTCCGGTAAGGACCAGGCCCGGGTCGACGGCGCGTTGTGTTCCACGCGCGCCTCAAAGAGATGTCAGCAATGACGGGGTCGAATAGGGCCGATGCTGCCGGGGTCGCGGGTTGTTCGAAAGAGATACCGTGGCTCTGGCACAGGCAACTGAAGGAACACGGGTGGGTTTTAGTCAGTAAAAGTCTGATACGCCGTCCCGCTCCGCCTAGAGCGGGAGAATTGATGATTTCGCATCCACAAAAAAAAAAGGTCTTGTTTGGGCTTAGGATCTATTTTGGTTAGGTGTGTTATTTTGTGATAACATGTAACATGTATTTCTTAGTGACAATTTTTTTTATATTTTTTTAAAATTTTATTTAGTTCTATCCCATAAATTTTATTAATCAGAAAATAAATAAGGTCTGGCGGCTCTGGGATCTTGCTCTATCAACATTGCGTGGGCTGGCTGGCTACACAGTTCTATTTTCGAATACAAATGGCAAATGAAAATAGAATGGCGCGAAATTGGATTTTGATTGGGTTTTCAAGTTTCTGGTTACTTACAAATAAAATTAGGATTTTAGTTTTGTTCGTTGAATAATCCATAGCTATTTGAAGCGAATTCACTAAGAAAGAGCAGTGGCGGTGACTTACGAGTCTATAATCCATGAAGGTTCGATCCCAAGCAGGCGCTTTACTTTGTGTAAATTATTTCATCACCACTGCTCTCAAAACGGTGGAGGAAAATATCGTGAGGAAACCGGCATGTTCTAGAACCAAAAATTCAAAAACATGTGACATATATTATACCAACTAGGAACCAGCATATCAAAAGCAAGAGAAAAGAACTGAAAATATGGCACAGAAACCTCTATTGGATGCTGGGTCGACTATAGCAAGTTATTGATAGATAACAAACTCCTAAATATACAAGTCCATATTTTTTTTTTTTCAATTTATTTATTTAATTTAAATAATGCACATTTATAATATTAAGCCTTAAACTAAAGTGGTAGGTATATAATAATGGGATCAACCTGAACTAGGATAAACCTGTATCTCAGGTAACATAAGTGCAAATTAGTTTACATAAATATTTCCTAAGATTGATGATAATACTCGTACATAAATAGTGAATAATTTAACTAACTAATGAAAGGACAATATTGAATTAAAATAATAATTAACTTAAAACAATCAGTAACTTTTCTGTGTCATCATGAGACAAATTTTGTAACCAAGTTTTAATTACATTTTTGCAATGTACCGTGTTCAATGCAGACATAGACAAAATTGCGTTTACTTTATTACACAGGAATGGTCCTAAGAATATAAAAAATCTAAACATAAAAGAATGCCTTAATCTATAATCATCCATACATATATATTGAAACCGGCTTTTATATACAGTGGTGCCGATTCTCTTGTCACAAATGCGTCTAAACTAGACTAAAAATCACTAAAATTTAGTTTATTCCTTTCAAACGACGATTTCCCACTCAGAAATTGACTAAAGTGACACAACTTAACTATATTTTAGTTTGACAGCACAAAGATTGTACGGAGTGTGAAAATGTTTAGTGAAAATGGCAATTTTGCTATTCTGAATTTGACTGTTTTCACCTAAAATTTTAATTGTCAAACTAAATCAGACTACGTTTAATCGCGATTAAAAAGGTGTGGAACAAAATTAGTTGACATGAACAATTCACACCGAGACCTTGACTTCGGATGCAAAAACAGTAGTGTATTTTTTTCTTTTCTTTTGCATATATCTCGAAAACGGTGAGTCCTATTGCAAAAATAATGAAAATTTGGCCCCCCTTTATAAAATCCTTAAACCCCTATGACTCACATGTAGGTACCAAAAAAAAAAGGTACCTACATTCCATATAAAACACGTTGAAGCCATGCGCCCCTCCAGCTCTAAAAGATATTTGATCCGGTAACGACAGCGATGTCGGTGAACAAAATATGACAAGCCTTGTCACTTCATAGTGATTTCTTTAGTTCCAATTAAAGCCACTGGGTCAAATATACTACAGGCACTATACCACGCGGAGTCACAATTGTCAAACTCGATTTTAGTTGTGTCAAAATTGTTATTAAAATTAGAGGTTTTTTTTTTGCAGAGTAGCTCTAAGATTCTCATAGCAAAAAGTAAGGAATTTTAGTGATAGTTTAGTTAGTTTAGTTCGGTGTACAACAGAATCGGTTCCAGTATCCAGCTTTGGAGCATTGCAAGTAATTCAAACATCGCAATATTGCAAAGAATGCAGAACGCAATATTAAGAACAACGCGCTGTTGTTCTTAATGTTCCGTGGTTTATTACTTACTCCGAAATCCACGCACACCTAAATATGACCACTATAAAAAAGGAAATTCAGGCCTCGTCAAAAAAGTATCAGGATCGGCTGGAAAAGCATCCGAATGTATTTGCGGCGAGTCTAACCACGCACAACTATCCAAAACGTCTCAAGAGAAAAGACTTACTCTAGCGAAAATTACTGATTTGTCATCGTGTAAATACCTACAAAGAGTAGCTATCCTCGCTGGAGGTTGCACTTGACTAAGGGCTGACCCACATCTGTCAGCACGGAATCGCCTTTTTTCGTGCTTTATCCTTTTCTATCTCTTAGGATCATCATTTCCTAGAGCGTTAAAGATAGAGACCGCGCGGTGGAATCGGCGATGCGCTCGACACCACGACTAAAATGGCTGAGAGGCGCTGGAGTGCTGACGAGTGCTATCGAGCGCGATACCATGCTTCCATTGCATTGCATGATCGTATTCGACAACACTCAACGGCGACGGCGTGCGATCTTACGCTGAAGCACGCGATAGCACGGTGCAGCACACACGGCATAAATGCTGTTCCGTGCTGACAGATGTGGATCAACCCTAAACCTCACAAACTATCTGCTTATACTCGTAGTGGGTAATTGATTGCAGATTAGCTAAAAAAAAAAAAAAATTATTATACCAACCCGCATTGCGCCCGCGTGGCCCACGGCCCACTCCGTCTCACAGATAGGAGGCCTGTGTCCCAGCAGTGGGAACGTTATGTATGTTATGTCACATGGAATTTTGAAACGTTTGAATGTTGTTATGATTTGTGAGGTTCATGAATTAGTTTCGCAAAAGCTTAAAAGAACTTAAAAAGAATAAGTAATTGGTGCTGATCCATGCGTCATGTTCGTGAACGGGCGCCGTCAGTTGGGACTGGTCGTCTCTTAGCTGCCATGGCTTATTTTTAATTTTAATATTTAATTTAGTTGTTTTAGTTTTTATCTTTTTATTACGGACGCTTTTTAACGTGCACGTCTTTCTACATTGTTCTCACATGTATATTTTCAACATGAACGATGTAACCAATATTTTGTAAAAATATTATGATTTAAAAGAGTGTCCGTGGAGTTTCTTGCCCGTTCTTCTCCATAGGGATCTACTACGCTTTGGAATGGGCAACTAGCTTCATCTTTCTGACTGACCGACCCATTGACAATTCAAAAGTGCCTGTAATTGGTTTATTTGAAATAAATGCTTCGAGTTTGAGTTTGAGTTTGAGTTAAGCATTTCTTACTGGAATTCAGCTGCATCCGGTTCCGGTTACTAGATGAGATTGAAAATTTATTTTAAATCATAACTACTTACAATACCTATTGCATCTAAAAGTGGGAATGTCAATATGAAACATGAACAGTTTTTTGTGTACGTGTTATTTTGATCTAAGGGAATAAATAAATTTATTTCATATAGCATATTTGGCTTACAATGCCTGTCGAGGAGTCTCCATTTAGGCATATAAAATGCCTGTAGTTGAAGGCTCTCCGCTCTTCCCATACATTGGAAACTTACGAGTACAAATAGGTATATGTATAAAGAAACAAAACAAGGTTTTTTTTTTTTTTTTTTTTTTTTTTTTTTTTGTATGGCATCTCGTAGTGTGACCATGACAGGTCCCGACTACTTAACCGGACTTTCCTGTGGGTGCCTTTAAGCGAGCTCAAAAGCCTCCAGCCAGGGGCATAAATACTAACTAAATTATAAACTAAACGACTGCGCACTAAGGGCACCCCCTGTGGGGTACGGACCTCGGCTTAGGGAGTCGTTGTCATTGACCAATGATATACAAGGCAAAGCAATAGGCTGGATCAAGTTAGGGGAATTATAATTATCAGGGGAGTTTAAAGCTACAGGCTCAGCTACGCCACCAGCTGGCTCGATTAAACCGATCAAGGGACATGATTTTACATTTACGTTAGATGGTCTTAAACGCGGTGGGCCTCGGCGGCGAGGCCGGAATGTAGATCTGTGTTTGTGTTGGACTGTGCTAGTGTCCCTACTACTTTCCTGGAGGAGGGTGATAGGGTCATCGGGTTACAAAACAAGGAAAAAATGTGATCAATTTATACGAGTGTGTGCGAGATTTATATGTGTGCGTGTGTATGTGTATATGGGGGTGTGTTTGTAGGGAAGTGTGTTGAGAGATGAGTAAAACCTTCGAGAAACACTAGTCTTTTTTAATTGTTCCAAACACCATTACAATATTGTATTTAGAATAACTGAATACACGCGTCTGTAGTGTGCGATATAGTACAACTGTTCACATAGGTGGTTCCGGGGCAACTGAGGCTAGCTGCGCTCTTGATTTACTACTCAACTACAAAACATGTGCGTCAGCATTCCTCTACACTATTCTCCCTTTTTTTTTAAGTGAAAAATAAACTTCTGAAAATTTTTAATTTATATTTTTGACAACTTCTCTACGCTTCAAATTCTCAATTCATAACCTGCTTAAAGTTGAGTTGTGTTCAAAAATTTTTCCGCATCCCTTTCAAATTCAAATACCCCAGAAAATAGGATCACCAATTACCTACAGATGTCCGTACCAAACAAATAAGATCAAAGAACACTCGTGAAAAGAACGAACCAAGGCTGTCAAAACTCAACAGCAAGATAGCTTTATCCGTAAAAACAAAAACAAATTATTTTTATTTTTTAAAAGCAAATCAATTACGTCTTCGACGTGACGATTTTCTGAGATATTTATTTGAAACTTGAGATCAAACCTTAAAGGCTTTTTGTTTTTTTTTTTTTCTTCCGTGTTCCTCCCCGCACTTAACAGAGAGAAATCGCATTAAATCCTTCATGACGTCAAGGCTGACTCGTATTGCCTTTAAGAAAAAGAAATAAATCAGTCTATTGTCGTCTTACTGCAGAGCCTGTTCTTATACTGAAATGGAATTGATTTTATATTATTAAGGGCCCATTTCACGATGTCCGAATAGCCACTACTCACCGAATAAATTCAAAAATGGAACAGAATTTATATGAAATTATGTTGCCAAGGAAGTTAATACGAACATAATTGTAGGTGGTGAAACAGACAATTAAGTTCGTATTATAACTTACTTGGCAGATAATTTCATACAAATTCTGTTCCATTTTTGAATCTAATCGGTCAGCAGTGACTATTCGGACAATTGTATTTGGTGAAATAGGCCGCCGGGGTCGCGGGTTGTTGAAAGAGATACCGTGGCCCTGGCACAGGCAACTGAAGGAACACGGGTGGGTTTTAGTCAGTAAAAATCTGACACGCCCTCCCGCTCCGCCCAGAGCGGGAGAAGTCATTTGATGATTTCCCATCCACAAAAAAAAAAACCGGCCAAGTGCGTGTCAGACCACGCACAATGCAGGGTTCCGTAGTTGGGATGAATTTATCTCAAGAACAAACTTAACATTGTAGTTGAAAAACATGTTCTGCCATACATTCCAACTGTAAATGTAAATTTGTACTCACAATATTGATAGATTTACCATGTTATTTTAAGACCACAGACTTCTTATAGGTTTTCCTGTAATCTACAGGTAAAGATCTATTTTCTGTATTTTTTTCAAAATTTTAGGCTTAGTAGTTTCGGAGATGGGGGGGGGGGGGGGAATGGTCAATTTTCGTCTATTTTCTTAAATAACTTTAAAACAATTTATTTTAAAATTATAAAAAAAATATATTTGAGACCCTCATAGTAAGCCCTTTCATTTGACATGCCACATGGTGTAGTTTGCAAAACTTTTTTTTTTTTAATTTTCTTATTTGCCCCCAAAAGTGACCTTTATATTCAAAATTCATATAGTTACTTTACCCGTCCGTGTTCGGGTCACAGAAATTCATATGTGTACCAAATTTCAACTTAATCGGTCCATTAGATTCGGAGCAAATTGGCTGTGATAGACGGACAGACAGACAGACACACGAGTGATCCTATAAGGGTAACGTTTTTTTCCTTTTGAGGTACGGAACCCTTAAAAGGTGGTGAAACAGGCCCAAGGACCTATTTCACGATGTCCGTACCTATAGCCACTACTCACCGAATAAATTCAAAAATGGAACAGAATTTGTATGAAATTATCTGCCAAGTTTATTTATTTATTATTATTATTTATTATTTATTTATCCAATCTTACACTATCTTAACAGGTCCACACCCAATGCGATAATGTGATTACAGATTATCACTTATTACTTAATAAATCGAGAGTCACCCTCACGAATTCCGCCAAAGTACTCGTACAGTTAAAGATATCAATCCTTCGTAATATATATAAATATATATATATATATAATAATATAAATCAAGTTAATCGTAGGTGGTGAAACAGGCTCTTAGACCAACATCTATTTACCACACATTTCAACAATTCAAATTGCACCGATCTAACTAGAGGACCACCTAGACAGAGTGACATTCTATCATTGATAACGATGATGAAAAATTAAAAAAAAAAATATTAGATAAATTACACACCAGTTACCGAAATCCATGATGTAGGTTTTAAAGACGCAGATAATTATATGCCAACGGCCTTGAGAGGTTAGCCTGCGTGTTCTGCGCTGAGCTCACGAAACGCGTCGTACGTCCACCGAGTAATAGGACTCGCCCACCAAGGAACGCTGTCCCAAATTAGACGCATTATTTATTTACTCATGCCTAAGTAATAACAGCCGCACGAGTACGCTTGCTGGGGTTGGTCAGTGGATGGGTACTTTTACATACCGAGACTCCTCCGTGCCTCGGAAAGCACGTTAAGCCGTTGGTCCCGGCTGTCATTCGTGGATATTTGACAGTCGTTATAGGTCGTCAGAAGCCCGAAAGTCTGTGAACCAGTCTTACCGAGGGGTATCGTATTACCAAGTGCCAGTGGCTCCATGTAAAATACTGGTATTTAGCTGTATCTGGTTAGGCTGGAAGCCGACCCCAACGTAGTTGGGAAAAGGCTAGGCAGATTGATTGATTAATTTAAACACTAGCGAGCGTGCTATTCTGTAAATATCTCACCGTGAAAACATAAGTGAAGTGATCTTAAAGTGAGCTGTCAATAGCGTCAACCCCTAGCATTATGTGGAATGACGGCTCACTTCACGCTCACTTCACCTGAGTTATCACGGTGAGATGTTTACAGAATAGCACTGCTGCTTCGAACGGATTTTTCGACTTGACAAAACATGAAGGTTTCTATATTATATATATGTTAAATATTAATGTATTATACATAAAAACCTTCCGGAATAAATTCTCTAGCTAAATGGTAGAGAAAACCGCATCAAAATCTGTTAGGTAGGTATGTAGTTTAGAAGAACAACGCGGCCACACAGTCAAACACGAAAAGTGACTTTTTTTATAGTATAGATATAAAAAAAATCAATCTGCCTAGCCTTTTCCCAACTATGTTGGGGTCGGCTTCCAGTCTAACCGGATGCAGCTGAATACCAGTATTTTACATGGAGCGACTGCCTATCTGACCTCCACAACCCATTAACTGGGTAATACGATACCTCTTGGTAAGACTGGTTGTCAGACTTTCGGGCTTCTGACGACCCGTAACGACTGTCAAAGATCCACGAATGACAGCCGGGACCAACGGCTTAACGTGCTTTCCGAGGCACGGAGGAGTCTCGATATGTAAAGATGGTCACCCATCCACAGACAACCCCGGCAAGCGTAGCTTAACCTGATGGATCGACCCGTGCGGCTGTTATTACATAGCCACGAGCTCCTAGAGTATACCCGTAGATATAACAAAAGATATATTAAAACTCGTATACTTAGGGATACATAATTAAATTATCTTTAAAATGGTGAAAGTTTCATAATATGTAGTATGCTTGATAGTTATTTATCTGCGTTAGACATAACAAAAACGCCGTAATAAATGTGGGCCCAAACTATAAAAAAACGGTCAAGAGCGAGTCGGACTCGCGCACCGAGGGGAGCGAGGGTTACGTTCCGATTTCTGAAAAAGTGTGCTATTTAGAGACATCGTTTTATTTTTCTTGTAATCTTTACATAAACTTCTATCACATAGAATAATTTCAGATTTTTCTCTAAGCAAACTTCCGAGATATGAGGGGGGGGGGGGGGGGGGGGGCGGTAATTTTTTTACATTTTTCATCAAAAGTCGAAACTATGCGGCTTAAAAAAAAAGAAAAAAATGTTTGAGCAAACATCGCTCTTTTTTATTTATAATACCCCCACATGCCGAAGTAGCCCCACTTCGAATTTTTTAGACCCCCTTTCAGTCTTGTTACAAAAAAAAAATGTCTTTCTTATTTGCAAAAAGTTAGGTAAACGTCATCTAAACTGTTCCAAATATCAAGTTGATACCATTAGTAGTTCTACTACTGTGACAGACAGACAGACTGAGTCGCACCATAAGGGTTCCTTTTTACCATTTTGGTACGGAATCCTAATAAAGAACTTAGATGTACCGTTGAAAGGAAAAGAAGAAAGAAGAATAGAACGCTATCCTGGTACTGTTACCAGGGCTTTAATAAATGCCACATCGGGTCAAAAAGACAAAAGGGGAGGAGAGGAGGGGGAAGGGGGAAGGGGGAGGGGGGAAGAGGGAGGGGGTCGGGAAAGAGACAGACTGTCAGAGAAGACGCCATACAAAGCGGAACTTTTCCTTTAACTCGATATGTGTCATATCGGTATCGGTCGCGAAAAGTATTAGGCCGCGTCCTATGTAAAAACGGCACTGATTTAAAGAGGCAGTTGTAAATAGCGATTTTGGTAAGTTAAAAACTATAAATGGCACGTTTAATAACTAGTTCAGCAGTTAAAACTAAGCAGTAAACTAAACAAAATTGAGTAATAAAAAATAATGAAATGGATCAGTGAATTTATAACTGAGCAGGAAAATAATTAAATGGGCGGTAAAAATTATTGAACGAGCGGTTACGTGTGGGCAGTAATAAATCGGAATTTGTCGATAAGAAATCTCACTATAAGCAATTCTATAAACAATGAGGTGGTAAAGTAGTTTTCGAGATATAGCGGTGTGACGGACGGACAGACGGACGAAGTCGCATCCTGAACAAACATGTTCGCTCGCTCAAGTGTTTTCATTTACCACGCAAACAAACGCTTAGCAACAATAAAGGGGATCTAGCGCTCGGCGGCCGCTACCGCGGCACGCTCGCTTCGCTCGCTCGCCTTCGCGCGTTACTGGTCACTGTTCTAACCTAACCTAACCTGACACATATTATTCAACAGCATAGAGGTAATGATCACTGTTCTAACCTAAACCAAATGATTCACCAACAATAAACTTATAACGAACATTTACCTCTCTTTTCAATAAATTTGGGTTCGGGTGTCACCACTCGCTATGATCTGCCGAACTATTTATCGAACCGCTCATTCCATCATTTTTACCGCTCATTCAGTTATTGGGCTGCTCAATTATTTTTAGAATTGACATTGTATGATAAAATAACCGACTAATTGATTTTTTATTAGGTTGGGGAAAAAGTCTTTTCGCATTATAGTATGTATGAACTTAAAATAAAATCTCTTTGGTTATCCTATTTGTATCTGGCTGGTTTTGGTATCATTGAAAGTTTAAATTTTAAAGAACATAATTCCAAATTCAAATTAGGAAAATGTGTGATTTTCATTTGTTTTTCGTACTGTCAAGATGAGTGAATCTAATGAAGAAATTCGATACATTTTAAAATTTTACTACAAAAAAGGTAAAAATGCAAGGCAAGCCGCGAAAAAAAATTGCGATGTTAATGGACCCATTGCAGTGTCTGTGAGAGTAGCACAAATTTGGTTTAAGCGTTTTCAATCCGGAAATTTTGATGTCATAGATGCACGTCGCTCTGGTCGCCATATGACGGATAAAATGGATGCCATTTTTGGAAAAGTGGAGCAAGATCGGCATATCAGTAGTTACGACGTAGCTGAAGAACTGGGAATTGACCACAAAACAGTTTTGGCGTATTTGAAAAAAAATGGGTACACAAAAAAGCTCGATATTTTGGTACCTCACGAGCTCACAAAAAGAAACCTAATGAACCGTGTACTCATTTGTGGTTCTTTATTACGACGTAATGAAACCGAACCATTTTTGAAGAAGCTGATAACTGGTGATGAAAAGTGGATCACGTACGACAAGAACGTGCGAAAAAAGTCGTGGTCAAAGGCCGGTCAGGCTTCACAGACTGTGGCGAAACCCGGGTTAACTCGCAACAAGGTGATGCTGTGTGTGTGGTGGGATTGGAAGGGCATTATTCATATTGAGCTGTTACCATCAGGCAGGACCATCGATTCTGAACTCTACTGCGATCAACTGATGAGATTAAAGCAAGAAGTTGAGAGAAAGCGGCTGGAATTAATCAACAGAAGGGGTATGGTTTTTCATCATGATAACGCCTCACACATCTTTAGCCACTCAGCAAAAATTAAGAGAGTTTGGCTGGGAGGTGTTAATGCATTCGCCGTACAGTCCTGACCTTGCACCTTCAGATTTCCAACTGTTTCGGTCTCTTCAGAATTCTTTAGGCAGTGTCAGGTTAACATCACGAGAGGACTGCCAAAACACTTGTCGCGGTATTTTGGTCAGAAGTCCCAAAATTTCCATAGCAATGCGATCATGTCCCTACCTACAAGATGGCAAAAAGTTATCTAAGAAAATGGTACCTACATACTTTAGATAAATGTAAATAATGTGTATTAAAAAATGTTTTGAATTTTCTTAAAAAATGCGAAGAAACTTTTTCCCCAACCTATTATTACTGTCCATGTTTTACTGTCGCAATAATTAATCAACCGCCATTAAATTAAATAACTGCTCAATATATTTTTCAACTGATCATAATAACATCTCGAATATTTAAATAACAGCTCAAAAAATTAGTTCTCTTTAAAAACGATCGTCGCGCGTATACGCGATCGAATGTATGAATATCACACTATCACACTAATACGAGTATTATAAAGGTGAAAGTTTGTAAGTGTGTGTGTGTGTTTGTATGTTTGTTACTTTTTCACACTCAAGCGGCTGGACTGATTTGGATGAAATTTGGTATGTAGATAGCTTATACCCTGGATTAACACATAGGCTACTTTTTATCCTAGTCTACGCGGGTAAAACCGCGGGGCACAGCTGCATATGCATATAATATGCATGATATATTAGGTCACTTTTTGTTCGGAAAACCGGAAAGCGACCCTCTGACAGCGCGACTTTGCTTTCAGGTTCATCGGACAAAAAGTTCGAACGATCATGTATTCGCGCGTACTCGTATAAGACGCTGGGATAGCGTGTTTTTCCTTAAAAATGTCGTTTCCTCCTTCTATCGATTTATCCTTAACTTGTCTTTTATACAGCACTAGCTTTTGCCAGCGGATTCACCCGCGTGGATGTCGGAATATATCACACGGGAAGATCCTTCCTTATTCCTTGTCTACATTATAAAGGGAACCTCTGTGCAATATTTCAGCTTTCTAGGTCAAAGGGTTTGGGCTGGGCGTTGATGAGTCAGTCAGTCAGTTAATCAGTCAGTCAGGACTTCTCTTTTTATTTATTAGATGGATAGATGTATCATAAAATTTTGGATGTTGTGTGTGTCGTACAAACCATCAAACTTCTTTCTTTTTTTTTAATTGATTTACTATAATGTGTACTTATGTGGTAATTATATAATTGAGATCATTATGGACCCTGTAGGGTACAGCAAAAGGGTAGGAAAGAGGAAGCCCTGTTTGAGGAGATAATCAATAGAGATAATATACTATGGAGATAATGACCATATCAGTATACCTATAAATTGCGTGATTATCTTTTGCTTTTGTTATCAATTACTATTCTTCTATTATTATTTTTTTATTATATATTATATATTATTAGTAATTTCCTTAACATGTGCTACATTTCTTCTATTATTTATGTTTATCATTTAAATATTCATTTAAGGAGGCATTTGTTTATTGGTATTTTTTTAAGTTTTATTATAAATACCTAACTTAACTTTTCATCTTTCTTTATGATGTCTGGCAGTCGGTTGTATATTTTTATAGACATTACGTAGGGACTTGTAGAATGCATTTTTAGCTTGGATGCTGGTATGTTTAATCTAGATCGGTGCCTAAGTATGTAGGTACTGTGATTGGATGTCTTCGCGTTTAGTGTAGAACTCTTGATGTTTTTTATGGAAAAATTTACATATTTCTAGAATGTAAATACTACTTCAATACCTACTCGACCCAAATGTATGGGACGGTTGATTATTTTTTCGCGCTTACAAAGTTGATCTCATGGAGAAATTTGTTCAGTTTCAAGTCTGTAGCACACTTTTAAATATGTCCACACATTTCTGAAATACCCTGTGTAGATTAACGAGCCATAAGATATAGGAACCCGACACAATTTATGACATAAGAGCCAGTACATTTTGCAGCTTACATAACCTCGTGAAAGCCATCCGCCCCATCCATCACGCTGACCGGTCGAGATGTACCACTTATGTTGTATTAAACTTACTTCGTGTTTGGCTCGGGTTTTTCCTTATTTTTCTTCCATTTTTATATTTATGTTTTTCTTATATTTTGGGATCGTACTAGACGAACTTATACGTAAATAAGTTTTGATTGGCAAGCTAAGTCCTGTTATTACGATTTCTTTGTGGGTTGGGACTATTCTTTGTAACTATTTTTGTGCATAATCAGCCTATAATGTTCCCATTGCTGGGAAAACAGGCCTCTCTCGGAGAGAGGGAGCGGCCGTAATCCACCACGCGGGCCCAGTGCGGGTTTGTAGATGTTAAATGTCTTGGAATTTAATGTTTGGCTCTAAGACATGCCGGTTTCTTCACGATGTTTTCCTTCACCGTTTTGAGAGCAGTGGTGATGAAATAAATTATACAATGTAAAGCGCCTGCTTGGGTTCGAAACCTACGACCTACAGCTCGCGGCTATTAGCACTGGACCACCACTGCTCTCATTTTTGTGCAATAAGTATAAATGAATTTAACATTTGGGTTGAGAAAAGTTCTATTGCAGCACAAAGGTCCACAGGTGGGGTCAAAACCCCCATTCTGCCGATTTCTGCATCTAATTCATTCAAATTAAATACTTTGTTCCGGTTATTGGTTCTTCGGGCTACCCTCAAAACATTCCTGATGACATTTTCCTCATTCCTCCGCATCACATGCCCATGCCATGACAACCGATTTAAATATTCAATATTATATCTATTAATATTATAATTATGTATTGAAAATCAACTCAGGATGGATGAAATGGCGACAGGTCACAGGAATAACTTGTGACCCACGGATGCCCCTCAAGTTAAAAGGGAAAATTTACAAGTCGTGATAAGGCCTGTCGTACTTTATGGATCGGAATGCTGGACAGTGAAGAAGATGGATGAAAAAAATTGCAAGCAGCGGAGATGAGAATGTTGAGATGGATGTGTGGAGTGATAAAGTAAGAAATTAGTATATAAGAGAAGTTTGAAAGTGGCGCCAGTGACAGAAAAGTTGAAAGGAAATCGTTTGGCTTGGTATGGCATGTGATGAGGAGGGACGAATCGCATGTGACTAAAAGAGTGATGATTATCCTACATGTTGATGGATGAAAAGGGAGAGGAAGGCCAAAGAAAAGATGGATGGATGTGTGAGGAATGATATGAAAGAGAAGGGAGTGAATGATAGCGTTACGGTTGACAGGGGAGAATGGAAGAAGAAAACGTGTTGCGCCGACCCCAAGTAATATGGGATAAGGGCAGGAAGATGATGTATATACATTGTAAAATTGGACATAGATATTTATTTAAACTTTTTACGATATTGTTCCAGACGGAAATGGTCCACGCGGGCAGCAGCTTCCAATGGGACAAGCTGTCGCCCGCAGAGTTTCAGCAGTTGCAGGAGTTGACCTCGTGTGAGTAAACCCTTAATTAAGCAATCATTAAACCTGCCTCGCTCTCTTTGTGTGAACCCCAAACAATCCTGTTGCCATAACGTGTTCGACATTTACTGCAAAAATTTAGTTTAGGACACGCCTAATGCTGTGGGAATTTATAAAAGTGTCTTTTTGACACGATTTTTTTACAAGGACGTTGGTCCGTTCTGAACGTCCTTGCCTTTTCCAAAATTATGTTGGGGACGGCTTCCAGTCTAATCAGATGGCTTTGAATACAGTATTTTACATGGAGCGACTGCCTATCTGACCTCCACAACCCATTAACCGGGTAATACGATACCCCTTGGTAAGGCTGATGACTTGGCAACAGCCACGCCCTCGCGCCCCTAGCCGCCGTAGGAGACGCCCTGGGCGGCGGGAATCGATTGCCGATTCCCGGCCACCGTAGGCGCGGGCTTGCGGACGACGAGTAATGGGCAGCTCACCGTCCGGTAAGGACCAGGCCCGGGTCAACGGCGCGTTGTGTTCCACGCGCGCCTCAAAGAGATGTCAGCAGTGACGGGGTCAATTGGGCAGATGCCGCCGGGGTCGCGGGTAGTTCGAAAGAGATACCGTGGCCCTGGCACGGGCAGCTGAAGGAGCATGGGTGGGTTTTAGTCAGTAAAAGTCTGACACGCCCTTCCGCTCTGCCCAGAGCGGGAGAAGTCATTTGATGATTTCCCATCCACAAACAAAAAAAAAAAAAAGGCTGGTTGACTTTTGGGCTTCTGATGACCCGTAACGACTGTCAAAGATCCACGAATGACAGCCGGGACCAACGGCTTAACGTGCTTTCCGAGGCACGGAGGAGTCTCGGTATGTAAAGATGGTCACCCATCACGGACCGACCCCGGCAAGCGTAGCTTAACCTGATGGATCCACCAATGCGGCTGTTATTACTTAGCCACGAGCTCCTCCACGTTCAGAACGGACCAGTAAAAAATACTTATTCTCTCTAGAGAATAAGTATTATATGTATAATCATTCTTAGATCATAATTCAACTGAGAATCCGCAATTATAAGCCGAATAAGGAGGGCCTTGTGGCTAAGTAATAACAGCCACACGGGTCGATCGATCAGGTTAAGCCACGCTTGCCAAGGTTGATCCGTGGATGGGTGACCATCTTTACATGCCAAGACTCCTCGTGCCTCGGAAACCACGTTAAGCCGTATGTCCCAGTTGTCATCCGTGGATCTTTGACACTAGTTATGGGTCGGAAGCCCGAAAGACTGACAATCAGTCTTACCAAGGGGTATCTACCAAGGGGTATCCGTACTACCCAGTTACTAGGTTGTGGAGGTCAGATAGGCAGTCGCTCCATGTAAAATACCGGTGCAGTTGCATGCGGTTAGACTGGAAGCTGACCCCAACATCATTGGGAAAAAGGCTAAGCAGTTGATGATGATGAAGCAGAGTTAGGACAGTCAACCACTACGAACCTAGCTAAACACTAACTCACCACCAAACAATCACCTAAAACGTATTATTTATTTACATAATTTTAATCATAAAAATCAAACTTAATCTCGAAATCTTACTTAGTGTATGTAATGTGTATGTGTGTATGTGTATGTATGTAATGTTTTGATGATTTTTAAGGTTAAAATGTAAATACATATGTTTTACTGTCGCGTATCATATTTTGATCAAGATACAATCTGACACGGACCTGCAAATTGCATAAAACCCAAAAAAAATTGAATTTCGCGGGCTACCACAGCGCACCTCCCTGCATGTTACGATTTTCCACCGGATGTTGAGCGTCAGTAACTGATCTAACCAATTTAGGTAATAATATTAGCTTTGCTTCTACCTGTGTACCGTTTACCGCCGCATACACAAACATCGTTTAACGTTAAGGTTATTTGTTAAGGAAAGAAGAAAAGAAAGAAAGAAAAATATTTTATTTGGGACACGCACAGGAAATATAGTTAAAAAGGAGCAAATAAAAGTAACAAAATAAACATTAAAAAGCAAAAACATTAAAAATTAAATAAAAATTCAAACTAAAAAAACTTTTTTACAAAAAAATACAACCGACTTCCAAAAACAACACTACAAAGTGAAAAATAACTTTAATTTCGGAAGTCGGTGTTTAGTTAAATGTTTTTTCGTTTTTGCCACCGACTTCCGAAATTAAAGTTATTTTTCACTTTGTAGTGTTGTTTTTGGAAGTCGGTTGTATTTTTTTGTAAAAAAGTTTTTATTTTTCAATTTTTAGTTGTGTACCTACCCCACACAAATTCAAATACCACTACCTGCAAAACAAACTAGAACATCATCCATATAAAAGTGGGGAAAAAATACGTATTATTGAAGCTAACTCAAAAACTACCAAAGCAAAGTTAATCAATTTTATATGGGACCAACTGTGATGTATACACTCTCGAACAAAACAAAAAAAAATCCAAATCGGTCCAGCCATCTTCGAGTAATCGGGGAACATACATAAAAAAAAAATAAAAAAAAAAAAGGTTCCGACGAATTGAGAACCTTCTCCTTTTTGAAGTCGGTTAAAAAGAGTCCTGTGCGAGGCCAAAAGGCTCCTATCTCAGCATAAAGCTGCTATTTTAATACGATTAGCTGCGATTTATTATTTTATTTTTTTATTGTGATAAGGAAACATTGTTTCATATATCATTATCGGCTGAGGGGCTCGTGGCTAAATAATAACAGCCGCACGGGACGATCGATTCTTGCAGCGGTTGGTTCATGGATGGGTGATATACGAGACCCCTCCGTGCCTCGGAAAGCATGTTATGCCATTGGTCTCGGCTGTCATTCATATACAGGGTGCCATTCCTCTTAAAGGGTCATTGTACTCATCATTATGAACAACTTTTCTCCCTACATTTTGACGAGTTTGATGTAAGCAGATAAATGTACTGAACAGCTGATTTTTTTTTTCGCGATTTCAGGTTTGGTCCCATATTAAAAGTTGTTCATAATGATGAGTACAATGGGGTCATTTAGGAGAAAAACAACCATTAATATTTCACCCTGTTTATTAGTTGCCATTCGTTGATCTTTGACAGTCGTTACGGGTAATCAGGAGACCAAAAGTTGGACAACCAGTCTTTACCAAGGAGTAGGTACCGTGTTACCCACTAACTGGGTTGTGGAAGTAAGACAGGCAGTCGTTTCATTTAAATTACTGGTATTCAACTGCATCCGGTTAGACTGAAAGCCGACCCCAACATATTATAGTTGGGAAAAAGCGAGCCTGATTGATTTGGCATGTTCTCACCGACCCCGATGACCCCACGTATGGAGTTAACAAGTTGAATTTAATATCAAATACGTAAGTTTATGATCCCTTTTTTTTTTTTTTTTTTTTTTGTGGATGGGAAATCATCAAATGACTTCTCCCGCTCTGGGCAGAGCGGGAGGGCGTGTCAGACTTTTACTGACTAAAACCCACCCATGATCCTTCAGTTGCCCGTGCCAGGGCCACGGTATCTCTTTCGAACTACCCGCGACCCCGGCGGCATCGGCCCAATTGACCCCGTCACTGCTGACATCTCTTTGAGGCGCGCGTGGAACACAACGCGCCGTCGACCCGGGCCTGGTCCTTACCGGACGGCGAGCTGCCCATTACTCGTCGTCCGCAAGCCCGCGCCTACGGTGGCCGGGAATCGGCAATCGATTCCCGCCGCCCAGGGCATCTCCTACGGCGGCTAGGGGAGTTCTAAAAAAATCAAGCTTCTTTGTCAACGAAATAATAAAATACGGCTATTTTATGCGACATATTTTGATACTCGCAAATAAATCAAAACCTACAGGGTACTTCCAGTTGACCTAGAATCATGAAATTTGGCAAGAAGCAAGGTCTCATAGCACAAGTAAAGGAAAAGTCCGAAAATTGTGTCACATCAAAAAAAAATATTTTTGGGATTACATTGTTAAGTTTGTTCTTGTGATAAATTCATCTCAATTACGGAACCCTTGATTGTGCGTGTTCCGACACGCACTTGGCCGGTTTATTTCCAAGTAAAACAGCAATTTTATAGGTAAAGACCTGATATTATTGTATTTAACATTATTTTGCCAAATAAATTGCTTCGGGGTACGAAGCAATTTGTTTGGCAAAATAATGTATAACAATTAAATTCATAACCCGCATTAGGTAAAAATCAACTCAAACCCCGAAAATGCCTATTTCCCTAAGGTAAAATTTACCTGAGTATTACCCGATTAGTTCCTACATCATATCAAGCCATAATGTAATAGCGCGCCTCAGTGTTCCAATTCAATTAGACATATGGCCCGCGGGACTATGTTATAGCAAATTAAACTTTTGCACTTAGCGAATTTCGATAGGGGTGGCACAATTTCTGGTGAGCTTTGAAAGGTGTAAAAAGGTGTATTTCAAAGTTCACCAGAAATTGCTCACCAGTCGCAAGCAGAATTTGTGTCGCGAATTCTATATTTATGTGTGTTCATCAGGAGCTCGTGGCTAAGTAATAACAGCCGCACGGGACGATCCATCAGGTTAAACTACGCTTGCCGGGGTTGGTCAGTGGATGGGTGACCATTCTTTACATACCGAGACTCCTCCGTGCCTCGGAAAGCACGTTAAGCCGTTGGTCCCGGCAATCATTCGTGGATCTTTGACAGTCGTTACGGGTCGTCAGAAGCCCGAAAGTCTGACAACCAGTCTTACCGAGGGGTATTGTATTACCCAGTTACTGGGTTGTGGAGGTCAGATAGGCAGTCGCTCTATGTAAAATACTGGTATTCAGCTGCATCCGGTTAGACTGAAGCCGACCCCAACATAGTTGGGAAAAGGCTAGGTAGATTGAGTTAAAGTTGTTTATATGGGTGGAGCACTCCCTTTTTGTCGAGTGTTTTCAAAGTCACCCTGTAGTGTAATTGGTGCCCAATTTTCATGTTATCTAGGGTTGGCCCGATGTTTTTAGAAGCTTATAATTAACTTGCAATGTTCGTAAGTTGTCCTTTTATTTATTTATTTATTAGGTACACCAACAGCATTACATACAGATAAAATAATACAGAGCAATCCTACTAATATTATAAATGTGAAAGTTTGGATGTTTGTTACTCAATCACGCAAAAACGGCTGAACGGATTTGGATGAAATTTGCTATACAGATAGTTTATAACCTGGATTAAGACATAGGATACTTTTCATCCCGGTAGAAGGTTCCCGTGGGATAATATCTGACATACACGCGGGAGAAGCCGCTGGCAAAAGCTAGTAATAATATATACTCGTAATAAAATTACTAGTATGTATGCCAATTACAGGTATACACAGCATTCACAACAAAACAACAACGTAATTAACTTAAAAAAAAAACTTATGAACACATAAAATACAATTAGAATTCAAAATTCAAAATAGTAACTAGTTCAAAGTAGTAGTATTTACATTAAAAAAAAAAGAAAAATATAAAATGTTGCTACGGAATGTGAAAGGGTTATCAGTGTGCTTTTCAAAAGCAAGTTAAATGTGCCCCACTTCCCGGTGTTCGATTGAGCTGAAATTTGGCATACGTATATAATATCAATGACAGTGCAATATTTTGGTACCATCGAGCTAATTTGATGATGGAGCCGGAAGATGGCCACAGGAACTCAGTAATAAAATGACGCAACCCTATCGAGTTTGAGCTCGTTTGATTCGTCTTGACAAGGACTCTGGTTCTAGATGATATCCAGACTAATAAAAGCACATTATATTTTTTTTACTTAGAACACCTTGTTCTCTACCATTTTTCCTCTTGTCCCGCAACTTACATCCTTTTCATTAATATAATTTTCATCACTCACACAATCCATATATCCACCAGCCGTAAGTGGAACAACACCGAAATAGCACTAAGTACTCATATATGTAATGTACTTTAGGTACCTACTACAAAACTGTTAGCATATTGCACTCAGTCTAATCAACCTGGACTAATTGACATTAAAAGCTTTTAAATAAATAAAACTTTTTTCGTATATTATCAACTTTATGTCACTCAAGAGCTTAATCATTTTGCAGAAGAGCGTGGTACAGACGCCAGCACATCAAGCTACTACAATCTGTCAAATTTCTTTGATAGATTTTCATCTTTATCGCTTAAGCATTAGCTTCAAGGTTGATTGGGATGAAAATTTGACAGTTTCGGGTGGCTTGACCTACTGGCGTCTGTAGATGCAAATCTACTCTAAAATGTCCATTATATATCGGGACCCCTCCGTGCCTTGGAAAGCATGTTAACCTGTTGTTCCCGACTGTCATTTGTAGATCTTTGACAGTCGTTACGGGTAGTCAGAAGCCCAAAAGTATGACAAGCAGTCTTACCAAGGGGTGTCGTATCACTCATTGTCAGTTACCGCGTTGTGGAGGTCAGGCAGTTGCTCCATGTACAAATACAACCGACTTCCAAAAACAACACTACAAAGTGAAAAATAACTTTAATTTCGGAAGTCGGTGTCTAGTTAAATGTATTTTCGTTTTTTGCCACCGACTTCCGAAATCGAAAGTTATTTTTCACTTTGTAGTGTTGTTTTTGGAAGTCGGTTGTATTTTTTTGTAAAAAAGTTTTAATTTTTCACTTTTTAGTTGTGTACCTACCCCACACAAATTCTAATACCACTACCTGCAAAACAAACTAGAAAATCGTCCATATAAAAGTGGGAAAAAATACGTATTACTGAAGCTAACTCAAAAACTACCGCAGTAAAGTTAATCAATTTTATATGGGACCAACTGTGACCCTTTCGAATAAAACAAAAAAAAAATCCAAATCGGTCTAGCCATCTTCGAGTAATCGGGGAACATATATATAAAAAAAAAAATAAAAAAAAAAGGTTCCGACGAATTGAGAACCTCCTCCTTTTTGAAGTCGGTTAAAAATACTGGTATTCAGCTGCCTCCGGCTAGACTGGAATGAATGAATGATATTTATTTGCAAGAATATAGGTACGGTCAGCAAAAGAAGTCGGTTAAAACTGCTACTTTCTGACATCATCTAAATTAACACAAAATGATTCGATAAACTGTTTTTTTTTTTCGTTTAACTGTTAAGAGTTAATGTTCTTAAAATTTTAAGTACTTCTGTTCCGATTTGAATTAAATATTTCGCATCCTAATTAAGATTAAAAAACTGCACGTGCTAAACTCGTGCATTTGCTCCCGGGAAGCACCATTTGGTGTAATGGAACTGATGAGGAAGATGGCCATCAGAACTACTCAATAATACGTATTTCACGGGTTGCGATTCGATTACTTTAATATGGTTGCCAAGCAATTTATGCTCGTCACAATGCATATGGTGAAGTGGAGCTGATAGTGACTTCACCATCCTTACTAGGAGAACTCCTCGACAATTAACGCCCCTGTATCGGGAAAAGCGATATTTTGTAAAAGGTGATGAGCAGTTGACATTAGGCTATTGTAACTTAGATAAATTACAAACTGACCCACTAAAAAGTGAAAAATAAAAAACTTTTTTATAAAAAAAAAAACAACCGACTTCCAAAAAAAAATACTACAAAGTGAAAAATAACTTTAATTTCGGAAGTCGGTGGCAAAAAACTAAAATACAGATCCAAAAACACCGACTTCCGTAATTAAAGTTATTTTTCACTTTGTAGTATTATTATTTTTTTTTGAAGTCGGTTGTTTTTTTTTTTGTAAAAAAGATTTTTATTGCTTCTTAGGTCTCATATAATTAGCCAAAAAATATGAATCAGTCAGTAAGGACACTCGCTACTCTTGAAGACGTCTTCAAAGTTTTTTTCTTGTATTTTGTCCGTTGGTCTAGTGGCTAATGGTCGCAAGCGCTACTGCTGAGCTTGAGGTCCTGGATTTGATTCCCGTGTCAGGCAAAGTGTTATTGTTTTTCTATCAAGAACTTCTCAGTAGCATCCCGGAGTCTAGATTTGTGCCCGGTTGATGGCAATAGGCTCGCGCCCTGTTACATGTAACTGGCGAAATGTAGGTGTACTATAGGTACACCTCTGACGAACCCTTTGAGGATTACAGATGTGATGATTGTTATATAATATTATGTATTTAATAAATAAACGATAATCAATCTGCCTAGCCTTTTCCCAACTATGTTGGGGTCGGCTTCCAGTCTAACCGGATGCAGCTGAATACCAGTATTTTACATGGAGCGACTGCCTATCTGACCTCCACAACCCAGTAACTGGGTAATACTATACCCCTTGGTAAGACTGGTTGTCAGACTTTCGGGCTTCTGGCGACCCGTAACGACTGTCAAAGATCCACGAATGACAGCCGGGACCAACGGCTTAACGTGCTTTCCGAGGCACAGAGGAGTCTTGGTATGTAAAGAATGGTCACCCATCCACTGACCAACCCCGGCAAGCGTAGCTTAACCTGTTGGATCGTCCCGTGCGGCTGTTATTACTTAGCCACGAGCTCCTCCCTCCTCCTCCATAAATAAACGATAATGATTATTCTATTTTCAGATTCTACCAAGAAGCTGCAGGATGTTCTCAAAGAGTTCTGTGAAGTCAAGAAGCAGAGTTCAGATGGGGTGAGTCTCCTCTATTCTTTATTTGTTTTAGGCATAGTTATTGAAATTTTACTAAAGAAAGAAAGAAATAAAGAAAAAGTATTTATTGTGACTCGCACAGGAAGATCACCAACTAAACTAAAAACACAACTTTCAGTCACCGGTGTCACTTTCAGACTTACTATTATACAGGGCGTCCCACGAGAATGCCACATGGAGGGAAAGTACCTTGAATATTGTAAATGGAACATTTTACTGAAAGAAGACATTATTTGAATTTAAAAAACCGGCCAAGTGCGTGTCGGACCACGCACAATGAAGGGTTCCGTAGTTGGGATGAATTTATCTTAGGAACAAACTTAACATTGTAGTTGAAAAACATGTTCTCCCATACATTCCAAATGTAAATGTAAGTTTGTACTCACAGTATTGATAGATTTACCATGTTATTTTAAGACCACAGACTTCTTATAGGTTTTCCTGTAATCTACAGGTAAAGATCTATTTTCTGTATTTTTTTCAAAATTTTAGGCTCAGTAATTTCGGAGATAAGGTGGGGGGAATGGTCAATTTTCGTCTATTTTCTTAAATAACTTTAAAACAATTAATTTTAAAATTATAAAAAAAATATATTTGAGACCCTCATAGTAAGCCTTTTCATTTGACTTGCCACATGATGTAGTTTCCAAAACTTTTTTTTTTAATTTTCTTATTTGGCCCCCAAAAGTGACCTCTATATTCAAAATTCATTTATTTACTTTAAACGTCCGTGTTTGGGTCACAGAAATTCATATGTGTACCAAATTTCAACTTAATCGGACCATTAGATTCGGAGAAAATTGGCTGTGACAGACGGACAGACAGACAGACACACGAGTGATCCTATAAGGGTTCCTTTTTTTCCTTTTGAGGTACGGAACCCTAAAAACAATTTAAACTGCATTCATATATTTAAATAATTACATGCTTGAGCCGGAAATCGAACCCGTTAACATGAGAAAAATAATCAGCCTGTAGCTTTATCATACCGATCGACAGCACAGAAAAGATATCTGTTCTGTGATCGAAAGGCTTCATCATAAGGATTATTTTTTGCTAAATAACATAGTGTCACAAATAAAAGGAAGACCATGAATTTTAACATTTCTAATACAAAATTAATCAAATTATGAAATGCTCAAAATGAGTCCCTTCCTGTTGAATACAAAGTCGCACTCTTTTGTTGAAATTAAAAAATGGAAAATGTTAAAATTCATGGTCTCCCTTTTGTTTTGGTTTCCCTTTTTTCTTTTTTTTCTATGTTATTTAGCAAAAAATTGACCAACGGGTATCGTATTACCCAGTTAATGGGTTATGGAGGTCAGATAGGCAGTCGCTCCATGTAAAATACTGGTATTCAGATGCATCTGGTTAGACTGGAAGCCGACCCCAACATAATTGGGAAAGGCTAGGCAGATTGATCATCCGCAAACATATCACATTCAGGGTTGGCAGTCAGAATTATTAGAAGATTTAGCATGTTTAGAGTACGACAGGCTACCGCAAGCTGATCAAGACCTCTTCTCCCCTCCAAAGACTTAAGGCCTAACGTCCCTAAAATATAATTGGTAATGGTACATGTAGGGAAAGAAATGATATAAACTTTGGTGATGTTTTGGTAGAATTTTTAGAAACTCAACTCTCCCACTCCTCTTTCTTATCTTGTGTCTCACTTCCAATATCTATGTTCTTCACACGCTAGGAATCTGCGTTCTTCTAACAATCTTCTCCTATTCTGTCCTTCTCATTTTTTCTGACTTTGTTCATTCTTCCTTTCATATTCAGTCCATTCTTCTTTGGAATGCGCTTCCCCTTGATATCAGGACGGCCACCAGTCGGTATGCATTTAAGCGGAAATTGCAGGGTTATTTTCTAAACAAATAGTGTAGAGTTATTTCAACACCTCTCTCTCTTGAATGTGTATATAATATGTATTGTGTATAAATACAGGGTGTTTGGCAGAACGTTGAATATACGAAAATGGTGGATAGGTGGGTTCATCTGCCCTCAGCCCTAATTTATTCGGCCCTGGCTCCCTGGATATTAAATTTTTTTTTTTTTTTTGCTTTGTTCTAGTTTCACTACTTTCTTAATTATATAGTGTAATTTTTTTATTAAAAATTAGTATAACAGGCAATATTTTGTTTTTTTTTTAAATCTTTAATGTTGGCAGATTCTTTTTTTAATATCTAGGGGGCCAGGGCCAAATAAATTAGGGCTGAGTAAGCAGCAGATGACCCCACCTATCCACCATTTTCGTATTTTCAACGTTCTGGCAAACACCCTGTATAGTATAGGTATATTTTATAGAAAGTTGGTATGTATGTGTATTATTAGTTTATAACCTATTTATGTGCTTGTATACAGTATATTTATAATTAATTAAGATATATTTTTAGTGTTCTTTTTATAATTATTCCTCTCATACTGAGCACCTGCTATCAATCTCTTCACCACCCTTGGTTGACTGGTAGAGAATGTCTAAGGCATTAAGTCCGCCTTTGTACAATTTTTAGTGCGAAAACTTATGTTTAACCTCATATAGGAATTGCATTAGAGTACAGCAATGAAGTTTTATTGCGTAAACAAAGTTAGTAGACCAAAACTTTGCGCTTTCTGAAACTAATATTGCAATGCATCAGTGTTGGCTAGACTTTGATCCACTACAATTTATTGTTCAAACTTTGTGGGTCAAGTTTGTATTATTATGTTTTTGTTTGAGTGTTTTCCTTCTACGTCATAACATACCACCACGCCTGCAATTCCTTAAAAGGTTAGGCAGAGGTGTACTTATTAAAGTAAACTTACTACTTAGTACTTACTAGTAGTAGTTACTTAGTAGGTGTATTAGCGAAATACACTTCGCTATAGTATAGTTAAAATCTCGCTGCAAACTCGGTCATAAATCATTCGAGTGTTTCGCTCTCTTTCCCACTCACGGGCCTTATGGGCAGGCCACGCCCACACGTAGTCCTGTGCATTACTGCAGTCGATGATTGATATCGATAGTTTTATATATTTATAAATGGGTGATAGAAATAAATACACATTTTTTTTTTATTTTATTACCAAATTTACTACAAAGCATATTATATATTATAAAACTAATAATAGAAAATTAAAATTCTTCGTCTACATCTAAGTATGTTTACGTGATGACCTTAATGATTCTGTTATCGATAATGGCCTTGAGCGCGCGCAACTAGCGCACATCTCTACTCCGATTATGATTTATGACCAAGTCTGCAGCGAGATTTTAACTATACTATAGTTATGTTTAGGTCCCATGTAATAGGGGGTGAGCCTATTGCCATCAACCGGGCATAAATCCAGACTCCTGGAGCTAGACCACCACCTCTTAAAGCAGTATTATTTTAATCTTACATGAGTGTGGGAAAGAGATGGAGCTAGACGTCCTGTATAGCTCCATCTCTTTCTCACACTGAAGTAATAAAAAAATAATACTGCTTTAAGAAGTGGTGGTTGGCCCCCTGGAGCTGCAGTCTCTACATAGATAGCCATCGCTTAGGTCGTAAAGCGATCAAAATTTCTTGAAAAGCACGTGCTTATTTCGTGCTTCTCAAGCCATTTTGACCATCTAGGGACCCCATTAGGACTTTCTTTTTTCGTTCCGTCGTAAAGCGATCGCTATGTATGGTTGAAACTCCAGCCCCTGGCTGCTGCTGAGAAATCCCTGACAGAAAAATCTGCTCAGCAGTAGCGCTTGCGACCACTAGACCAACGAGGCAATCAGTTCCTGCTACGTCATTACTTTTTAAGAAGCCTGTCATATTTTATAACCGCTCTCGCTCACCGGGAAACAAATTTTTAAGAATGTTAAATGAAAAAATGCTTTTTTGAAAAATGTTATCTATTATTATTGTTAATAAATAATATTCATTTAACATTTTCTATTGTTATTTAATAAGCCTAGCTCAAAAACAGATCTTAATACTTATTGAGCTGAATTTATTAGATAATACTATTAATATCTTAATGCGATAGATTGACAGACAAGTTGATATTGGTGCTTTAAATAGATTTAAGGAAAAGGTAAATTGGGATCTTCTTCGAACGATCGCCAATTGTGTTAAAGACATGAAGATTATGATGAGGTTGTAGCAGCATCTACAACGCCACATGCGAACTACGGATCACAGTGACGTCACGCAAAATCCTGCATCGCGCAAGCAGAGTTTACCACGTGACTAGCATAATATAAAACGTCCCGACATCAATCGTCGGGACGTTACTACACCCGTCTGGTCCGAGAATCCTCCCTTTTCTATGGAGGATGAGTGAACTTTACATCCTTTTCCTCATACCGCTACAACAGATTCAAAAATACGAATAATAATATACCAATATTAATAATTGTTGCCAAAAAGTTTGTGACGTATATTGTCCGCAGAACTACTAGTTATATACAAGGCTAATGGTAAAACACCAGCAATCTCTTAAGAGGTCTTTGTACTCATCATTATGAACAACTTTTACTACGGGACCACACCTGAAATCGCGAAAAACAATCAGCTGCTCCCTACATTTTGACGATTTTAATGTAAATAAATATACTGAACAGCAGATTTTTTTTCGCGATTTCAGGTTTGGTCCCATAGTAATTAAGGACGCTTTTAACGTTCTGCATCGTTCTCACATGAAAAATTTCAACATGAATGATGTAACCATTATTTTGTAACCATATCTTGATTTAAAAGAGTGTCCGTGGAGTTTCTTGCCCGTTCTTCTCCATAGGTACCTACTATGCTTTGGAATGGGCGCCTAGCTTCATCTTTTTGACTGACCGACCCCTTGACAATTCAAAAGTGCCTGTAATTGGTTTAATTGAAATAAATGCTTTGAGTTTGAGTTTGAGTAAAAGTTGTTCATAATAATGAGTAACACAATGATTCAAAAAGCGGTACTTCTGGACACGGCGCGCATTGTTAGGAGGTTCCTCTCTCTGGAGCTTGGCTTTTTTTTTATATTTTGAAATGATTTTTATTTTATTTTTAACCGACTTCAAAAAGGAGGAGGTTCTCAATTCGTTGGAACCTTTTTTTTTATTTTGTTTTTTATGTATGTTCCTCGATTACTCGAAGATGGCTGCACCGATCACAGTTGGTCCCATATAAAATTGATTAACTTTGCTTCGGTAGTTTTTGAGTTAGCTTCAATAATACGTATTTTTTCCCCACTTTTGTATGGATGATGTTCTAGTTTGTTTTGCAGATAGTGGTATAAGAATTTGTGTGGGGTAGGTACACAACTAAAAAGTGAAAAATAAAAACTTTTTTACAAAAAAATACAACCGACTTCCAAAAACAACACTACAAAGAAAAAAATAACTTTAATTTCGGAAGTCGGTGGCAAAAAACGAAAATACATTTAACTAGACACCGACTTCCGAAATTAAAGTTATTTTTCACTTTGTAGTGTTGTTTTTGGAAGTCGGTTGTATTTGTTTGTAAAAAAAGTTTTTATAAAAATATTTTAAAATGTAAATGACGATATGTTTGTAAAGTAAATAAAGTATATTGATGATGAGGTTGCTGGTGTTTTACCAATAACCCTGTATGTGTATATATCCCGGGTTATAAAAGCAATCCACTTTAGATAATCATTGTAGGTACCTAAGAACCGAGTTCGCAACAACAGCACGAGGTTAAACAGTCGCAAACTAATATTAGTTCATAAACTCTAATACAGTATAGTGCTGTCGGTCTTAACTTTGTATAATAGGTCATACTCGTACGTCATTGAATTCTATTTAAAACAAACTACCCTTTGGCCCACGGCTTTGCCCGCGTGGATGTCGAGAAAATATCCCATGGGAACATACTACCGGGATTAAAAATACTTATCCTATGTAATCCAAGTAAACAATGTATTAAAAAAAAAAATAAATAAATTCAAAATAAATGATTGATTGATTGAATAATTCCGTAATACATCCATACTAATAATATACTAGGTCTTTACCTATGAAATTGCCGTTCTGCAGTACTGGCCATTTCAAATCAAAATAATTTATATTTTTTTATTTATTTATTTATTTATTTATTTATATTTTTTTTTTTAACGGCAATTTCATAGGTAAAGACCTAATATATTATTATAAATTCGAAAGTAGAGTTACTTTCGAATTTATTAAAAAATTTGAATTTACAGACAGAGTTGTCTGTCTGTTTGTTACCTTTTCACGCCTAAACCACTGAACGGATTTCGATAAAATTTGGCAAGGTGATGACATCCTGGGGAAGGACATAGGCTACTTTTTTTCTCAAAAATAATCCTATAGGGGGTGATATATGGGATGACATTTGAATTTTCATATCCCTAACTTAAGAAATGCTGAGTTTCCCATACAAACATTAATCCCCTATATCACCCATATATGCTTTTGGTAGGAAATAAAGAAATATGCGGTTCAGCATTCAGCTCTGCCCAGAGCGGGAGAAGTCATTTGATGATTTCCCATCCACAAAAAAAAAAAAAAAAAAAATGGGATGACTTTTCAAAAATGCTGAACCGCATATTTCTTTATTTCCTACCAAAAGCATATATGGGTGATATAGGGGATTAATGTTTGTATGGGAAACTCAGCATTTCTTAAGTTAGGGATATGAAAATTCAAATGTATGCTTTTGATAGGAAATAAAGAAATATGCGGTTCAGCATTTTTGAAAAGTCATCCACTTTTTTTTTTTTTTTTTTTTGTGGATGGGAAATCATCAAATGACTTCTCCCGCTCTGGGCAGAGCGGGAGGGCGTGTCAGACTTTTACTGACTAAAACCCACCCATGATCCTTCAGTTGCCCGTGCCAGGGCCACGGTATCTCTTTCGAACTACCCGCGACCCCGGCGGCAAAACAAAAAAGTCATCCCCTAAGGGGGTAAAATATGGGTTGATTTTAAAATTCACAAAACTTCACGGATTTCGATAAAAATTGGCAAGGCTATAGATACCACCCTGGGGAAGGACATAGGCTATTTTTTGTCCTAAAAAATAATCCTAAAGGGGGTGATATATGGGATGAAAGGTTGTATGGGAAACCTAGCATTTCTTAAGTTAGTGATATTTATGAAAATTCAAGTTTATGATTTTGTTAAATATTATTATAATATTACTAACATTAGGTTAAGGACGTTACTCCCATAATATGGATCTTGTAATTTGATCTGGTTAAATAAAAAGAGAAGTCCTGACTGACTGACTGACTCATCAACGCCCAGCCCAAACCCTTGAACCTAGAAAGCTGAAATTTTACACAGAGGTTCCCTTTATAGACAAGGAATAAGGAAGGGATTCCCGGTAGTACGTCCCCGTGGGTTATTTTCCGACATCCACACGGGCAAAGCCGCTGGCAAAAGCTAGTCTGAAATAAATAATTTATTTATTTAAACTTCGATCAACCCGTGCGGCTGTTATTCATGAGCCCCTACACTACATGTCATTATCTGGTACTTGAAAAGCTTTTATAAACCTCCAAAACTACATGAAAACGGTAAAATCATTACAAAACCAATAATTACGTCCCAAGCCAACCGTTTTCGAAATCAACTCGACAATGTCATGATAATGAAATCTGATCCTCAGTAATAATATAGCGGAGAGTGATATCGTCGCTTATCACACTGATATTGGCACCTCATTAAATGAGATAAACTTTTTTATTACATACTAGTAGTTCCCCGTGGCATCGCCCAAGTGGATCAATACATCCCTATTTGAATCGGATTTTGTTCACAATTTCATGGAATTGATTTTTTTTGTTAGAAACCCATTTTTTATTTCTAAAAAATCAGCTATCTACCAGTGAAAGTCCTGTCAAAATCAGTCCAGCCGTTTCGGAGATTAGCCGGAACAGACAGACAGACAGTCAGGCAAAAATGTTTTTATAAGTTATACTCGTAAGTACCTTATAAAATGCATTAAGTAAAAAGCTGTTATATAAATTAAGACTCGAACTTTAAGTAAGATGACGTCATTTTTTGCGAGCTTTAAAGCGTCTGGCGGAAAAAACCGCCGACGGGAAGTGTTTGACAGTATTGATTATTAATTATTAACAATATTCTGTAAAACATGCCTAAAAATCAGCAGTCAGACTGAAAAAAAAGAAAAAAAAAAGAAATAAGATTGAGTAATATTTTTACGTAACTTTAGCACCTGATACCTGAAAATTGGACGTCGGCCCAAGCTAGCAGGTATGCGTACGTTCAAAGTACATACTAACACGACTCTATCCCATACATTTTGTTTAATTAATTAATTAATTTTATTTATTTATTCACTATTGTCAGCCCTGCTCCGTTCAAACTCACTTTTAGGCACACGTAATACTTGAATTATTTCACTTGCTTGCAGTACAGCTAGTAACAGACTGACCCATGAGCTAACGCGCTACGCCGGCAACCATCAAGAGCGGGGAACGGATGTAGCGCGCAACCCCGTTTGGTAAAACAGTATCATTAAAAAATTCTAAAATTATTTTAAATATTCGATTTAACGTTACATAAAATACAGGAATTAATTAATGCATAACTTTAACTGTAAAATCAATGTTTAATAAAATAAATGGATCGTAGCCATACCAAAAGTAACGCCATCTAGCGGTATAAGATGACAATCATTTCCAACGTAGATATTACCATATTACTGTATCATACCCGCACAACAATAGCTAACAGATTAGTACACTTTCAAAAATCAGTAGCCTATCTTATTTTAACTAAATTCTAACACTATTTCCTTTTACATTTGTTTTTACAGGTACAACAATGTAGTCACAATTTCCACACTCACAGACGTCACCCAACAACCAAATTAGACACCACCATCAACAAAAATTTAAATGCTTTTAAACTGATTAGCGTGTTGTTAATCTATATACTTACGTAAAAACTTTTTTACAAAAAAATACAACCGACTTCCAAAAACAACACTACAAAGTGAAAAATAACTTTAATTTCGGAAGTCGGTGTCTAGTTAAATGTATTTTCGTTTTTTGCCACCGACTTCCGAAATTAAAGTTATTTTTCACTTTGTAGTGTTGTTTTTGGAAGTCGGTTGTATTTTTTTGTAAAAAAGTTTTTATTTTTCACTTTTTAGTTGTGTAACTACCCCACACAAATTCTAATACCACTACCTGCAAAACAAACTAGAACATCATCCATATAAAAGTGGGGAAAAAATACGTATTATTGAAGCTAACTCAAAAACTACCAAAGCAAAGTTAATCAATTTTATATGGGACTAACTGTGATGTATACACTCTCGAACATAATAAAAAAAATCCAAATCGGTCCAGCCATCTTCGAGTAATCGGGGAACATACATAAAAAAAAAAGGTTCCGACGAATTGAGAACCTCCTCCTTTTTGAAGTCGATTAAAAAGAGAAGTCCTGACTAACCGATTGACTGACTCATCAACGCCCAGTCCAAACCTAGAAATCGGAAATTTTGCACAGAGCTTCCCTTTATAATGTAGACAAGGAATAAGGAAGGATCTCCCGGTAGTACGTTCCCGTGGGATATTTTCCGACATTCACGCGGGCGAAGCCGCTGGCAAAAGCTAGTCAGAAAATATGATAAGGTCTGGCGGCCCTGGGATCTTGGACTTCATTTATTAGTCTTCTTTTACTAATTTAACGTGTTTTGAGTTTTTTCCTTATATTTAAGATTTTTTTTTGTAGGTAGACATACAACTGTAATAACTAGCTGCGCCCCGCAATTTTACCCGCATAGACCGATATAAAAAGTAGCCTATGTGTATGCAGGATATAAGCTATCTATATACCAAATTTCATCCAAATCGGTCCAGCCGTTTGAGCGTGAAGAAGTAACAAACATACACACTCACAAACTTTCGCCTTTATAATATTAGTGTGTTATAGCACCAATAGTTTATCGGTTAAATATTCGTTTACAGCAGGGATTCCCAAAGTGGTCGATATCGGTTTCCCAGGGATCGACATAAACGAAAACAGAGGTCTAAAAATCACATCAATAATAATTAACACAAGTTCTTATTTGAAACTTTCAAGATACTGTATATAACATGTACATTGCTGTACTTTTAAAAAACTCAACAAGTCGGTAAGCGTGCACAAGTTCGTATAAGATGAAAATTTAGATGAGGATTTAGCTAGATTGGTAGAAAGTCATCAGGTTCATCCATAACACAGATTTTTTTTAATTTTACTGTGATTTTAATGTTTTTTTCAAAAATTAATTACCTACGAGTACTTAAGTATTTTTACGTATTTTGTGTTAATAATTATTAATTACACTTGACATTTACTGAATTTTATGTCTATATAGTTTGTTAATTTTTTATGAGAAAATGATGTCAAGTTTACTCACATAACCAACCGCATAATTTCTATTTTGTATCAATAGGAAAAAAAAACTAGAGATATGATTTTTAAAGTAATTTGCTATGGGGGTCTGAGGTATCAGTTAATTTTGGAAAAGGGGTCTCTTGCCCAAAATTGTTTGGGAATCCCTGGTTTACAGTATAGTAGCGTTTTTACTCACACATCCATAAACTCACGCTTTCTTCCCATGGGGGTAAGCATAAACTACAGAACGCCACCTGCTACGATCCATACTATACTTCTTTTGCTTCGGTTACGTTCATACATCTGGGGGTCTACTCCCTAAGCACGAAGCCCGTAATTTCGGCCTTCGTTACGTGCGTTTCCTACTCCGTATCAACTACGGATGGATGATTGGTACAGGGCCCGAATGAAGTATGATTGACAACACGATTTGACAGCTGTCCCTGCTCCCGATGTGTTTTTGCCCGTCCGAAAATGTTTACTTTTACACTTGTTTTGATGGATCGTTATGTTAGACGGACGGACAGACTTAGGGAGTAGGACCCCTGGTCATGCACGCACGCCGCGCCCGTTGCGAGTACTACGCACCTAACCTTTCAGAATATCTGAAAGAGAAGAACATCACCAATATGTCCTAGAGTGTCCCGGCGTTTCAGGAGAAAACATTTATTTGGTGCACACAAAAGACATAGCACAACACACAAAATAAAATAAAAAGTTAAAATTGTATTCACTTCCCTGTCTTGGACCTTCCGTATCCAATTCAAGTGGATCAATCATGTCACGGCTTGCAGGAATTTGGAAATTGTCTAGGACTTGAAAAATCGAATGTATTTAAATATTTGATTTGCCAAGATACGTGTGAGTATCATTTGGCGTTAGCAGAAAAAACAAAAAGTTCTAAAAGTAAGATATTTTTAATGGCTTCTTCGTCAAACATATCCGACTTTTTGAAACTGAAAACTTCGTAGAACACAATAACACAAAAACACTTATAATACTGCCTTCTTTTTACGACCAGGGACGGAAGATAAGGGAAGAAAACTCCATTTCTATTCCCAAATACCCATCAAAATAGTCATTATTATGAAAACACAAAATCTTTTTATGGACTTTCATCTATTTACGTACTCCTAATCAGTGTGAGCGAGCTAGCGAATATGACGTCATATCTCCTGTTTCCCTCTCTCTTTATGACGTCACATGCTGCTTGACAATCGATGATAACCTTTTACCCTTGCAAAGAATAACCGACTTTATCTGGATTGTAACAGATCTCAAAATCGAACTAAACTATTCGATAAGGAACCATGACGTCACAGAAAAGGGGTGTAAAGTAGAAAAATAAATATTTATTGTCGATTACACTGTGGACTTTATTACGTTCGTGATAAGGTTCGATTTCGTGTGTGTTCTATAAATAAATTTGATGTCCCACTAAAGTTTCGCCAAGGATTCCGAGGCCTATTTGCTTGGCATTAAGTGTTTTCTCTTGTAAAAACCTACGTGGGGATCAAAGGGGGTGAAAGAGGGGGTGTTTTGTACCTTCCGGGGTTAGTAGAGGTCGAAGTGTCATTGTGGAGTTAAAGAGACATTAGGTAGATTTACATAGTTTCATTGCTTTGAACTACTTTGAAGTCAAAATAGTTATTTGACAGGAGATTATTTAGTCAAAAACAACCAACTAAGTTTATTTAAAGATATAAAACCTAGATTTTTTACACTGGATCAGCTGTTCAATATTTTGGACTTTATTAGGGTTCCGTACCAAAATGGTAAAAAGAAACCCTTTTTGGTGAAGTCAATCTGTCTGTCTGTCTGTCTGTCCGTTTGTCACGGCTGGATATCTGAAAAACTGCTAATGCCATCAACTTGAAATTTGGAACAGTCTTATTGACGTTTGCCCAACTATTTTGCAAATGAGAAAGTTTTTTGTTTTGTAACAGAGACTGAAAAGGGGTTTTAAAAATTCTAAGCGGGGCTAATATTTGGGGTTTCATATGAAAGAACGCAGTTTGCACATTCTCAAATATTTTTTTCTTTTTTTTAGTCCGCATAATAGTTTTCTACTTTTGATGAAAAATGTAAAAAAATATCGTTCGGAGATAAGGGGGGCCCCTTATCTCCGAAGTTTGCATAGAGAAAAATCTGAAATTATTCTATGTGATAGAAGTTTGTGTAAAGATTACAGGAAAAATAAAACGATGTCTCTAAATAGCACACTTTCTCAGAAATCGGAACGGAACCCTTTGTGCGCGAGTCCAATTCGCTCTTGACCGGCTTTTTTTATTATGGTCTTTACTTGGTGTCCTAAAGGATACTGAGACAGGCAGACAGTTGTAATTATTATCAGACAGAGAACACACAGGAGAACGTTGTTCGTTGTTCGTCATCGCGTCAACGCCGGCTATCGCTGAAAACCAGCGCTGGGGCTCCGTTTCGCATGGGGTCGCGGCATTATGCTGAGCGGTAGCCGTTTTGCGTAGATGTGACGCATATTTTCCCCAAAACTTGCTTTTTACATTGCTTATTTTATTTTTTTTTGTCCTTTGCGTCATGTTTACCGCAAATAAACGTATTTTCTTTTCTTTTTTCTTTTAGAGAGTTTAATACACAAAGATCAGTCAACTCCTTCAGTACAGGAAGATAATTCCTGAAATAATCGCTAAGGCCTATTTCACGACGTCCGAATAGACACAACTTACCGAATAAATTAAAAGTTGGAACAGAATTTTTAGGAAATTATCTGCCATGTAAGTTAATAGTTTCATACAAATTCTGTTCCATTTTTAGGGTTCCGTAGTCAACAAAGAACTCTTATAGTTTCGCTATGTCCGTCCGTCTGTCTGTCTGTGTGTCATCCGCAGCTTAGCTCAGAGACTCTTAGTACTGGAAAGCTATAATTTGGCATGGATATACATATTTATCACGCCGACAAAGTGGTAAAATAGAATAATGAAAAAATCATTTTTTTAGGGTACCTTCTGTACACGTAAAGTTGGGATGTTTTTTTTTTTCTCGTCTACCCCATGCTGTGGGTTGTTGTTGAATGGATCTTTCAAAAACATTGCGGGTTTGTGTAAACAATTTTTCGATTTAGAGTTGGGGTCCGTTTCTGAAATATTAGGCTTTAAAGTGTTAATTTTTGTTAGAGCCAAGTGTCCCCCTCCACCTGCCAGCCAAACGGTTAGTTTTGGATCGGTGAAAAAAATCACGGTAGTAGTATATAAATAAACGAAGTTAAAACGAAAACTATCACAGCTAAGTAGGCTTTTCAAGTTTACTACGAGTAATAGTCAACCAACTACGGAACCCTTCATTGTGCGTGGCCCGACACGCACTTGGCCGGTTTTTATAATTTATTCAGTGAGTAGTGGCTATTCGGACATCGGCTGGGTTGGTTTATTTTTGATCATTAATTAATCGACTCCAAAAAATAAACTCTTTTTAGGTATTTTTAGCGATAATACCACGGTGACCGATTTCGATGTTTCTTTTTATTGGAAACGGGTGCCTTAGGGGTTGTCCTATATAAATTCGGTCAAGTTCTAATGAGTTGTTTTTAATTAACATTTTTTTTTTTTTTTTTTTTTTACTTTAAAAAACTGGCATGTAACAGTAATGTGTACATGTCTGCCTAGCCCTTTGTGGATTGCAGGCGTGATGTATGTTATGTTATTTACTACGTCATAGGTTGATGAATCAACGATGTACTTACCTACTTTTTAACCGACTTTAAAACAGGAGGTTTCTCACTTCAACCGTATTTTTTTTATGTGTGTTCGCGGATAACTTCGTCGTTTATCAACCGATTTTGATGATTCTTTTTTTGTTAGAAAGAAGCTATCTTCAGGGTGGTACCATGATAAGAAAAGCAGAATCTGATGATGGTATCCCAGAGAAATCGAGGGGAACCTTCAAATTTTACAGGCACACCTATAGTGATTTGGGTATTTTTTATAGTATCTCGTGCATTTGCTCCCGGAAAGCACCATTTGGTGAAGTGGAACTGATGAGGAAGACCACAGACGGCCATCAGACTACTCACTTTCACGGGTTGCGATTTGATTATTGCTAAGCAATTTATACTCGTCACAATACATTATGTTGAAGAGGAGCTGATGGTAACTTCACCATCAGTTCTAGTTCTCCTGGTTCCTTACTGGGAGAACTCCTCAACAATTAACGTCCTTGTATCGGGAAAAGCAATATTTTGTAAAAGGCGATGAGCAGTTGACATTAGGCTTTTGTAACTTAGATAAATTACAGACTAACCCACTAAAAAGTGAAAAATAAAAAACTTTTTTACAAAAAAAAAAAAACAATCGACTTCAAAAAGAAAACTAGAAAGTGAAAAATAACTTTAATTTCGGAAGTCGGTGGCAAAAACTGAAAAACAGATCCAAGACACCGACTTCCGTAATTAAAGTTATTTTTCACTTTCTAGTATTTTTTTGGAAGTCGGTTGTTTTTTTTTTTTTTTGTAAAAAAGTTTTTTATGTACCTATGTTTTTACTCGAAGATCCCGAGAATTCACGAGGAAAACAGCTTCAAAATTATCAAAACAAACAAACAAACTAATAAATTACAATTGATTGTAACTCTCTTCCTCAACGATCATTCTTGTCACATCGCGTCTTTCCTGCCTTCCGATCATTCTTGTCGCATTAGTTACAATAGCTTTGCAATAGCAATCCCCTTATCCGTATAAGATAGGGGGAGCGTAAATCCGTAAATAAATAAACATTTATTTAGTTAACACACACACACACGTACTATACTATCACACACACACACACACTCCCTCACACACACTCACACGCACACTTCATGATTGTAATTTGTAATTTTTATTCTATTTATTTAAAAAACTGTGCCTTTCGATATTCTATGTCACTACATTTTTAAATAACCAACGTCATACATAATAACTTTTTCATGGAGGATCACTGACTCCCAAGTTACAGGTATGAACCTAGTTTGGGGAGCCAGGGGACCTATGTTTGAGACTTCTGTTTACTCTAAACATGTCACGTCTGACCCGAAGCTGTCTCTTTTTGAAATAAAGAAAGAATTTATTATTTTAATTTATTTTTATTTACTAGCTGCGCCCCGCGGTTTCATCCGCGTAGACCGGGATAAAAAGTAGCCTATGTGTTAATCCAGGGTATCTATATACCAAATTTCATCCAAATCGGTCACAGAAGTGATGTGTATTGATATCTCAACACGATAAAACAGATTTTATCAACTTACACTGCAAGTAACCAGTTCCATACCGGCGGTCATTGACCCAAAACAACATCATCAAATCTTTTGTTTTTTCTTTTGGCGTGTTTAGATATCATACCACACCACTACCACGTCTGCGTAGTTTCGCTAGCTAATTTAATTTGATCCTGTATTTTTTAACCGTCTTCAAAAAGGAGGAGGTTCTCAATTCGTCGGAACCTTTTTTTTAACCGACTTCAAAAAGGAGGAGGTTCTCAATTCGTCGGAACCTTTTTTTTTATTTTTTTTTATGTATATTCCCCGATTACTCGAAGATGGCTAGATCGATTTGGATTTTTTTTTTTGTTTTATTCGAGAGGGTTGGGTCACAGTTGGTCCCATATAAAATTAATTAACTTTGCTTCGGTAGTTTTTGAGTTAGCTTCAATAATACATATTTTTTCCCCACTTTTATATGGATGATGTTCTAGTTTGTTTTGCAGATAGTGGTATTAGAAGTTGTGTGGGGTAGCTACTACACCTAAAAAGTGAAAAATAAAAACTTTTTTACAAAAAAATACAACCGACTTGCAAAAACAACACTACAAAGTGAAATATAACTTTAATTTCGGAAGTCGGTGGCAAAAAACGAAAATACATTTAACTAGACACCGACTTCCGAAATTAAAGTTATTTATCACTTTGTAGTGTCGTTTTTGGAAGTCGGTTGTATTTTTTTGTAAAAAAGTTTTTTTTCATTCATGTTCATATTAAAGCCCGGGTTATGTATTAATTTTCTAACACGCAATCTCAGCCTAAGAAGCGGATCTTATAAAGTCGGGACCAGAGTGAAAAAAACCGGTCAAGAGCGAGTCGGAGTTGCGCGCCGAGGGTTCAGTTTTATCATAAATAACATATAATTTTTTTTGTTGATGATTTGATTCTGAAAAAGTGTGCTATTTAGAGACATCGTTTTATAGCACGGGTTGATCCATCAGGTTAAGCTACGCTTGCCGGGGTTGATCCGTGGAAGGGTGACCATCTTTACATACCGAGACTCCTCCGTGCCTCGGAAAGCACGTTAAGCCGTTGGTCCCGGCTGTCATTCGTGGATCTTTGACAGTCGTTACGGGTCGTCAGAAGCCCGAAAGTCTGACAATCAGTCTTACCAAGGGGTATTGTATTATCCAGTTAATGGGTTGTGGAGGTCAGATAGGCAGTCGCTCCATGTAAAATAATGGTATTCAGCTGCATCCGGTTAGGCTGGAAGCCGACCCCAACATAGAAAAGAAAGGCTAGGCAGATTGATTGTTTTATTTTTCCTGTAATCTTTACATAAACTTCTATCACATAGAATAATTTGAGATTTTTCTCAATGCAAACTTCGGATATAAGGGGGGGGGGGGGGACGGTATTTTTTTACATCTTTCATCAAAAGAAAACCATGCTGCCTAAAAAATTAAAAAAATGCTTGAGAATGTGCAAACAGCGTTCTTTCATAATGATGTCCCACATAGCCCACTTCGAATTTTCAAAAAATATATACATATTTTTATGTCTTTCTTATTTGCAAAATAGTTGGACAAACATGTTGATAGCTTGAGATATACAGCTGTGACAGACGGACAGACTGACTGAATCGTACCATAAGGGTTCCTTTTTAACATTTTGTTACGCAACCCTAAAATAAAAGCAGACGATGAAATTCGAAAAAGAGGAAAATTCTTCCCTTGACAGTAATCGATATAAACAAGTCAATAAATTGCACGAACGCGTCGTAATCCCTCCCTTGTCGACCGTTTGTTCACACATTAGTCCCCTAAGGCCTGCCTATATTTATCATGTAAATTGCATAGAATATACGAAAATAGATTTCCGTGGTCGTGCCGAAAACAGATCGAGGTTAAAGGCTTCAAATAGATTTGTAACACAAGTAACTTCATCATCTGCCTAGCCTAAGAAGCCAAGCCAATACTCTGTTTTTTTTAACAAACGAGTACCAAAAATTTTGACTGCGTTGCTATTGGTCCACGTAATCAACATAAAATCCATTCCACACAAATTAAACGCTGAAGTTACATGTACATTCAGCTGAGTCGTCGACTACCTGCGCGTCGCACGTGTTTTAGTGAGTGAACCAGACGATATTGTTTGTGCGTGAGTTATGTCAGACATGCCTCCTGTACAGTAAATTTTAGAAGTATTCAATATGAACGGGCCTTAACAATTTCAAAACAAAACAAAGGCGTTGGTCCCACCCCGACCAATGACCCATCTCACTCTGTCAATATCGGAAATGTGCGAGAGACATAACTCAGTACTCGTTTGTTAAAAAAAAAACTAGAGTGTAGGAACAAAAATGGCTTCCCTGTATTTTGTGTTGGGCGTTGATAGCTGCGCCGCAGTATTTTACTTTTGCTGCTATCTTCTGTGCTAGCTATGTTTTATATTCCTAATAAACTTTACTTTACTTTATAATTAAATCTTTCTAAATCCCTACATGACCCCAGGAATTGAGTTAATTAAAAACCAGAGCATTAGATTCATATAAGTTTATTTTACAATTAAAACTCAAACAAACTCAAAGCATTTATTTCAAATAAACCAATTACAGGCACTTTTGAATTGACAATGGGTCGGTCAGTCAGAAAGATGAAACTAGTTGCCCATTCCAAAGCGTAGTAGATCCCTATGGAGAAGAACGGGCAAGAAACTCCACGGACACTCTTTTAAATCATAATATTTTTACAAAATATTGGTTACATCGTTCATGTTGAAAATATATATGTGAGAACAATGTAGAAAGACGTGCACGTTAAAAAGCGTCCGTAATAAAAAGATAAAAACTAAAACAACTAAATTAAATATTAAAATTAAAAATAAGCCATGGCAGCTAAGAGACGACCAGTCCCAACTGACGGCGCCCACTCACGAACATGACGCATGGATCAGCACCAATTAGCTCAACCATTTTGAAGGGAACTTAATGATCCAACACACACGCCACCACCAGCGAGACATTTGAGTGAGCGTGACATATTCTCAACCGCCAGGGCACATTCAAGTCAGTGAAAGACGTACCCAGTAAAAGGTAGCTTAATAGTAGCTACATAGTGCTCACACATGTGCTATGCAATTATATAATACTAAGAGATTGAATTTAAACAATGCAAAGAAAGTTTTCTCTCATCTTAATCTTCAGCAGCTCCAACAATATTTCCGAATGCTAATCAATTAGTTAATGCGTCCTTGTGGAGCAGGACAAGCATTCAGCCAAGCATTTTTGTCAGCGATGCATGCCCCCAACTTATAATATGCTTGACTGCATAGTGTGCGTTTTATACAAGATTAAAATTTCGTTTCATTCAGCTGGAGTATGTGGGGAGGTATTTTATTATAACATTTTAAACAGTACCCCATGAAGGATGAGTCTACTTTAGCCAGTTTGAAACCTGGTTGAACTAATTAGTCCCTATTTCTAGTCCTATAATTGTGTTCTTCACCTCTAAATTACATGATAATTACTTTCGTACTGTATTGGGGCCGAATTATTCATACTTGCTATCAATGTATTTACACTTCGATTATCAATACTTTATCTGCCTAGCCTTTTCCCAACTATGTAGAGGTCGCCTTACAATCTAGCCGGATGCAACTGAAATACCTACCAGTATTTTATATGGAGCGACTGCCTATCTGACCTCCACAACACAGTGACTGGGTAATACGATACCTCTTGGTACTTTCGGGCTTCCGACCATCCGCGGTAACGACTATCAAAGAGCTACAAATGTTTGCGGGGACCAGCGGCTCAACGAGCTTTTCGAGGCACGGATAATTAATCGTTACCCATCCACGGACCGACCTCAGCAAACGTAGCTTAACACAAGTAACGTAAGGAATAAAAAAGGCATAGGCAGCGGTGGTTGTAAGCTTTTTTCACCAGATAGGGGAAATAACTCATAACAATATGTTTCTTTAAAAAAAAAGCCTTAAAAACCCCCTTAAAAATCGATAAAATGTCCTCTAAATGTCTTATCGATGCCATAACAGGCAAAATGCCTGCAGTGTAGACAGTAACTGAGCTAAATATGACCGCATAGTGAACAAAAACCCCGTAATGACGATGTTTCTTCACGAAAACCCTACAGAAAACTTATCAATGTCCTCTAAATGTCTCCATCGATGGCATAACAGGCAAAATGGCTGCATTGTAGACAATAACTGAACTAAACAGAAGAACTTCAGACGATTGAGCCTCGAAGGGGGATTTCTGGTTCAAGAGCTGACGGAATAGGGTTGACACGCTTTTCGATAACTAAGGGTTTCTTTATTTATTTATTTATTTACAGCTAAAACACACTTACAGTCCTTTGTATCTTGAAATTCTTGATTAAACTCATTAACTCGAACTTTTTTGCAATTCCCTTGAAATTCGAGTTATCGAGATTAAACTGTATTTGTTTTTTAATGTATTTAACAACAAAAACTATTGACACTTGAAACTTGAGACCTTTATAGATGGCTCTGTATTAATACATAGTATACAGCGCACGGAACTTCGTTCCAAGCGGGTATCCCACGACACCTCCCGACTTTTTTATTTCAATTAAAATTATTCAATTTTCTCATGAGGACACTGTCAAATGATTATAAACAGCTCCACGATTTTCATGACATTACAGCAGCCCCTGACCTTCGCTCCCGGATATTGCAAACCGTTTCCATAACTTAACTTGTAAATTCCTCGCCGGGAAATGTCCGTGGTTCAATATCCGAGATGTGGTGCGCCTACCCGAGTGTGGGATGAGTGTGCTTTGATTACGAGGCGCCGACACGTCGACGACAGGGTCACCACGAGATCGGAAAACTAATCGGGATAACAAAAAAATGCTTCTTTTCACCTATAAAATAATACGTTTTTGGCAAAGTTCTGCCGTCCAGATTTTTTTTTCCGATACGAGTACTATGAAATTAGCCTTATTATTATTTTTTTTTTTTTTTGAAAACATGATTTCCTATCTGGATATCATCTAGGATCAGAGTCCTTGTCAAGACGAATCAGACGAGCCCAAACTCGATAAGGTTGCGTCGTTTTATTACTGAGTATGGACACCTTCCGGCTTCATCATCAGATCAGCTCCATGTCATAATAATATTACATTGTCATCCGATTTCCATATGCATGTAAAATTTCAACTCAATTGGAAACCGGGAAGTGGGTCTTTAACTTACAAGATTCGATTACAGACAGACACTGGGACAGTTGAAACTAAATAAAAGATTGTAAAAGATTTAAAACGCGTAAATAAAAAAAAATAAAAACAATTTTAAAAGAAAAAAGTTCCTAAGACAGTTTCCCCGTTTCTCTTATACCATACATAGATTTGGATGTCCCCATACTGGCCCAGTAAAACAAAACACTTTGACATGTATGTTGGAAAGTAACACGTCAATAAAACCTAACCTGTCAAAAGGTTAGGTTTTTTTTTCCTGCGGGGAAATCCTCACCTAATCACGAACTTTCAACTGGGGTCATTAGTATATTGCCTAATTACTATGCCTATTAGTCTCATGTAATGGGGGGGGGGGGGGGGTGAGCCTATTGAGTCATCAACCAGGCACAAATCCAGACTCCTTTAAGGCGAGTAGTGCTGCCAACTAGCGCCACCATTGAGAAAAAAAATCATAAGTCTGGAGATATGGAACGTTTTAAAATTTCCTATACCCACATTTTTAGGAGGATTAAGTAGATTTTTTTGCATCAAATAAATTGGCACTAAACCTCCTAGGTTCGAAGCCTTAATTTAGCTTTTTTTAATGCAAAAATTCTACCTCATCTGACTAAAAATGTGAGCAAATTTCAAAATGTTCGACATCTCCAGACTTATGATTTTTTTCTTAATGGTGGCGCTAGTTGGCAGCACTACTCCCCTTAAATGTAGATTAGAATCTCACAAACTTTTATGATCTCATTTTCAGTTCAAAAATACATTTTCTTGGGATTATAGCAATACATTTTCTAATTACCCTTTCGCTGGGATCGGAAACCAGATTCCTCAGAAATATCCATTTTTCTCAATTAAACCTCTAAAATAAATATTATTTCGGTTCAACCCTAAACGTAAAACCGACGCCCGCAGATTTCCATAGATACGCATATTCCTCTCAATATTTTTTTCTTTTATTTTTCTCAGCCTAATCTTGTAATTTAGTCGGTAATCCGAATCTGTCTCATTTGATGTTTTCTTTAGGCTCAAGTCTTGAAAAGATACTTAATATTTTTAAAGACAGATCAAATAAGTTTTTCTTTAAGGCGCGGCATTAGCTCAATATTCACAAAACTTGATTTCTTGGTTGTCGAGTATGACGTAACGCAATGAAACCATCGGGCGCAAAAAATACAATGGACAGAGAAGGGTTTAAAGAAAAATTTTAACCGAATAGAATAGTAAAACAAAAAAAAGGAAGTTATTCCACATAAATAAATTTGGCGTCGAACATCTCTGTATTTTCAGCGATAACGACATTCTTTTTTTTTAAGAATTTAATAGAATTAGCATTTTTTAAACTTTAACCAGACAATTATTTAATTTATTGTGTATATTCTGAATAATCTAAAGAAAACCCCGAAAATAAATGCACATTCGCAGCTTACTCACATCTCGGCAACACAAATATTATTTTCAATTTTCAACCTTATTTCAAGCCAGCCAGGTGACAATAGATTAGGTACGTGGTTAAGTGCAATTAGTTTAAAATCGTAGTCAGTCCGCGCCTTAAGCCCAGGGATATTTTTTATGTCAGTGTTGGTAAGCAAAAAATAGCGCTAAATTTTTTTTTTATGGAAGCTACATAACAGTACGTACCACAACGTTCAAAGAGTCTATCCAGTGAACGAAATGTTTTATTTGCTTTCACTGTTTCCATCGTTTGTCTTCGGAAAAACCGAACTTTGCCGAGTTAAATGTGACTGCTCCAATAAGGGAGAGACGGAAATAGTGCGTCAATCTATAATAATTTAGGTGGGAATATAAATAAATTCCTATTGGTCGATAGTCACATTTCACTATAATTCGTTTTATCCGATTGTAAACGATGAAACCGTTGAACGAATTTCTAATAATATAGGTAAAGCACAGTCTATAAATGATTGACTGATTGATTGAATGATTGAATGATTGACTGTGGATAAAAGTTGTAGTAATATGTTGTGTATTAGGTACTTAGACCAATCAATCTGCCTAGCCTTTTCCAAACTATGTTGGGGTCGGCTTCCAGTCTAACCGGATGCAGCTCAGACACACTTACGTTTGACCTCACCTTTCTGATAGACTCTGTCTTAGTTTATTTTATAAGTTGTATTTTATATGTATTAGTATATCATTTTTGTTATGTTGTATTATTTTTTTGTTTGTATTTGTCTATTGTATTTTGTATGGGCCACAGCTGCCTGAAATAAAGGAAGAAATTAAATTAAATTAATATTAAATAAAACGTTCATTATTAACCAAATAAAATTGTACTTACATTTCGTTAAAAACTAATACAAATACGCGTGTTAAAAAATGAAACATGAGTACTTGTGGACTCTTATTAGGTCCTATGACATTGCAGTTCATTTCGCTGTCAAAAAGTTTAAAATCGGAGGACAAGACTGTCCATCTAACCTCAAAAACCATGGCCACACTTCTACACCCCGCCAACAAAGGCCTGTGTCGTCATTCCAGCACTTATTTCGGGACATTTCCTCCTAACATCGGCTTAAGATGACATTCAGCGAGACGAGTGGTTAATGTCACAACGCGCAACGCCGAGATGTGTTAGTGAGAGATGAGAAATAGTGTTTGTTCACATTTCAGTGACTATAAACTTAAGCCCCATTTATGCGGTGCAAGTTTCTGGAACGTTCAATACCAATAATCGCATGCTTAAAGCACGTTCAAATATTGCCATTCGAGAATTGACTGTAAGTGATTACACGCGTGAAATTTCCATGAAATGGCATGTAGGTAAAATAATTGGATGCAAGTTTTGCTGTTCAATAAAATTGCAAGGTGATTATTGTATGCAAGTTTTGCCTCGACCAGAGTTGCACGGCCTTGTACAATGGATTCAAGTATTGCGCGTATTTGCGCAGCTAATTTTATATCATAAAAATTTTATTAAACGTCATCTCAAGATTTTTTTTAAATTTGTTTGTGTGATAGAAAATTTTCATGCCAGAATTGAAAGCGATTTTATTGTTTGTGCGATTATTATAGGTAGGTATCTACGTGCGATTTTATTGTACATTCGTTTTTATTATACGTGCTGTTTACACCTACTTATACACCAGTTTTGAACGGCAGCTTACTTGCCCGTATCGTGTAACGTGTACGCGTCGTTTAGACGGTGCCAATTAATTGCTGCTTCCATTTTATGATATGCCACAGGCAATAAACTTGCACGTGTAAATGGGGGCTTTATGATGACGTACATCTGGCGCATGTTAGCTCCAGCCCCACTACCATCTTGCTGACTACATTTTTTTTTATGAGCTGTTTCTTTTTTAAACAAATATCCATAGTTAAAAGTAGCCTGTATCCTTATCCAAATCCCAGGCTACATATGTATCAAACATAACAATCGGTTCAGTGATTTAGGCGTAAAAAGGTAACAGACAGATAAACAGGCAGTTAGGTTTCACAGTTATAATATTAGTATGCATTATAGACTCACTTTTGACCACTGTTTATGAGGAAAATGTCGTGAGGAAAGTTTTGAGTATGAATGTGGATGGCTATAAGAGTAGGGGAAGACCAAAGAAACGATGGATGGACTGTGTGAAAGATGACATGGCTAGAAAGAGGGTAACTACCGAGATGACGACTAATAGAGATGTTAGCTTAATTGGACAATAGTACATTTTGATACTAGTGGAGAATTTTTGTAATTGCATTCGAGGCGGAATTAACACCCGAGCCGCAGGCGAGGTTGTTTTTGAGCCGAGAACTGCAATAACAAATGTCCACGTGTACCAAACGACGTTTTTCAATACACTTTTGAAGAAATAAAATAAAATAACGAAAAATATTTTTGTCATGAATTATTGGGAAACTATGATTAAAATTTTCTTTTTTTTCCGCGCTTTGCTTTCGCCAGGTTGAAGGAGACGCAAAGGTATAAAGCCGATAAACATCCTAGTATGTAAAATATAAAATTCAAATATTTTTGAGTTTAGAACACAAATAAATGTTAATTTGTTCATAAACGTTTTTTATTGTAATAATCATGGTTTTTGATGATATTCTATTTATAAGCATTATTTAAATATTCAAAAATATTAACGCCGTAAAAACGATCAACTCTTTGCCGAGATTAAAAAAAAAAAATCACCTCCGAATAGAGACGGTGTGAATAGAGGCATTGAACCAATTTGGACTATGTACCTATAGGTAAAAGTTATCTGTGGCAATTTTTATTTGTATTGAAAAATAATATGAATACTAGCAATTTGCAACACAAAATCAATCTGCCTAGCCTTTTCCCAACTATGTTAGGGTCGGCTTCTAGTCTAACCGGATGCAGCTGAACAGCAGTATTTTATATGGAGGGACTGCCTTTTTGACCTCCAAAACCCAGTTACTGGGTGATACGATAACTCATGGTAAGACTGGTTGTCAGACTTTCGGGCTTCTGACGACCCGTAACGACTGTCAAAGATCCGCGAATGACAGCCGGGACAACGGCTTAACGTGCTTTCCGAGGCACGGAGGAGTCTCGGTATGTAAAGATGGTCACCCATCCACGGATGACCCCGGCAAGCGTAGCTTAACCTGATGGATCAACCCGTGCGGCTCTTATTACTTAGCCACGAGCTCCTCCAATTTGCAACACGTATATACATAAAAGGACGCTTGTAATCCCCGAAGGGTTAAGCCGTACCTACATTACATCCATATTACGCCGGTTTTGTATAATATAATTTATAATAATATATAATATAATAAGTCCCATGTAATCTCTCTGGCCCGGCTGCACGTTCCATCTTACTTGCCAATTTGCATAAGCAATATGTAAAGTTAAGATGGCGAAACTATAAGCCATGTAAAGTTTTTGCTATGCTGTAGACGACACATGTGCGACATTGCCTTTCACTCCACTGCACATGATGTTTCGTTGATGTGCCGCTACCCGAGTAGCGGAACATCTTGCGAGTCAGTTGAATTGAACTGCTGCTGTTTCTCTGCTATGGTTTTGCGGCGGAGGTGTGCTAAGGGCCTCAGTGTTAGTATAAAAGATAAACATGGCGTTCCTACGGTTTCCTAGAAGACCGGTGACCACCACTAACAGCCGCAGTGACAGCTGTCATGAAAATGATGACAGCGGCAAAGATTTAAATCGTTAGATTCGCCCTACCGCGTCAAATGATAGTCGCATTTCTGTCGCCTCTGACACACAATGACGCATTGACTACACTTGATTGTCATGTAAACACTACTCGTATTTAATAATGTGTGAGCTCATACGGTGCGGGCAAATCTAGCGATTTAAATATTTGGGCAGCGGGGTTTGTCTTAATGTCAAATACTGGTGAAAATTGCAGATTTTCATGGCGGCCGTAAAATATGACGGAACCACTTTACTAGGAAATCAAAGCTTTAGGGTGCGTTACCACTGACGCGGATCTGGGTGAAGCGGAGCGGAGAAGAGCAGTAAAAAGTGGCAAGTGTTTCCACTGAAGCGAAACGGAGCGGAGTGGAGATTTCTAGCACTGTGATTGGTCGGACCGCCCTGCTCGACTCCATTCTGTCCGGTTCGGGCCGCGTGTACAGTAATACCAGTATTTCACATGGAGCGAATGCCTATCTGACATCCACAACCCAGTTACTGGGTAATATGATACCCCTTGGTAAGGCTGGTTGTCAGACTTTCGGGCTTCTGACGACCAAAGATCCACAAATAACAGCCGGGATTAACGGCTTTACGTGCTTTCCGAAGCAAGGAGGGGTCTCAATATGTAACGATGGTCACCCATTCACGGACCAACCACGGCAAGCTTAGCTTGCCCTGATCGATATGCGACTGTTATTACTTAGCCGTGACTGTACCTACTAAATACTAATTCTGCCACCTGTACAAAATCCACGTATAGATAACGCCAGTTAACTTATTCCCAGAAATACAACCACCAACGCATACAATATTATCCTACCCTCCGAGAAATATATACAGGCGTTATCTTGACTACCCTATATTTAGCCCAAGGGGGTTAAGAGATTGTTTGCCAAGATACAACCACGGCACTGACATGTGTGCACATAATAGTTATATAGTTAAGGGTTATCTTAATTTTGAATGTAGCTCGAATAAGCATTGCTGCTAGTAACTTTGCAATGTTGCGGTGCAATAATATTGCTCAACTTTGCGAATGTTATATTTCCAATGAATAAGGATATAACCGGAACGAGGTGACCCGGCAGAGAACCAAAGTTGTCGACATAGCTCACAGAAAAAGCAATCTGAAGTGGCAATGGGCCGGCTATATTAGCCGTAGAACCTGTGACCGTTGGGGTAGACGAGTTCTTGAGTGGAGACCACGAATCGGCAAACGTAAGGTAGGATGCCCTCTGGCTAGGTGGAGCGACGATCTTCGCAAGGTGACTGGTAGCAGCTGGATGTGAGTTGCTGAGAACTGACTTAAATGGCGTGCAGTTGGCGAGTCCTATGTCCAGCAGTGGACTGCCGTAGTCTGATGATGATGATGATGATAGTGACGTCGAGCCTATCACCCTGACTAGAACAAAGTCACCAATGCTTTACCCGGCCTGGGGAACGAATCCTGGACCCTTTTTTTTGTGTATGGCAAATCATCAAATGACTTCTCCCACTCTGGGCGGAGCGAGAGGGCGTGTCAGACTTTTACTGACTAAAATCCACCCGTGTTCCTTCAATTGCCTTTGCCAGGGCCACGGTATCTCTTTCGAACAACCCGCGACCCCGGCGACATCGGCCCTATCGGACATCTCTTTGAAGCGCGCGTGGAACACAACGTGCCGTCGACCCGGGCCTGGTCCTTACCAGACGGCGAGCTACCCATTGCTCGCCGCTCGTAAGCAAATCCTGGACCCAAGGTTTAGCCTGCAGTCACGACTACTAGACCAATGAGGCAGTCAAATAGTTTCTATGACCTTCATTTATGCTGCTTTTTCACTGGCATACCATATCAGTAGTATCGAAATAGAAACACAGCAATGCTGCTTAAATTCAATCAATCAATCAGCTCAGCCTGTCGCAGTCCACTAATGAACATAGGCCTCTTCCAGGCTGCGCCACAACACCCTGTCCTCCACCTTCCGCATCCAATCTGTTCCAATCACCTTTTTAAGGTCGTTGGCCCATCTAGCTCCCCAAACTACGCTTGCCGTTAAGCGATCTCCACTTCAGGACTCGTCTGCTCAACCGGCAATCGGTCCTTCGACAAACATGGCCAGTCCACTGCCATTTCAGCTTGCTTACTCTTCAAGCTATGTCAGTAACTCCGGATAACTTCATTTCTGATTTTATCCTTCAACAAAGAAACTTCGAGCCCGCTCCAGAGCGCGTTGAGTGGCCTTGCCTTGTGGACCAACCCGACTGTCAGTGTCCACGTTTCGGCACCGTATGTCATAACGGGCAGGACGCACTGGTTGAAGACCTTAGTCTTCAAACACTTCGCACACCCACAGTTCGCCAGTTATACAGTTTAAGTCTCATGTAATAGGGGACGAGCCTATTGCCATAAACCGAGCACAAATCCAGACTCCGGGCTGCTACTGAGAATTTACAAACTCAAAGCATTTATTTCAATTAAACCAATTACAGGCACTTTTGAATTGTCATGGGGTCGGTCAGTCAGAAAGATGAAGCTAGGCGCCCATTCCAAAGCATAGTAGGTACCTATGGAGAAGAACGGGCAAGAAACTCCACGGACACTCTTTTAAATCAAGATATGGTTACAAAATAATGGTTACATCATTCATGTTGAAATTTTACATGTGAGAACGATGCAGAACGTTAAAAGCGTCCTTAAAAAAAAAACAATTCAAATATTTAAATTAAATTAAAATAAGCCGTGGCCGCTAAGGTATGCCCAGCCTTCACTGACATCGCTTGTTCACGAACATGACGCATGGATTAGCTAAATGATCCAACACGCGCCACCATCAGCGAGACATTAGAGTGAGCGTCACATACTCTCAGCCGCCAGGGCACATTCAAGTCAAACAAAGACGTACCCAGTAAATGGTAGCTTTAGAGTATGTACATAGTACTCACACATGTGCTATGCAATTATATAATACAAAGGAGATTGAGTCTATACAATGCAATGTCTATACAGATGGAAAAACCCAAAAAACACCGCCGTTCTATTTACCTATAAAAGCCACAACCAGTCCTTTTGGTTTAAACAAATGGGATCTAATGACCACATTACAAAAAACTTTGATCTTTTCGAAATATAAATTGGGGTGGACTCTAATACGCAGACGTCGGTTTTTCTTCATCTTTCCTTCTTCTTATCTAAGTAGTATAATCACTACTAATACCGTCGCTTCTAACATAATTATATCACTAATTATAGCCGGATATACGTCACGTCCATAATCGAGGGCAATAAATCACTGATGTTACGCCACGATGGTAATGACGCACATCGTTTGGAGACGTGACGTCAGAATGATGACGTTGTTGTGTATTATGAGGTAGACAGAGAGCCTTTGTAAAAAAACTATAGCCTAGGATAGGCTGAAGCTTTAAAGGGCAAACTTAATAAAATACTATCCAAAACTGGAAGTCTATTTGGAAAAGGATTTTTTATTTTTTTTTTTTTTTTTTTTTGTTTAGACTCGGTCAGGGACCAAGAATATACAAAAACAAAATACATACTAACAGGACAAGACGGAATAACGGACGGCTTGCCTGGAGGCTGAGGAAACCGTTACGCAAGTGTTCTTTGAATGCACAGGCGTCACCCAGATTAGAACAGATACTCTCGGAACACCCAGATCTTTCACAGATGTTCTTAACGTAGGAGACTTGATCAACTTCTGGAATGAGGTGGGCTGGTTGGAATAACCCCCGACGGCCGCCATGGCCCACGTACAATGGTCCACATGAGGGACTAAGCGCGGAAACCAAATCCTCTAACACAGAACAGCACCCTAAATGCATAACACATTATCAATCGGAGTTGGTTTCATTTTGACAGTTCAACAACATTCATTGCGTTATTTACGTTGTCAAGCAGACAAATTTTTCGAACATATGAAACAATGAATTAGCAATTTGTTTCAAAATGAAACCAACTCCGATCGATAATGTGTTACGCAATTAGTGTGCAGGACAAGAACATAACAGAACACTCATACCACTAACCCATTTAGAGCGACAACAGACGACAAACGATTCATCACACCAATACCGATTATTACCGCTCATACAAGCTTTGTTCAATGTTCACGCGTGTTGGACGGGCACATGGTAACGTGTGTGGTCGCCTTTACCAATAATAGCGAAGCAAAATAAATTATATGCTATTTAAAAACTTTTTTACAAAAAAATACAACCGACTTCCAAAACCAACACTACAAAGTGAAAAATAACTTTAATTTCGGAAGTCGGTGTCTAGTTAAATGTATTTTCGTTTTTTGCCACCGACTTCCGAAATTAAAGTTATTTTTCACTTTGTAGTGTTGTTTTTGGAAGTCAGTTGTATTTTTTTGTAAAAAAGTTTTTATTTTTCACTTTTTAGTTGTGTACCTACCCCACACAAATTCTAATACCACTACCTGCAAAACAAACTAGAACATCGTCCATATAAAAGTGGGGAAAAAATACGTATTATTGAAGCTAACTCAAAAACTACCGAAGAAAAGTTAATCAATTTTATATGGGACCAACTGTGATGTATTCCCTCTCGAATAAAATAAAAACAATCCAAATCGGTCCAGCCATCTTCGAGTAATCGGGGAACATACATAAAAAAAAAAATAAAAAAAAGGTTCCGACGAATTGAGAACCTCCTCCTTTTTGAAGTCGGTTAAAAATAGTTATTGTGATCTATGTTGGTGGTCCAACGGGGGTTATTGCGTAACAAGATAGTTCTTACGGACTTATTAAATGGGGTAAAAGGGATTATACCTGAGTAAAAAAAAAAAAGAAAGAAAAAAAAAATATTAGACAAGTATTTTTTGCTTTATGCGATAGATGAAGAGCCAGAGAATTTCATCCCAAAAGTTTAGTGAACCATGTACACACGGCTACACATCAACCTATACATTTCCAGTTTACACTGACTCTCAATCAATCTGTCTAGTCTTTTCCCAACTATATTGGGGTCGGCTTCCAGTCTAACCGAATGCAGCTGAATACCAGTATTTTACATGGAGCGACTACCTATCTGACCTCCACAACCCGTAACTGATACGATACGATACCCCTTGGTAAGACTGGTTGTCAGACTTTCGGTCTTCTGTCGACCCGAACGACTGTCAAAGATCCACGAATGACAGCCGGGACCAACGGCTTAACGTGCTTTCCGAGGCACACAGGAGTCTTGGTATGTAAAGATGGTCACCCATCCACGGACCAACCCCGGCAAGCGAATTTTTTGCTTTATCATGACTTGGATATTAATATATTGTGATGTGGGTAAACGAAAAATAAATCAAATACAAATACAAATATTCTTTATTGTGGTACATAGGTAAGCAATAAGTTGTTACATGTTTCCGAAATTGTACACAGCTATGACCCGCCATAATGGCATACAATAATTTTAAAGTGGGTAACATTTTAACAGCACAATCAAATAGAAAATTAAAATAATAACAATTTAAATATTTAAATATGCAGCACTTTAGAATTAACGAATATTTTTACATGGTCTCAAGGCAACAATTAAAATAACGAGACATAAATTATAAATTCAGTTAGAATTAAATAATACAAATTATGAAATATATACATTTTACTTCTCAGTACATTTTACTTCTCTTAATCAGTGTCGCATGAACTTAATTGTCTTTGGATTTGCATCGTTATTCCACAGTGGCGACGAGGATGGAATAAACAAACTCATAAAACGCAAACGCATTAAAATTGAGGAGTGGGGCTTCGCTAGGTCACAACTATAACAAAATATTGAAATAACGAATTATTAACATTATTTCAGAAATAAACCAAAGGGTGCGTTCCACTGACGCGGAGCTGCCGGTCTATTCTGTAAAAATCTCACCGTGAAAACTTAGGTGAAGTGATCATAAAGTGAACTGTCAATACTGTCAACCCCTAGCATCAGGTGGAATGACGGCTCACTTCACACTCACTTCATCTAAGTTATCACGGTGAGATGTTTACAGAATAGCACTGCTGGGCGGAACGGAGCGGAGACGTGTAGGAATCGACCAATCATAATGGTTGAAATACTCATCGCGTCAGTGGAAAGGCACCCTAAGAAATGGCTTTAAAATAATATATTCTACACTAAAGTGAATTCTTAAGTTAAAAGTAAAGTTTCAAATATGATCTCACTGGTCATCATCTGCCTTTTCCCAACAATGTTAGGCTCGGCTTCCAGCACAGATATAGATGTCGTGGATTGATGGCGCCATGGTGCAACGGACAGCGCCATCTAACAATTAGTTTTGTAAACTAATAATATCGTTACCGGAAACGCAAGCGTGTCCTATCGCTTGGACACGATCGTCGGTAGAGGGGATGCAGTGGGGACTAGCGGAGTGTTGCGAGCGAGGGTCGAACAGTTGAACTCCGACAGTCTTGGCAGACGCTCAGTACCAACGCACGTGTTTGTTTCCTGTAAAACCGTTACAGTGTATCAAATAAAGTTAGTTCGATTTAAAATTATCTTTCGTTCGAGTACCCACGACAGTGCCCACATCCACGAAAAACTATGTCGGATCATGAAGAAGACCCGATGCTTCGCATCTCGGCCACCCATGATGCGACATAGATACATGCATGCTGAATACCAGTATTTACATGCATATATCATAAAAAGATAATTTATTGAGATAATTCCATAAACGAAAGAAAACCCAATCTTATGTGTATCAATCAATCTGCTAGCCTTTTCCCAACTATGGGGTATTGGGGTCGGTTTCCAGTCTAACCGCATGCAGCTGAATACCAGTATTTTACATGGAGCGACTGCCTATCTGACCTCCACAACACAGTTACTGGGTAATATGATACCCCTTGGTAAGACTGGTTGTCAGACTCGGGCTTCTGACGGCTTGGTATGTAAAGATGGTCACCCATCCACGAATCAACCGTGGCAAGCATAGCTTAACCTGATCGATCGACCCATGCGGCTGTTATTACTTAGTCCCTTATCAACTGTTCTAATTAAATATCTATGATACTGAAGACACCGCCCTTCAAAAGGTATGCACGTATACTTAGCTTCACTTTGTATACGTACTATCGGCCAAACTTCTGCTTGCTCACCTTTGGCGGTAATCGCATAGCACGGCTCACGACTCAATCGCTCGATGCATGCGTTTTGACCAATGGGATGCATGTTTGTTTTTGATTTAATTTGTTGCTAATATTTGTTGCTATTTTTTGTTACACGCCCTGTATTCACAAAAATGCATAGTGTCTCTGGGTGAAACCAGGAAGGGGTGTGGTCAATCAGTAGCTGCGCTTCCGCAGGAATATTTTCTGAACTGAGCGTGCTTAAGTTTTGCCGATAGTACATGTAGGCGGGATCGTCCACTGTGACCCAAGGCCACGCAACGGAGGGATGCGTGTCTGGCAAACAAATGAGCCGCGCAGATAAAGTGGCAAACATTTCCGTGCACATCCTACGTAGCAGTGGGCGGTCGATTTAACTACAATCTAATTTTTAATTCGACAGAATTCTGACAGCTCTAATTTTTTGACACTTCAGATATCATAAACCTTTTCTGCCTTGTCATTTTTATAAGTTATTTATATGACTAGATTTTTTTGGACATAAAATAACAAAAAATATGAAAGAGAATGAGATCAAGTAAACTATATGACAATGTAAATAGTGTTTGTTCTGTACACTTAATGCACACTAACTAAAATATTAATTTTAAAATTATCAGTAAATTTTTATGTTTTAGTTTTCATCATTGAAACCTTAAATTCAAGAAAGATTTTTTTAATTTCGCTTAAATGCGTTCCGCTTTTAGTAGGGCCGTTTTATTATTGGTAACACTTCTGAAATGTCAGAATTCCGTCGAATTAATAATCAGACTATAGACACGTATGTAGGTACCTCAATGTGTAAATCCTATAAAGAATTGTCACCCATTTCAAATAATAACATGACCATTTCAACCGTAGCTAAAACTCGTAGAACGAACGCTACGGCGTAGCCAATCGCTACGAGCCTCTATGAATCATGTATATGATTCATAGAGGCTCGTAGCTATTGGCTAAAAAGTAAAAAAAAAATCAGCTGTCCCCACATTTTGACGAGTTATGTGAACATAAATTTAGGGAACTGTTGATTTTTTTTCGCGATTTCATGTTTGTTCCCATAGTAACAGTTGTTGAGAGATTGTGCGTTATTTAAGGTCAATAATATCTGATCAGCTAAAAAAGTCCTGAAAATATTCCCTTTTTACCCAAGATACAGGCTGAAAATGTTACTTATATATTACTTTATTTATAAAAAATAAAAAAAATAAATTCTTTTCAAATATAAAATGAATAGGAATACATCAAAATATCGTTATCAACTCATCTGAATATAGCTAAACATTTACAAGCAAATTCTGACCTTAATACTAGCACAAAAGGTGGTTATTTACTTCACATAATATTTTCCAAAAACGTCTTCGTGGAAATATGGACCTTATGCGGAAAGGAAATAGGGTTTTATTTTGAACAAATTGTGTCAAGAAGAGATCGCCCTAGTGATATTTGCTTGACCTATAAAAGGACTATTATCATTTAGATCGCCGTAGCATCCGAGGATTTGGATATTTTAATGGATAAAAAGAGATCAAAGGTTATAGTGATCACAAATAGTGGAAAAAATAAAAGTCGTGGAAAAATAGAGCTTCTTTTGCACGATAAATGAAACATTGAAACTAACTCTGGCAGGAAGAAAAAGAAGCAATCAATCTGCCTAGCCTTTTCCCAACTATGTTGGGGTCGGCTTCCAGTCTAACCGGTTGCAGTTGAATACCAGTATTTTACATGGAGCGACTGCCTATCTGACCTCCACAACCCAGTAACTGGGTAATACGATACCTCTTGGTAAGACTGGTTGTCAGACTTTCGGGCTTCTGACGACCCATAACGACTGTCAAAGATCCACGAATGCCAGCCGGGACCAACGGCTTAACGTGCTTTCCGAGGCACGGAGGAGTCTCGGTATGTAAAGATGGTCACCCATCCACTAACCAACCCCGGCAAGCGTAGCTTAACCTGATGGATCGACCCATGCGGCTGATATTAATTAGCCACGAGCTCCTCGAGCAGGAAGAAAAAGAAGCACTGGCTTATTATTATATTTTTAACTGACTTCGAAAAAGGAGGAGGTTTTAATAGGTTCGTTTTTATGTATTTTTTTGTATGTATGTTCATCTATATTTTAGTAAATTATGGGCGATTTTGAAAATTCTTGGTTAGTTTTCGAGTTAGCTTTGATTCCACGCTGCGTATCTTGATGATGCTATAAGAGTTCCTGTCACTGATGTTTACATAGCAAGTAGTGGTCGAATTGGTGTTGGGTAGGTGCCGATAAAGCTTACACCACACACACCACACCACACTACCACACACCACATTAGTTAGTAACCTATTATCTTACATAGCTTTCTCCCGCGGCTTCGCCCGCATAGTATGTCGATAAAAAGTAGCCTATGTTCTTTTCCAGGTCATGGTCTACCCGTGTAAGCAATTTCATCCAAATCCGTTCAGCTGTTTTAGCGTGAAAGCGTTACGAACATAAAAACTTGCTTTCGCTCATTATTTTTGCTGCGGAGTTATTTTAAAACAGTTATATCTCCGAAGATATTCATTGAAATGAAATGATGTATAGGGCAATTTTGTTCAAAATTAAATACTTGTGATAAATAACGTATTTATTGGGATAAGGACTAATACGATATTTGTGAAAACACCTTCGCAAATAATGCATTATTTTATAACAAATTTGATTACCATTAAAACAGTTATAGTGAGACAGCCTTAAAAGATAGACATATGCTATTGCGGACTTTTTTTTAGTACTTTTTAAGATAAACATTTCTCTCATATATGATTTTTGCGTAACTTTAACCGTTTACGCAGCGCACGCAACAGAAGCTCTCAAAAGGAATAAATTTTCCCCGTTTTTGCAACATTTTTCATTGATGCTCCGCTCCTATTAATCGTAGCGTGATGTTATACAGCCTATAGCCTTCCTCGATAAATGGGCTATCCAACACTAAAAGAATTTTTCAATTCGAATCAGTAGTTCCTGAGATTAGCGCGTTCAACCAAACAAACAAACAAACTATTCAGCTTTATAATGTTAGTATAGTATAGATAATATACAGGATGTGGCTTAAATTGTGGTCCAACGTGAAGGGGTCGTTACCGTATATTCAGCTATCACATACCACAATTTGAACCATTTTTTCTAGTCTCAGAATAAAATATTTTTACATTAAATATTATTTGAAATATTGACACCTTGCTTTACTAATTTGTCTGTATTTTTTAAATAACATTATTTTTTTAATTTTGTTTTTTGTTTATAGCTGTGAAATACATGAGCTGTCACATGCAAATAATTTTATAAATGTACTTACTTGATTAATTTAAAAAAAATGTATTCCGAGACCTAGGAAAAAAAATGGTTCAAACCGAAACTTTGGACCTCTATTTACGCTACACCCTGTATACATATATAATACATTTGTAATCACATTCTCGAAAACGGTTCTAACGACTTCGATGAAAGTTACAATATAGGAGTTTACGTGGGGCTTATTTCTGAGAAAATTAATTTTCTCTATTTACACCCGAGCAGAGCTCGGTCGCCCAGGTACCTACTTAGTACGAGTATAGATTTATGTTGTAAAACAACAATAAACTAATTAATTACTTACACTAAATTAGAAGTCAGGAGATAAGTTTCTATATTGCCCAAACAAAAACTCTCTTAGCGAAAGCAAAAACAAAAAAATCAATCTTCTAACAGCAATAACCCCGTATTTTTCCCCACACGATCTTCAAAAACTCTTCCCATTTACACGAGCAGCATCTGACACGCGTATCCCATTCTTCTCGTCCGCGGAAAGTTCCCACTTCCCTGTATATTTACATAAATCAATCTATATTGATTGGTTTCCGCGTACGTAGAAGGGTAAGTAATATAATATGGGTAACGTATGTATTCATATACGGATTCTTTTGTGTTTATTTTTATTATGTGTGAGTTTTAGCGTTATAAAAATATAGATGCCTGATTTTTCATTCGACGGAATTCTGACAGCTGTAATTTTTTGACACTTCAGATATAACTTTTTCCGTATTGCCCTTTTTATAAGATAATTATGTAACTAGAATTTTTTGGATATAAAATAACAAAAATATGAAAGAGAATGAGATCATGTAAACTATATGACAATGTAAATAGTGTTTGTTCTGTGGATTCAATGCACTCTAACTAAAATATTAATTTTATACGGCTAAATGGAAAAAAAGAGTAAAAGAACATATTTTTTAAATGTTTATTTAGGTATCATTATCACTAATATCATCATCGTTGTCTGTCTGTAGTTACAAGAAGCGAAGATTTTACAAACAAAAATGTATTGCTAAAAAAGGTTTGTAACCTATGGATGGATTAGTGGACAGGGATTCCTGTGTATTATAGGTATGAAGCTACAAGTACGTAGCGGGCTCGACCTGTCGGGCTAATTCAGTGTGGGCTGCCGCGCACCGTCACCGTACACCCACAGTCAGAAGGTATAAGAGTTACGCGATAGAAAGAGAGGCAACATCTAGGTGAATAAGTAGGTAATTAACGCTGTGCGACCTGAATTGCACTTTATTGTGTCGTAGCAAGAGTCGCTATTTATTTAAATGATTTTGCGGAGTGAATCTTCTGTACTGTACTTTTATGTATTCTGTGGGTGTACACAAAAAAAATAGATCAACATACAAAAGCACAATTAGGTACAGACAACAGTACATTCAGGTTATACCAAACTGTCAAATTTCTCCAAATGATTTTAAACCTTAAAATGTTGACGGTCAAGTTCAAAATCGAATGAGAAAATTTGACAGTTTGTAGTAACTTGACCTGCTGCCGTGTGGAAATGACTACAAGTTGTAACTTAAATAACGCACATCAAAATAATTATACTTTTTTGAAAATGTACTGTAGAGGTTTGATGCTTTGGCCTCGACAATGTTATACTGGCTGACATTCAATCATTCAAATATTTAATGTGTTCTAGAAAGAAAAACGAAACTCGTTTTTCTTGGTAGGATGACATACAGATTCTGGTAGGGCTCCGCTTAGGCAGTGTGATTTACTGTTATCTTGGAATAGAGTTATTATTATAAATATAGGGTGACTGGTAATTAGACACATGATTATACTCATGATAACAAACAACTATTACTATGGAACCAAACCTGAAATCGCGAAAAAATAATCAGCTGCCCCATACATTCATGTTCGCATAACTCGTCAAAATGTAGGGAGCAGCTGATTTTTTTTACGCGATTTCAGGTTTGGTCCCATAGTAAAAGTTGTATGTTATCATGAGCACAATCATGTGTTTAAATCAATCAATCTGCCTAGCCTTTTCCCAACTATGTTGGGGTCGGCTTCCAGTCTAACCGGATGCAGCTGAATACCATTATTTTACATGGAGCGACTGCCTATCTGACCTCCACAACCCATTAACTGGGTAATACGATACCCCTTAGTAAGACTGATTGTCAGACTTTCGGGCTTCTGACGACCCGTAACGACTGTCAAAGATCCACGAATGACAGCCGGGACCAACGGCTTAACGTGCTTTCCGAGGCACGGAGGAGTCTCGGTATGTAAAGATGGTCACCCATCCACATTCATGTGTTTAAGTATCGGTCACTTATTACCAGTCACGGCATTACGGCATAAGTCTTTCGTCTCCCGCCCTGTCTTTATTTTCTGTAGTTACGAAATCCCCCAGTAAAGGACCTGCGAGTACCGGGTTACAGAACTTTTCTCTGCGTATTTCGTTTTCAGCCTCACAAAAGCTATTCTAACGTCCTTTTCAGAGCTACATAAAAATAAAAGCTATATTATTCGACTTGTCAGCCAAAACCACTGGAATATTCTCACGTAACCGAACACAGGCACTTGGCCATATGCAAATAAATGCATACGATACTGTGCCGTGTACTCTAAATAAAAAAAATACACAAATAAACATACACACAAACACATAAATGCAAACTCAAACGCAAACTCAAACTCAAAGCATTTCTTTTAAATAAACCAATTACAGGCACTTTTGAATTGTCAATGGGTCGGTCAGTCAGAAAGATGAAGCTAGTTGCCCATTCCAAAGCGTAGTAGATCCCTATGGAAAAGAACGGGCAAGAAACTCCACGGACACTCTTTTAAATCATAATATTTTTACAAAACATTGGTTACATCTTTCATGTTGAAAATATACATGTGAGAACAATGTAGAAAGACGTGCACGTTAAAAAGCGTCTGTAATAAAAAGATAAAAACTAAAACAACTAAATTATTGCATTTTATATAACGTGGAGCGATAGTGCGCCGGCCTTTTTGGGGTTATGTAAATAAAATGTGATACAAAAAATGTGAAAGGAACGGTCGAACTGGGGACTCCGTTAAGAATGGAAAGAATTTTTACGAGATGAGTAGCCATAGAGTCGTAAAAACTATAATTTCTAGTATTCTTCCATAAAATTAAGAACATAAAATAGCTAGACTAGATCTAGGGATGTTTTAGAACGGCCTTCGTTAGTCAGCAGTGATGTATTATCAATTAACTCAGCCAATCGCAGTCCACTGCTGGACATAGGCCTCTCCAAGGTTGCGCCACAACACCCTGTCCTCCGCCTTCCGCATCCAGTCTGCCCCAGCCACTTTCTTCAGGTCATCGGTCCATCTAGCTAGGGGGCGTCCCACACTACGCTTACCGATACGCGGTCTCCACTCTAGGACTCGTCTGCTCCACCGGCCAACGGTCCTTCGACAAACATGGCCAGCCCACTGCCACTTCAGTTTGCTTACTTTGAAAGCTATGTCAGTTACTCCGGTTCTATTCCGCATAACTTCATTCCTGATTTTATCCTTCAAAGAAACTCCGAGCATAGCCCGCTCCGCTCGCTTATAATAGGTCTTTACCTATGAAATCGCCGTTTTGTATGAAAAAATTTAAACGATTTTTTTTCATGCATTTTTTATTTGTATTAATCGAAGTAATCACCCATGCAATCAATGCATCTTTGCCAACGCAGTGGCAGTTTATTGATGCCCTTCTTAAAGAAATCAGCTGGACGGGAGGCAACAAATTCTTCAAAGGCATTTTGTACTGCCTCTCGGGTATTGAATTTTTATCCCGCCAAGAAGTTATCCAAGTTCTGGAAAAAGTAGTAGTCTGTAGGCGCAAGGTCTGGTGAGTAGGGCGGATGACGGAGAGCTTCCAACCCCAGTTCTTGCAACTTGGAGACCGTCTGCTGTGCAGTATGAGGTCGCGCGTTGTCGTGCAGGAGCAGCGGAGACGAGCAATTGACCAATGCTGGCTGGAGATGTGCCAGCTTCTCCATCATTGTGTTCAGTTCTTCACAGTACACATCTGAAGTAATGCTCACCCCGTTTGGTAAGAAGCTGTGATGAATCACACCGGCGCTAGACCACCAAACAGTGACCATCACTTTTCTAGGGGTAAGTTTTCGTTTAGGGCATTGTTTAGGTGCTGAACCAGGATCCAACCAACCTGCTGAGCGCTTGCGGTTATCAAACAGAATCCATTATTCATCGCAGGTAACAATGCGGTTCAAAATTCCTTCATTTGTGTGTCTGTTGAGCAGTGCAAGGCACGTCTCGACGCGTACTTCGCGCTGGCGATCATTGAGTTCGTAGGGCACCCATTTGTCAAGCTTTTTTACCTTGCCAATTTGACGCAAATGAACCAATATTGTTTTGATGCTAACGTTGAAAGCTGCTGCTAATTCAGCCGTAGATTGTGTATCATCAGCTTCCACAATCGCCTTTAATTCGTCATTGTCGACCAAAGTCTTCGGACGATCGCGAGGTTCATTTTTCAGGTCGAAATTTCCAGAACGAAAGCGAGCAAACCAATAACAAGTGGTGCGTTGGTTTGTAGTGTTAGCTCCGTAAACGTCGTTGATGTTGCGTGCCGCTTGTGCCGCATTGCTGCCACGACGGTACTCATATTCCATAATTACTCGAATTTTTAACGTATCCATGATGACGAAAAAGATTGAAATGCGATGAAAATGTAACACTAATCAATAAACAAATGACTACTTTTGGAAAAAAAAATCCATGTTTTTAAAATAAAATTAATTTGAAATTAGAATTCTTAGCCAAACAAAAATTATTTTGATTTGAAATGGCCAGTACTGCAGAACGGCAATTTCATAGGTAAAGACCTAATATTAGCTGCGCATATTTTAGTTAGCTCTTAGCTCACTTAACTTAGTTTGCAGTTTGCACACAAGTATGAAAAACCGGCCAAGTAGGAGTCGAACTCGCGCACGAAGGATTCCGTATCATTATCTATAAAAACGGAAAAAAAAAAACACGTTTGTTGTATGGGAGCCCCCTTAAACATTTGTTTTATTTTAATTTAATTATTTATTTTTAAAGTGAATATATAACTAAATATTCTGTGAATATTTCAAGCGTCTACCGAGCAATATCGAGCAAAAACGAGCAAAAAAATCACGTTTGTTGTATGGGAGAGCCCCCTTAAATATTTATTTTACTCTGTTTTTTAGTATTTGTTGTTGAAGCGGCAACAAAAATACATCATCTGTGAAAATGTCAACTGTCTAACTATCACGGTTCATGAGATACAGCCTGGTGACAGACGGACAGCGGAGTCTTAGTTATAAAAAAATAAATAAAATACCTTTATTTCAGACCTAGAGTTCATAAGTTGTAAGAGGTTAGTAACAGATTGTGCTTATATGCTATGTTAGTGTTATTAATACCTATTTAATTTCATTTAATTATGATCCTCTAACTACCTCCAGTCCGCTCTGCCAGCAATCATTCAATAGGGTCCCGTTTTACCTGTGAGTACGGAACCTTAAAAACTGCGTAAACTAACTTAGCTTAGCTCTTGGTCTGTAACCGACGTAAACATCTGATACCAAAAAAAAACAATAAATATTTTATTTTATTATCACACACCCACACGAATTTTACTTGTGTCTCGATCTCTTCACACCGCTCCTCATAATGTTGTATTACAAAAGTTCTTTGGGACAAAAAACGACCTTATTTTAAGAGCAGAAATACTATTACCGCTATAATAAATTTCTATCGAGGTCGTAAAATTCTGAGAGTTGGGATGGAGTGGGGGTAGGAATGTACTACAAATGGTACGGGTTACACCGTACAGTATTTTAGTAAACGCAAACAAAATTGAATTTCGCAGTGTTGAAATGGAAAATGGTTGTCATTCCGTGTCAAATCAAAGAGCGTGAGTTATCAAAAGTGCTAACCGCGTTAGTTATAACACAACACACCGGGTTGTTAAATAATAAACAAGAGATTAACAAAACAAAAGATATCTTTTTTTCCGGTATCCTCACTTACCCAGGTGAGCCGTTAAAGCGGTGTATACTTTTATCGTATTGGGTCGTTCCGATGGCACAGTTATTGCAAGAAATCGGCCAAAGTAAGTACCTATTATACCCTTATACGTAAAAACGTTAGCCTGAATCACTGCATATCTAAGAAAGGTTATCCGGAATTGCTATCACGTTTAAGAGTCCATTTAGAATTACAGCTTCGGTCATCAGTTTTGTTTTACTTCGTCCTTCCTAACATCGCCATCTGCGTCGATAAACTTTTCCCGAATACTTCGTGTTTCGCTTCCAGTCTAAACATCATAACCAGCCTATATGGATTAAAAACAAAAAATATGAACAAGTATATAAAAAAGGAGGGGAAATAATCATAGGGCATCAAAAAATTCGTCCGCATCGCTGTCGACAGGAAAAGTGCCCAAAAGGCTGGCAGCATTGCCACGTTGTATGGCAATGCTAATTCTTTGGCCAAAAAATAGGCCAGCCTTTTGGTCACGTGTAGAGTCGACCAACCGCTAGGCGATGTCCCGAAAAACTAAAAGGGCACTCGGACCCCATGGCCCTAGTGTTTCAACCCCAAACGGCTCAAACATATAAGTTCCAATAAGATTAGAGTATTTGCGCCGTTTGAGGTTTTCCGCACCCGCAGCAGCCGCCCCAGCACAGCCCACCGTGCTAGGAAGATGGGATGGCGCAAGGGTGTCAATACACGTTGCATCCCACACCAAAGGCCTACCTACCTTCCAGGGCATTATGGTCATTCCGTCTGGTCTCTTCCCATCGTCGCGTGCCAAGCCAATGGGTTCTAAAACAGCTGGCACCAATATGGATTGGAAATCATCAAATGACTTCTCCCGCTCTTCGTGTCAGACTTTTACTGACTAAAACCCACCCGTGTACCTTTAGTTGCCCGTGCCAGGGCTACGGTAACTTTTTCGAACAACCCGCGACCCCGGTGGCTGGGACACAGGCCTCCTGTCAATGAGAGGGAGGGGGCCGTAATCCACCACGCGGGCCCAGTGCGGGTTGGTAGATGTCACATGTGTTCGAATTTTTGGTTCTAGGACATGCTAGATTCCTCACGATGTTTTCCTTCACCGTTTTGAGAGCTGTGATGATGAAATAATTTACATAAAGTAAAGCGCCCGTCAGAGTTCGAATCTATGACCTACAACTCGTAAGTCGCGGTCGTTACCACTGGGCCACCACTACACGACCACCTGCTGGGCACCACCGGTTGCAGCTGATTACCAGTATTTTATGTGGAGCATCTTCCACTATCTACCCTCGCTGAATCATCGCTGAACCGAGCCAGGCCAAATGCACTCCGCATTTTAGGTATGAAGCTACAAGTACGCGGCGGGCTCGACTTGTCGGGCTAATTCAGTGTGGGCTGCCGCGCACCGGACGGCTCGCACGTTAGTTCGATACTCACTCACGCGCCGCGTCGTAAAAGTTGACAACCCTAACGAGTCAGAAGGTGTAAGTTACGCAATAGAAAGAGACGCAAGTTCTAGGTGAATATAACTGTAGGTAATTAACGCTGTGCGACCGGATTTGCACTTTATTGTGTCGTAGCAAGAGTCGCTATTTATTTAAATGATTTTGTGGAGTGAATCTTTCGTTACTTGTATTATGTATTCTGTGGCCGAGCGCCTTTTTCCCAAACAAACAAACATTATATTCATCATCATCTGCCTAGCCTTTTCCCAACTGTGTTGTATCAGCTTCCAGTCTAACCGGATGCAGCTGAATACCTGACCTCCACAACCCAGTTACTGAGTAATACGATACCCCTTGGTAATACTGGTGGTCATACTTTCGGGCTTCTGACGATCCGTAACGACAGTCAAAGATCTATGAACGACAGTTGGGACCTAAATCAAAATCAAATCAAATCAAAATATTTATTTGCTAGAATACGGTACATAAGGTGTTAATTTGTTTAGTTCAGCGTATCCTGCCATAACATGGCGTGCAAATGTATTTAAAAATCATGCGATGTCAAAATTAATCTAAGTTACAAATTACAGAGTCTATTGACTTGTCTTCTAAATAGTCCTTAATGGTGTAATATCGTTTAAATAGTAAAAATTTGAAAAGCATTTTTTTAAACATTGTCAGCGGTAAATCTTGAATACTATTTGGTAAATGATTGTAGATAATAATCGACATGCAGTATACATTTTTCATAAATAATTTTAGTTTTATTTGTGGCAGCCGAAGTCTGTCTTTATGTCTTGTTCGGCTATTTGGCCTTTCAGTGCTAATTTCAAATAAATCGTAATTTCTTTTAACAAAAATACAAATTTCAAAAATATATAAACACGGCAAAGGTAGAATTTTAAGTTTTTGAAATAGTGGCTTACAGCTGTCTAAAAAGTGAGCTCCACAAATTGCTCGAATACATTTTTTTTGAGCTTTAAAAACTCTGTCAAAATCTACTGAGTTACCCCATATTACAATGCCGTATCTAAGCACGGACGATACATAACCATGGTAAGCCAGCGTTGCAGTATCACAGTTTACTGTTTGCCTAATTCGTTTCAAGACATAAATAAAACGATCTATTTTTACCAGGATTTTATCTATGTGCGTTTTCCAGTTGCAATTTTTGTCGATCGTTATACCTAAGAATACACAATTATCGACAGTAGTCAATTGAGAATCTTTATAATTAATGTCTAGTTTATTTATGTTTGCATTGTATGTATGAAATTGTATTATGTTTGTTTTAGTCATATTTATTTTTAAATTATTTTTTTCTAGCCAATCAATTGCATTATCCAGAGCTTGGACGATTTCTTTTTCTAAATTTTTGTTACTGTCACTCTTAATCATTATTGTAGTGTCATCCGCGAACAGTATGCAATCTTTACCTATGGCCTCTGGAATGTCGTTGATGTAAACTAGAAAGAGTAGCGGGGATAAGATTCCTCCCTGTGGCGTGCCATAGTTATTTTGTTTGTATTCCGACCTATAGGTTTTTTGTTCATTTTGACACGTTTTTGTTATTTCCACGCATTGTACTCTTTCAGAAAGATAACTTTTGACCCAGTCGTTGGCCTTACCCCGGATTCCATAATGCTCAAGCTTAGAGGGTAGTGTTTTATGGCAAACAAAATCAAAGGCTTTTGTCATGTCTAGAAACACGCAACTTCTTAGATTTTTGATTTAAGCTTTCAGTTATGTATTTTACTAGCGCAAAACATGCTAAAGCAGTGGAACTTCCCTTCCTAAAACCGAATTGTTCTTTTTTAAGAATATCACATGATAATAAAAAGTTCTCTATTTTAATGCACATAACTTTCTCAAAGATTTTAGATAGTACTGGTATCAAAGTTATTGGGCGATAATTGCTCATGTCAGTTTTTACACCTTTCTTATAAAGAGGTTTGACAATTGACCTTTTCAGACGTGTTGGGAATACTCCTTCTGATAGAGATAGGTTTATAATGTAGGTTAAGGGAGACACTAGACTCATGGCACATATTTTTAACACTTTAGTGCTCAGGTCGTCATAACCAGTCGAGTTAGTGTTTCTTAGACTGCAAATTATTTTATAAATGTCCGATTCATCTACTGGTGTTAGGAAAATGCTTTTAGGATTTTGAGGAGTGTTTATTTTCATGTTATATTTCGAGTCCTTATGCGCAGTATTGGTCGTCTTTGTTTGGGATATATAGTAGTCATTAAATAAGTCACATATTTGGTTTGGATTGTCATAAACTTTACTATTAGCATTCACTGCGTCAACTTCAGAGTTACTTGTCATATTATTTGTGTTTGTTTTAATCACGTTCCAGGCCGCTCTACTTGTATTCTTGGCCTTATTTATGTAGTCTAAGCTATTAATCTGCTGAGCCTTGTGTATGCATTTTTTCAGTATTTGAGTGTAGTCGTCATATTTCTTTTTGTTTTGTTTTTTGTTATGTTTGTAGAGATGATATTTTAAATATAATGTTCGTTTTTTAACGCAGCATCTTTTTATACCCTTGGTTAGACCTCTATTTTTCACTTGTTTACAAGTATTTTTAACTTTAACTATAGGAAAGCATAAATTATAGAAAAGGGTAATTATATCGTGTAGTCTATCGAAGGCGTTGTTTGTTGTTTGAGCTTCGTAAACTTCAGAAAAGGATAGACTTGAGATGCAGTTATTAAATTTTATTATATTTTCGTACCTACGGCTTAACGTGCTTTTCGAGGCACAGAGGAATCTTGGTATGTAAAGATGACCACCCATCCACGGTCCAACCAAATGACCAAGGTTATGTCTGAACTAAAGAGACTGACCCCTAAGTTTCTTTCACCATTTATTATCAGGGGTAGTCAGTTAAGTAATGTCGACTACAACCAACTTATTTTTTTTTAATATGACGTCTAAATATGATTTCGTTATCCTATATAACATTATTTTTAGTATATGCGAAACCTGAATATAGTTTGTTCAGAATAAATAACTGAATTGTTTCCAATAACTTTTATACAGTGTTATATTTTGCCCCAAAAATCTTTAAAAAAGGTTACAATATGGACACCGCGCGACGAACACAAGTCACGGCAGGTTATAGCGGCACTAGGCACGGGCGCACAGCGGGCGCCGCGTGGTGATCATGTTTTTGTACGGACAACCAGGTAACATAACAAGCTTAATAACTTTGTGATTTTTCATGATACAGTTTTGAAATTTTGTACATAGATTCTTCATAAAAATACTAGACACGTGTTTAGCATATACTAAAACTAATGTTGCATACAGAATATACAATTCCATTTCATTTTATTATATACTAGCTTCTGTCGCGACTTCATCCGCGTGAAAGAAGATCATTCACCGTCCAAAAATTTTTGGGTTAAATGTGAAAGTGCCGCCGGCGCCGGCTAAACAAAAAAAAAAGCTATTTTCCGAAAGAATACGTTTTTCTCTATTTATTTCTGTTTTTATTTTATTGTTTTAATATTATCCTTTTAAATAATACATACTGATAACAGTATTTTTCAAACTGGTATAACAGAGCAGGGAATGGCCCTACAGATTTGATCCCAAAGTGAAAAGTGAAGAGGATTACATATTATAATGAAATATAACTTCTTTTTTGTTTGGCCCAAAAATAATGATTTTCTTTCTTGTTCCCCCGACCCACCCCGTCGCATCACGTCGCCTGCCCGCGCTATTACTTCGTTTTTGCTTATCGTTCTTTCTGACTTTTTTTCTTTTTGCTTCTTCTCTCTTCTCTCTCTCTCTCTCTTTCTTTGCTCTTCTTTTTTTTTCTTTCTTTTTTTTTTTTTTTTTTGCCCTAATGTGAAGTTATGTAGCCTATTAGCCTTTCACAAGAATTGGGCTATTTAATGCAAAAAGAATTTTTCAAATCCGACTCGTAGTTCCAGAGATTAGCGCGTTCAATCAAATAAATAAACTCTGCAGTTTTATATTATAGAAAGAAGATATTCGATTTTGCCAACGTGCCAAGTGATGCCAAGCCGAAATGAGTGATGCCACGCCGGGGGTGTTACATACATGTTACACCCCTTACACTTCGGTGTGACACGCGCCCCAACCGCCTGTAATGAAGATCGGTGTTCGTTCGAGTCGACGAGCCACCGTCATTTGTTTATATTAGTTTTAAACACAGCTCTTCCCCTTTTTACTAGCGTTTACTACCTCAGTTACTTGTTCAAAGGAATGAGAGTGGAGTTGGTTGAAAATATTAGGGAACTTAGGTAAAACTTTATTCTTGTGTCTAAGTCGCAGTAAGTTGGTTGTAGCTGTGATATAGATTATATCAAACTCAAACTCTCAAACTCAAAGCATTTATTTCAAATAAACCAATTACAGGCACTTTTGAATTGTCAATGGGTCGGTCAGTCAGAAAGATGAAGCTAGTTGCCCATTCCAAAGCGTAGTAGATCCCTATGGAGAAGAACGGGCAAGAAACTCCACGGACACTCTTTTCAATCAAAATATTTTTACAAAATATTGGTTACATCGTTCATGTTGAGTCTATTTTATCCAGTCTGAAACCTGGTTGACCTAATTGGTCCCCATTTCTAGTCCTATAATTGTGTCTTTCACCTCTTTTACCGAAAAGATTTAGATTTTTCCTTACGTACATGATGTTTTCATAGATATATTGACAAGGTACCGTCATGATGTTAATATCTTTAAACAGTTCCCTTAGAGAATCGTGCCTGCGGAGGCCATATATTGCTCTGATGGCTCTTTTCTGCAGAATAAAAATAGTTTATATATATATATATATATATATATATATATATATATATATATATATATATATATATATATACATATATATATCTGTATCTGCAGCCCGTCCCCATAGTAAAATACCGTAAGACATAATACTATGAAAGTAACTGAAATAGATTGACGGATTTTTCTCACCGCATATGCTGCTGAACTTAGCCGTCCTGCAAGAGATGTTAAATGTTAATCCTTAGGGATATAGCTATCTACCGTAATATAAACTGTCGGAGTGCTCTAATTTTGCTACTGCGACCAATTTCAACGTAGCGCTCGTTTGGCTCACGCGTAGTTGGTCACAGTTCTAACCTAACCTAACGTAAACTATTTGGTCGGAGTGCCCTAATACTTGTATTCCTAGTAAGATAAGAAAGGCACCAACCTGGGCACTTTCATAGACATCGAAGGAGCCTTCGACAAAACTAACTTCTCCAGCATCACCAGCTCTCCAGACATGTCTCATCATAATGTCATGAGAAGTTACTCCATGGAGTAGAATAGGTACTAACGGACTGGATTACAAACATGTTAAGTAAACGAGTGGTTCGCCTTGAGGGTGAGCAGCAGTTGGCCATGATAGCCAAAGGCTGCCCCAGGGAGGGGTGCTGTCGCCTCTACTATGGAATATGGTGAATAGGTTATGCAGACGACCTCGTAATCATTGTGTCACGGAAGGTGACAGAAACGATCTGCAACCTTACTCATCATGCGCTACATATTGTAGAAAGATGGTGCAGGGACTTTGACCTATCAGTGAACCCCACTAAAATTGAACTATGTATATAAAAAAATCTTTTCTCTTTATATATTGGTTAAGATACACTAGTTTACTAGGAGAAGCTCGTGGCTAAGTAATAATAGCCGCACGGATCGATCCATCAGGTTAAGCTACGCTTGCCGGGGTTGGTCCGTAGATGGGTGACCATCTTTACATACCGAGACTCCTCCGTGCCTTGGGAAGCACGTTAAACCGTTGGTCCCGGCTGTCATTTGTGGATCTTTGACAGTCGTTACGGGTCGTCAGAAGCCCGATAGTCTGATAACCAGTCTTACCAAGGGGTATCGTATTGCCCAGTCACTGGGTTGTGGAGGTCGGATAGGCAGTCGCTCCATGTAAAATACTGATATTCAGCTGCATCCAGTTAGACTGGAAGCCGACCCCAACATAGTTGGAACAAGGCTACACACACAAGATTGATACACTAGTTTACCTGAACTTTTCATCATTTTTGTCTATAAGTACATAATAATTATTCTAAAGAGGTAAAATTTGTTAGTTTATGTGTATGGGGTAATCTTCGGAACTGCTGATCCGATTCCGAAAATTCTTTCACTAATATGAAGCTACAGTATCCGCGTGCTAAAGGTTTTTTTTGTTAATTTTGTTGTGTTTTAAATGCTCCTTTTTTACTGTTTGTATTTCATAAGCGTGTCCCAAATAAAATATTTTTTCTTTATTTATTTCTTTCACATTTTATGTTAAAACAAGAAATTTCACGCGGACGAAGTCGCGGGCTGAAGCTAGTCTACAATAAAACTATTAACAACATATTATAACTTAAACCCTACCCTCTACAAATCTTCACAAAACGCCCACAGCGTTCCTTCACCAAAACTACACTTCTGGACACATCTATTGGCCCACCTTAGAGTTTAGGTTTCGATGGCCCCTACCGAAATATGATTGCTAGATTGAACAAAAACTGTTGATACAGTTTTAAACCTGATACATTTTACCATCTTTTTCGATCGTATTGTTTTAAATTTGAATTCATAATACCATACGACATGGAGCTACGCCTAACAAGTCGGATATGCGCCTTGTTAAAGGCAATTGATTTTTGAATAAAAAACATGTTTTATCAAATAAAGGTTTAATTTAATAACGCGTGTTGCCTCCATGGGCACCTACCACAGCTCTCATACGATTAGGCATAGAGTTTATCAACCGCTCTATGAAATTTTGAGGGATCATCTCCCATTCCTCTTCTATGGCAGTTTTCAACTCCTGCATCGTCTGGGCAACTGGCTGACGAGCCCTAACACGTCTTTTTAGCTCGTCCCACATGTGCTCAATGGGGTTCATGTCTGGGCTTCTGGCTGGCCAGTCCATAACTGTGATGTTCACATCCCGAAGATATTCCCTGACGATGCCGGCCGCATGGGCTCTTGCATTATCATGCATAAAAAGGAAATTTGGGCCCACATAGTCCGCGTATGGTATCACGTGAGGTTCTAAGCACTCACGAATGTACCTTTCAGCATTTAATGTTGGCAGCCGTGGTCCTGTAACAATCTCAAGTTGAATTTTGCCGCTCGCGGATATACCGCCCCAGACAGTCCATGAGCCACCACCATAAGCAACCCTCTCTTCAAAGCAGCATTGTGCGAAACGCTCTCCCTTACGTCGGTAGACCTTCTTCCTTCCATCATTGCCATGTAACACAATTTAAGACTCATCAGAAAAGAGTACACGGCTCCAATCTTGCTGTGTCCAATTTAAATGACTGCGTGCGAAATGAAGGCGCGCTGTTCGGTGGGCTCGCGTTAGTTTGGGGCCATTAGCTGGCTTGTGTGGTACCATATCGCGTTCTTTTAACCTTCTCCGAACAGTTCGAGCGCTCACAGATACTCCGTGGAAGTCGCGAAGTTGGTTTTGTATCTCAATGGAGGTAAGGTGACGATTTCTCAAGCTGGTCGTCACGATGAATCGATCCTGTCTTTCAGTTGTGACCCGAGATCGTGGCCTTCTTTGGCGACGAACAAAGCCGCCAGTCTCTAGGTACCTCCGATAAACATTTCGGACCGCAGATCGACTTAAATTAAGTTGAGCACTCACGTTTCTTTGGCTGTGTCCGGCCTGAATAAGTGCCACAGCTTGGGCGGCGACTTCAGGTGAAGTATCCATAGATTATTGATAGAACCTCACCTTAATGTTAAGAATAAGTAATGTTTGTTGCAAAACCAAAGATATCAATCACTTTTTTAAGAATTAAATCCAAGTAAACCAATAAAACCAAGTTTTCTTAGTATTCGATTGTTTGATATCAACAAACAGGCTCCAAATTGTCTTTTGTTTCTTTAAATTCTGTGTTCGAAATTCAAAAAAAGACTATTGAATGAAATTGTGAATGTGCCAGGTTCAAAACTGCATAAAAACTTTTTGCTCGACCTAATATAAAATTTTAGCTAGGACCAAACGAAACTGAAAATACAAGGTGGGCCAAAAGATGTGTCCAGAAGTGTATTTCAATAACTTTCAATTGTAAAAAGTTTTAACAGTACAGTGCTCGTCTTATCTTACGCCCGTTCCAACCTTGTAGCCAACGTTGGCCCTAACGCTACTAGTCCAATTTGTACATCGAGAAATTTGTGATAAATTTTATATTCTTTTAAAGAACAAAGAAGAGAGATTTTTTTTATTTCTATAAATAGGTTTTTAAGACACGTGCGGATTTATCAGGTTAAGCTACGCTCGCCGGGGTTGGTCCGTAGATGGGTGACCATCTTTATTTATTTATTTATTTATTTATTCAATTGGTCTTACGAGCTAACAGACATACCATCCAAAACGCTCATAAGATTAACCAACAATTCAATTGTGGCTACACACACTCGTCTCCTTATACAATAAATTTTCTTAAAATAGCAATAATGCCCATGTCTATAAATAATAATAAAAATTAGATTACAACGAAGAATTAATATAGCAGCAGAATATAGTGTCAGTTTAGTTTCAATTAATAGTGATCAATTCAACTCAGTTATTATGTATGATTATATTATATAATAAAATGCTGATATTCAGCTGTATCCGGTTAGACTGGAAGCTGACCCCAACATAGTTGGGAAAAGGTTAGCAAGATTGATTTTTGGGTTTTTAAAACACTTTTATTATTAAACTAGCGCACCCGTTGTCCTGTCCATATGTATGAGAAAATAAATTTTCTTCAAAAATTTTTTTTTGTAATAATCGGTCCAACCGTTCTTGAGTTATAAATGGTCTTTGTTTTATTAACCGACTTCAAAAAGGAGGAGGTTCTCAATTCGTCGGAACCTTTTTTTTTTATTTATTTTTTTTTTTTTATGTATGTTCCCCGATTACTCGAAGATGGCTGGACCGATTTGGATTTTTTTTTGTTTTGTTCAAGAGTGTATACATCACAGTTGGTCCCATATAAAATTGATTAACTTTGCTTCGGTAGTTTTTGAGTTAGCTTCAATAATACGTATTTTTTCCCCACTTTATATGGATGATGTTCTAGTTTGTTTTGCAGGTAGTGGTATTTGAATTTGTGTGAGGTAGGTACACAACTAAAAAGTGAAAAATAAAAACTATTTTACAAAAAATACAACCGACTTCCAAAAACAACACTACAAAGTGAAAAATAACTTTAATTTCGGAAGTCGGTGGCGAAAAACGAAAATACATTTAACCAGACACCGACTTCCGAAATTAAAGTTATTTTTCATTTTGTAGTGTTGTTTTTGGAAGTCGGTTGTATTTTTTTGTAAAAAAGTTTTTAATGTGACCGGAGCATTCACGTCCAAAAATAAAATTAAGGTCCCTCGTAGCGTGGGGTACCCGAATCACCCCCATGTCATGTTCTGCGACTTTTCATATTTTTCGAGTTATGAATTTTTTTCTTAACTTTCGATAATTTTCGACCTGCCCAACTTAAAAAAAATTCATTAAAAAAAAAGAAGCAGGTTTTGTCGAGATTTTTTTTTTTGTAACTGAATCTTCATGAGTAGTGCTTTTAGGCATAAAATAATTAGCTTCGTAACTGTGATGAAAGTTATAAAAATGTTGGTCTAAATTGAAAAATTTACATTCGGTGAATTATTACTTCGATTTTCAACTTTAACTAAAAAAATTAAACAGGTACTTACCATACTTAGAAACCATGAAGTCATCTGTTTAAATTTTTAATTTAAAGTAATTACTATTATTATAAACATAACCTAAAAATAACAAAATTATATCCTAACATAACTAAAACTATTAAAAAACTAAAATATGGAATCGAAAAATTCCTCCGCATCGTTGTCGACTGGTAAAGTACCCAAGAGACTGGCGGCATTGCCACGTTGTATGGCAATGCTAAGCCTCTGATCAAGGTAAAAGCCAGCCCTTGGGTCATGGGAAGTGTCAACCAGCCGCTTGGAGATTTCGTTGAATAAACCATGAGCACTCGGACCCCACGGCCCAAGGGTTTCAACCCCAAACGGCTCGAAAATATAATTACCGATAAGGTTATTATACTTTCGCCGCTTGAGGTTTTCCGCAGCCGCAGCAGCAGTACCAGCACAGCACGCCGAGCCAGGAAGATGGGATGGCGCAAGAGTATCGACGCACGTTGCGTCCCACACTAAAGGCCTTCCCACCTTCCATGGAAACACTTCCATTTAAAGTTGAAAAAAGTCCATCCAAATGATCTACATACAACCCGCGGCAAATAATATTCATGTGGATCCAGAATTTAGCCCCAACGCCCCAAACACCACCTTGGCACCTTGGCCAATGCTAATTTCTCGATCTATACATTGGACAAGTGGGTTGGAGCCATCGTTGGGACCAAACTTTAGAGCCAGCGATACATTTATTTTCGTTCCAACTCCGTCGAACTGCGTGTGGGCGTCCGTCCTCTTCCACTTATTCTTAAAATGTAATAGATATTGGATTTCGCAGTAAACACCTTAAAAAGCTTATCTAGAACCTTCTGGGTGTTATTTCGTCTATTTATTTGATATTTGAGGCTTAATATGTGCGTTTTATTGGAAAAATAGGGTGGAAAAGTAAGTCTGCGTGTAAGTCGTAGGTATTAGTGCTAGGGTACAAGGCTCTTTTGTTACAAGGTTTGTCATGCAAATATCTATGACGAGTCGTTTCGAACAAAAGCAAGAAATTCTGACACTGGTTATCTTAGAATAAAGGTATTGCGTCTGATAGTGACTGCGCGAGCTGAGAGGAGCTCGTGGCTAAGTAATAACAGCCGCACAGGTCGATCCATCAGGTTAAGCTACGCTTGCCGGGGTTGGTCAGTAGATGGGTGACCATCTTTACATACCGAGACTCCTCCGTGCCTCGGAAAGCACGTTAAGCTGTTAGTCCCGGCTGTCATTCGTGGATATTTGACAGTCGTTACGGGTCGTCATGCAGAAGCCCAAAAGTCTGACAGCCAGTCTTACCAAGGGTATCGTATTACCCAGTTACTGGGTTGTGGAGGTCAGATCGCTCCATGTAAAATACTGGTATTCAGCTGCATCCGGTTAGACTTGAAACAGACCCCAACATAGTTGGGAAAAGGTTAGGCAGATTGATTGATATTGTGACTGCAAAATGGCAGTAACTCCACATAAAATATTGATGTGCAACGGAATCTTTTAAAGGGTCCCCGAAACGATAAATATTGCAATTAACAATTTTTACGTGATTGATACATATTGATACGCAAATTGATCGTCTACCAAATGCAATTGAAGCAATTGATAATCATCATTCTCCTGCCCGTTGATGACACCTGCTAGTTTCATACTAACGAATATGTGTTTTGCGAATTTGATCCTTATAACAACTAGAAATTGTCCAACTGGCAGGTGTTAGGAACGCATTCTCTCGACGGCCGGACTGTAGTTTCTATTACGCTGGCTGTTGTCAGCTTCTTGACCAACCAATAGGTAAATAAATGGAGAATTAAAGTAGTATTCCCCAATATTACTACAATTACAATTGATTGCGTTTGATCATTTCGGGGACCCTTTAGATCGGTAACCGATCCCAACGTGTCCTCGCCGCGCTGGCGCCGGCGCCGCGCTGGGAGAAATTTCTAGGCAGTTTTTTTACGAAAAATATAGTGGATTGTCTTGCCCTTGATGGTTATTTTGCCACATGTATGCAGAATGGCATTTGCTTTATCAAAAATTACACAAAAGCACAAGCAATAAACTTTGCTTCTTGCCCAATTTCATGATTCTAGATCAACGGCAAGTACCGAATAGATTTTGTATTTTTTCATTGCGTTGACTTTCGTATTTGATATTCATTTCAACTTGAAACCTCCACGCGTTCCTGCGAAAAAATGTCTTGACAGGCTGACAGACAGACAGATGGACAACGAAGTGATCCTTTATGGGTTTAGTATTTTTCCTCTTGATGTCAATCAATCAATCTGCCTAGCCTTTTCCCAACTATGTTAGGGTCGGTTTCCAGTCTAACCGGATGCAGCTGAATACCAGTATTTTACATGGAGCGACTGCCTATCTGACCTCCACGTAATACGATACCCCTTGGTAAGACTGGTTGTCAGACTTTCGGGCTTCTGACGACCCGTAACGACTGTCAAAGATCGACGAATGATAGCTGGAACCAACGGCTTAACGTGCTTTCCGAAGCACGGAGGAGTCTTGGTATGTAAAGATGGTCACCCATCCACGGACCAACCCCGGCAAGCATAGCTTAACCTGATAGATCGACCCGTGCAGCTGTTATTACTTAGCCACGAGCTCCTCTTGAGGTACGGAACCCTAAAATTTATAACTTTTAATGCGTTACTTAAGTTCATTAACTCCATTCGCACTTACCTTACCCTCTAAGTACAACATGCGTGACACTATTACCAGAAGAACGTGACTTTATGTCCGATAGCCTCTCTGTGGGGCCCCCATGGGAGTGCAAAGCAATCCTAACTCCACGCCATCGTAAACCATGGTTAATCCCGTTTTATGACTAGTGATGGGCTTGAGTCGCGGATATTTTTGTGTATCCGCGGGATGTGCGGATATGTCTTAAGTTATGTTAAAAGGTTTATTTATTTTATACACTTCTGGACACATCTTTTGGCCCACCTTGTATTTTCAGTTTCGTTTGGTCCTAGCTAAAATTTTATATTAGGTCGAGCAAAAAGTTTTTATGCAGTTTTGAACCTGGCACATTCACAATTTCATTCAATAGTCTTTTTTTGAATTTCGAACAGAGAATTTAAAGAAACAAAAGACAATTTGGAGCCTGTTTGTTGATATCAAACAATCGAATACTAAGAAAACTTGGTTTTATTGGTTTACTTGGATTTAATTCTTGAAAAAGTGATTGATATCTTTGGTTTTGCAACAAACATTACTTATTCTTAACATTAAGGTGAGGTTCTATCAATAATCTATGGATACTTCACCTGAAGTCGCCGCCCAAGCTGTGGCACTTATTCAGGCCGGACACAGCCAAAGAAACGTGAGTGCTCAACTTAATTTAAGTCGATCTGCGGTCCGAAATGTTTATCGGAGGTACCTAGAGACTGGCGGCTTTGTTCATCGCCAAGGAAGGCCACGATCTCGGGTCACAACTGAAAGGCAGGATCGATTCATCGTGACGACCAGCTTGAGAAATCGTCACCTTATCTCCATTGAGATACAAAACCAACTTCGCGACTTCCACGGAGTATCTGTGAGCGCTCGAACTGTTCGGAGAAGGTTAAAAGAACGCGATATGGTACCACACAAGCCAGCTAATGGCCCCAAACTAACGCGAGCCCACCGAACTGCGCGCCTTCATTTCGCACGCAGTCATTTAAATTGGACACAGCAAGATTGGAGCCGTGTACTCGTTTCTGATGAGTCTAAAATTGTGTTACATGGCAATGATGGAAGGAAGAAGGTCTACCGACGTAAGGGAGAGCGTTTCGCACAATGCTGCTTTGAAGAGAGGGTTGCTTATGGCGGTGGCTCATGGACTGTCTGGGGCGGTATATCCGCGAGCGGCAAAACTCAACTTGAGGTTGTTACAGGACCACGGCTGCCAACATTAAATGCTGAAAGGTACATTCGTGAGAGCTTAGAACCTCACGTGATACCATACGCGGACTATGTGGGCCCAAATTTCCTTTTTATGCATGATAATGCAAGAGCCCATGCGGCCGGCATCGTCAGGGAATATCTTCGGGATGTGAACATCACAGTTATGGACTGGCCAGCCAGAAGCCCAGACATGAACCCCATTGAGCACATGTGGGACGAGCTAAAAAGACGTGTTAGGGCTCGTCAGCCAGTTGCCCAGACGATGCAGGAGTTGAAAACTGCCATAGAAGAGGAATGGGAGATGATCCCTCAAAATTTCATAGAGCGGTTGATAAACTCTATGCCTAATCATATGAGAGCTATGGTAGATGCCCATGGAGGCAACACGCGTTATTAAATTAAACCTTTATTTGATAAAACATGTTTTTTATTCAAAAATCAATTGCCTTTAACAAGGCGCATATCCGACTTGTTAGGCGTAGCTCCATGTCGTATGGTATTCTGAATTCAAATTTAAAACAATACGATCGAAAAAGATGGTAAAATGTATCAGGTTTAAAACTGCATTAACAGTTTTTGTTCAATCTAGCAATCATATTTCGGTAGGGGCCATCGAAACCTAAACTCTAAGGTGGGCCAATAGATGTGTCCAGAAGTGTATTTATTTAATAAGTATAAAATATATATATTATATTTTTTCATCTTCCTAGCACGGCGTGCTGTGTTGGAGCGGCTGCTGCAGGTGCAGAAAACCTCAAACGGCGCAAATATAACAACCTTATTGGGAGCTATATGTTTGAGCCGTTTGGGGTTGAAACACTAGGGCCTTGGGGTCCGAGTGCTCATCGAGTATTTCGGGACATCGCCAAGCGGTTGGTCGACTCCACACAGGACCAGAGGGCTGGCCTATTTTTAGCTCAAAGAATTAGCATTGCCATCCAACGTGGCAATGCTGCCAGCCTTTTGGGCACTGTTCCCACTGACAGCGATGCGGATGAATTTTTTGATGCCCTATGAGCTCTTCCCCTTTTTTTTATTATTATTATATACTTTAATAAGTACATCATCAGCATAATATAACATTAGCTTAAAACATGTTACGAGGGAGTTTAAAATAGATACTTAATAATGCATAATATTAGATCGGCACCAGTATTTTATATACCCGACTCTCCTTCTCTTATACAAGAAAGACTTTTGTTATTATAGGTAAAATTCCAACCCAGAAAACGTATTCAAAGAGTAAATTTTTTCATGTGAAAAAGAAGAATTTCCTAGTTCGAGAATATCGTGAAAAAAAAAACGGCCAAGTGTGTGTCGGACCACGCACAATGAAGGGTTCCGTAGTTGAAAAGAATTTATCCCAAAAAGTAATCCCAAATATTTTTTTTTTTATTTGATACAAATTAACAATTTTCGGACTTTTTCCTTTACTCGTGCTGTAAGACCTTGCTTCGTGCTCGCATGCTTGTTTCATGATTCTAGGACATCAGGAAGTACCCTGTAGGTTTGGATTTACTTGCTAGTATCAAAATATGTCGCATAAATGGCCGTAATTTTTTATTACGTGGACTTAAAAGCTTGATTTTTTAGGACTCTAAGGGACCATAGACCTGCGTATTTGATATTTATTTCAACTTGATACCTCCAGGCGTTTCTGAGAAAAAGGGTCTTGACACACTGACAGACAGACAGACGGACATCGAAGTGATCCTATAAGCGTCGTGCTTTTTCTTTTTGAGGTACGGAACCCTAAAAACCAACATGAAAGTTATTGGAAATTTTCTTATTGAAAAAGATGGTAGACAATAAAATATTTCTCAGAATTGCTCCAATATTATGAACCTTCCTACCTACTAGATGGTTAAAATGATGATGAAGAACATTTGAGAAACACAAGTTATTTTCAGGGCAACATTTTATTACATTGACAATTTATTCTGTAAGAACGAGATAAGATTTAGAAGGCTGCTAGCGAGATTTACAAGAAACCTGAAACGGATAGCAGCGAGACCTCAGACGAAGATTTTGGAAACAGCAACGTGTAATACAGCATAGCAGTGACATAAAAAAGAGTCGAGAATGCATTTTAACCGCCAAAAATTCACCGGTGAAGCTGGACTTGAAACAACCTCGTGGCGACGTCGTAAAAAGAGCTCATCTATATATGTGTATATATCACCCGTCTTTCCACAATTGCTTATTATAGAATGCATATCCGGTACGGCTCTAATAATTCTTCCATATCATAAAGGCTCGTCTTCTCTTACATTACCGCACCCCCGGTCTACTCCTTGATATACAATGGTCTCTAGTTCTAGTTCTAGTTAGAGGGTATGGTTTCCGCACATAATCCTTCATGTGGACCATTGTGCGTGGGCCATAGCGGCCTTCGGGGGGAGTGGGGGTTATTCCAACCAGCCCACCTCATTCCAGAAGTCGATCAAGTCTCCAAGTCTGTTCAAAACATCTGCGAAAGATCTGGGTGTTCCAAGAGTTTCTGTTCTAATCTGGGTGACGCCTGTGCAATCAAAGAGCACATGCGTTACGGTTTCCTCAGCCTCCAGGCAGGCCCTGCACAGAGGACTGTCCGTTATTCCCATTGTGTGGAAGTGTTTGTTTAGTGAGCAGTGTCCTGTGATAGTTCCCGTCACCAGGCGCAAACTATGCCTGTCCAGGCGTAACAGACGTCTGGTTAGCTTGCCATCTATAGATGGCGTAGCCTCCCTAGACTGCCTGCATCCTGGTGTCGAGGACCACCAACTCTCCGCCTGTGTATGAGTGGACTCCTGTAGCCACCTGCGTAACTGGTTGAAGGGGATGGGTACAATTGGTTCAGGTCCACAGACTGACGTGCTAGATGCTCTCCTAGCTAAATCGTCAGCTGCGTCGTTACCCAGTGATCCGCTGTGTCCTTTTATCCATTGCAGTGTCACAGTATTGCGGTTAGATACCGCTATACGCTCTAGTGCAATGTGACATTCTAGTGTAAGTCTCGAGGAAATGTGTGTTCTCTGTAAGGATTGGAGTACGGAGGCACTGTCGGAGAGTATACGTGTATACGTATGAGTATCCGTAACTCTCCTTGCTTCTATGGCGTAAGCCGCTTGTATAATGCCCACACACTCTGCCTGGTAGACAGTGTAGAACATCCCCAGCGGGCTGGATATGTTTATGTTGAGGTCGTATGAGAAGACTCCGACTCCGGTTCCGGAGTCGGTCTTAGATCCGTCGGTGTATACTCTCAGCTCTTGCGGGCCTGAGTAGTCACACCGTTCTTCTGTGAGTATTACGTTATAATTATTTTGAAAGTAGTGTTGTTTCGGGGCTCTATCGCATGGTGACGCCATCATTGGTTTACAATGGTCTCTGTTGCACCATGTAACATGAGGCTCCAGGGGCTAGTGTGAATCTTTGGGTTCATTCGAGTAATCGAGTCTGGTCAAACCACGCTGGGGTTGGTGTATTTCATTCATTCATTCATAAAATTAGACTCGACAAGGTATAGCCCCTAGTCGTTCCTATAAATTGATACAAAAATATCATTCACTTTAACGCTCAAATAATATCCGAATCCAAAACATCCGCAAACTTTCGGATACACCTTTCCGAACATCCCTACACAGAAGGGTTAATAGTTTGCCCTCCGGCCCCATCTGGGGACCTCTTACAGAAGAGGTTTCTTTTGTTTTCCCTTACAATTTCTACGGAAATAATTTGAACAAAATGTTGTGGAGTGTTGAAGTATATTTTGAATAGGTAGGTGATTTTTTGTGTTATAGATTGCTTGGTATATAGTGAATGACAGTTCTTTAGTAATTTAGAAAAACATCGTGAATAAACCTGGACTTACTCGTATATAAGATGCTATAAAAATATCTGCCACGGCTGCAATGGGAGACAGTATTGTGTATATAGATTACAATAGTGAAGATAAATTATTGATCATAAGTCATAAACTTTTTCATACAAAAAATTGTGCGTATAAATTTAAATAGATTTATTTGTATGAAACCGTCTCGTAGTAATTAGTTTTCATTCACAGAACAGTTAGAAACAGGTAGCAATTGTTTTCATTGACGAAGCGACACATCGCGCGTAGTGTGAACCACGTTACGCAGAATAAAGTAAAGGTTTATTCAAATAATTTATTTTCTCAATTCCGGGGTACGAAATTCCTTCACTATTAATAAATAAATAATAAATTAATCATTTATTGAGACTAATAAGTTTGTTACAAATAAAAATTCAAAGATAACTACCAGGCTATAATAAAACAATACATCATGAGCATCTGCAGCCGAACTAGGTGTAAACCTGTATCTCGGCATACAGCGCCAATCCTCTCAGATATTTATAAAAATAAAAATTAAGCCAACAAGTACAATTTTGTTTCAAACCTAATGGTCTTAGGGACTAATTTAATACAATAAAAATAAAAACAAAACTACCAAGGAAGAAAAACAATGTGTTGGAGAGTGTAGGCATGTGAGTAAAGTTTTTGTAAGTGTAGGTGTATGGATGTGTGGGTGCTTAGATGTGTGAGTGAATGAATCAATGGATGTATGGGAGTTTGGAAGTGTAAGAGTGAATTAGATATATCAAGTAAGTGACGAAGAGTAATACAATATGCATATTATATATATTGTAATCTTTATACACAATACTATCTCCCATAGAAGCCGTGGCAGATATTTTTAAAGCACCTTAAGGCGACGATAACCGACTTTTAATGATTTTAAACTGAAGATCACGTCTATTGGAGTAGTGTTAATGATTTAAAAAAATATATATCTTAAACTAGAACATTTTCTTAATAACTTAATATATAAATATTTTAGATTATGTTTATATTACATAGTGTAATTAATTTGTAAAGTTATGTCTATTGCGGATAAAAAAAATTGAGAATCACGCAAAAACTATCAAGCGTATTTTTATGAAACCTTCATCAAATTAAAGAAAATTTAATTATTTAACTTTTAGTATACGTGTTTTAATATAATACATTTTATTTTATGTGTTATAAATTTATAATGTGTCTAATTTGGGACAGCGCTCCTTGACGGGCGAGTCCTATTACTGGCTGGACGTACGACGCGTCGCGTGAGCTCAGCACAGAACACGCAAGCTAACCACTCAAGGCCGTTGGCATTTATCTGCGTCTTAAAAGTCTGAAATCGCCAACCTGTCGTGAGCAAGCGTGGTGATCAATGCTCGTGCCTTCTCTGTATGAGAAGACGCCTTTGCCCTGTAAACAACAACACAACAACATTTAACAATATTATATTCGGACAATTATGTGCTGGTAAAGTAGTATAAATATAAAACAAACCAAAAAAAAAACAAAACAAACAAAACAGCAACAAAAACAGAAACAGCAGTAACAAACAAAACAGCAAAACAAACAAACAAAAAGCAGCTAAAACAGCTTAAAAGCTTAAATTCCTTTTGGAGTTTAAGCTGTTTTATTTTATGCAATGTTTATGGTCTATCTATTCATACACAAAATTTCTTAAGGGGTCATTATACTCATCATCATGAACAACTTTTACTATGGGACCAAGTCTGAAATATCGAAAAAAAAATCTGCTGTTCCCTACATTATGACGAGTTATGCGAACATAAATGTAAGGAATAGCTGTTTTTTTTTTCGTGACTTCAGGTTTGGTCCCATAGTAAAAGTTGTTCACAATGATGTACGATAAGTACAACGATCCCAAGAGATTTCGTCTATAAGGTGACTGGTAATTAGTGACCGATACTTAACGGGGGGTTATCCGAATTTTACCTGTTTTAGAATCAATTTTAAATGGTCAAATTATTGTATTAAGGTCCTGAAAAAAATATATGGCATAGATACATCCTTTCTTTAGGGAAATTAACGGTTCAAAACACGATTACTTGTAATTTCCTCAATGAAAAAAAAATCCGAAGCATAGTCGATTTCAAAACCATTTTCCGTTTCATTTCCTAATTACAGCATAAAATTATATGAAAATTGCATGTACCATGAGGTAATCGCATTTCAGAGGGAATTTAACGGTTGGATTTTTGAGTTTAATAGATTTTTTTTAAATAAACTCAAAATTAGTAAATTTGGCTAAATCCGCTCGCGGTCAGAGTCCTGCGGGACGTCATCGAGGTTGGACTTGTGTCAAAATTTTTAAAAATTCGCTCTCCCTGCTGTTGTTCAAAAAAATTCAAACAAAAGACGAACACATTAGATATGAAATTGCGACAGCTCAGAAAAAATATCTCGTAATTATATTATAGTTTTAATTCATAATATCGTTTTCGAAAATGTGATTATTTATATGTGGTATGATGACGTTTAATTGTCATCTTACGATAGTGTTAAGACACATTGCAAATTATTATCGATAAAATTATGGTCAAGCGCGAGTAGTTTATAATTTTTTAACGTGGTCCTTTATGAAGAAGTTTTAAAACACATTTTTCTAAGATTTTTCATCAGATTCATCCACTTTAGTATTTTCACTCTCCATCGAACTGTCTTCACTACTAGTCTACTACCATATCCTACATAAATTACACATAATATAAATACAATGTGTCCGGTTGTCGGTTGGATACTAATAATAATCAACTTTCACTCTGGCAACAACAGTGAAAATTAGAAGAAAATAAAAATGTGTGGTCGGGGACCACCGTCAGGAATGAAGTTCCTTATAACGTATGATTTAAAACACAAACACAAAATTTTCACATCCGCCATCTTGAATTTTCTTTTTGACTTCACTACCGGCTTTGGCTCCCTCGAAAACCATAAAAACGACACCCCATGATCAGTAACAGTTTGAGTACAAAAAGTCACAGTATACGATAAAATATAGTGTTCTATACATTCGAAAAATAGTGCTTTGTGAACGTAGCCATGGTTAGGCGGTAACCGTATCACTCAGTACCCATGTTCTAAAGCAAGTTCGTCGATGACGTATCCTACTGTGGTTTGTAACTTTTAACATATTGATACTTGCACTTTTGTTTAGGTAAATAGTCCTATAGGACGGCAATCCCATTAATGTTGGAACGTATACAAAACAAATTTCTAAGATATATGTATTTTAAACAGTATGGGGTATACCCTGGATATCCACTGCTGTATCCTACCCTATTTCTATTAGGTACTATTGGCTATTTTAAACTTGAGGTGAGAAGGGAGGTAGCTCTCGCCACTTATGTATTTAAAGTTATGCGTGGTGGGATACACAATCCTGTCGTTCTAGGGATAGTCAGGTTGTGTGTCCCGGATGAGTACATGTCGCGCCGGCGGCGGCCGCCGCTGCTGCGTGTGCCGGTGGCGCGGACCAACTTGCTGCAGCAGGCGCCCCTCACGCGCGCTTTGCGGGCGCTCAACGCGATATCACAACAGGTCGATCTATTTAGCTGCACACTGAGTGAATTTACACGAACTGCATATTGTATTACTTCCAAAAATTAATAATACTGACTGTTCGATAGATATTGGATAATATTAGAAATAAGTTGTTGAAGTTGTTATTACCTACATTAGATATAGGTAAGTACTTATTGAACTAACTATTGCATTAGGTTAATTTAAGACCTGCAATAATAGTTGTGTTATGTAAATAAATAAATAAATAAATGTTTTCTGTGTACGTTATGCGAACTATCAAATAACAGTAGGTATATAACAAAATATAAAAAAAAGAATTGAAAAAAATATAACAGTTGAGAATCAAACTTTTAACCACGGGTTTGCAAAGCAGTCGTCGAACCGTTAAGCTATTTGGTTTGATGAAAGTTTACTAAAATAGCCGTATAAAGGTTCAATCTGTAATTATCTGCTATATTCGTTTCCTACTCAGCCCAATGAAGTAATGGAATAATTCGCTTTTACATTGTGTTTTAATGTCACTTATATCGTCGTAGACAACGACCGATACCGATTATCAGCATTCTCCTGCCCTTATCCCAATTTTTTTTTGGGGTCGATGCAACTCGTTTTTATCTTCCATACTTCTCTATTAGTCGTCATCTCGATAGTCATTCCCTTTCTAGCCACATCATCTTTCACACAGATCATCCATCGTTTCTTTGGTATTCCCTTACTCGTATAGTCATCCAGATTCATAATCAAAACATTCCAGACGACATTTTCTGCATTTCTCCGCATCACATGCCCATACCATGATAACCGATTTCCACACACACCGATACCGATATCGGCACGATATCTACCGGCGAAGACAGTGCGGGGTGAGAGTAGCGGGCATTCTTTCAATTGAGCAAACTTTTTCAAACTGCCGCCGACTAAGTAGTGTGGTTGTTTGTCGTGTCGCGATGGTCATCGATATTCACCAATATCATGGGGCTGATAATAATTGTACCTATTGTTTTCGAATCGTGTTGGTATAGTTATCTGATAATGTGAAAACAAAACGACATTTTATGTAATAATCTTAGTTCACTCCACCGTAGACACCATAAAATGTAAACCTAAGGAAAAAAAAATCGACCGAAGAAAAACTAATTAAGTTGATCAACTGCAAATATTTTACACTGTAGCATAGATTTTCCGTGAAATCGTCGGCAGCGCGTCGTAAATAAACACGTCGCGCTACATTTGGCGGAGGCGGAGGTAGCGTTTCAAAGGCCTACAGGCCCGAACAACCTAGCCTTAAACACATGATTGTGCTCATCATAACAAACAACTTTTACTATGGGACCAAATCTGAAATCACGAAAAAAAATCAGCTGTTCCCTATATTTTGACGAGTTATGCAAACATAAAATGTAGGGAACAGGTGATTTTTTTTTCGTGATTTCAGGTTTGGTCCCATAGTAAAAGTTGTTTGTTGTCATGAGTACAATCATATGTTTAGGTATCAGTCACTATTACCAGTCACCCTATATATGTGTAGCGGTGAAGATGTCGCGAGGTCGAACTCTACAAGCGACAACATTGTTTTTCATAACCATAATAAAAATCGATTTATTTAGGAATGCTGCTGGAATCACTTAATTATTTTTTCCATCATTTGTTTGACATTGCAATTAACTTTAATATTTCAATTAATTTATTGCTTTACTACTTAAATTATTGCGCTTTTACTGAAATAAATTCAAACCAAAACTCAAATACTTACGAGAAAGCTATTTTATTTCGATCACCTATAAAACGCTTGCAATAAATGTGCTACGACGTAGCAGATGACGTGACGTATCGGCTACGCGGCTACGCTTTCGTAGCAGTTTGACTACGCCGCAAATCATTATTCTTTGTACTTTGTTGTGCATCGGACGTGCATTTCGTATTTCAATTCTTTTTATTTTTGTTTATTTATTTTAAGAGCTGTTTTCGCCAGCGAGAGGTTGTGAATTCGTACCTACCAGTTGCACTTTTGATATGAACCCTACACCTAGGTCAGCAAGATTATTATTGTTAGTTGAAGATGTTAACTTAAGAATAAAACTCTTTTTATTGGAACGAAGTTCTTAACGCGGCAAGTGGTAGCAGTAAAGTGAATAAATTGTCATCTGTCGGGCATGCCACCGTCCCGGTGAATCAATCCGACAAATTGTTTCCGGTTGTTCTCGTCTTACTAACGGCGAGTACTTACACAGACACAATCTAGTGGCTAGGATTATCCACCAGCAACTTGCCTTGCAGTACAACCTTGTGGAATCCGAAGTACCATATTACAGTTATGTGCCCGACCCAGTTCTCGAGAATGGTCACGCCACATTGTACTGGGATCGATCTATCATCACTGACAGAACTATTGTAGCCAATAAGCCTGATATTGTGGTGATAGATCGACGAGAGCGCCGTGCAATGATTGATGATATGATATGATACGTGTGATATGTCCAAACATATTTATTATTATTATTATTATAATTTGGTTTAAGTATAGGTATAAGTTATCTGTGGCAATTTTTATTCCCGCACACGTGTTGGAAATTGAAAAATCGCACGCGTGTGAAATATATTGCCTTGTGAACCTAATCGTAGTGCGATATGAACCAGTTTTCGAGGAAGTGTATTGAAAAGAAATTTTTTTGTCCGTCCTATATTATGGAAAATTTTGGACACGTGATTTTTATTTTTTTACAGCTCATAATTTAACTACTTATTTTTATGAATTCGTCGCAAATAAAGACCTATTCTATTCTCTATTATTTTTGAGTATATGTCCTCTAGAGGGCGCATATTCAATTCCAAGACGCTCCCAACCACACATCATTTGTCAAATAACAATAAGTAGTTTAGAAGTTATGAGGGAACAGATGAACATACATACATACATACCGGTCAAAATCATAACCCTCCTTTTTGCTTCGCCGTAGTGGGGTAAAAACTGAATAATAAACAAAAGAGTAACTAATACAGTATCTCTACTCGTAGTTTGTTATTTTTCCTTTCATGTTAACGTCAACATAACTTTACTTATTCATGAAACACGTTGCAGCAAAAATAATTACATTGTTTTATATTCAATCTGCCTAACCTTTTCCCAAATATGTTGGGGTCGGCTTCCAGTCTAACCGGATGCAGCTGAATACCAGTATTTTACATGGATCGACTGCCTATCTTACCTCCACAACCCGGTAACCGGGTAATACGATACCCCTTGGTAAGACTGGTTGTCAGACTTTCGGGCTTCTGACGACCCGTAACGACTGTCAAAGATCGACGAATGATAGCTGGAACCAACGGCTTAACGTGCTTTCCGAAGCACGGAGGAGTCTTGGTATGTAAAGATGGTCACCCATCCACGGACCGCAGATGCAGCTGAATACCAGTATTTTACATGGATCGACTGCCTATCTGACCTCCACAACCCATTAACTCGGTAATACGATACCCCTTGGTAAGACTGGTTGTCAGACTTTCGGGCTTCTGACGACCCGTAACGACTGTCAAAGATCGACGAATGATAGCTGGAACCAACGGCTTAACGTGCTTTCCGAAGCACGGAGGAGTCTTGGTATGTAAAGATGGTCACCCATCCACGGACCGCAGATGCAGCTGAATACTAGTATTTTACATGGATCGACTGCCTATCTGACCTCCACAACCCATTAACTGGGTAATACGATACCCCTTGGTAAGACTGGTTGTCAGACTTTCGGGCTTCTCGCTTGTTACTTAAGGTTGTAGGAGGAAGGCGCCGGTGTCTGTCACACAGTTAATACTAGCACAGACATCGTCGTTTACTCTATCTTTGAAATACTCAAAACTTTGCACATTGTGTTTTTGTTTAGGATAGATGAGTTGTACCCACATTTGTTAATAAAAATTTATTATTTATTATTACCCGTAACGACTGTCAAAGATTCACGAATGACAACCGGGACCAACGGCTTAACGTGCTTTGCAACGGTATGCAAAGATGCTCACTCATCCACGGACCAACGCAGCAAGCGAGCGACCTGATCGATCGACCCCTACGGCTGTTATTACTTAGCCACAAGCCCCCCTAAAAATCTATCCTAACTGAAGAATACAACATTTTAATCCGGTAAAAACCTATAAGAACACACTATTTACTTTATTTTTTATTTACTTTTATGACAAGTCTTTTACAGTTCAAGCAGTACGATTATGGAATGCCTTGCCAGTGTTGATAAGGCGAGCTCAAACTTTGGCCACTTTTAAAATTCTGGTAAAAAAACACTTCCTCTCTCTTTAAACGTCATTATTACATATATAGTTCCTTGCTCTTGTTTCATGTTTATTATTGTATAAGTATATATATATATATATATATATATAAATTTATTAATGTATGTATATGTTGTATATGTATATGGTACACCACGGACTACCTACAGAATTGTCTCTCCTTGTCCCCATACTCCATCCAAAGGTTGTCTGTAAAAGATCGCTTTTAGCGATAAGACCGCCCATTGTGTCACTCGTATGTAAAATTTCAACATTGTAAAATTGTAACAGTAATTTAAATGGTGTGCATAATAAAGAGTATTCTATTCTATTCTATTCTATTCTATTCTATTAAACTTCAACCAAGAACTACGTATACGAGTAATACCTATAATCGGCACAAAGGGAGGTTCCCAGAAAGCTTGATATTGTCCAATATTCTCCGATATTCCCCACAATAGCCTGATATTCCCCGCAATAGCCTTCTATGTTAGAGTTTTCATATTTAATCTGATTTTCCATTGTATGGAGCGATAAGGCCTCGTCCAGGGTGTAGAGCTACAATAGTACATCCATTTGTTTTGAATATTTTTATTTTTTATGAGGAGCTCGTGGCTAAATAATAACAGCCGTACGGGTCGATCCATCTACGCTTACCGGGGTTGCTCCGTGGATAGGTGACCATTTTTAACCGACTTCAAAAAGGAGGAGGTTATCAATTCGTCGGAACCTTTTTTTTTATTTTTATTTTTTTTTTTATGTATGTTCCCCGATTACTCGAAGATGGCTGGACCGATTTGGATTATTTTTTTTTGTTTGAAAGGGTATACTTTCCAGGTGGTCCCATGATCATCAAGTCAGGATCTGATGATGGGATCCTGGAGAAATAGAGAGAACTCTTCCAATTTTATAGGCACACTTGAAGCGATTTGGATAGTTTTTAGAAGAGTACTTTCTTGGAGTGGTCCCATTTCAATTTGGTGAAGATCTGATGAAGAACTTCTGAGATAGGCAACGGAACTCCTCAATAAATGATAGCAAATGGACTGGGATTGCTGAAATCTCATGTCTGTTTGTTGTTCACACCAGTTCATAACATAACATCACGCCAGTACGCTGTGAAGGGGTAAGCACATGTGAACCACTAAAAAGTGAAAAATAAAAACTTTTTTACAAAAAAATACAACCGACTTCCAAAAACAACACTATAAAGTGAAAAATAACTTTAATTTCGGAAGTCGGTGGCAAAAACGAAAATACATTTAATCAGACACCGACTTCCGAAATTAAAGTTATTTTTCACTTTATAGTGTTGTTTTTGGAAGTCGGTTGTATTTTTTTGTAACAAAGTTTTTATTACATACCGAGACTCCTCCGTGCCTCGGAAAGCACGTTAAGCCGTTGGTCCCGGCTGTCATTCGTGAATCTTTGACAGTCGTTACGGATCGTCAGAAGCCCGAAAGTCTGACAACCAGTCTTACCAAGGGGTATCGTATTACCCAGTTAATGGGTTGTGGCGATCAGATAGGCAGTCGCTCCATGTAAAATACTGGTATTCAGCTGCATCCGGTTAGACTGGAAGCCGACCCCAACATTGTTGGGAAAAGGCTAGGCAAATTGATTGATTTATATGTTTTATCAAGCTTGGTTTTATTTAATATTTAATTTGAAAACTGCTCGTTGCAAATTACTGCTTAAAACACTGGTTTTATCGAATTCATAATCTCATTTTTGGCAGCTGTTTGGATGTGATTATGCTTTTCAAGATATATGAATAATCCCTTTTAAATTTACTTTAAATATCACCACATAGATCTGACGATAAACGAACATATATTTTTAAACGGAGATATTTTTCGAATGAATTATTTGGTCTACAAAAAAATGGGCAAGTTTGAGCAGGCTGCGATAAGTATGAATTTGTAGCAGCCCTAATTAGACTGACAAATGATGTGAAAATGGTGATTCACTTTGGTCACTTTCGGAGATATCTTGAAAATTAAGTTTAGCGATTCAAGTATTTAATTGCAATCGCACACTTTATTAATAAAGTTTATTACTTTTGAAATGCTGATATGTAAAAAGTAACAAAAAAAAAAAATTTTTTTTAATTAAATGAACTTTATTATCTGCGTTTATTATTGTATTGAATTTTGCAAGTCTGGTAATAAAATAAATAATAGGTCTTTACCTATGAAATTGCCGTTTTGTATGAAAAAATTTAAACGAATTTTTTTCATGCATTTTTTATTTGTATTAATCGAAGTAATCACCCATGCAATCAATGCACTTTGCCAACGCAGTGGCAGTTTATTGATGCCCTTCTTAAAGAAATCACCTGGACGGGAGGCAACAAATTCTTCAAAGGCATTTTGTACTGCCTCTCGGGTATTGAATTTTTTTCCCGCCAAGAAGTTATCCAAATTCTGGAAAAAGTAGTAGTCTGTAGGCGCAAGGTCTGGTGAGTAGGGCGGATGACGGAGAGCTTCCAACCCCAGTTCTTGCAACTTGGAGACCGTCTGCTGTGCAGTATGAGGTCGCGCGTTGTTGTGCAGGAGCAGCGGAGACGAGCGATTGACCAATGCTGGTTGGAGATGTGCCAGCTTCTCCATCATTGTGTTCAGTTCTTCACAGTACACATCTGAAGTAATGCTCACCCCGTTTGGTAAGAAGCTGTGATGAATCACACCGGCGCTAGACCACCAAACAGTGACCATCACTTTTCTAGGGGTAAGTTTTCGTTTAGGGCATTGTTTAGGTGCTGAACCAGGATTCAACCAACTTGCTGAGCGATTGCGGTTATCAAACAGAATCCATTTTTCATCGCAGGTAACAATGCGGTTCAAAATTCCTTCATTTGTGTGTCTGTTGAGCAGTGCAAGGCACGTCTCGACGCGTACTTCGCGCTGGCGATCATTGAGTTCGTGGGGCACCCATTTGTCAAGCTTTTTTACCTTGCCAATTTGACGCAAATGGACCAATATTGTTTTGACGCTAACGTCGAAAGCTGCTGCTAATGCAGCCGTAGATTGTGTATCGTCAGCTTCCACAATCGCCTTTAATTCGTCATTGTCGACCAAAGTCTTCGGACGACCGCGAGGTTCATTTTTCAGGTCGAAATTTCCAGAACGGAAGCGAGCAAACCAAGAAGTGAAACCAAACAAACAACAAGTGGTGCGTTGGTTTGTAGTGTTAGCTCCGTAAACGTCGTTGATGTTGCGTGCCGCTTGTGCCGCTTTGCTGCCACGATGGTACTCATATTCCATAATTACTCGAATTTTTAACGTATCCATGATGACGAAAAAGATTGAAATGCGATGAAAATTTAACACTAATCAATAAACAAATGACTACGTTTGGAAAAAAAATCCATGTTTTTAAAATAAAATTAATTTGAAATTAGAATTCTTAGCCAAACAAAAATTATTTTGATTTGAAATGGCCAGTACTGCAGAACGGCAATTTCATAGGTAAAGACCTAATATTTAAAATTTTAAGGCGTAGGTATACAAGAGAACCCGCTCAGATTTATATAAATTTATGTAATCTGGTACTAGTCTTACCAAGGGGTATCGTATATTATCCAGTAACTGGGTTGTGGAGGTCAGATAGGCAGTCGCTCCTTAGAAAATACTAGTATTCAGCTTGATCCGGAAATAATAATAAAATTATAATATAAAACGTTTATTTTGCTCAATTATGAAACAAAATATATAACTTTTTCAAAATATGTTACTTTTTATAATTTATGTGAACGATATCGACTCCTGTTTTCGCAACTCAAATTTGCTTTGTTTTGCCGATGATATGAAGATATTTTCTGCAATTTCGTCAAATGATGACATGAATGCTCTGCAATCTGACCTGGTGCGATTGGATGATTATTGCTTGATCAATAGGCTTGATTTGAACCCTGTTAAATGTTCAGTAATCACCTTTAGCAGAAAACGTGTCCCTCTCCCTACAACCTACAAACTTAAAGGGCAGCCATTACAGAGATGTGACGGTGTTCGTGACCTTGGCGTTTTTCATGATTCCAAACTTTTATTTAGTGTGCACATTGAGCAAATAGTTGCCAAAGCTTCGAAGTCTCTGGGTTTTGTTATGAGACTCGCAGGGTGTTTCAAGAAGGCCAAAACCCTTAAGATTCTTTATTGCTCTTTTGTGAGAAGTCATCTTGAATATGCGTCACAAATCTGGAACCCGTGTTATGGCAAATATATTGACCGTATTGAAAATATTCAAAAAAGATTTGTTCGTTTTCTTTGTTTTCGGCTTCGTATACCATACCATTCTGATAATTATATAAGTCTCTGCAAGAAATTTCACCTTCAGCCACTAATAAATCGTCGTCGACTGGCTGATTGCACTTTTCTCTTAAAAATTTTATCTAACGAGATTGACTGTCCGGATCTCCTGCATAAATTGCGTTTTAATGTCCCCCAGAGATCAGTTAGATTTAATCCGCCTATCTTCATTCCCTTTACCTCTTCCAACTACAGGCAAAACTCATATATGGTGCGGGCGAGTAAGGATTTTAATGTTCTTTGTAAAGAGTTCTCATTTGATCCATTTACCACCAAAACCTATACTGCACGCAGTCGGCTGAACGCTGACTTCTTCAAAACTGCATAGATTTTTTGTACCTTTTATATTTTATGTTTGTAGGTATGTAATATTGTTTTTGTGGTTTTTTTTTTCTTTCTATCGTGCTTGTTAGTGATCTTAAGATTTGTACTACTTTTTCTGTTTTTACCCGTGAGAACCTGTAATTGGCTTTATGTTTTATTTTCAATTGTTATCTATCTGTTAAAGCTGTTGGTTCTCCTTAAAATAAATAAATAAATAAATAAATAAATAAATAAATAAATAAATAAATAAATAAATATAAGAACTAGCTGCTGCCCGCGACTTCGTCTGCGTGAAATTTCTTGTTCCCTCGACCCACCACGTCGCATCGCATTGCCTGCCCGCGCTATTACTTCGTTTTCGCTAAGCGTTCTTTCTTACTTTTTTTCTTAAGGATCTCTAAACTTTTTGACAATAATTTATAGCCTATGTTACTTCCTGATAAATTAGCTTCCTACTGGTGAAAAAATGGTTAAAATCGGTCCAGTAGTTTCGGAGTTTATTCGGTACAAACAAACAAACAAAAAAATCTTTCCTCTTCATAATTAACTAGCTTTTGCCCGCGGCTTCGCCCGCGTCGATGTCGGACAATATGCCACAGGAACAAAAATATTGAGATAGCAAAAAAAAAAAATAATCCAAAAAAAAAACAACAAATAGTAAATAAAATATACAAAAAGTTAGTGAAAATACCAGAGTGTGTGTGAGTAATCGCAGAAAGTGTATAAAAGCGATGTGAGTGTTTGTGAGAGGTTGCTTGAGTGAGTGTGGTGCGGGTATAGTTGATGGTGTGTAGACGAGAGGTAAGACTGGCAGCTGACCCCAATATAGTTGAAAAAAGGCTAGGCAGATGATGATGATGGTGTTATATTCCTGTCACTTTACTCAATATTTTAATTCATGAAGGTGACATTGTAAACAGCGCTATTTCACCCTTTGGACTATTGTCGGAGGATGGTAATCTCAAGCTGTTTCGGTATTACATATTTTATAATACCAGAAAAAAAACCGGCCAAGTACGCGTCGGACTACGCACAATTAAGGGTTCCGTAGTTGGAATAAATTTATCCAAAAAAGAAACAATTAAATTCACTTTTACTCAGGAACAATTCACATTGTGTTGGAAATCATAAATAAATAATTTTGATTGATTGATTGTTTTTTTTTTTTCATATTTCAGGGTTATAATGGTAAAAGTTGTTCATTTTCATGAGTACTACACTCCGTTAAAGTTTTAACCTAATAAATAATAATAAAATAAATAAATAAATTTATTTATATATAGTTTATTGTACACCACAAAAATACATAACAAAAAAAAAGACACAAACACTACAAAATATACAATGGGCGGCCTTATCGCTTTCTGCAATCTCTTCCAGGCAACTATAATTAAATTATCTCTCTATCAGTGACGCATACATGCACTCCGGAACAAACTCAATCCTTTTTAATAAACCCAAATAAATACCTAAAATTATTTTCACAAAACATTCGATCAATAAATTGTAACTTCATAAACTTACAAACTCTATTGCATCGAATCTCACTTGACTGTGACGTAATAGTCCTAACTGAATGTTGGCTTCCATGTTCTAGTAACTCAATTCTTCCAATTCTTCCAAATTATACGATATTTAAAACAACCAAGCACATAAACCAAAGTGATGGCGTCGTGATCTATATTAAGTCAGACATTGTAGCGGTCGGTGAGGAACCAGACCTGTGCCAATCTGCCTCAGGATTAATAATAAAAATCAATCCTGACGTGGCCTTACTCTGTATCTATCGCTCACCATCTACAGAAAACATACAGAACTTCCTTTCCGCCCTTAATCGCATACTTCCATCGCTCCGTGGCCTCGGAACGGTTGTGGTAGCGGGTGACTTAAATCTCGACATCAAACCTTCTTCTCTTGATACACGGTCCCACGAGTATTTGAATTGTCTCGCTTTTCATGGTTTTCTCCCTGCACATACCCTCCCAACCAGGGGCAAAAATTGCCTGGACCACATTATCCTGAGAACAAGGTCGCCCGCACTCACATTTGTTTATGAGTCTACGGTTACCGACCATGGTTCTTCACTGCTATGTCTGGATAACAAACGTATCCCTGTCACCTCTACGGCTATCATAGCAAAACTTGATTATGAGGCACTTGGTGCATCAATTTTGAACATAGACTTTGACCCTATTCTTAGTACAACAGACGCAAATACCGCTACTGACATGTTCATTGAAATACTAACTTCAGCCATAGCCGAAAACACTGTACTTAAGAAAGTGACAGCAAAAAAGAAGATTCTTAAGCCCTGGATAACTCCTGGCTTATTACGATGCATGAGAAACAGAGATGCTATGCACAGAAACCTCATGCAGTCTCCAGATAACGTAACGCTAAATGTAACCTACAAACGTTACAGAAACTTTTGTACCAAAATTCTTAAAAAGGCGAAGAGGCTCTTTGATGCAGAAGAACTCAGCAAAGCGAGCAATAATCCAAAACTACTCTGGGATACCATAAAACGAATAACAAACACCACAAAAACCACACATTCGTCCGCACAATTGCTATCCTCATCACCCACACCAGCACAGTCATGTAACAATGTGAATTCCTTTTTTGTCAATATTGGCAAGAAACTTGCAGATGACATTATAAAAACGAGGCCCCCACAACAACCATCTAACCCACAAAACAGTTATATACCAACTTCATCCTTTGTCTTGGATAAAACTGACCCAGAAGAAATTATATCCACAATTAACTCACTGCGACCAAACGCTGCTACTGGTTGGGACGGCATTTCACCTACAATACTAAAGAAATTCTCCACCACTCTGGCGCCTATTTTATGCCATATATTCAATATTTGTTTTGAAACAGCTGTTTTTCCAACTTCTTTTAAAAAGGCAATAATCTATCCAATCTTCAAGGGAGGTGACAGAACCTTGCCGAATGACTATCGTCCTATAGCTGTTTTAACCACCTTATCTAAAGTAATTGAACGCTTGATAAACAAAAGATTGGTTAGTTACCTGGAGCATTGCAAGATAATCTCGCAACAGCAATATGGCTTTCGCAAAAATAAGTCAACCTGTGACGCAGTTCATGACCTAATCAGCTTTGTCATAAATCATCTAAATAAAAATAAAAAGGTCCTTACTATATTTCTAGATCTCGCGAAAGCGTTCGACACTGTTCCCATTTCCACACTCTTAATCAAACTTGAGAAAATAGGCGTCAGGGGGCTACAGCTGGATCTTTTCCAAAGTTACCTCTCTAATCGTTCGCAAAAAGTCAGGATCGATGGCCATAGTAGCGACGAGCTACCAATTCACTATGGGGTACCACAAGGAAGCATTTTGGGCCCCACTCTTTTCTTAATCTTTATTAATGACCTGTGTGATCTCAATATCGTTAATGCCAAGGTAATATCTTTTGCAGATGACACAGCAATAACCTTCGCTGCGGATTCCTGGTCTCAATTGGAGCATCAAGCTCAGCTTGGCTTTGACATGGCATTAAATTGGCTTAATTCCCACACTCTAACCCTTAATGCCTCCAAAACCAAATTTCTGACTTACTCTAACAGCTCGGTCTCTCAACCAAAGACTCCAATTTTTATCAAAGTTCACACTGGTCATCCACTACTACAGGGTTCAAGCTGTCAATGCCCTCTTTTAACCTCTGTTGAAAGCATCAGATACCTGGGAATAGTCTTGGATAGGAATCTCAATTTTAAGTCTCATATCGGTCTGCTAACTGGACGGGTTCGCAAACTGATGTACATCTTTAAAAGTCTCCGGCAGGTTGCCAATCCCATTATAATACGTAATGTCTATTTTGCGCTTTGCCTATCCATCGTAACATACTGCATTTCTTGTTGGGGCGGCGCAGCTAAAACCACCCTCAAGCCGCTAGAAGTAGCACATAGGGCCATATTAAAAGTAGCCACTTTTCGTCCTATTCTGTTTCCAACCGATCAACTTTACAATGACTGCAAAGTGCTAAATGTTCGGCAACATTTCATACTACAGACAGTCATTTTGCAACACCGCAACACCCCATACCGAAAAATAGAAAATAAAAAACGTAGTAAACGCCGAAAGGATGGGATATGCACCCTGCCGCGTGTACACTCATCTTTTGTCAAGAGATTTTTTCATTTTCTTGGTCCGTTTCTTTACAACAAAATTAACGAAGAATGCCAAATCTACGGTTTACCGTATTACAAATGCAAAAAGGTTGTACAAACGTACCTGCAAAATAAGTCATATGACGACACTGAAAGGATCTTAACATAGGTGATGAACATACACCTTCTCACACGCACACCAAACACCCACACCACACACACAATCACACACACACCCCCCCACACCACACACCCAATCACACACACACCCTCACACACATATTATATACTTATCTATCTTAAATTATTTTACTTTAATGTCTAACTCAATTCTCCGAAATTAACAATTAAATCTGAACTATTATATAATTTTACGTCATTGTACCTTAGGGGACCGGACTGCTTCTCCTTAACACAGGTTTCCATAACCTAGCTAGGAGAGCAGTGCTCACCCACACGTTTTGAGATATCTAATAGTGCTTATTTTGTAAAAATGTATTTTTAACGTGTACCTATTTCAATACTTTGTTTTCAGTAATAAATAAATAAATAAAAAATAAAATAATTGTTGAGGAGTTCTGCTGGTAAGAACCAGGAGAACTCCTCAACAACCACTCACCACACGCATTGTGTGACGAGCGGAAATTGCTTAGCAACCATATTAAAGTAATCGAATCGCAAAAAAAAAAAAAAAAAAAAAAAAAAAAAAAAAAAAAAAATTTTAATTAATTTTTTTTTTTTATTCTCACCATTAAAGTACAATTTCAGAACAGGTAACGTGACAAGTACTAAAACATTTTGTTTTGTGGTGGTCATAAAAGGTGCACAGAATATTGACCCTAGCCCCTGAACTAGGCGGGAACCTGTATCTCAGGGGATAGTGTTCAGAAAGAAAGAAAGAAAGAAAAATATTTTATTTGGGACACGCACAGGAAATACAGTTAAAAAGGAGCATATAAAAGTAACAAAATAAACATTAAAAAACCAAAAAAAAGAAATTAAATTAAATAAAAATTCAGACTAAAAAAAAGAGACCTGTGCGAGGCCAAAAAGGCTCCCATCTTAGCATAAAGCTGCGATATTTAAAAAATAAATACCGCAACGCTGGTATTCTGATAGGGCCCGTGTGACTGTGTGTGGCCAGCTATTGCTATACACAATGATATTATATGTAGAAAGAGGTAGATAGGTTACACACGCTCCGCAAGTGGCACGTCAAAATCTGGCTAATTAGCCACATTTTCGTCGTCTTGTCTCTTTTTCGCTCCCGATAATTAAGACATGCCATCCTACTTCCACATGTCATCTAATCGTACGAAATTGTGCCGTTTTTGAACACCGAATGTTGGGTCGGTAACCTATCTACGTCTTTTTACATATAATATCATTGGCTATACAATATTAAAACTTAGGACATATGTTTGTCATTACTATAACAAATACTTCGACTTAGTACTATAGTATCTACGTACTACAGACATTTTACATCATACTTACACTTTACATTCATTAATACATGTATACAGGGTGTCCCGTAAATAATGGATAACCTCTTAAAGAGTCATTGTACTCATCATTATGAACAACTTTTACTATGGGACCAAACCTGAAATCACGAAAAAAAAATCAGTTGTTCCCTACATTTATTTTCGCATAACTCGTCAAAATGTAGGGAACTGCTGAATTTTTTTTCGTGATTTCAGGTTTGTCCTAAAGTAAAAGTTGTTTATAATGATGAGTACAACAACCCCTTAAAAGGTTATCCTTTATTTACGGGACACCCTGTATATCATACTTCTATGATTTCGCATTAATATTTTGCAAATCGGTCTAAACTGATTTTTCTTTAATTTTCTTTGTTATGACACCTATGTCAGGCTGTCAAACTATCATTACTTTTTCTTCCAAATTTTCTCTCATAGAGTTTATTACTAGCTTAGTCTATGAAGGTTACTTTTGATTTATATAATTTAAATTATTTTTAGCAATATGTTAGCCCAAATATTGTATTTTATAGATAATTTTAATTGTTTACTGAATAACTGTGTCCTAAATTAGATTTATAAAAATAATTGACACGCTCTCAGAATTCATCGAAGAGGTTCTTCAATGAACCTACTGATATTTATGGCCGATTCGATTACCGACAAGTGGCATTTTTTAAAAAAAAAAGACTTCAAAACTGGAAAATCTGAAAAGAATGTGGTGAAAAATTTTGTTACGAGACGGAGCTTTATAAGCAAGGACCACCACATTCCGAGGCTTCTTTCGATCCTGAATTCCGTGAGGGAAACATCTCCGTGACAAGAAGTCAAAACTATTACTGGGGGTCTCCGTGCTGAGGATACCGACCTGTGCGTGCTTCTTGGATTTATCAGGCTCAGCGCTGACGAGGCCTGATATCTGGCCTGCCCGGGTGGTCGTACCTACTTCGCCTTTTCAATCGACTGCAGCGAAGCTCAAGAAGGGTTTCTTATTATAAAACATCTGAGAGTGTGTGTTAGGTAGGGAAGTGTTTTTTACTATAATTTGTATTTTTTATCTTTCTCTAAATTATATTTTATTTACGTGTCTATTCCCCTTTTATTTCTCATAGATTCGTTATAGTACGTATAAGAGTGCAAGTATGTGTTCGTGAGATTGAGATTTGAGGTGTGGATGTGTATGTGTGTTAATACTAATGGTGAAATAGAGGAATGTGTGTAAATGATGTAGTTGTGAAGTAGGTGAGGAATGTGTGTGTTTGTGTGGTAAAAAAGATTATACCTGAAGGGACATTAGATGTTCAGTGTCTTCGTAATCCAATTGTAGTAAGTACATTTTTACCTTATTTTTGACTAATATTACTTACTTACTACCCTATAATGTAAGAAGTAAATGATAGCAAATTATTGTTTTTTTAACACGGACTAGAAAAAAGAAGGGCTCTGCGTCACTCATAACGAAAGTGAAGCACAGTAAGTATGCCGGGACCGGTAGTACAAACACGCCTCACGCACACATTTACATCATAGTATGCTGACCGGCCGCCATTACGTGACATGACGGCGTCTTTGTCAAATCACGCACACATAGATCGGTACTGCAGGGCTATTCTGTACAAATCTAACCGTGAAAACCTAGGTGAAGTGAGTTGTCATTATACCTTTGACACTATTGACAGCTCACTCCACGCTCACTTCACCTAAGTTTTCACGGTGAGATTTATACAGAATAGCACTGCTGTGCTTCACTTTCGATACGCGTGGTGCGGAGTCCTTCTTTTTTTCTAGTCCGTGTTTTTTAAAGACAATATTGTATTGTCTTTCTTAATGGGGCAGGAATGTATGGAAATTTCCATTGTCATAACAATCTAATATTCTTAAGTATTTATTATTTACCACAAATTACCACTAATGATCTTTTTATTGTGTGCTCTTCCTAAAAGTCAATGTCACAGTATAATGAAGTTGCAGTAATGCGTCTTCATAGAAAACTGCCGAAACGACGCAGCTTTGAAATCTTAGTGTATGTCAGTAGGTACGCAACAATCTCGCGTGCGTGGCAGTTACGCACGGAAGCTCACGTCTATACACATTTACACAAATATGGCACGAAGTTATCGACTGTATTGTTAGTGTAGGTATGGATGTTTGAATTCATCAATATCCTAATTTATACATCAATGTACACACGGCTACACATCAAGCTATATTTTTCTAGTTTACACTGACCTCTCACTGTAAGGAAATCCTATACAATGCGAGATCAGCTTATACTGGAAATGTATAGCTTGATCTGTAGCCGTGCGTACAACTATGTCATATTTTATCAATTTTTAAATTAACCTGAGTATTTATATAGGTATATGAAATATGTCATCACGGACTTTTTCTAGGCCTTTTTATATATCTTTTCTATATAATTTATGTATTTTTTTTTATTTTTAACCCGATTAAATGGATACTATGATAATTAATATCTATTTTCGGTGACACTGCATTCGTTCTAAGCCGCCATGTTGGATTTTGTGAGACGTCATATAACAGCCGTGGCCATGCCACTTCCAATGATATCTCGTTTAATAATACGACGAGTAGTTTAGGAGTTATAAGGAACAGATGAACGTACATACATACATAGTCCTTCAAAACAATACCCTACTTTTCTTTGCCTAGTCTTGTAAAAAATAAAAATTACAAGGTTTGAAGTTTTTCTTTTCATTTTAATTTTAAAAAAAACCGACCAAGTGCGTATCAACCACACAAATTCTTTTGTACAAAAAATACAACCGACTTTCAAAAACAACACTCATCATCTTCCTGCCCTTATCCCAATTTACTTGGGGTCGGCGCAACACGTTTTCTACTTCCATTCTCCCCTGTCAACCGTCACGCTATCATTCACTCCCTTCTCTTTCATATCATTCCTCACACAATCCATCCATCTTTTCTTTGGCCTTCCTCTGCCTCTCCATCCATCAACATGTATATTCATCACTCTTTTAGTCACATGCGTTTCGTCTCTCCTCATTACATGCCCATACCAAGACAAACGATTCCCTTTCAACTTTTCTGTCACTGGCGCCACTTTCAAACTTCCTCTTATATACTCATTTCTCACTTTATCCATTCTTGTCACTCCACACATCCATCTCAACATTCTCATCTCCGCTGCATGCAATTTTTTTTCATCCGTCTTCTTCACTGTCCAGCATTCCGATCCATAAAGTACGACAGGCCTAATCACGGACTTTTCAAAAACAACACTACAAAGTGAAAAATAGCTTTAATTTCGGAAGTAGGTGTCTGGTTAAATGTATTTTCGTTTTTTTGCCACCGGCTTCCGAAATTAAAGTTATTTTGCACTTTGTAGTGTTGTTTTTGGAAGTTGGTTGTATTTTTTTATAAAAAAGTTTTTTTTTTCACTTTTTAGTTGTGGTACCTACCCCACACAAATTCTAATACCACTACCTGCAAAACAAACTAGAACATCATCCATATAAAAGTGGGGAAAAAATACGTATTATCGAAGATAAGTCAAAAACTACCCAAGCAAAGTTAATCAATTTTATATGGGATCAACTTTGATGTATACCCTCTCGAATAAAACAAAAAAAAAATCCAAATCGTTCCAGCCATCTTCGAGTAATCGGGGAACATACATGACGAATTGAGAACCTCCACCTTTTTGATGTCGGTTAAAAATGAAGGGTTCCGTAGTTGAAAACAATTTATGACAAAACCAACATAACATTGTAATTCCAAAAAAAATGTATGTGGTGAAAATTAACAATTTTCGGACTTTTTCTTTTACTTGTGCTGTAAGACTATGCTTCTTGCCAAATTTCATGATTCTAGGTCAACAGGAAGTACCCTCTATGTTTTGATTTACTTGCGAGTATCAAAATATGTAACATAAATGGCCGTATTTTTATTGCCTTTACTTAAAAGCTTGATTTTTTTACAACTCCAAGCGACCGTAGACCTACGTATTTGATATTAATTTCAACTTGATTCCTCCACGAGTTCCTGAGAAAAAGGGTCTTGATATAGACTGCCAGACTTGAAAATAGTTTTTTATGTGGTGAAATTACAAATTTTCCGACTTTTTCCTTTACTCGTTCTGTAAGACCTTGCTTTTTGCCAAATTTCATGATTCTAGGACAACAGGAAGTACCCTATAGGATTTGATTTACTTGCGAGTATCAAAATATGTCGCAAAAATACGGCTATCTACCGTATTTTTTTATTGCGTTGATTTAAAACCTTGTTTTTGTTTAAAACTCCAAGGGACCATAAACCTACGTATTTTATATTAATTTCAACATGATACCTCTACGCGTTCCTGAGAAAAAATGTCTTGACAGACTGACAAAAGACAGACAAACGGACAACAAAGTGATCCTGTAAGGGTTCTGTGTTTTCCTTTTGAGGTACTTAATAACAAAACAAAAAAAAGGAATGAAAAATGCAAAAAAAAAATAATGAAAAGATAACATGACAATTTATTATAACATTATCAAATACCTACATCACCAAAGAGACACAGTCAGTGGGCAATCCCAGTGCATGTTTATCTTCCGAGCGGCCATAGGTAATTATTTCAAGGTCACTGCCGAGACATAATACTGCTAGTTTATTATACTGTGTCAATGTGATAACATTAGAGCCATGAGAGATAAGCATCACAAATTAGGATCCTCTTTCCAATCTAACAGTCAGTCCTACCGTAACATCGAAGGAAGTATTACATTATAATAATCATACTGTAGTGCCAGAACAGTTCATTCATCAACGTCTACCATCACTCCAGAGGATCCTCCGCTATTTGCAGAGATCATGTCACAAGAAGATCAAATTGGCAGACTTCATTCACTTGGTATCAACATCAATGCAGATGCACTCGACTTGATGTGTGACAACTTGTCTTGTCCACGCAGCTGCACAGCAGAGCACAATGGCAACACTTCATCAACCCAATCTCAACAGGAAGAAGATCATATTATTCCAAAGCTTCTGGGTGAGCTTAAAAACTTTTGGAAGCAACTATCCAACCCGATGGATGAACGAATCCTTGCCAAACTCCAAGAGCTGTGTTCTCTCACCCAGGACACAAGATTTGATCTATTAAAGAAATATAAAAATCTGGTCAATCGAGTCGGAGACGATTTTAATGAGATTGCCGATGGGCTTATCGTCTCCACAGGGGATGGACTCCGTGCCGTTTATTGGAATATCAGAGCGAGTTTGATGGCATATCAGATAGCAATAACAAAAAACACAAAAGCAGATCTTTCAGATATTTCAAATGCTGCCACAGACCTGGAATTGATTACAAAAAATAAGAGAAAACAAGAGGTCATGGATCAGAGTTCCAAGGAGCAGTTTTCTTCCATTAAGCGTGCAATGTGTGGAGATGTAACCGCTCTAATGAAAAAGGTAAATACATTAAACCTTGACGTACCAATTCCAACATCGAAGGGGATAGGAAATTCATCCTCAGTAGACTCTAGATCTGGATCAGCAACCAGTAGCTACAGCATCGAGAACTTCAGGGTACCAGAGGACGCAATGTATGTAAACACACATATATCGGTGCATATTGACCAGCATGGAAATCTATTACTGTCTCCTCATTCACCAATCGGGATCTCTCTTGTGGGATTAAACTATCTCTCTACTAAGGACAAGATGGAGTTACTCTTAAATAAAGATCTAACAGAGTTATCTAAATATATTCAGAACAACAACATTGATTTCACCAAGTATAACAAATGGACTCTGGAAGAGAAAAATCGACTGAATGAAAGAATGCAGAATGACATACCATCCAGGTCTGGCCAGTGGATCTTGAATACATCAGATTAAAGTTGTTATCACATCTTTAGCATCTTCACATGCTCAAAATCCGTGTATAGCATTAAGAATACATATTATATAAATTTTCATACAATATTTCATTTGTTTACTTTAGGTTATTATGATATTTTGCTAGCAATTAGATTAAGTAACAACTTTACAAAGTTAATAAAAAATCAAACAAAATAATGGTTTTAAATTGTTCTGTGACTTTCCTCAAGGATGCATTGAATCTTCTGATTATAAAGAAGAATCCTCCACCTTCCTATAATTTAGAGGCTATCCTCCTGCTCCCCTCTGTACCATCAGACTACTTACGAGATCAACTTGTCTTAGCCTCCTAAAGATCCAGTGGATTGAAAGAATAATAGAGTCTGTATTTATTTGTTATCGCGGTCTCTCCGGCGGTCTATTGGCGGTCTCTCCGGTCCTGTGCCCATATCTCTTGCCGGAACGCCCTTACCGATTTGCTCCGACTTTCGGTACCTCGGGTCACTTGTCCAAGGGGATGGCGAAGTAGACCGAGACATAACGCACCGGATCAACTAAGAATGGATGAAATGGCGACAGGTTACAGGAACAACTTGCGACCCATGGATGCCCCTCAAGTTGAAGGGGAAAATTTTCAAGTCCGTGATAAGGCCTGTCGTACTTTATGGATCGGAATGCTGGACAGTGAAGAAGATGGATGAAAATAATTGCAAGCAGCGGAGATGAGAATGTTGAGATGGATGTGTGGAGTGACGAGAATGGATAAAGTAAGAAATTAGTATATAAGAGGAAGTTTGAAAGTGGCGCCAGTGACAGAAAAGTTAAAAGGAAATCGTTTGTTTGGTATGGGCATGTAATGAGGAGAGACGAAACGCATGTGACTAAAAGAGTGATGAATATACATGTTGATGGATGGAAAGGCAGAGGAAGGCCAAAGAAAAGATGGATGGATTGTGTGAGGAATGATATGAAAGAGAAGGGAGTGAATGATAGCGTGACGGTTGACAGGGGAGAATGGAAGAAGAAAACGTGTTGCGCCGACCCCAAGTATTGGGATAAGGGCAGGAAGATGATGATTTTTTTGTTATACTGGATATTTCACTTAAAGATCTTTTACACTGGATGAGGTCCTCCCTTCATCTAGAGCGTATAATCTGTAAGTATATCAACCGTCTAGTTCTCCGTATGGTCTTTAAGTTAACTATAGAAGAGTTTAGACCAGAATCTATAAAACTTATGAGAATTCATCTCCAAAACAATGAGAATGTTACAAAGGTCACCGCATAGGTAGTCTTTCAAGGATCACTGAAAGAGGTTATGTTTGACAATCTGCTATAACTCTGTATTTATCAGGGTCACTATCTTGGAAGTTAACAAGTTGATCAATATGATCTGTCATTATTAACCTCATCCCACAATTTTTATTTTTTATTTTTTTTTATTAGCCTACATTGTGTCCCACTGCTGGGCAAAGGCCTCCCCTTTTTCCTTCCAAACCTCCCTGTCTTGAGCGATCTCTGGCCACGTTGGCCCTGCAAACCTTATCAGATCGTCACACCATCTTCGCCGTGGCCTGCCTCGACGGCGATGTCCTCCCTCAGGCATCCAGTGGGTGACGATCTTTGTCCATCTCTCCGGGTGCATTCGCGCGACGTGTCCGGCCCACTCCAACTTCAGACTGGTTGTTTTTTCTCCAACATCTGCTACATGAGTTATGGAGCGCAGGATGGGGTTTCTAACTCGGTCTGTACGCTTGACGCCCATTATGCTGCGCTTTATTGCCCGTTGGCAAATCTTGAGTTTGGACTTTTGTTGTTCAGTAAGTGACCAACTTTGTGCACCATAGGTTAGAACGGGCAGAATGCACATGTCGATCAGTTTCCTTTAAGTGTTATAGGAAGGCTACCTTTCATGTGTTCTTTAAGGGCCCAGTAGGTCTTCCAAGCATTTTGGACTCGTCTTTCGACTTCCTGGTCTTGTCTATTATTGAAATACACTATCTGACCCAAGTATGTATTCTCATCGACAATATGCAATATGTCGATGAGTAGGTACCTACATATCCCACAATAGTCGTGAAAATTTGAAGAGCAATCAATCAATCATTCTGGCTAGCCTTATTAGGGATCCGTACTAATAGGGTAAAACGGGACCCTATTGCTAAGACTCCGCTGTCCGTCCGTCTGTCCGTCTGTCACCAGGCCTCTGCGCAGGTCTCTCTGTCTCTGTGGTCTGTCTCAGGCGTCTGTCTCATGAGCCGTGATAGTTAGACAGTTGAAATTCTCACAGATGATGTATTTCTGTTGCCGCTATAACAACAAATATTAAAAAACAGAACAAAATAAATATTTAAGGGGGCTCACATATAATTTTTTTGCACGTTTTTGCTCGATATTGATAACGGCAACAGGTAGACGCTTGAAATGAAGACGCTTCACAGAATACTTACATAAATAATTATTCACTTTAAAAAACGTGATTTTTTGCCGTTTTTATAGATAATGGTATGGAACCCTTCGTGCGCGAGTCCGCCTCGCACTTGGCCGGTTTTTCTCAACTATGTTGGGGTCGGCTTCCAGTCTAACCGGATGCAGCTGAATACCAGTATTTTACATGCAGTGACTGCCTATCTGACCTCCACAACCCAGTAACTGGATAATACGATAGCCCTTGGTAAGGCTGGTGGTCAGACTTTCGGGCTTCTGACGACCCGTAACAAAAAATTGAAGGGATTTTCTATGTTCAAACACTTAACACGAAAACAGAATGAACAATTCGGGAAGACCAATATGAGATATCCTAGATTCCCTGCAACTGCTCCACCTGACTACGAGGACCTAACATGGGGGGCAGATCTCTGTGATGTTTAATTGATGGATATCTTTGAAATCATGATCTATTAAGCTCTTATAAAAACATACAGAAAGGGGGGACTGTTCGAGCTGTAAATTACAACCAAGCCATTTAAAATAAGAGATTCCCTTCGAGCAAATTCAAAGAAATATACATTCTGACTGTAGCCTCGCAATAAACAGGGTGTTTGGTAATAAATGGATGACCTTGAATTGGGTCATGGTAGGACTAATAGTCATTCAGAAAAAAAACACAAAAAAATATCCCTAACGGTACCAAAGATATGTGTTTCTTTTTTAATAATAACCTATGTTTTTTGTTACCTTATTTTACATTCTTGTAAAACATGTGTTTGTAAAACACGTAAACATGGCGCAGCGGACACGGCTTAGACACTCAATGAGCGTTGCTAGGCAACAACCCACCTGGGTATTATCGGCACAATATTGTAGATTGTAGAGGACACCGGGGTGAAAATACCTACTTTATTTTCTTCTTTTTCTCAATATTAAGTAGGTAACATTCTTATTTTGTTTTCGTTATTTTTAATGACGTGTTAGGAGTGACAGCTAATTCGCTATCTTAAAAACTTACCGGGGTAGGTGAAATGTTTTTTTTATTTTTAGGGTTCCGTTTGTCGTCTGCCCAGCCTTTTCCCAACTACGTTGGGGTCAGCTTCCAGTCTAACCGGATGCAGCTGAATACCAGTATTTTACATGGAGCGACTGTCTATCTGACCTCCACAACCCATTAACTGGGTAATACGATACCCTTCGGTAAAACTAGTTGTCAGACTTTCGGGCTTCAGGCGACCCATAACAACTGTCAAAGATCCACGAATGACAGCCGGGACGAATGGCTTGGCGTGCTTTCTGAGACACGCAGGAGTCTCGTTCGGTATGTAAAGATGGTCAATCATCTACGGACCAACCCCGGCAAGCGTAGCTTAACCTGATGGATCGAGCTCTTCGCACCGGCCGGACCGTAGATACAGTGTGCATAAATACTATTAATAAGGTTGATTAGTTATCCTTTTTTTTTTGTGGATGGGAAATCATCAAATGACTTCTCCCGCTCTGGGCGGAGCGGGAGGGCGTGTCAGACTTTTACTGACTAAAACCCACCCGTGTTCCTACAGTTGCCCGTGCCAGGGCCACGGTAACTCTTTCGAACAACCCGCGACCCCGGCGGCATCGGCCCTATTGGACCCCGTCACTGCTGACATCTCTTTGAGGCGCGCGTGGAACACAACGTGCCGTCGATCCGGGCTTGGTCCTTACCGGACAGCGAGCTGCCCATTACTCGTCGTCCGCAGGCCCGCGCCTACGGTGGCCGGGAATCGGCGATAGATTCCTGTGCAATGGATACATAGTAAAAGTAATGCATCTGTCAGCATAGTATACCTATTGTCTCTTATAGTGTAGTATAGTGAGATTGGGCCCCTATCTCACTAGGACACCAGTGGCGGCACAACCATGATAGCACTGCCATAAAGGTTTTGTTGGTTGTGCTACCGATCGGACGCCTAGTGAGATATCCACCATTAAGCTTTTAAAATTCTGGTAAAAAAACACTTCCTCTCTCTTTAAACGTCATTATTACATATATAGTTCCTTGCTCTTGTTTCATGTTTATTATTGTATAAGTATATATATATATATATATATAAATGTATTAATGTATGTATATGTTGTATATGTATATGGTACACCACGGACTACCTACAGAATTTCTCTCCTTGTCCCCATACTCCATCCAAAGGTTGTCTGTAAAAGATCGCTTTTAGCGATAAGACCGCCCATTGTGTCACTCGTATGTAAAATTTCAACATTGTAAAATTGTAACCAGTAATTTAAATGGTGTGCATAATAAAGAGTATTCTATTCTATTCTAAGCTGTGTATACAGGGTCTCCAGTAAATAGCACGACATACTGCAGGAGGTGATAGCTTGGGTCAATACCTATCAAAACAACACAATATATGTTCAGCAAAATCATGGATTTTTTTTCACCACTGTAGGTTAAAGTTATGCGAAAAGAAAATCGTTATGTGAAAATTTAAACAAAAAATACTATTTCTTGAAAACATTCTTGTTTTTGATAGAAAAAAGACTTATCAATGAGTAAAGTAACTATTCACGAATAATTTGATGTAAAAAAAATAATAGAAAAGGAATTTTTCATTACGAGATGCTTAAAAATCTGTTTCAAGGTAGAGATTTTTCGATATTTCGGAAAATTTTGTAAAACTGTAAATCCGTAAGATTTTGCTGAACATATATTGTGTTGTTTTGGTAGGTATTGACCCAAGCTATCACCCCCTGCAGTATGTCGTGCTATTTACTGGACACCCTGTATTTTGCTGGCTGCGCGACAAATGGTTGCGCCACCATGGTGTCCTAGTGAGATATAAGCCTTAAAACACATTTTATTTTACGTAAAACTAAGTTACACAATTCGTGTACCATACTACGTTGTTTCCAACACAAAACGTATCGATTAGAATCCGGAATAAACTGTCTGATGTTGTAAACAACTTTGTTATTAGAACTCAAAGATGGCGGCTGGAGATAAAAGGTGGATTTTTTCGTAAATATCTAGAGGTTTTGAAACATAATTGGTGCTAGCAGAAAGTACCTTGTCAGATACAAATTAATTAATAAATAATAATTTCGTTCAAATTTTTAATTGTTTTTTTTTTAATATTTTTATTAGATACGGACGCTTTTAACATTTTGCATCGTTTTCATATGTATAATTTCAACATGAATGATGTAACCATTATTTTGTAACCATATTTTGATTACATAAATTATAGTTTAAAAAACTAAAAAAACACGCTTTAATGCCATTAAACTGAACTAAAAAGTAAATAATATTTTTTTCAATATAAGAATAAAGTGATTTACGAGAAAACTAATGTCATTGTAAAAAACGCGTGGGGTGCTTTCGAATTACAGAGTTAGTGTTAGTGTGTGGGGTGCTTTGTACGATTTTCTTATGTCGTACAAAGCACCCCGCTTTTTTTACAATGACGAAATTTTCAACGAAATCTCCAAACGGCTGGTTGACACTTCCCGTGACCCAAGGGCTGGCTTTTACCTTGGCCAGCGGCTTAGCATTGCCATACAACGTGGCAATGCCGCCAGTCTCTTGGGTACTTTACCAGTCGACAGCGATGCGGAGGAATTTTTCGACGCCATATTTTAGTTTTTTAATAGTTTTAGATATGTTAGTATATAATTTTGTTATTTTTAGGTTATGTTTACAGTTAAATACACCATTATTCGATTGAAGCTAATAAAAGCGTGTTAAAAGAGTGTCCGTGGAGTTTCTTACCCGGTCTTCTCCATATGTACGCACGGCTACAGATCAAGCTATACATTTCCAGTATAAGCTGATCTCGCATTGTATAGGATTTCCTTACAATGAGACGTCAGTGTAAACTGGAAATGTATACTTTGATGTGTAGCCGTGTGTAACATCGAATAAAATTAGATCTATACACCGAAAGGAGTAGGTATACTTGTTTGCAGCGCTCGGCCGCTATAGTAGGTAACGCTTGCTAACAGAAGTGCTCATCGTGTGCACGGGATTTTGTTTTCAAATTGGTCAATAAGGTTCCTCTATAGTACCTATCACGCTTTGGAATAGGTGACTAGCTTCATCTTTCTGACTGACTGACCCGTTGACAGTTCAAAAGTGCCTGTAATTGGTTTATCCATCTATATAAATAAAAAGAGAAGTCCTGACTGACTAACTGATCGACTGACTCATCAACGCCCAGCCCAAACCCTTGGCCTAGAAAGCTGAAATTTTGCATAGAGGCTCCTTTTATAATGTAGACAAGGAATAAGGATGGAATTCCCGGTACGTTCCCGTGGGATATTTACCAACATCCACGCGGGCGAAGCCGCTGGCAAAAGCTAGTTTGAAATAAATGCTTTGATTTTGAGTTTGAGTTTGATACTTTTTAGATTTTGTGTTATTTGCAACAAGCTAAAATCCAGATTATAATGATTAGTAGGTACGATACATTTGCATATACAAATACAAATACAAATCTTTATTGCTGAACACAGTACATATTATATTTCAGATGTTAGTGAATGCGCAGTTCATTGTGTCCTACCAATTTAGGCATGCAAAATTTACCATCACAAATGAAAATATACAATTAAATCAAATAAAAGATAGTCACCATTTCAATCAAAAACAAAATAAATTAAATTAGTTTAGCGTGTACGTCATAGATTAATACAATAGCGTCAACACTTAAAATAATCACAAAATTAAAATAAATTAAATTAAACAAATAAATGATGAATGGTGAAAATCGGACTTAAAAAAGTATCCACCTTAACACTATTTTACACATATTTTTTTGTCTGTAAGGTACTCACTTACTTTGTAATACGTCTTACTTATCAACAGACTATTTAACTGTCTTTTAAATATATTAAAATCGTTACAGTCTAATAAACATTTAGGCAGTTTGTTGTATATCTGCGAAGCCATACCTAAAAAATTTTTACCAAATATGGCTTTTCTGTGTGGTCTACCGCTTATTTTATTTTTATATCGCGCACTGTTAAGTGTTCCAAACAAATGAAGATTTTTTTTGACAAATAGAGCCACCTCATATATGTATAGGCAGTGTACCGTCAATATACGAAGATTCGCAAATAACGGTTTACAGCTTTCCGTGCTTGGAATGCCGCATACTGCCCTAACACACCTTTTCTGAGCTTTAAACACCTTGTCCATGTTCGTGGAGTTGCCCCAATATATTATCCCGTATCGTAACGTGGATGTGACATGTGCATGAAACGCCGTTACCACAACTTTTCGACTGACCTCCTTTGCGAGATTGCGTAGAGCATATGAAAACTGACTCAGACGTTTACATACACTGTTAGTGTGAGCCTTCCAAGACATATCTCTATCTAGTTCCAGTCCTAAAAATTTTGTGGTACTCGTTTCCGATATTATTTTGTCTTGATATTTTATGTCAGGTTTTTTATGGTTAGTTTTTTGCTCAAATGTCATTATTTTCGTTTTGTCAATATTTATTTTTAAATTATTCACACCCATCCATTCTATCAATACTTGGAGACAGTGGTTTATTTCTCTCTCAAGAGTCGGTGCATCATTGATGTCATTAAAAATTACCGTGCTATCATCAGCAAACAAAACCATAGGATGATGTGTTTCTCTGGGCATGTCATTGATATAAATAATAAAGAGCCTACAATACTTCCTTGCGGTACACCATAGGGTTACTGGTAATTCGACATATATCCGTCAGGGGCTGATAAGGGGACCAAAATGCAACAAATTGAACCCCTCATATGTATGACCGAAATTCAATAGTTTTCGAGATATTTGAATTTTAAGAATTTTTCGATATTTACCCAAAATTTGACAAAAAAAAAAAAAATAAATAAATAAAAAAAAAAAAAATACATATTTGAATGGGTACCATTAAAAATGATGTTGTAGCTGGCACTTCAATTAAGCTATGGACATAATTAAAACTACTTAATTTAACAAAATAATTAAAATAATGAGCGATATAAGAATAATATCTTACCAATATTTTCATTTTACGCTTCAAAAATGTTGTCTCGTCACAAAAATTTCTATGACATTAACCGTACAAATAACTAAAACAACTTGCCTATTCTGTAAGCTTTCCAATAAGTTATAAAAGTCAATTTTAAAATACATAATTCGTGGCATGGCATGTGTTTGAATCGGTGCGGGGAGAGAGAGGGCCATTTGTATTTGTATGAAATAAAATGCATTAAAAAATTTACGTCAAATTTTATAAAAAATTTTACACATCTTGTTCAAAATGAGCCCCTCGATTACGAATGCAGGTTCGAATTGCACGCCACAATTGCGGCGATAAGTCCCCTCTTTGAGGAGTGGTTGGAGAGGCGCCACGGCGTCCTCACCTTCCGCCTGACGCAGGTCCTCACCGGACACGGTTTTTTCGGGAGGTTCCTGTTTCGGATAAGGCGGGAGGAAACGCCTGGAGGACACGGTGGAGCATACAGTGGAGGTCTGCCCGGCTTGGGTGGAGCACCGCCGTGTTCTCACGGAGGCGATCGGCGGCGGCGATCTCTCGCGTCCAAACCTGGTCCAGGCTATGGTGCGGAGCGAGAGTGCATGGGAGGCCGTCACCTCCTTTTGCGAAGCAGTAATGCTCGCGAAGGAGGAAGCGGAACGCGTGATGGAGAGGCAACAGGCAGATGGTAAATAATTTACGATGGCTTTATCTAAATAATCACAATCGCAGAAAACATTATCAATACAAGTAGCAGAAGTGAGAGTTACTCTAGTCGGTTCTGTAAAAATATTAGATAAATTGAATGATTTAAAAAGGCTTAATAATCTACTGCTATTTGAATTATGTTCCAGAATATTAATATTAAAATCAGCACAAAAAATTGCAGCTTTATTACCGGATGCAAGTTTCGCTAGTACATCTTCCATTATTGACTCAAATAAAGAAAAGTTCAGACAATTAGGGGGTCTGTACACGCACACTACAACATGCTTATCCAGTTCAACACAGGATAGTTCGACGCAATGTTTCACTGATAAACCAACTATGTCATTACGTTGCTTAGATTTTAAACAAATTTTTATCAAAATTAGAGAACCTCCACGCAGCATAGATCCACGGCTAAAACAACTGCCCACACTATAGTTTTCATAATTAATTAGCATTTGGTAATCCTTTAACCAATGTTCAGTAAAACAAACAATGTCAAACTTTGTTTTTCCTAAAAACATTTCAATTTCTAATAATTTGGAAGAAATACCTTGAATATTTTGATGGAATAATTTCAAGGCATTCTGCTGAACTCGTTTTCGACAATTATTTATTTTAGAGCAAGAAGACACCTTGGTGTTGTTAGGTATAAGAATATTCTTACTGGTACCTTCTGTTGTCTTACAAACTAGTTTAAATTACTATCCGGAGTTAACCCCAAGACTTCAATATCATCACCAGGCAATGAGCTCCTAGTGAGTGTGGGACATGGAACCTCCTTCGTACAGTTTGTGTAAATATTTATAGCATTTGAGCTACATTTATTCAGGCTCACCACCTTATTATTAGTATTATTACTAACCATTGTGGTGTTAATAATACAAGACTTGGACATACTACTTATGTCTGAGTTTATACAAAAAGCCTTGTTATTATGTGTCTAAGGGCTGAATGTTCAATAGGTTGATAACTTTTACCTGAAGAATATTAATGTGACAGTTTGACATATTTTCCATACAAAAGCTGTCAAACCTCCATATTTATTCCTCTGATAAAAATTATCTGACTATTGAACAATCAGCCCTAAAACTAACAGGCAGATACACAGTCTATTATAGATCCCAAGTCGATTTTAAAGTTTCCAAAAAATTATTGGTGTCAAAAAACACAAGCTTGTCACTATAATGACTAACTAAGAATTGCATATGCTTATTAAGCATATGGATATAATTGTTTTGTCTACTTGTCAATTTTAATATGGGAAAGCACACAATATTATTTTTCTACAATTTAACTTTAACAACTCAGTTACACAGTCAGTGATTTCATTTTTCCTGACCTGACTACTATTACCTACAAATACAGAAATGTTGGTTTTAGGATTATACACCTTACCCGTTACTAATGCCATTATTTGTTTGAAGGTTGATCCTGGCATACAATAATTTTGGTTAGAGTAACCCAGGTTGTTACTAATTAATTTTCCTAAACCTCTTCCTATACTATCTGAGAACATAACTGAATGATAAAAATCATGACTACTGAAATATGGACAACTAACATTCTCAGACTGTACCATTTGAGATCGATCTTGTACTATATCAGATATATCTTGGTTGTGGGTACAGTCTTGAGACAAACTCTCAGTCTGGGACGGGTCCTCCGTTGCCTCAGGCTGGACAGCATCACGGTTTGAAACCTTTTGACAATTACACTGACACAAAACTAACTCATTTGCCACAAGAATCTCCGACCACTCTGCACAAATAATTAAATGTCCGGTAAAAAAGTGTAGTCCAATTGAATATTGGTATGTATATAAACGTAGTTTTACTAAAGAAAATAGATGTATATTTGCTAAGTATTTAAGTCAAATCTCGTATCACAATGTATATGAGTCTACAGACCCTAATAGTGCTTTCAATTCATTCCATGATATATTCAGCTTAATATATAACTTATGCTTTCCTATAAAAAAAATTCGCATTCATAATATTTCAAGACCTAAATGGTTATCAAAAGGAATAAGAATGTGTAGTAAGCGTAAACGCGAACTTCTCTGGAAATATAGGAAAAACTCAAACAATGACAATAAAATGAAATTTAAAGCTTATGCTAAAAAATACAAAACAATAATTTGGCTAACAAAAATGTCCCAGAATAATTATTTTATAAATACGGCTATTAACAAATCCAAAGCAACGTGGAAAGTAATCAATGACGCTAAATATAACTATCCTAATGAGGGCATTGAGAAACTAATAATCAATGACGAGGTACTTACTGATCCTAAGACTATGGCTAATACCTTTAATGACTATTTTGCTGACATTGTTAAAAATACAAATGATTCAATTACTTCTGACTCAACACGATTTTATTCTTCTAAATTGACATTTAACACCAAATCAATATTTATGCCCCCAACAATTCCTCCAGACATTATTAAAATTATAATTTCTCTGCGGAATACAAATAGCGCAGGTTATGACGGTATTACTACAAAGATTGTTAAGGATGTAGCAACTTTAATTGCGGCTCCTATAAGTTATATTATTAACTTGTGCATAGAACACGGTATTTTTCCAGAGAAATTAAAATTGTCAGTAGTAAAACCGGTATATAAAAAAGAGGACAAATCTTCCATTAGTAACTACAGGCCAGTCGCTTTAATAACCATTTTCTCAAAAATATTCGAAAAAAACATATATAATTGCCTCTATCCATTTTTTGAGAGTAATAACGTATTTACCCCATGTCAGTATGGTTTTAGGAAAAATAAATCTGTTAATATAGCTATGTATAACTTTTTACACAAAGTACTTTTAAATATGGACACTAGGTCGCCAGCCATTGCGCTTTATATGGACATGTCAAAAGCATTTGACAGAGTCAACCATAACATACTCTTGAATAAATTATATGCATTTGGTGTAAGAGGTAACGTATACAAATTAATTGAATCATATCTCAGTGACAGAAAACAGATGGTCGAATTAAAAAGAGTCTCTTTAACTACTAGAGCTGAAGAAATGGTTGTTTCTGAGGTTAGAAATATCCTTTCTGGTGTCCCTCAGGGCAGCATTCTAGGTCCACCACTTTTTTTAATTTATATAAATGACATGTCGACAGTTACAATGCACCATATGACCTTATTTGCTGACGATTGTACTGTATTGTTTACCGGTAATGACAGAACTGACATAAAACTTGATTTAAATAGGACCCTAACAACAATTATAAAATGGCTTGATGAAAATGACCTGAAAATAAACCTAGAAAAAACAAAAATCATGAATTTTAAACAGCGAGTAAAATTTGATACCAATTTAAATATAAGCTACTCTCAAACCAGCATAGAAGAAATCGAAGTTACCAAATTTCTGGGTCTTAATATTGACAGCAAAGTAAATTGGAAGTCACATATAGAGCAAGTATGCAAAAGGCTTAGTCAGAGCTCTTATGCTCTTTACAGATTGAGGAACACTGTCAGTCAGTCTGCACTACTAACTGCCTATCATGGATATGTTGCTTCAATCATACGATACGGCATCATTTTCTGGGGCAACTCTGTAGAAAAAGAGCGTGCTTTTAGAGCTCAAAAACGTTGTATTAGATCGATGTGCAATATACGCCCAGTGGATTCATGCAGACAACATTTTACAAATTTAAAAATATTAACGCTACCTAGTGTATACATATATGAAACTGTAATGTTCATAAAATCAAATCCAAGCTTATTTGAATGTTGCACTAGGGCCAGACACAAAGACAAGCTGCGTACCGTAGCCAGTAATACAAAGCTTTTAGACCAAAGCATCTTTTGTATGGGCCCACGTATCCTCAATAAACTTCCAACATTTTTCCGAACTACAAGTGATATAAGTACCATTAAAAAAAAACTACATGAATTTTTAATAAGTAAATGTTATTATTCAATAAGTGACTTTCTAAATGACAACACAGTAGGTAAATAATTTTGTAACAGCTAATTTGTAATTTGACATTCTTAAATATTATACTAATTTAATTATAATGTTTTGCATGATACTAATGATATAATGTATGTAATCTAACTTTAACTGATAATACAAATTTTGTATGCCTCAATGGCGGGAAATAGCAGACTTACCTGTAACTAACAACATCTTATGAACCTGTGATCCACAATAAATGATTTGAATTTGAATTTGAATTTGAAGAATATGTTCTTTAATTTGGTTCTGAGAGCCCACATATTTCATGTAAAGGGAACTAAGTCTGCTCTCAAGTTCCTGAATGTCAGACTGTAAGCGCTGTGTATCAATTTCATAGATTTTTTTGCTGTCTTCTAATTTGATTTGACAATTAGTTAACTTCTTGATTAGATCAACACGTTCTTTTCTCCGTGGAAAAGTCTTTTTGTCGTTTCCTAATTTGATTACACTTTTTAATAATAGTAGTAATAGTAGTAGTTCTATTCAGTTTTGCATATTGTTTCATTTTCTTATGACTAGATACTCGGTCTATAATTCTGTTTTAACATAGAATCTTCAGTAAGGTCAACAGTTATTATGGAATGTGGATTACAATTAGTATTTAATAATTCATTATATAAGTTGTTAGTTTCTTTAACCTGAGTACATTTTTTTTGTTTCTCTAACTGGATAATACGACTATTTGCATCAATTAATTCATCTTCTAGGTCCCTAACTTTGCTTAAAGCCTCCTCATACAAGTTACTACAGTTGTTGAAACCATCCGTGACCACCTTCAGTTGATCGCGTTCAACAACAACATTTAGATATTGTTGATGAAGGTCTACTAGCTCCCGTTTAAGGCTTGAGTTTTTGTCGACTACCTTCTTGACTTCCTCCTCACTTTCATCATTCTTTTGCAACAATTGTTTACAATGGAGTTGCGATGCTTCCAGTTCTTGGAGGGCCGTTCTCAATTTAAGCTCCATATCCTGAGCAGTAGCGTTACGGGTCATCACAGGCATGGTTTCAGGATTTGTTACTGAAATTACAATAAAGAAACGGTGAGGACAAGTAGGAAAGACAAATAAAATAAAGTTGGAGATGAAAGAGAAACAGGGAGAAGTTAGTGTAGTTCAGAGGAGAAATGAGGTAGGCTTGAAGAGCTGGTATCAAAGCTATATTATCAAATTGAATGTAAAATTTTGATGCTTTGATTGCCTTAGGATTTTACTTTTCCTTAGGTGGGTAGGTACACAACTAAAAAGTGAAAAATAAAAACTTTTTTACAAAAAGATACAACCGACTTCCAAAAACAACACTACAAAGTGAAAAATAACTTTAATTTCGGAAGTCGGTGGCAAAAAACGAAAATGCATTTAACTAGACACCGACTTCCGAAATTAAAGTTATTTTTCACTTTGTAGTGTTGTTTTTGAAGTCGGTTGTATTTTTTTGTAAAAAAGTTTTTATTCTCAAATTTTAAAGTGGAGATTCTAACCTGGGCACAGATTAATACAGGATGGGACATTCCGCAAAATCATTTAAATAAAAAGCGACTCTTACAACGACACAATAAAGTGCAATTCAGGTCGCACACGCTTCATTACCTACAATTATATCACCTATAAGTTGCCTCTCTTTCTATCGTGTAACTCTTATACCTTCTGACTCGTTAGGGTTGTCTTCTTTTACGACGCGGCGTGTGAGTGAGTATCGAACTAAGTGCGAGCCGGCCGGTGCGCGGCAGTCTACATTGAATTGACCCAGTGAGATGAGCCCGCCGCGTACTTGTAGCTTCATACCTAAACTGCGGAGTGTTCCATCTGTATTAATCTGTGACCTGGGTCCAATAAGTTAAATGGAATGAAGTTCGATAACGCACTTTATAATCTGCACACTTGGCGAATCGTCTGGTCGAATCGAACGCCAAGAGTGCAAAAGCGAAAGGAAATTCGTAACCACGAGTCCCTGACACATCGACTTTTTTTTCAATACACTTCCTCGAAAACTGGTTCATATCGTACTACGATTAGGTTCACAATGCAATATATTTCACACGCGTGCGATTTTTTATTTTCCAACACGTGTGCGGGAATAATAATTGCCATAGATTACTTATACCTATACCTACTTAGTCCAAATTGGTTCAATGCCTCTATTCACACCGTCTCTATTCGGAGGTGAATGTTTTTTTTTTAATCTCGGCTAAGAGATATGCGTCTTTACGTTAATATTTTTTGATATTTAAATAATGTTTATAAATAGAATATCATCAAAAACCTCGAGCTCGTGGCTAAGTAATAACAGCCGTATGGGTCGATCCATCGGGTTAAGGCTACGTTTGCCGGGGTTGGTCCGTGGATGGGTGACTATCTTTACATACCGGGTCTCCTCCGTGCCTCGGAAAGCACGTTAAGCCGTTGGTCCCGGCTGTCATTCGTGGATCTTTGACAGTCGTTACGGGTCGTCAGAAGCCCGAAAGTCTGACAAGCAATCTTACCAAAGGGGAATCGTATTACCCAGTTACAGGGGTTGTGGAGGTCAGATAGGCAGTCGCTCCATGTAAAATACGTTTTCAGCTGCATCCGGTTAGTCTGGAAGCCGACCCCAACATAGTTGGGGAAAGGCTAGGCAGATGATGATCATCAAAAACCACGATCATTACAATAAAAAAAATGTTTATGAACAAATTAACATTTATTTGTGTTTTAAACTAAAAATATTTGAATTTTCTATTTTTCATATTAACCTGTTTATCGGCTTTATACCTTTGCTTCTCCTTCAACCTGGCGAAAACAAAGCGCGGAAAAAAAAGAAAATTTAAATCATAGTTGTGTTATTCATAACAAAAATATTTTTCGTTATTTTATTTTATTTCTTCAAAAGTGTATTGAAAGACGTCGTTTGATACACGTGGACATTTGTTATTGCAGTTCTCGGCTCAAAAACAACCTCGCCTACGGCTCGGGAGCTAATTCCGCCTCGAATGCAATAACAAAAATTCTCCACTTGTCTTAAAATGTACTATTCTTCTTCTTTTTTTAATGACACCATTTCTTTTGTTTCAGGATATCGACTATGAAGGCTTCCGATGGTTCCTGGACACCTTCCTGGAGGTGTCCGCCCCTGATGAACTGTGCAGGTAAGTCATCCTACTATGTATTATATATCAGGGTTATTGGAAACATTTCACGATCTCTTTAACGGGTGATAGTAGAGGACATTAGGTACCAAATCTTCTAGATATTTTATGTGTATTTTATTTATAAAACAGTGGTCAGTGGAGTATTGATTAGCTTCATCTTCCTGCCCTTATCCCATGTTACGTGGGGCTGGCGCAATACGTTTTCTTCTTCAATTCTTCCCTGTCAACCGTCACGTTATCATTTACTCCCTTCTCTTTCAAATCTTTTCTCACACAATCCATCCATCTTTTCTTTCCTGCGAAAAAGGATTGCGTCCATGATGCACAGAGTGTGTGGGAGCGTCAACGGCATTCTGAAGGTCATCTGTGAGAAGCCCTGTTGCGCCATTAGGGCGCATTGGGTACATGTACATGTGCATGTGCCTGGTGCGTCAGGTGAGCGCAGCAGATACATGAATTAATAATAATGTCTAAGATTTGTCACTAATTTACCAACATAGTTTATAAGTGGTGTGTATTACTAACATCAATGCTAACATCATATGGACGAAATGTCTGAAATAAATTGTTTTTATTTTATTTATTTATTTTATTTGGCCTTCCTCTGCCTCTCCATCCATCAACATGTATATTCATCACTCTTTTAGTCACATGCGTTTCCTCCCTCCTCATCACATGCCCACATCACAGGAGTATTGACTAGTGTGTTACGCAATTAGGGTGCTGGTATTCAAACCAGAATGACGTACCTAATGCAATGGAAAAGATTCATTTTGTCATAGGAGAACATAGAATTTTATCACATGATTCCAATTTGATGTTTATAGGAAAGTCAAATATACTGGATGGATGAAATGGCGGCAGGTCACGGGGACAATCTGCGACTCCCGCATTCCCCTTAAACTTAAGGGGAAGATATATAAAACAATGGTTAGACCTGCTGTCTTGTATGGATCAGAATGTTGGGCCACAAAAGCGATGAATGAAAAGCAGTTGCATGCAGCTGAGATGAGAATGCTAAGAGGGATGTGTGGTGTTACACGAATGGATAGAATAAGAAATGAGTACATAAGAGGAAGTTTAAAAGTGGCACCGGTGACTGAAAGGTTGTGCGGAAATCGGCTGTCATGGTATGGGCATGTGATGCGGAGGAGCGAGGAAAATGTCGTGAGGAAAGTTTTGAGTATGAATGTCGATGGCTATAAGAGTAGGGGAAGACCAAAGAAACGATGGATGGATTGTGTGAAAGATGACATGGCTAGAAAGGGGGTGACTACCGAGATGACGAATAATAGAGAAGTATGGAAAAAAAGGATATGTTGCGCCGACCCCAAATAGATTGGGATAAGGGCAGGAGAATGATGAGGAAAGTCAAATATAGTTAACAGTTTGAAATAAATCACTTTTTCTCACATACTACTTGTGATGTAGGTATGTGAGAACAGCTTTGATCCAGACACAAAAGTTAGCCTTCTAAAAAGTGCCTACTTAAGTACCTAAGTATATAAAGAGCCTCCAATACAGGCATTGTTAGCTTAAATGGAGGCTCCAAATAAACTGAAGCATAAATAAAATTTATTGATTTATAATATACAACATTATTTTTAGTATATGCGAAACCTGAATATAGTTTGTTCAGAATAAATAACTGAATCGATTCCAATAATTTTTATACCGTGTTATATTTTGCCCCAAAAATCTTTAAAAAAAAGGTTACAATATGGACACCGCGCGACAAACACAAGTCACTGCAGGTCATAGCGGCACTAGGCACGGGCGCCGCGAGGTGATCATGTTTTTGTACGGACAACTAGGTAACATAAAAAGCTTATAATCTGTGACTTTTCATGATACAGTTTTGAAATTTTGAACATAGATTCTTTACATTAAAATACTAGACACGTGTTTCGGGTTTCGCATATACTAAAACTGATGTTGTATGGTAATTAATTTTAATTAATAAAGATAATTTAATTTAATTAATATACTAACAACACCTGACAACTCCTTATTCCAGACACCTTTTCCTCTCGTTCGTTCGTCGCGACCGTCGCCCGGCTCTCCGCGAGATGGCAGCAGCGAGCTCCACCGCCGCCTGCGCAGCCGTTACGGCGCACGCCGACCATCAGGTACGGCAGGTATATGAAACAGTATCAACACTTTATTAACATTACCTTTCTAGCTTTATATTCAATTGTGTTGGAGATGACGCCATTGCGTCCACTTTACAAGATGCAGCGGCAGATGAAGAGACAGAGAATTTCACCCCAATAGTTTAGTGACGCATGTACAGTCTAGGTACCTAGAATCTGGCCATGCTAACTCTGCCATGGAATAAATATACAACCCCAAAAAGTTTTATGTAAAACTTATACGTATGTACGTATACTAAAAGTTGACGTGTAAGTAGATCTATTGATTGATATTTTGCCTTTTGATTCTTGCGTAATAGTTTATTTTTAACTAAGAACATTTATTCAAATACAATAAATAGATTATTTATCTAAGAATATTTTTGCGAATACTTGTTTTTGTTGTATATAAGAAGATCGTGTCAAATTACAACATAATGAAGCTTCAATGAAGTAAAACAACAAACTTTGTGATTATGCGGTAATCACCGTGAAACTACTATATACAGTAAATTTTTAACAAGTAGGTACTTATTATTTGTAAATTCCAGGTAGAATAAGTGAAGAAATAAAACCTAATATCAAGCTGAATATAAATAAAACAACCTATCAAAAACAAAAAAAAAAAAACAACTAGTATCAAATTATTTTTTTCGTTGTACAGACGGTGTTGCCGTCGATAGATTTTCAAATTCTACCATTTTTTCACTTTAGTAGAGTAAGTCAACGTTCGCACCGACGTAAAAATATCGCGGCGATTTTATTTCGCGATTTTCAACGCTCTGCTTAGCGCTGAGAGCTGAAAATCCAACTGTGTGTTTTTTCGACGCGCTAGAATGCACTCTGTTGTTGTTAAGTTGGATTCTCAATGCTCGGCTCAACAACGAGAGTTGAAAATCCAGTGCGCGATAAAATCCCGCCGCGTTATTTTTACGTCCGTGCGAATGTCGACTTAGCGTGGCCACACTCTAGCTCCATTTTTGTTTTATCATGTGCATTTTCCTTTTATACGCTCTTTGTAATAGGTAATGATTATGCTCAGGTACGCGTGGCTTTTTTTTTTCGTACACTATATTTTCAACGCACTGCTTAGCGCCGAGAGCTGCAAATTCAACAGTGTTTTTGCGACATGCTGGGATGCACTCTGTTGGATTCTCAACCCTCGGCTTATCACTGAGAGTTGGAAATCCAGTGTGCGATGAAATCCCGCCGTGATATTTTTACATCTGTGCGAACGTGGGCTAAGGGGACACACTCGTCCAGGTCTGCACGTTCGATTGGACAGTATTTGTTGAACAACAAAGCCGACCCGAAACAATTACTACACATATTCGGCTTTCATTCGGCTTGTGCCGACCGACAAACCCCGTTTGGCTTCTACAATTTTAGAATCGTGTTCGGGTAGGTTGGGCACAATTTGAGCTAAGCCGAGCGGCTTTATGCCGACCATATTTCTATATTGCCCAGCTGTGCCGAATGATGTCAACCCGAATATGTATGTAGCATCCCTAATTATTTTTAACCATTATGATAACAGGGTCCAGGGGTAGCTTAAACAGCTCTCTGAGATAAAGAAGACACTCGATTTATACAGCAAGAAGACACAAACGGAATCGCGGCAAGATATGCTCGAACTTCGTGTAGCCACGATTAATATACCTGCTCCACTATTTCTGTTAAGCCAAACGCTTACTTCGCAATAGGGATGTTGCCTGAGTAAAAAAAAAAAGAAATTCTATTTAGTCCGTCAGTCAGATAATAAAAAAATATTAGAAACGTATTTTTTGCTTCATCATATTAATACAAAAATACAAAGATAAAATGCAGGAGTGGGCTCGCTACGTATAAAAACTAGTAAGGAGTGACGTCATACCACATTTTAACTCAATGTATCGTCGTAATCTTTTGATTACTTAAAAAAAGAAAAAATACGTGTCCAATATTTTATTATATTCTGCATGATGGACAAAAAAATTTTAGTCATCATCCCTCTTTATAAAAAGAAATTGCCATGAGATACCTACCAATATTCTCTCGTGCTTACAGCTTCCAACTGTAAGATTAATTTATTGCTAGTCATGAATCAATATTCTTGCTTTGCTGGGTTGGACAAGATCACAATTCTTGCCCGTTTTATAATAAGGAATTAATTCGTCTCCCAGGGCAAGATGAGCTTAGCATCCAAGATCCATGGCTTGGCGGAGCGGTTGCAGCAGCTCGGCAGGAGTTCGGGGGATTCCGTTGACGGAAGTGATAAGGGATCTAGGAGTCGAACGGGTGAGAATGAAATTAATTATATTGTTGGTTCGAATGGACAGATTTCCAGACAGGATTAATTCTTTGGATTGAATCAGCTTTAAGGCATTTTAAATAATAAATTAATTCAACGAAAATTATTCACACGAATTGGAAGTTTTCATCATCACAGTCAGACTCCTCAATAACCATGATGCCTGTAGCCCGTTCAATTCGCGGTTTTTGCTGTAACTATGTCTAATTATTGGCTGCCCAGCCCATTCACCAAGAACGGTCTAGCAATAATTATGTTGGTTGTTGAAAATCCACTTTTTAAATCGAAAATTCCGATTAACTAAACATCTTATTCTCAACTCCAGAAGTTATAGTGTCATTATGATTTTCAACATTCCAGGAAGCGTTCACCCGATGTTCACAGTAACCACGCACCCCTCATACTCCTCTCACGAGCTCTGCCTGGACAGACGCAACGAAACCAGTCCCAGCCACAGTCAGATGTCCCGGAATTCCAGTCGGAAGAGCAGCAACTCGCTGAGGGTCAACCAGTCTACGAAGATCGAAGGTATGATACATCACACTACAGTTAGAAGTTATACGCAACGAGACCAGCCACAGCCAAATGTCCCGGAAATCAAGCCGGAAGAGCAGCAACTCGCTGAGGGTCAACCAGTCTACGAAGATCGAAGGTATGATACATCACACTACAGTTAGAAGTTACACGCAACGAGACCAGCCCCAGCCACAGCCAAATGTCCCGGAAATCAAGCCGGAAGAGCAGCAACTCACTGAGGGTCAACCAGTCTACGAAGATCGAAGGTATGATGCATCACACTACAGCTAGAAGTTACACGCAACGAGACCAGCCCCAGCCACAGTCAGATGTCCCGGAATTCCAGTCGGAAGAGCAGCAACTCGCTGAGGGTCAACCAGTCTACGAAGATCGAAGGTATGATACATCACACTACAGTTAGAAGTTATACGCAACGAGACCAGCCCCAGCCACAGCCAAATGTCCCGGAAATCGAGCCGGAAGAGCAGCAACTCGCTGAGGGTCAACCAGTCTACGAAGATCGAAGGTATGATACATTATCCGCAACGAGACCAGCCCCAGCAACAAGCAGATGTCCCGGAACTCAAGGCGGAAGAGCAGCAACTCGCTGAGGGTCAACCAGTCTACGAAGATCGAAGGTATGATGCATCACACTACAGCTAGAAGTTAAACGCAACGAGACCAGCCCCAGCCACAGCCAAATGTCCCGGAAATCAAGCCGGAAGAGCAGCAACTCGCTGAGGGTCAACCAGTCTACGAAGATCGAAGGTATGATACATCACACTACAGTTAGAAGTTACACGCAACGAGACCAGCCCCAGCCACAGCCAAATGTCCCGGAAATCAAGCCGGAAGATCAGCAACTCGCTGAGGGTCAACCAGTCTACGAAGATCGAAGGTATGATGCATTACACTACAGCTAGAAGTTAAACGCAACGAGACCAGCCCCAGCCACAGCCAAATGTCCCGGAAATCAAGCCGGAAGAGCAGCAACTCGCTAAGGGTCAACCAGTCTACGAAGATCGAAGGTATGATACATCACACTACAGTTAGAAGTTATACGCAACGAGACCAGCCCCAGCCACAGCCAAATGTCCCGGAAATCGAGCCGGAAGTGCAGCAACTCGCTGAGGGTCAACCAGTCTACGAAGATCGAAGGTATGATACATTATCCGCAACGAGACCAGCCCCAGCCACAGCCAAATGTCCCGGAAATCAAGCCGGAAGAGCAGCAACTCACTGATGGTCAACCAGTCTACGAAGATCGAAGGTATGATGCATCACACTACAGCTAGAAGTTACACGCAACGAGACCAGCCCCAGCCACAGTCAGATGTCCCGGAATTCCAGTCGGAAGAGCAGCAACTCGCTGAGGGTCAACCAGTCTACGAAGATCGAAGGTATGATACATCACACTACAGTTAGAAGTTATACGCAACGAGACCAGCCCCAGCCACAGCCAAATGTCCCGGAAATCGAGCCGGAAGAGCAGCAACTCGCTGTGGGTCAACCAGTCTACGAAGATCGAAGGTATGATACATTATCCGCAACGAGACCAGCCCCAGCAACAAGCAGATGTCCCGGAACTCAAGGCGGAAGAGCAGCAACTCGCTGAGGGTCAACCAGTCTACGAAGATCGAAGGTATGATGCATCACACTACAGCTAGAAGTTAAACGCAACGAGACCAGCCCCAGCCACAGCCAAATGTCCCGGAAATCAAGCCGGAAGAGCAGCAACTCGCTGAGGGTCAACCAGTCTACGAAGATCGAAGGTATGATACATCACACTACAGTTAGAAGTTACACGCAACGAGACCAGCCCCAGCCACAGCCAAATGTCCCGGAAATCAAGCCGGAAGATCAGCAACTCGCTGAGGGTCAACCAGTCTACGAAGATCGAAGGTATGATGCATCACACTACAGCTAGAAGTTAAACGCAACGAGACCAGCCCCAGCCACAGCCAAATGTCCCGGAAATCAAGCCGGAAGAGCAGCAACTCGCTAAGGGTCAACCAGTCTACGAAGATCGAAGGTATGATACATCACACTACAGTTAGAAGTTACACGCAACGAGACCAGCCCCAGCCACAGCCAAATGTCCCGGAAATCAAGCCGGAAGAGCAGCAACTCGCTGAGGGTCAGCCAGTCTACGAAGATCGAAGGTATGATGCATCACACTACAGCTAGAAGTTACACGCAACGAGACCAGCCCCAGCCACAGCCAAATGTCCCGGAAATCAAGCCGGAAGAGCAGCAACTCGCTAAGGGTCAACCAGTCTACGAAGATCGAAGGTATGATACATCACACTACAGTTAGAAGTTACACGCAACGAGACCAGCCCCAGCCACAGCCAAATGTCCCGGAAATCAAGCCGGAAGAGCAGCAACTCGCTGAGGGTCAGCCAGTCTACGAAGATCGAAGGTATGATGCATCACACTACAGCTAGAAGTTACACGCAACGAGACCAGCCCCAGCCACAGTCAGATGTCCCGGAACTCCAGTCGGAAGAGCAGCAACTCGCTGAGGGTCAACCAGTCTACGAAGATCGAAGGTATGATAATACATCACACTACACATAAAGAAGTAACATGAATTTGTAATATCTTCGTAGACTGAATAGATAGAATTCGTAGATAGAATATACAAGCGGGCTGGCAACGTCGCATTTCTACAGGTTTTTGATGATTATTTTAATGAATTTAAATCAACTATTTTTTTCGGCCATGCTCTAGATCGTTGGTTATTGTATGTGTAGTAGTTTTTTTTTTTAATTTAATTTATAAGTATGTAGGTATGCTTTTTTACACTTATTTTGATATTTACTAAAAAAATAATGGCATTATTGTCTATAACGTCAATTTTTATGAGTAAAAACCAAAATAACTGTAAAAAAATAGCATACATACTCGTATTTGTAAATAACAACGATATAGTGTATGGCCGAAAAAAATTAGTATTTGATTTAAATTCATTAAAATAATCACCAAAAACCTGTAGAAATGCGACGTTGCCAGCCCGCATAGGATAACGCTCTTAAAAGAGTGTCAATGGAGTTTTTTGCCCGTTCTTCTCCATAAAGATCTACTTTTGGAATGGGACTAGCTTGAACTTTCTGACTAAATGAACGACTCCTTGACAATTATTAAAAAGTTGTACTTACATACTTATCCACTAGTTGAATGTCCGTTCATAGAAATATGTTGTGTACAAGCCGTGTATAAGTGGCTAGGCGCCCCGTCGCGCGCCGATAAAAAGTCTCAAAGACAATCCTAATGACGTCACGCGGGGGAGCCGGGCGCGGGAGTGGCTAAATGGTTTATTTTAGCTAAATGCTTTGAGTTTGTTAAGCCCAAAGCCACACAACTCATACTTTAGCCTATCTAGGCTAAAGTTTGTGTTAAAAGAGTGGCTCAGCATCACTTTTTTCTTCACATCAATTTCTTAAATTGTTATGTTTTTGCTAACAGACTTCCGACACCTAATGAGGCGGTCGTCGACTCTAGAAGTGCATACAGCGAGAGTATCGCTCAAAGACATCGTGTGCTACCTGTCTTTGTTAGAAGCTGGAAGACCTGAAGACAAACTGGAATGTAAGTTTTTTTTTTGCTAGCCGCTATTTTGTGTCCCACTGCTGGGCTGAGGCCTCCCCTTTTTCCATCCAAATCTTTCTGTCTTGTGCGATCTCTGGCCATGTTGACACAGCAAATATGATCAGATCGTCACACCATCTTCGCCGTGGTCTACCTCGACGGTGATGTCCTATCAGGCGTAGGTGATGATCTTTGCCCTTCTCTCCAGGTATATTCGTATTGCGAGGTGGCTAGCCCATCCCCCTTTACTAGTTTGTAATTATAATACCTTTAATTTTGACAACGTTCAGCAACATTCATTGCGTTATTTACGTATTCATCAGAATATTTTTTCAAAAATAGGAGGCAATGGATTAGGAATTTCCTCCAAGCCTTTCCAATTGAGATTAAAAGTGTGACGCAATTAGAGTGTTAGTTTATTATGTTCCATTACATCATATCAGCCGGATGATGTACGCTTCTGGATCTAGGCCTGAACAGTCACCAAAAAGACTGGACTAGCCGCATCTAACAGGGTACCCGCATCCTTCCACCATGACTATGTCAGTTCCACGTTAAATGTTTCCTAAAATGAAGCAGTTTGCATCAAAGAAAGAAAAAAAACAACATTTTTTCATTTTTTTTTTTTTTTTTTTTTTTTTTTCTTTTCTTTTCTTTAGTTTTTTCTTTAGTGTTTACTAAAGAAAAAACTTGAAAAATCGTTGTTTCTACAGAAGCAACAGGGAGATTGATTGTTGATGGACTTCATGACAACGTTTACGACTTCAAACAATGGTTTTTTCTCTAAAGCTTCCTAAGTCCGTCAGTACCTATGCTTAAGTAGTAATTTATAAGTTTTTTTTTTATTTCAGTTATGTTTCGTCTTTACGACACGGACGGTAACGGCGTACTAGACACAAATGAGATGGACTGCATCGTCAACCAGATGATGACCGTCGCTGAATACCTGGGTTGGGAGACTTCAGAGCTTAGACCAGTGAGTATAAGACACATTACGATGTATATTATGCTGTTTGCGCCAAGAGTGCCAAAGTGCCAAGCAAAGGAGAAGTAGATTATCCTTTAGAAGTAGATGGAATAGTAGCCAAGAGTTTAGGCAAGGAACATGAAAAACAGATGGCAAGATGGCTCGGTAATGATTATTATGAAACTTGTTTGAACCACCAGGAAAACATTGACGAAAATACGTTAAATGGTGAAGGTTTTTGTCCTGCAGTGACGATTTGAGAAAAGCTGTAATACGGACCGACTGAATAACTTTTATTTGCAATGTTACGAAATTTTACGATGCCTATACCTAGATAATATTATATAATTGTTACTTTTTTTCAGATACTACAAGACATGATGGTGGAGATAGACTACGATGCTGACGGTACAGTGTCACTGGACGAATGGAAACGAGGAGGGTCAGTAAAAAAAAGTTTTTTACAAAAAAATACAACCGACTTCCAAAAACAACGCTAGGTACAAAGTGAAAAATAACTTTAATTTCGGAAGTCGGTGTCTGCTTAAATGTATTTTCGTTTTTTGCCACCAACTTCCGAAATTAAAGTTATTTTTCACTTTGTAGTGTTGTTTTTGGTAGTCGGTTGTATTTTTTTTGTAAAAAAGTTTTATTTTTCACTTTTTAGTTGTGGTACCTACCCCACACAGATTCTACAAAACAATTCCCTGCAAAACAAACTAGAACATCATCCATATAAAAGTGGGGAAAAAATACTTACCTATTATTGAAGCTAACTCAAAAACTACCCAAGCAAAGTTAATCAATTTTATATGGGACCAACTTTGATGTATACCCTCTCGAATAAAACAAAAAAATCCAAATCGTTCCAGCCATCTTCGAGTAATCGGGGAATATAAATAAAAAAAAAAATAAAAAAAACTCCTTTTGAAGTCGGTTAAAAATCATGATAGTTTAAAAAAAATATATATTATAAGCAACGGTAGTGTAGGTAGTAACCACTTTCCATCAGCTGCTGACATTTCAAGTCTCTTATACATCCAATGCTTTCCTACGCAGCATGACCACCATCCCCCTCCTAGTCCTGCTAGGACTGGACACGAATGTCAAAGAGGATGGCGAGCACGCATGGAGACTCAAGCACTTTAGTAGACCCGCCTACTGCAACCTGTGTCTGAACATGCTGGTCGGGCTGGGGAAGAAGGGGTTATGCTGTATATGTGAGTACGAGTATTTTATTCTTGTTTTGCCTGACCATTAATACCTATAAGATGTGTTGGTTGCGTCGTTATTAGGTATACCTTTAAGGGGGATGCGCTAAAGTAGCCCACAAAATTCAAATTTTCATACGTTTTTTGCAATTTGCAGGTCAGTATCAAGTTGTATATTGATTAAAATATGATTCGCCATCGTAGCTAATATGGCTTTACAGAATTATTATTCTATTCATTTGAATCAGCAATACAACTCCATAAGTTAGACTAGAAATAACCTCAAATCTAAAATTTAATGAATATTTTAATCAACATACAACTTGATACTGACCTGCAAATTACAAAAAACGTAAGAAAATTTTAATTTCGCGGGTTATCTTAGCGCACCCCCCTTAAGTGAAAGTTTATGCTTCATCCAGTTCTTTGAGAAACCAGAATATAGTTCGTATGCTGGTTTCATGGTTTCCAAAAACGTATACAATTTTATCTGCTATTGAATTATTTGATTCGATGACCAATCAAATAGATGATGATGATGAATGATTAAGATCAGAGACTTGGTCCCTGGTTTGTGAAAGCCTATACCGGATGACGTTTTTTACAATCTTGAAAAAAATAGGGTATATTAGGTGAACGGAGTAGAAGCGTATGGCATACCTAGTTTTTTTTTTTTTTTTAATAGCTTAGTCAGAAAAAATATCTAAGTATAAATAAATACTACAAATTCGTTGTAAACTTTTCATTTTAGAACAATGAAAACATAAATTTTGAAGAAAAATAATCAATCCTTTAAAAATATCGAAATTCAAATCATATGCAACCTGCATAATGATTTAAATTTTGATTTTCTTTATTAAAAAAAAAAAAAAAAAATAGGCTTCTACTCCGTTCACCGAATATACTTACCCTATTTTTTTTGAGACGGTAAAAAAAGTGATCCAGTATATTTATTTTGGTGTTAAATTTTATGACAGCTTCCATGAAGTGGTTTGGTTGGTCAACCCATCACAACCACACAACATTTGACAGCATTTTTACTGGTCAGAGGCTTGACTAGGCTTATACTAATCTCCAATTGATTACAAGAGCCTGGCAATTTCCTGCTTACATGTAATTAATACCTACACGCTATCGAAATTAACTTTTACTAAAAAGAGATGTTATTGTATGTACCTATTCTACAACACAACCTTAGTAGCCATTTAATCTTGAATCTACTCTCTTCTTAATTATTTAATCTGGAATCTACTCTTTTTTTACCCATTTACTCTTTAATCTGCTCTCTTTCATTTTATCTTGAATCCACTTCCTTCTTACTCATTTAATCTTGAATTTAATCTACTCCTAAGTATTAATTCTTCCTTTCTTCGTTCCAGTCTGCAAGTTCACAGTGCACGAGCGCTGCGTGCAGCGCGCGCCAGCGTCGTGCATCGCGACCTACTCCAAGTCGAAGCGCGCGCCCGCCACACTCGCACATCACTGGGTAGAAGGTATTTAGAAGAACTTCTTTCAATAATATCCTCTTCAAAATTTTGTAGTCGTCGCGTTCTGCCTCCAACGCGCTCCAACGCGTGGTTACGCTTTTAGGTGAAAAAATATTCAGAATAATAAAATACGCGAAGGCTCGTATGAATTGAGGGAAGGGTTAGTTAAACACTACTCTGCCATCATCCCGTTCATCCTAATGTGTGAACTCGTCCTGACTCCTGTACAAAACTGCCACTTTTTGACGACACGGTTGGCGCAGTGGTTGAGCGATTGACTGCTGCGCAGCATGTCGCGGGTTCGATTCCCGCACGGAACAAATATTTGTACGACCTACAAGTATTTGTTCCGAGTCTGGGTGTTTTTCTATCTATAATATGTATGTATTTACAAAAAAAAAAATGTATATAAGTAGTTTATCAGCCATCTCGTTACCATAACACAAGCATTAGGTTGCTTAGCTTGGGGCTAGATGGCGTTGTGTGATATGTCCAAACATATTTATTATTATTATTATTTACTTAGGACGTCCTTTGTTCGGAATCTGCTTTTTAATTTTCTGTGGTCACATTTTTGTATCCCATCATCAGCTGAACTATTTTGGTAATATCTACAACCTCTCTTTCAGGCAACTGCCACGGCAAGTGCGCTAGGTGTCGGAAAAAGATCAAGGGCTACAACGGAATCACTGGACTGCACTGTCGATGGTGCCATATCACTGTGAGTATATGCTCTATGTAACTTTCTGATAGAGGAACATTATCTACTTCTTCTCTTATAATAATGATGATAAATCTATATTAGTGGCTTTTGTGAGCATGATATTTGTTCTGAAGGCCAATTCTCGTACCTAAAAACGTTTAAATTCAAGTCGCAATCTCATCCCAGCGACAATCAAATGTCAAAAATGTAGATAAACGCTAGGTATACAATTTTTGACAGATTGACACTGAGATGTGATTGCGAACGTTGTTAAAAATACGGGAATTGCCTATAGTTGTAATGGCAATCATGTCATTAGTGTCATGTCATAGATTTTTATTTTTATTCTTTTATCTTCTAAATAGATTATTTTCTATTTTGTGAAAGAGAGAACGTTGCAGGCCTGGTTGACTGTACATTTATTGACTATTTTCTATTTTGTTGAGAATCTGGTAGTTGTTGAAAGGCCTACATTGTCCTGTCATACCTACTAACCATCTAATAACACTGTTATTTGAAAATGTTGTAAAAGCCAATTATTTTTAAAAGAGTAACCATGGAGTTTCTTGCCGGCTCTTCTCCATAAGAAACGACCTATTTGGAACCGTGCTTCTAGCTTCTGACTTTTCATGAGTGCCCATGTAGGTTTATGTGAAATAAAATTGATTTTGATTTTGAAATGATTTATTTCTGTAAGTAGGTTACACACTAACACTTTTACACGTCAATCATATTTTTAAAAACTAAATGAGGTCGGCGTTTCCTATCTGACTACTCTGAGAAGAAAGGCCGAAACAAACTCAGAGCCCACAGTCTCTTTTAAAGTCCAGACATAATCTTGGTCAGATCATGTGAAGACCATGTAGATTGGTGTCTGAAATGGTATTTTGAGGAAAAATCCTCACTAATTGAGTAGACCTGTCCAGTCAGTGCACGCATTTGTCAGTAATCGTGCAGCTCAACTCAAAACTGAAAGAGCTTATCGATTCGACGAACAATACCAAAGTAAAGATATTTGGGTTGCCCGCATAAATTACTCAAACTGCCAGACTATGACAAGATTATCGCAGTGGGTCTAAATTTATCCTCTAGCCTAATAATAAACCTGAAGAGTTTCTTTGTTTGAACGCACTAATCTCTGGAACTACCAATCGGATTTGAAATAAATCTTTTTGCATTTGATAGCCCAATTCTTAAGGAAAGCTATAGACTATTCTTCATTACGCCAGGACCCTTAGGAGCCGAGCAAAAAGAAAAATAAGTCAGAAAGAACGCTAAGCGAAAACGAAGTAATAGCGTGGGTAGGCAATGCGATGCGACGGGGTGGGTAGGGAGAAAAAGAAATTTCACGCGGACGAAGTCGCGGGCAGAAGCTGTCTTTTTATATGAGCTGTTTCAAATCTTCTAATTAGGAGTTTTTTTATGATGATTAAAAAAGGTAGATGGTTAGAGCCTCAAAGATGTCCCATCAGCGTAATCCCAAAATCAGGCAATTAATCTGGAAGCTGTATTGAGAGTCTTACCGAAATCAACTTCTAATATTATTAACCCATCGTATTGGACGTAAATCCACGCTAAATACAATGGCTTTTTAATTTTGTCTGTAATTACGGCATTCGACTCGTTAAAGCCCACTTGCAACACATAGGTATCAACTAAACGTATCTAACGCTAAACATGTTTAAAACATCATTCTGCCATCTTCAAATAAATTAGGATAAGGGCACGAGGATGATGATGAATGATGATTCTGTAGCCGAGAATAGTTAAATACATGTAAATTACTTGAATAACGGAGCATTTCATAAGAAGTAACGCTTTTTATGAATGTAAATGTTTATTAACAATAAAGAAAAAGAAATACACCGAAAAATAAATTTTTGAAAAGTAGTTTTTTCGGTTGTTCGCTTTTTTAACGATATTTTTTAAATAAAAAATATTATATTTTAATTCCATATGAAAGCTGAGATATCAACAAAAAAATAAGCCCTAGTAAGTGTTATTTATCTAAAATTTGCTAACCAAATTTTTCGATTGAAAATAAGGTCTTTTTTTTGTATTTTCTTCATAAAACATCGAACAATTAATATTTCGCTTTGAAAAAAATTGGGCTAGCTTGAAACACAAAAAAGAACATATTCACTAATTTTCATGAAAAACAAAAAAAAATTCTATAGTTATAAATAAAAAATTGAAAAAACGGTTTTTTGCGTTTTTCCTCGATAATTTTGAGGGGTAATAAATAACGTGTGAAAAGAAAGTTTTCTATTTTTTTATTATCTACCACTTTTACATTTAACTTTTTTCGATAGGATGCATAGTTTAGCCGTAAATCGTAAAAAACGAGTACAAACCCCTAAAAACATATATATTACCCCCCCCTCCCCCCTCCTCCCCACCTTCCAGAACTTTTTCTGAGTCTGGACTATTTTTCGTTCGTTATTTACATCATCAACTAAATTTTCCGACCACTCGTATACTGCTAAGATTTTTTTTTTCTCAAACAGGATGGGCTCTGATCTAATAAGGTACTTTTCCAAACGGTTTTGAAATTATGAGCCCCTTGAATTTCAATAAACCTCATTCCTGACGTGCTATCAAGCCCGATGACGTTAACCTCAACCTCCTCACCATTAAACTGTTGCAGCTACACAACCGATGCGTGGGTAGTGCAGGTGGTGCATGCTCACTAGGCAGGCATGCGCGGCACATCCTGCCTCCCACTGCCATCCGGCCACTCGTGCTAGATCGACAGCGGTCGTTACCACATCGACCGCAACATGATCAGGTAAGTTCATATACATTTTCTAGTTATTTCAAAGGCATGATTTTTTTTTTTCACTTAATGTCAGGAGCTTGTTAGCTAAGTAATAACAGCCGCACGGGTGGGTCCATTGATACATCAGCTACGCTTGCCGAGGTTGGTCCGTGTGGACTATCTTTACATACCGAGACGAGGAGTCACGGTATGAAAAAAAAAAGAAAGACAATAATAATTTATTGTGTGAGCACAAAAACAAAAACACATCGCCCAAATTAAAGCCTTTTCCCAACTATGTTGGGGTCGGCTTCCAGTCTAACCGGATGCAGCTGAATACCAGTATTTTACATGGAGCTACTGCCTAACTGATTTCCACAACCCAGTTACTGGGTAACACAATACCCCTTGGCAAGATTGTCAGACTTTCGGTCTTCTGACTACCAGTAACGATTGTCAAAGATCTATAAATGATAGCCGGGAGCAACTGCGTAACGTGCTAATGGATGGTCACCCATCCACAGACTGACCTCAGCAAGCGTTGCTTAACCTTGAAGATCGATCCTTGCGGCTGTTATTATTTAGCCACAAGCCCCCCAAAATTGGCTCGAAACAAAAACCTAGACCATAATGTAGTTTTTTTTTTTCAGAAATCACAATATTTTATGACAAAAAGTTTGATAAACCTCCTTTGGTGTAAAGAATTTCCTTCTGTAAAAACAGTGTTGAAGTGCCTTCTCTAAAATGCAATATAATTAAATAATATAATTAACATATAACTAATAAATCCTTTCTCCATTACAGCAATCCCTCCCCACCTCAATATCCCTTCCAATTTCAATAGCAGCGACCTCCGAAGAGAGAAAAGAAGACAAAGACAAACGGGAGACCCGAGCTCCCCCCATCTCCTTCCAAATCACGCCCCCCGACGGCTCCTGCCCCCTGCTAGTGTTCATCAACCCCAAGTCTGGGGGGAGGCAAGGATCCCGGGTGCTGAGGAAGCTGCAATATATCCTGAATCCAAGGCAGGTGCACGATATTGCGAAAGGAGGAGGGCCTACGCAGGGTGAGTTCTTGAGTTTTAGTCTGTGGTCTATTCATTTATTGGTGTTTTGTTCCCAAATAGTGGGACCGAGAGCAGTGGTGGCCCAGTGGTATCGGCCCTGACTTACGAGTTGTAGGTTGTGAGTTCAAATCCAAGCAGGCACTTTATTTACTTTGTGTTAATTAATTACTTAATTTCATCAAAATTGCTCTCAAAACTGTTGTCAGAGTTTCGACTTTCTGAAAACCCGTAACGACTGTCAAAGATCCACGGGGTATTTCCCTTAAAAGATGTTGATACCTTTACGGTTATAACATTCTTATATTCCAACCTACGGCAGGAATACAAATGTTATAACTAAACTAAGGTTAATAGTGATGTTATAACTATTTATTTCTTCAGGGTTGCAGATGTTCAAAGACGTGAAGAACTACCGGGTGATATGCTGCGGCGGTGATGGCACTGTCGGATGGGTGCTTGAAACTATGGGTAAGTAACTTCAAAACGTATTTTCAATGTTTGAGATTACATGCCATGCCATGCCATCTCTAGAGGATGTGTCTTGGACATCTATATAAATAAAAAGGGAAGTCCTGACTGACTGATTCATCAACGCCCAGTTTAAACCCTTGGAGCTAGAAAGCCGAAATTTTGCACAGAGGCAGACTCTTTATAATGTAGACAAAGATCAAGGAAGGAATTCCCGGTAGTAAATATTTTTACGTGGGATATTTTCCGACATCCACGCGGGCGAAGCTGCTAGTAATTTCCAAAAAGACCAACTTTTTTGCTACCATATCCGACGAATATGTATTTATCTCTTTGTCTCTAGAAAAGTGCTAACTTTGACTTTGAGATAGACAAAGAAACAGGTCCAATAAATGATCTTGATTTTTGGATCGTTTTCTTCTTATTGGAGGGATGGTCCATGGATCTCCCGTCAACTTCGTTTCAGTAAATGAAAATGTAGAAGTTGAATCTACAATAAGGCATGTGTTTTTTGTTACAGACAAGGTTCAGATGGACACACAGCCAGCAGTTGGGGTGATACCTCTAGGCACAGGCAATGATTTAGCCAGGTGTCTGCGATGGGGTGGCGGGTAGGCACACACTTTTTTGTACCTCATCAATGATCATCGTAAAACTCTCTACTACCCTGCTTTTACAAAAATAACAACATATTTTTAATTTTATTTTACTTTACAGATACGAAGGTGAGTCCATTCACAAGATTCTGGACAAGATCGCACGCGCGAGTACCGTAATGATGGATCGGTGGCACATCACCGTTGAAAATTCTTCCGCGGATGTGAGTTATTTTTATCAAATACTAACCTACTTCAAAATATATATCATAATCATTCTCCTGCCCTTATCCCAATCTATTTGGGCTCGGCGCAACATGTCCTTTTTTTCCATACTTCTCTATTAGCCGTCATCTCGGTAGTCACCCCCTTTCTAGCCATGTCATCTTTCACACAGTCCATCAATCGTTTCTTTGGTCTTCCCCTACTCTTATAGCCATCGACATATATACTCAAAACTTTCCTCACGACATTTTCCTCATTCCTCCGCATCACGTGCCCATACCATGCCAACCGATTTCCGCACTTTTTCTCAAAAATATTTACTTCTTCAATTTACAATTTTTTCTGTTGGTCGCCATTTTCGCTGGGATAGAACGGAATCTAAATATGTTTAGATTTCGTCCTATCCCAGCAGTTGGTATGCCAAGTCAACTAACTACATCCACGAGTATATTATTATAAATTGTCTTAGACATATCGTTTATTATTATTTTTAATTTTTTTTTAATAAATTATATTAATAATTTTATTGAAAAAACGTACTAATCTTGCCATTTTCACGTTATTAATTTTGACGTTTTCAGTGTGAACAGCCCCAGATGCCCGACTCAGCGCCGCACCCCACAGTGGTGCCCTACAATATCATCAACAATTACTTCTCCGTCGGTGTTGTAAGTAGCAAACCTACTAGGAACCATTTTTTTTTTTTTTTTTTTTTTGAAGGACCCTATACGGCTATAGCTACGTTATGTATGGCATTTCATCTGCCCTCTTCCAAGGCCCGTCTGTGCCATTTCATGCATTTGTTATCCATGCGTAGGGATATAACAGATGCTTTATTTCTCTACAAGCTGTTGCGCAATAAGATCGACTGCCCCAGTTTAATAAAGCTTATTAGGTATCGTGCGCCTTCTAGATATCCTAGGAATAATATAACACCCCTATGTCCGCCTTCTCGAAAGTCTGTGCTTGGTGCGAATTCTCAGTTGCCTAGATTGTGCTGGCAGTGACTTAGTAGATGATGTACACCATGATAGTTTAAATAAATTCCTACGAGCTTTTGTAAATAATCCAGTCAAGATTTAATTTTATACTTACTCGATTTCGTTTTCAATTTATTCGATTTATTCCGTTTATTGTTTCAATTTAGTTAATTTAATTTTCATATCTGTTTACAATCATTGAGGAGCAATCATTGAACAGCCGCACGGGTCGATCCATCAGGTTAAGCTACGCTTGCCGGGGTTGTCCGTGGATGGGTGACCATCTTTACATACCAAGACTCCTCCGTGCCTCGGAAAGCACGTTAAGCCGTTGGTCCCGGCTGTCATTCGTGGATCTTTGAGAGCCGTTACGGGTCGTCAGAAGCCCGAAAGTCTGACAACCAGTCTTACCAAGAGGTATCGAATTACCCAGTTACTGGGTTATGGAGGTCAGATAGGCAGTCGCTCCATGTAAAATACTGGTATTCAGCTGCATCCAACCGTCTAACCAGACTGGAAGCCGACCCCAACATAGTTGGGAAAAGGCTAGGTAGATTGATCTGTTTACAATCATTATAATTTTATTCATAAGCTAATTACCTATTCAATTATAATTTAATCAATTTATAATTTGATCAGTCATTTTCTAATTCTGTATTAGTTAATCTTAAATTTTAAGTTTAATTATTATTGTATAATTTCTAATTCAATTAATATTATGAATAAGTTAAAAGTTTTCTGTTAGTCAGAAATGTATGTAGTGTCAACAATTGTTGGTTAACTTAAATAAATAAATAAATAGCAGTGATAACAATAAAACTTCTATTGTCTCTCGTTGGTGCCCTTCTATGTGTTAATTATTCTACACAATTACCGCTTTGGAACACCATTCAACTGAACACTGCTGGGACACAGACCTCCTCTCTTCGAGAGGGAGCAGGCTGTAATCTACCACGCGGGCTGGTAGACTACCAAGTCTTTGATTTTTTTATTCTAGGATATGTCGGTTTCCGCACGATGTTTTCCTTCGCCGTTTTGAGAGCATAGATTTTTTTTTATTATTATTTTTTTTGGACTTTTATACTACATGTATATGTCAGTCCGATTAACCCTATTCTATACATCACTAGAAGATGATAATAGTTTAAGCAAAAGACCAGCTCCTTCACTGTTAGGGTTAGAGAGTATAGAATTCATAATTCCGACCTGCAATTTGTCCAAATCTAATTTGTCCAATAACCACTAGTACTAAAGCGGCTCTACACAAAAAAACAGTCCATCGTACAGTCATGCGTACCCGCACCGTAACGTCAGCCGGCACTTCGCACGTGTTTACAAACAATGCCGAAGCGACGAAGATTCTTGGAATCTTGTAACGCTCGAATGTTTTTATGGATGCCAGAGAACTGGACTCTATCGTAGTGTATGTTTCGTTTGAATGTATGATCGTATAAAATTCACAAAAATAGGTGGTGTGTAAAGAGCAAACACAGTTAGTTTCAGATTTCTAGATTCTAGATTTTCTACAAAGAAAAAACAAGCGATGACCTATATTTTTTATGGTTTAAAATGCATGCTGTGTTAATTCTTCTGTCTCTGCATAAAATTGAACACATATGGTATACATCATCTATTACTCCACAAGTATCACATTTAGGGGAAGAAACCTTTCCCATTAAAAAGGCAAAATTGTTTGATGGAATGTGTCCGGTTCTGATTCTGTACGCTATAATAATCAGTTTTCTACTGAATCGACTATATTTACACCAAGATATACGAGGAGGCTGACATTTTATAGTTTTATACTATATGCCCTTTTCCAGTGATCTCTGATTGAAATATTCTTTCCAGAAATCATAACACTGTCCATTACATTTCGTTAATATTTCTGAATAATATGGTTTCACATAAAGGAGAATGGGCATTTTGGGCGGTCGGCGGCCAGTTTTCAAATTAGTGTCAAATGAAAGTACTGTTAGTTAGGAATAACTTTTACTATGGGCGTTACGTTGTGTTTCATTTAGAAAAAGAGATATTTAAATATCAGTACAATGTTATTGTATAGAGCATTTTTGCATAATTATTATATTATAAGTGTGTGTAATGCTTTAATATTACTTCAAAACGTGTCGTGACACGTGTTATTTTCACTTATTATCATCAACACAACAAAACCCACCGGTTTGACTCAACTACCTGCTCACGCGGAGGACCAATCAGCTTCGAGCAAGAACAAAGCAACCCTGTTAACGCGGAAGACTAATTAGCTTCTTGCAAGAACAAAGCAACCCTGTTAAAGCGGAGGACCAATCAGCTTCGAGCAAGAACAAAGCAACTGGCAAGCGGTGCGCGCGCGCTTCTTCCGCGCAGTCCTTCGGTTACGCTTGTGTCGTTGTGTACTGTGCGATTGTTCATCGATTTACCTTGTGCTTCTATAAACCTTTCGACCTCTGCTTGCATACTGGACTTTGTTTACTCCTATCCTAAATTGATCACTTGGCATACGTTTTTGGACTCGATTCTACTTACAAACCGGGTTTAGTTGAATATGGCGGAAAATCGACCAGTGTGTGTTTTGTGCAATCGGTCAGTGGTTAACAGAAGATCATTCGAGATAACCCATGCATTTTTTGAGGAAAATGCCGCAAATGCTCAATATATTATTGAAGCTATTGCCCCACATCAAGTAAGTTTTTTTAATGTTAATAATAATAGTCTTGGACGAACATAACAGTAAATAACATATTACTACAGTTGTCACAGCGAAACATGACCTTTGAGTTCTAGTGAGTAGAGTCGTCCTGTAATAAATGTCAGTAACAATAGGAATGTGCTAACGACTTGCGAAACATCGACAGTTTGCTACCTGCTGACTTGCATGAGTCATTTCTTTTGTTTTATTTTACCTGTAAAACACTTCAGACGATTTTTTTATTAATGTTACACATCACTAGGTATGTAGTTTACTTATAAGTTAATATGATTTTTCCAGATTGAATATAACGGTCTGGAATACGTTTGTCGACCATGCTGGCAACGAGCTCAACGTGCTGTCCAGCCTAATCCAAACCCGGCCTCGCACGAATGTGTACTACAGATTGATGAGTATTCTAGAGTGCCTAACAATGCAGCGGTCTGTATGTTTGAGAGATGTAGAAATACTACAAGTCATCGGATTCCTCAAAATATACGGATATCACTTCTTATGGATGCCAACTTATATATACCAAAAGAAACAAGAGTATGTGAAACACATCTAAGGTCCAATGACTGGGACGAGATCATTGATAGTCCAATTCTAAGACATGATTTTAATAGTACTCATTTCTTACACATGATGGGTCTTATGAAAGAAGCTGTGTCAAGAAGCTCTGTTCTAGATTTTGAAAATATTGAAAATATGGACACCAATGAAGTACATATGCGCTTGGGTCTTAGTCGAGAACAATTCTACGATATTTTGGAACAAACGCCTTCCTTGTCTAGTTCACATTCCAAAACTGCTCTAGCCATTTATTTGATGAAGTTGCGGACTGGTGAATGCAACGAAAGACTTGCCACGCTCTTTCAAATGAGTAGGAGAACTCTTGAAAGACATTTGAAAACCGCAAGAGATTGTTTATTTGCCGAGTTTGTGCCTAGGCACCTGGGTTTCAATCACGTCGACAGAAGAATGCTCGTTGAACGCAATCTCTACGTACCGAATGCTTTGTTTGGAAACCCTGATTCAACATTAGACGACAGACATGCAATAGCGATAATGGACGGAACATACATCTACATTCAGAAGAGTTCCAATTATTCTTTCCAAAGAAATACGTATAGTTTACACAAGTTTTCCAACCTTTTAAAACCATTCATTATAGTAAGCTGCGATGGTTATATTTTAGATGTTTGTGGACCCTACGCAGCTACTGATTCAGACGCAACTATATTACAAAGAATGTTATATGACGAGGAAGGTACATTTCATTGGTTCTTTCGTCGTAACGATATATTTATACTAGATCGTGGGTTTAGAGACGCCCTTCCTGATTTGTCACAATTTCATTACTCTGCTTATATGCCTGAAAGTAAAGACCGCGGTGCAGATCAGCTCACAACCGAACAAGCGAATAGGTCTAGATTGGTCACCATTTGCCGCTGGGTGGTAGAAGTAATAAATGGTCGATTCAAGCGTGACTTCAAATTGTTTCGCCAAGACTATTTTAATCGGGCTTTAAACCATATGTTTGAAGACTTTAAAATAGCAGCTGCACTAATTAACGCTTTTCAGGAGCCCATACATGATAGCGTACATGCAGCCACATTTGTGGATATTATAAACGACCGCTTGAATCGACCAAATCACCTGGCGGACTATGTTGTTCGTAATAATATAAACAGACAAAGAGCAACGTTCCAAAGCATCACCGGTGATCAGCCTGTTTTTGACGATTTCCCAAATCTTACAGAGGATGATCTTATTCTGTTTGCTCTCGGTACGTACCAAGTCAAGTTAGCCCGCAGTTATTATGCTGAGCACCTAGTACAGGGCTTGTATAATATTGAAGTGTACCGAGAGCAGCAAATAAGGGGTCTTAGCGATTACATTGCAGAGCAAGACGTTTGGTTATTACGTGTCAGAATACAGTCTAGACATGTAAGGTCTAGGATTTATTATTCATATATTGTTATTGACCGACAAATGAACGGCCGGGAAGCTATCGCTCATTACTATTGTTCATGTCTGAGTGGAAGGCGCACGATAGGATGCTGCGCACATGTTATGTGTGTGGTGTGGTATTTAGGCTGGGCAAGAAATCAAACCGAGGATATCCGGTTACCAGCAGCGGAATTAAGTGCGATTATAGAGCATGATGAGTAGGCACTATTATTATAGCTATGGAATATCAGATTAATCGGTGGTTTAGTATTGTAAAACTAACTAACTTATAGTAATTACATCGTATGTAACATGTAATACGTAGTATGGTAATTGTTCATACTAACAATGTAATATATAGATAATTATATATTAAATATCTTTGAGCCTATCTAGAATAGTTTTGTTTTCAGAAATCACTTTCCTTTTCTATTTTTGCATTGTACATAAGCCTAAGCATAAGCATAAGCTATACAAAGTGTAACGTTAAATGCGCAAAACCTCTTAAGGGGTCATTGTACTCATCATTATGAACAACTTTTACTATGGTACCAATCTTGAAATCGCAAAAAAAATCAGCTGTTTAGTACATTTTGACGAGTTACTCGAACATAAATGTAGGAAACAACTGATTTTTTTTTCGCGATTTCAGCTTTGGTCCCATAGTAAAAGTTGTTCATAATGATGAGTACAATGACCCCTTAAGAGGTTTTGCGCATTTAACGTTACACGTTGTATAAAGTGTTCGGAAATAAAAATGTATTTTAGCCGGTTTAGAAGTACACCACAGTGATAAAACTTCTACACGGTAATTTTAGGACTAAACCACATCAATAAACAACAAAATCATCCTTGGCCGCGGACCGCCCACGCTCCATACAAAATTGCCCATTCTCCTTTCTTGTCCTTCTGTACTTCTAATTTTCGCCAATCTATCCGCCTCCTCATTACCACGTATCCGTGCGAAGGAACCCATTACAACCAAAATAGAAAAAGATAAACAGAAAATAGAGAGCATGGATATGATAAGAAAAAATATACTTTGAGATGGCAATGAGCATGCCAGTTTGCTCAGAGGGATGGTTGATGATGACTGTAGTAGCCACATGATGATCAGAATCAGGGGGAACCATTGATATTATTAACAACTTTGCAGGCAAGACGGAACCATCGTTATAGTTTATTCTAACTTTACAATTTTTTTTTTAGCCTCATGAGTTTTCTCATAATAAATAACCCAAACCATTTTTTTCTCCTCCAGGACGCTGCAATCTGCGTGAAGTTCCACACGGAGCGAGAGCGAAACCCCGACAAGTTCAGCTCCCGAATGAAGAACAAGCTGTGGTACTTCGAGTTCGCCACCTCCGAGCAGTTCGCGGCCAGCTGCAAGAATCTACACGAGCATATAGATATTGTGGTATGTTGATATTATTGTATCTATAGGACAAAAAAATCATAATAATAGGTTGGGGAAAAAGTTTCTTCGCATTTTTTAAGAAAATTCAAAACATTTTTTAATATACATTATTTACATTTATCTAAAGTATTTAGGTACCATTTTGTTCGATAACTTTTTGCCATCTTGTAGGTAGGGACATGATCTCATTGCTGTAGAAATTTTGGGACTTCTGATCAAAATACCGCGACAAGTGGTTTTGGTAGTCCTCTCGTGATGTTAACCTGACACTGTCTAAAGAATTCTGAAAAGACCGAAACAGGTGGAAATCTGAAGGTGCAAGGTCAGAACTATACGGCGGATGCATTAACACCTCCCAGCCAAACTCTCTTAATTTTTGCTGAGTGGCTAAAGATGTGTGAGGTCTAGCGTTATCATGATGAAAAACCACACCCCTTTTGTTGATTAATTCCGGCCGCTTTCTCTCAGCTTCTTGCTTTAATCTCATCAGTTGTTCGCAGTAGAGTTCAGAATCGATGGTCCTGCCTGGTGGTAAAAGCTCATAATGAATAATGTCCTTCCAATCCCACCACACACACAGCATCACCTTGTTGCGAGTTAACCCGGGTTTCGCCACAGTCTGTGAAGCCTGACCGGCCTTTGACCACGACCTTTTTCGCACGTTCTTGTCGTACGTGATCCACTTTTCATCACCAGTTATCAGCTTCTTCAAAAATGGTTCGGTTTCATTACGTCGTAATAAAGAATCACAAATGAGTACACGGTTCATTAGGTTTCTTTCAGTGAGCTCGTGAGGTACCCAAATATCGAGCTTTTTTGTGTACCCAGTTTTCTCAAATGCGCCAAAACTGTTTTGTGGTCAATTCCCAGTTTTTCAGCTACGTTGTAACTACTGATATGCCAATCTTGCTCCACTTTTTCAAAAATGGCATCCATTTTATCCGTAATAGGGCGACCAGAGCGACGTGCATCTTTGACATCAAAATTTCTGGATTGAAAACGCTTAAACCAAATTTGTGCTACTCTCATAGACACTGCACTGGGTCCATAAACATCGCAAATTTTTTTCGCGGCTTGCGTTGCATTTTTACCTTTTTTGTAGTAAAATTTGAAAATGTATCGAATTTCTTCATTAGATTCACTTATCTTGACAGTACGAAAAACAAATGAAAATCACACATTTTCCTAATTTGAATTTGGAATTATGTTCTTTAAAATTTAAACTTTCAATGATACCAAAACCAGCCAGATACAAATAGTATAGCCAAAGATATTTTATTTTAAGTTCATACATACTATAATGCGAAAAGACTTTTTCCCCAACCTAATATTATGGACTAATACGAAGATAGGTAAGTACTTTTATTAAATCTGGTCCTTTCCGTCCGTTGTAGTTAAAATCAGACCCCAAGATGTTTTAAAAATTATATTGCAAGAATTCGAGAATAGAAATAGCAATCAAGAGGGTACTCCAGCAGGAGGTTCCAAGGGTATTTGAAGGGTTCGGTGCCCCAGCTTAAAACCTTGGTTTTGTGATGACTAGGCTCACTTTTTGGTTTTAGTCACAAGGATTCCCTTCACCTCCACCTCAGCCCTGGGGTTTCTGAAAGGATAAACATAAGAGAAAAAGATCTGATCCATTGTGACTTCGGGAGCTTACCTGCTACTGTTTCAAAGGTTTTATGCAAAAGCTGCTGTAGTTCTTTGTTGTTGTCAGTAGTAGTTGTTTCCTTGTAAGCACAATGACATGAATTTGCAGTTGTCAAGCAAAAAATTATCCCCGACGCCGACGTACTGAAGGACCAACAAGTTGCCTCAGCCATTGTTCTTTCTTTGACACCTTTTTTTTAACCTATAGAATATAGATAATCTTTTAATTCCAGTGTGACGGTGCATCACTTGAGCTGAACAAGGGCCCGGCGCTCCAGGGCGTGGCCCTGCTGAACATCCCGTACGCGCACGGTGGGTCCAACCTGTGGGGCTCTTCCGCCGCGCATCGCCGTGGACGGTTCCCCAACGCACAACAAGGTTAGGACACTTCAGTCACCTTAATCTTAAGCAAATCATCATCGTCTGCCTAGCCATTTCCCAACTATTTTGAAGTCGGCTTCCAGTATAACCGGATGCAGCTGAATACCAGTATTTTACATGGAGTGACTGCCTATTTGACCTCCACAGCCCAGTTACTGGGTAATACGATATCCGTTGGTAAGACTGAATGTCAGACTTCGGGCTTTTGACGACCCGTAACGACTTTCAAAGATCCAAGAATGACAGCCGGGACCAACGGCTTAACTAGCTTTCCAAAGCAAGGGGGGTCTCGTATATAAAGATAGTCACCCATCCACGGGCCGACCGTGGCGAGCGTAGCTTAACCTGATCGATCGACCCGTGCGGCTACTATTACTTAGCTACGAGCCCCTCTAAAGCAACTGTAGAGCATTTTAATAAAGGGAACTCATTTTCATGTGCCGAAGACTACCACAAGGTCGGAATTCAAAAGACCAAACTTTGAGTGACACGCGTCAAATGCCTCAAAGAAAATTCTTTTTTTGAATTATGACCTGTCTGTGTTGGCATAGCATATTTATAATATGATTAAAAAAATTGTCGTTGTTTTTTCAGATATTGGTGACAAACTAATAGAAGTAATTGGTTTGGAAAACTGTTTGCACATGGGCCAAGTCAGAACTGGTAAATACTATTACATATAACATTTCATTTATTCTTCATAAAACGTTATGGCAAGCTCAGTGCCACTTCAGCTCGCTGGCTGTACAAGCTATGTCGGCAACTTTTCTAATAATTTTTTTGTAAGTATTTTTTTTTTTTATCATTCAGAGCAACTCCTTGCAGAACCCTATCAGTCACTATCGGGAGAAACCTGCTCGTTAGCCAAAAGGCACAAGCACGTTTCTCCCTGCTTGTGCCCTTTGGCTAACAAGCAGGGCACAAGCAGTGCCCTGATTGCAGACAGAAGCCTACAATCCATTATGGGGATGTAGGAAAGGTCATTTGCAACAAGTGAATGACTTTTATGCAATCATTTTCGGGTAACTTGATATTTTATATTTTTTTGAAGATATATAATTCAATTCAATTTAAACATTTATTTCGGATATAAGACTTCCATATCTTGTTAGTATTATCACTTACAAAAACTATGTTCGTAACTTAGTAGCTGTAAAATCCAAAATCCAAATCAAAAATCAATATTTGAAAATGTATTTTAAAAAAAGAATGCATAAAATCCTTTGTTTTTATTATTTGCTTGCTTACATTTCATTATTTACACAGAAATCAACCATAAAATGACAATTATCTTTAATAGTTTTTCAGTCAGAGCTACAAATCGTTACAATTTACATCATTTGGAGCAGGTTTTTTTTAAATAAAAGGGTCGATTTCAGCAAAAATAATGGTTGATATTTACATAGGAGTCATCAGAGGTAATTTGGTTGCAATTGGCCTCTCCTACATTCCTTTATTGGATTGCCGCTTTCTTGTAGTATCTCGAAAAGTTGCACTTTACACCAGAACCAAAAAACTATATCAAAAATTCATAACTCGTAAACTAGCTGAGTCAGAGAGGTCATTTTTGAAACACGTATTTCTTATAATGACATTTAGCAGATGCCACTAATGATAGCAATCCAAAGTTAGTCTAATATGCATTTTATAATAGTTACACAAATTGGTATTTCAATTTCAAGCAGCAATATTGTTGTATCTTGGTAGTTGGAAGAAATAATTTTAAAATTCAAAGTTACAACAAAATCGTTATATTGATTTTGCTATATCTATATAACATTTAAAAATAGTTGATTTTATGGTATTTACAGCATTTTGAAGTATGTCTTTTAAAAAAGTTTAAGTATAAAAAAAGTCAATGTCGTCTCATAATTAAAAAAAAAAAAATCGCAGGAAAATGTTGCTCAAACCGTCCGACGCAGTATTTTTTCTTATATCTACGATGCAAAAAAAAAATATTGCCATTTTCGAAATAAGTACGACAAAATCGCTTTCCAGGCGTGGATATTACCAATAACCCTGTACTTACCTATACTATTTTCATCAATGTCTCCCCACCTTCTTCAAGTCGAATTACTTTAATGTTCCAGGTCTTCGCGCTTCAGGCAGGCGGCTGGCTCAGTGCAGCTCCATCACGCTAACTACTAAGAAAACATTCCCCATGCAGATCGACGGGGAGCCGTGGATGCAGCCGCCTTGCAAGGTAACATTTATATTGTACCTAACATTTTTTTTTTTGTATAGCCCAAGCGTTTGTAATATGACTATATTCAAATTTAAAAGGGCACTAAACAATATATTTATTTAAAAAAGTTATTACACAATTGACGACTTCCTTAATGATGAATCATGATCACAGATTGCGTGACATTTGTTTTTTTTATCACTATAACCTTGTTGACATTTTTGTTTTTTTTTTTTTTTTTTTACTCTAAGTAACTCAAACGATGTGACATTAATTTGTATTTTGTATTATTTTGTGATTGTTATTTAAAAGTATACTAACTTTTAAAGCATATCATTTATCATTAATTTTGAGCTAAATGTATGAAAGTGCTAAACAAAAAAAAAGTAATAATTATTCCGTTAGAATATGTTATTCTCTTTACTTTTCACTATGGGACCAAATCTGTAGGGCAATCCCTGCGCTGTTATACGAGTTTGAAAAAAATATGTTTTCAGTATGTCAAAAGAAAATCGAAATAAAAACTTTTTACAAAAAAAAAAAAACAACCGACTCCCAAAAAAAAACACTGCAAAGTGAAAAATAACTTTAATTTCGGAAGTCGGTGTCATTGGTTTTTTCAGTTTTATTTTTTGCCACCGACTTCCGAAATTAAAATTATTTTTCACTTAGTAGGTAGTGTTTTTTTTGGGAGTCGGTTGTTTTTTTTTTTTGTAAAAAGTTTTTATTTTTCAGTTTTTAGTGGTGCCTGCCCCGCACAAATTCGAATACCACTCTGCAAAATAAATTAGAGCATCTTTTACAGCCTATGTGGGAGATACGTATTAGAAGCTAACTTAAAAGCCACTCATCAGAACTTGAACATATTTACATGCGACCATCTCAAATAAAAACTTTGGAAAAAGGTAAATATACGTCGCGCTAAGCCGTGTCAGAAGTTTGGAAGGCGTAGTTTTCTGTTGACGGAGATAACGAGGCTACGAAATCTGACTTCTGACAATCAAGGCCACACATAACATACAACTCAAGTAGCGCAATTTGAAGCGGCATACAATTACCATTAAAATAATTTATAGCCAGAGTGCACCTCATGACAATTCCAATAAGCCCGATCACGGCTAGAATACATTATTTTATTACTGAGTTCCGTTGCCTACCTTCCGGCTTCTTCATCAAATCAGTTCGATGGTACCATTTTCATCAGAACCATTTATCTAAAGCTTCGTCATAGTCACTTAACTATCTTAATCGAGATATCTTATCGCCACCCGTGAAATACAGATTATCGTTGAGAAGTTCCCGTGGTCATCTGTGGTCTTCTTCATCAGTTCCACTTCACCAGATGCTACTTTCAGAATGCGAATGCTTGATTTGTTGATGAAAATACCAAAATCGCTATATGCATGCCTATAATTTTTGAGGAGTTTCCTCAATTCCTCATGAATTCCATCATCAGAACTGGACTTTGATAAAAATGGGTTCAATCTGGAAGTATATCCTTTCAACTAAAAAATAATTTTCCAAATCGGTTTGTAAATGACGGAGTTCTGGGGTAATGAACATAAAAAAAATACATCCGAATTGAGAACCTCCTCCTTTTTTGAAGTCGGTTAAAAAGAAGTGAAAAGAAAAAAATATTTTAAAAAAGTACTAAGTTAAAAGAATAGTAAGTACCTAAAAAAATAAAAGAAAAACAGAAATAAATAGAGTAAAACGTATTCTTTCGGAAAATAGCTTTTTTGTTGTTTAGCCGGGCACTTTCACATTTAGCCCAAAAATCGATGGACGGTGAAAAAATTTGAGTAAATTAAATACGATTTGCAAACCGTTGTGGCGGTAGAAGATGGCTATTATAAATAAACATCTATGTAGGTAGGTAGGTACTAATTAACCATGTTTGCAAACTAATAAATGATTTGATTTCACTTAAATATCTTTCACTTTCAGATAACAATAACTCATAAGAACCAAGTCCCGATGCTGATGGGACCAGCTCCAGAAAAGGGGCGTGGATTCTTCAAATTGTTCACACATTGCTAACTTACGTCATGTTACTTCTTCAACCAAGATTTAATCAATCTTATAAATTACAACCAGGTTTGAACTGTTCACATCTTGTTAATTTAGGTATTCATTTCAACATATTGTCAATGTATTCCTTTCAACTTTTGAAAACTACTAAGGATTTTATTATAAAAAAAGAATTGGATTCGTTTTTTAAAACTTATCTTTAAATTTAAATTTATCTCTATACTGATCTTAGTTGAGGTAAGATGACAAGAAACAATAGTTACCATTTCATTCTTTTCAACTTACTTCAACTAAGATCCAATTATTCCACTGAATCTTTTCTTGTTTTTAACTTTCTTTTACCAATAATTTGATATACAGCCGGAATAAGACACAACATATATTATTTGTATAATGCATAAACTTTTATTAAGTATAAAATATTATCGGTTGGTTGATTGATCAATCAAACGGTTGATTCAACCAATTTAATGTTTTAATACTGATTGACAAAATACAAAGTACTTTGAAACGAAGTTTATAATTAATAATAATTAACTATCCACCTATTACAATAATAATAAGACCAAATATTCACGTATTTTCTGACAAGAGATTTGATACAAGAATTGAAAATAATAATATACTTACATAATGATAGAAAATCTTTCGTATTTTCATACATGGAATTGATCAATCACATTTTGAGCAACATACCATAAATATATAATATATTATTACTTAACGATGATGTATCTATTTATTTGAATGCTTACAAGCTTTAGAAAGTCCAAAAATCGAACAAGAAAAGACAAAAATTTCGCTACGTCGATTACAGATAGATTTCACCTCATTTTATCGACCAATACTCGTCGATCGAGAATATTAATAATATCTTAAAAATTATGAAGAGACTTGCCATGTGTTCAATATGGTAGCCTAAATATATCACGATTCTCCTTAATGTCTTCAAATCAAAAAGTATGTTATTTTTATTTTCAAACAAGATAATATTTACATAATATATCTTATAATGATAATTATAATATGTATACATGTATATAAAAAAGGGAGAAGAAAGAATCATAGGGCATCAAAAAATTCGTCCGCATTGCTGTCAACAGGAAAACAGCCCAAAAGGCTGGCAGCATTGCCACGTTGTATTAATGCTGATTCTTTGGCAAAAAAAATAGGCCAGTCCTCTGGTCACGTGAAGAGTTGGCCAACTGCTTTAGGCGATATCTCGTAAAACAAAGTGGGCACTCTGACCCCATGGCCCCATGCAGTGTTTCAACTCCAAACGGCACGACCATATAATTACTCCCTAATAACTTAAAAAAATATTTCTCGTACAGTTAGCGAATGAAAACCTTGCCCACAGTTAGAACTGTGTCGTATTATACGATACAAATGGCGCCATCAAAGACGTGATAGTGTTAAATGTAGTTACAACAATTGACAAGTAACCAGTGTAATGTGACAAGGTCCAAAAGTACACATATACCAACATAACTGCTGAAATCTGGGCGTACTATAAGTGCACCTCTGCCTGACACTTCGAGGGATACAGGCGTGAAGTTAAGTTAGGTCCAAAAGTGATTAAAGTTTTCATAATGGCCATATTACACGGTACAACTTTATTCGTTTTGTTTGCAAGGCACAGAGATTAAAACTGTGGCCGTAATTTAATGACTCACATACTTATGCTTTAGTTACCCAGAAAAGCGGTTCTATCCTATTATGACGGCCGTCATGAAAATCTGTAATTTTCCATTAAGGTGTCAAAAACGCCCTTTATTTGGGCAGACGTTCTTGTATGAGCGTTCACCGAACATGATTCAATTTGGTTGATTCAACCAAATTGAAGGAAAAGTACAGAAAGTAATGATTTTGCTTGTACTCAGTTTTCTTTTATTTAAAGGCATCTTTAGTTCCTTTCCTAAGCTTAAAGTCCGTGAAGTATTTTATATTCACAATTCCTATTAACGTTGTCTGAACTCTTGAACTCAGCATCTTATATTAGTAAGAAATGCGCTAGCAGAAACCCTAACGTCCATTTTTGCTACATTAGACATAAATGTATACATTTAGAAATATATTGATATGTAAAACATATTATATTATCTACATTTAAAGTCTAATAAATTATTGAAATTAAATGAAAATGCCGTGCTGTAAATTAAAAAAAAAAAAAAATTATTATTGGTCATCATTGTACACATCAATTTTATTTTAAATAAACATTAATACTTTTGAATCTCGCTTCATTTAAAGTCAATCTTGCATCAAGAATATGACTTCTTTACCTACAAGTTTAAATGTAAGGAACATAACAAAATAATATTACTGTGTAATAAAGCCAAAAGATGTCGGCAATACTAAATGAAAACACATGCCAAAGCGACGAGACCTAAGACTTACACACAAAAACATCTCTAAAAAACATCTATTAATATTAAATAAACCGGTAAAAAGAATTAAATACAAGAAGTAAGAGAGTACTTACACAATAAATGTGAAAATTATTATACGTGTGTTGAAGATGTGTGAAATGTATTTCCAAAGAACATATTATTATTATCAAAAATATTATAAAGAAATGATTTTATATTTTAAGTAATATTAGTTCAAAAGTCATGAGTGACTGCTACTTTTTGTAATATATGTATTAAAAATAATCATAATTATTTCTTAAATTGTTGATCTTTTTTTTTGCATTGTATTATACGTCCCATTTATTTATAAAAAATGATAAATTTCCGTATTAAATGTAAACTTAAATGTAATTGTAACTTAAGTTGTAAGCGAATGATTGCGTTTATAATTATAAAATGTTAAACTTACTGTTATAAATGTTTAAAAAATATTTAAGACATTATCAATGTGTTGTTTTAATTTAAGATGATTATGATATTTTAAGGCTTTTAAATGTGAAACTTGTACTGACATAACAATTTATTCATTTTAAATGAAAAATGTTGTCGTGTTAAATGTAAATTTTGTGTCGTGAAAATGTTAAAGCTTTATCGTAAATATGGCATTCAAAGTTTCAGTTTTTAGTCATTAAAATAGTTATAAATAAAAACTCCACAACAGTTTTATTAAATTTTAATTAATTAAGTAACGTCAGCATACATTTTGTCATAATATACTAAGTTAAGGTACTTACATTTAATTTCAAATTAAATTAATTCAACTTGGTTTAAAAATTCAACTTTGGAGGAATTTAAATTATTAAAAAAAAAAACTATTATAAAAATAAATTATATCAATGTTGTGCCAAGAAGAAATGGATACGTCCTTTATTCCTACGCCAGCATTTTTGTAAATATTTTTCTATAGGAGATTTTATCCATTTATAGGAAAAACCGATAGATCTATTTACTATAAATATATAGCGCCATCGCAAACCAGGATTTTTATTTTGAATTGCGATCAACATGCCTCGAAAAAAAGTGACTTAGAAAAAAAGTGACTGCCTTGATTCGAGTAATGGTAAAAAGTGACAGCGAGCCCTATCAAACAAATATTTTTGCTAGATGGTGCAAGCGAGGCATGGATTTAAAACAGTACGAACATTTTGTATGAAACAGTTCAAGTGTATGCGCTAGTCTTTCCATACCACGACAGGCTTTCAGTTAGACGCCAGTACAAAAGGCCTAAAAATTGCATTGAATCAATCGTCTAAAAAACTAGGCCTACATAACGATGGGTTTGTCACAAATAAAAATAAATTAAAAGAAATACAGACATGATTGTTGAAACGAAGTTCCTTATACGTTATGCTCTGCACACATGGCGAATGAGAACAAAAAAAAAAAACGAAAAAAGTGTAACAAAAATTACTTAAGTGTAAAAGAGTAGTGACGGTCAACATGTTACACTTTTTTCGGTCTAGCACTTATTCGCCAAGTTTACAAAAGCAAAAGGAACTTAGTTCCAACCGGGTGTCCCACGACACCTCTAGACGTGTTTTTTTTTTTTGTATATTAATAAATGTTTTTCCAAGTAAAAGCTTATTGAGGTGCGTTGAGCTATTTTTGGTAGGGAGAAATCTTACGGGTTCGCGTTACCCGTCACCTTGTCACACTTCTGTCCGCAGTCCATAGGGACTGCCAAATTTTTTTTTTCTTTGTCATGTTGATCGCGATATGTAAATACGTGTATAATTTGATACCACTGTTTGTCTGTGTCTGTGTTGGTGCTTCTAGTATTAATGTGTAGCATATCCTTTCTGTACTCTATAAAAGTTGTGAATTATTCGTGTTTTGTTTAGAAAGGTTATAGTGATGTGGGTTGTCTCGTGCCTCGTAGATAGCAATTCTTCATAGAAGAAGGTTTTCACGCATTTGGCACTGTTTTATTTTAAAACTGTCGTGACAGTCATTAAATTTTCCTATTTTTTCGTATTTGGACTAAAGAATGGAGGCCTTAGATCAACAAAAAAATTAAGATGGCGCGCCGCAAACATCAAAAGTGAATCCACCTTTTTATCTATGTGTGTATCAAAGGGTTGCCATTTGTTAATTTTTTTTCCTAGTATTTGGGAAATAATATTGTATGGGTAAGATTGTAAGATATTGTTCACTTTTGATGTTCGCGGCGCGCCATCTTTATTTTTTTGTTGAACTGAGATGGAGCCATTATTCATGAGTTACAGATAGTCTGCAGCTCGAAAGTCTCAACCAATATTACCAAGGGGTATCATCATGTTACCATGAAACTGGGTTGTGGAGTTCAGACAGGAAGTCACTCTGTGTAAAATACTGATATGTTCAGCTGCATTCGGTTAAACTGGAAGCTAATTCCAGCATAGTTGCTGGAAAAGTGCAAATATGATGAAATTATTAAAACTATCACATTTCACACTGTTTTATGCAGCCACGGACTAGAAAAAAAGAAAGACTCCGCGCCACGCGTATCGAAAGTGAAGCACTGTACCGATCTAAGTGTGCGTGATTTGACAAAGACACCGTCGTGTCACGTAATGGCGGCCGGTCGGCATACTATGATGTAAATGTGTGCGTGAGGCGTGTTTGTACAAACGGTGCTGGTATACTTACTGTGCTTCACTTTCGATATGCGTGGCGCGGAGTCCTTTTTTTTCTAGTCCGGGTATGCAGCATATCCAGTAACTATTATATAGCACAAACGATATTAAACACTTTTAAACATTTAATTAGCACTTAGCACAAATTAAAAACAAGCACCACAGTAAGTCATGTGAATAGTAGCGTTTTAACACTATCAAATTTTTTCAAATGTACATCACTATGATTCTTTCTATTGAATATATATGTGTGGTACTGTTTCTAGCTATTGAAACAGAGTTTGAAACAATAGTCTTTACATCAAAGTCAACAGGTAAAATATGCAAAATATTTGTTTTTGTCCATATTTATACATTCCACTTTAATTTTATTTTTGGATGTGACGTAAGATGATAAAAAGTATTTTTATGCAAAAAAAAATGAAAGCCCACAAGGCCTACACAAAATAACATTCGATTAGCGATGACGGTAGTGGAAAAGCCAAAAAATGTATGGGGTTGACATAAGCTATCGAAATGTCACGTGATAATGTCAATATCACTTTGAAGCGGTAGCGATTGTAGAAGTAGAATTGCTCCGAAGCGAATGCCATTTGTCCAGGCCCTCTGGCTGTCGCATTTTTACCCGACTACGGCAAAGCCAAAAGGAAGGATTATGAATTTAGCAGTCCATGTATGTATGTAAGTATGTATACGAGTACACTACTATTTATTAATTAGTACAAAAAAAAATGGGGCTCTATCCGTACCCGTTACTGATCATATTTGTGTAGTCAAAAATAAAAAAAATGAAATCCCAAAATTGTCCATGAAAATTTGTCATAATTGGTTAATTCATAATTTTGAAAATTGAATCAATCATTCATAACAATTGCTTCTAGAAAATACTACGCGCAGTGCTTTTCCATGTTTAATGAATACTACTAAGTAGCCTGTACAATATTTCCATAAACTGAGTGACATTTTGGGTTAGTTATAAACAAACTTTGCTGTTTATGAATATTATTTATTGAGAATTTACTTAGATAATAACAAGACCTTCTCTAATAAGCCCTTTAAGTATTTGTACTAATTAAAAATTAGTGGTGTATAAGTACATACTTATACACACACACACACACGTAAATACATATTTACGTGTGTTCCACCGTAGCACCTAAATTACTGAACCGATTTTAATGAATGAGGTATCAATAGTTTCGTAATAATAGTCCGAGTAACATAAGCTATATAAATTCTCCCTAAATTTAATATGGTGGACTTTACACGTACACTTCTGACCTCGTAAAAAAATTAAATTGAGATAATCATGACATGTTTGGTATCAAAAGAAAGGTTTTGACAAGCACATTACAAATATGTATATGTCATAAATAATCATGTTTAAATTGTTAAAAATAAGTAAAAGTAAATCATAACTATTACTTTAATAACTTACAGACCGACCGCGGCGAGCGTGATTTTTCAGTAGTCGGGTTTTAGTTTTTCAACTTACTTTTTATTTCGGTTTATAAATGTTAAGTGTTAAGTCAATTGTTTCAATCTCAACTATTGTTTCAGTCTATTGATCTTCGCTCTGTTAAGATCTCGTCTCACTTTGCAAAACCATGCGGTGTAAACTGAAATCATAATGTTTGATACTTATTAAATTGTTATAAATATACACTAAAATAGTATTATAAAAAATATATTATCGCATTGTTTTGAAAAGGGAGATAATATTAATATAGGGCTATTTAAGGACTACGTTATATGTGTTCCTTGGTACACTACGGCCGAAATATTTTGACAAATCTGAACATAGCACTACGAACTTTCGCGCATGTTCTTTCATTTGGTTCCTAAAAAATCTTACTGCGCCGCCTTCTGCTTGAAATTCGGACTTGCCAAGATAAATCGGCCCAACTGTATACAAGGTGTAGACGACAATACGACAGTAAATTGAATTTCGTGTATCTAGTGACGTTTCCAGTATACTTACAAAAACTCAAACAAATATATCCAATAGGTTGACAAACCTATTGGATATATTAGTTTGAGTTTGAGCCATAGCGACAGCTATGGCTAGTGTATTGGCAAAACCCACAGTTGACTCATCACTACTATTTATAGTTTGTTTAAAAAAACTACCATATTAAAGATGGTAGGTTTTATTTGAGTGTTTCAAAATACTCCTATTGCCATCTTCACATTGTATTTAAAATTGAAAAAAAAAATCGTATGGCGAGACCTTAATTATGCCTGGGTCCATAAATAGCCCTGTTTTAAAGATGTATGTTATACATTATTGCTGTATTATTATAATATGTAGTGCTGATTTTTTATAATTGCTTTTAACGAGGCAGTGTACTAAACTGCCAGGTACATCCTGCCTTTTTTTCGGGCACAGAGGAATTATATTCTCTTTTCTAAATCAAAATCATTAATTTTATATGAGTTTTTTTATCTTTTCGTCTGTAAACTTAGTTGAAATAAATAAATTTTATTATTATTTATTTTTTATTAAGATTTTTTTCTGACATCTCTTTTCGCTTAACTCAAGACATGCCTCGTTGTAAGTAAAATAATTATAAAAAACGGTCTACTAAACATAGATAGATATACGAAATTATCGAATTATGATATCGGATAATATAAGAAGCTTAATGCATAGTTCAAATATACAACATAGATAGTTTATTATTATTGTTATAATTTAGATATTATTGTTATTTTCTAGATCTGTTGAAACTAAATTACCGTGAGGCCCATTTTTTTTACATGTGTTTCTTAATTCAGTAAAATAAATTAAAAACAAAGCAAACGCTTTTTATTAAATATTCAAATACATACTTAATTCACTTTTCGAATAATTTAATTTGAAGTTCTTCATTGATATTAACCGACAAATATAATTATGAATACGTTTTGCGAATTTATTTATGAAAAAATCATGTTATATTATAGTTAAAAAAATAAAGATACAAATGTGCGCTTTTTCAGGTCCACACACACTCATAAAATGTACGGAAGTATGTGCACGTTTTAACGTTATTGTGTACGGAAATTTAAAAGCATCTTCGTAATTATATTTCCATACATTTTATTTCCCTGTGGTATCGTGATGCCCCGTGACGTGAACGTAGATGTCACACAAGAATATCGTCACGTTGGAAATATAATAAAAGCGCACTATGTATCCATACTTTTCATTTTACAACAGTGTCAAAGGCCTTTAGACTCGTTTTCTTAGTTTAATATGTCAAAGTACTTACTGTTATAAGAAATTACTTATTAAAATAATTTAATTTATTATTACTTAATAATCATGAAATTAGCGTTGCGATAAAAACAAAAGAATATGTGCCAGCTTTAATAGTGTTGTAAGAGATAATTATTATAACTATATTACATTATTAAAATATTATTATTATTGTAACGAATATATGTGCATATGAAAATTTAATTTGGCGTTTTATTCAATTATTTAGTAAACATACACTTCCACAATTTCCATGCAGCATTCAGCCTTCGATCCGAGTGTATGCCCAAGTATTTTGCATAGTCATCTTGCGGGATTTCTTCTTTGTTAAGTATAACTGGCAAACACAACCTTTTTGTAAGCCTTCTTCAATTTTGTCAATGTGGTGTTGTAGGTGTTTGATGCGGTTGCTGGATTCGTGTGTAAGTAAGTAAGTAAGTAAGTATATCATTTTTTATTCTCTCTTCACAAAGCTAACATAAATTAGTGTGTACAAAAAAAAATGTTTCAGCTGTATTCCACCTTTGTGAGAGACCTTTGTGTCTGTGTGCAGATAGTAAAGCTGTATTGTCTGCATATATTGCAACCGTAGCCTTATCTGCTGTTAGTAGGTCAGCAGTATATATGGTGTAGCTGTAGAGAACCGGTCCCAGTATACTTCCTTGTGGTACTCCCGATTTGATCTCATGCAAGTCGGAAAGTTCATCACGAAACTTGACTTCAAAAAATCGCTTGCTGGTGATGGTTCATTTTATTTTATTATGTGGTAAAATGAGTGTGGTAGCGTTTTTTTGACTTTGTATCATCGAGACCACACTTTGTCAAAGGTCTGGCTAATATCCAAAATATATAGATGTCAAATAACCAGCCATTGTTCAATAGCTGAGAAGATTTCTTATCATATCTGTCTTTTCCTAATTATGTTAGGATGGTGAAGGATTTTTTAATATTAAAACTGTTATTAATTAAGTGAGCTCAGAACAGCAAGGGCCACACTGACTTTTTAAAACTAACAGCAATAATTCTGTGCAGATGGTAGTCAAGGTGGACATACATTTTTAAATTCATCATCATCATCATCATCATCTTCCAGCCCTTGTCCCATATTAGTTAGGGTCGGCGTAAGCTTCTCTTTCATATCATTCCTCACACCATATTTTATTTGGCCTTCCTCTCCATTCATACGTCGGCGAAAATTGAGGTTAAAAAATTAACCTCAATATTGTCAAATAAAAAACGGGTTATCCCACAAATCTCCATTGACAATCCCCATCGTTTTAAAAATAAAATACAAACAAAATTTATACAGATACATCAGATTAAGAGGTAGAACATCTTATCATAGACCTACAAACCGATTGTCCCAGTGGTTGGGACAATATTAGCTCCAATTTTTTTTTAAACGTTTAAAGACTTGCTTGTACCACTCCTAACAAAAATCTTCAATGACTGACTGTCTTCACATTGGAATGTTTCCTGACGCCCTAAAAAAAGCAGAAGTGTGTTCAATACATAAGAATGGAGACAAAGAGCATGTTGAAAACTATCGGCCCATTTCTATTTTACCATCCTTATCAAAAATACTGGAAAGGATTATAAATATAAATAATACCTGTACACAAAAAAGGTTCTAAAACAAACCCAAAGATGTACAGACCAATCTCATTACTACCTATTCTCTCAAAAATTCTGAAAAAACTAATTAAAACTAGATTACTCAGACATTTCAACCTCAATGGAGTGTTAAGTAGAAGACAATTTGGTTATCAGAAAGGCGTTGGGATACAGGACGCTATAGCGACTCTAATTAAGGATGCAATTAGCAGATTGGACGACAAACAGAAAGTATCTGGGCTTTTCTTAGATTTAGGTTCAGCATTTGACACGGTGGATCATAAACTATTGCTAGAAAAACTTGAGCACTACGATGTCAGGGGTAAAGTATTGGCACTTCTCACGTCATATCTAAAAAACAGGAAGATGTTCGTTGAGATCAAAGCTGTGGTGTCACAGACAAATTCCACAGGTAAAAGTTGTCCAAGTGAAGATACATTCAGATCCCAATTGTCTCCTGTGCACACTGGCGTACCTCAAAGCTCCATAGTGGATCCGATATTTTTTATCACGTTTGTTAATGACCTTATACAATACACGAGGGATAAAGCTGAGGGATCTATCCAGCTTGTGTTGTTTGCCGACGATACCAATGCAGTTGTTTCGGCTGACAATATACACGCTCTTAATTCTATAGTTAATCAAACCTTAGATATCTTCTACAGTTGGTTTGCTGTTAACAGTCTTAAAGATAATGCCAGTAAAACCAATGTAATGATTTTTCGTACCACTTCAATAATAAAGATAGCATTAACTGCGTTATAAATGGAGAAACAGTGGACGTGGTCCAGGTGGTTAAGTTTCTGGGAGTTCATATTGATAGCCAATTAAAGTGGAAACAAGAGTTAACATATCTAGAGAAAGCAATCAGCTCTGCCTGTTATGTACTAAGTAGTCTAAGAAATGAGGTAACCACAACACATTTCAAAATGGTATATTACGCTTTAGTTGAGTCAAAGCTAAGATACAGCATACTTGTCTGGGGAGGAAGTTATGATTACAATACTCAAAAAGCTTTTGTAATTCAGAAAAGAGCAGTCAGAACCATAGTTAGAATTCAACAGCAAGAATCATGCAAGCCTCATTTTAATGACTTAAATATATTGAAAGTCCCAAGCTTATACATTTTGGTCCTACTTAGACACTTCTATAAATATATCTATGAATATGAGACTGAAGATGAAAGGCAGAAAAGGGAGAGCACAAGAAGAAAAGATCTCCAGTTGAAGCAAGTGCCTCACCTGAACGTTGTAAAGCATAGCGCCTACCACAAGGCATTAAAAATGTTTCAAAAACTGCCGACAGAAATAAAAAGTCTAGTATATACAAGTGGGTTTCAGAATAAGCTTAAACGGTTCTTGTTAAATAAGTGTATATATTCTATTGATGAATTATAAATTAATTTATTGGTCGAAATTAACATAATTTTATTGATTGAATTGAAAATTTTATTGAATTTTATTGAATGACTTATGTAGTTATGTATGACTATCTGAGACATTATTTTTTATTTTTTTTCCTATTATTCTTATGATTATTCCGATTTTAATGTAATTTTGATTATTGTAATGATTTAAATGTGTATTGCATGCATGATTATTCTTATTATTTATTTATAGAAATTCAGACATGATGTAAAAATCGTTAATGAATAAATTAATTGAATTGAATAAAAAACATACAAATTATTTAGAGAAAAACAAATTGCTTTCTGTTAAACAATATGACTTGCGGCAAGGCAAGTCCACTAAACTAGCCGTAAATAAACTAATAGATAGCATCACCACAAATTTATAAAAAAAGAAAAATGCCTCACTATTTTCTTAGATCTGGCCAAGGCATTCGATACAATCTCTGTCTCACTTCTATTGGACAAACTCGAGAGGTTGGGTATAAGAGGTACGCACCACAAACTCTTAACAAGCTATCTAACCGGGCGTTATCAATCTGTTCGAGTAGATAAACACAAAAGTTATTACCTCCCTGTTACTCACGGTGTTCCGCAGGGCAGCATATTGGGGCCTAAATGATTTCTGGTTTATATAAACGATCTTACAGGTCTTAAACTTACCCAAGAAGAAATTGCAGATGATACTGCTCTCTTTTTCTCTGGTGACACATGGGATGAGGTTTTTGGTGCTGCACAGCTGGGTTTTAACGTTGTTGGAAGGTGGCTCCAGAGTAACATGCTTACATTAAATGTAGAGAAAACCAAATACATCTGTTTCGATCTTACAGGTCTTAAACTTACCCAAGAAGAAATTGCAGATGATACTGCTCTCTTTTTCTCTGGTGACACATGGGATGAGGTTTTTGGTGCTGCACAGCTGGGTTTTAACGTTGTTGGAAGGTGGCTCCAGAGTAACATGCTTATATTAAATGTAGAGAAAACCAAATACATCTGTTTCGATCTTACAGGTCTTAAACTTACCCAAGAAGAAATTGCAGATGATACTGCTCTCTTTTTCTCTGGTGACACATGGGATGAGGTTTTTGGTGCTGCACAGCTGGGTTTTAACGTTGTTGGAAGGTGGCTCCAGAGTAACATGCTTACATTAAATGTAGAGAAAACCAAATACATCTGTTTTGGCATAAGGAGTGTAAATTTGGCTACAACTACCAGTCATTTCGGCCAAGATATGCACACACAGGCACTTGAGTGTTATTCTAGAGTTGACTGCGCGTGCCATTCACTGGAACGTGTGCCAAATATTAAATATCTTGGTGTTACAATAGATAGCAGCCTCAACTTCAAAGAGCACATACGAATCCTGAGCGGTTCTTTCCAAAATCAGTGGATAAGGATAGCCATAGAAAAAGTTAGGTGTAGGTAGGTACTTTCTAACAATCAATCTGTCTAGCCTTTTTCCAACTATGTTGGGGTCGGCTTCCGGTCGTACCGGGTGCAGCAGAATACCAGTATTTTACATGGAGCGACTGCCTAATTGACCTACACATCCCGTATGTGTACATTAATAATATAATAATAATAATAACTTTATTTCGGACAAAAAAATACATCCATAATTGTGTTAGTGAGTACTTAAAATCTATGTTAGTATATCACAAAATAAAAATAAATAAAAACACATTAAAATTATAAACAGATTTTAGAGATATGGAGTGCGACCCAGTGCCTATGAAAAAGACCGTCTAACTGGTCCGCTATTGTTTTCAGAATGCTGTTGGAGCTTGCTCGGATACGGTGCAATATGGAGGATTAATAATGTAAGCGTAAATTTTAAAAACAAAATAATAATCCTACCACCAGCTAATCTCTATGTTGACGTCGTTTTGTGGCTTATGCGCTCCTGAACTCTAGGTCTGTGCCGGAAGAGTTTACTTTACTGAAACAGGTCTAGGGTGAGGAGCGCAGACCAAGAGAAATACATAAACCCGCAGAACAGCGTGCAGCGATCTGTTGGGCAGTAGGCGACCCCACAGGCCCTATCTCCCAGGAGAAGTCTTGTTCCTCACCTCTGGCTTGCGTTTAGTGACCGGTTGGAGTGAACACTGATGAGGAACAGAGCTCCCACCTTTTTCTTGATTTTATTTCCAGCTTGAGTGGAAATTCGCAAGATCTACCGGCAAACGTGCTCGGAGGAAGGAAGTATTCCAGTAAGATGCTGATAGGGATCTTAACCGTACTTCCAGGATTGTCCTGATAGCCGTGCAATACCTCTCCACTCGTCATAAGCACTTCAGGACATGTTGCTTCCTTGTTGCTTGTTGTTTTTCGGGGTAATTGAGTGTGCAAGTCACCCCCTGCCATTTTATCCGTGAATTCACACGGTAACCAAGCCACTATAGCCACCCAAACCCATAGCCAAATATATTTTGGTTTTTCTACAATAGTCCTGCATCAACCGGGAGTTGTCCTTGGGTGCACTTGCATAGTGCTTATAGTGATAATCGTCGGTTGGTGTCTCTTCATCATTTAAAATTATGTAAGGGTTTTCTGCGGTTGGCTTCAGCCCTCGTACGCCTCCCAAAGGTCCGAGACCCCAGGGCCCCGAGATAATATGTCAAAGACATTTAAAAAATAATAACAATTATATTTAATAATGATTTTTATTTCACAACAAAGAATCCATAGTGTTAGTAACATAATATCAAAACAGCTTTTTATCTATTGTTAGTTATTACCAATCAGCCTCCAAACAAACTGCTTCACAATTGGAGAGCTGAAAATCTCCGCTACCGAGGGCTTAGTGCGAGTTTTTATACTTACTCGATCGCGTTTACGTTAACGTTACCTTACGTCAATTTGTATGGAATAATAATTGTGTTTCCCATTATAGTCACCAGACGGCGCTTATTCAATTTCAGTTCTCAGGATGTTGTTGCGACTGTCTGTTACTCTCCTCAGTAGTGAAGCGGTTTTCTTGCAAACATTCACACTTCCGATACGCTGCAGTAGCGAGGAAGTCTCAACAACATCCTGAAACCATTGTTACCCGTGTAACAATGTCCTGGATTATACAGCCTTGAAAATAGTGATTTTTTACTAGGTCTATACACCGCGCAAATCTACGGGCCAACATGTTGCATCGGCCGGCGAGTGCCCTGCGCTTAAGCCTGCGCTCTATGGTACATGGTCCTTAAGGTCGTCGGAAAGGAAGTGACCTAGATATTTAGAAGGGGATACCCTTATAATTACTGACACATTTATAAGTAGCTCGGGTCCTACTTCACAGCATTTGCCGCCGACCTTAGACCATGTACTCACATTTCTTTAAATTATAAATTAATCCATGTGCGGTAGCGAAGGCTTCACGAGTCTTAAGTAACTCTCTGATTACCCGGCAGATGGGCCCAGCAGCACCATGTCGTCAGCTGTTTTAGTCATGCGTAATTAATTACCTGCTTATCTGATGAAAACCATCGGGACTAAATCGTGAAGAACAAGATGAGTGATATCTTGGGTAAGGGTAACTACCGTCCCATTTCCCTTGTGACAATAATAGCAGAAGTGTTACTTTTGATACATCTTCATGTTGCGCAGTTCGGGTTTCAGGTTCGGGAAAAGATGGTAAACAGGGGTATACCCGCGGAAATATGTGGACTATTGCAGTATTGGTATGGTAATCATACCAATCATGTGAAGTGGGACGGTATGCTCTCTGAACAGTATGGGTTGGAGTGCGGGGTGAGGCAAGGAGGTCTGACGTCTCCCATTCTCTTTAAGCAAGTTGAGCATCGTGATATATCGTGACTATTTTTTTTTCTTTTTTCTTTTTTTTTTATTCAACACATAGCAAGTCTCTTCATTATTAAGATGTTATATATATTTTCGACCATATATATTCTCAATTAACGTAACGTTGGAAGGCCTCCCATAAGGAGGACCGATGACCTTGTAAAGGCTGCAGGAATCCGCTGGATGCGGTAAGCACAGAACCAGTTGAGGTGGCGGTGAAATGATGATTCTCGAGTATTGGTCGAAAAAATGAGGTCTGATCTATCTGTAATCGACATAGCGAAATTGTTTGTCTTGTTCGATTTTTGTACTTTCTAAGCTGGGGTTAAGCTTGTGCATTAAATTAAATAGACACACAATTGTTAAGTTATTATTAGTTGTTATTTTATATGTTTATAGTATGTTACTCAAAATATCATAAATTCCATGTATAAGAAAGATTTTCTTTCAATATATAAGTATAATTGAAACGTATAACCCACACTATTGACCACGAAATAACATCGGACTATGATAACGAACGCATGTTAAATGAGAAGAAAATAATAAGTAAGAAAGAAAGAAAGAAAGAAAATACGTACATATTTAGAAGAAAAACACTATAAACCGAAGAATCGAAGGAAGGGGATGACATAAGCAACCGTCTTATTGACGACTTGCAAGAGATTGTGAAACCAGTAGATTTAAATTTAGATTGCGGCAGCGCGAAAATATCAAAATCAATTAATTGTGAGTTATGGGGTACTAAAAGTCGGCGGAGAGGGGCTTGCACCCCAGCCTTTGTTCCACATCGCGCAGTGTAGAATAGTTGAGGTGCACGCACCTCTCGCCGAATAACAGTTCTAGGTACTACATAACACAATCCATTCGTGAGCTCAGTACAATTAAATTTGTTATTGCATGTACCATACAGCATCATACCCATGATCAGTGAACGTCTGGAATCCAAGTTTAATATCTTATAACGCTTTAGGAAATCTGCATAGGGAATCCTTGTACGGAAGCACTTGTAGTGCATGGGACGAATACATTTTTTCTGAACCATTTCTATTGCTTGTTTATATTTATCATAATACGATCACCAGATGGGCACCGCGTATTCCAATTGAGAACGGACTAGTGCCTTATAAAGGAAGAGAAAAGTAGAAGGCTTTTTGAAGTCTTTACAAAACCGCATGACGAAACCATACATCTGAAAGGCTTTGTTAATGATGTTGTCGATATGGGTGTCTAAATGTAATTAGCAATCAAGTAGTATGCCAAGATCTCGTGTGCACTAAGTTTTTTTCAATTGTTTGTTGTTCAAGGTATACGGGAAGTTATTAGTATTTTGGTTTTTAGTAACAGAAATTAAGTGATATTTAGGAAGACTGAGATGAAGTTTATTGACCCGGCAATATTGTGAAAGCCTGTATAAGTATCTTGTAATAAGCAAACAATCCTGAGAGCTCGCACAAGCCTTATGATTTTAATATCATCGGTGTACATTAGGAATTTAGATTTGACTATGCAGGATTTTATAAACATGGTAAAAACAATGGTCATGAAAATATTAGTTTACTATGAATCAAATTCTTTTCCACAAAACAATACTGAGTAGTTTCCAAAAAATAACTAACAGCTTATTATCTATTGTAAGTTGAAATCAATACATTAAAAAGAGTGATATGTACAAGATTTGATTCATATTGTGGCGAACCAAACTAATATCTATGGTTCCCACTATTAGTTCACTGACAACACTAGTTGGTCTAGAGGGTTTGTCTATGTATCGCGACAAAAAACAAGTGATTGCTATCCTGTGTTTGTGTTTAAGTCTAAATTACGTCACTACTGTCGTCGTTAGGATTCTGTGCTGTGGTGAAATCTTATTTATTTATTTATGTTAGCCAACAATTATAGTTATAATACAAAAAAATATGGTTGAAGAAGTGTAAGTTAGCGATGGGCGAACAGTTTGCAGACTCCCCGCCCCTCTTCTGGAGCTGGTCCCATCAGCATCGGGACTTGGTTCTTATGAGTTATCGTTATCTGAAAGTGAAAGATATTCATTGTAATTGCTGAGAGCGGTGACATGAAAAAAAAACTGGCCAAGTGCGTGTCGGACAACGCACAATGATGAGTTCCGTAGTTGAAAAGAATTTATCCCAAAATCAACTTAACATTTTAGTTGAATAAATGTTCTCCCATACATTGACGGTTAATTCTCCAACTTCAGAAGCTTGTAATCCCAAAAAAAAATTATGTGATAAAATTACAGATAAATTATTTTCGGAACTTTTCCTTTACTTGTGCTGTGAGACTTTCCTTCTTGCTTTTCATGATTCTAGGTCAACGGTAGGTACTCTATAGGTTTAGATTTACTTACAAATATCAAAATATGTCGCATAAATATTTACCCGTATTTTTTTATTGCGTTGACTTAGAAGCTTAAATTTTTTATAGCTCCGTATTTGATATTATTTCAACTTGAAACCTCTACGCATTCCGGAGAAAAGGATCTTGACAGACTGACAGACAGATAGACGGACAACGAACTGATTCTTTAAGGGTTCCATTTTTTTCCTTTTTGAGTAGTTAACTACTACTACAATGTGAGGAGCGTGTGGCATAAAAAGCATGACCTCATATTTCTTTTAAATAAATACAAGCCATTGGCTTGTTTCATAGCTGAGCCCACCCTAAGTCTTAGCTTTCGTATGCCACACTTTAACATTCTCAGATGTGATAGATCTGGGCTATGGAGGATTGGCTCTCCATATCCTTGTCTGGTGATATGAGTATTAAAGCAAGAAGGGTGAACGCATTACAGAGGCGCGCGCGGAACATGGCGCGCCGCCGTCTCGGGCCTTTCACTGTTCAGGCAACAAACTCCCCCAGTCTCTTGCCTGCAGGCCTCACCTTAAGGCGGCTGGAGATCATTTCGCGCCCTCCGCCACCCGGTGCGTCTGCTACGGATTGGAAGGGAAGTTGTATCCTCCCTCTCCCTTTCCGCCGCCTCCTTCGCGACCATCACTTCCTCGCAAAAGACGGCGGGTGAGACGGCGTCCCACGCGCTCTCACCTCCGACCATGGACTGGACCATGCCCGGAAGCGAGAGAGAGTCCGCAGCACCAACCGCCGCGACGAGGTCACGACGCTGCACTGCCCAAGCAGAGCATTCCTCAAGAGTGTGCTGCGCCGTGTCGTCGAGGCAGCTGCAGTGGTGACTACAGGGTGTTGGTTCCCGGCCTATGCGGCACAGGTACTTTCCGAAGCACCCATGTCCGGATAGCACCTGTGTCAACCGGAAAGTAAGGGCGCCATGCCGTCTCTCCAGCCACTCCCTCACAACGGGTCTTACCGCCGCTATGGTAGCGTGCCCTGCGCTGGGTTGCGCAAGTCGCTGCTCCCATTCCACCACTAGGGTCTGGCGGAGCTCAGCCCTGTACACCTCGACATGACAAGGCATCAGGTGTTCGCCCCGCTCCAACGCGTTCCGGCGCCACCGATATAGTGACGCTAGGTTTTTGGCGTCAAGATCCCAGGGTGGTGATCCGGCCAAGAGGCTTGCCGCCTCGAAGGAGATCGTACGGTATCCTCTTATCACCCTGACGGCCATTGCTCTCTGAGCTCTTTTCAGTATTGCAATGTTGCGGACCGTCAGGTTGTCCGCCCATACAGGCGCTCCATAGAGCGCCATGGACCGTACGATCCCGACATAAAGCCTCCGGCAGGAAGTACTTGGCCCCCCCAGATTAGGCAGCAAACGCGAGAGTGCAATTTCAGTGCCCATCAATCGGGGAGCCAACCGCTGAAAATGCGGCCCGAAGTCCCACCGGCCATCAAGGACGAGTCCCAGGTACTTCATCGTCGACTTGATACCGATGTGGACACCTCCTACCATGATTCTGGATCCCGAAGGTGGCGCTTTCCGGGGCCCGTGGAAACAAATGGCTTCCGACTTATGCAATGCCACCTGGAGGCCCAGTCGCCGGATCCTGCCCACAACTTGCGCAACACCAGCTGTCACTGTAGTAGTCGCCTGCTGGAGCGTCTTCCCCCGTGCCATTACCAGCGTATCATCGGCATAACAGATGACGCTGACGCCATGGAGAAGCGCACTACGCAGCACCCAGTCGTATCCGATGTTCCACAGGAGTGGCCACAAAACCGAACCCTGTGGAACACCGCACGACATCTGTCGCCGACCCCATCCTTCTCGACACGGGTAGATGACATATCTGTCCATCAGATAAGCCCCGATAATGCGGCGGAGGTAGTTTGGCACCCCATGATACCGGAGTGCCTCCCTAATGCAATTCCAGGGCAAGGTATTGAAGGCATTGGCAATGTCTAAAGACACTGCCAAGACGACCTCACCATCCGTTGTTGCCGCCTGCCTAGACATATCCTCTGCATACGACAAGGTTCCTCGACCATCACAAGACGCAAATAGGAATAATCCGGCTTTACATTATTAACGTCACCTCCTCAACGACTGGTTGATATTTATTGCAGTTAAATTTTTGCATTTGCACATGTTCTGATTCTGTCAACCAAGTAGGTAAAGGGACTCCATTCGATGATTGTCTAGTATGCGTGAACATTCGTTCATGCGGCGTACAATGAGTAGCTGTTCTACCTCAAGCTGTACATTCGATACGATCTTTGCTGTGTACAGCCGTGTGATTCTGTAAAACCTCATTCTAAACTTCGAATCTGAATCCGCTGTGAGTTTCTTGATTGGCATTCTAAAAACTCGGTTAATAATTCGAATTTACACTCGCTGACACGCTCGCAAGGGTAGCCCTTGCGAGCGTGTCAGCGAGTTGAACTAAATTGACCGTAAGATTTTGACAGATAATGTAGGAGATGACGTAAAAAGTGGCATTCAGTAAGGTAATTCCCCCGTCACTTTGACGCTCACTTCGCACTCGAACCCGGTTCAAAGTGTCAAATAAAAAGCATCTATTTTACGAGTGAGAGTGAATACCGATGTGAAATGAGAGTTGTTGTTTGAATTTTACAGAATCGACGTACTGGTTCCCAATTTTCTATTGCTAAATTGCGTGAACGTAGAACCAATTGTAATGAAAGTCCCATAAAATCACATTAAAACGTTCTACTTGGATTGTTAAAACGTCTTGGATTGCACGAGTGGTTCTACTTGAAGCAATTCCTCGTGAATTCAAGAAATTATTTACTTCTTCCAGAGGCGGATTTGCCCTAAGGCACATTAGGCCCGGGCCTAGGGCGGCCAGATATTAGGGGCGGCCAAAACTGACAAAAAACTGATGTAACAAGAAATAACTGAAAGTACCTAAATATTCTAAAGATTAGCGCACATTATGGCGGGCCGCACTGCACCGCATCGTATAAAAATAATATTCCTAAATCACTCGTATGTACAGGGATACTGGTTATTGACCAATATCCTCTAAAGGGGTCACTGTACCTACTCATCATTATGAATAACTTTTATTATGGAACCAAACCTGAAATCGCGAAAAAAAAATCAGTAACTCGATTTCGATAAAAGTTGGCAATACAGTAAATTCATTATGCAGTCTACAAGATGGGTGCTGAGAAAGGGGCGGCTGGTAGGTACCTATTTTTACTACATGGCCTAGGGCGGCCAAGACTGAAAATCCGCCTCTGACTTCTGCCGACACGAATGAAGTTCCTCGATCTGAATGAAGGTAAGATGGCATATCAATACCTCATTCAAATGTTTTATAAACGTTGTAGAAATCATATCAGCGCACGGGAACGCAAACGGGATACGTGAATATTCAACGATTACAGTCAATATAAATATATTTATTTCTTGTAGAAAGGACCTAAGTCAATGCTTAATCTTTCCTTAAATGAAGTTGCTTTTATTAAGTGATCTGGTAAGTCTGATCTGTAAAACTAAGGTTTTATTTCTGAACATATCCGACAGGAGGAGCTCGTGGCTAAGTAATAACAGCCGCTCGGGTCGATCCATCAGGTTAAGCTACGCTTGCCGGGGTTGTCCGTGGATGGGTGACCATCTTTACATACCGAGACTCCTCCGTGCCTCGGAAAGCACGTTACGCCGGTGGTCCCGGCTGGCATTCGTAGATCTTTGACAGTCGTTACGGGTCGTCAGAAGCCCGAAAGTCTGACAACCAGTCTTACCAAGGGGTATCGTATTACCCAGTTACTGGGTTGTGGAGGTCAGATAGGCAGTCGCTCCATGTAAAATACTGGTATTCAGCTGCATCCGGTAAGACTGGAAGCCGACTCCAACATAGTTGGGATAAGGTTAGGCAATACAGGCTTATTTGCTTAAAAAGAGGCTCCAATCACTAGTTGTTAAGATATTACTTGTAAAAATAATACACCATTTATCATTTTTTTTTTTTTTTTAATGATACATTCAGAGAAATATGAATGTTTTTTTGACCAGCCATTCTGACGTCAGGATGGATGGTGGCCTCCGTGTTCTGCATGAAGGACGCAGAATTTCTAAAAGTTTGTTGTATCATTAATTGCTACTTTCACGAATTTAAGTTTGAGCTTCGTACCTACAATAGGTAAAAAAATATAGCTTATATTAATATTTGTACGAAGAAGTGCCTAATAATTTGGAAAGGCAACAGATTTTTTTACCACACCGCAGCGTCTTGTTCAAATCTTGCAGGCGTTCACAATTATGGTTCACCCACCCCAGATCTGTTCCCGTATTTTTATAACAACGTTCGCAATCTCATCTCAGTCTCAATCTGTCAAAATTGTATAGAGTTTGCCTACATTTTTGACATTTGATTGTCGCTGGCTGACATTGCGACTTGAATTTGAACGTTTTTAATTACGAGAATTGGCCCTCTGTTGTCGCGAAAACGACTTAATTATTAGAAAGAAATTATTAATGACAAACTGGACAATGGCTAAGTAATAACAGCCGCACGGTCGATCCATCAGGTTAAGCTACGCTTACCGGGGTTGGTCCGTGGACGAGTGACCATCTTTACATACCAAGCCCGTGCCTCGGAAAACACGTTAAGCCGATGGTCCCGGCTGTCATTCGTGGATCTTTGACAGTTGTTACGGGTCGTCAGAAGCCCTTTGCCGAGAGCATCCAACATGGACGCGTCATCATTTACGAGCACTCCTTTAACATGCAGCACTGCTTTAACATCCTTTGTGCTGCTAGATACTGACGAGACTGAGGTAGAAAGTATAATTATGACCTTGAAAGAAGACTGTGCAGTTGGCTGGGATAACATATCGAATAAAATTATCAAAAAATTCAAGGACATTTTGGTACGACCACTGACTTATATTTTCCGCATTTGTTTATCTTCAGGTCATTTCCCAGAGTGTCTCAAAAAAGCTGTAATTGTCCCTGTTTATAAATCAGGCAGCAAAGAGCAAGTGACAAATTATAGACCTATTTCGTTACTGCCTTCCATGTCAAAAATATTGGAAAAAATCATAAACAAAAGGTTGTTGAAATATTTGGAACATAAATCAATTCTGTCTGAACGGCAGTTTGGATTTAGGCCTGGAGTTTCTACTGCTGATGCGGTACATCATCTGACCGACTATCTAGCGCAAGAACTTGACAAGGGTAACCACACAATAGGTATTTTCCTGGACCTCGCCAAAGCTTTTGACACAGTTTCCATCCCAATCCTGTTGCGCAAGCTTGAGATCATGGGTGTAAGAGGCACGCAGCTGAAAATGTTCAAAAGTTATTTAGAAGACCGTTCTCAGTGCGTAAAGATTGGTAATGTGCTCAGCGATGCTCAAAAAACCACATCTTTTGGTGTTCCTCAAGGAAGCATTTTAGGGCCCACTCTGTTTTTGATCTACATAAATGACCTTTGCAATATAAAGCTAGAGCATGGCACTATCATAACTTACGCTGACGACACTGCTCTACTTTTTTCGGCTGACTCAGAAAATGAAGTCTACAATCTTGCGCAGCACGGTTTCAATATTGTAGGTAAATGGCTTCAAAATAACTCACTAACCCTAAATACAGAGAAGACAAGTTACATTAAATTTTCGATGCGCAAGCAAATATCGAATACCCCCTCTGCGTTGCATGCTCATTGTTGCCCAATCCCTGCAGACAGCCAGTGTAATTGTCCCAATATTAAAAAGACAGATAAAATAAAATACCTGGGTATTATAATAGATGAAACCCTTTCCTTCAAACAACATATTGAAGCTCTAAATAATAGAATTCGTAAGCTGATATATGTATTCAAAAAGCTACGTTTTATTGCAGATCCAAAAATAATTTGGCAAGTATACTTTGCTCTTTGTCAATCAATTTTGACTTACTGTATTACTTCATGGGGTGGGGCGAGTAAAACTTTGTTATTGCGCATTGAAAGAGCTCAAAGAGCTATTCTCAAGGTGGCTACTTGCCGCCCTTTTCTTTACCCCACTAACCTCCTGTATAAAGCTTGTAAAGTACTAACAGTTCGGCAGTTATTTATAATGAGCACTGTACTAAAACAACACGCAGCCCTTTCATACAACACTGATTTTACTAAAAGGAGACGGAAAGATATAGTTTGCCCTCAAAAAAGTACAAAACATGCTTTCACAGAAAAATTTTATATGTACCTCGGACCGCTACTCTACAACAGGCTAAACGAAAAAGGAAATATCTACTCCTTAAATAATAGTAACTGTAAGAAAATCCTTAAAGAAGCTCTTCAATCTATGTCCTATGAAGATACAGAGAAGTTATTAATTGTGCTAAAGTAAATATTGTTAGTATTATATAATTTTATCTATTTTATACACCTTTTTACTGTAACAATAAGATAAGATAAATATGAGTATTTTTCATCAATTAATGTTACCTCCAATCGCCTGAAACACAGGATTTCCTAGTTCAGGCACAAGTCATGGGTGAACTTGCCATAGATTTAAGAAAAATTGTATTTAACGTAAGTCCTTATGTTTTTGAATAAATTTTTATTATTATTTATTATCATGCGTGTAAAGGATCTAGCGGAGGAAGCAGTTGCCTAGGGTGAGGTTATCTTGGCAGTGTCTCTGGATATCGCCAAAGCCTACGCCTTGCTAAGGAGTTGCATAAGGGAGACACTCGTGTAACATCGTGTGCTTGCCAACCTTCGTCGCATTATCGGCGTCGGGAAGGATAGAGCGGGCTCGGTCCTGGGGCCCGTCGCGTGACTCCGGCTGTGTGTGGTCGGAAATTATCCCACGGGTACGTACTGCCGAAATTAAAATTATCCTATATCTTAACTCAGATCATTGTCTATCCGTGGACAAATTTCATCCCTGTCCAGTCAGCCGTCTCAAATGGTAACAGACAGACCAATGAGAGACGAGACAGATCTCCTTTTTTTTAATCTAGCTTTTTTTGTCCGTCTCCTGGGCAAAGGCCTTACAAGTTACTTACGCATTTATAAACATATGATATGGATAAACAGACAGTCAGATATACAATACAACCTGTTGGTCCTCTCCGGGTATGGAATCCTAGAAAGCTAATATTAATTAGTTTACTTTATCTAACGTCTAATTGGTTGATGTTATGACAGAGTTTGCAATGCTCGTACGTTGCTCGTATGTTGTACGTTGCAGGTATAGTTTCATGAAATAGCGAATACAATAACAGTTAGGCTTTTTACCTTATTTATCTGTTCCGTGCTTTTTAGGGTTCCGTACCAAAAAGGCAAAAAGAAACCCTTATGGTACCTCAGTCTGTCTGTCTGTCTGTTTGACACAGCACAGTTGGTCTCAAGGACTACTAATGCTATCAACTTGCAATTTGGAACAGTCTTAGATGACGTTTGCACAACTATTTTGCAAATAAAAAAGATTTTTTTTTTTTTGTTACAGGGACTGAAAGGAGGTCACACACCCTCTCACACACACACACGCACACACACGCAAGGGCATGCACATGCACATGGCTGGTTTTTTTTCGGTTTAGGCTGAATAACAACTAATTTTGCAGAGTAGGTACCTGTGTACAGTCAGAAACATTAATTGTTACGCAAATTGGCACCCTATGTCAATTTATAGTGTTATGCAACTGTTCAAGAATGACAGTCGTGATTTGATTGATTATAAGGACAGTTTTAGTTACTAACCTTTTTTTTTTTGTGGATGGGAAATCATCAAATGACTTCTCCCGCTCTGGGTGGAGCGGGAGGGCGTGTCAGACTTTTACTGACTAAAACCCTCCCGTGTTCCTTCAGTTGCTTACCTGTCAATTTGCTTAACAGTTACGAACTTTTTTTACAGAACACTTAACTAGCTCTGACTTTCACTTACTTCAATCTTTTTAACCGACTTCAAAAAGGAGGAGGTTCTCAATTCGTCGGAACCTTTTTTTTTTTATTTTTATTTTTTTTTTTTTTTATGTATGTTCCCCGATTACTCGAAGATGGCTGGACCGATTTGGATTTTTTTTTTGTTTGTAAGGGTATACTTTCCAGGTGGTCCCATGATCATCCAGTCAGGATCTGATGATGGGATCCTGGAGAAATAGAGAGAACTCTTCCAATTTTATAGGCACACTTGAAGCGATTTGGATAGTTTCTGGAAGAGTACTTTCTTGGAGTGGTCCCATTTCAATTTGGTGAAGACCTGATGAAGAACTTCTGAGATAGGCAACGGAACTCCTCAATAAATGATAGCAAATGGACTGGGATTGCTGAAATCTCATGTCTGTTTGTCGTTTACACCAGTTCATAACATAACATCACGCCAGTACGCTGTGAAGGGGTAAGCACATGTGAACCACTAAAAAGTGAAAAATAAAAACTTTTTTACAAAAAAATACAACCGACTTCCAAAAACAACACTACAAAGTGAAAAATAACTTTAATTTCGGAAGTCGGTGGCAAAAACGAAAATACATTTAATCAGACACCGACTTCCGAAATTAAAGTTATTTTTCACTTTGTAGTGTTGTTTTTGGAAGTCGGTTGTATTTTTTTGTAAAAAAGTTTTTTATAGATAAATATCTTATCTATATAAATAAAAAGAGAAGTCCTCACTGAATGATTGATTGACTGACTCATCAACGCCTAGCCCAAACCCTTGAACCTAGAAAGTTGAAATTTTGCACAGAGGTGTCCTTTATAATAAAAACAAAGAATAAGGAAGAAATTCCCGTTAGTACGTTCCCGTGAGGTATTCTCTGACATCCACGCGGGCGAAGCCGCTAGCAAAAGCTAGTTAATGATATTGGTATTCAGAACTCAGCATCACACAAAATGAATCTGAAGAAGATAAGAAATAGGTACAATACAAATGTTATTACTGTGTCCGTTGACTTCTCTGCACAGCCGCCCAGCCGCCGCAAACTGGGCAACTATGCGTGGCAACTGTTGCGAGACCGAGCAACTGGCAGCCAGTAATCGTAGTTACTCGTATTATTGCTAAATCACCTCTTCTCTGTGTTTTTAACCGACTTCAAAAAGGAGGAGGTTCTCAATTCGTCGGAACCTTGGCTAGACCGATTTGGATTTTTTTGTTTTAGTCGAGAGGGTATACATCACAGTTGGTCCCATATAAAATTGATTAACTTTGCTTCGGTAGTTTTTGAGTTAGCTTCAGTAATACTTATTTTTTCCCCACTTTTTATATGGATGATGTTCTAGTTTGTTTTGCAGGTAGTGGTATTAGAATTTGTGTGGGGTAGCTACTATAACTAAAAAGTGAAAATAAAAACTGTTTTTACAAAAAAATACAACCGACTTCCAAAAACAACACTATAAACTGAAAAATAACTTTAATTTCGTAAGTCGGTGGCAAAAAACGAAAATACATTTAACTAGACACCGACTTCCGAAATTAAAGTTATTTTTCACTTTATAGTGTTGTTTTTGGAAGTCGGTTGTATTTTTTTGTAAAAACATAATATATAACATCACGTCTGTATTCCTCGAAGCATATTTCGCCAGATACGTTGAAGTCCCATTTAATGGGGGCGAACCTATTTTGCCAGGGGCACAAATCCAGACTCCCTGAGAAATTTTTGATGGAGAAACCCAATATGGTGGTTTGCATTCGTCAGCAGGAATCTTGTAAGAGACACTTTGTAAATTTGAATATTCTCACTGTACCTTCCCTTTACGTAATGGTGCTCCTAACACATTTTTCTAAATATGTACATCAATATGAGACTGAAGAGGAAAGAAAGCTTAGAGAGAGTACGAGAAGAAAAGATTTTAAAAACACTAATATTCCTAAACTTAATATAGTCGAACACGGTACCTGCCACATGTCAGTGAAAATCTTCAATAAACTTCCCGTTGATATAAAATTATCACTTTACAAAAGGGACTTCAAAACTAAATTGAAGCGTTACCTACTGGAAGGCTGCTATTATTCTATTAATGACATTTAAATTGTAAACATACATATTATACTAGAAATTTACTATGATTATTATTTCTGTTACTATTAGTCTAAAAATCTTTTATTGTTCATTTACATTCACGACATTTATGTAAGTTGACATTGGATATCTGACATTGCCTATATTTAATTATTTGTGGCATTATTATTCTAGTTACTTAAATGACATTTATTTATTATTATTATTACTCTTCCTCATTGTAATTAAGTGGCATGTATTTTATTTTATTCTTTTTTTTTGTTTTTGTATTTTTTTAAGTTATAAAATTCTTTCTAATATTCGACACAATGTAAAATTGTTATGAATAAATAAATAATAAATACTTTTTTCGACCTGGGAATCGAGCCCAGGACCATGCTCAGCAGTAGCGCTATCCATCAATAAATCATCTCAGCCTTAAGAATTCCACTGCTGTAAATAGGCCCTCTCCCGCAACACCTGGTTCTTCACCTTCCTTATCCAGTCTATCCCAGCCGCTTTTTTTTTTAAAGTCGTCGTCGGTCCATTAAGCTGACGTCACACGCTTACTGATTTTTTTTTTTATCTTTCGTGCCTCCAATGGAGGAGCTCGTGGCTAAGTAATAACAGCCGCACGGGTCGATCCGTCAGGTTAAGCTACGCTTGCCGGGGTTGGTCAGTGGATGGGTGACCATCTTTACATATCGAGACTCCTCCGTGCCTCGGAAAGCACGTTAAGCCGTTGGTCCCGGCTGTCATTCGTATATCTTTGACAGTCGTTACGGGTCGTCAGAAGCCCGAAAGTCTGACAACCAGTCTTACCAAGAGGTATCGTATTACCCAGTTACTGGGTTGTGGAGGTCAGATAAGCAGTCGCTCCATGTAAAATACTGATATTCAGCTGCATCCGGTTAGACTGGAAGCCGACTCCAACATAGTTGGAAAAAGGCTAGGCAGATGATGATGATCTTTCGTGCCTCCAATAATACTCAGAATGAGAGGAAGCAACAATAGTATTCTGAAGGTATTTTCTGACAGGTTAGCTAGAGGGACCTACAATGGTGTTTATCAAGCTGCATGTCAGACATGGTGCTTGATAAACCTTTTTTTTTTTGTTTTAATTATTTATTACAAATATTTAATTTGTTGCGAATGTATTCAAAGTGCAACAAATAATTTGCAATTTATTAAATCCCGAGATTTAATCGTCATGTTTATGATTATTTATTTATTTATTTATTAAAACTTTATGCACAAGTAAAAAAATACTGTACAAAGGCGGACTTAATGCCTGAGGCATTTTCTACAACCAACAAGTCTTAGTTTAGTTTAGTCAACCTTAGGGTGATGCAGAGAGAAAACATGGCAGGTGCAGCATAAGGGATAGATAACTCGAAAAAGAATAAATACTAATAAATAAATACATATATACATACATATAAACAGAATAAACTTTGTCAGGAGAAATAACGATAGGTAGAGGAGAAAAAGAATCCATGATTAACACAAGTAAAAACTTTTACTTAAATGGAAATTCCCTAAAGAATATGTAACACATTTGTAAGTTTTGAAATAAACATTTATTTATTTATTTTTATAATTCCGGGATTTTATTTATAGGAGGTATTATCCACTCTTGTTAATTCTTTCCTCGAAGTTTAGGTATTTATACTCTACATATTCCTACCTCTGGATTTTGAACGGTCTGTAGTTGCCGAGATGTGATGTGGCGACCACTAGTCGCATAGTATGCAGCTGCACTTATTCGAAATTTAAAAACCGAACTCGTTGCCAAAGCCCTTGACATTCAGAGGTAACTGACAAGCCGTATGATAGTGTATAATGTGTGGAAATGTATGTGTGGAAGAATGCATGTTATTTTACCGGTTTAAATTGGATGAGCGAGTGTGTAAATTATTAATGTAATATTTTGATACTATTGTTTATTTATTGCGCTGATTTTGTTGCACCGACTAAAGTAGGTAACACATTGAGGTAATAAAGATTATGTTAAACATCAGAAGGTTTTAAAAGTAAATAAAAAATAAAAAAAAAATAGAGAGAAATTAAAAGAGAGAAAAAATAAAAGAGAAAAAAAATAAAAGAGAGAGAGAGAGTAAATGGAGTACAGAAGGACATAATTAAAGTGACCTTATTGGTGATGTTCTTCAGAAAGGTCTGGGGGCCAACCACCACTTCTTAAAGCAGTATTATTTTAATGTTACTTCAGTGTGAGAAAGAGATGGAGCTATACAGGACGTCTAGCTCCATCTCTTTCCCACACTCCTGTAAGATTAAAATAATACTGCTTTAAGAGGTGGTGGTCTAGCTCCAGGACCGTAGTACTCGCAACCGGCGTGCGTGTATTACCAGATGTATGAACGTAAACGAAGCTAATGCTGGTTTCACACGAGGGCAGAACAGTGAGGCAGAACAGTGGGCAGCACAGTACTGCTACTGTTTGAACGCACAGAACAGTACTGTCTTGACAGTAACAAAGACAGAACAGTTAATAGCTCGCCGGTCTATTTTTTCGGGGCAGTTTGCACCCCCCACCACCTTTCTTACTCGTCTGTCTTGTGACTGGACTCGTGCGAACGCGAGGGCAGAGCAGTGCAAAGAGCAGGATAGTGTGCGTGTACGCGTCCTGACTTGTTTTGCTTGTGGCGTGTGGTTTGTTTTACTTAAAATTTGTTTGTTTTGTTATGAAAATGGCACCTCCTAAATTATCAATGGACGACACTATAAAACTCATAAGACTTTACAAAGAAAAAGAGTGTTTATGGCAAAGTGACTCTGTTCTATATCGAAATAGAGCCGCGCGAGATTCTGCTCTGAATTGGATAAGAGACTCGATGGGAATACGTCGTCGTCGTCGACGCTCCATCGCTATCACTATCACTTGCGGACTGTCCTTTAATTAAACGCCACTGTTCTTCCAAACTGTTTTGTCCCACTGTTCTGCCTCACTGTTCTGCCCTCGTGTGAAACCAGCAAAAAGGAGTATGTACCTAAGGATCGTAGCAGGTGGCGTTCTGTAGTTTCGGTATGTAGAGTAGGACAATTTAAAAATTCTTCACATATTTCATAGACCGTTAGATAGATGCGTTACATTAAGGTCGCTGTTACAAATGGGTAGTCAAATCATTACTTTTTTACACAAAAGTATGTTTATTAAATAAAATGCTTTGCATTCTTAAAATGTTTTTTGGCCAAATTGTTGATAGATGTGCATGGTACGATTCTGAACTATAAATATAAATTTAAATAGTTACAGTTTCTCAATAAATGTACCGGAAAATTTTTACTTCGGTACATTTATTGAGAAAATTTACCTATTTAAAATTATATTTATAGTTCAGAACCATGCACATCTATCAACAATTTGGCCAAAAAACATTTTAAGAATGCAAAGCATTTTATTTAATAAACATACTTTTGTGTAAAAAAGTAATGATTTCACTACCCGTTTGTAACAGCGTCCTTAATTCAGCTTCAAAATAAACTAATTAAGTAAGTACTAACAAGTCTAATAAATCACTCAGAGTCAGAATAACAAGAAATAATTAATAATCGCTACACTAAAGTTAGCAATAATTGGCGTTTTTATAACAATATTGCTACATATTACATGATGCCGGCCAATTACATAGGCATCGCTTGCAATCACAAATATTTATTGTCTAGGAACTATGCAGGGTTACCCATTTAGCATAATCAGTTTCTAATGTTCCCACTGCTGGGACACAGGCCTCCTCTCTGTGACAGGGAGTGAGCCGTAGGTAATCCACCACGCGGGCCCAGTGCGGGCTGGTAGATGTCACATCATGTCTTCGAATGTTTGGTTTTAAGACAAAACCTGAATTCGCGAAAGAAAATCAACAGTTTCATACATTCTGGTCGAGTAGTTTTTTCGCAATTTCAGGTTTGGTCCCATAGTTGTTCTTATGAACAACTCGTAATTAACGCACACTCTCATAGGTAATGTACTTATCATTATTGATAAGTACATTATGAGGGTTTGCGTTAATTACGAGACATGTTGCATATACAACGTGTCGTTTTGCATCCTCGTTAAATTTCAGGGTGTGATACAGGCCGGGGCGTAACTCCGCTGCCGCGAGAAATCACGGTACAGCGGACAGAGCTCCGGCGGGATCTCATGGCGACATGGAGAGTGCGATTGTCGCAACCCAGCGCTGGGCACGCCACAATTGCGGCGATAAGTCCCCTCTTTGAGGAGTGGTTGGAGAGGCGCCACGGCGTCCTCACCTTCCGCCTGACGCAGGTCCTCACCGGACACGGTTGTTTCGGGAGGTTCCTGTTTCGGATAAGGCGGGAGGAAACGCCCGGGTGTCACCATTGTGTGGATCACCCGGAGGACACGGTGGAGCATACAGTGGAGGTCTGCCCGGCATGGGCGGAGCACCGCCGTGTTCTCACGGAGGCGATCGGCGGCGGCGATCTCTCGCGTCCAAACCTGGTCCAGGCCATGGTGCGGAGCGAGAGTGTATGGGAAGCCGTCACCTCCTTCTGCGAAGCAGTAATGCTCGCGAAGGAGGAAGCGGAACGCGTGAGGGAGAGGCAACAACCACGCCCTCGCGCCCCTAGCCGCCGTAGGAGACGCCCGCGCCCTGGGCGGCGGGAATCGATTGCCGATTTCCGGCCACCGTAGGCGCGGGCTTGCGGACGACGAGTAATGGGCAGCTCGCCGTCCGGTAAGGAACAGGCCCGGGTCGACGGCGCGTTGTGTTCCACGCGCGCCTCAAAGAGATGTCAGCAGTGACGGGGTCAATTGGGCCGATGTCGCCGGGGTCGCGGGTAGTTCGAAAGAGATACCGTGGCCCTGGCACGGGCAACTGAAGGAACACGGGTGGGTTTTAGTCAGTAAAAGTCTGACACGCCCTCCCGCTCTGCCCGGAGCGGGAGAAGTCATTTGATGATTTCCCATCCACAAAAAAAAAAAAAAAAAAAAAAAGGGTGTGATACAGAACATCAAACCGAACAACTTTCTCCATAGGACCAACATCGTAATCGCGAAAAAATTTTCAACTGTCCCATAAAAAACTTCAATACCTACTCGACGCAAATGTATAAGACGGCTGATTATATTTTCGCGATTACGATGTTGCTGCCATGGAAAAAGTTGCTCGGTTTGATGGTCTATACCACACCCTTTTTGACGAGGATGCAAAACGACACGTTGTATATTTAACTAGGAAGGTATATATTATAGTAAATATATGTAAGTGTATTTTAAATTTGTAACCTATTTATGTACTTGTGTACCTACCTATTTGTTTAAATAGGTACTTCATTAATATATTTACCCGACTGCGCCAGAAGGAGGGTTATGTTTTTCGAGAGTATGTATGTATGTATGTATAATTGTTTGGCACGCTCTGCGACCTGAACGGCTCGATGGATTTTAGCTTAAGAGGTGTCGTTAGATTCGTATTTACTGTGAGAGTGACACTGGGTATAACAAAATAAAAAAAAACAAAATGGCGGATTTTTGGCGCCCAAATTATGTCTTTAAAAAAAAAATCTGAAAACCTGTCGAGTGGGGTATCAAAACAAAGGGTTTTAAAAGGTGATTACAAAAATATATGGAACTTATATAGTTAAAAGTAATTCGAAGTGACAAATCGTAAAAACACGTACCAAGAACTAAATCCCCTGCGAAATCTTTAATTCACATTTGTAAACTACAGTAAGTGCGGGTTACTTTGACTCTAGGGCATAACTTTGGCCCAAATCGAGACAGATGTTTACTGTCATTAAATCCACACAAGGTTCCGCAAGTACGCGTCTATATCACCATCTAATAGTTACCGAAGGACATACGACGTTCGGTTGTGTGGTCGTGACACTTCGGGCAGTTTATACAGTTGTCTCGATTTGGGCCAAAGTTATGCCCTAGAGTCAAAGTATCCCGCCCTTACAAATGTTTACTTAAAAAGCTGGATTTTTAACCGAAAGTAAAAACTAAAAAATTAAAAAAAAGTAATTAAAAAAATCAAAAAACCCGACTGCGGTAAAAAAATTAAGTTAAAAAAACTGAAAAGCTGAAAACAAGCCGATTTTATAAATTAAATAAATGTTGGAAGCAGGCGGGACCCATTTAATATATACTAGTGCACCTAACTATTTTATTTAAATAGGTACTTCATTAATATCTTTAGATATATTTTTTGTTATTATGTTCCTCTCAATCAGAGCACCTGCCATCTTATCTCTTCACCGGAATTTTCGGTTGACTGCTAGAGAATGCCTAAGGCATTAAGTCCGCCTTTGTACCTTCCTGTGTGCGAGAAGTCAATAAATTAACAACGTTATCAAAAAACACGAAGCACTCAACATAAATGAATTATTAAAACATTTTCTATATTTATCACGTACTTTATTTTGTCATTAATTTATTATAATTTCTTATTTTGGGGTCACGAATAAGATAAGTGTCACATTAAAGAATATACATTGCAATTATACGATTATTCGAATGACTTAGTAATATGGATCTGAAATTCATTTTATTACTTATAAGAGGAGCTCGTGGCTAAGTAATAACAGCCGCACGGGTCGATCCGTCAGGTTAAGCTACGCTTGCCGGGGTTGGTCAGTGGATGGGTGACCATCTTTACATACCGAGACTCCACCGTGCCTCGGAAAGCACGTTAAGCCGTTGGCCCCGGCTGTCATTCGTGGATCTTCGACAGTCGTTACGGGTCGTCAGAAGCCCGAAAGTCTGACAACCAGTCTTACCAAGGGGTATCGTATTACGCAATTACTGGGTTGTGGAGATCAGATAGGCAGTCGCTCCATGTAAAATACTGGTATTCAGCTGCATCCGGTTAGACTGGAAGCCGACCTCAACATAGTTGGGAAAAGGCTAGGCAGATTGATACTTATAAGATTTTTTACATAAATAAATTAATTAATTAAAAATCTTTTATTTCGGACCCAAAAAAAACGAAAAAACGATTCCTTCTCTCGATTTTCGCAAAATTTACATAAAATACCATTGTGTACAATGTACTATATGAATAGTTGATCGCTGACTGTTTACACCGCCGCCAAGTACAGACGCCAGCACATCAAGCTACTACATCTGTCAAATTTCTTTAATAGAAAAATCTATTAAAGAAATTTGACAGATGTAGTAGCTTTAGCGATAAAGATGAAAACATCTTTATCGCTAAAGCATTAGGTTCAAGGTTGATTGGGAAAATTTGACAGTTTCGGGTAGCTTGATGTGCTGGCATCTGTACTTACTCGTTTGTTGCAGCGACAAGAGCTATCAAAGAGAGTACTCGCTCATCAGAGAGCCTCGCTACAGAATACTCGCTGGGAGACTCACACTTGTTGTACGCAATACCAGCGAGTAATTGCTCGTCGCCGTCGTGTACTCGCCACTCGCCAAGTAGTAATACAAAAAAAAAGAAAAAAAAAATGGTTTGCATAATAAAGAGTATTCTATTCTATTCTAGTTTTTAGTTGCTCGCCAACTCGTTTCTAGTTGCTAGCTCTAGTCGCTTGTCGCTAATCGCTGGCGGTGGAACAGGTGCCTAAGGAGAGTCCGTACATGATCCATTGATTTGATTTAAAAACAAAAGTTTTTCAGCTAGTCATATCCGTTCAAAACTAAGCACCTACCAGAAAATACACCAGAAAATAAAAACAAGTGACTATTCAAGAGACGTCGCATAAAAAACTAGTGTTAAAAAATTTACTTTAATAAAAAAAAGTGAAAACCGACTTCAAAAACGCTATAACAGCTTCTGAAGTCGGTGCGAAGCTAAGGTGCATTGAAGAATTGACCGACTTCAGAAGCTGTTATGTTTTTTATGAATGTTATTTTATTCGTTTTACGTTTTTGAAGTCGGTTTTTACTTTTTTCAAACTAAATTTATTTTTCCATTTTTTAGTTGAACATAAAATTACCTACATAAGCCCAAGACGAACGAAAAAAAAAGAAACATCAAGATCCGCTTAGAAATGCCGGAGATACAGTACATTTTTATGCATACGAGTATAACTTACATAAAATTAATTACCTAATGTATTATACCTATACGAAATCCTACCTGAAAGTATGTAGATCACGATAGTGAAAGAATCATCAAATTTTTTTCATTAGTTTTTGAGAAAATCACGGACATACATACATACATAATACGGTTCGAATACAGAACCACCTTTTTTGAAGTCGGTTAAAAATAATAAAAATGAACGCACCGGCCTTCATAACCTTACATAATGTAAGTACCGAGATAATCACAACACAACAGCGTCACATTTAAATAATTGAATTATTTATAGGCATCGTGTATTAAGGCTTAATTATAGACAGTTACTGTGAAAATATGCTATCTTTTTTAGTATTTACAGGGTGAACTACATAATAACGACTACCTAGTACAAAATGACTGCCTCGTTGGCCTAGTGGTCAAAAGCGCTACTGCTGAGCAGGAGGTCCTGGGTTCGATTCCCAGATCGCTTAAAGTGTTATTGGGTTTTTCCACAGAATAGATAAAGAGATTAGAAAGGAAATAGTTCCTGATTTGTACTATAGTATAGTTAAAATCTCGCTGCAGACTCGGTCATAAATCATTCGAGTGTTTCGCTCTCTTTCCCACTCACGGGCCTTATGGGCAGGCCACGCCCACACGTAGTCCTGTGTATTACTGTAGTCGATGAGTGATATCGATAGTTTTATTTATTTATAAATGGGTGATAGAAATAAATACACATTTTTTTTTATTTTATTACCAAATTTACTACAAAGCATATTAAATATATAAACAAAAGAATTTATATATAAAACTAAAAATAGAAAATTAAAATTCTTCGTCTGATAAACTTAATGATTCTGTTATCGATAATGGCCTTGAGCGCGCGCCACTAGCGCACATCCCTACTCCGATTATGATTTATGACCAAGTCTGCAGCGAGATTTTAGCTATACTATAGAACGCGTGTCGCCGCTTGTCCCCCACTCTGTAACTCCACTACAAGCAAGAGACCAATACGTACGCGCATTACGCACACAAATAAACCACACGCACTTAGATCGCGAGTTTGCTATTGGTTCTCACTTCTCACACTAACGCAAACACTGCGCTTGACGTACACTCGCACACGCGCAAAAGCAATTTATTTCTCATACACGTTACGGCTTGCATTAATCGATATTGATATCGATAAAATATACTATAATTTTGTTAATTTAAGATTTGCTATATTTCACTTTAATTTCGGGATCAGCAGTGCTATTCTGTACAAATCTCACCGTGAAAACTTAGGTGAAGTGAGCGTGGAGTGAGCTGTCAATAGTATCAATCCCTAGCATCGTGTAATGACAACTCACTTCACCTAGGTTTTCACGGTGAGATTTGTAGGTACAGCAGTGCTATTCTGTACAAATCTCACCGTGAAAACCAAGGTGAAGTGAGTTGTCATTCTGCCTTATGCATTTGACACTATTAAGAGCTCACACCACGCTCACTTCACCTAAGTTTTCACGGTGAGATTTGTACAGAATAGTAGTGCTGAATAGCACTGCCGCAGTGCTATTCTGTACAAATGTCACCGTGAAAACTTAGGTGAAGTGAGCTGTCAATAGTGTCAATCCAATCTAGCATTGTAGAATGACAACTCACTTCACCTAAGTTTTCACGGTGAGATTTGTACAGAATAGCACTACAGGACGGGGTATGAATAGTGTAGACTTCCAAAACAGCAGCGCAACAAGGCATAATTCTTGTTTTTTCGCGGAGCGTCGTACGTTGTCACAGTGAGAGCGCGATTACTGGCCGGTAAAACAAATTTCGGCTGACTATGTGCGTCTAGACATACGTGCGGCGCGCCTGCCCCGCCCACAAGGCCCTTCTAACCTCTTTATCTTTTCTGTGGGTTTTGCCTATCAGGGATTTCTCAGTAGCAGCCCGGAATCTGGATTTGTGCCCGGTTGATGGCAATAGGCGCGCCTCCTGTTGCATGGGACTTAAATATCTGGCGGGATATGCCTAACCGTCGAGGATTACAGGTGTAATTGCAATAATTGCAAGGTGTGATTACAATCTAAACGGATGCAGCTCATCATCATCTGCTTAGCCTTTTCCCAACTATGTTGGGGTCGGCTTCCAGTCCAACCGGATGCAGCTGAATACCAGTATTTTACATGGAGCGACTGCCTATCTGACCTCCACAACCCAGTTCCTGGGAAATACGATACCCCTTGGTAAGACTGGTTGTCAGACTTTCGGGCTTCTGACGACCCGTAACGACTGTCAAAGATCCACGAATGACAGCCAGGACCAACGGCTTAACGTGCTTTCCGAGGCACGGAGGAGTCTCGGTATGTAAAGAATGGTCACCCATCCACTGACCAACCCCGGCAAGCATAGCTTAACCTGAGGGATCGACCCGTGTGGCTGTTATTACTTAGCCACGAGCTCCTCAAACGGATGCAGCTGAATACCAGTATTTTATATGGAGCGACTGCCTATCTGACCTCTACAACCCACTTACTGGGTAGTAGGTACAATACCCCTTTGTAAGACTGGTTGTCAGACTTTCGGGCTTATGACGACCTGGAGCTAGACCACCACCTCTTAAAGCAGTATTATTTTAATCTTACATGAGTGTGGGAAAGAGATGGAGCTAGACGTCCTGTATAGCTCCATCTCTTTCTCACACTGAAGTAACATTAAAATAATACTGCTTTAAGAAGTGGTGGTTGGCCCCCTGTAATGACTGTCAAAGGTCCAATAATGATTTACACAGTGCGCCGATAGAATGTGTGATAACGAGGCCCACAAGTTAGTAATTAGTGAATTGTATAAAAAAATTGTAAATGTTTTGACTAAGGCAGCAGAGTGCAGCTGTAATAAACGTGTACCGAACCGTAGAAAACATAAACATGTACCGGGTTGGAGCAGGTTTGTCGGTGATGCACATAGGAGGGCTCGACTTTGTTTTCAAACCTGGGTGCTTCATGGTAAACCTAGCACTGGACCTGTGTTCAATGACATGCGTGAAACTAGGAAAATATTTAAATCAAAATTAAGATATTGTCAAAATAATGAAGACCAGATCAAAATGAATAATATAGCTGAGCATCATGCAAAAAAGAACTTTAGTGATTTCTGGAAAAATACAAAAAACTTGAACTCGGTGTCGAGCCTCCCTGTGAGTATCGGTGGTGCACATGAGCCCAGGGAAATTGCCTGTGCCTTCCGGCGACATTTTAAGGTTGAATCACCGCTCGGGCCGTCGTCGCGGGTGCTTGCTGCTGGGGGTCGCCCTGGGGACGTTGCCGTTAGATTCTCTGCCAAGGATGTGGCTGCTGTTATTAAGAAGATGGTCCGAGGTAAGTCCCCGGGACACGATGGGCTCAGCATCGAGCATCTGAAGTACGCTGGTGTACATCTGCCAAGAGTTCTCGCGTTATTTTTCAACTTATGTGTGAGTCATAGTTACTTGCCTGATGACTTAATGTACACTGTAATTGTTCCTATTGTTAAGAATAAAACTGGTGATTCTGCTGATATTTCTAATTATAGACCCATCTCATTAGCAACAGTCATAAGTAAGGTGCTGGACAGTTTGCTTGATCAACAGTTGGGAGGGCACCTAAATCTTAATGACGCTCAATTTGGCTTTAGGCCCGGCTTGTCGACTGAGAGTGCTATCCTCTGTCTTAAGCAAACTGTTCAGTACTATACTGCCAGGAATACACCTGTGTACGCATGCTTTTTAGACCTGTCAAAGGCTTTTGATATGGTGTGCTACGATAAGCTATGGCATAAATTGCGATGCGAGACGAAATTATCACATGATATTATATCGCTGTTTGAATATTGGTACAGTCATCAGCAGAACAGTGTCAGATGGGCAGGGTCGCATTCGGATGTATACAGGTTGGAGTGCGGCGTGAGGCAGGGGGGGTTAACCTCACCGCGTCTCTTCAGCCTGTATATGAACCAGTTGATTGCGGAGCTCAGCAGCACTAAAGTCGGTTGTTCTATTGATGGGGTTTGTGTAAACAACATCAGTTATGCGGATGACATGGTGCTGCTGAGCCCGTCGCTCTCTGCACTACGTAAGCTGTTGAGTATTTGTGAAGCTTATGCGGGGGCCCATGGGCTCAGATATAATCCAAGCAAGAGTGAATACATGATCTTTAAAGCGGGTGCTAAAAGTTACTCAACGGAGCCTCCTATCACTCTTTGCGGATCACTTTTGAACAGGGTAAATCAGTTCAAATATCTGGGTCACTGGGTCTCCGAGGATTTGTCTGACAATGCGGACATTGACAGGGAGCGTAGGGCGTTGTCTGTCCGGTGCAACATGTTGGCTCGCAGGTTTGCGCGTTGTTCTTCGCAGGTGAAGGTAACCCTGTTTAAGGCATACTGCCAGACCTTTTACACGTGTAGCCTGTGGACCAACTTCACTCAGCGGGCGTGCAGCGCTCTACGTGTCCAGTACAACAACGCGTTTAGGATTCTGTTGGGGCGGCCACGGTTTTGTAGCGCGTCAGCGATGTTCGCTGAGGCTAGAACCGATGATTTCCACGGTATTATTAGAAAAAGAAGTGCGTCGCTTCTGCGCCGTAGCCGTGGCGGCTCGAACGGGCTCCTCAGTGTGTTGTCCGAGCGGTGGGACTCGCCTTTTTTGCGGAGGTGGCTGCAGCTGCATGCCAGCGCCTGCGATTATTATGTAATGTAATATGTGTATTTATTTTTATTTTTTTTTTTTTTTTAATTTTAATATTTTTAATTTTGATTTTATATTTTTAATTTTGATTTTTGATTTTAATTTTGTTTATTAATTTTGATGTTAATTTGTAATTTTGTTTTAATTTTGATTTTAATTTTGACATTAATTTTAATTTTATTTTATTTTATTTTAATTTTACTTTTATATGGATACTGATTTATCTGAAATAAATTATTTGATTGAATAATGACAGCCTGGACCAACGCCTTGGAGGATGCGCTGTGGTAGCTCGCGAAATTCTATTGCTTTTGGGTTTTTTGCAATTCGCAGGTCCGAGTCAGGTTGTATCTTGATCAAATATGATACGCTGCAACAAAACATATAATATTTAAATAATTTTAACCATGAAAATCATCAATACATCTTTCTAAGTTAGATTTCGTGCAGATTCGTCGAACGAATGAAATCTAACGACTCTGCACGAAACCTAACTTAGAGAGATGCATTGATGATTTTTATGGTTAAAATTATGTAAATACATATGTTTTATTGCCGCGTATCATATTTTGATCAAGATACAACCTGACACGGGACCTGCAAATTGCATAAAACGCATGAAAATTTGAATTTCACGGGCTACCACAGCGCATCCTCCTTAACGTGGTTTCCGAGGCAAATGTGGTAAAGATGGTCCACGAACCGACCGCGGCAAGTCATTACTTAGTCAATACGTATATGAGAAACCTTGTCGTGATGGCCCAGTGGTTAGGCCTCGCCTCTGATACACGAGGTTGTAGGTTCAAATCTTGGCCAATATCACATTTCTAATTTAATATGTACTTCGTGGACATTACTGACATCGGTGAAGGAAAACATCGTGAGGAAACCTGGACTTGTAGTTAATATAAGTCTGAAATCGCCAACCCGTCTTGAGCAAGCGTGGTGAGCAATGCTCGTGCCTTCTCTGTGTGAGAAGAGGCCTTTGTCCTACAGTGTGACAATAATAGGCTGGTGTCAAACAGGATGTTAGGTTAAACGAGGGACACACTTTAACGGAGTGTAGTACTCGTGAAAATGAACAACTTTTACCATTGAACTGACCCTTTTTTTTTTGTGGCTGGGAAATCATCAAATGACTTCTCCCGCTCTGGGCGGAGCGGGAGGGCGTGTCAGACTTTTACTGACTAAAACCCACCCGTGTTCTTCTTCCAGTTGCCTGTGCCAGGGCCACTGTATCTCTTTCGAACAACCCGCGACCCCGGCGGCACCATTGAACTAACCCTGAAATATAAAAAAAAAATCAGCTGTCTCGTACATTTTGATCGCGTAGGTTTTGCACTTTATAGAGAACCGCTGATTTTCTTTTTCATATTTCAGGGTTAGTTCCATGGTAAAAGTTGTTCATTTTCATGAGTACTACACTCCGTTAAAGTATGTCCCTCGTTTAACCTAACACCCTGTATATTATAAGAAAAGGAATATCAGACATTGTATCAGACTCGAGAATTATCTACCGTTTGAAGTATCGATAATGAAGATATAACAATAAGGAAATACAATCTACATATTATACTGCAAAACATTACAATACAAGCTTTCACCGAAGTACTTGCCAACGATTTTTAATGCAAAGGGCACATTTACCCGACTCGTGCGCAAATAAAGAGGTATCATGTAGGTAACCTTTATAAGAATTCAATTGTTAAGTATTGTTGTTACTTGTGACGTTAGCTTGCAGGAAGCCAATTCTTGTGTGGTGTATGATTTTATTGCAAGATTTTTAGGGTGGTTGCACAGCGGTAGCTATCTTATTTTTAGACGAGAAGCTAGCAATACAACATTAGTTTTAGTATATGCGAAACCCGAAACACGTGTTGTAACGAATCTACTAATCTAATAAAATAAAAGGGGAATAGACATTTAACGGCAGGTTGTTCGGGCCTGTAGGCCTTTAAAACGCTACCTCCGCCTCCCCCAAATGCAGCGCGACGTGTTTAATTACGACGCGCCGCCGACGATTTCGCAGAAAATCCATGCCACAGTGTAAAATATTTGCAGTTGATTAACTTAATTAGTTTTTCTTAGGTCGATATTTATTCCTTAGGTTTACATTTTATGGTGTCTACGGTGGAGTGAACTAAGATGATTACATAAAATGTCGTGAACTTGTTTTCACATTATCAGATAACGATACCAACACGATTCGATAGCGATAGGTTCAATTATTACCGGCCCCATGATATTGTTGAATATCGATGACCATCGCGACTCGACAAACAAGCACACTACTATGTATCGACGTCTCGAAGCCGGCAGTGCGAAAAATTTTGCTCAAGTGAAAGAATGCCCGCTACTCTCACCCCGCACTGTCTTCGCCGGTGGATATCGTGCCGATATCGGTGTCGGTGTATGTGGAAACCGGTTACAATGTTATGGGCATGTGATGCGGAGAATGAAGAAAATGTCGTCTGGAATGTTTTGATTATGAATCTGGATGGCTATACGAGTAAGAGAAGACCAAAGAAACGATGGATGATCTGTGTGAAAGATGATATGGCTAGAAAGGGAGTGACTACCGTGATAACAACTAAGTAACAGAGAAGTATGGAAGATAAAAACAAGTTGTATCGACCCGAAAAAAAATGGGATAAGGGCAGGAGAATGTAGATGATCGGTGCCTGTCGTTGACTACGACGATATAGGTGACAATAAAACACAATGTAAAAGCGAATTATTCTATTACTTCACTGGGCGGAGCAGGAAACGAATATAGCACATAGTTTCAGATTTAACCTTTAAATGATCATCGCGCTAAATCTTTATGGAGTTAAGGCTTAGCGGATGGAAGGATGTCAATCGTGATATAATAATAACATAAGAACGGCTATTTTAGTCAACATTCATACAAGCAAATAGCTTAGTGGTTCGACGACTTCTTTGCACACCGGTGGTTAAAAGTTCAATTCTCAACTGTTGATATTTTTTTCGATTCTTTTTTTACATTTTGTTATACTGTTATTTGATAGTTCGTAGAACGTACACAGAATCCATGAAGTTTATTCCTTTTAAATCATCTACGGTTATAATAAAAATAAATATCATTGGTTAGCTGACAGTATTAATGAGAAATCCCGTGTGTACAATCTACTGTTATATTTTTTAGCGATAGCCGGGTTCGCCAGGAATAATCTGTAAGAATCACTCAGTGTATCACTGTTGTGCCATTATGTATTAAATACAGGTATGGCACGAACAGGCGTTTACGAGTATTTATTCACTAAAAACGAAAAACAAGCAATGGAAAATTGCTACTGAAGGCTGCGGGTTTCGAACTTAGGACGAGCTGCTTCTCAAACGGACGACTCTCTGTATATTTTGGCTGCTGAGACCACAACTACAAACGTACTGTACAGAAAAGTTTTATAAAATATGGCTGTTGTTTTAGTATATTGTGAAGTCGCGGGCGGAAGCTAGTTAGAGATAAACATGATTTTGAGGTAGTAAGGTGAAAGTTTCAAATTGCAATGGTTCTACTGGGTATCAAAAAGTCACGCAAAAGTTAATGTTAATAGAAATTTAATTTTTTCTTTAAAAAAAGATCTCTTTTGCAAAATTTCATGCTTCTAGCCCAACGATTTAGGCTGTGGATTGTCTGTCAGTGAATATAAGAATTTTATCAAGTTGACAAGCCGTGTGCCCGATGGTATTTCCCATCGACATAAATGGTGAATTTTCATCCCCTATTTAACCCCTTTAGTGACTGAATGAAAAAAAACATTAAGATTTTTATTAAGTACGGGCTAAAAATGGTCGTACTGCTTTGCTTCTGCTGTAACCATATTCTTTTGTTTTTGATGTCGACCACTGCTCATAAAGATAAGTAAATATTGACAACTACATATGAAGGAACAATTGCCGTACTTTATTGTCAAGGGACGTACCTACTGCTACAGCTATAATTTATCGAATCTACTATTCTAAGACATCAAAATTAATTTAGTGTATTTTTTAACCGGCCCCGCTCATGTCGGATTGCCATCCCTTAGGACAATAGTCATAGTTTTTAGGCTAATAAGCCTAAAAAAAAATTGCAAGTATCAATATGTTAAAAGTTACAAACCAACAAACATACGATAGGTACGTCATCGACTAACTTGCTTTGGAACATGGACACCGAGTGATAGGTACGGTTACCGCCTAACTAGGCTACGTTCACACGGCGCTATTTTTCAAGTGTATAGAATACGATATTTTATCGTATACAGTGACTTTTTGTACTAAAAACTGAAAGTTTGTTCACACAGCTAAAACGATACAAGAAAATAATCTTTTCGATCGACAATTTTTATCGTGTTCATGCATTAGGTCATGTTAGTATAGCACTTTTGTTTGAAACAGCTCGACGAAATTCTCTGGCAGAAAATCGTCACGTAACGAAAAAACGTTTAAATGCCCCCTACATGCGACTTTGTCTCTTTATCTCTTTCTATTATATCTTGAAAGAGACAAAGAGAGAGAGGACAAAACGACGACAGACGAGAACGGAGAGGGGGAAAATTTTCGAATTTTACTTTTTTCATGGTTTTCGAGGGAGCCAAGCCGGTAGTGGAATTAAATTGAAAATTCAAGATGGCGGCTGTGAAAATTTTATGTTTGTGTTTTAAATCATACGTTAGAAGGAACTTCATTCCTGACGGTGGTCCCCGACCGCACATTTTTATTTTTTTCTAATTTTCATTGTTGTTGCCAGAGTGAAAGTTGATTATATTAGTATCCAACCGACAACCGGATACATTGTATTTATACATATTATGTGTAATTAATGTAGGATATGGTAGTAGCGAAGACAGTTCGATGGAGACTGAAATAGTAATATGGATGAATCTGATGAAAAAATCTTAGAAAAATGTGTTTTAAAACTTCTTCATAAAGGACCACGATAAAAAATTATAAACTACTCGCGCTTGACTATAATTTTATCGATAATAATTTGCAATGTGTCTTAACACTATCGTAAGATGACAGTTAAACGTCATCATACCACATATAAATAATCACATTTTCGAAAACGATATTATGAATTAAAACTATAATATAATTACGAGATATTTTTTCTGAGCTGTCGCAATTTCATATCTAATGTGTTCCTCTTTTATTTGAATTTTTTGAACAACTGCAGAGAGAGCGAATTTTTAAAAATTTTGACACAGGTCCAACCTCCATGACGTCCCGCAGGACTCTGATCGCGAGCGGATTTAGCCAAATTGACTAATTTTGAGTTTATTTAAAAAAAATCTATTAAACTCAAAAATCCAACCGTTAAATTCCCTCCGAAATACGATTACCTCATGATACATGCAATTTTCATATAATTTTATGCTGTAATTAGGAAATGAAACGGAAAATGGTTTTGAAATCGACCATGTTTCGGATTTTTTTTTCATCGAGGAAAGTACAACTAATCGTGTTTTGAACCGTTAATTTCCCTCAAGCAAGGATGTATCTATGGCATATATTTTTTTCAGGACCTTAATACACTAATTTGACCATTTAAAATTGATTCTAAAACAGGAAAATTCGGATAACCTCCCGTTAAACAAAATATAATTTAGGAAGAAATACAAATTAAGATAAGAAATACAAATTATATTAAAAAAAACACTTCCCTGACTACCACATTCCGGGGCTTTTTTCGATCCTGAATTCCATGAGGGAAACATCTCCGCGACAAGAAGTCGAACTATACCTACTGATTGAGTCTGGGTCTCCGTGCTGACGATACCGACCCGTGCTTCTTTGGATTTATTAGGCCTCAGCGCTGACGAGGCCTGATATCTGGCCTGGCCTGGTGCCGTACTTCAAAGTTTCCTTTTTAACCGACTGCAGCGAAGCCCAAAAGGAGGGTTAAGTGTCACTAAAAATCTGAGAGTGTGTGTTAGGTAGGGAAGTGTTTTTTTTTAATATAATTTGTATTTGTTATCTTAATTTCCTAAATTATATTTTGTTTACATGTCTATTCCCCTTTTATTTTATTAGATTAGTAGATTCGTTACAGTGTCTAGTATTTTTATGTAAAGAATCTATGTACGAAATTTCAAAACTATATCATGAAAAATCACAAAGTTATAAGCTTGTTATGTTACCTGGTGTCCGTACAAAAACATGATCACCACGCGGCGCCCGCTGTGCGCCCGTGCCTAGTGCCGCTATGACCTGCAGTGACTTGTGTTCGTCGCTCGGTGTCCATATTGTAACCTTTTTTAAAGATTTTTGGGGCAAAATATAACATGATATGAAAAATATTGGAATCGATTCAGTTATTTATTCTGAACAATCGCATATACTAAAAATAATGTTGTTTAATAGAGTGTTCTTAGACTCTACATCGAGGTCCTATTGAAGGTTGCAGGGTTTGAATTAGATCGTTACTGAATAAATCAAAGGCTTAAATATAGTGGCACGACGCCTTTCTTACGACGAGCAAGGTGATAAGGATGCGGTGCCGTGCTGATACAAGTATGTGTGCGATAACCTTCGGGCAAGTAGTGCTGCCAACTAGCGCCACCATTGAGAAAAAAATATTAGGTCTGGAGATATGGAACATTTTGAAATTTCCTATGCTCACATTTTTAGTCAGATGACGTAGAATTTTTGAATGGGGTTTTTTGTTTGTGTTCGAAGACTCCAAAAAGGGCCGTTAACTGCTAAGGCTTCGCACCTAAGAGATTGATGATTGTTTTGATAAAAAAAAATTCTACCTCATCTGACTAAAAATGTGAGCATAGGTTTCAAAATGATCCATATCTCCAGAGATATGGAACCTAGAAAAAATCATAAATCTGGACTTATACTACTACAACACTACTCGCCTTGTAAGACACACCGACAAGGGGTGTCTAGGCCTATCAAAAAAGCGGTGGTCTGAGTCCCGCCCTAGGGGGCAGTGGCGATGACTAAATATCTTATGGCTGAGGACTGAGGCTCAGTGTTAAAACTTTACCTTTCTGTTTGTTATCTGAGAAAAAATCCACGTAAATATTGCAATGACTAAGGACTGACGGTGCTGAAGTAGGTTCTACTTACATAATTAATTTCTTGAATTGTCATCTTCTTATTAAAATCCTTACTTATTAATAATACCTATTCGACAATATTGCCGTCATAAAAAAGAAGGCCGTAACTGACAATTTTGACAAAAATGAGTTATTAACATATTCGGAATCAGCAAAGAAAATGCTATTTAATGGTCTTACACACAAAGCTATAACTCGTATAGATTTAGACATATCATAAGGATTTTGGCCTTAACTACGACATAAATTCTGGTTTATGAATCTGAAAGCCTTAATTACACAATAACGGCCCTTTGTGTTAGAATTTTCGTGTTGCTAGTTTGGAAGGCCTTAACTACCAATTAAGACTTTTTAACTAAGCAAAAGCTTTAAATTTACTACAGTAAAAAGCCCTAACTTCGCACTAAGGGATTTTCATACACTATGGAACCCATACCATGTGCAAGAAATTAAACTACTAGAAATACTGGCCCACAGAAGTTTATCAAAACTAAATGTTAAATTAAAAATCGTAAAATAAAAAAAAAATATTTTTTCATACAAAATAAATATCAAAATAAATTCAGTAAAATTAAACTCTGTGTTGACAACCGAGCTGGCCACCTGCGGTGCACCACAGTAGCCAATCCATTGTTCGCCAAACATGGTTTTTTTTTGTTTGCATACGTGTTCAAGGATTCAAGTTCATTGACTCATTGACCTAGTGATCCAATTCTACAGAGTGTTCAAATTTAATCAAAATTAAAACTCTACATTTTGACCTAATTAAATTCAATTCAATTAATTTATTTACTGCATCTAATATGGTAAGTACATGAACCGATTTCGTAAAATTTTTGTATATCATCAGCAAAGGCGATAATAAGTATGTGGTTGGATTTATTGCATAGATGTGAGTTCCATACCGTATAAGAATTGTGTCACAGAAACTGCGACACTTGTTAAGTAGCAGTTTATTTAAAAACCCAGCGCAACATATTAGCTTCATTCTCGCTATCGCCTCGCTACTTCGGGAGGCCAGTCCTAAATGCGGGCCAATAAATTTAATTTGAATGTCCCAATAACTGTGAGCGCTGCTGGTGTCGACCCGTCTAAACGATCGCCGTTATTATCGTGCTCGCCTTACCGAGGCTGCATTCTGATGTATGTAGGTATGTCGTCTAGTTAGTGATAACGGCAGAGATTTTTAATCCAACTCGGGAGAACTCAATAAAACATGAAATTCAAGGCCTGAAATATCAGTTTTCATTCAAGAACCTCTTCGATGAATTCTGAGAGCGTGTCAATTATTTTTATAAATCTAATTTAGGTTACATTTATTCAGTAAACAATCATAATTATCTATAAAATAGAATATGTGAGCTAACATATTGATAAAAATAATTTAAATTATATAAATCAAAAGTAACCTTCATAGACTAAGCTAGTAAGAAACAGAAAAAGTAATGATAGCTTGACAGCCTGACATAAGTGTCATAACAATCAATATGCCTAGCCTTTTCCCAACTATGTTGGGGTCGGCTTCCAGTCTAACCGGATGCAGCTGAATACCAGTATTTTACATGGAGCGACTGCCTATCTGACCTCCACAACCCAGTAACTGGGTAATACGATACCCCTTGGTAAGACTGGTTGTCAGACTTTCGGGCTTCTGACGACCCGTAACGACTGTCAAAGATTGACGAATGACAGCCGGGACCAACGGCTTAACGTGCTTTCCGAGGTACGGAGGAGTCTCGGTATGTAAAGATGGTCACCCATCCACGGACCAACCCCGGCAAGCGTAGCTTAACCTGATAGATCGACCCGTGCGGCTGTCTTAGCCACGAGCTCCTCCCATAAGTGTCATAACAATTAAAATTAAAGAAAACAAATCGTTATAGACCGATTCGCAAAATATTAATGTAAAATCAATATAGGAGTATGGTAAATGTAAGTATATGATGTAAAATGTCTGCAGTACGTAGATACTATAAACACACACATCCCAGCGCAATTTCTGCCTTTTTTAAAAACGTTGTTTCCATTTAATTCTTTTGTTTTTATCTTTACTCTTGTTTTTATTTTTGTTTCTATAAGTTTACATATTGCATTAACTTAACATCAATTATATAATCTGGGGAAAGGGCGGAGCACCCTAACACAAGCAAACTAATAGGTTGGGGAAAAAGATTCTTCGCATTTTTTAAGAAAATTTAAAACATTTTTTTATATGCATTATTTACATTTATCTGAAGTATGTAGGTACCATTTTGTTCGATAACTTTTTGCCATCTTGTAGGTAGGGACATGATCCCATTGCTATAGAAATTTCGGGACTTCTGATCAAAATACCGCGACAAGTGGTTTTGGCAGTCCTCTCGTGATGTTAACCTGACACTGCCTAAAGAATTCTGAAGAGACCGAAACAGGTGGAAATCTGAAGGTGCAAGGTCAGGACTATACGGCGGATGCATTAACACCTCCCAGCCAAACTCTCTTAATTTTTGCTGAGTGGCTAAAGATGTGTGAGGTCTAGCATTATCATGATGAAAAACCACACCCCTTCTGTTGATTGATTCCGGCCGCTTTCTCTCAACTTCTTGCTTTAATCTCATCAGTTGTTCGCAGTAGAGTTCAGAATTGATGGTCCTGCCTGGTGGTAACAGCTCATAATGAATAATGCCCTTCCAATCCCACCACACACACAGAATCACCTTGTTGCGAGCTAACCCGGGTTTCGCCACAGTCTGTGAAGCCTGACCGGCCTTTGACCACGACCTTTTTCACACGTTCATGTCGTACGTGATCCACTTTTCATCACCAGATATCAGCTTCTTCAAAAATGGTTCGGTTTCATTACGTCGTAATAAAGAATCACAAATGAGTACACGATTCATTAGGTTTCTTTCAGTGAGCTCGTGAGGTACCCAAATATCGAGCTTTTTTGTGTACCCAGTTTTTTTCAATTGCGCCAAAACTGTTTTGTTTTCAATTCCCAGTTCTTCAGCTACGTCGTAACTACTGATATGCCGATCTTGCTCCACTTTTTCAAAAATGGCATCCATTTTTTCCGTAATAGGGCGACCAGAGCGAAATGCATCTTTGATATCAAAATTTCCGGATTGAAAACGCTTAAACCAAATTTGTGCTACTCTCACAGACATTGCACTGGGTCCATAAATATCGCAAATTTTTTTCGCGGCTTGCGTTGCATTTTTACCTTTTTTGTAGTAAAATTTTAAAATGTATGGAATTTCTTCATTAGATTCACTCATCTTGACAGTACGAAAAACAAATGAAAATCACACATTTTCCTAATTTGAATTTGGAATTATGTTCTTTAAAATTTAAACTTTCAATGATACCAAAACCAGCTAGATACAAATAGTATAGCCAAAGAGATTTTATTTTAAGTTCATACATACTATAATGCGAAAAGACTTTTTCCCCAACCTAATATTTGCTTAAAAGGATTCTCCCCATTGTATTACAATAAAGAAAATGGATTGGTATGTAATTACAGAAACTATTAAAAAGCCATTGTGTTGCGCCGATATACAGGGTCAAATTAAATTAGCTAGCTAAACTCCGCAGTCGTGATGGGCAACGATATAACACAACACACACGACACGCTAAAACAAAAATAGATCGCCGACATATCACCAATAACCCACAACATAATTATATTATTACTAACTTCCTCAGACTGCAGAAAACAACCAGAATTGAAACAGCAGGATCGTTAAATAAGCGATTTATTAAAGACTGAATCATTAGATTCTACATAACATAATCGCCGCTGTCGCAGTTTGTAAACAAACGCGCGCAGCGGGCCGAATGACGTCAGCGGGTGGTACTTTCGACTAGTTTTTTTAAGCGGGCGCTCCTGCTCTTGTGAGCGGATATCTATTAATGTAATTCTTATTTCTAGGAATATCTAGCAACATGTCGGCCTTTTTTAACCGACTTCAAAAAGGAGGAGGTTCTCAATTCGTCGGAACCTTTTTTTTTTTTTATATGTATGTTCCCCGATTACTCGAAGATGGCTGGACCGATTTGGATTTTTTTTGTTTTATTCGAGAGGGTACACATCACAGTTGGTCCCATATAAAATTGATTAACTTTGCTTTGGTAGTTTTTGAGTTAGCTTCAATAATACGTATTTTTTCCACACTTTTATATGGATGATGTTCTAGTTTGTTTTGCAAGTAGTGTATTAGAATTTGTGTGGGGTAGGTACACAACTAAAAAGTGAAAAATAAAATCTTTTTTACAAAAAAATACAATCGACTTCCAAAAACAACACTACAAAGTGAAAAATAACTTTAATTTCGGAAGTCGGTGGAAAAAAACGAAAATACATTTAACCAGACACCGACTTCCGAAATTAAAGTTATTTTTCACTTTGTAGTGTTGTTTTTAGAAGTCGGTTGTATTTTTTTAGAAGGTACTGCTCGCCATGAGCTCAAGAACAGGAATGATCTCCGAAAGGAATCGATTCTGCCTGGGCGTAGACTAATCCCCACTACCAAGCCGCTACCCCACTAAACCCACGGAGCTTCTGACTCAGTGTTGCCAGTACAATAAGTTTAATAATATAAACGAAATAAGTGTGTATCAAGTCTGTTATAGCCTCAATGTTTACAAGACGTTCACAAATTCACAGTACTGCGAGGGCTCGAACCTCACAGTAGGAGATTTACTAAATTAATAATAAAACGAGAGAGACTCTAGTTAAATGGGGCTGATGCCCTTTGTATTTTAAGCTTCAGATAAATTATAATTCACACTCCTTAACTAAATTGGTTCTACGTGGAGCCCTACCTGAATATATCTGTCATCCTATTAAGAAAAACGAGAATCGTTTTTCTTTCTAGAAGACATACAATATTTGAATGTCAGCCAGTATAACATTGTCGAGGTTTGATCAAAGCATCAAACCTCTACAGTACCTACTAATTTTAATGACATGCAAATAAATCTAAACAAGTAGCACTTGAGTTCTCTAAAACAGAATCACAAATAAATCAATTAATCACAAATAAAAGCTAATTCAAGGTGATTTAGATACATATTAATGTGTACTCAAAGTTTTTTGTTGTATATTTTATTTTAGTACGTAGGTACTTGCTACAAGTGATATTAAAGTGCATCACAAAAAGTACTCTTTAAATGACTATGATGAATGTCGCAGAGTGAGCACGGTTGGATATGGCAGTTAATGAAACAAAAGACAACTTTACATACCGAAACTCCTCCGTGCCTCGGTAAGCACATTAAGACGTTGGTCCCGGCTGTCATTCGTGGATCTTTGACAGTCATTACGGGTCGTCAGATGCCCGAAAGTCTGACAACCAGTCTTACCAAGGGGTATCGTATTACCCAGTTAATGGGTTGTGGAGGTCAGATAGGCAGTCGCTCCATGTAAAATACTGGTATTCAGCTGCATCCGGTTAGACTGGAAGCCGACCCCAACATAGTTGGGAAAAGGCTAGGCAGATTGATGAATGGAGGAAGATTTTATAGGCATGTCAGAAGTACTGTGAGCGGGATTCACGAAAGTATTGTTAATCGTATAATATTTTATGTTTTTACCTGAATTTTATATTTTATTTTCTATAAATCATATCTTTCACATTACTGGCACCTCCACCACTTCTCACCTCCCTCAATTTTGACATTACCATAACATAGCAATCCTCCATTATCAGTTGTTTCCGCATGCCGGCGCCAGGCGTGGCAGCTTTACATTATAATTGAGAACTTCACATGTATGTATGTCATTATGTATGTATATGAATGTATGTAGGCTGGGATTATCTGATGACGTCGGAAGAACGGATGGAGGCTGTTGATAATTGCTTGGCGATAAATGAATAACTTGGATTTATTTTGTTAAATGATATAAACTGTTCCCAGTTTTCCCATTCTCAAAACCACACCCGAGAACAATAACAGCCTCGCTCCTTATTGAATGGACCGATTAAGATCTTGTAAAAAACAGATAAGTAGAGGAAATAATTTAAATATTTAGTAATAATAAAAATCATTAAAATGCTTTACTCTCTTCTACTTATTTAAAATTTTGCTGTGACCGACAGGGTCTCTAGTTTATTCTTTTGTTACGAGCTTTTATTTAGTTTCAACTGCCCCGGTGTCTGTCTGTAATCGAATCTTACAAGTTAAATTTGACCCACTTCTCGGTTTCCGATTGAGCTAAAATTTTACTTATATATGTAAGCCGAATGACAATACAATATTATTATGACATGAAGCTGAACTGGTGATAGAACCGGAAGGTGGCCACAGGAACTCAGTAATAAAACGACGCAACCAGTTTGGGCTCGTTTGATTCGTCTTGACAAGGACTCTGGTCCTACATGACATCCAGACTAATAAAAGCTTGTTGAAAAAAATAATAATTAATATACCTACACTTGTTTATTAATACATACCATTGTGTACAGATTTCAATAAAGATTAATTCCGATTTTATTTACATAATTTAAATATAACAGTCTTAAAAAAAAATACATTTGCAAGTATAAAAAGGAGGGGAAATAAAAAAAAGGGATAGGCCATCAAAAAATTCGTCCGCATCGCTGTCGACAAGAAAAGTGCCCAAAAGACTGGCAGCATCGCCACGTTGTATGGCAACTTTAATTCTTTGGCCAAAAAATAGGCCAGCCACGTGGTCACGTGTAGAGTCGACTAACCGCTTGGCGATGTCTCGAAAAACTAAGAGGGCACTCGGACCCCATGACCTGACATGGGGTGTTTCAACTTCAAACGGCTCGAATAATAAGTCCCAATAAGATTGGAGTATTTGCGCCGTTTGAGGTTCTCCACACTCGCAGCAGCCCCCCCAGCACAGTCCACCGTGCTAAGAAGATGGGATGGCGCAAGGGTGTCGACACAGGTTGCATCCCACACCATAGGCCACCTACCTTCCAAGGCATTATGGTCATTCCATCTGGTCTCCCATCGTCGCGTTCCAAGCCAATGGGTTGTAAAACAGGTGACAAGAGCACGACGGATATGTCATTGATGCTGGCGTGCCGTGCTATCCGGCCTGCGCTCTTACTGCAGGATAGGCCACGGTGTCCAATTAATTTATTGATCTTTATCTCTCCGCAACACCAAAAATAGGTCCCAGATCTATCTTAAAACTGCTGTGATAGCTGTCTGCTGTCTGTATGCTCAGCACAGCCCCATGTGAATGCAGTTAGAAAACCAGCGTCAGACAGCATCTCTCTGGCATGAATGCTGAAATTAACCTTTTTGGCGCAGCCGTGAGCTGCAACACACTATTTGTTGTTAAAATGTTATTTTCACATATTTTTTTGCTTTTGTTTTTCTTTCTTTCAGTTGTGATTTCTTAGAACTTCACAGAAAACAAAAATACAAGCTGCTGATACTTGACGGTTGACGGTCTTGACCGGAACCTGTATTCCCCGTAGAAGTTAATTATCTAATCAGCGTTTTGCCTGTAAAACAGGAAAGTAAGTTCGGATCTCCTGAGTTACCGATTAATAAATTATTAAAAAACCGACCAAGTGCTGTCGGACCACGCACAATGAAGGGTTCCGTTGTTGGAATGAATTTATCCCAAAAACAAACTTAACACTGTAGTTGAAAAACATGGTCTCCCATACATTCCAACTGCAAATGTAAGTTGGTTGACTATTACTCGTAAACTTGAAAAGCCTACTTAGCTGTGATAGTTTTCCTTTTAACGTCGTTATATATACTACTACTGTGAATTTTTTCACCTATCCAAAACTAACCGTTTAGCTGGCAGGGGCGGACATACTTAACTCTAATAAAAAATAACACTTTAAAGCTTAATATTTCAGAAACGAATCCCTTAATCGAAAAATTGTTTTACCAAACCCACAATATTTTTGAAAGACCCATCCAACAACACCACACCATGAGGTAGACGAGAAAAAAAAAACATCTCCACTTTACGTATACAGAAGGTACCCTAAAAAAATTTTTTTTTCATGACTATTTTATCACTTTGTCGGCGTGATAAATATGTATATCCATGCTAAATTATAGCTTTCTAGTACTAAGAGTCTCTGAGTTAAGCTGCGGACGAACAGACGGACATAGCGAAACTATAAGGGTTCCTTGTTGACTGCGGAGCCCTAAAAATGCAACACCTTAGGCATAGCTGTTTGGGTGCATTTTCTTACCTCCATCCTCAAAATCGACCCATAAACAAATAATAAATATCCTGCATTTAAATTAACATCGATACCAATATCAGTCTCATCTATCTACTCCACAAAAAGATAAAACAAAAAAAAAAAATCTGTCATTTCCTACCACAAACCCACCAATGAAAACCCTACCTTAAAACTTTAAATCCAAAGTTAAATATCCCTTGGCAGATTACACACATTAATTGGCACTTGAATTCGCTCAGTTATTAAGGACGGTTCCAAATATGGCGTCCTCTAAAGGGCATTCTTATTTTGACAATAAAATAACTACAACGATGATCTGATGTGAAAATTATAGGTCTTTATGGATTCTTTATGTGGGCCAAGTGGGAATTAATCATATACAAGAAAGGGCTTATAATCAGTGAAAATACCGGTGATAATTTGACCATTTTCAAGGTTCCGTACTTCAGGAGGCAAAAACGGAACCCTTGTAGAATCACTCCGTTGTCCGTCAGTCTGTCAAGGTTTTTCTCAAGAACGCGTGGAGGTATTAAGCTGAAATTAATATCACATACGTAAGTTTATAGTTCCTTGGAGCCCTAAAAAAATCAAGCTTCTAAGTCAACGCAATAAAAAAATACGGGCATTTCTGCGAGATATTTTGATACTCCCGAGTAAATCAAAAGCTGCACCCTAATTGCGTAACACATTATCAATCGGGGTTGGTTTCTTTTTGACAGTTCAACGACATTCATTGCGTTATTTACGTTGTCGAGCAGACAAATTTTTCGAACATATGAAGCAATGGATTAGCAATTTGTTTCAAAATGAAACCAATTCCGATCGATATTGTGTTACGCAATTAGGGTGCTGGTTGACCTCTAGAGTCATAAAATTTGGCAAGTAGCAATGTCTCACAGCATAAGTAAAGGAAAAAGTCCGAAAATTGTTAATTTGTATCTTTAATTATCACACATAACAAAAAACTTTTCAGGATTCCAAACTCGTTGGAGAAAATGAATGATAATACAGTTGTATGTATGGGAGAACATGTTTACAATAACAATGTTATAAAAGTTTGTTTTTGGGATAATTTCTTTTCAACTACGGAACCCTTCATTGTGCGTCGTCCGACACGCACTTGGCCAGTTTTTTTTAAACAGCGAGGTTGTGTTTTGATTTTGAAAGTAGCTACTGCAGAGCAAAGGTTCAAAGGTTCTGCCTTAGCTTGGTTTAGCTAATCTTAATGGATCCCTGTATTAAAATATGTCGGGGGTCCTTTAAGCATCCTGAGTCGAGAGGTTTAGCTGTCATTGTGACCGTATAAAGAGAATGTATGTTATATGCCTGTCATGTGTGTCCACTTATGGGCCTTTTACCAAGGCCAATAGCTGAGACAATCCAGTAAGCCAAGACAATAAGCCAAAATTTTAAATCGTTCCATTTCACTGGCCTGGCTTGATCATTGTCTGAGGACAATCCAATGCAGTGGATTGTCTCTTTTAGACAATACTTTTTTATTGGCTTATTGTTTTGGCGTACTGAATTGTCTTAACTATTGGCCTCGTGTAAAAGACCATTAGTTCTTCTAAACTTGATGCGGTTTTATTTTCATTCATGTACTCGGAAATACAATCAATCTGCCTAGCCTTTTCCCAACTATGTTGGGTTTGGCTTCCAGTCTAACCGGATGCAGCTGAATACCAGTATTTTACATGGAGCGACTGCCTATCTGACCTCCACAACCCGGTAACCGGGTAATACGATACCCCTTGGTAAGACTGGTTGTCAGACTTTCGGGCTCCTGACGACCTGTAACGACTATCAAAGATCCACGAATGACAGCCGGGAGCAACGGCTTACCGTGCTTTCCGAGGCACGGAGGAGTCTCGGTATGTAAAGATGGTCACCTTTAACTTTCGCACAGAAATGTATATTGGGGCTCGTAGCCACTGGCGGACTAAGGGCGACAGGTGCCGTCCGCCCCGGAACCCTGGTCTTGGGGGGCCCAAATCTCGAGTAAAGACCCAAACGAGGCCAAAATATATTCAGTAAGTAAAAGGCAGTTTGTTGTAGTTGGGGGCCCCCTACGTGTGCGTATGGTGCTAAAATTTTTAAGCTCGCTACGCTCGCTCTTGCATCCTAGATTCTCTTTTTTCTCAGACTTTTCTACTTTTGTCGACAAAGTAACTCCAATTTGTGTATGCTACCTTAGCTATCCGGGGCGGGGCGCTAGTATTTATAAGCTCGCTGCGCTCGCTATTGCATCCGACATTCCCAAAGAAAATTATTTTTATTTCAGTACAAATGTTCTAAAGAAAATTCAACCTATACGAGTATTCGACTAATGCGACTTTTCAGTATAAGTCGACAAACTATTTCTTATTTTTTTATGAATATCTAGTCAAAAGAAAACCTAACCTTTTTGAGGTAGTGTGCCGAGCTCGCTTCACTTCTTACGAGCTTCTTCTTACGAGCAATACACTACTTCTCAAAGTTTCCTGCATGCCTGGGCCCCTCATTTAGTTTTGCCGCCCCGAGCCCACAACAGGCTTAATTAGTCCGCCACTACTCGTGGCTAAATAATAACCACCGCACTGGTTGCTCGAAGGTTAAGGACGCATTTACGAGTGGGTAGTCAAATCATTACTTTTTAAACCAAAGTATGCTTATTAAATAAAATGCTTTGCATTCCTAAAATGATTTTTCGACGGTTTATTGATAGATATGCAAGGTACGATTCTGAACTATTAATAGGTATACATTTTGATAGATATAGTATCTCAATAAATGAACTAAAGTAAAAATGTTCACCTTTCATCGAGTTGAAATCTTTTTTATAAAAGCTACGCTTGCCGCGGTCGGTCCGAGCCTCGGAAATCACCTTGAGCCGTTGGTCCCGGCTGTCATTCGTAGATATTTGACAGTCGTTACGGGTCGAGAGAAGCCCAAAAGCCTGACCCATTGGTACGACTGGTTGTAATAGCACAGAAATATCGATGTTTTTACATATCATCGTTCATTGCACCTGTGCGAAGCGGATTGATAGTATTACATAAAATTTACTTTAAAAAAAGTAAAAACTGACTTCAAAACCAAAAACGAATAAAATAACTTTCATAAAACACTTAACAGCTTCTGAAATCGGTGTCAAGCTAAAGTGCATGGAAGAATTGAAGACACCGACTTCAGAAGCTGTGAAGTGTTTTATGAAAGTTGTTTTCGTTTTTGGTTTTGAAGTCGGTTTTTACTTTTTTAAACCATCACCACCAAAGAAGAATCATCAAAATCCGCTTAGAAATGCCGGAGATACAGTGCATTATAACTTCGTACCTAAGAATATTAACATAATGTATTATATACTAAAACCGTCCTGAAAGTATTTAGATCACGTTAGTGTAAGAATAATCAAAATTGGTTCATTAGTTTTTGAGAAAATCGTGGACAAACAGACATACATACGGGTCGAATACAGAACCTCCTTTTTTGAAGTCGGTTAAAAACAAAGAGATCTTAGCATAGGTCCTGTATCTAGGCTAGATGACTGCTCAGGACATCTGATATTCTTGTGTAACACACACCGAAGTTCGTTAAGTTCTAGTTATCAAACGGAGCTGACCTTGCTTATTGCGTGAAGGACGTAGTTACAATGACTTATTACATGAGTAATAAGATATGTTCGGATTTGAGCTCGTGGCTAAGTAATAACAGCCGCACGGTCGATCCATCAGGTTAAGCTACGCTTACCGGGGTTGGTCCGTGGATGAGTGACCATCTTTACATACCAAGCCCGTGCCTCGGAAAACACGTTAAGCCGTTGGTCCCGGCTGTCATTCATGGATCTTTGACAGTCGTTACGGGTCGTCAGAAGCCCGAAAGTCTGACAACCAGTCTTACCAAGGGGTATCGTATTACCCAGTTACTGGGTTGTGGAGGTCAGATAGGCAGTCGCTCCATGTAAAATACTGGTATTCAGCTGCATCTGGTTAGACTAGCAGCCGACTTCAACATAGTTGGGAAAAGGCTATGCAGATTGTTTGAATAAGATATGTTTGGGAGGCAAATATTATGGTTCTAGGAGAGTCTCCAAGTGCATCCGTCAGCCCTGCTAAGTCATAAAGTTCAGGGAGACAAGAGATAAGAAACAAGGTCATCACTGCCGTAGTTTTTATGCCCAAGGGCTTGGCGTCGACTTAAAGTCTCCCAGTTGAGGCAGGATTTCAGTAATTCAACTTGATGACAGTTTGAGATGGTTAGATGGGAGCTACCATCTGACTATGACTAACGATTGATCCATATATTTATAAGCCTGGTACAAAAATATTTAAGGACTGTAAACATAATCACCGGAATCAACGGACAGATTGGTGATGCTGCTTGCATGAAGAAATCAGATAATCGGATGCATAATCACACCAATACTAGAACGGCAAAGTTTGTGAGTGTGTACGAGTAGTACCTGTGTTTATATGTTTGTTACTTCTTCACGCTCAAACGGCTGGACTGATTTGGATGAAATTTGGTATATTGAAAGCTTATACCCTGGATTAACACATAGGCTACTTTTTATTCCGGTCAACACGGTTATAACCGCGGCGAACAGCTAGTATTTATGTAAAGTTAATTTTTGGCTAAGAAATTATGGAAACGGTTTTTAATTTTTTTTTTTTAATATAAATAATTCCCAGGATGCCAGAAAATCTGGGAATGCACAACTAATCGGATACATGGTATAGAAACGACTTCTTAAATATGACATGATCATATTATTTATTTAAAAAACACCGGGACAATTAACGATTTTCGGACTTTTTCCTTTACTTGTGCTGTGAGACCTTGCTTCTTGCCAAATTTCATGATTCTAGGTCAACGGTAAGTACTAAGTATCCCACTAGGTTTTGATTTACTTGCGAGGATCAAAATATGTGATATTAATGGCCGTATTTCTTTATTGCGATGCGTAGAAGCTTGATTTTTTTAGAGCTCCAAGGGACCATAGACTTACGTATTTGATATACCTCCACGCGTTCCTGAGAAAATGTGTCTTGACAGACTGACAGACAGACAGACGGACAACGAAGTGATCTTATAAAGGTTCCGTTTTTCCTTTTGAGGTTCGGAACCCAAAAATATTTTTTTTTTGTTATTAGAAACTTACATTGCAGTTGGATAATTGACCGTGACGTATATCGTTGTATGCGAACAACATGTTCATGTGGGAGAACATGTTTTTCAACTACAAAGTTAAGTTTGTGTTTGAGATAAATTCATCCCAAATAAGGAACCCTTCATTGTGCCGGTTTTTCGTTTTAAGGTGATATATAAAAGCGCCAAATCAAACAAAAATTGTTTAAAAATAAATTAAGCTCTCTATCAAAAATAAAAAAAGCGTCAACACAAACCTCCATAGTTCAGAACTTTCGAGACGCGGCAGACCGGAATAAGTGGAGGAGCATCGCGAGGGCTGCTTTGGCCAAAGAAAATGCAGAGTCATCAACCACGACCACTCTGTCAAGAGTGAACGACTAAGGAGGAGGAGGATCAAAAATATATTCAGCCAGAGTTTTCAATTACCTAATAGGTACGCACATTTTGAATGCAAGTTTGTAATGAAATTACTTAGGATTTTAGAATTACAGAAAAAAAAACATAAAAAAGTGTGTTTTCCTGCAGTCAGAGTATTAATCAAATAGTCAACAAACATACAGGGTTAGTTTTCAATGACCAGCCAAATTTTCACAGGGCGTTCTACCCGTGAATATGAACAACTTTTACTATGGGACCAACTTTAAAATCACGAACAAAAACAGCTGTTTTTTTTTCAAAAGTTATTTATTATTTATTTATTTATTTCCAATACACGTATATATACAGCATGGAACTGGCACCATGTGAAAGAATTTAATCTACTAGCAATACTAGTCCACAGAAGTATAGCAAAATTAAATGTTAAATTAAAAACCGTAAATTAAAAAAGTTAATTTTTCAAACAAAATAAATATCAAAATAAATTCAGTAAAAGTAATCACTCTGTTTAGACAACCGAGCTGGCCACCTGCGGTGCACCACAGTACCCATTCCATTGTTCACCAAACAGGGATTTTTTGTTTGCACACATGTTCAAGGATTCAAGTTCATTGACTCATAGACCTAGTGATCGAATCTACAGAGTGTTCAAATTTACTCAAAATTAAAACTCTACTTTTTGACCTAATTACTGGACCGATTTTGTTAATTTTTTGTATATCGTCAGCAAAGGTGATATCAAGTATGTGGTTGGATTTATTGCATATATGTGAGCTCCATACTGTATATATATATACACGTATATGTATAAGTACAATTGGTTTTAGCCACACAACGAAAACCTCTCAGGGCTTATCTGTGTGCTGGCAAGCCGCTCATTTAAATTTACAAAAATGTTTATTACTGCAATGATACATAAAATATTTATATAATGATAATAACAATTTATTGGTGCATTAAGAGAAATTTTGTGTAAAAAAACGTTTGGATTTGTACTTATAACTTTTCTAACTCATCCTGTATAACATTTGCAAGTCTTCTGGAAGTTTATTAAGGAAAAATGGTACCAAATATTCTGCAATCCTCATGCCGTACACGTTATTGAACTTTGGTAGGATGTATTTACTTTTAATTGGTATCGTTCTCAAAAAGTCAGGTCTTGTTTTTTCGGTTAGCAGCTTAGGTCTATTGACTTCCGCAAGAGTAAAAAATTCAACTTTATTGAACACATTCATAACATTACAGTTCAATACCTAATCGACCAAAATGTATGAAACAGCAGATTTTTTTTCGTGATTTCAAAGTTGGTCCCATAGTGAAAGTTGTTCGTAATCATGGGTAAAACACCCTGTGAAAATTTGGCTGGTCATTGAAAACTAACCCTGCATATCCAAAAATTAAATCCATACATGCTGCAATAGTGAAATAAATGGTTACGAAAAATCCCCCAATTTATTTTGGTATGGCCATAATTACATAGAAAAATCTAGAGTCCTGCTTACCCTCACAGATGATGTAATGAAGGTGCGTATTGTAATATACGCGCACTATTGCATGAAACAAGGTCCCGATAGGTTGCGAAAACAGCGATCAATGTATGTGTGAAATATAAACAATATGAAAGAAAGAAAGAAAGAAAGAAAAACGTTTATTTGGACACACTTCGTGAAACACAAAAACAAAAGAAAAAAAAAATTAAAATAATGTTTTAAAACAAAAGTGTGTGCCTCACGGCTGCGCCAAAAAGGTTCATTTCAGCATTAAATGCCAGACAGATGCTGCCTGACGCTGGTTTTCTAATGAACCTGTTGAGACAAGTGAACATCACAATGTCAGAAATATAATTACTTTACTGGTTCATCAAGATAATTAATTATTGTCCTTAATTCTACTTGATCGTATAATTACGTTTATTATACAGGATGACAGGAATATCGTCGCACAACCTTTTACCATGGACTCTGGACCCCCTTTTTTTTCTCTGGGCGGAGCGGGACGGCGTGTCAGATTTTTACTGACTAAACCCCACCCGTGTTCCTTCAGTTGTCAGTGCCAGGGCCACAGTAACTCTTTTGAACAACCCGCAACTCTGGCAGGCGTTAGCCCTATCGAACTCCATGACTGCTGACCATCTCTTTGAGGCGCGCGTGGAACACAACGCGCCGTCGACTCGGACCAGGGGGTGTAGTCCCTAAGCCCGTCCGTCCGTCCGTCAGTCCGTCCGTCTGGCATAACGATCCATCAAAACAAGTGTAAAAGTTAAATTTTTCGGACGGGCAAAAACACATCGGGAGTAGGGACAGCTGTCAAATCGTGTTGTCATTCATACTTCATTCGGGCCCCGAACCAATCATCCATCAGTAGTTGAGACGGAGTAGGAAACGCACGTAACGAAGTCCGAAACTACGGGCTTCGTGCTTAGGGAGTAGTCCCCCTGGTCCTTAGCGGACGGCGAGCCACCCATTGCTCACCGTCCGCAAGCCCACACCTACAGTGGCCGACCCCCTGCGTTGGAATTTTTTATCGGTATTTTTTTTTAATTACTTTTTTGGAACAGCTGTTTCTTTTTAATGACCGACGAAAATTTTCAACGCAGGGGTTCCAGAACCATGTACTGAATCCATGGTAAAAGGTTGCGCGTTGATGTCCCTGCCGCATATAAGCAAAGTCCACCAACTGGGTTTTTTAAGTTCCCTTCAAAATGGTTGAGCTAATTGGTGCTGATCACAGAACAGATAAAGAGATAAAGACCTCTTTATCTTTTCTGTGGTGCTGATCCATGCGTCATGTTCGTGAACGGGCGCCGTCAGTTGGGACTGGTCGTCTCTTAGCTGCCATGGCTTATTTTTAATTTTAATATTTAATTTAGTTGTTTTAGTAATTATCTTTTTATTACGGACGCTTTTTAACGTGCACGTCTTTCTACATTGTTCTCACATGTATATTTTCAACTTGAACGATGTAACCAATATTTTGTAAAAATATTATGATTTAAAAGAGTGTCCGTGGAGTTTCTTGCCCGTTCTTCTCCATAGGGATCTACTACGCTTTGGAATGGGCAACTAGCTTCATCTTTCTGACTGACCGACCCATTGACAATTCAAAAGTGCCTGTAATTGGTTTATTTGAAATAAATGCTTTGAGTTTGAGTTTGAGTTTGAATGTGGCTTCTGATAGGTCGTTAAACTCCTATAGTAGCCTTTGTCTACAAAACCACCAATTGAGTTTGAAACAAACAATCAGCGCACGTGACCGAAGAGCTGGCCTATTTTTTGGCCAAAGAATTAGCATTTCCATACAACGTGGCAGTGCTGCCAGCCTTTTGGGCACTTTTTCTGTCGACAGCGGTGCGGACGAATTTTTTGATGCCCTATGATTATTTCCCCTTCTTTTTAGGGTTCCGTACCTAAAAAGGAAAAAACGGAACCCTTATAGGATCACTCGTGTGTCTGTATGTCTGTCTGTCTGTCCGTCTGTCACAGCCAATTTGCTCCGAATCTAATGGACCGATTAAGTTGAAATTTAGTACACATATGAATTTCTTTGACCCAAACACGGACGGGTAAAGTAAATCAATTATTTTTATTATAGAGGTCACTTTCCGGGGGCAAATAAGAAAATTAAAAAAAAAAAGTTTTGCAAACTACACTATGTGGCATGTCAAATGAAAGGGCTTACTATGAGGGTCTCAAATATATTTTTTTATAATTTTAAAATAAATTGTTTTGAAGTTATTTAAGAAAGTAGACGAAAATTGACCATTCCCCCCTTATCTCCGAAACTACTGAGCTTAAAATTTTGAAAAAAATACAGAAAATAGATCTTTACCTGTAGATTACAGGAAAACCTATAAGAAGTCTGTGGTCTTAAAATAACATGGTAAATCTATCAATATTGTGAGTACAAAGTTACTTTTACAGTTGGAATGTATGGGAGAACATGTTTTTCAACTACAATGTTAAGTTTGTTCTTAAGATAAATTCATCCCAACTACGAAACCCTTCATTGTGCGTGGTCCGACACGCACTTGGCCGGTTTTTTATATACTTGTACATATTATTTTTTTAAGACTGTTAGATTTAAAGTTATGTTATTTATACATTTAAATAAAACAATAAATATCAGCGCACTCGATAGCAAATGACGGATTTAGGTTAATCGAACAATAATAAATAGTAATAGGTAAATCGTAATAATAAAAAAGTAAGTTCCAAAACTAAAACCCGACTACTGAAAAATCACGCTCGCCGCGGTCGGTCTGTAACCTATTAAATTAATATTATTTACCTCCACTTTTACTTATTTTTAACAATTTAAACATATTTATTTACTTAAATAATATGACATATAAACATATTTGTAATGTGCTCGTCAAGACCTTTCTTTTGATACCAAACATGTCATTATTATCTCAATTAATTTTTTTCGTGGTCAGAAATTTACGTGTAAAGTCCACCAAATTAAATTTAGGGAGAATTTATATAGTCTATGTCACCCGGACCATTATTACGAATCTATTAATACCTCATTCATTAAAATCGGTTCAGTAATTTAGGCGCTGCGGTGGAACACACGTAAATACATATTTATATACATACATACTTACTTACTTACTTCTGTATATATAGGGTGAGTTGTAATTAGTGACCGATACATAAACACATGAATATAATCATGATAACAAACAACTTTTACTTTGGGACCAAACCTGAAATCGCGAAAAAAAATCAGCTGTCCCATACATTCATGTTCGCATAACTCGTCAAAATATAGGGAGCAGCTGATTTTTTTTTTCGCGATTTCAGGTTTGGTCCCATGTAGTAAAAGTTGTTTGTTATCATGAGTATAATCATGTGTTTAAGTATCGGTCACTAATTACCAGTCACCCTATATAGACTGCTAAAATCATAACCCTTCTTTTTGTCTTTGCCGTAGTCGGGTAAAAAGAGACGCTGCTAGCCCTCTACAAAAATATTCTCTTTCTCAACTTTTAAGACCACTTTTACTGCCAAAAAACATTAAATCACACATACTAACAAGGCCTCGAAACTCCAATCGCTGCGAAAAATTACAATTTGACAAGAGGCATAGCAAAATCTTTCATAACTTTTTAAATACTTACGTCCTCTCCTCTCGCCTCTAGAAATCTTCTCTTTAACTGATGAAAGAAGGCTCGACTTTGACAGGAGTGTCTGAATGTTATTTCAGGAAAAATAAAAAAAAATCTTTATTATAGTTTGTTCTCGATTCATACACAGGGAGTTGATCTATCTAGCAACCCCGAATAGCTTCGAGAAACATTACAATATAGTATTCGATGCAAAGTCGACTCCTGCGCAACTATAAAAGCGGCTGCGCTGCAAACATAAGGCATCAGTCTCACAGTGTTGTCGAGAGGATACACATACCACTTACCAAAATGTTCGGCAAATTGGTGAGTTTGTTTTTAATTAAATTATATATATTATTTATTTTAGTATAAAAACCTCTCGAGGAAGAAGACAGTGAATTATAACTTATATTATAACTCAAAGAATGGATTTTATAGATCATTTTTATAATCCTTTACCTATTTTCCTAGAACAACTTAGGTAGGTACTCCTTTATCCTGGATTGAAATAAAAAGTGTCTTATTATTTCTAAAACAGATAAAACAATTTTGAATAAAAATATTGATACTCTTCTGATAAAACTTTTCTGTTTTTTTTCTTCTCTCACTTTTCTCTTTTTTCTATTTGTTATCTCCTCATAAAACCAAATTCGCTGTTTATTCAGTGATTTTTTTTTTCAAATTTTCCTCCCATTTACTTTAATTTTCTGAGCGAACATTTCGATATTTTGCAAATTTTCCTCTCATGCGCTTGTGTTTACTTTATTAAACAAATTATACCAGAATTTTATGTAAATTTAGCAAAGTATGAAAACGAAAAAAATGAGGCATTTTGAATTTGAAAGCTCCAAATGTACCTAATTATTTTAGTGTATTGTATACACCTACTGTAATTGTGTAATTTTATGTGTAAATTCAGGTACAATTTACTTGTTTATGAATAAATGACTGACTGTGACTAATGAAATTCTAGTCTAAACCTTTTTGATAAGATCCATTTATAAACACGGGCTTATAACTTTGCATCGTCGCGCGTCGCTCTAAAACGCTTTACGCCCCTCCTATCTACGCCCCGCTATCAGACAGACCGCACCCTTATACCCTAGCCAACGACTTCAGCCATCGGCTGTCAGCGTGGGTTTTTGTAACGACAAATTATTGACTAAATTGTGATTGATTTGTAATTATACTCATGCATAAGTAATCAAATACTAAAATGTCGCAGTCAGGCCGTCGAGAGTAGGTCTGTACGCTTTCTTGACACCTACTTGTCAGTTTCATAATAAAGAATATTTCCCATAATCATAAAAAATTATAACGCTCTACAAACCTATTTTAGATAAAATAGTGTTTTGTCAATTTCTTTTTAAATAAGATTTGAGTTTGAAAGAAGAAGACAAAACACTATTTTAAACTACACTGCTTATACTAAAATATGTTTGTAGAGCGTTTTAGTTTTTTTTTATGAATGTGGCGGTTCGTGTTTTGCGAATTTGATCCTTATTGATTTAAAATAACTTAAAAGTAGCGTAGAAACAGGGTACTCTTTAGAATATTATTGCTCAAAGACCGTTTATTGTCGAAGTTAAATGAAGGCTGGCTATCAACAACTTTTTAGCAACGAAAGTACAGTTAGCAAAAATATTTAAACTTAAGTTTTTTTAAAAAATAGCTAAAATATTTTTAAAAAAACCGCACGAAGTAACATTAATAAAATAGAAAAGACTCGAATAGTTTTGTAAACTTATAACCGACTTCAGAAAAGGAGGTTTTTGTCAATTCAGATAATAATTAATTCAGATAATTAAAAAGACAACTTCTGAAGCTGACGTATAATTATGTTATTCAAAACAAGCTCAAGAAGTGTAATAATTATAGTTTTTTATTTAGTATCACATGTAAATTACAATGTTTTTCAAATCTCCATACTTACATAATATTATTTGTTATAGTGGGTGGAAGGTAACATTATAATAGCAAGTGTAATACGCATAACATTAATTAATTTAGCATTTATTAATATGTATGTGATCATTATCGATCATAATTTAAATGGTAATTTGTCGGCTGGCAATAATTAGAGGTTGTCATGGTGATACACATGTTTATCTGTCAATTATTGTAATTGTACCTGTCAACTTGTCTGGCACCTAGTTGGTATTTATTTAAAAAAGTATTCAAAGTATGTATCCCCGTGGCATCAAGGTTGGCTATGAATCTAGATGTATTTATTTAGTTGCACGTAAAAGTGTAACTACTTACCTACCTATTTTACGGTAGGTATTCAAAATGTATATAATTACAAAGGAAATTACTTATAGCGAAACTTTTCATAAAAAAAAAAAAAGTTAAAAAGTTTATTGATAACATAAAACATGTTCAAAAAAATAATAATAATAAAATATATATATAAATAAATAATATACATATTATATAAAATAAAATAAATATATTATATTAATAAATTTGTAATTCAATTAACCTAATATTTTGTTAAAAACAACATTTCATCAAGTTTTAATTCATAGGTTACTTTAAAACTTTTTGAAATGCTCAATATCTTGAAATAAATAAAAAAAATAAAATAAAAAAATATTTATTGAACAAAAATGCTTGAACAATGAAACAGTTACAAACAACACCATGCGTACACATTAATAGCGTATTACAAATGATATAACCACGAGTATTATAAGCAGTCTATCCAAAGAAAAATATAACTGATACTGACTGTACTTTTATTATATAATTTGCTACAGAAATAAAAACTATAAAGGCTTATAGGTACAACCCAACAGAATAGGTAATGCTCAGACAAGCTAGATTTTAAACAGACAGAATTAATACAAATCTAGTTTTAAATCAAAACCGAAAATGACAAGTCGTAATACCAAACAAACCCACTCCTTCTCAAAATTTGCCGTGAATTATAGCATTAATAAACAATTGTTAGGACGCCTGAAACCATGTAATCTGCACAACAATGTCATTCAATTTGAATATTCACTACATTCTTGCATAATTATATTGTAATACTGACTAATCGGTATGATCACGCCTACTACAGTCGAGTTATGGGTAGAATTGATGGCGACATTCTTGGGGACTGGTAGACACTAAATTATTTAGGAAAGGAATTTCAGGGTGACATAACATCACGCCTGAATTCCGCAAAGGGTTAGGCAGAAATGTACCAACCTATTGTAGGAGGTACAGACAACAGCACATCAGGCCAACCTGACAAATTTATCTTTCTCCAAATGATTTTTAACCTAAAATGTTGATGGTTAAGTTCAAAATCGAATGAGAAAATTTGACAGTTTGTAGTAACTTGATCTGCTGCTGTGTGTACAGTCAGCAACAAAAGTAGATTAACACTTGCAGTTTTTTAATCTTAATTATTAAGCGAAATATTTAATTGGAATCGGAACAGAAGTACTTAAAATTTTAAGAACATTAACTCCTGACAGTTAAACGAATAAAAGCAGTTTATCGAATCATTTTGTGTTCATTTAGATGATGTCAAAAAGTAGTAGTGTTAACCGGCTTCTGTTGCTGACCGTACCTATCGTAGGTACAAACAATAGCTCATCGGGTTATACCAACCTGACAAGTTTCTCCAAACGATTTTTAACCTAAAATGTTGATGGTTAAGTGCAAAATCGAATGAGAAAATTTGACAGTTTGTAGTAACTTGACCTGCTGCTGTGTGTACATCCACTTTAGCCAGTTATGTTTAATATTGTTGTGTCTTAATTACAAGATTTACATCATATCTAAATCTATCATCCTAAATATCAAATAACAATAGAATAGAATACTCTTTGTTATGTACTATCAATGACTTTCGTCCGTCACCCCCATAAGGACGTTTTTCGTATGCAGGGACCAGTGGCCTGCATTGTTTTCGTCCACCAATAGCGCATCGGCGTACATTATAAAAAAAGGGGTTAGAACCTTATTTTTAACCAAGTTAAGAAAAAACAGCAATTAACGTTTAAGAAAAGGGACATTGTTTATTTTAGGGTCATCCTTCTTAGGCGACATTCTCTTCATTCATTGGTCAAACTAAAAAAGGGCGTTGCAAACTATGACTTCAACGTGCAACCGAAAAAGTTTTGAAAAGGGTGAGGCACAACGACTTTCAATGGTACTTTATACAACATGTCGTTTTGCATCCTCGTCAAATTTCAGGGTGTGATACAGAACATCAAACCAAACAACTTTCTCCATGGAACCAACATCGTAATCGCGAAAAAATTTTCAACTGTCCCATAGAAAACTTCAATACCTACTCGACGCAAATGTATTGGACGGCTGATTATTTTTTCGCGATTACGATGTTGGTGCTATGGAAAAAGTTGTTCGGTTTGATGGTCTATACCACACCCTTAAATTTGACGAGGATGCTAAACAACACGTTATAAATGTCCGACGTAGGGTGACACAATGAGCGGTCTTATAGAAAAATCGAAATTTTCAAAACAACCTTTGGAAGAATAAAAAGGGAGAAGGAGAGGCAATACTGTAAGAAGTATGTAGTGTACCATTTCATCATCCTAGCTTCATCTAGCCTAAGCTTCGGCGGTCGGCTTCCAGTCTAACCGTATGCAGCTGAATACAAGTATTTTACATGGAGCGACTGCCTATCTGACCTCCACAAGACAGTAACTGGGTAATACGATACCTATTGGTAAGACTGGTTGTCAGACTTTCGGTCTTCTGACGACCCGTAACGACTGTCAAAGATCCACGAATGACAGCCGGGACCAACGGCTTATCGTGCTTTCCGAAGCACGGAGGAATCTCGATATGTAAAGATGGTCACCCATTTACGGAGCAACCCCAGCATGCGTAGCTTAACCTGATGGCTGAGCTCCTCATGATTTTTGTCATTCTACTCAGAGGTAAAATTTTTTTATACAAAAAATTGTAGAACATCTGACTAAAAATCAATTTCATTTTTTTCTCAATGGTGGCAGCACTAAGAACAAGACAGTGTTTTATTATTCCGACTTTACAATTTCGTTTTGTTATGATGAGGCACAAAAATTGACCCAATTACACAAAAAAAACATTCACCTATCAATTAAAATTAAACTAAAATTAATTAACACAGCTATAAAATCATTCTCCATATCGTGTCAAACGCACATTATACCAAAAATTGATTAGTTTACAGTTGCGTTACACTGTAGTGTTGCCTAAATTACACTGCAATGCAATGCTACCTACATAGCCCGTTACGGCCTGCTTATTCTGACACACACTGTACTAATCGGTAATTCTTATAATAAGGGATTATTAATAATTAATTACTAGGTATTATAATGATTATATTACTCTGCAATCATTGTACCTACCGATAATCGTTACGGTTAATGGCCTAATAGCGGAGAGCCTCGACCAACAACTCAGGAGGCTCTCATTGCTCGGCTGGGTCAAAGGCTTGATTCAGAAAGCAGTAATCCTGGACACGGCACGCATAGTGAGGAGGTTGGACTCGGTTCCCGATATCGGAGGGCTACTATTTTTATATATATATTTTTTTAAGTTTTTATAAAAATTCTAGCAACCCGCCCCTGCTTCGCACGGTTTTAAGACTTTACAAAACACCAAGATTTCTATTTGTGTTGGCAACACAACATTTAGTGTCATTACTGTCATATTATTACGTTACTGTCAATGTCACATGCCACTGTACTGTACAAACCATGATGGGAAACTTGTGTGTTTATAATTAATAAAAAATGCAGATTTAAGGTAAAAGACGTGTGGTCCATTTAATGTTCCTTTGTACAGTACAGTGGCATGTGACATTGACAGTAACGTAATAATATGACAGTAATGACACTAAATGTTGTGTTGCCAACAATTTGTTTTATAAACATAAACCTTCCTGAATAAATTATCTAAATAATAGTGAAAGTCGCTTCAAAATCTGTTGCGTAGTTTAGAAAAACAACGCAGACACAAAAAGCGAATTTAATTTATATTAAGTATAGAATATACATTGTAAATGAAATAAAGAATTAAATTACTCGTTGATATTGTGATTGTAAGCGCTACTGCTAAGCGTGGGGGACCTGAGTTTGATTCCCGGTCAGTGCTATTGCATTTCCCTATTAAGAATTTCTCAGTAAGAAGCCTGTATTTGTGGCTGATTAGTAGCTATAGGGTTGCCCGTCATTAAAAAGAGATCAAAAAAACTTGCAAAATGTAGATGTAGGTAAACGGACGTCTGCTTATCTCTTGGCGGAATACTGGCGCGATGTTATGCTAAATAATTACGATTTTTTATTGCAATTTTTTACCAAAGAAATGATTTATGGATTGTGTGAAAGATGATATGGCTAGAAAGGGGACTAGAAAGGGCTACCGAGATGACAACTAATGAGAAGATTATGGAAGAAAAAAGACATGTTGATGACCAAATAAATTGGGATAAAGGCAGGAGAATGATGATAATTTTTCTACTTTTTCTTTTTTCTCAGTTGATGTTCTTCGCGCTGGTGGCGGGTGCCTTTGCCCGGGAGTACCCCGCGGGTGTACATCCCGCCGTGTGCCCGAATTACCCCTATTGTGATGCCGACGCGCTCGCCCGCCACACCCCCGACGGCATGCCCATCCCTCAGTGGGGATACAACCCTGCTGTCGCCCCTGCTCATCCTGGGTAAGTTCAGGATGATAAGTGACTTTACTTCTTAACCGTCTAATAATTTAAAAGAATTTCGCCAGCGGCTTCGTCCGCGTGCATGTTGGATATTATCCCACGAGAACGTAATTCAGGTAATGGTCTACCCGTGTGCCAAATATCATCCAAATCCGTTCAGCTGTTTTTAGAGCGTGGTAAAACCGACTTTAAAACCAAAAACTAATAAAATAACTTTTATAAAACACTTAACAGCTTCTGAAGTCGGTGTCAAGATAAAGTGCATTGAAGAATTGAAGACACCGACTTCAGAAGCTGTTAAGTGTTATTTTATTCGTTTTTGGTTTTGAAGTCGGTTTTTACTTTTTAAAAACCATCACCACCAAAGAAGAATCATCAAAATCCGCTTAGAAATGCCGGAGATACAGTACATTTATGCACATAACTTCGTACATAAGAATAATTACATAATGTATTATGTACTAAAACCTTCCTGAAAATATGTAGATTATGATAGTGAAATAAAAATCACAATTGGTTCATTAGTTTTTGAGAAAATCGCGGACAAACAAACATACATACATACCTATATACATACATACATACGGGTCGAATACAGAACCTCCTTTTTTGCGTCATGTTCGTGAACGGGCGCCGTCAGTTGGGACTGGTCGTCTCTTAGCTGCCATGGCTTATTTAAAATTTTAATATTTAATTTAGTTGTTTTAGATTTTATCTTTTTATTACGGACGCTTTTTAACGTGCACGTCTTTCTACATTGTTCTCACATGTATATTTTCAACATGAACGATGTAACCAATATTTTGTAAAAATATTATGATTTAAAAGAGTGTCCGTAGAGTTTCTTGCCCGTTCTTCTCCATAGGGATCTACTACGCTTTGGAATGGGCAACTAGCTTCATCTTTCTGACTGACCGACCCATTGACAATTCAAAAGTGCCTGAAATTGGTTTATTTGAAATAAATGCTTTGAGTTTGAGTTTGAAGTCGGTTAAAAACACATGTTTATTGTGGCATTTATTTAACTCATTTCAAAAACAGATAGTAATTCTTTTTGAGCTGAGTTTATTAGATAACACAATAGAAATGTATGCTATAGCCTCGATGAGAGTACTTTGGTTTTGCTCTCAGGCAACCATAGACGAAAAAATGCAATACTTCATGGACGCTATGAAGTTCCTTATTTATTGACAGGCAACCATAGACGAAAAAATTCAATACTTCATGGACGCTATGAATTTCCTTATTTATTGACAGACAACCATAGACGAAAAAATTCAATACTTCATGGACGCTAAGTAAAATAAACAGTAGAAAAGATTATAGTTTTGATAATGAGCCTACAACAAAACATCAAACTCATCTTTTCAGTATTGCGTCACTTATTTTACTAAAATGTATTTTTTTTTCTACAGGGTCGTCCCCGCTGCCCCGAGATACCCCGCTGGTCTCCCCCCCGCGCTCTGCCCCAACTACCCTTATTGTTGGTGATTTATCGCACAAGACCCCAACTCTTTTCCGGCACTATAATAATGACAGCTTTACCTATTGCTATGAAGACGCCGCCATCTTCTTTTTAGAGTGACCGAACGCATTTTTTTATCTGTGCTTATGTCATAATCTGACACTGTCATCTGTCACACATTTTTTAAAAATGTGAGCATGTTTTCTCACCTCCAGTAAATTAGCGTTTGGGACAACAAATTTAAAGTGTCTTCATGTAAACCCCTATGCTACTTAAAAATATTCGGTGGGATTAAATATATTAAAGTAAAATTAAATTGTTAAGCGAAATGGCCACTAAAATCGATAATACCGAAATATTGATAGTATCGATTCTTCAATAGAGTTCATGCGCTTGTTGCAAATGTTATTATAAATCAGATACTGTCAATTTTCTCATCATTTCTCAAGTAATTCCCACGTTTAGGGAATTAATTCCTTACAAGTTCAATGAAAAAAATCATTATTTTAGTGGGCATTATTGTCTGTAGCTTTTTGTAGTACTAAATTGGGGTTTTCTGCAATATTTTCATCATTTACAACTGACGCACTGCCATAAGTATTGTTTAATTAAAAAATATGAAATAGACGCATTCCATCTTCCGTCTTCGTAAGAAAATGCTTGTCTGCATTTGTAATTATATTTTTTTGTAAAAACGTGTAAAAAATTGTAAATAAATATATTTTTTATAAATTTTGTTGTGTTATTTAGGGTCACTGGGGTAAGTGACCCCACTATGTTTGGGGTCGGATTCCAGTCTAACGGATGCAGCTGAATCTAGTATTTTACATGGAGTGACTGCCTATCTAACCTCCACAACCCAGTAACTGGGTAATACGATACCACTTTGGTAAGAATGATTGTCAAACTCAGGTTTCTGACGATCCGTAACGACTGTCAAATATCCACGAATGACAGCCGGGACCAACGGGGTAACGTGCTTTACGAGGCACGGAGAGGTCTCGGTATGTAAAGATGGTCACCCATCCACGGACTAACCCCGGCAAGCGTAGCTTAACCTGATGGATCGACCCGTGCGGCTATTACTACTTAGCCACGAGCACGAGCATGAAATGTTACACACATTGAAACAAATTCGCATAGCTAATAGTAATTCGCATAGCACACACATATCACACACACACACAACACACACGCACACACACACAACACACACACACACACCACACACACACAGCACACACACTCAGATACTCTCGCGCACAAACATACAAATACACCCTCGCGCAAAATTAGAAATTAGAAATTAGAATCGTTATTATGTATCATAAAACCTTGTGTGCTTTTTTATTACGGGAGGACACTGGCTCCTGCAACACAGTTTTAACTAGTGCAGGAGTCAGAGAATTCCATATCTGGTGTACCATCTGTTTTATGACAATAAATAATTTTTAATGTTTTTTTAATGTGTTATATTTAATTTCATGTTGCATTGCATAAGTTTGGACGGCTCATTTGTGTTAAACCCAGGGACCATTTTGGTTACCCATTGAAAGGGTTTTCGAATTGGCCTTTTCTAAGCAGTTAATCAAAAACCCATACGATGGGGGTAACCCTTTTGAACTGCTTAAATTAAGCTGTTCAAAAGGGTTTCACTTCAACAGCGTAATATTCGGACTCGGAGCAATGTAGGTAGTATATGATCCTGTTAATGGCAACAATGGGCATACGTTGCAAATAGCTAATATGGTAACCAGAACAAAACCCTTGTATTATATAGGTTATCTTAATGAAGGGGTAACCCTTTCACTGAGTGTCAAGCATAGAACCCATTCAATGGGTTATCCATATTGAAGGGATAACCCTTTTACCGGGTGTCAAGCCTAAAACCCACTCAAGGATATACACATGATATAGGTAAACTCATAAACGGCTTACCCCTTCGAATGACGGGTTGTACGCCTCGGGAGTGTAAATCTCACTTCACCTAAGTTTTCATGTTGAGCTTTTTGCAGGATAGACCTACAGGAAACAAACTCAATTAAATCTAGATTAAAGAACCTTTTCTTCAGCATTTTTATATTATACTATAGAAGAGGAAATGAGATGTCAATACAAATAAAAAAGAACCATACAAGAAAGTTGAATAATTTTTATTACGAATATAAATTACTATTATGAGATTAATGGTCTTTATTGGACGTTAAACATAAAAGATAGCCGTATGATGTTATAAATCTCAAGAAGTAAAGAATTGAAAACGAATTGTTTTTTTTTTTTTTTTTAACTTAAGTTCTTAATAAAAATCTCTATTATAAAAACCATAATAGACTAATAGGTAAGTAATATAACTTTATATGTATCTTATTATTTTACGTGATAGATTTTGTTATAACTAAGAATAGTACACAGGCCAGCAACATCAAGCTACTCCAATCTGTCAAATTTTCCCAATAGATTAAGAACCTTATTCGTTTGTGGTAAAGTTGAAAATCTATCAAAGAAATTTGACAGATTGGGGTAGCTTGATGTGCTGGCCTCATTACAAACGTATAAGCCAGTATAAGCTGACCTCGTCTATGACGGAAACCTTAGACAATGCGAGATCAGCTTATACTGGAAATGTGTAGCTTGATATGTAGCCGTGTGTACCTATCAATTTGCACTTTTACACAATTCCGTTGCACTTTCTTAGAATCTGATAATAATATTGATAAAAACAATCAATCGATTGGAAAGAAATTGTTGCATTGTTGCATTGCATTGTTGCACTACCTACATGTTTTTTGGGACAATTCCAAATTCGCACTCATTTTTCTTAAGTCGAGAAATGGAAAAAACTTTTTTACAAAAAAATACAACCGACTTCTACAAAGTGAAAAATAACTTTAATTTCGGAAGTCGGTGTCTGGTTAAATGTATTTTCGTTTTTTGCCACCGACTTCCGAAATTAAAGTTATTTTTCACTTTGTAGTGTTGTTTTTGGAAGTCGGTTGTATTTTTTTGTAAAAAAGTTTTTATTTTCACTTTTTAGTTGTGGTACCTACCCCACACAAATTCTAATACCACTACCTGCAAAACAAACTAGAACATCATCCATGTAAAAGTGGGGGAAAAATACGTATCATTGAAGCTAACTCAAAAACTACCGAAGCAAAGTTAATCAATTTTATAAGGGACCACCTTTGATGTATACCCTCTCGAATAAAACAAAAAAATTTCAAATCGGACGACTCTGCAAAAAGTTATGCGTGGTCATACATAAAAAAAGAAAAAAAAATATATGTGTCGAATTGAGAACTTCCTCCTTTTTTTTGACAGTTAAAAATCAGGGAACTTGCGCTCGGAAACCACCCCGGGGGCTTACTAGCAGGGTAGAAGTTGAACGGTACCAGTGTGAGAGAGAGACGGAGCTTTAAACGACCTATAGCACCATCCTTTTTTCTCAATGGATCCATGATGTTTTTACACGTCATAGTACGGCTCCTGACTCATCATCATCATCAGCCTATAGCAGTCTCCTGCTGGTGATAGGCCTCTCCAATTTAAGCTCGATTCTTTGCAACTCAGATCCAGCTGCTACCAGTCACCCTGCGAAGATCATCGCTCTACCTAGCCTGAGGGCGTCCTACCCTACGCTACACGTTACGTACTGACTCAAAAACATGTAAAATAGTCCTAATAGAATTTCGGCCATGGCGGCCAATCTCAGCGGAGACAAGTGTGTGCGCAGGCACAGGTGCACTCTCTCTGCCCTCACTCTTATAGTCCGATGGGACGGCAATCCGACACGACCGGAGAGAGATCAGGCGCAGGGCGTGCGCACCGACGCATGGGGATATCACACCGCCAACTACCAAACTCCGGGCTATTATTGAGAAATCCTAATAAAAAAAACTCAGTAACACTTTGACCTGAAAATCCAGGACCACTCAGCAGTTGCGCTTGCGACCATGAGACCAACGGGGCAGTAAATACAAATATAATAATTAGCAGTCTTGGCAGGCAGGCAAAGAAAGGCAACTAGGCAGTTAAAATATAGCCACTTACACTGGTTGCATATTAGAAAATCAAAAATTTCTCGAGCAAATTTCAAAAGAACAATAAACAAAATAACAAAATTTAAATGACCAAATGTTTTATTTAGAAAAAATTTAAAATCCCAATGTATGTGACATCAAATGAACGACTGATCAAAAGTTGCTTGATGTAATTTTAAAATATCAATACATTTCGAACCTAACTCCCCGTGATGTCGACCTTCTAGGGTTAGGGTTTCCGTCAGCAGATTGACGGAGCCCCGCTGCGCGGGGCTCCTATTTCTGTCTGCAGGGTTTAAAGGAACCTAACCAACCGAACCTCGGGTTGCCCCTGACGTCGACCGTCCAGGGTTAGGGTTTAATTTATCCAGTAATCCATTTTGACCTTTAAACGATTTGGTCAATAGTGTAATAAATAATTTAAACATTGATATTCCAGACATTGGTCAGCTGAACATTTGATCAAATGACCATCGTTATTTTAAACTTTGTTGATTTGTACGTTGTTCTTTTGAAATTTGCTCAGGAAAGTTTTGATTTTCTAATATGCAACCCTTACACTCAGCCTAGCCGCCTAGCCTTTTCCCAACTATGTTGGGGTCGGCTTCCAGTCTAACCAGATGCAGCTGAATACCAGTATTTTACATACAGTGACTGCCTATCTGAGCTCCGCAACCCAGTTACTGGGTACCGATACCCCTTGTTAAGACTAGTTGTCAGACTTTCGGGTTTCTAACAAACCGTAAGGACTGTCAAAGATCCAACAGTGTCAGCCGGGACTAACGGCCTAACGTGCTTTCCGAGGCACGCGCCTCCGTGTGCCGTTGAAAGCACGTTAGCCGTCTCGGTATGTAAAGATGCCATCCACGGATCGACCGCGGCAAACGTAGCTTAACCTGATCGATCGACCCCTGCGGGTGTTGTTACTGTTTACTAAGAGCACCTGACACCAGGAAATCTTGATTATTCCGAACCTGACCCGAAAATCCTAACCCAAGACGGTCGACGTCAGGGGCACCCCGAGGTTCGGTTTGGTTAGGTTCCTTTAAACCCTGCAAAAAGAAATAGGAGCCCCGCGCAGCGCGTCGACTTGCTGTCAGTTTGATCGATGTTTAGTTAGGTTAGGTTATTTTTAGTCGACCGGGATAGGATTTTCGGGTTAGGCTCGGAATAATCTGAAAAACTTGTATTAAAATAATAGGTCTTTACCTATGAAATTGCCGTTTTGTATGAAAAAATTTAAACGAATTTTTTTCATGCATTTTTTATTTGTATTAATCGAAGTAATCACCCATGCAATCAATGCATCTTTGCCAACGCAGTGGCAGTTTATTGATGCCCTTCTTAAAGAAATCAGCTGGACGGGAGGCAACAAATTCTTCAAAGGCATTTTGTACTGCCTCTCGGGTATTGAATTTTTTTCCCGCCAAGAAGTTATACAAATTCTGGAAAAAGTAGTAGTCTGTAGGCAAACCAATAACAAGTGGTGCGTTGGTTTGTAGTGTTAGCTCCGTAAACGTCGTTGATGTTGCGTGCCGCTTGTGCCGCGTTGCTGCCACGACGGTACTCATATTCCATAATTACTCGAATTTTTAACGTATCCATGATGACGAAAAAGATTGAAATGCGATGAAAATGTAACACTAATCAATAAACAAATGACTACTTTTGGAAAAAAAAACCATGTTTTTAAAATAAAATTAATTTGAAATTAGAATTCTTAACCAAACAAAAATTATTTTGATTTGAAATGGCCTGTACTGCAGAACGGCAATTTCATAGGTAAAGGTTAAGGGTTTATCTAAAGAACTGAATTGAATGTCCATATTCTAATATTCGTGGTATTATAAAATATTATAAAAAGTTATTGAGTAATAAATAATGGCAATTAACTTCAGCGCCTTTCTCCGCATCTTCCGGCGATAAATAATTCTGAACGCAGTTTATTTAGGCGGGAAACGTCAGCGTATGGCAGCCATCTTGAAATATTGCACGCATCATTCAACTACTCGGCCTTGCAAGTGATATTATGTGGGAGCAGGTGGCTGGTACTATGTAGTATGTAACCAGCCAAATATACGTTAGGGATTTATTATTTACTAAACATTTTATTGTACACACATGGTACAACCAAAAGGACAAACATATTTTTAGAACTAATGTAGTAAGTACAGCCAGCAGGTCAAGCCACCCGGAACTGTCAAATTTTCCCAATTGAATATGAACCTTATCCTCTGCCTCTGCGGTCTTATCGCATGATCAATCATAATTATTATGGCAATTTTTAATAGAAGACAAATGTTAGATCACTGACTCAATAACACAACAAGGGATATTTCAACCTATTCAATACTCAATACTCTGTGCACCTTATTATGACCACCACAAAAAAGTTTTAATACTTGTCAAGTACAGACGCCAGCACATCAAGCTACTACAATCTGTCAAATTTCTTTAAAAGATTTTCATCTTTATCGCTAAAGCGTTAGGTTCACAGTTGATTGGGAAAATTTTACAGTTTGGGGTGGCTTGACCTGCTGGCGTCTGTACCTACCTGTTTGTAATTGTAACTTTAATGATGAAAATAAACAATATATTCTTTTTAGTACTCGAGCAAGAACTTTAGTTAACCACGACTCGATATACCGGTAAAGAATCTCTAAAAGTCAAGCAAGGAAGCAAGGGAGCAAGGGAAACATAAAAAATCCATACACGTAATAATATTTTTGCATCGATTTTTAAACTTTTCCTTTTTAAAAAAAAATGTTACCAACTGAATAAATTAATTATGGAATAATCTTTTCTTTTTACAGGGTGTAAGTGTAAACAGTGGCAATCTTTTAAGAGGTCATTGTACTCATCATTATGAACAACTTTTACTATGGGACCAAACCTGAAACCGCGAAAAAAAATCAGCTGTGTGTGTGTGTGTTATGTTTATTTATTTATTTATTTATTTATTAAAACTTTATGCACAAGTAAAAAAATACTGTACAAAGGCGGACTTAATGCCTGAGGCATTTTCTACCAGTCAACCTTAGGGTGATGCAGAGAGAAAACATGGCAGGTGCAGCATAAGGGATAGATAACTCGAAAAAGAATAAATACATATATACATACATATAAACAGAATAAACTTTGTCAAGAGAAATAACGATAGGTAGAGGAGAAAAAGAATCCAGCAAGAATCAGCGCTGAAGTGATTCTGCCAACTTTATACGAATATGTTCACGAGCCTTCATTTTGAACGATAGCTGACTGGTTGCCATCCTGATGTTCAGAGGGAGCGCATTCCAAAGAAATACCGCCTGGACAAAGAAAGAAGAATGAATAAAACCAGAGCGGTGAGAAGGACATCGTAGAAGACGATTGTTGGTTGAACGAAGATTTCTACTATGGGCAGAGCACAAGTATTGAACATGGGAAGTCAGATAAGAAGGAGAAGTAGGTTTATTTAGTATGGAATACAACATAGACAGAGCCCTCAGCTCTCTGCGCTGACGTATGGGTAACCATTTTAAAAGCAATCGGTGCGCAGACACATGATCATACTTACGAAGGTTGAAGACGAATCGAATGCAGTTATTTAGAAGGCGATCAAGTTTATTGAGGAGATCAGCATTCAGGTCATAATAACACACATCACCATAGTCTATTATGGGAAAGATTAGGGACTGTACAAGCATGGCCTTTATGTGTGATGGAAGAAGGTTTTTCAACCGATAGAGCGACCTCAACGTTCCGGTGACTTTCTTACTTACAGTCGTGACCTGCTTTCGCCAGTCAAGACAAGTGTCGACATGCAGACCCAGATCCTTAACATTGGAGCTAAACGGGATGACTGCGTTGTCAAACATTACAGGATGTGACATTATGTTCGCATAATTCTTCAAAATGTAGGGAACAGCTGTTTTTTTTTCGCAATTTGAGGTTGGGTCCCATAGTAAAAGTTGTTCATAATGATGAGTACAATGACCCCTTAAAAGAATGCCACTGTTTACACTTACTGGCTTTGTACTTATTTTGTGTGCGAGAATCTGCCTAGCCTTTTTCCAACTATGTTGGGGTCAACTTCCAGTCTAACCGGATGCAGCTGAATACCAGTATTTTACATGGAGTGACTGCCTATCTGACCTCCACAACCCAGTAACTGGGTAAAACGATACCCCTTAGTAAGACTGGTTGTCAGACTTTCGGGCTTCTAACGCCTGAGCGAGAAGTTTATATAAATAAATAAATAAACAAGCGCACAAAAATATTTCTTGGTTCCCTCGTCAGTACCATCATCAATCAAAATGTCACATATCAATTGACGTCAAAATCTGGTCGTCGTTGGTGCAAGCTTCCTGTAACATTAACTTTTTTATTATTCTTTATTATCAACTTGACAATTGATTGAGATAAATGTTCGTGAATGTACTGCACTTATTTGGGTACAGCCAATTTATGCGGTGGCAAATTAACAGGGATGTTAAAATTATTGGTATGACCGAACAGAGTATTGGTGCTCTTTCGACCCACGGTATCGTAAATCCAATTTAGGCGGGCCGAAAAAAGGAAGTGAAGTCAAGATTATAAATTACTAGCTTCCGCCCGCGGCTTCGCTCGCGTGGCATGTCGATAAAAAGTAGCCTATGTCCTTTTCCAGATCATTATTTCTTAAAATTTTAAGTACTTCTGTTCCGATTTGAATTAAATATTTCGCTTAATAATTAAGATTAAAAAACTGCAAGTGTTAATCGACTTTTGTTGCTGACTGTACCAACAGACCAAACTCAAATTGAATGAACAATGACATCAATATTTATTGTCAACCCACATAACAGCAATAAAAATTACTACTTACTCTATAAAAAAACAACAAACGGAATGTTTAAGTTATCTGTATTATGAAAAAGTCAACATTTTTGATGAAAAAATGCTTTATTTTAGCGTCGACAACCGCATATTTGATCGTGAAAAATAAAACAGTTTGAGGGCAAAAACTTCAATTACCTATGTGTTGATTCATAATTACTGAAACAATTAAAAAGCCGTGTCTTGCGTGGATCCACGTTCAGGCATGCGAAGGTTTAAAAGTACAATATAAAAGTAACAGTAGGCTGCCTACCGTCCGGCACTAACACAGGGTGCACCTTATTCACTCTATTCTTCTTTAAACTTCTTTCTTTTGCCTTCACCACATTCTTCTCCATCAGCTGTATGCTGTACTGGTCTTCTAGAAGTTTCTTGAATATGCACAAAATGGCGGCAGATGATTCTTCCTCGTCTGTCATGGCGTCGAGTTTGACAGCGATTTTGGCGCAATTTTCTGAAGACATCTGTCAAACAACCAACATAAATGTGTGCTTACAGTCTGGCCGGTCGAAGGATTGCGTTCCTGACAGTCTGTCAGTTTTATACTAACGAATAAGTGTTTTCTAGAAATTGTCCGAGTGTCTGGTGTCAGGGACACATTCTCTCGATAGCCGGGACTGTAGATGATACAACGTTTTTTTTTTTTAGGGTTCCGTACCTCAAAAAGAAACAACGGAAGCCTTATAGGATCACTCGTGTGTCTGTCGGTCTGTCTGTCTGTCTGTCTGTCCGTCCGAATCTAATGGACCGATTAAGTTGAAATTTGGTATACATATGAATTTCTGTGACCCAAACACGGACGGGGTAAAGTAAATAAATGAATTTTGAATATATAGGTCACTTTTGGGGGCAAATAAGAAAAATTAAAAAAAAGTTTTGCAATTTACACCCTTTTTTTTTTTTTTTTTTTTTGTGGATGGGAAATCATCAAATGACTTCTCCCGCTCTGGGCAGAGTGGGAGGGCGTGTCAGACTTTTACTGACTAAAACCCACCTATGTTCCTTCAGTTGCCCGTGCCAGGGCCACGGTATCTCTTTCGAACTACCCGCGACCCCGGCGGCATAGGCCCAATTGACCCCGTCACTGCTGACATCTCTTTGAGGCGCGCGTGGAACACAACGCGCCGTCGACCCGGGCCTGGTCCTTACCGAACGGCGAGCTGCCCATTACTCGTCGTCCGCAAGCCCGCGCCTACGGTGGCCGGGAATCGGCAATCGATTCCCGCCGCCCAGGGCGTCTCCTACGGCGGCTAGTGGCGCGAGGGCGCGGCTGTTGCCTCTCCCTCACGCGTTCCGCTTCCTCCTTCGCGAGCATTACTGCTTCGCAGAAGGAGGTGACGGCCTCCCATGCACTCTCGCTCCGCACCATGGCCTGGACCAGGTTTGGACGCGAGAGATCGCCGCTGCAAACTACACCCTGTGGCATGCCAAATGAAAGGGCTTACTATGAGGGTCTCAAAATATATTTTTTTTTACAATTTTAAAGTAAATTGTTTTGAAGTTATTTAAGAAAATAGACGAAAATTGACCATTCGCCCCCCCCCCCCCCTTATCTCCGAAACTACTGAGCCTAAAATTTTGAAAAAAAAATACAGAAAATATATCTTTACCTGTAGATTACAGGAAAACCTATAAGAAGTCTGTGGTCTTAAAATAACATGGTAAATCTATCAATATTGTGAGTACAAACTTACATTTACAGTTGGAATGTATGGGAGAACATGTTTTTCAACTACAATGTTATGTTTGTTCTTAAGATAAATTCATCCCAACTACGGAACCCTTCATTGTGCGTGGTCCGACACGCACTTGGCCGATTTTTTTTTTTTTTGAGCTTATCTGCAATCAGTTACCCACTATAAGCAGTGGGAACATTTTGGGCCGATTATTCTCCTCAATGTAGGTAGGTATATCTTGGCAAATGATTTGAACGTGGAACATTAAACATTTCCGAATTAAACGATTACTTAAGGCGCGGACTGACTAAGATTTTAAACGGCCCACAACCGCGTAATCTATTGTCACCAAATTAGCTGGCTTGAAATAAGGTTAAGGAAAATAATATTTGTGTTGCCAAGATGTGACTAAGCTGCGAATGTGCATTTATTTTCCGGGTTTTCTTTAGATTATTCAGAATATACACAATAATTTAAATAATTGTCCGGTTAAATTTAAAAAAAAAATGCTAATTCTATTAAATTCTTAAAAAAAATAATGTCGCTATCGCTGAAAATACAGAGATGTTCGACGCCAAAGTTTATTTTTGTGGAACAACTTCTAAATTTTTTATTGGGAATATCAAACTATTTTTTAATATTCTATTCAGTTAAAATTTTTCTTTAAACCCTTCTCTATTCACTGTATTTTTTGCGTCGGATAGTTTCATTCCGTTACGTCATACTCGACAATCCAAGAAACCAAGTTTTGTGAATATTGACTTAATACCGCGCCTTAAATGAAATGAGAGAAAATAGAAAACTACCTTTTGAATCATTGGTCTAAGTCGTTCCAGTTCCTTATTCGTTTTGCTGACATCATTTTGAATCGGTCTTGATGTTAACCAGCCGTAGTTGTTGGCATTGTGTTGCACACTCGCTTCTCGAAGTTTTGAATCTTTTATCAGCATTTCAGCCTGGAATATAATATTATTAAATAGGTACCTATAAAGAACTGTATCAATCTGCCTAGCCTTTTCTCAACTATGTCGGGGTCGGCACCCAGTCTAACCGGATGCAGCTGCCTATCTGACATCCACAGCCCAGTCACTGGCCATCTAGTAATACGATACCCCTTGGTAAGATTTTCGGGCTTCTGACGACCCGTAACGACTTCAAAGATCCACGTATGACAAACGGGACCAACGGCTTAACGTGCTTTCCGAGGCACGGAGGAGTCTCGGTATGTAAAGATGGTCACTCATCCATGGACCAACCCCGGCAAGCGTAGCTTAACCTGATGGTTTGACCTGTGCGGCTGTTATTATTTAGCCAAGAATTGTATTTATGACGTAATTGGCTGAATAAAACCTACTGGCATCATCTACTTTTGCACGTTTCACGAGAGTCCCCCAAAAAAGTGTTGGTAACGGCCACGGTGTGGTGATTCGTCAGGATTTTATTCTACCCGTGGTAACAAAGATATAAAGGTGGTCATGATCGGGTAAAGTCCGTCTTAACCTATCGCTTGCCGCAGAAGGATCATCCATAAAGGTGTCGAAGACGAAATATTACCACCAGTCACCAACATAGAGGTATGAGGAACAGGGTTGTACTCACTAAGTTCTCTCTCTCTCTCTCTCTCTCTATAGAAAAGGGAAGATCCTCCGACCAGACGGGTGTTGTGTCTAGTGGGCTACTGCCCGAGGTTGATGTCGGGATGTTGAATACATGCCAGTCGCGCGGTAAACTCTGCTTGCGCGATGCAGGATTTGTGTGACGTCGGGTCTTTGATGATCACATGTGGCGTGTATTTAAAACTTCAGAATTTAAAACTAGGCAATCTACAGCTGAATACAGTCTGATTTTTAATTCGACAGAATCCTGACATTTCAAAAGTGTTGCCAATAATAAAACGGTCATACTAAAAATGGAACGCATTTAAGTGAAATTTAAAAAAATCTTTCTTGATTTTAAGGTTTCAATTGTAAAAACTAAAACTTGACTTTAAAATTGACTGATAATTTTAAATTGGTAATCGGATTTTTTAATATCAAATTATTGAATTTACAATAATTAGTAAGGTAATTATTTTTCTTTCACACGAATCCCTGGCCACAAACCTTTTTTAGGAATACCTTTTAGTTTCTAAAATCTTCGCTTCTTGTAACTACAGAGAGACAACAATGATGATATTAGTGATAATGATACCTAAATAATATTGAAATTTACAAAATAATATGTTCTTTTACTCTTTTTTTGTGTGCATTGAATGCACAGAACAAACACTATTTACATTGTCATATAGTTTATATCTCATTCTCTTTCATATTTTTTGTTATTTTATATCCAAATAATTCTAGTCACTTCTAAAACTTATAAAAAAGACAAGACAGAAAAGGTTGCTGATATCTGAAGTGTCAAAAAATTACAGCTGTCAGAATTCCGTCGAATTAAAAATCAGACTGTACCTAGGTACTATTCAGTTTTGGAACAATGGTTAAATGTCTTTAAACAATCAAAGAAAATAGTCACTTACGTATTGAAACAAATCTGTTGGCGAAAAACTGTTTTCTGCGCTCACCATTTTTTGTATAAGAAAAATAAACGAGGTGTTTTCCACTGGTAGCACAAAATAATGTGCTACCTGTCACTACAATAGCTGATGGACTAATGACATTGACCATTCTATATCCTAATAATAATCATAAGAGCATTCACAGTACCTACGATAATGTGACATTTTATCAGTGAAATCTATACTAATAAAATAAAGCTGAAGAATTTGTTTGTTTGAAACCGCTAATCTCTGGAACTACCAGTCGGATTTCAATTTTTTTTTTTTACATTTGTTACCTAGCCCAATTGGGGAAGGTTACCTACATTTTATTTTTTTTTCACGTTACGAACGTCAGGAGTCTCAGGAGCCGAGCAAACAGAAAAAAAACTCAGAAAGAACGCTCAGCGAAAACGAAGTCATAGCGCGGGAGGGCGATATATTGCGGCGAGGTGGGTCGGGGGCCGAGGAAAACCCCTTTAAATGTTAATTATGTACTAATTTATGGACCTAAAACTCCAGGGGGAGGGGTATTTGCGAACCCCATAGGTTCACAACTACTGATGATGATTTTTTTTCCATCGGATGATGTTTTTTTACGTTTATAAGCTTATATACCTACTAGCTGCGCCCCGCGGTGTTACCGCGGTTTATGAGATACACTAAAACGTGTATTATTTAATCGGTGAGAAAAGTATTCAGAAAAAAATTGCTCATCCCACGGGATTACTACATTTTTTCAGGATGTAAAGTAGCCTATGTGTGCTATGTGTATACAGGATGTCTGCTACTTCCAAAATCGGTCCAGCCGTTTGAGCGTGAAGAAGTAACAAACATACACACGCACACACTCACAAACTTTCGCCTTTTTAATATTAGTGTAAAGTGTGATAATGTGATTATTTATTTTTGTTTTTTTGTTTTCAAACTTTTATTATTGTGTTTTTTGTTTAGTTGCTGGTCTTCCTGTGCTAGTCACAATAAATACTTTTTCTTTCTTTCTCTATTTTTCGGGATTAAAAGTAGCCTATGTGTTTATCCAGAGTGTCAGGGGAGCACTACATTTTTCCGGGATAAAAAGTAGCCTATGTGTTAATCCAGGTTATAAGCTGTGTACATACCGAATTTCATCCAAATCGGTGTAGCCGTTTGAGCGTGAAGAAGTAACAAACATACACACACACACACACATATATATATATATATATATATATATATACATATATATATATATACATATATATATATATATATATATATATATATAATATAGTGTGATAGTGTGATTATATAAGGATTCATGTAAGGAGTTAGAAAAATGTGGCTGTTATTTTAGTAATGTGTATCGTACGACTTCCATGCGAACGAAGTCTGGCAGAAGCTAGTTCCTGATAAAATGATAGAATACTAACTTAATTAAAAAGAAGAAGCTAATAGAGGTACATATTAGAAATACCTATATGATTTTAATCAATCCACTTGATATAGGTAGGTATGTAATAATGTTTAGAAAAGGTTCACGTGAAACTCTTATCGAATTGATAATGAACTTTAATTAAGTAGACACTTATCAAAAAGTTGATAACATGTAGGTACTATCGACAAAACGGACGCCTTTACAGCTTAAAGCTGCTTTTTGTATGCACTGATTCACCTATGGTCCTTTGTTCTTGCAAGCAAAATTGTTTCCAAATTGGAAAGCCCTGGCGTTTGTCGATAATACCTACCACTGACCTCTAATATTATAAGTAGGTTCGCTGGACTTCGTAATATCGATGTCAAAATGAATACATTTGATTTTCGGCATTTTGGCGCTGATAGCAACGTGAGCGTCCATGGAAGTAATATTATATTGTTTTTTTGACATTTGACATGGAACTATTATTATATTGTGGAAGGTAATTTATTCCACTGCCTGCGAATTTTACAAAATGCGCATACTCTCATGATGAAAATGTTCAAAATATCACGTAGTAAACACAAAATTCACAAAACAAATCTTATTTCACGATTTAGACCTAGAACATCAGAGGCGTACCAAAACAACACGTCGGCCATTTGCAACAATGTGTCAATTTTATTTCCTAAGACGCTCGAGCTTTGAATCGGCACAAAAATCAACTGTAATTTCTTATAGTACGCACGGCTACAGATCAAGCTATACATTTCCAGTATAAGCTGATCTCGCATTGTATAGAATTTCATTACAATGAGAGGTCAGTGTAAACTGGAAATTATAGCTTGATGTGTAGCCGTGTGTACCCATATTATGCCAGCGTACTTGTATATTACAGGTCAGTGGTACCTACCTAATCTGGGGTAGCCAGATTCAAGGTCAATGGTATAAAGACTCCCAAAATAGGGGGTTTAGCCAGTTAAAAATTTTCGGTTGACATTATGATCGTTTGATCATAAGTGCGTCGTGCTTGCCCCGCTCACAAGGCCCTGTAAATTCCGAAATGTAAAAAGAACGGACATTCATATCATAATCGCCTGGATTTAAAGTACTTACGTAATTATTCATAATTCTCGATAAAATATAACCACTAGTACGAAAGCGGCTCTACAAAAAAAAAAACAGTCCATCGTACAGTCATGCGTACGCGCACCGTGACGCCAGCCGGCACTTCGCACATGTTTACAAACAATACCGAAGCGACGAAGATTCTTGGAATCTTGTAACGCTCGAATGTTTTTATGGATGCCAGAGAACTGGACTCTATCGTAGTGTATGTTTCATTTGAATGTATGATCGTATAAAATTCACAAAAATAGGTATGTAGAGAGCAAACACAGTTAGTTTCAGATTTCTAGATTCTAGATTTCTAGATTTTCTACAAAGAAAAAACAAGCGATGACCTATATTTTTTATGGTTTAAAATGCATGCTGTGATAGCTAAGCTATTTTTTTTTTGTGTAATATTGTGTATGGTTGCCGCAGAATATCTGCGCGAAATTGTAATTCTCATATCTCATCAAAATGTTACAGTTTAAAAATATATACCTATTATCACCACCAAACCACCGCTTACCATGGATAAAACATATCTATAGCCATAGTATGCATTCCTATGCGTTCGTTACCACCGAGGTGCAGACGACTGTACAAGAGTCCTTTTTTTATGAATTCTAACCACGCACACCACACGCCACCACAAGTCCTCTGGACAGTGGCAGATTTGCAGTCTTGACCGCCCTAGGCCCCAGGCCTTGTAGTAAAAATAGGTACCAGCCGCCCCTTTCTTAGCACCCACCTTATAGACTGCATAATTAATTTACTGTATTGCCAACTTTTATCGAAATCGAGTTACTGATTTTTTTTTCGCGATTTCAGGTTTGGTTCCATAGTAAAAGTTGTTCATAATGATGAGTACAGTGACCCGTTAAGAGGATATTGGTCAATAACCAGTAACCCTGTATATACGAGTGATTTAGGAAAATTATTGTTATACGATGCGGTGCAGTGCGGCCCGCCATAATGTGCGCGAGTCTTTAGAATATTTTAGGTACTTTCAGTTATTTCTTGTTACATGAGTTTTTTGTCAGATTGGCCGCCCCTAATATCTGGCTGCCCTAGGCCCGGGCCTAATGTGCCTTAGGGAAAATTCGCCTCTGCCTCTGGACAATGGTTTGGAGTAAATTTTATGTAGGTAGGACCTTATTAGCTACAATTTTATTAGGTCTGCTCTGAATAGCGACACTTTTATTTCATTGACAAAATAATTATAGTGCCATCTCATTTTTTATAGGTCTATGAATGCCACAAACATAACCTGACCTGGTACAGTCCTACCAAGTTATCTGTGAACTGAAAGAGGACGCCACCGTCGATGCGTCGACACAATCGAATGACATGCGTCGGCACAATCGAAGACATTTCAACATGACGGCCGTAGTTCCAATTTTCGCCATTTCACAGATAAGTTGGTAGGAGTGTAACGGCGCGGGGGCGATGTCGGTGAACAAAATATGACAACTCTTGTCACTTTTATAGTGATTTCGTTACACTCCTACCAACTTATCTGCGAAATGGCGAAAATTGGAAATATCGGCCGTCATGTTGAAATGTCATTCGATTGTCAGTGTCTACTACATTCGGGTTCTCTGGTTGTTTTGTCGTGATATTGCTGAATTTATAAAGTTAAATATGCCGCCGAAAGCTATTAAAAGTGATGCTCGAAACATTATTCTAAAGGTTAAAACCTTTTTTGAAGAAGAAGCTCGGGCGGGGTCTCGGATTATTCCATTTAATCAAATATACAAACGAATATCGGGGCAGCGACAGGTTAGTGTTGTCAACTTTCTTGTTATAAATTACCCGATACTTAACTAATTATTTAAGTCCACGAAATATTCGTTTCTATTCTTGCTGCAGGTTAGCGTAACGGTAACGTACATCTAATAGTTAACCTGCTAAGTGATTGAGCAAACTAACCTGCCAGATTTCAAATTTCTACTAACATTTATTTTATTATCTTATATTTCAGGTGTGAGTCAAGGACTAATTTCAAAAATAGTTAAGGAAGGGCACGCAACAGAAGAAACTGGTACAAAAATTCGGACACCAATTCGGCAAGGAGAGAAAACGTAAAAGTGGATTTGTGCATGTTGATGATTTTGACATGGGAGTTATACGGAGGAAAGTACATGAATTTTATTCTGCTAAAAAAGAGGTCCCTACTGTTCACAATTACTGTCAACCTGGTTTTTCAATAAATCATTGTAAAGCATTTTGTTTTTTTTTTATTACACTACACTACCACTAGGTACCACTGCTAATTATATATTTATTAGTCAAATCTGGTGTTAGGGGTTAGGTACGGTCATAACTAAATGCTAGACATCCAGGTACCTCTTGCTGGGTAGGTACTTAACTTCGCATTAAATGAAAGTTGTATCCCCCCGTGGAACATTTTATCTGCTGAATTTCCACTTCATTGGATTACTTTTTAGATGTAGCCATTGTTTATTGCTGAGAGACTAAACTGTTAGCGTACCTACGTAACTGTAAATTATCAAATTCTTTTTATTTTTTTTATTTGGGTATCATTGTTTTTATTTTGTAAAAACTGTAATTCTTATTAAACGATTATGTCTAATGTGAAATTTCCTTCTTGAAAACTTACTCAATTTTGGGCACCTTATATTAATTAGCAACACTGAATCGACGATGCCATCCTCTTTCAGTTCACAGATAAGTTGATAGGACTGTATTTCCAATTAAAGCCCCGGGTCAGATAAATAAGTTCATAGCACTTTATATAGATGATTACATGGCTTGACGGACGAGACCCCCAGTGATCTCAGTTCTGGTTTTCCTAAAAAAAAACTCAACAACCATAGCCACAAACTTCAAACATGAACATCTGTCTAGCTGTGTCTAGCAAACGTCAAAGATGCAGTCAGTGTTATTGGGGAAAATGTGCTTGTGGGTCGTAAAATCCACAAATACGCGCGATGGAGCTTAAAAAATCAAATTTGAATTACTTTTAAGAATGTCAAATTCAATCAGTAGAAAATCGAGCACTGCTTCAAAACGCAGCAAAATGTGCCTAGAAGAAAACAATCTGTTAAGTCATGCCCTTAAAAATATGGTGAAACGACTAATTATTTGTTATAAATCCTTATGCTGCTTTCCTTTCGATCAAATCGTAACCCCGAGCCCCAGAAAGGTCAAAAATGGTTTGCACATAAACCTCAGACCAGGTCTATGTCAAACATCGGAGAAAACTATAGACGTTATAAAAAATTTCCTATCAAGATCTAAAGTCTCCTTTAACGACTCAGCGAGAGTCAAAACCGAATTTTGCGCCGAAAAACGAGTCAGAAGCGAAATTTCCACCGCGGCGAAAGTCAAAAGCGAGATTTGCACCGCAAAAAAGGTTAAAAGCGAAGTTTCCTTTTCAAAAAAGGACGTTAACGACCTTTCCCCGGAAAAAGACAAAACAAAAAAATCCAAAACCAGAATTTTTAAGGAAAAAAGCAAAAAGATTCTTGATTTCGGATCAGGTAGTATAAAAAACACATTTAAGTGCAATAAGAAATATTACAGTTCATGGAGGTGTCACGACTCGTCTGTTAAGAGCAAGACAAAAAGCAAAAACGATGTTCGTAGCGAAAAGAAATGGATGATAACTAAAAAAATTATAAAAATATCAAACCCAAGCAACATAAAATGGAGCAGACTTACAAAACCGCGGGAAATTTTGACAACTTCAAGCACAGATAACGAAGAATCCGCAGGGGACGGTCCAGTGACGCCTAATGTATCAAATAATATTAAAAAAATACCTCTGCAATGGAAATTAGTGCAAGAACAAAGTTGTAATGATGCTCACACAGATGTTATCAAAAAGTATGTTGATGTAGATGGATATGGATGTTGAGGTTGTTGATTGTTGGTCGCACTGCAAATTATCTAAATTCCATTTTGCAGCTGTGTTTGTTTAGGTACGTATACTAACTTGTATTGTTACTACATATTTTATTTCTTATATAAAACTCTTGAAAAAAAATGTGTATTTTTATTTGTGCAAGTTTCCGTGCCTCGGAAAGCACTAAGTTGTTGGCCCGGCTGTCATTCATAAATCATTGTAGTCGTTACGGGTAGTCAGATGCCCGAAAGTCTTACCAATGGGTGCCGTGTTACCCAGTAGACCTTTGCTGACGCCTATCTGTTGAGGAAAAATAATTATGGAATATTTATTATTAATGTAATATCCTACTAATATTATAAATGTGAAAGAGAGGAGCTCGTGGCTAAGTAATAACAGCCATACGGGTCGATCCATCAGGTTAAGCTAAGCTTGCCAGGGTTGGCCCGTGGATGGGTGACCATCTTTACATACCGAGACTCCTCCGTGCCTCGGAAAGCAAGTTAAGCCGTTGGTTTCGGCTGTCATTCGTGGATCTTTTACAGTCGTTACGAGTCGTCAGAAGCCCGAAAGTCTGACAACCAGTCTTACCAAGGGGTATCGTATTACCCAGTTAGTGAGTTGTGGAGGTCAGATGGCAGTCGCTCCATGTAAAATACTTGTATTCAGCTGAATCCGGTTAGACTGGAAGCCGACTCCAACAAAGATGGGAAAAGGCTTGGCAGATGATGTTTATCTACGTCTATAGGTACCTACTGTTATAAAAACTGAAACCTTACAGATAACTGTGACATTGAAAGGGAACGTAGGTCACTGGCTGACCGTTGTAACATGCTGGCCCGCAGGTTTGCGCGATGTACGAAGGCAATTAAAGTACCTAACGCTTTTCAAAGCTTACTGTCAGTCCTACACGTGCAGCCTGTGGTTCAACTTCACTCAGCGGGCATACAGCGACTTACGCGTAGGTACAGACGCCAGCACATCAAGCTACTACAATATGTTAAATTTTTTTAATAGATTTTCATCTTTATCGCTAAAGCATTAGGTTCAAGGTTGATTGGGAATTTTGACAGTTTCGGGTGACTTGACCTGCTGGCGTCTGTACAATATAATAATGCACTGAGAGTATACTGCTGCGCCTGCCGTTGCATTGTCGTCAGGGATGTTCGCAGATAATAACATTGATGGTTTTGCCACCATCATTAGAAAAAGATGTGCATCCCTGATGTCACGTGTTCGCAGCTGCACCAAGTCTTCTCACTGTGTTCACAGATCGGTGGGATTTCCCGATATTGCGGAGGTGGATGCAGCTCCACGCTGAATTTTAATTTTATTTTATTTTTTTTAACTAACAAAAATAAAATTACAGGGAACTCCCTATCCATTTGCATAAAATTATAAGACACATAGCAACAATACAACATACACATCATGAACATAGCATGCAACTGTTTATCCTAATTATATTTACGTATTGGTATTAGAACATGATTTTTATAATGCAATGTAATGCGTAGACGCTCAAAAATACTGTTTGCACATCAAAATTTGCACGTCTAAATATATTAAACTTAACGGCAGGTTGACAGAGCCCCGCCAGGCGGGGCTCCTATTTCTGTATGCAGAATGTAAAGGAACCTAACCAAACCCTAACCTCGGGATGCCCAATAATTATTATTTGTATGTACAAGTTTCGATAGATGATTTATGGCTCATGATTATTAGAAGAATAAATATTATGACTTGAAAATTTATGCAATGCCAAAACAAATTAGACCAAAATAAATAGTTATGCTAACCATTGCATTATGCCAAAGTATTATTATATCAAAAAACATTATGCAAAAAAGGGATCCCGTAAAGTTGTTACTAAACCTATGGACTCTGTCTGTAATAGAAGTATTGTATTGTAAAAAAGCTGAAGATATTGTTTTGTTTGTTTGTATGTTTGAACGTGCTAATCTGTGGAACTACCACTCTGATTTGCAAAATTCTTTTTGCATTTGATAGCCCCATTCTGGAAGAAAGCTATAGACTATTTAACATCACGCTAGGACCCTTAGGAGCCGAGCAAAAAAAATCAGAAACAACGCTAAGCAAAAACGAAGAAATAGCACGGGCAGGCGATGCGATGCGACGGGGTGGGTTGGGGAACAGAAATTTCACGCGGACAAAGTCGCGGGCAGTAGCTAGTGTGTTATATAATTATTTTACAACAGTAATAGTGGGTATCTATATATTTAAAACTTTCATGTAGGTATTTGGAACTGTGACCAGCCACGCGCGAGCCGAATTGGTCGCAGTAACTAAGCCAGCGTACCCCGACTAAATGGGTTAAGTCAGAACTGTGACCAACCGCATGCGAGCCGAGCAATCGGAGTGAGCGGTGCCGCAGCCGCGGCCGGCGAGCACTATGTAGGTAGGTAGGTACTTCCAAAGTCTAGGCGGTTAAGATCACACTCATCCAGCCCATATTCCATGTCAATAAAAATATAATAGGTTGGGGAAAAAGTTTCTTCGCATTTTTTAAGAAAATTCAAAACATTTTTTAATATACATTATTTACATTTATCTAAAGTATGTAGGTACCATTTTGTTCGATAACTTTTTGCCATCTTGTAGGTAGGGACATGATCTCATTGCTATAGAAATTTTGGGACTTCTGATCAAAATACCGCGACAAGTGGTATTGGCAGTCCTCTCGTGATGTTAACCTGACACTGCCTAAAGAATTCTGAACAGACCGAAACGGGTGGAAATCTGAAGGTTCAAGGCCAGGACTATACGGCGGATGCATTAACACCTCCCAGCCAAACTCTCTTAATTTTTGCTGAGTGGCTAAAGATGTGTGAGGTCTAGCGTTATCATGATGAAAAACCACACCCATTCTGTTGATTAATTCCGGCCGCTTTCTCTCAACTTCTTGCTATAATCTCATCAGTTGTTCGCAGTAGAGTTCAGAATCGATGGTCCTGCCTGGTGGTAACAGCTCCTTATGAATAATGCCCTTCCAATCCCACCACACACATCACCTTGTTGCGAGTTAACTCGGGTTTCGCCACAGTCTGTGAAGCCTGACCGGCCTTTGACCACGACCTTTTTCACACGTTCTTGTCGTACGTGATCCACTTTTTATCACCAGTTATCAGCTTCTTCAAAAATGGTTCGGTTTTATTATGTCGTAATAAAGAATCACAAATGAGTACACGGTTCATTAGGTTTCTTTCAGTGAGCTCGTGAGGTACCCAAATATCGAGCTTTTTTGTGTACCCAGTTTTAATCAAATGCGCCAAAACTGTTTTGTGGTCAATTCCCAGTTCTTCAGCTACGTCTTAACTACTGATATGCCGATCTTGCTCCACTTTTTCAAAAATGGCATCCATTTTATCCGTAATAGGGCGACCAGAGCGACGTGCGTCTTTGACATCAAAATTTCCGGATTGAAAACGCTTAAAACAAATTTGTGCTACTCACACAGACACTGCACTGGGTCCATAAACATCGCAAATTTTTTTCGCGGCTTATGTTGCATTTTTTTACCTTTTTTGTAGTAAAATTTTAAAATGTATCGAATTTTTTCATTATATTCACTCATCTTGACAGTACGAAAAACAAATGAAAATCACACATTTTCCTAATTTGAATTTGGAATTATGTTCTTTAAAATTTAAACTTTCAATGATACCAAAACCAGCCAGATACAAATAGTATAGCCAAAGAGATTTTATTTTAAGTTCATACATAGGTACTATAGTGCGAAAAGACTTTTTCCCCAACCTAATATAATAAATTACCAGAAGATTTAAGAAACCAAAATAAAACCAGTATTTTTTTAAATAAACTAAAGCAATACTTAATTAAAAAAAGCTATTACACAGTCCACGAATATCTAACGGATAAATAAATATAAATTCAATAATAATATATAATTACGAATAATAGATATTTAATAAGCAAAATAACAAATATAAATTCTATTAAAACACTTAAACACATTCTATTACATTATATATTCATCACATTATATATTCTTACTGCACTAAAAATAATGAACATTTTTAAAGCGAATAAACAAATAAGCATATTTTAAATACAATTAGATAAAAAAATAATAGATATTAATATATATAATAATAATAGATATTTAAGATAGATATATAAGGAAATAGATATTAATAGAATAAGTTAATAAATTAATGGAAATAGAAAATACTTAATAGGATATAAAACATTTTAAACTGAAAATTAATAAAGCGCTCTTCCTCTCTACATATTTACAAAGATTGTTGTGCCCGACACAGGGTCCATAATTGTTTCTATTTTATTTTATTTATCACCTGTGTAGGTACATTATGGATTTAGCAATAAACAATTTGATTTGATTTGATTTGACTTAAGACGCGGTAAGACGCAAATCTTCAAGGTCAGGTAAAAAATCGTAAACAAAATTGAGAACGGGTCTTCTCGCGATATTCCTTTTTACGAGGTAAACAGGTATCTACTAGGTTTTGTTTATAATGTGTACAAATCGCGAAAGCTTAATCGTAAAGGTATACAAATACGGTTGAAAATGGCGACGCGTTTGATTTTAGTTGAATGTCGTGTCCGACAATATGAAAGTTAAATTAATTAGTTTAATTTAATTTAACAAAAAATACAAGAATAAGTTACGTACTTCTCTCTAGTTGATTAAATTTTCTTTTATAAAGTTACAAAAAAAAATATTTGTCGCTCAAAGTATTGAGCATTTCGAGACGAAAAAGTTTTTTCGTCTCCTTTTTAGCGATTTTTTTTTTCAAAGTGTTAGGTCGTTTTTAGAATCGTCGTATAGGTAAGTAAGTCTTTTTTTATACACTTGACTATACCTACACTATTTTTTTTGGGCTTGTAATAGGTAGCAATACGGCTAACTGTGCGACGAAAAAGTGGACGTTTTACGGTGTTCCTAACTAATCCATACACAAAAGTGTCTATTGAACTAATCGGCTAATAAGAAAGTTGACTGCGACATACAGGTTTTTGAGCACGATTGTACTATTATGTATGAGACTTTAACACAGTTTCATTTGCAATGGTTAGTTAGTTGTCACTCAGGCTGGCTGGACAAATCTTCATAATATCTCGCTTTTAACTAGGTCAATAGGGCACTTTATGTGACGGCTAAACACCCTTTTCAGAATTTGTAACGCTACAGAATTTTAGATAATCGATCGAAAACATGTCCAGCCAGCTTGAAAAACCTCTAGCACTAGCACTTGGGTTTGGCTGGCTGGACAAATCTTCAAAATATTGAAGATTTGTCCAGCCAGCCTGAGTGACATTCAGGCCTCGGCCTCGAATTTTGCGGGCAGCGGGGCGGCGGCGGCGGCGGCGCATCTCGCATTGTCCCGCCCCGCTTCCGCGCCGCTGTTTTCGAGGTCCGGTCCATTTGTTTTTATGCATAAAATCCTGCCGCTCCCGCGCCGCCGCCGCTGCCGCCCCGCTGCCCGCGAAATTCGAGGCCGAGGCCTTAGTTAGGCCATACACACCTTATACAAATCAACTTTATTGCAACTACGCAAGTTAGAGTTTTTCCAAGGGTACTTGGGCAAGAGCCAATAAGCCACAAGATGCTCTAATTGCATTCCCAAAAGTTGCTTCTATCCTGCTTGATTAATTTAAAACAGCTTGTTGAATGTCGCATGATACACCATTGGATCTTAAGGAAAAACTTTACATAATACAATATGTATGTATATAAACGTAGGTATATCAAATACCATCATCCAATAATAGTTGTGACTATGGGGTATCACGCGAGTCGCGAGCTCGCGACACTCCACGGGATGTACGCACGGCTACAGATCAAGCTATAAATTTCCAGTATAAGCTGATCTCGCATTGTATAGGATTTCCTTACAATGAGAGGTCAGTATAAACTGGAAATTTATAGCTTGATCTGTAGCCGTGTGTGCTACCAAAATAGGTACAGGTTGGTTGTTAGGTAGGTTTGGTTTGTAAATAGGTACTTTACAATGAAACCATAAATAATTAAAACAATTTTATTTACCCATAATTAAAAACATTTTAATGTGCACTGGCATTTGGCAAGATAAAAAACAGCAATTTGCATAAAAATCCTTGATACAAAAAGTAAAATTAATAATCTATTACATATCAAATATGTGAGGGTGTATTATAGGTACCTACACCTCTGCTCAACCCTTTTCGGAAATAAAGCGAGGTGTTATGTTATGTATTGCAATTATGTAGATTTAAACGCGAAAAAAGTTTTTCGTGTTGAAGATATTGTATACAATGAAATTATTTTATAATATAACTTTTAACTGAAGAATAAATGTGACAGTTTGACATATTTTCTATACAAAAGCTGTCAAACCGCTATATTTATTCCTCTGATAAAAATTATCTGACTATTGAACAATCAGCCCTTATACAAATAATTGTTGATCAATAAATAAAATTGAAGTGTGTGTGTAATGTCAAAATAACAGCTTTTTACTAAATGCATAGTTATGAAAGTATACACGGTACATCTTTACAAATAAATAACATTGAAGCGTCTGTTTGTAATGTCAAAATAACAGCTTTTTACTAAATGCATAATGAAAATAAACAACATTTTTTTAAATTTCTGTCTGTCTGTTTGTTCCGGCTAATCTCCGAAACAGCTGGACCTATTTTGACGGGACTTTCACTGGCAGATAGCTGATCTTCTAAGGAGTAACTTAGGCTACTTTTATTTTAGAAAAAGAATTTGCATCCAGCAGCCAATCTTTCTTAAATGTTTTATGAGCTGTGTCAAGATTTTGTAAAAAGCACTTTTTGTAGTCTGATAAGTGCGCAGACGTCTCTCTTTCCGCCGTCAGGCACCTGTCCCACCGCCGACGATTAGCGAGAAGTTTTTCTGTCTTTGTTACGTCGCTGGGCTATGTGCTAGTGCGTGAGTGCGATGAGTATGACAGTCATTTGATGTGTATGTACTCTCTCAGTGAGTGTTCTGCTCGTCAAACGAACGTCGTTGAGCGAGTAGTTTCTTTGATATCTCTTGTCGATGCGATAAACAAGTGGAGAGAGAGTTCTCGCCGTCAGTGTGAACAATCAGCGATTAACAACAAATATAGGTACCTACAGGTGTCTCAAACGTAGTGGTCCAAATAGAAATGGGGTAAAGCGGAGGTAGCATACTCAGCCTATAACGTTCCCACTGCTGGGACACAGGCCTCCTCTCTGTGAGAGGGAGTGGGCCGTAATCCACCACGCGGGCCCAGTGCGGGTTGGTAGATGTCACGTCTTCAAATTTTTGGTTCTAGGACATGCCGGTTTCCTCACGATGTTTTCCTTCACCGTTTCGAGAGCAGCGGTGATGAAATAATTTACACAAAGTAAAGCGCCTGTCTCGGTTCGAACCTACGACCTATAACTTGTAAGTCGCGGTTTTTACCACTGGGCCACCAATGCTTCGAGCGGAGGTAGCCACCTATCACTTAAAAATTGGGATATTTTTTTTAAATTTGGGCTTATAAAGTTTCGCTAAGTTTAATAAAAGTTACAGGACAAGTAAAAATAAAATCTGAAGCGTTGCAGCCATACTGAATGTAAATAGAAATATAATCTTGTACAGTCAGCAACAAAAATCGATTAACACTTTTTAAACTTAATTATTTAATTTAAATCGGAACAGAAGTACTTAAAAATTTTAAGAACTTAATGTTCTTAACAGTTAAACGAAAAAAATGCAGTCAAAAAGTAGCAGTGTTAACCGACTTCTGTTGCTGACCGTACATACAATATCAAGGCATCTTCCAGCCAGATTTGTAATCAATACGTCGAAAATTTTGCACGCAGGGTCGACAATCCAAGTGAAAGTGTAAAATTTCTTGAAAATAAATTAAATTAGCATTTCTGAACTGTTGAGAATATCCCTACTTTTAAATTTTTAAATGATAAATGGCTACCATCGCTTTAGCCCATTTTCCTTTGGACCACTACGTTTGAAATAAGTGTATGTATCTCTTTTACTGACACGCAATTGTTCGCTTTTTGAGCGAGAAAATAGTCGAGTCGCTTCTTCGTGAGACAGGTGCCTAATGCGGAGTAAACGCCCGCAAAACGAACATGAAAGAAAGCCTTTACAATTTGTATTCTCCCACTTCATTTGACAGCTTTGCTATTTTTTATTATATATATAATAAATTACCATAGGTACTATATTTGTAAAATTATAAAATAATTATTTTATTTAAATTCAGGACTTTGTCCTTTGTCATGTTAAATAAATATATTTGGATATTATCACAGGGAACACAAATATTAAATAAATAAATAAACCCGTATTTTTTTACACTAAAAATCACAAACTTGTTAAAACTATTTACAATAATAATATTGACAAGCAAAACTTATTTTTAAAGGACAGGTGCGAACGTCGACTAAGACAGTTTTACGAACGAAAATTATCGCAAACTTAAGACGCAGATAAGTTTCAGCGGCCTTGAGCTTGCGTGTTCTGTGCTGAGCTAGCGCGTTGTACTTCCACTCAGTAATAGGACGTGCTGTCCCAAACTAGACGCAGTATTTATTTATAACATATAAAAGGTATTATATTAAAACACGTAGGGGAAGACCAAAGAAACGATGGATGGATTGTGTGAAAGATGATATGGCTAGAAAGGGAGTGACTACCGTGATGACGACTAATAGAGAAATATAGAAAAAAGGAACATGTTGCAACAACCCCAAATAGATTGGGATAAGGGCAGGAGAATGATGATAATGTCAAGCGCGCGTAAACGGCTGATATTGACTGTTGATAAATCGTTCAACCAATCACAGAAGTGTACGCGCGCTTGGCAATTTGGTACATTATTTTTGCGATCATTTTCGTTCGAGAAACTGCACCCTAATTGCGTAACATATTATCAATCGGAGTTGGTTTCATTTTGAAACAAATTGCTGATCCATTGCTTCATATGTTCGAAAAATTTGTCTGCTCGACAACGTAAATAATTCAATGAATGTTGTTGAACTGTCAAAATGAAACCAACTCCGATTGATAATGTGTTACGCAATGAGGATGCTGGTCCCAATTGGCTGCATGGTCAGCTCCGACGCGTGGTATACTTTTCAGTTTTTTTTTTTTTCATTCTCAATATTTCATTTCGTTATTTTTTCAATTGTTTTTTTTTTTGCGCTAAGGCCATGTGTCAAGGCCACATATTTCTAAAGAAGCATTGCACTAGCTAAATCTATATTAAAAAAAAAAACCACTACGTTTAGTCGACTTCATGTGGACCTAGCCTTATAAATCTTTCCACTCTGCAAATCTGTTGCTAACTTTTATGACTTTAATTTGGCAAACCAATCACATCAGCTAACAATGAGATTCCAGACCAGACTTGAGAAGCTTTTAAAAGCAGGTGAACGTGAAAGTTAAATATTTCTAGTAAAATTAGCTACTTATGTATTTGTATGATGTGATACGTTTGACCGATACCGCTGTACCGCGGGGGGCGGGATACCGTGAGCGTTGACGAATGAGCTGTCTGCACCCTAATTGCGTAACACACTATCAATGGGAATCTGAACCATTTTGAAGCAAATTGCTAATCCATTGCTTCATATGTTCGAAAAAATTGTCAGCTCGACAACGTAAATAACTCAATTAATGTTGTTGAACTGTCAAAATGAAACTGATTTCGATTGATACGTTTGTTACGCAGTTGCCTCGCTGCACTGCTCTCGCCGCGAGCCGCGGTACAGCGGTATCGGTCAAACTGTAAGTAGTAGAATTGTGTCTAATTTTAGAATTATATTATGTTTTGCTAGCTACATTAATTGACTTAATACGCCATTAAAACTCTTCCCTCCGATTAAATATATAAAAAAAAAACTAAAGACTCGTTGCAATAGCTGTCTGATTTTTTTTTTTACAAGTTTTCTATTACGGCTAACTTTTATGTGTTTATATCCAGCTGTTTTATTTTTGATCTGAGTATTAATCACACATTTAACAGATGATTCGTATCGCTTGGTGCGAAGTCCGCATACCCAGTCGATTTGGAAGCACTAGACTATAAGCAGCTGATAGGATTGCTCAACACTCATTTTAAACAGAAACAATGCTCATTTTCGGACAAGGCAAAATTTTAAGGGGCAAAGAGGCGAATCGTTGGGCGATTGCAAGGATTAGCGAGTTATTCTTAATTTGAAGCCGCCATACGGATCATTTCGTCCATGGCCTAGGAGCCGGGCTCGAACGTGACAAACAATTTGAGCAAAATATTTATCGAGTACACTGGGGATTGGAGGAGCTCGTGGCTAAGTAATAACAGCCGCACGGGTCGATCCGTTAGGTTAAGCTACGCTTGCCGGGGTCGGTCCGTGGATGGGTAACCATCTTTACATACCGAGACTTCTCCGTGCCTCGGAAAGCACGTTAATTAAGCCGTTGGTCCCGGCTGTCATTCGTGGATGTTTGACAGTCGTTACGGGTCGTCAGAAGCCCGAAAGTCTGACAACCAGCCTTACCAAGGGGTATGGTATTACCCAGTTACTGGGTTGTGGAGGTCAGATAGGCAGTCGCTCCTTGTAAAATACTGGTATTCAGCTGCATCTGGTTAGACTGGAAGCCAACCCCAACATAATTGGGAAAAGGCAGGCAGATTGATTACTGGGGATTGCAGAACGAGCGGAATGTGCTAGAGAAGCCAGGAACGTATTGTCCTCAGATATGACTGTGATCAAAGAGGAAGCGGTAACAAAATATCGTACAAAGGCAGCAACTAGCTCACCAACTTCGTTGCTGTGGCTCAGGGGAGCCAGCTAGATAGAAACACATCCAACGCGAATTGGTTCAAAGTAAAACTTGTAGAGTTTATTGGGGTAATTACGATAATGGGGTAATTCCGATCGATGACAATTTCTACCAAACGCAGCAGCATTTTAAATTATGTTGGCAACATAATGAATAGACGCCATTTAATCGGCCGCCATCTTTCGCTGTCGCTATATAAAATGCCGCTGCGTTTGTTATAAATTATCATCAATCGGAATTACCCCATCACCGTAATTACCCCAATAAACCATATATAAATGTGCGCTTTTATAATTTCTAACACGTCCACGGCATTACGATTCCCTGAGGAGAAGTAAAAATGTATGGAGACATAATAATGAAGACGCTTTTAAATGTTCGTTCACGATAACGTTATAATGCGCCCGCACATTTACTACAACATTTTCCCAGCCAATATTTCGATTCTATTCTTACAACAAGTTCAAAAGTTCCTCAATAATAAAATCCCAATAAAAACATCTTTGAGGCTCAAATACGTAGGTGAAGAAACAGTTTTAGTCACAAAAGACCTTAAGATCTAAACCTAAAAGACCTTAAGATCCAAGTCAAAAGACCTTAAGACTCAAGGCCAACAGTTCCTAAGACCTTAAAACTCAAGGTCAATAGACCTTAAGACCCAAAGCTAAAAGACTTTAAGACCCAAGAACCAAGGCCACAAGACCTTAAGACTCTAGGTCAACAGTTCCTAAGACCTTAAAACTCAAGGTCAATAGACCTTAAGACCCAAAGCTAAAAGGCTTTAAGACCCAAGAACCAAGGCCACAAGACCTTAAGACTCTAGGTCAACAGATCCTAAGACCTTACGCCAAAAGACCTTAAGACTTAAGGCCAACAGTTCCTAAGACCTTAAAACTCAAGGTCAATAGACCTTAAGACCCAAAGCTAAAAGACATTAAGACCCAAGAACCAAGGCCACAAGACCTTAAGACTCTAGGTCAACAGATCCTAAGACCTTAAGCCAAAAGACCTTAAGACTCAAGGCCAACAGTTCCTAAGACCTTAAAACTCAAGGTCAATAGACCTTAAGACCCAAAGCTAAAAGACATTAAGACCCAAGAACCAAGGCCACAAGACCTTAAGACTAGGTCAACAGATCCTAAGACCTTACGCCAAAAGACCTTAAAACCCAAAGCCAAAACACCTTACACTAATTTATTAACTAAGGTCAAAAGCCCTATTACTCGACCTTAGATTTAGCCTCTCTGTAAGGCCACATAGCCAGTTTAGGTGTCATTCTCAATAATAACAAAGGTTTGACAGCAGCCATCACGAACTGCATGACATAGTATCTAGTAGCGTCTGCTTTGCACATATTATCCTGTATATGTTGGTAGCCCATTACAACGAGGATGGTGGAAAATAATGATATTAGGATGGACTTGTTCTTCGTGTAGTGGCGATAGCTGTAAAAAAAAAAATTAAAAAATATTAATATAGAAAGATTTTTTTTATTTTTAGGGTTCCGTAACTCAAAAGGAAAAACGGGCCCTTATAGGATCACTTCATTGTCTGTCTGTCAGTCTGTCAAGACCCTTTTTGTCAAGAACGCGTGGAGGTATCAAGTTGAAATTAATATCAAATACGTAGGTCTATGTATCCTCGGAGTTCTAAAAAAATCAAGTTTCTACTACCTCAACGCAATAAAAAAATATGGCCATTTATGCGAAATATTTTGGGTTCATTCAAATAATATTCGTGGATCTTTGACAGTCGTTACGGGTCGTCAGAAGCCCGAAAGTCTGACAATCAGTCTTACCAAGGGGTATCGTATTACCCAGTTAATGGGTTGTGGAGGTCAGATAGGCAGTCGCTCCATGTAAAATAATGGTATTCAGCTGCATCCAGTTAGACTGGAAGCCGACCCCAACATGGTTGGGAAAAGGCTAGGTAGATATTTATACGAAATATTTTGATACTCGCAAGTAAATCAAAACCTAGAGTACTTCCCGTTGTCCTAGAATCATGAAATTTGGTTAGAAGCAAGGTCTTACAGCACCAGTAACGGAAAAAGTCCGAAAAAAGTTCATTTGTAATCCTATCACATAAAAAAAATACTTTCAAGTCAGTCCTTTTTCTCAGGAACGCGTAAAGGTGTCAAGTTGAAATTAATATCAAATACGTAAGTTGGTCCCTTGGAGCTTTAAAAAAATCAAGCTTCTAAGTCAAAGCAATAAAACATTCAACAACAACAACGTACAACAACGTGATAATTATAACCCGTGTTTTAATTTCAAATGTTTAATTTAATTTTATGTTCATGTGTTGTTTAATTTAATATTGTTTAATTTTTCTTTGATTTAAATTTTATTGTGTTTAACTACTTAAACTCATACAATTCTAAACTATGTTTAAAATGATGATGTATGCATGATGTGTTCTCCTATAACTGAAGGAGTACAAATCTTCAAAGTACTTTGTACAATAATGCATGTAATGTGTATCCTTTGTTGGAGTTCCTTTATGAATAAGATAAAAAATAAAAATAATTATCTACATCACTTACTCAGCAACTGCAGGAGTCACACTCAACGCCAGCCCCAAAAGACTGCCCGTCGACTTTACTAACGCGTACATCGGCGTCGTGGACAGGCGGATAGTCTCCGGGTTCTCACACCAGCGGAAGGCCTACGGAAATTATAGGTACCATCAGCAAACTTTCCTGTGAACCACATTTCGACCTTATTACTACAGTCTGATTTTTAATTCGACGGAATTCTGACATTTCAGAAGTGTTGCCAATAATAAAACGGTCCTACAAAAACGGAACGCATTTAAGCGAAATTAAAAAAAAACCTTTCCTTCCCTCCTCCCTCCTCTTCCTTTCCTTTTTTTTTCAATTAGAAAAACTAAAACTTAAAAATTGACTGATAAATTTAAAATGGTAATCAGATTTTTTATTATCAAATTAATGAAGTTACAATAATTAATAAAGTAATTATTTTTCTCTCACAGGAATCCCTATCCACCAATCCATAGGTTACAAACCTTTTTTAGGAATATCTTTTTGTTTGTAAAATCTTAGCTTCTTGTTACTACAGACAGATAACGATGATGAAATTCGTGATAATGATATCTAAATAAATATTTAAATTTAAAAAATATGTTCTTTTACTTTTTTTTCTATTTAGCCATATAAAATTAATATTTTAGTTAGTGTGATTGGATGCACAGAACAAACACTATTTACACTGTCATATAGTTAACTTGATCTCATTCTCTTTCATATTTTTTGTTATTTTATATACAGAAAATTCTAGTCATTTATATAACTTATAAAAGGATAAGACAGAAAAGGTTTAGAATATCTGAAGTGTCAAAAAATTAGAGCTGTCAGAATTCCGTCGAATTAAAAATCAGACTGTAACGCAACAAGATTGAAAAGTGGTGCGCCGGAAAGTTTGCCGATGGTACAGACGCCAACAGGTCAAGCCACCCGAAACTGTCAAATTTTCCCAATCAACCTTGAACCTAATACTTTAGCGATAAAGATGAAAATCTATTAAAGAAATTTGACAGATTGCAGTAGCTTGATGTGCTAATGTCTGTACAATAAGGGTTTAGACTAAAAATTGATTTTTGCCCATCACGTAGATTAATTATTAAAAAATACCTAATCAACTATGCACAATTTGTTGTAGTAAATTGTGCACAAATAAATAAATTTAACTCAATGTATCGCCATAATCCTTTGATTAGGTCAGCATAGTCTATAATGTTCCCACTGCTGGGACACAGGCCTCCTCTTTTTGAGAGGGAGTGGGCTGTAATCCACCACGCGGGCCCAGTGCGAGCTTGGTAGACGTCACATGCCTTCGAATTTTTGATTCTAGGACATCATCATTCTCCTGCCCTTATCCCAATTTATTTGGGGTCGGCGCAACATGTCTTTTTCTTCCATACTTCTCTATTAGTCGTCATCTCGGTAGTCACTCCCTTTCTAGTCATATCATCTTTCAAACAGTCCATCCATCGTTTCTTTGGTCTTCCTCAACTTTTATAGCCATCCACTTCATTCTCAATCAAAACTCTCCGTGGACATACATACAAACAGGTGCAAAAGAGAACCTCCATTTTTGGGGTTCCGTACCTCAAATGGAAAAAACGGAACCCTTATAGGATCACTTCGATGTCCGTCTGTCTGTCTATATGTATGTATGTCTGTCTGTCTGTCAGTCCGTCAAGACCCGTTTTCTCAGGAACGCGTGGAGGTAACAAGTTGAAATTAATACCAAATACGTAAGTATATAGTCCCTTGGAGCTTTAAAAAAATCAAGCTTCTAAGTCAAAGCAATAAAAAAAATACGGCTATTTATGCGACATATTTTGATACTCGCAAGTAAATCAATACATAAAGGGTACTTCCCGTTGACCTAGAATCATTAAATTTGGCAAGAAGCAAGGTCTCACAGCACAAGTAAAGAGAAAAAGTCCAAAAATTGTTAACAGTTTGTTTTTGGGATAAATTATTATCAACTACCCTTCATTGTGCGTGGTCCGACACGCCCTTGGCCGGTTTTTATGAAAACAAATCACAAAAAAAAAACTGACCAGTTTTACAGTCCAATGCGGGTCCCAGCCGCACAGCTTCAGACCCCAGTACGTTAACGCCGTGATGAGTACCGTGAGTACAGTACTGATCACGTGACACGCTACTGCGCGCCCCGTCTTGTACGTCGCGTGACACCCGTACTTCCAGATGAACGGGTCTGACACGTAGATGCAGAGAGCCGGGGCGAGGAATGCGCCTGGAATGAAGAAAAATACACAAGGTATCAAACAAAAATTCAACCATTAGTTGCTATTTTTAACTATTGGACGAGTTAACTACGGATCAAGAAACCCGCCATTAGAACCCTTTTTCGTGCGAGGCCACAATAAAAAAAAGGTACCTACCAATTAGAGCCCCGATCAGACATTGATGCGGGAAGTGTGCCGCGATATACAACCTCGCTAACATCACTGAGACGAGCGCCACGACGAACAGCGGGTACATCAGGTACTTCCACCACGAAATATAGTATTTTCTGTTGGTGGAGGACAAATTGTTGCATTAGGAAATAAGAAAGAAAATTCGTTTATTGACTTAAATACCTGAACAAAAAAACAACTTACAAGTTCTATTATTTTTATATTTACTTAGTTGCAATTAGTAATGGGTTGTGTTATTGTACGAACATTTATTTACTTACATCTACAAAAAACACCGCACCCTAATTGCCTGAAACACTATCAATCTGAATCGGTTTCATTTTGACAGTTGAACAACATAACTTTTTCGAACATAATATTTATTTATTTATTTATTTATAGTTAATTAAAACGGTTATACACCAATTACAATAATTAACCTAGAAACACAATACTAATATTGTAATATCTACTACATACTTAATAAATAACAGTGGAAATTCTCTCATACTTTCTCTCGCAAAACTTTAGACACACTCGCTTTATCTCTCTCCATTCATCGGCAAACAGATCACAATCAGGATTGACTGCCAGGAGGGCATTGAGGGCTTCCAGAGTCCGACACACCGGCGACTCTGCTCTAGCGACCGTACGACATGCTGGCCGAGCAAACAATTTGTGCCTCTTACTGTGGCGGTGACCTATATAGTTGCCAGGCACATATAATTGACAAAATAGGTTATGTAGCTCAGGACAGTCGATAAGCCCTCTGAGGGTTTTGCAGGCTACCGCAATATGAAGCAATGTATTAGCAATTTGCTTCAAACTTATTCAGATTCCGATCGGTAGTATGTTACGCAATTAGGGTGCTGGTTAGTAGGCAATAGGTCATTAGTGACCTCCACAACCCAGTTGCTAGATAATACAATACCCCTGGTAAGACTAGTTGTCAGACTTTCGGGTTTTTGACAACCCTTAATAAAAAAAATAAAAAAATAATTTTATTAACTTCAGTTGTACACTATAGTATAGTTAAAATCTCGCTGCAGACTCGGTCATAAATCATTCGAGTATTTCGCTCTCTTTCTCACTCACGGGCCTTATGGGCAGGCCACGCCCACACGTAGTCCTGTGCATTACTGCAGTCGATGAGTGATATCGATAGTTTTATATATTTATAAATGGGTGATAGAAATAAATACACATTTTTTTTTTATTTTATCACCAAATTTACTACAAAGCATATTAAATATATAAACACCTACCCTGCATACTTAATGAATGCAGTATGTTTACGTGATAACCTTAATGATTCTGTTATCGATAATGGCCTTGAGCGCGTGCAACTAGCGCACATCCCTACTCCGATTATGATTTATGACCAAGTCTGCAGCGAGATTTTAACTATAGTTTAACACTTATCTTAAAACTATGCAACGTTACACAATGGAAAAGAGTGTTTTCGATGAACTCTGGCACCCAAAGTAAGATTTAACTTGTGTTTAGGGTGCCAGCGTCCTCGCATAACATTTGAACATAAAGCAATAGTTGTAAAACGAGTACAGTACCAAATCAAATTACAATATAATAAACTAACTAGCTAATGCAGCTATGATGTGGCCTATTTCTGTACCTATGTACCTGTGTTTCTGTGTATGTGTGTGTTTCTATGAGTGTGAGGGAGAGATAAATATGATGAAAACTTGTGTATATGTAAGTCTGTATAAATATAACTATACACATATTACTTTATTAACTACATTGGGTCAAGCGATTGATATACGTAGTAAATCTTCAGTTTTCTTATAACTCATTGTCAAGAGCCACTTTGTAACCTTGGTTTTGCATTCATTTAGACACATGGGAGCAATGGAGCAGAGTTTATTTATTTTATTATATAAATGGTTTGAAAATACACCAAAATGACGCTGAACATGGGCTGTTCTACAACCGTGAGTTAGGCAAACTTCAAAGTGTCTACGCTTTTTGGTAGCATTCGGATCATATAACACAGAGGGATGTTTGCGCAGAATAGTGCCAAGGATAAAGAGCTGTCTCACAGTGAGAACCTGACATTCGGTCATCATCATCATCTTCCTGCCCTTATCCCATATTACTTGGAGTCGGCGCAACACGTTTTTTTCTTCCATTCTCCCCTGTCAACCGTCACCCTATCATTCACTCCCTTCTTTTTCATATCATTCCTCACACAATCCATCCATCTTTTCTTTGGCCTTCCTCTGCCTCTCCATCCATCAACATGTATATTCATCACTCTTTTAGTCACATGCGTTTCGTCTCTCCTCATTACATGCCCATACCAAGACAAACGATTTCCTTTCAACTTTTCTGTCACTGGCGCCACTTTCAAACTTCCTCTTATATGCTCATTTCTCACTTTATCCATTCTCGTCACTCCACACATCCATCTCAACATTCTCATCTCCGCTGCATGCAATTTTTTTTCATCCGTCTTCTTCACTGCCCAGCATTCCGATCCATAAAGATCCAAAAGAGAACCTGACATTCGGTATAGAGAAAAAAAAAAAAAACAAAGTCACTGACAGATAACATAATCAGCCTATAAGAGGATATAAAAAAGTCTGTTAGCTCACTGACGCTTAGCGATTGAAAGGATTCTGTTTACGTTGAGCACATCACTAAATGGCTGGGGTGAAGTCATCGTAGGTAGGTATAAAAGATGACACGCTCGGTTTTCATACTATGAAGCGTTTCTTTGATGCCGCCGCGAAGCATCGCAACCCTTTGGTTGTCGAGGCCGCGCGCTATGCCCCCTCTAAAATTAGTAAGACTCGCCGTCCGCGACACATTCTCACCGACCCTGATGACCCCATAACCCTCCTTCAGGAGAGTAGCAAGGCCACCAGTACGGTTTACAAACGTAGACCACCCAGGAATACATACCGACCTCGCCGCCGAGGTCGCAATCGTAACCGCCCCCCCCCCCCCCCCCCTATCCCCTACTCGGTGAAGCTGTGCCAGCTGGGGGCACAGCTGAGCCTGTAGCACTTATCCCCCCCATTATGATCCAGCCTGCCCCGTCTGGCTGTCCTATTATTAGCGACGCTCAGTCGACTAATAATTTACCCTAGTTTTAAGCCTGGCCGGGGGCTTTAAGTTCGCTTAAAGAACCCACAGGAAACGCCCGGTTGAGCAGTCTCGACCCTCAGTGGTCAACTGCTAGATGCCATTTATAACTAACTAACTAACTTTTCATACTATCTAATGAACATGCGGTATCTAGCCTACTCTAAATCTGTGGGCACATGGCTTGTATTTATAAATAAACTTACTTGTCGTGCATGACGTGCGATATCCACATGAGCGATAGTATCAGCAACATAGCGGCTGTCATAGAGTGACCGGAGGGACTGCCGGGGCCTGTCTCGCAAGTCTGTAGTGTTTGTTGTAGCACTGGTCGTTGGGGCTCCGAGTAGAATGTTGTTTCTCGTACCCACCAGTATGGGCGGTCTTCTAGGAGCCACCTGAAATCGGAAAGAAAAAATGATGCTGTAAAATTCAGAAATGCAGTCTTGCAAAATTCAATCGCGGCGAATTATTTGCGCAACTTTGTAATTTTTTTTTTTAAACAAAAGTAAGTAATAAAATAACATGAAATATTATTATTGCACATGAATAACCATAATATAAATAATAGCTAGTTTTTTTTTTATGTTCATCAAGGTGGATTTTGTTAGGTAAAGCAAGTGTTAAATACAGCTCTTTCGCGCCAAAAACATTTCGAGTTGTGTTTGTAAGCTTACTTTATGGCAATAAAGAATTCATTTACAAAATCTGTTCAGCGCATAATTATCTCAACATTCTCGTCTTCAAAATGCGCTCATAAGTGTTTTCTAATCATCATTCAGTTTATTTATTCGGATGTCACAATATCGTCGAAATTCTCTCTCGAAATTAAATTGTTTGCGCAACTTTTTCAATAACATTTTGCAAGACTGCAGCCAGCCTTATGAGCGTTTGCCTTTGTCTCTGTCTTTTTCTTTACGTGTAAAGAGTAAGTAAAGAAAATAACCACAACTTTGCACTTTTTCAATAATTTTCGTTGTTATTTTCTTCATATTGCTCTTAAATATAGAACTACCGTGTATAAACAGTCCAGTCATCTCAATCTGCCTAACCTTTTCCCAACTATGTTGGGGTCGGCTTCTAGTCTAACCGGATGCAGCTGAATACCAGTATTTTACATGGAGTGACTGCCTATCTGACCTCCACAACCCATTAACTGGGTAATACGATACCCCTTGATAAGACTGGTTGTCAGACTTTCGGGATTCTGACGACCCGTAACGACTGTCAAAGATCCACGAATGACAGCCGGGACCAACGGCTTAACGTGCTTTCCGAGGCACGGAGGAGTCTTGGTGTGTAAAGATGGTCACCCATCCACGGACCGACCCCGACAAGCGTAGCTTAACCTAATCGATCGACCCGTGCGGCTGTTATTACTTAGGCACAAGCCCCTACATGATAAGCATAATTTTATATGATGGGGCTAACACTTTATGACAACATTTAATTTTTTATTCAATTAATAAAATAAACGTACCATTTCATAACTGCATTCAACCAGCCTCCGAAAGCCAAACACAGCAGCAGCTGAGAGGCAAACACGGAGTCGATGATGGACATCACTGGAAACAGGATCTCAATCGCATGGTGCGGGTCAAACACGTGGTTGACTATTGCAAAGAAGTTTTCATAGTCTTCAAACCTGCGGATAGAGAAATCCATCATCTACTTGCATTTTCCCAATGTTATGTTGTATCGGCTTCCAATCAAACCGGACGCTATTGAGTGTAGTTATACTATTTCACGAAGTTGTGTTACTCATTGCAATTTAAATCTTATAATCAACGCCATGAAGGCTTGAAGACACGACTTCGTGAAATAGTTTGACTATACTAGTATTTTATTCGTTTATTGCTAGGGTTATAGTTTCTATGTATTTTTAAAATGAGGATGTAAGGGAAGTGGATGAAGTCAAAGAAAAAAAGTCTGAATCAAAATAAAATAGGCATAGGTTTATTATTCGAAATAATTCTTATTGGAAAGCCCTTGAGCTTACCAATATGAATTATTTCTTCACACTTCTTTTTTTTTCTTTGTGAGGATACTTTAAATAATAATTGAAAGTAAGTACTTGTAGTGCTGATAATAATACCGTACCTACTCGAGAAACGCTAGCCACTAGAAAACCTGATTATTTAATAAAGAAGCCAAAAGGGCTGGTTTTAAAATAAAATTATGTACTTAAATCTAGGTTATAAACAAATCGCGAAAGTTTAAAAAGTTTAAATCTAGGTTCCTACACATATTTAATTCAAGACTTAGCAGAAACGAAGCTAATTTTCATAGCAATTGCGTGAGGAATTTGCAATTGGTCGCACAATACAGTATTTCTATGAAATAATCAATATTTTGAATACTTTACCAGTATTGCACAAATTCTATGCATGTTACACCAAACGCGTAAATTTGTTCCATCGTAGCACAGTATTAAAATGTACAGTAAAGTTTTATAGAAACATTGTAATAATTATGTAACGGGAGACAGTTATTTTTTTTTTTGTATTTTGGTAATTATTTCGATGAGCTATCCAAAACAAACACTACAGTCAAATTTTGATAACGAAACGAATGTCAAATGTCAATGTCAAAGTCAAACTTTTTATTCTGAAATGAAAAAACTGAAAAATCCTTTTTGTTAGAATTACATTTTTGATTAATATGTTTTACATCATTTAAAATAATTGATTATAACTTATAAAACAATAAAATGACTTGACAGATATTTTTGTGTTTTAATAATTATTTGTCTGATTACAACGACATCTTGTGGATTAATGCTGAACTACGAAGAACTCTAGCGGCATCCAGTGTCGAATAGAAGTACTTTAAATTCAAAAATAATAACTCTGCTACTCGTTACAAGATAACGCTGTTATCTCAACGGAAAAACATTCCGGAAAATTAAATCTGTTAAATTAAATTTCGCCGTTTTATCAGGTTATAACCATTTTGGTAACATTTCCGGGTGTCGACGATCCAGGGGAATAATGAGCCTGTATGGAATTAAACGGGGAATATTTCAGGGCGACTTTTGAGTCCACTTTGGTTCTGCTTAGCCCTGAATCCTATAAGCACACTGCTGGAGGATTCAGGTCTAGGCTATCGGCTTTTTGAAACCAAAAAGGAATACTTACTGGACATTTACAAGTAATACTTAATACACAGCTCTTTATCTGTTCTGTGACTTAATACCTCTACTTATACATTTTGGGACGATCTGGTAAATACCTACCAACCACTGAGAGAGAGATAGGTAGGTACCTATTATTTAATTTTAATTGTATGTGTTAATGTAATTGGTCCACAAACCGTATTAACATAAATAAATAAATAAATAAATTTGTTCGAAACATAATTATGCACACACACAAAGCATGCAAGATGCTAAGTACAGACAACAGCTAATAAATTACTGCTTAATTTTCCCAACACTGTATCTTTTTTTTTTTTTAAACTAGTAACATGTGGAAACGTAGTGGATTGTACATTTACTTATAGCATACTGTGTATCTAGATATAATATACAATGTACGATTGTCTGTTTTCCCAAATAAAATAAAATAAAATAAAAAAACAGCACATCAGGTTATACCAAACTGTCAAATTTCTCCAAATGATTTTGAAAAATCGAATGAGACAATATGTCAGTTTGTGGTTTGTGGTGTTTGTGTGATAACATTTGAATTGCAATTTTATCAACACAAAAAAAATACAATTTACTGAAATTAGTTTGTTAACAATTACAATAAATTAAATTTGCTTCAAATGTGGGTACAGCATAAGCAATTCAAACATCAATTAAATTAGATAAAAAGTAGAAGAACAAAAAAATTAATTCTGAAATTCCAGAAAGAGCCTGCTAATTATTGTAACAAAGACATTTGGGAACTGACAGAATTTCGAAGAAAGAAAGAAGTACAAACCGCAGTTAACTTCTTTCTTCATTTCAACTCACCTCAAAGCATTTATTTCGATTAGACCATTTACATGCATTCTTCAATAAAATTGTCCAAGTCAGAAAAACGAAGCTAGTTGCCCATTCCAAACCGTAGACCGTCCTATGACGTAGAACAGGCAAGAAACTCAACAGACACTCTTTAATTTTTATTTTATTTTACTTACCTAATGCAATTACGTGCGCTGGCCAAAACTTAAAGAGTCAAGAGTCAACACTGAATTTTATCATATAAACAGCTGAAACTATTTATTCCAGGTTTTCAAAAAAAGGGCTAAAAACATCTTATTATTCTCTACAGCTAAAAAACAATTTCGTCAGAATACCGAAAGGTTAACGTGTTAGAGCGACGCTAGATGGCGCTGTGCTCTCTCGGGACCTGTGAGGGCGGATTATTGTTTTAATAATTGAATAAGAGTCAAGAGTCAACACTGAATTTTATCATATAAACTGCTGAAACTATTTATTCCAGGTTTTCCAAAAAATGGCTAAAAACATCTTATTATTCTCTACAGCTAAAAAACAATTTCGTCAGAATACCGAAAGGTTAACGTGTTAGAGCGACGCTAGATGGCGCTGTGCTCTCTCGGGACCTGTGAGGGCGGATTATTGTTTTAATAATTGAATATTATACCATGGTAGCGATACAACGGGCAACGCAAGTTTGAAACGAACGGGAGAATATTTTTGAAAGGTGTGAAATGTTATATTGTTGGACAATAGGTAGAGTTGAATAAAATTTGTTGTAAGTTGTTGTAGCGTATAAAAGCTCAGAAAAAAAAAAATATAGCAAACCGTTATGCAGCAATCAATCTAACCAGTAATTTTGGAACTTGGGTTTTTTGGTATTTTTTGTCATCAAGAACAATCGAAATAGTTACGGCTGAATTGAATCTGTCTAGCTTTTTCCAACTATGTTGGGGTCGGAATACCAGTATTTTACATGGAGCGAGTGCCTATCTAACCTCCACATCCGATAAACGAATGACAGCCGGGACCAACGGCTTAACGTGCTTTCCGAGGCGCGGAGGGGTCTCGGTATGTAAAGATGGTTACCCATACACGGACCAACCCCGGCAAGCGTAGCTTAACCTGATGGATCGACCCTTGCGGCTGTTATTACTTAGCCACGAGCTCCTACACGGCTGAAAAAGACTATCTTCACAAAAAAATACTGTTGCGGGTATGTAGATTACGTTAGTGAAAGAATAAATGAATGAATAGTTTTTGAAAAAATCGTGGACATACAAAAATACATAAATACATACGGATCGAATACAGAACCTCCTTTATGAAGTTGGTTAAAAATAGGCATGAATCAGACTCAGGAATGTAGTACGACAAAGTTTTTTTTAACAAATCAAATCGCCTAATTAAATCTCTGTTCCCAACACAATACTGACATAAAACAAAAATATAACCTACAGACATTAGACATGACGTAGACACAACCTATTGTCTGAGCTGTACTTAGATATAAACTTGCTCAGATTTGGCCAAATTTAATCTTAGCAGTGGCAGCGGAGAGCTTGACTTTAAGGGTTGAAAGATCCTAGGATAGATCGCAAGACGTACCTAGTAAAAATAATGAGATAAAATTATCATTCAAAGAGCTAACGGCAACTATATGAACCTAGTATGCGAATAAAATGTGGCTATCGTATCGACCAATAGAAATTGATTTCTATTCCCACCTAAATCATTAAATCAATCAATCTGCCTAGCCTTTTCCCAACATGTTGGGGTCGGCTTCCAGTCTAACCGGGTGCAGCTGAATACCAGTATTTTACATGGAGCGACTGCCTATCTGACCTCCACAACCCATTAACTGAGTAATACGATACCCCTTGGTAAGACTGATTGTCAGACTTTCGGGCTTCTGACGACCCGTAACGACTGTCAAAGATCCACGAATGACAGCCGGGACCAACGGCTTAACGTGCTTTCCGAGGCACGGAGGAGTCTCGGTATGTAAAGATGGTCACCCATCCACGGACCAACCCCGGCAAGCGTAGCTTAACCTGATGTATCGACCCGAGAGGCTGTTATTACTTAGCCACGAGCTAAATCATTAAATAAAGATACATAAATAAAAAGAGAAGTCCTGACTGACTAACATCAACGCCCAACGGAAATCCTTGGACCTAAAAAAGTTGAAATTTTGCACAGTTCCCTTTATAATGTACACAAGGAATAAGGAAGGATTTCCTGGTAGCACGTTCCCGTGGGATATTTTCCGACATCCACGCGGGCGAAGCCGCGGGCAAAACACAAGACAGACACAATAATTATTCTAGTTTAGGATCTTGCCGCGCTCCAACGGGGTCATGTACTCATTAGTTGTAAGCAAAGCTTGTAACTGTGTGTTACATTGTGCATTAGATAAACAAAAGCTAGTTAATTATAGATTGAGGACACACTAATTCCGTCACTCCCTTAGAACAGTCATATTTAACTCTGCAAAGTTCCGGAGATAGACGATGGTACTTCGTTGCCGTGCTGTAAAGTTCGCAGTTCGCAGAATATCTCGCGACACATCCTGCAACCATTACTACCTAACTCACCGCCACTCGTAAACGCGGTATGATCACGTAAAATTATTGCGTTAAAATATAATCTGCGCTCAGCTAACGCCCGGTGGGACTCAGGAGAATGGGTGGTGGAGGCTGTAATAAGGTATGTTCACGCTATTTAGTTGAGGAGTGGGACTGGCAGAGAGGTTGTAGGACTTTAAGAACTTGAACATAATATTATCATGCTTGTTATCCCCAACTGGGTAGACAAACGGGGGTGTGGTACCTACCATGATCTTTTCGACATTTCATGTGGCTAGCTACGCAGATGGCTACAGCAGTTCACCCACACACAAGTGCAGAGTTCGTGGTCCTCGACACATGACTACAGCCAGTCCAGAGAGGCTAGGCCATCTCTAGATGGTAGGTTATAAATGGAACGGCCTGCGCCTGGTGACGAGGACCATCACAGGGCACTGCTCACTAAACAAACACTTCCACACAACATGCATAGCGGACACTGGACAGTCCTCTGTTCAGGGCTTGCATGGAGGCTGACGAAACCTTTGCGCATGTGCTCTTTGAATGCACAGGTGTCACACAGATTAGGACAGAAACCCTCGGGGCACTCAGATCTTTCACGGGTGTTCTCAACAGACCAGGAGACCTGATTAACTTCTGGAGGGAGGTAGGCTGATTGGAATTGGCTGCCAAGGCTCACGTAATGCTCCACTTGTAGGACTATGGACCGGGGCCATTCAAGAATTACGTAAGCATAATTTTAGTAATTTTTAACCTCTCTCCCTTGTCAGCAAAAGTAAGTATACTCCCCCTCCTATACCTACGTAAACATTGGTAAGTATACATATTTTTTAAATCTGTTCAAGTTTGTCAGTATGAGTCTAGAAATAAAGAATTTATAGACTCCCAATCAATCTGCCTAGCCTTTTCCCAACTATGTTGGGATCGGCTTCCAGTCTAACCGGATGCAGCTGAATACCAGTAATTTATATGGAGCGACTGCCTGTCTGACCTCCACAACCCAATTACTGGGTAATACGATATCCCTTGGTAAGACTAGTTGTTAGACTTTCAGGCTTCTGACGATCCGTAACGACTGTCAAAGATCCACGAATGACAGCAAGGAATTTATAGACTATAAAGGAATTTAAGGCCCATTTAAGTACTTACGTAATTTCCTTACTTCGGTTCTTTCTAACTTATCCATAAAACAACGCGTGAGAGCAAGTAAGCAATATCAATTATTTTGGGGAATCCCTGAACATGCTTTCAAGCATACCTAGATAAGTAGGTAGGGTTGCCATATTTGTTCAAATCATAATGTACTAAGAAAAATCAGCAAAAGTAAATAAATAGATATTGCTGACGTAATCACCATCCAGACCCCCCGTCCCCCATGTCATCAAACAAAAGCAAAATGAAGACCGGGGAGGCCTATGCCCATCCCCGTTTGGTGCTTACGTAATACTTGACTGGCCCGTAAGTACGGAAACCACACCCATAGAACATATTATAGGTAATTTTTTCACGGTGATAGCATCGACGCGCAAACTGTCACCACGAATTCAGCACATGATTCTAGACCTCCCAGAGTAGAAAATGCTGGTCAGTTATAAAAAAAAGTCAACCGTTTCATACAAAAGTGCAAACTTACCCGTTAAATTTTTTTTTTAATTTCATAAAAATTTTGCTATGGAAAAGTTGTTTTTTTTTTTTAATAACCGGTGAAATATTTTAACTGTTGGATTTTTATAGGTACCGTCAAATGGGGTTAGTTTGATACCTACTACGAGTTTACTTTCGACTTACGAAAACTAATTTTATTCGGTGTGTGAATAAGCTTTTGTTGGTGTAGCGGTTACTGGGCATTTTTAAGGTAAGAAAATATTTGATGCCTCCAAAAGTAGATGTTTTCATAAAACGACATTTTTGCGACCCAACCCAACTTACAACTTAATTTCTTCCTATACAGGTACGTCCCTGCCCTAAAAAAAATCCTAAAACTAAAAACATCAAAATGCAAAGTAAATTATTTAAAGTAGAAAAATGGAGAAAAACAAAAGAATGCCGCTTTCTATAATAATTTCGAACATAATAAGAATCAACCTTTTTATTAATTTAACGACGTTTCTAACAAAGTCAGGGACAACCAGAGTTATTGATGCTTTCTCTTAAAACATTTAATTAAAAGCTAAAAGGCTAATTATAAAAAAGCACTCAGCGACGACTCATAAATGCCAGCAGGATTAATATCGACGCTTCTGAAAGTTTCAGAATAGTGCTGGAAGTTCGCCGTCGGATACTTAATTTATCCGAAAGATTTTTATACGACAGCAGGTTACGAGTAGGTTTATTACTAAACTTATTTCATTTTCTCTGAGGATATGATGTTTAATTAATCAGAACACAAAATTAAAATGATGAAAATAACTGTAGACACTTATTTGACACATTTGGAACAAACAGACCAATTCCAAACGTGTAAATTAAAGTCATTTTCAATACAACATTCTTCACAAATAAATTTTATTATGAGACTGCTTTGATCTAAATTACCTACCAACTACTATTAAAAACAAAATGTATGTAATTACTTAATAAGGTACAAATGACCTTTCATCGGCCAACCTTACCAAAAACAATAAGTTTTTTTTAAGAGTACACTTACACGTTCCTTTCTTCATATTCTTTTCATCAAATAGATGTAAGAAGCTTCGAAATATCGGATACTCGGATAAAAAACCAAAAACCGTCGAATATCCTCACATCCCTACATGAACCCACTTAAAAAGTGCTTGTAAAGAGCTCCTAATATGTCACAAATAAAGTAGCGACCAATAAAGAAGCAATTAGCTAAGTTTTTTAAACATAAATAGAATAGGGGAGGGGGAATCGGATGCGTTCGTTTGAACGTGACTATAACTCGTGTGACAGTTGCGTTAATTTTTTTTTTGGTTATGTATTAATAGATTTTCGGGAAAAAAAACATGTGTTCAAAAATAAATAACAATAATAACATTAATCAAGTCATTATTTTATAATAATGAATCATTAGATTATTATAGTGTAGTATAATTGATCAGGTAGGGGGCATAGTCCTTCCATAGTTCTAGGTTACCAATCCACTATACCCGAACCACCCAAAGTTTTGTTTCCATGTTCTGCAAATAGTCCTGCACCAACCGGGTATTGTCCTTGGATGCATTTGTATGTTTGTTTGTTTGTGTTTGTTGTTTGTGTGTTGTGCTTGGATGTGTTTGTGTTTTTGTGTTGGATGGGTTTGTATTTGTTGTATTTTGTTTGTTGTTTTGTTTGTTGTGTGTGTGTGTTTGTATTTGTGCACTATGGTGCATACATATAATATAACAGGGATAATTGCCGGTTGGTGCATCAAGACTTAAAATTGTCTAAGGGGCCCGTGTGAGTTGGCTTCGGCCCTTCGTACGCATTCCAGAGGTCCAGGATCCCAGAATCCCAAGATATGTCATAAGTCATAACTGATAATTAATGACCAAACCTAAAAATCTTATTATTTATTCTGTGGTAATTCAATAACCAAATTATAAGTACACCTTCATTTTTTTAACTCTTTTCTTGTTCCGTTATTTCTGGACGTCGCGCGTCGGCGTTTGGGGCAGGTACTAGATACTCCTATTTTTAGTTTAATTATTAAAATTAAAGTCTCCAAAACGCTTATTTTCTTTTTTCTTTATTTTAAACTGTTGTTTTTTTTTAAATAAATATTAATAAAGAAACATAGAACTATTATTTTATCTCGGTGTAAAGAAACAACAGTTTATATTTTCCACATGGCAGTCTCACTTTTCAAGTTCACCAACCAAGCAGGCTATCAAGGTTATTCAAACCTATCAACACCCTCAGCCACATGTGTAATAAACAAATTAAACTACCCTTACAACCCAGCACCCTCACATAATTCGCGAATCAAAATAATAAACTAACACCCATTTATATCGCAGACAGGCGTTGATTTAGCAGGAAAAACGCCAGTACAGGGCTCAGGTGCCATTTAGCGCCCCCCACCGGCAATTTGACAGACTATTAATCCGGATTTAGCCGGTTTTAAGCGGATTAGGGTGGGCTTATCTCGCTCAAAGTGGTTTAAAGCAGTGTGTTTTTGTTTTTGGTAAATTGATTTGTGGAGGTTATTGGTCATTGTTTTAACTAGATCACTGTTACTTTCAAGTAATAACTGCTGCTCGGGTCGATTCATTAGGTTAAGCTATGCTTGCCGCGGTTAGTCCGTGGATGGGTGACCATCTTTAAATGCCAAGACCCCTCCGTGCCTCGGAAAGCATGTTAATAAGATGTTGGTCCCGGCTGAAGCCCGAAAGTCTGACAACCAGTCTTATCTTACCAAGGGGTATCGTATTACCAAATAAAGAAAGAAAGAAAATACATTTATTAAGCACAGGCTAACTAAAAGGCACACAAAATAATAACAGCAGATTAAAATAACAATAATAAAAAAAAAAAATAAAAAAAAACAACATTTGCGCTAACAACAACAACTGGGTTGTGGAGGTCAGATAGGTAGTCGCTCCATGTAAAATACTGGTATTCAGCTGCATCCGGTTAGACTGGATGCTGACCACAACTTAAGTAGTAGGGAAAAAGCTAGGCAGATAATGATGACTGTTACTTTCAGTGGCTTAGTTAGTTAATTTAATTTAAGTCAGTTTTCTCATGTAAAAATACTTGTGAAGTTCCCAACTGCAATCCAAGGACTTAATATTTAGTGTTGTAAGTACAGTTTCAATACACATGTGTTTAAAAAAATCCTCATTCCCTTCCAACAGCCGCAGAAAAATAAGGTACTTACAACTCAAACCACAAAAAACAAGCAAACAAGTATTCATTAGTGTCCTAGTGAATTTATATTACCCAAACATATAAGAAAGAAGTTTTTTTATATTTCTATGATATTACCACAATAAAAAAATATATTGCATAGTTTGTTCCCCAATACCTGACCACAAATTACGAAAAAAAAGTTACAACTTTCTTTCAAGCAGTCCCGAACGAAAGAAATCGGCATAGAAATTAAAAAAAAAAACAACCTTCCCGTTCCCGCCTTTTGTCAAGGACGCGTTCATATTATATTATGAATAAATGTTTTGTCATTTCTACGTTCTCAAAGTTACCGCCATAAACTAAGGAAAATAGCTCTTTATTGCTCCATTCCGACCACTTTACAGTAGTTTTTAATTGTTATATTGCGACCGTGAGTCATCTGTATACCGCAATATTGGAAGATCTTTCTTTTGACATTTCGAGAAAATGGCGGCCGCTTTGAGGGATACCCGTCATAATTTATTTTTAGTTGTTTTATTGAATATTGTAAAAATAATTGTTAGTAAATTATTATTGGCTCGTAATATTTGTGCCCAAGTGATAATATTCTGAAGTTTCTTTACCACAAGATTAATTATTATTATTTATTTTTTAATTACTTAAGTATTTACTTATCTTCTTTTACGTATCTGTATGTCCCATTAAACCATATCAATATGTAAACTACATAGTTAATTCAAGCCTCTATTTTCAGAGGGCAGCACCCTCGCTGGATATCGTGGAAGGGTCCACAAAGGAGACAGGTTGGTTGCCCATCAACCAACCAATTATCTTGTCAGACAGATTTTAAATGAGCATTTAAAGGGAGACGTAGATTCTTCATTGAGTTTGTTACAGTCAGTCAAAAAAAAAACAGTCATCGTTACAATAAAATAATTTTCCTTGATTTCCTAAAAGTTTTCAGCCTATTATATGTCCAAATGTCTGTATAACAAGCCAAGGAAACATAATAAATGATTTTATTTCTAAACGTAAGTTTATTACAAACAATTTTACACGACAATAATATTTTTTTTTTTTAATCGGCCAAGTGCGTGTCGGACCACGCACAGTGAGGGGTTCCGTAGTTGAAAAGAAATTATCCCAAAATCCCGAATGCCAGCCGGGACAAACGGAATCTCGGTATGTAAAGATGGTCATCCGTCCACGGACCAACCCTGGCAAGCGTAGCTTAACCTGATGGATGGACCCGTGCGGCTGTTACTTAGCCACGAGTTCCTCATCCATACATTGCTAAACGTCACGGTCAATTCTCCAACTGCAATTAATTTAAGTTTGTAATTCCAAAAAACATTTTTTGATGTGATAAAATTACAAATTAACAATTTTCGGACTTTTTCCTTTACTTATGCTGTGAGACCTTGCTTTTCGCCAAATTTAATGATTCTAGGTCAACGGTAAGTACCTATAGGTTTTGATTTACTTGCGAGTATCAAAATATGTAGCACAAAAGGCTGTATTTTTTTATTGTGTCGACTTAGAAGCTTGATTTTTTTTAACCGACTTCAAAAAGGAGGAGGTTATCAATTCGTCGGGACCTTTTTTTTATGTATGTTCCCCGATTACTCGAAGATGGCTGGACCGATTTGGATTTTTTTTTGTTTTATTCGAGAGGGTATACATCACAGTTGGTCCCATATAAAATTGATTAACTTTGCTTTGGTAGTTTTTGAGTTAGCTTCAATAATACGTATTTTTTCCCACTTTTATATGGATGATGTTCTAGTTTGTTTTGCAGGTAGTGGTATTTGAATTTGTGTGGGGTAGGTACACAACTAAAAAGTGAAAAATAAAAACTTTTTTACGAAAAAAATACAACCGACTTCCAAAAACAACACTAGAAAGTGAAAAATAACTTTAATTTCGAAAGTCGGTGGCAAAAAACGAAAATACATTTAACTAGACACCGATTTCCGAAATTAAAGTTATTTTTCACTTTGTAGTGTTGTTTTCGGAAGTCGGTTGTATTTTTTTGTAAAAAAGTTTTTATTTAGAACTCCATGGGACCATTGACCTACTTTGATATTAATTTCAACTTGATACCTCCACGCGTCCGCGAGTAAAAGGGTCTTGACTCTTGACAGACTAACATACAAACAGACAGGCGGACAATGAGGTGATCCTATAAGGGTTCCTTTTTTTCCTTTTGAGGTACGGAACCCTAAAAATGGAGGTTCTGTTTTGCACCAGTTTGTATTCATGTCCACGTATGACAAAATGATATACTTAATTCATTTTTTGCTTAGTAAGTTATTAACATATTTAAGTATCGATTTAAAGCAATTTTTTTTTCACATTAAGGAACTGTCTACGTATCACACTAATATTATAAAGGCAAAAGTTTGTGAGTGTGTGTGTGTGTATGTTTGTTACTTCTCAACGCTCAAATGGCTGAACCGATTTAGATGAAATTTGGTATGCAGATAGCTTATACTCTGAATTAACACATAGGCTACTTTTTATCCTGGTCTACGCGGGTGAAACCGCGGGGCGCAGCTAGTAATCGTATAAAACAGAAAATAGACGGTGTTACTTTGGAATTTTGTTCTATCGAAAAAAAATCAAGTAGGTACCTAATAAGTACATAATCATGTTTCGGTTTTAGTACAGCAGTAGACAATATAGTCAAATAACACATATGGAAAATCCAAATGATTTAACCATAGCTATAGGCATCTGGTTTTATAAACACTTTATCAATGTATCTCCCATGACAGTTGAAAAAAAACTGTGCAAAATCTTACTCGACACCATCCCCTTATCGTGCAGGTCAGATGGGAAATGCCAATCGAACAAGTGCCACAATAGCGTAGAATTAGACACCCAATGAATACCTACACCGCTTTATATCCAATCAAAGACTAAAAAAATCCTTACCAATCTCATTGTGTTACAAATCTTCAAAACTCCTCACTACCCATATAAAATTTAGCACTGGCGACCCCACTCCGCGATAGCCATTCGTGGCAATAAAAAAGAAACGAAAAAAAAGGATTGTCTTTTGATTCCAATTTTGAATTCAATTCGCGCGGGTAGCGCTTCATGATTTTATTTTCATGAGCGTCGCGGGACCAGAGGGAGTGTGTAACGAAAATTTTAATAATAAATGAATTAAATTCTTGTTATTATATTAGTTGATATCAGCGAGGGATTATTGTTTTTATTTATGATTTGGGGCACCTCTGTTATGGATTAAAGTGATAAATATTTTGATGTAATTTGTTTGGGTTTAATGATGAAGTTATAAGGGTGGTGTTTCGAAAATAAAAGACTTTCCATGAGTATAAAACGGCATTATCCTATGCTTAATTTTGTTTCGGTTTTAGGAAGTTTTTATGCAGAGATAATAATATCAATCAATCTGCCTAGCCTTTTCCCAACTATGTTGGGGTCGGCTTCCAGTCTAACCGGATGCAGCTGAATACCATTATTTTACATGGAGCGACTGCCTATCTGACCTCCACAACCCATTAACTGGGTAATACGATGGTAATACGATACCCCTTGGTAAGACTGATTGTCAGACTTTCGGGCTTCTGACGACACGTAACGACTGTCAAAGATCCACAAATGACAGCCGGGACCAACGGCTTAACGTGCTTTCCGAGGCACGGAGGTGTCTCGGTATGTAAAGATGGTCACCCATCCACGGACCACCCCCGGCAAGCGTAGCTTAACCTGATCGACCCGTGCGGCTGTTATTACTTAGCCACGAGCTCCTTCCGAGCACGAGAGATAATAATATCATTTGTAGTAAATATTTCTTCCTTCTCATTTTGATAGCCTTTCAAATATGCTCAAAATAAGGATATTTAGCAGATAACAACTACTTATACGCTCCCTGATTTCCAAATAACGTATACCAACCGTTAAAAAAAACATAAAAACGCACTCTCATCGACTACGAACATCCAAAAACGAACCACCTCTATTTCGCAACAAAATCACACAAAATTAAAGAAAGAAAAAAAAATCGAGCGAATAACCCAACCCGCCCCTTACCTACAATAATATCCCACCCGGGCCATAACACCTTTACCCGTTTACTTTTTAATCCGGCAGGGTCGTAAACAGCCCAGGCAGGGTATCACGGATATACCGGGCCAATCATCCGGCTATCTACACTATTTTTTCCCGGGAAAATGTAGCATTGTTCCCGGGAGGTGTCCCTTAATATATGTTTTATTTGGAAACTATTGCCTCGCCGTTTTTTTATACGTGTTGGTGACATGGATTTAGGGTTTTGCGTGTATTTTTAGGGTTCCGTACCAAAATGATAAAAAGGAACCCTTATGGTGCGACTCAATCTGTCTGTCTATCCTTTTTACAATCAATTGTTTTTTGTTACCTACATGTACTACTTATTGTAACGAAGGTTTTTAGTATCAATAAAGTTATTTATTATTATTATCTTTGGCTTATCTCGGGACCCTGGGGCCCCGGTCCTTTGGAAGGCGTACGAGGGGCCGAAGCCAACTCGCAGAGGCCCCTTAGACAATTTCAAATGACGAGGAGGCACCAGCCGACGATTATCCCTGTAGGTATGCACTATGCAAGTGCACCCAAGGACAACCCCCGGTTGGTGCAGGACTATTGCAGAACATGGAAACAAAACACATTGGGCCTATGGGTTTGGGTGGCTACATGGATTGGGTACCTTGAACTATGGAAGAACTATGTCCCCTGCCTGACCAATGTTATATAATATACACAGATAAATTGGCAGGGGGTGACTTGCACACTCAATAATGGGCCCCCGGAAACGGTCGCTAGCACATAGTGACGTAGCGACAAGGGGCAACATGTCCTGAGGTGCTTGAGGAGTGGAGAGGTATTCCACGGCTCTCAGAACAATCCCAGAGCCCGGAAGATGTTCAAGATCCCTACAAGCACTTACTGGAATACTTCCTTCCTCCGAGCACGTTTGCTCTTGCGAATCTCCACTCAAGCCGGCCAATAAAGGCAAGAATGAGGTGGGAGCTCTGTTCCCGTCAGTGTTCACTCCAGCCGGCCAATAAAGGCAAGCCAGAGGTGAAGAACAAGACTTCTCCCGGGAAATAGGGTCCGTGGGGTCGCTACTGCCCAACAGCTCGCCACATGCTGCCCTGCGGGTTCACGTATCTCTCTTGGTCTGGCTCCTCACCCTAGACCTGTTTCGGCAAAGTAAACTCCATCGGCACAGACCCAGAGTTCGGAGCGCGCAAGCCCCACCACGACGTCAACGTAGAGATACGGCGGTGGGGTTATTATTATTATTATTATCCGTCTGTCATAGCTGGATATCTCAAGAATTACAAATGCTATCAACTTGAAATTTGGAACAGTTTAAGATGACGTTTGCCCAACTATTTTGCAAATTAGAAAGAATTTTTTTTTTTGCAACAGTGCCTGAAAGTGGGTCTTAAAAATTCGAAGTGGGGCTACTAGGGCATGTATGATATCATATGAAAGAGCGCTGTTTGCACATTCTCAAACATTTTTTCCTTTTTTAAGGCCGCATAGTTTTCGACTTTTGATGAAAAATGTAAAAAAATAGGTACCGTTACTTCCCCCCCTCCCCTGAAATTATTCTATGTGCTAGAAGTGTATGTACAAAAAAAAAACCGACGTCACTAAATAGCACACCATTTCAGAAATCAGAACGGAACCCTGGGAGCGCGAGTCCGACTCGCTCTTGACCGGTTTTTTTATTTTAAGCAATTTTTGGGGTATAATAGTTTAATGACATGTGAAATTACTATTTTGGAGTACTTATGTACTATATCGTTCCTTAGTACCTACCTATTTAATTGAGCTGGAAGCTCATTGGCAAGCAAAGATAATAAGTTTAATTATATCCCATTAAGTTATGATTAGATTACTTAGGTTAAGTAGAAATTCACTGAATTATTGTACGCTGAACTAGCAGAAGGATTTTCACTGATCGACCGATGCTAAATTTCATAAAGTCTACACAAGGTTTACACACCATGGAAACTCTTTGCCAGTGGGTATGCCAATCATAGACGTATAAAAAAAAGCGGACAGATTCTCGCTAGTGTCTATCGGAGTCAGCCAGCTTGCTGCTGTACTTACAGTCCTACCAACTTATCTGTGAACTGAAAGAGGACGGCACCGTCGATGCGTCGACACAAACGAATGACATGCGTCGGCACAATCGAAGACATTTCAACATTACGGCAGTAGTTCCAATTTACGCCATTTCACAGATAAGTTGGTAGGAGTGTACAGGCCGCGGCACGCACACATTCACAAATCTGTCAACCATTCGTAATAATGGTAACGTATTCGTAATATGATAAGGTATATAATAATAGGTCTTTACCTATGAAATTGCCGTTTGGTATGAAAAAATTTAAACGAATTTTGTTCATGCATTTTTTATTTGTATTAATCGAAGTAATCACCCATGCAATCAATGCATCTTTGCCAACGCAGTGGCAGTTTATTGAAGCCCTTCTTAAACAAATCAGCTGGACGGGAGGCAACAAATTCTTCAAAGGCATTTTGTACTGCCTCTCGGATATTGAATTTTTTTCCCGCCAAGAAGTTATCCAAATTCTGGAAAAAGTAGTAGTCTGTAGGCGCAAGGTCTGGTGAGTAGGGCGGATGACGGAGAGCTTCCAACCCCAGTTCTTGCAACTTGGAGACCGTCTGCTGTGCAGTATGAGGTCGCGCGTTGTCGTGCAGGAGCAGCGGAGATGAGCGATTGACCAATGCTGGTTGGAGATGTGCCAGCTTCTCCATCATTGTGTTCAGTTCTTCACAGTACACATCTGAAGTAATGCTCACCCCGTTTGGTAAGAAGCTGTGATGAATCACACCGGCGCTAGACCACCAAACAGTGACCATCACTTTTCTAGGGGTAAGTTTTCGTTTAGGGCATTGTTTAGGTGCTGAACCAGGATCCAACCAACTTGCTGAGCGCTTGCGGTTATCAAACAGAATCCATTTTTCATCGCAGGTAACAATGCGGTTCAAAATTCCTTCATTTGTGTGTCTGTTGAGCAGTGCAAGGCACGTCTCGACGCGTACTTCGCGCTGGCGATCATTGAGTTCGTGGGGCACCCATTTGTCAAGCTTTTTTACCTTGCCAATTTGACGCAAATGGACCAATATTGTTTTGACGCTAACGTCAAAAGCTGCTGCTAATTCAGCCGTAGATTGTGTATCATCGATCAGCTTCCACAATCGCCTTTAATTCGTCATTGTCGACCAAAGTCTTCGGACGACCGCGAGGTTCATTTTTCAGGGCGAAATTTCCAGAACGGAAGCGAGCAAACCAATAACAAGTGGTGCGTTGGTTTGTAGTGTTAGCTCCGTAAACGTCGATGATGTTGCGTGCCGCTTGTGCCGCGTTGCTGCCACGACGGTACTCATATTCCATAATTACACGAATTTTTAACGTATCCATGATGACGAAAAATATTGAAATGCGATGAAAATGTAACACTAATCAATAAACAAATGACTACTTTTGGAAAAAAAAATCCATGTTTTTAAAATAAAATTAATTTGAAATTAGAATTCTTAGCCAAACAAAAATTATTTTGATTTGAAATGGCCAGTACTGCAGAACGGCAATTTCATAGGTACAAGTAGCATTTTGTTCTCTTTAATAGTTCACATTTAGTTCACCGGTGATCTCTAAGTATTAACATTGGTCACACACGGTTCATTGGCTGTATTAAAGTGAACAAATTCACACATACCTGTATAAGGCATGTATAGAAGTTCAAAAATCGCCTATTATGTAACTATTGGTGTTATAATAGGATAACATTAACCTTCAAGTCAGCTTTCATTTTAAAAGCCGAACAAGAGCAATTTAAGAGTGAATAAATACGGCACGGGCTATTTAAAGGTCCACGTAAACGGTGTTATATTGCTGGCATTTTAATACAACAAATGTGAACATAAATGCAGCCAAAAGCTGTTATATTTACTTTTTGTGGAGCGTTATTCAGCTTGTAGCTACAAGCGGGTCTAGTTTCTGATATATTAATCAGCCTATAAATTATTCTTTAAAAGAGCGTTTAATGAGTTCACATGTACGTGTGAAGTATATTAAAAGCACCACTATTGATATCTAGTAACACTGACAGCTGTTTATTTGTTCACGAGTAGAACATTGTTATCCTCTGAGCTAAATAATTATGTGAACGTGGTTTTCTTTAACACTTGGACGACTAATAACACGTAATAACCCAAAATAATAAAAATGCATAAAACCAATTGGAAAAAGAGAGTGAGGACCGGTGGATTCAGAAGAAAAATCTTAAAAGAATATTTACAGATAGTGAGACCAAATAATCAATCTAATGAACACATTGAACAGCTTCCTGTTAGTACTACGACGACATATAATTATGGTTCCGTACATAATACAGAGGTAAAAGTGCCTGAAGCTGAGACCAGCAATACGGTTTCAAGCGTGAGTCCAAACTTAATTTATGACGGTTCCGTACACAACATAGAAGAAACTGAATGTGGTGATTTCAGTTCTAGTGAAAGTGAATATGAATGCGATTTTGAAAAACATGTATCTTTTCGTGAAAAATTAAGAATATGGGCTATAAAAAATAATATATGTCATTGCGCTCTAAATGAATTATCAGTCATCATTAACGAACTGATCCCAAAAATACTACCAAAAGATTCTAGAACAATTTTACGTACTCCTGAACAAGTTACTATTAAAAATATTGAAGGCGGTCAATACTGGCATAATGGAATAGCAAAACCACTTGAAAATTTATTACAAAATTGGATTGATGTTCCAGATACAATTTCAATTAACATAAATGTGGATGGTTTGCCTATATTCAAAAGTTCTTCTAATGAATTTTGGCCTATATTGTGTAACATCTTTGAAAATCCTAGAATAAGGCCTTTTGTAGTTGGAATATACTTTGGAAAAGGAAAACCAAGAAACCAGTATCCGTTTGTTACCAGAACCAATAAAATAAATATAATACATTATGAAGATTTCAAAATTTCAACCAAAAAAAAAGACAGTTATGTACTAACAAGAAGAATAGAGGTTGTTAAAATTATCTACATAGCAAATGACCAGAATAAGATTTCAATGAGAGGTATTAGAATAAATAACACAGAAGACGTTTTTACATATCCAATAAAATCGTCTCATCTTGCCATATACAAGTCAAGAACTCAGGATAATAGTAAACGTGCTTACATTGTTTTAGAACCCAAGGATATTAAATGTAAATTAGTGTGCATTGAATACAAGGAATTCCAATACTTCATACCTTTGTTACATACATTTAAATAATAAATAATACAACTACAAATGTTTGATAATTTTTATTTTTAAATCACATAACAAAACGTAAACTTTCAGTCTCTTACATCTTGTACTTATTTATTTAAATTCACAACTCCATTAAGATCTTTTTGAAACGGATCGAAAATCTTAAAAATAGCGAGGATTTTTACAATACTTTGGATTTTGTTTGTTTTTCATATAATTATATCAATAAAGACGTCTCCATAAAGTTTTTTATCGCTATCTGTTTCTAAAAGATCTTTAGAGTAAAAAAATAACTCCTATTATAATTTCAAATCAGTCTTATCAGTTTTATACAGGTAGGTCTTCAACATCAAGGCACTTACAGTTTAATATTAATTCTTAATTTTAATAAATTTTGTTTTTCAAAATAAAACAATCCGAAAATTAGTCTCAATAAAAACATTTGACAGTTAAATGAAAAGAAAAAAAAAAACAACAAAAAATTAATAAAATAGTCGTTTCAACAAAAGTTATCACTTTTATTGAAACGACTATGTTCATAAATACACACGCACTATGAAATAGGTACCTATTTCGTGTCTTAACAAGATTAATGTCATCATCAAAACCAGTCAAGTCAATTGACTTGACTGGTTTAATGATGACATTAATCTAACTGAATTTAGTTATCATCCGAAGTAAAACAAAAATCCTCATTCTGCTAGGGGGGGGGGGGGGGGGGGGGGGGCTCTGATAAGTAGTGAGGATTTGTGTTTTTAACACACTCACTGCTTATCAGAGTCTTCTTCAATATTTTCTACCACATCTATTTGATCGTTTCGAGAGTCGTGATTGTTCATTACTTTAAAAACTTTGCTTGTGGAAACTTTCGGTTCGTTATTTTTAATTGTGGAATTCTGGCTTTTAGGTTTAGTTTTTCGAGAGCGTTTTGTTGAAGATCTTAAGTCTTTCATTGACTTTCTTTTGACAGCATTTTTCAGACACATTTTAAAAAACATTTCAGTCTGTCCCATGGTAAATGTAGGATCCCATGAACGTATCATGTCACAAAAGAACTGAATAAAGTTTTTAAAATTTTTTAACGGGATTTTTGAAAAATTTCCACGACTTGCTCCAGACCAAGAACAATTACACAGAAACTCGCGTGAAATTAATGAGTCGAGCAATTTGTAAGCAAATGTTGTGCCATTGCCTTCACGGGGTTGACACAAAAATGATAGCTGTTTTTTAAGTTTTGATCTCTCAGCTTTATACATTAGATTATTTTCTAAAATTTCAAGATCTTGTTTCTTGTCAATTTGTTCGAGACGGAACGGCCCATTATCGTCTGGGTTAGCGTCTTTTAATAAAGTAACGGCCACTGGTTGTTGGTAAATTTTCTCCATAATTGTTGCTAAGCCCTCGTTGAGTTGCACAGACAACATCGCCACCTTCTGGGTGAGTTTTTGGATATTTTCAACAATATTGTTGAGTGTTTTTTCCTGGTTATCAATTTTTTGTAATAATAGGTTTAGATTACCAATAAGTTGATCACAGTCGAGCGTAGGTAACAATTTTAAAGTTTCATCCGTTATCATGTCATTGTTGGCTTGAAAAGATAGATCCACATTATTGTCATTATGCGTCTAAAAAACAAAAAACAAACAAAAATTACAAAAATGAACTGACAAAATGGCGAGATAAAACGAAACACATGCGCCGCTAAGGCTGTATTTTTCAAGTCAATATCTCAAGTTTATAAGTATTTCATGATGTATGCAGTATGCGGATCCCTAAAATTTAGTATTCTAAAAAATCTAAAAAGGTATTCACGTGAACCATTGAAGAACTGCTTACCCGCCCAGGGCTGAATATGAGCTTATCGAGCTTATGTTGTACAGAAAATGACATTAAGATGCTACACAATGTGAACCTTTCTAGAGCTCACGACATTATAATGGTACACATGTGAGACTTTAAAGAGTTCACAACTATAATTTAGAGTTACAATGGTTCACTGTAGCTGGAGACAATGTCCACCATTTTCTTCACTCATAACCTATAATATTTCTAAATTAATTACGATTTTATCACATACTACGGAGTTTTTGTGATTAATTTTGTGGTTAATGTTCAAATAAAAAAACCATAGACTGATTTTAATGCCATAAAAACACAACCATCAAAAATTGAAATGTTCGCCTCTGCTTATTTAGAATTATTTTTTTGATAAAACGGCATTATTCCCGAGGCGCGTGAAAATTTTAACTCTAAAAATGTATATACTTTACAATAAATTTACATTACCCATAGTTTTAACACAATAGAATATAATAAACACAGAGTACTTACCGTAATAATAAAGTCATATTAAAAAATATGGCTGTTTATAGACACTCACGGGCGACATACGTAATATTTATTACAAATTAGTGTAGTACTCAGTTGATAATTTGAAGAAAAAGCGGCCGCTACTAGTTTTTAGGGTACACTTGTGAGCTTAATATGAGATAGAGGCTGTATAATTGTTCACTCGTTACTTCTTATAACTCTCTTGTCTGTATGAAGAACCACATGGAATCATATATGATGCCGTTGATCAGCTTTAAGACCACAGGTTCTCTCTTAAACTGCCGTTAAAGTGCTGCTATTCAGCTACTGTGTACCATTTGTGAACTTAAGGCTGCATAATTTGTGCCCAAACCGGTGGTATAAGGACTGTATAGCGTGCTATACAGCCCTCATACAGCTTACTTAGACAGCTTAAAGAATAAATGTGTACCATTAGTCAACCGTTATAGAACCCCTAATGCTACTTGGGTAAGACCTATTATTATTGAAGCTAACTCAAAAACTACCCAAGCAAAGTTAATCAATTTTATATGGGTGTATTGTTTCTAATATGTATTGTTTCCCCACTTTTATATGGATGATGTTCTAGTTTGTTTTGCAGATAGTGGTATTAGAATTTGTGTGGGGTAGGTCCACAACTAAAAAGTGAAAAATAAAAACTTTTTTACCAAAAAATACAACCGACTTCCAAAAACAACACTACAAAGTGAAAAATAACTTTAATTTCGGAAGTCGGTGGCAAAAAATGTAAATACATTTAACACCGACACCGACACCGACTTCCGAAATTAAAGTTATTTTTCACTTTGTAGTGTTGTTTTTGGAAGTCGGTTGTATTTTTTTGTAAAAAAGTTTTTTTTTATACGTCTATGGTTGTTAATACATCTTTAACTTGGGCACGTAACCAAATTTAACCCTACCAATCAATGATGATACCTTGATGACGTTACCTTTTTACGTCATTCATACCAATAGTAAAATAAAGTAAGGTTAGAACTTTATGCTAAATTTGTTATACCTACATGTAGTAAGTAGGTAAACCTATTTTTATCAAATCCTCCGTAAAAGATACTTTTTGTCAGGCGCAACCTGTCTAAATTTTCACAAGTGAGTTGCCTGCGTAGAACCGGTATGCTACAATTGGTTCCAAATAAAACTGCATTATTTCGGAAAAGCATAGGTATTTGCAATTGCCCCAAAGGTTTATAATAAACTACGAAAGTATATCAATCAGCAGATACCATTAATGTATTTAAAAAGAGGTTATTTCTATTTCTTATCGAGAAGACATATTACTCATATTATTCTCTTAGTGGTTCATGTGAACCATATTTCAAAGAATTTAAAATATTGACCTTTCCTGCAATTTACATTTATGAAGTAGCCGTATTTATAAAAACAAATGAAAATCTATTTGATAAACTTAAATCGAACAGACATATGTTAAAAATTTCTAATGTACTTACCACATAAATCGGCTCTATTTAACAAAAGCTTCTTTGGCATTGCATCGAAAATATACAACAAAATACCCATTGACATTCTGAGCACTAAGGAACTTCCAGTATTTAAAAATAAATTACGAAACTTTTTAATTGATAAAGCATAACTACACGATCCGGGATTTCTTGAATTATTCATTTTATTGTTGACCATGACCATTTCATTGTATTTTGATATTTATATTAGCTACCTAAATTTGACATGTAAAATAATTTTAAATTCAATGCCAATACTTAATTATTGTATGCCTATTTTAGGCAGGACATATTGAAACTTTAATTTATTATTAAGACCTGAACCATATGCCCACAATAAAGATATTTTGAATTTTTGAATTTTGAATTTTACTCTACTGAGGAATTCACGAATATAGTAGGTATATTTTTATTTTTATGTGTGATTATAATAATGGGACTATTATGTATATGTTGACTGACATTTTAATTGTGTAATTGTAATGCTTTTATCTGACGTTTCCTTCTGTTTATTTTAATTGTAATTATGATTATTATTGATATAATTAATTTAACACCTACTATTTGTACATCATTAAGTGGTAGGACATAGTGATCATAACTTGACTGTAACACCTATTGTATCAATCTAGCGGATTTTCAACGGTTTTAGCCCAAAAATAATCCGTTTTAGCCACCAAAATGAATCTAGCTACTTCTGGATACTTTTTAGATTATTACTATATATCTACTTCTATTACTGTTTTGCCATCTGAAGGTTTAACCAAACTCACAAGAACGGTCAAACCACTAAAACCAACTGAAATATCATCCACATCCATCTGCCTAGCCTTATCCATTAACAAAGAGATTCCAGAAGACATTGTAAACTTTCAAATTGATTTTTAATATTTTACTAAAAAAATTATAATTTTAATGTTTAAATTATAAACTTGTAACCAGTTTCTAACAACACTATTAAATCCACTTATCATATTATATTAATAGCACAAAGTAAGCCAAAAATACTTTAGCCACTTTTAGCGGAATTTCGAAAGTAATTTATTTACAAAACTAGCAACTTCTTTCTTTGATGTAGCCACAAACTAGATGGTCCTAACGGCAACACTGATTGTAACCTATGTTCACAAATAAATAAATTGAAATTGAAATTGATACGTAAATAAATGGTAGCAAAAACCCGTCAAATGAAGAATATCACAAATGGTGGAAAACATCACACCATTGCGACTACCATGTAGGTACGAAGTAAAAACCGCCCTTACTAAGTGTAAAACTTTTCCATTTTACATTTCTTCGTGCGGAACTAAAGTAATTCGTCACCGCTGTGCGCAATAAATGTCTCAATACAAAACAAACAAGATTATTTACACATTAGAACGGCCGAAACTAATCATTTGCTACTGGTAGCAAAATAAACAAGCATTACTCAGCGGGGAACGGCCTATTATTGTACACCGACCTTTTTTCAAGAATTATAAACCATAATTTGTGAACGCAACCATAAACTTTGCTTCACGAGATGTCAAAATGTTTCCCGCGTTTTTTGTTTTTTTCGAAGGCCGCATTGTTTTTAAATCTATTATGCCAGAGGGCCAGAGGCTGTAAAAGTATTGAAAGAAATAGTTTTCGGGTGAAATTGTTACAATTTCTTTCCGATGCGTTGTAAAAGTTGTTGGTTGTATGAACTCGTAATTATGCGTTTAGTGTGACAACTTTTTACTTATTTCGGAAGGTGACTTGGGCTTAGTGTTTTATTTCTTGTGGGGCAACACAATGGCTATCATAAGTAAAATTAGTATCGCCAATCCGCCTAGCCTTTTCCCAACTATGTTGGGGTCGGCTTCCAGTATAACCCGATGCAGATTATATTACATGAAGTGACTGCCTATCTAACCTCCACAACCCAGTTACTGGGTAACACGATTACCCCTTGGTAAGACTGGTTGTCTGACTTTCGGGCTTCTGACGACCCGTAACGACTGTCAAAGATCCAAGAATGACAGCCGAGACCAACGGTTTAGCGTGCTTTCCAAGGCACGGAGGGGTCTGTATGTGAAGATGGTTACCCATCTACGGGTTGACCGCGGCAAGCGTAGCTTAACCGGATCGATCGACCCATTTGGCTTTTATTACTTAGCCACGAGCCCCTCAATTAAAATTAGTATCGCATGAACCGAAAAATAATTGAGATCTTTTGCATTTTTCATTCAAATTAGGTCCAATCCAATAGATAGGAAGAAGGTTGTAAACATTCGCAACAAACAGCGATGAAAACCTAAAATATTTTGGCGCCAACCAGTTTCTTGCAAACATTTAACCCGTCGCCGTCGGCGAATTCCACATTCAAAATTCCCTTCAAAATCTGTCATTTAGCCAAACAAATAGTCGGCCATTTTGCGTCGATTTCGCGCCAAAATGTACGTCACAAAAGCGTTCGGATACAGACGCTGAATAAACTGTTATCATTGTCGGTGAACTGGCGGTGGAAGCGACTGTTTTATTATACACCGGTTAAGTCTAAACAGAAAGGGGATGTAACTTGGTAAGCGAAATGGAAAATTGCGAAATATAGCCTTATAATGAATGAAAAATGAATTAATGTGAATTTTCTATGCCACATAGCAGGAAAACAGCACCCTAATTGCGTAAACAATGACAATCTGATTTTAAAGCCGTTAAATTATTTTAAATTCGAAAAATTTGTCTGCTCAACAACCTAATAACGCAATGAATGTTGTTGAACTGTCAAAATGAAACCCATTCCTACTGTAAATGTGTTACGCAATTACACACCATTCTTCATGCAATTTCAACAAGGACTAATATAATAATTACCTCCTTGATCATCATTCTCCTGCCCTTATCACATTGTATAAATTATTGTATTTGTATTGGTATTGATTGATATTTGTGCAAAATAAACGATTTTTCTTTCTTTTTCTTTCTTTAAATTGGGGTCGGCGCAACATGTCCTTTTTTTCCATACTTCTCTATTAGTCGTCATCTCGGTAGTCATCCCCTTTCTAGCCATGGCATCTTTGACACAATCCATCCATCGTTTCTTTGGTCTTCCCATACTCTTATAGCCATCGACATTCATACTCAAAACTTTCCTCACAACATTTTCCTCACTCCTCCGCATCACATGACAACCGATTTCCGCACAAGTTTTCAGTCACCGGTGCTACTTTCAAACTTCCTCTTATGTTATTCTATCCATTCTCATCTCTGCTGCATGCAATCCCCTTTGTGTCTTTTACCTCTTTACCTCCTTGATCACAAGCGAAAAATAGGGGAAGTCTAAGTCTAGTATTTTTTATTGGACCTGTCGATCTATTGTGGAAAAATCTTACCGTGCAAACGTGAAGTGAGCTATCAATAGTGTCAATCCCTAGCTACAGGTGGAATGGAATGACAGCTCACTTCACCTCAGTTTTCACAGTGAGATTTTTACAGAAAAGACAGGCTGCTAACTTAACTGAGCTTAGGTAAGTGTAATGGAGTTTCAGGTCTTATAGATTACCTACTAGTACATATACTATAAACTTTACTTTACTTTTTACTTTACTTTACTAGTTTTTGCCCGCGTCTTCGCTCTCGTTAATTTAGAATTGGACAATCTCTCTGCTTGTAATAATACAGGGTGTTTGGTGCATCGTTTGCCAAATTGAATTGGCCGAAAGAAGAGGTCATTTGCTATCGCTTCAGGCTCAAGTACTCATTTTTGGCCACACCGGTTTTTTTATTACAACTTTCTAATTTTTATTTTGAAAAAATCCAAAACTCAGCATTAAAGCTTAAATTAAAAAAAAGTTTTAAGTGTAGTCGTCAAATTTCATTTTTATTTACATATGTACTGTTGTATGGCTCTATCAAATTTAAAATTACTTGCCAGTTACATCTAGTTTTTTTTTAATAAATCACAAAGTTTTTGGAAAAATAAAAAATGAACTTAAAACTCAACTTTAAATAGCTATAAAAAAAAAACTAAAAGCGATCGGGATCTTCGAATTATTTTAAAAAGTTCTCTAGTCTATCCCCTTTCCAACGGTATGCAATGTGTTAAAAAACTCTTTTAATATCTTTAATAATTAGCTAAATGTGTAGTCGAGACACATCAGGCTGATATTGGATATTACGTTTAAAACACTAGTTTTCGCATAAATTACATGCTATTAGTAGATAGATACTGTTATCTCACGTCTTACGTAGTCTCTTATCTCGTTCTTACATAGGGAACTTTCCTCGAAATTGAAAAAAAAATACATTATTACAAAAATAATCATTTATTAATAAGTAATTTAATTACATACTAATCTTACAAGTCTTGTTCAAACTGTCTACCACTATTGCGTATGCACGCGCGACATCTTCGTCTTATCTCAACTGTAGTGGTGCGTAAACGCATTTCTGCTTTGATCGTCATGAAAGCCGCCTCAATGCGTTGGACTAAATCATCTCTTGTCTCAACTTCCGTGGCGTAGACGAGTTCTTTGGCCCGTCCCCAGACGTAAAAATCCAACGGAGTTAAGTCTGGAGAACGTGGAGGCCAAGGAATAGGGCCATCCCTCCCAATCCATGAGTCCGGGAATGCATCATTCAAGTACTCCCTGACGGTTATTCTCCAATGAGCGGGACAACCGTCATGTTGGAAAACAAAAGACCTGTCTTCACAAATTCTAATTCTTGTAAGATTAGTATGTAATTAAATTACTTATTAATAAATGATTATTTTTGTAATAATGTATTTTTTTTTCAATTTCGAGGAAAGTTCCCTATGTAAGAACGAGATAAGAGACTACGTAAGACGTGAGATAACAGTATCTACCTACTAATAGCATGTAATTTATGCGAAAACTAGTGTTTTAAACGTAATATCCAATATCAGCCTGATGTGTCTCGACTACACATTTAGCTAATTATTAAAGATATTAAAAGAGTTTTTTAACACATTACATACCGTTGGAAAGGGGATAGACTAGAGAACTTTTTAAAATAATTCGAAGATCCCGATCGCTTTTAGTTTTTTTTTTATAGCTATTTAAAGTTGAGTTTTAAGTTCATTTTTTATTTTTCCAAAAACTTTGTGATTTATTAAAAAAAAACTAGATGTAACTGGCAAGTAATTTTAAATTTGATAGAGCCATACAACAGTACATATGTAAATAAAAATGAAATTTGACGACTACACTTAAAACTTTTTTTTAATTTAAGCTTTAATGCTGAGTTTTGGATTTTTTCAAAATAAAAATTAGAAAGTTGTAATAAAAAAACCGGTGTGGCCAAAAATAAGTACTTGAGCCTGAAGCGATAGCAAATGACCTCTTCTTTCGGCCAATTCAATTTGGCAAACGATGCACCAAACACCCTGTATAATTCAATCATGATTCGAAAGAAGAAAGAGTGGCGCCATCTATTATCATAAGAAAGTTATTGCCGTTTTCCTCGGGAACAGTACTTTTTATCGGGATGAAAGGTACCCACCCCATGTCCGTTTCTGTACACCTGACAACGTAAAAATTTCATGGATGTTCGGCTCAGTGGTTTAAGCGTGAAACAAATAAACTTACTTAGGTACCTACGTATTTATAATATTAGTTAGGAGTTAGGAATTTAGGATTAGGATAGTTAGGATGCATTGAAAATTATTTTTTTAACCGACTTCAAAAAGGAGGAGGTTCTCAATTCGTCGGAACCTTTTTTTTTATGTATGTTCCCCGATTACTCGAAGATGGCTGGACCGATTTCTTTTTTTTTTGTTTTATTCGAGAGGGTATACATCAAAGTTGGTCCCATATAAAATTGATTAACTTTGCTTTGGTAGTTTTTGAGTTAGCTTCAATAATAGGTATTTTTTCCCCACTTTTATATGGATGATGTTCTAGTTTGTTTTGCAGATAGTGGTATTAGAATTTGTGTGGGGTAGGTACAGAACTAAAAAGTGAAAAATAAAAACTTTTTTACAAAAAAATACAACCGACTTCCAAAAACAACACTACAAAGTGAAAAATAACTTTAATTTCGGAAGTCGGTGGCAAAAAACAAAAATACATTTAACTAGACACCGACTTACGAAATTAAAGTTATTTTTCACTTTGTAGTGTTGTTTTTGGAAGTCGGTTGTATTTTTTTGTAATAAAATTTTTTTTAATATTATTTTAGGATTTTTGTCGGTTAGGGAACTTACGAGACATCTTGCTATGTGCAGACTTTGAGAATTTTATAGAGTTGACATACTTTACATCTCGCCTGTAATCTCCGGGTTAAGTAGAGGTGTAAGTACCTAGTACTATTGTAAACCCATATTTCGCCAGATAAGTCTAAGTTCCATGTAATAGGGGGCGAACCTATTGCCAGCAACCAGGCATGTTTAAATCCAGACTCCGAATTGCTAATCAAAAATTTCTGCTGGAAAAATCCAATCCTAACACTTTGCCTGACCCGGGAATCGAACCCAGGACGTCATGCTGAGCAGTAGCGCTTGCGACCACTAGACCAACGGGGCAGCCTATAAAGTTTAATTTCAACTTAATTTTAAAATAATAAAACGCGAAACGTAAACAGTTACACTGTATCGCTCCTACCGCTGCTGCACGCCGAATAAAAGCGGGAAAATTACTTCACCAACACCCATACATGAAACATCCTAACCACCACCTATTTACCTCTCCCTCCCACGCGCTTTTCCGTCTACCTCTATCCCGTTCCCACCTACAGGGGAAAAGCAAGCGAGCTAAGCTTTTCCGACTACAAAATACATTCATGAATCGCTTCGGCTTCCATGATGGCTGATTATACAATGCAATAAGGTCCGGAATCCCGTGAACACTTTTCCTCTAGCTCGTACGGGCAAATGCTCAGGGACTTTCAGCACGGATTGCTGGAGCAAAACGGGCCTTTATCTACGTCCCGCCATTGGCTGTTTCAAAAAAAGTCCGCAGTCTGTGATTGGCCAAAACAAATTGTAAGCGGCGCGTTCTTTATTACTGCGTTATTTGAAAGGTCTTAAGTGCCAACGTAGTTTATGAGAGAATAGTCGTAAGTTCAGTACTAATAGGTGGTGCTTACGGCTTTTTGGTGCTGAGGCGAGGAACGACATACGAGTTTGAATTAAGAAGCGGAATGAAATTGCAATATTAGAACAATTATACGAGTTTTTCTTTTTTGCAGAGTTGTTACGATATTAGAGTTGGCATTAATTTTTTTTTTTTTTTTGTTTGTTTTAACAATTAAGACTGAATACCAAGGGGAATCGTGTTACCCAGTAACTGGGACGTGGAGGTCAGATGGCTCCATGCAAAATACTGTTATCCAGCTGCATCTGCACCCTAATTGCGTAAAACACTATCAATCGGAATCGGTTTCATTTTGATAGTTCAACAACATTCATTGCGTTATTTACGGTTTTGAGAAAACAATTTTTTCGAAAATTTATGAACCAATGGATTAGCAGTTTGCTTCAAAATGATTCAGATTCCGATCGATACTGTATTACAGATGGTCCTTGGGTATCAACTTTTTGCACTATGCAATATCCCTGTACTTAATGCATAGTCAAAGGGATAATCGTCGATGGGCGCCTCATTCCATCTAAAGTGCCTCGCAGGCATCTGCGAGTTGGTATTAGACTCCTTATACGCCTTCCGCAGGTCCAGGACCCCATAGTCCCGAGTAACGTAAAAACACTTATTTAAAAATAATAATAAACATAAATAAACAAAAAGTAGGTGATGAACTGAAGTTGCAGTGGGCTGGCCATGTTTGTCGAAGGACCGACGGCCGGTGAGCAGACGAGTCCTAGAGTGGAGACCGCGTATCCGCAAGCGTGTGTGGGACGCCCCCCCCCCCATGCCCCCCCAGCTACACGAACCGAAGACCGCTGGGACAGACTGGATGCGGAAGGCGGAGGACAGGGTGTTGTGGCGCAGCCTGGGAGAGGCCTATGTGCAGCAGTGGACTGCGACAGGCTGAGTTGATTGATTGAGGTGATGAACTGATGATTCGTAAAACCATATTACCATATTACCCTTAAGTATTGAAAACAACATAGTCCATCTCTCTGTGGAATGCGCTCCCTCAGGAAATCAGGATGGTAACCAACCGATTATCCTTTAAAGTTAAAGTTCGTGAGCACATTCGCAAGAAGTTGGCAGTATCATCACAACGGTAATGTTTTTCCCATTGTTTGTCTTATTTGCTTTAGTTTATTCGTGTATTAGTGTATATTTATTTGTGCTTATATTTATATATAATTAGGTATACATTGCTATATTTATAGTTTGTAATAGGTCTATGAGTATCTTTATATTTGAATAAATATTTATTCCTTAATTTTTCATCATTGCACCTGCCACGGTTTGTCTCTGCATCACCCAAAGGTTGACTGGTAGAAAATGCCCATGGCATTAAGTCCGCCTCTGTACATTTGTGTGCTTGAAGTATTAAATAAATAAATAAACATAACCATCACTTATTACAGTCATTATTCTCCTGCCGCTGACGAGAATGGATAAAGTGAGAAATGAGTATATAAGAGGAAGTTTGAAAGTGGCGCCAGTGACAGAAAAGTTGAAAGGAAATCATTTGGCTTGGTATGGGCATGTAATGAGGAGAGACGAAACGCATGTGACTAAAAGAGTGATGAATATACATGTTGATGAATGGAGAGGCAGAGGAAGGCCAAAGAAAAGATGGATGGATTGTGTGAGGAATGATATGAAAGAGAAGGGAGTGAATGATAGCGTTACGGTTGACAGGGGAGAATGGAAGAAGAAAACGTGTTGCGCCGACCCCAAGTAATATGGGATAAGGGCAGGAAGATGATGATTCTCCTGCCGCTATCCCAATCCATATGGGGTCGGCGCAAATGTCCCTTTCTTCCATACATCTCTATTAGTCGTCATCTCGGTAATCCACTTCTTCCCCTACTCATAAAGGCTAATAGCCATCGACATTCATACTCAAAACATTCCTGACGAAATTTGCCTCACTCCTCCACATCACATGCCCATACCAAGATCACCAATTTCCACACAACTTTTCAGTCACCGGTGACACTCACTTAGTACCGTAGCAAAACTAATTCCTAGCTACCGGACACTGATCGACGCTGAGTTTGGACCCCCGCAGTGCTGACGACAAAACTTTACTCCTAATAATAGGTTGGTACGGTCAGCAACAGAAGTAGATTCCTTTCATATATAATAGATTACCAATACATTTAAAAGACTTACCCATCACCGAATTATAAAAAACAGTTAACAAAACTGTTGTTAGGCAAATGTCTCGCTTAAAGATTTTTTTGATGATAAAAAGTTTCTGCTAATTGGATTCTTGATATAAAATTATAATTATTTTTATGACATTTCTATAGTAGATAAGTGCCTAATTCCAAATTATATGTGTGGTAATATTTTATTTTTTATTATTAGTTTTAGCAATAACAGTGTAATTTTTATATATATATTTTTTTTTTAATACGACGATATGATGATTATTTTATGCTTTAAATAAGCGAAAAATGTTAAATGTAATTCTAAGTCATTATGTTGTCTCAATTGTATAGAAATGTTATTTAAATGTTAACGTAGCAATTAAGCAATGATTAAATTAATTAAGTAATTTTGCATGCCGTTAGGCAAAATGTATCGGGACTCTCCATAAATTTATACCATATTTGTTACCTACATTATTGGCAAATAAATGATTTCTATTTCTATTTCTACTATTAATTTTACATGTGAAATTAATAGACCCTAAATTATTATTAAACTACTTTTCAGTATTTTAGGTAATAGGTAAGAGTTTTTATCATCGGAATTTAACAACTGTCCATATTTTTATTTCGCTTGTACCTACAAAAACTGTTTTAAAGAAAACTGAAGTGTTAATCGACTTTTGTTGCTGACTGTACTACTTATTTTTAAGGACATAGTCTATTACAAGCGTGACTAAATTAGTGTAGTTTTGTTTTAAATTTAGAATAAGATCCATCGTACACGATGCTACTCAAAAAAACTTTTTTACAAAAAAAATACAACCGACTTCCAAAAACAACTACAAAGTGAAAAATAACTTTAATTTCGGAAGTCGGTGTCTAGTTAAATGTATTTTCGTTTTTTGCCACCGACTTCCGCAATTAAAGTTATTTTTCACTTTGTAGTTGTTTTTGGAAGTCGGTTGTATTTTTTTTGTAAAAAAGTTTTTATTTTTCACTTTTTAGTTGTGGAACCTACCCCACACAAATTCTAATACCACTACCTGCAAAACAAACTAGAACATCATCCATATAAAAGTGGGGAAAAAATACGTATTATTGAAGCTAACTCAAAAACTACCCAAGCAAAGTTAATCAATTTTATATGGGACCAACTGTGATGTATACCCTCTTGAATAAAACAAAAACAATCCAAATCGGTCCAGCCATCTTCGAGTAATCGGGGAACATACATAAAAAAAAAAAAAAAAAAAAAGGTTCCGACGAATTGATAACCTCCTCCTTTTTGAAGTCGGTTAAAAATAACTTGTTACAAATGTAATTTAACGCGTTAAGACGATACCAAAATAAATTGGGGGATTTTTCGTAACCTTTCACTATTGCAGCATGTACCTATGGATTTAATTTTTAAATACACGTTTATTCACTATTTGATTAATACTCGAACTGAAGGAAAACACAATTGGGTTAAACCAATACTTTTTCATATTTTTTTCTGTAATTCTAAAATCCTAAGTAATTTCATTGCAAAATTGCATTTAAATGTACGTATTAGGTAATTCAAAACTCTGGCTGAAAATCTAGATAGGTTAATTTATTTTTAAACAATTTTCAATTGGTTTGGCGCTTTTATTTTGGTTCCAGCGCATTGTTGCGCTCTCTTTTTTTCGCACGTGGAAGTAATTGACTCTGTCACTTTCTTATTCCCGCAAAGTTCGCTTTTTACATATCGAAGCGTGGTTTAGCTCGGTGAGTAAGTAAAATGACGTTATGACTCTCTAGTTTGACGCGTGAGATAGAGGCTCTCACGCGCACCGGAACTAAATGCGCTTCGTTTTAAATGTTATGACGAAAAGCTTTGCTTAGTAAGTTCTTAACATATTTAAATACGTTCAATTTCAAGCAATTTTTTTTATTTTTTTTATGCTAACATAAAAATAATCATGAGCTTTGGAACCCAACCCGTAGAAGAAGAAATAAAACTTAAGTATACCTACCATAATCATAATCATAAACTTTATTTGTGAAACATAGGTGGGTATACATATAAAATAGTACGCTATGTTTTGTCTTAAGACATACAAATATGCCAAATGAGCCTTAGAATTTAATAGAACAATAGGGCAATCCAACTTCAGCCTAATTCAAATTCATTTATTTGCCTAGAATGTAGGTTTACAATGTAGATCTTAAAACTATAATGGCTCCTTTACATTCTACCATTAAATTATGGTTATTATTACGACACTAAAGCACAGATTAATACAGATGGGACACTCCGCAGTTTAGGTATGAAGCTACAAGTACGCGGCGGGCTCATCTCACTGGGTCAATTCAGTGTGGGCTGCCGCGCACCGGCCGGCTCGCACGTTAGTTTGATACTCACTCACGCGCCGCATTGTAAAAGAAGACAACCCTAACGAGTCAGAAGGTATAAGAGTTACGCGATAGAAAGAGAGGCAGCTTATAGGTGAATATAACTAAATAAATAAAATAAATAAATAATAAGTTTATTAGTAACAATTTTTAGGTATTAAACATAACAATAGACACGAAGATATTTTACTTTTGCAGCTAGCAAAAGTAAAATACTGTGGCGCAGCTATCAACGCCCAACACAAAGTACAAGGAAGACATTTTTGTTCCTTACTTTCACATCTTTAATGAACTCTTAATAAATTAAAAATTACAAAAGAAAAAATCATTATAAGTTTTAAAGTACCTACCCAGTGATGTGGAGTGGAAGTGAGGTTGAGTGTTTGTGTATGTGTGTGTGTGTGGGGGTGTTGTCTGTGTAAGCTGTGCAATTTGTGTATTATTATGAGAGACCGCTCTAGCGTGAGAATTTGTTTATGATGATGATGAACTGTAGGTAATGAAGCGTTGTGCGACCTGAATTGCACTTTATTGTGTCGTAGCAAGAGTAGATTTTTATTTAAATGATTTTGCGGAGTGTCCCATCTGTATTAATCTGTGACTAAAGATCACTTTTATTTTGACAGACTTGTCAGTGGCAGCAATCCAATAGCAACCTTATTGTAATGAAACTAAAGACCACTGTCATTTTGACAGAGATGCAAGATCGAAGGTAAAATAACTGAACGGTCTGGAACTCTGGACATAGGTATTTAAGTATTACTTTTGAGCACGAAATAGATGAAAAAGGTTATTTCTTTTCCGGTCTTTTGAGCTTGTATTTTTAGGGTTCCGTACCAAAATAGTAAAAAGGAACCCTTATGGTGCGACTGAGTCTATCTGTCTATCACAGCTGGATATTTCAAGAACTACTAATGCTATCAACTTGAAATTTGGAACTGTTTTAGATGACATTTGCCCAACTATTTTACAAATAAGAAAGAAATAATTAAATAGATATTTTATACCATTCCCCTTTAAAAAGCTTATTTTGTTCACTGAAAACAGTGAATAAAAAGTACTTTTAATCACTATATTGGTGTGTTCTAAATTCAATTTGATTGGTCGACATTTTCGACATGCAGTTTGGACTAAATTAAAAACTGTTTTGTGTTCTTTGCTGTCATTAGTAAATTGGCGCTATTTTGAATACTGTAAGTTGTACGAACACAAAGTTTAGTGTTACTTATTAATAATCGTTTAAAAATGAATTCATGTGATGAAGAAGATGTGTTAACCTTAACACCTTTTTTTTTTTGTGGATGGGAAATCATCAAATGACTTCTCCCGCTCTGGGCAGAGCGGGAGGGCGTGTCAGTCTTTTACTGACTAAAACCCACCCGTGTTCCTTCAGTTGCCCGTGCCAGGGCCACGGTATCTTTTTCGAACTACCCGCGACCCCGGCGGCATCGGCCCTATTGAGCCCGTCACTGCTGACATCTCTTTGAGGCGCGCGTGGTACACAACGCGCCGTCGACCCGGGCCTGATCCTTACCGGACGGCAAGCTGCCCATTACTCGTCGTCCGCAAGCCCGCGCCTACGGTGGCCGGGAATCGGCGATAGATTTCCGCCGCCCAGGGCGTCTCCTACGGCGGCTAGGGGCGCGAGGGCGCGGCTGTTGCCTCTCCCTCACGCGTTCCGCTTCCTCCTACGCGAGCATTACTGCTTCGCAGAAGGAGGTGACGGCCTCCCATGCACTCTCGCTCCGCAGCATGGCTTGGACCAGGTTTGGACGCGAGAGATCGCCGCCGCCGATCGCCTCCGTGAGAACACGGCGGTGCTCCGCCCAAGCCGGGCAGACATCCACTGTATGCTCCACCATGTCCTCCGGGCGATCCACACAATGGTGACACCCGGGCTTTTCCTCCCACCTTATCCGAAACAGGAACCTCCCGAAACAACCGTGTCCGGGGAGGACCTGCGTCAGGCGGAAGGTGAGGACGCCGTGGCGCCTGTCCAACCACTCCTCAAAGAGGGGACTTATCGCCGCAATTGTGGCGTGCCCAGCGCTGGGTTGCGACAATCGCACTCTCCATGTCGCCATGAGATCCCGCCGGAGCTCTGTCCGCTGTACCGTGATTTCTCGCGGCAGCGGAGTTATGCCTCCTCGCGCCACTCCCACACGTGCGTTAACACCTGAGTTTATGAAAGAGAGGGCGGCCGATATAGTAGTAACTCTTAATTTTGAGAAAAATCTGAAATTATTCTATGAGATAGAAGTTTATGTAAAGATTACAGGAAAAATAAAACGATGTCTCTAAATAGCACACTTTTTCAGAAATCGGAACGAAACCCTCGGTGCGCGAGTCCGACTCGCTCTTGACCGGTTTCTTTTAATATCATTTTCCAAATTCAAAATTCTTTTATGCCGTGTCTACACACTCCTAAGCCAACAGCCGTACGTAATGGCGGGCGTCGGTTCCGAGGCAATTTTTCACATCGTATCTCCATCAGGCGCTAAATAATAGAGTTGGCTTCATGAAGTTTATATTCCATTAGCTGCTGCTGAAACACCATTATTGCGGCCCACTGTAGTTTACAGTTTTATTGCCCGTTTATACAGTGGGCCATGTTGGCTTAACCATAGATACAATAGTTTTTTGGTACCGAAGTGTATTTTTAACTGACGAAAAAAAAAGGAGGAGGTTCTCAATTCGATACGTATATATATTTTTTTTTATGTCATCATCATCTGCTTAGCCTTTTCCCAACTATGTTGGGGTCGGCTTCCAGTCTAACCGGATGCAGCTGAATACCAGTATTTTACATGGAGCGACTGCCTATCTGACCTCCACAACCCAGTTACTGGGTAATACGATACCCCTTGGTAAGACTGGTTGTCAGACTTTCGGGCTTCTGACGACCCGTAACGACTGTCAAAGATCCACGAATGACAGCCGGGACCAACGGCTTAACGTGCTTTCCGAGGCACGGAGGAGTCTCGGTATGTAAAGAATGGTCACCCATCCACGGACCGACCCCGGCAAGCGTAGCTTAACCTGATGGATCGACCCGTGCGGCTGTTATTACTTAGCCACGAGCTCCTTATGTATGACCACGCATAACTTTTTACAGAGCCGTCCGATTTGAAAAAAATTTTGTTTTATTCGAGAGGGAAAGTTGGTCCCAAAATTGATTAACTTTGCTTGGGTAGTTTTTGAGTTAGCTTCAATAATACGTATTTTTTCCCCACTTTTATATGGATGATGTTCTAGTTTGTTTTGCAGGTAGTGGTATTAGAATTTGTGTGGGGTAGGTACCACAACTAAAAAGTGAAAAATAAAAACTTTTTTACAAAAAAATACAACCGACTTCCAAAAACAACACTACAAAGTGACAAATAACTTTAATTTCGGAAGTCGGTGTCAAAAAACGAAAATACATTTAACCAGACACCGACTTCCGAAATTAAAGTTATTTTTCACTTTGTAGTGTTGTTTTTGGAAGTCGGTTGTATTTTTTTGTAAAAAAGTTTTAGGTCATAAAAATTACTATTGAACTAAGTTTCATCGTACCTAATACTAGGTTTTGCCTGCGGCTTCGCCTGCTTGGAGGACGGAAATTATCCCACGGGAATGTACTACCTAGATAAACAGTAGACCGTATCCTTTGTCATGGTCAAGGTCAGGGTCTACCTGCTTAAAAAAAACCGGCCAAGTGCGTGTCGGACCACGCACAATGAAGGGTTCCGTAGCTGAAAAAAAATTATCCCAAAAACAAACGTAACATTGTAGTTGAAAAACATGTTCTCACAATTATATACTTACTTCACGGTCAATTCTCCAACTGCTTTAAGTTTGTAATTCCAAAATGTTTTTTTTTTGTGTGGGGTAAAATTACCAATTTAAGATTTTGGGCCTTTTTCCTTTACTTTTCCTATGAGACCTTGCTTCTTGCCAATTTTCATGATTCTAGGTCAATGAAAACTTTTTTACAACAAAATACAACCGACTTCCAAAAACAACACTACAAAGTGAAAAATAACTTTAATTTCGGAAGTCGGTGTCGGTGTCGGTGTTAAATGTATTTTCGTTTTTTGCCACCGACTTCCGAAATTAAAGTTATTTTTCACTTTGTAGTGTTGTTTATAGAAGTCGGTTGTATTTTTTTGTAAAAAAGTTTTTATTTTTCACTTTTTAGTTGTAGTAGCTACCCCACACAAATTCTAATACCACTATCTGCAAAACAAACTAGAACATCATCCATATAAAAGTGGGGGGAAAATACGTATTATTGAAGCTAACTCAAAAACTACCAAAGCAAAGTTAATCAAATTTAGGTATACGGGACCAACTGTGATGTATGCCCTCTTGAATAAAACAAAAAAAATCCAAATCGGTTTAGCCATCTTCGAGTAATCGGGGAACATAAATAATAAAAAAAAAAAAAAAAAAAAAAAAAATAAAGGTTCCGACGAATTGAGAACCTCCTCCTTTTTGAAGTCGGTTAAAAAGTAGGTACCTTAGAGGTTTTCATATCCTACTTGCAAGTATCAAAATATGTCGCATAAATGGCCGTAGTTTTTTAAGGCGCGTTAAGGTACATAGAAGCTTGATTTTTTTAGAGCTCTAAGGGACCATAGACCTACGTATTTGATATTAATTTGAAATTGATACCTTCATGGGTTCCTGAGAAAAAGGGGCTTGACAGACTGATAGACAGACCGACTGCGAAGTGATCCTATAAGGGTTCCATTTTTTCCTTTTGAGGCACGGAACCCTAAAAATGTCCTTGACACGAGAACTTATTTTAACTAGTGATCTAGCACAAGAATGTCATGATTTGTTTAAAAATATAATTGTTGTGTGTGTGCCAGGAGGCAACACAGTGTCGGATGGCCGAATGTCATGATTTCCAAATAATAATAAGTTTTGGAGAGGAGCTCGTGGCTAAGTAATAACAGCCGCACGGGTCGATTCATCAGGTTAAGCTACGCTTGCCGGGGGTGGTCCGTGGATGGGTGACCATCTTTACTATACCGAGACTCCTCAGTGCCTCGGAAAGCACGTTAAGCCGTTGGTCCCAGCTGTCATTCGTGGATCTTTGACAGTCGTTACGGGTCGTCAGAAGCCCGAAAGTCTGACAACCAACCTTACCAAGGGGAATCGTATTACCCAGTTAATGGGTTGTGGAGGTCAGATAGGCAGTCGCTCCATGTAAAATAATGGTATTCAGCTGCATCCGGTTAGACTGGAAGCCGACCCCAACATAGTTGAGAAAAGGCTAGGCAGATTGATTGTATTACAATGGCACATACCTACCCTTCAAGCAGGGACAAGCAACAAACTTAAACGTTAGACAAATCCAAGTTTTACTATCCATCCCAATCTAAATAACAAAATATACCTATAAAAAATACTAAACAATCTCTCCATCCGTCCCCTAATAAATAAGAAAACAAAGAATAAAAATAATCAACTAGATGAGCCAAACAGCAATGAATAGTAAGTGCGCACACATAGCGACATAACTAAGTCCGTGTAATAATACGCGAATGATAGGCATCAGTAATATAGTAGCAGTCAGATTGAAATGATAACTGTGCGTACGCAACATGGATTTGTAGAGGGACTACTATTCTACAAAAACAATGAGACTTTTTTTAGCTTACTTATTGTTAATTTATTAAAACTTTATTAACAAAACACAGGCGGACTCAATGGCTTAAGGGGGACGCGCTAACGTAGCCCGTGAATTTCAAATTTTCTTACGTTTTTTGCAATTTACAAATCAGTGTCAGGTTTTATGTTGATTAAAATATAAGACGCGGCCGTAGCTAATATGGCTTAACAGAATTATAATCCTTAGAATCAGCAATACAACTCCATAAGTTAGAATTGACCTCAAATCTAGCGATTTCATGAAATCAAGAGATTTTGAGGTCAAGTCTAACTTATGGAGTTCTTTGTCAAAGTTTTAGGCACCATTTTTCAACTTTTAACAAAGATTTGCTACGGCATCATAATAACTTAAATTCCAATAAAGTCGCGCCGTACTTAAATCATTTTTTAATTGTATTTTTCATAAAAAAAAACTAAAAATCTAACTAAGTAACTCAAAAACTATTGAATTTCGGTGGCTTTATTTGTTGCATTTTAATCCTACTATGATGTCCTGCAAGGAATAGGTACTTCGAATTACAAAGTAACCCAGTAGTGCTATTCTGTAAATATCTCACCGTGAAAACATGAGTGAAGTGATCTTAAAGTGAGCTGTCAATAGTGTCAACCCCTAGCATCAGGTGGAATTACGGCTCACTTCACGCTCACTTCACCTGAGTTATCACGGTGAGATGTTTACAGAATAGCACTACTGTAGGTACTCAAAACTTTCCAAAATATTGCTATTGGCCGAGTCGTTTACCAAAAATGTAGCATTTGTAGGTTGTGATGCGTCATCGACTTTGGGACAAGTCCCGAGTGATTCACATCCCATTGCCACCGTATTCTCCAACTTCTATTTCTCAGTAATATGTACATCATTTATTACTCAGTTATCAGTGCCTAGATGTACGGCCGCCATATTTGTTATCGAACTATTATTGGCGGGAGTTCTTCTCACAATTACGTTATTTTATATGTTTCTGTCATTTTCTGTCGGGATTATAGTTGTTTTTTTTACGTTGATGGAATAAAATTACTTAGATATTTTTCTTGATTCTTTAATAGTGTTCCATATACAAGATGTAACTTATTAATAACACACAACCTCTTAAGGGGTCATTGTACTCTTTATTACTTATGAAAAACAAATCTGCTGTTCCCTAAATTTTGACGAGTTATGCTAACATAAATTTAGGGAACAGCTGTTTTTTTTTTTTTTTTAGATTTGGTCCCATAGTAAAAGTTGTTCATAATGATGAGTACAATGACCCCTTAAGAAGATGTGCTTTATTGTGTCTGTAATCCCTGGGTTAAGCAGAGGTGTAGGTACCTACCTATAGTACACCCACATTACAACAGATATAAAAATAAATAATAAATAAATCATTTACAGTCCTACCAACTTATCTGTGAACTGAAAGAGGACGGCACCGTCGATGCGTCGACACAATCGCATGACATGCGTCGGTACAATCGAAGACATTTCAACATGATGGCCGTAGTTCCAATTTTCGCCATTTCACAGATAAGTTGGTAGGAGTGTATTTCAGGTGACACTGGCCCATAGATAAATATCTTAAACTAAACATATATATTTGAATATAAACAAAACTTAAGTCTATGTTAGTAGCACTTCACTTTGCGCTAGCTCGACCTTGTGCTGTCCTGTGGTACTTGTCCACGGAAGCGACGGAACACCACGTCCTGCGGCCAAAAGTCTTCTTCCATGCCGAGGGGCAGGTAACAGTTCGGTACACGCACTACGAACGCCTAGAAGATGACGTTGCGGCGCGACTCCAGTAACTGCACCCTCGGCGTGTACCTAGTCTTCTGGCGCATGTACTCCACGATGTCCTCCGCCTTAGTGGTGTAGTGTAGGCTAGAGATTTGTTATATTCAGGTCCCATGTAATAGGAGGCGCGCCTATTGTCATCAACCGGGCACAAATCCAGACTCAGAGCTGCTACTGAGAAATTCCTGATGGAAAAACAATAACATTTTGCCCGATCCGGGAATCGAACTCAGGACCTCATGCTCAGTAGTAGAGATTACGACCACCAGACCAATGAGGCAACAGAATTTGATTTTATCTCCTTACTAATAGTACATTTTGATACAAGGAATGTTTTGTTATTGCATTCGAGGCGGAATTAACACCCGAGGCGTAGGCGAGGTTGTTTTTGAGCCGAGAACTGCAATAACAAATGTATCAAACGACGTTTTCAACTTTTGAAGAAATAAAATAAAATAACGAATTTTTGTCATTAATTAGGAAACTATTATTAAAATTTTCATTTTTTTCCGCGCTTTGCTTTCACTAGGTTGAAGGATAAGCAAAGGTATAAAGCCGATAAACAACCTAATATGAAAAATAGTAAATTCAAATATTTTTGAGTTTAGAACACAATTAATTTGTTCATAAACGTTTTTTTTTTTTTGTAATAATCATGGATTTTGCTGATATTCTATTTATCTTTGCCGGGATTAAAAAAAAAACATTCACCTCCGAATAGAGAGGACCGTCTCGAGCCCGTTTAATTTTGGCACTTGGCACCGGCAAGTCCCAAAATGAAACTGACGCGAGACGGTGTGAATAGAGGCATTGAACCAATTTGAACTAAGTATAGGTATAAGTTATCTGTGGCAAATTTTATTACCGCACACGTGTTGGAAAATGAAAAATCGCACGCGTGCGTGAAATACATTGCATTGTGAACCTAATCGTAGTGCGATATGAACCAGTTTTCGAGGAAGTGTATTGAAAAGACATTTTCCGCACTAGACTCGCTCACAGCCTGCCTACCTACATACAACATACACAATCAATACACCTACAACACAACACAACACAACACAGGTAAGCCATACATCACTCCCATTAAAGGCTCCGATACGTGCGACCGTTTAATTAACACCCACACATGCACACAACGGAGTCGTGTCGCAGTCGGCACAGGGATGGATTACGGATGGGCAAAATATATTCTTCGTCTGCTGTATTATTAAAAAAAGAACAATCAATCTGCCTAGCCTTTTCCCAACTATGTTGGGGTCGGCTTCCTGTCTAACCGGATGCAGCTGAACACCAGTATTTTAGATGGAGGTGACCACCTATCTGACCTTCACAACTCAGTTAGTGGGTTCTGACGACCCGTAACGACTGTCAAAGATCCACGAATGACAGCCAGGACCAACGGCTTAACGTGCTTTCCGAGGCATGGAGGAGTCTCGGTATGTAAAGAATCCATCCACGAACCAACCACGGCAAGCGTAGCTTAACCTGATGGATCGATCCGTGCGGCTGTAATTACGTAGCCACGAGCTCCTATGGTGAGGAAACTGTTGATGGAATTATATTAAGCGACTAGGTGCTTATGTCACCGTGATGGATAGGCCTACGAAATAATTTACTAAGTTTTATCAAATCAAGCTTATGACTTATCTAAGTCTGGCTAACAAAACGTCATATTTGAAAACTTAATTGGGCGTTCGTCATTGTTCTACAAGTAAGACAAGTCTGCGGATGCAGCAGATAGCAGCTAGACACAGCAAGGTCTGAACTGAGCTGAGGTCTGTTCTGATGGCTTACCGCGCGAGGTTTTGTAGACTTAATTACCTAATAGACTGATTTGTAGACCATTTTCTATTTTGTTAAGTAGATACCTGTTGACAGGCCTACACTGTCCTCCCACTGTAATTTAATATTTTTTACAAATATTTATAGCTATATGTAAGCGGGCACGCCCTGGCCTAGACAAAGTAACATTCGATTAGCGATGACGCTAGTAGAACCATACCTTAGCGGCCACGGCTTATTTTAATTTAATTTAAATATTTAAGTTAAATATATATAATATAAACAAAATTCTTTTTGGCAGCTGTCAGTACAAGCAGTAAAACAGAACGACAATTTTATTATTTAATTTATTTATAGTTTTGATAAATTACTAGGTATTTTGGATTTATGTTAATTTAATGGTGAAACCATGACAATGTCATGATAGCAGTGGCAGGAAAACAGAAACAGGGCTTTTATTGAAACTGATAATAACTAAGCTCTTCATCAAGTTGGACTCTATTCTGAATTTAAAAAATATATATTTTCCGAAAAAGAACAAAAAATGCTGAATTATTAATCCTAAAATAACCCTAATCAAACACCCCCAAGAAGGAAGGAGAAGAGAGGGATCAAAAGTGTAGAAGAGGATTAAATCAAAATCATCACGGCGCTGAAGACGCCACGCCAGTCCGTCTGTCACCCGGCCACGGTTGCCAGGGCTGCGGTGACATGTATTGGCGGTGCGGCGCCCTAGGCCGCCAAAGCGACTGCGTCACTCCCGTCACTTGTCATCGGTGTCACATAGACTTTTTCGACGTTTTAGTGTGTTTTAATAATTTAGTTTTTGTTGTTATTTAATTTAATTTTGTAAGTTTAAACTATATAAATACATGTTCAGTGGCAGCAGTGATGTGGTGGATAATAGTGTTAGTGCTAGTCAACCTTCGACATCACTGAGCATCCTGGAGAGATGTCCGCTATGTACCCAGGCACGGTTTTTTAAAGGTAAGCGGGGTCTGAATGTGCATATCGGCAAGGTGCACAGACCACATAATGCAATCACATCAGACCCCGTCTCAACAGCTACACCTACAACACCAGGTACTTCCACTTTTGACCCGTTTTGGAAAACTCTTTCAAAATTCAAAAACTCTATTCATGTTTTGAAGCGAGTTCCCCGCGGCGCTAGACCTTTAGTGGCACAACACTTAGCAGGTTGCGTTCGTCTCGCCGTCCGGGAGAACTCACAAAGTGCTTGGGAACAGCTGCTCACCTTCCCTTACAGAATTCTACATGTACAAAAGAATTTGGCAACCAAAAAGACTTTAACTGCACAAATTAAAGAAAACTGTAATGTTTCGGCTCATAATTTAGATTCAAAATTACCGACACAGAGATATACCTCTTTAAGAGGTATATCCCATCTGGTAGAATCCAAGTTAGGGGAAGGTGACATTAGTGGAGCAGCCAGGATTCTTTTTAGTAGTGATGTGGTGGCACCGTGTTCTCCAGAAAAACTCGCAGCTCTGGAGAGCAAACACCCTGCCCCAGCGGATGGCCTTTCTTTTCCCGACCCCCCTGATCTGGATAATCACTCCCTAACCATTACAGGTCGAGAGTTGGTCACAGCCGTTTGCTCCTTCCGGAGCGGCTCCGCTGGTGGCCTCGACGGCCTGAGTCCTCAGCACCTTAAGGACCTTATTTGTTCAGGCGCCGGGGCAGCTGGTGAGTTGCTCTTGAAGGAGCTTACGGCTCTGATTAACCTCATGCTCTCCGGCAAGGTGAACGAGGCCGTCATTGACGTTCTATACGGGGCCAATCTATGCGCCCTGCGTAAAAGGGATGGCGGCATTCGTCCCATTGCCGTGGGAACTACTTACCGTCGTATGGCAGCCAAGATTTGCTGTAAATTTTATGGTGAGGTTGTTTCGGAAAAATTGCAGCCCCTGCAGCTAGGTTACGGCTGCAAAGGGGGCTGTGAGGCTGCCGTACACGCCTTATCGACCTACCTAAATTCTGGCAAAGGTGAGGTCATCCTGAAGGTTGACATAAAGAATGCCTTCAATTCTGTTAATAGGGAAAAATTCCTTCGCATCGCTGTCGACTGGTAAAGTACCCAAGAGACTGGCGGCATTGCCACGTTGTATGGCAATGCTAAGCCTCTGGCCAAGGTAAAAGCCAGCTCTTAGGTCACGGGAAGTGGCAACCAGCCGCTTGGAGATTTCGTTGAACAAACTATGAACACTCGGACCCCACGGCCCAAGGGTTTCAACCCCAAACGGCTCGAAAATATAATTACCGATAAGGTTATTATACTTCCGCCGCTTGAGGTTTTCCGCAGCCGCAGCAGCAGTGCCAGCACAGCACGCAGAGCCAGGAAGATGGCATGGCGCAAGAGAAGTACATAATTATGCCGTTAATGAGATACGGTCAGCAACAGAAGTCGGTTAACACTGCTACTTTTTGACATCATCTAAATTAACACAAAATGATTCGATAAATTGCTTTTTTTTCGTTTAACTGAAAAGAGTTAATGTTTCTGTTACAAATGGGTAGTCAAATCATTACTTTTTTACACAAAAGTATGTTTATTAAATAAAATGCTTTGCATTCTTAAAATGTTTTTTGCCCAAATTGTTGATAGATGTGCAAGGTATGATCCTGAACTATAAATATAATTTTAAATATGTACAATTTCTCAATAAATGTACCGAAGTAAAAATTTTCGGTCCGGTACATTTATTGAGAAACTGTACCAATCTAAAATTATATTTAAAGTTCAGAATCGTACCATGCACATCTATCAACAATTCGGGCAAAAAACATTTTAAGAATGTAAAGCATTTTATTTAATAAACATGCTTTTGTGTAAAAAAGTAATGATTTGACTACCCATTTGTAACAGCGTCCTTAATATTTAAGATTAAAAAACTGCAAGTGTTAATCGACTTTTGTTGCTGACTGTACCTACCAGGGAAGCCACATGTGCAGAAGGAATTATTGCCAAACTTTCTTGTCTTCAACGTAGTCTTTAATCTTATAATATGCTTTTTTGATAAGGACACTAGTGCTCGGTACTGACTCCGGCCCTGTCGTATCGTGTTCGTCTCTCTGTCGTCGGTAACGCGTGTGTTATTAAGTCACAGTACGACAGAGCTGATGGGTGGCTCGTTATTGAACGGTATACAAGGTTGATATGAGCGAAAGGCATTAAATTAAACCACATAAACTTTGTATCATTTTCAGCCTCTTTACTAAAAATCAGATAAATAGAAGCAATAATTTAGTCACAGGATTATTTTTTAGTTTTTTCTTTGTTGAAACACGACGTATCTGCCCTAACAGCTGACTAAGTATGTTGTTGAAAATTCTGTCGTTTAAAGGTTAGATAACTATGCGTAGGTACCTACGCATAGTTATCTAGGGTCATACACCATAAAACGACAGATTTTTTGACGCGACGTTGCCGTTTTGTTACGCACGTCAGTGGAAATGTCTACAAAGGATGTTTACATTATAATTAGATCATTAAGCTATTTTATTTGTTCGATAAAAGATTTTTCATATTTTTCTTCTAAACTTTTTTTTAATAGTTTCGAGTTAACACTATGCATCTATAGTGTATGTGGTTTAATTTAATGCCTCTCGCTCATATCAACCTTGTATAAAGGTTAGCTGCCATATAGATACGGTTGGAGTTTATCTATAAAGTTTTAGTTTAAGGTCATGAATACATAAATACTTAATAGTGATAGGTACTACAGTGTATAACTACCTAACCTATATCAAAATCAAAGGTCTTTGTTAAAAGTCATGACCTTCAAACCGTACCGGTACCCTACAAAAACCCTGTATGAAAGCTGTCAAGTACTTACAGTGAGACAACTGTACCTTCTCAAAAAAAAAAAAAATCAATCTGTCTAGCCTTTACCCAACTATGTTGGGGTCGGCTTCCAGTCTAACCGGATGCAACTGAATACCAGTATTTTACATGGAGCGACTGTCTATCTGACCTCCATAACCCAGTAACTGGGTAATACTTGGTAAGACTGGTTGTCAGACTTTCGGGCTTCTTGCCTCAATCTCATAATAAAATAATCACGCAACCAAACATAAGAGAACAGTAATTAATGTTTGTCGCGCTGTCAAATGTAACACCGCATCCGCTCGACGTCAACGCCTTTATCTAGCTACTTATAGTTATAACAAAGTTAACAGAATCCTCAACTTCAACCCACTAACAAAAAATAATACACACACAACACAAACACACACACACATACACCCTACCTCACACACGCTAAACAAAACACATTCACACATACACACAAAACACAACAAATACACACACATACACACCACTCAAAAGAATGCGTGCACTAAATTCCCTTCTTTTTATGATATATTTTAATTTTGTTGCATAATTATTAATGTTCCAAAATCGGGTGCAGACACTGATCCTGCTGTTGCTGTTCGGGTGTAACACAGGTACCACCTAGCTCAGGAGTTAGGGCTTTAATTGAAAATGTTACACCATTTTTTATATCAATAAAATATTTTTTATTATTTTATTTATTTTATAGTTTGCCGAGTTGATTTCCTTTAGTAACATATACACATACACACATAAACTCATGCCTTCTTCCCATGAGGGTAGGCAGAAATTACACAACGCCACCTGCTACGATTCTTACATAGGTACCTACTCCTTTTGCCTCGTTTACGTTCATAGATGTAGTCATACGACATTTGCGAGTATACAGGATGAAATTGGTCCCATTGTAAAAGTGGTTCATAATGATGAATATTAAGTAGTAGTGGTCCCTTGGAGCTCTATAAAAATCAAGCTTTTAAGTCAATAAAAAAATACGGCCATTTATTGCGACATATTTTGATACTCGCAAGTAAATCAAAACCTAGGTTACTTCCTGTTGACCTAGAATCATGAAATTTGGCAAGAAGCAAGGTCTCACAGCACAAGTAAAAGAAAAAATGTGAAAATTGTTAATTTGTAATTTTACAGCATAAAAAAAAAATATTTGGGATTAGTTACAGTGTTATGTTTGTTCTTGGGATAAATTCTTTTCAACTACGGAACCCTTCATTGTGCGTGGTCCGACACGCACTTAGTCGGTTTTTTAGATCTAAATTGAATTTTCTTAAATTGGTTGTCCCATAGTCATTAAATATATAATTACTTTTCTTAGAGGAGCTCGAGGCTAAGTAATAACAGCCGCACGGGTCGATCCATCAGGTTAAGCCACGCTTGCCGGGGTTGGTCCGTGAATGGGTGACCATCTTTATATACCGAGACTCCTCCGTGCCTCGAAAAGCATGGATCTTTGACAGTCGTTACGGGTCGTCAGAAGCCCGAAAGTCTGACAATCAGTCTTACCAAGGGGTATCGTATTACCCAGTTAATGGGTTGTGGAGGTCAGATAGGCAATCGCTCCATGTAAAATAGTGGTATTCAGCTGCATCCGGTTAGACTGGAAGCAGACCCCAACATAGTTGGGAAAAGGCTAGGCAGATTGATTGTGTCTCTCTCTCTCTCAACTATTTTACTAAGCTTCTATAATTGAATTCTTGCTTTTTCCTCGTATTATCTTGGACTTGTCATATCATCTTACAGTTAAATATTTATTTTACGGTACCATTACACACAGACATTATTTTAGATACTTCATCCAAAATTATTTCTTTGAATATAAAATGGTAAAACGTGTTGCAGCATTGTAGTTCGTAACGTAGGCTACGCAATCGTAGCTCAGTTGTAGCGCGAGCTACGCCGTAGCACATCACGTAGCGCGTAGGTTTCTAGGGTTATCCCCATCGATCACGATGGTTATTCCCGAAATCCCCACTGACAATTGATATCTTGATCAAGATATGGTTCGCGATCCGATGGCCTTATTAGGGTTCCGTACCTCAAAAGGAAAAAACGGAACCCTTATTAATAGGATCACTTCGTTGTCCGTCTGTCTGTCTGTCTGTCGGTCAGTCTATCAAGACCCTTTTTCTCAGGAACGCGTGGAGGTATCAAGTTGAAATTAATATCGAATACGTAAGTCTATGGTCCCTTAGAGTTCTAAAAAATTAAGCTTCTAAGTCAACGCAATTAGACTTAGAAGCTTAATTTTTTAGAACTCTCGCGTCTCGCGTCCCTGAGAAAATGGATCATAACAGACTGACAGAATATTTTTTTTTTATATGATAGAATTTATATAAATTAACAATTTCCGGACGTTTTCCTTTATTTGTGCTATGAGAGCTTGTTTCTTGCCAAATTTCATGATTCTAGGACAACGGGAAGTACCCTATAGGTTTTGATTTACTTGCGAGTATCAAAATATGTCGCATAAATGGCCGTATGTTTTTATTGCGTTGACTTAGAAGCTGGAGTTTTGTAGGACTTCGAGAGACCGTATTTGATATTAATTTCAACTTCACCCGTTCTTGAGAAAAAGGGTCTTGACAGACTGACAGACAAACAGACGGATAACGAAGTGAACCTATAAGAGTTCCGTTTTTTTCCTTTTGAGGTACGGAACCATAAAAATACAAAAATATATTTGTCTCAGGTTGGCTGGTTGGTGGTTGGTTGGTTAGTTTGGTTGGTTGGTTGATCGGTTCATGTTCCTAAATTCAGAGAGGCAGTAAATAATGTGACCAAAAATTGCAAAATATTTTTATTAAACGTATCTTAGGCCCACTACTTGAGATATTTTTTTTTGTATTTTTTTTAAAACGGCCAAAAGGTCTATTACTCGTATATGTGCTATTTCAAGTTTCTCTATTAATTATTACAGGAGACCCTGTATAAACAGTAACGCCTTCTTTCTATGGGGGTAGGCAGAAACTACAGATCGCCACGAACCGAAGTAAAAATAGACAGTCCACAAGGCGTAGCTACTGCACTGTGAGAGTTGTCAAATTGTTCAGTAGGAGAAAATATCATAGTCGTACATCTATGTTTAGAGAAAAAAAACAACAAAAAAAATGTATATAATAACTTTCTTATTTATTATTTTCTTTTATATTTCAAAATGTAATTTTTACAATGTCTCTTAAAACTAAGATATTTAATTTTAAGTTTAAATGAATAATTAAACAATTATCTATTTTACTATGAACACTAACACTTAATTCATTAAACATTAATATTTTACACAACATTTACAATATAAGGATTTATACAGACTTGCGACTTAAAATCGCAAGCTATTTTCTCTGAAGTTTCACTGGGTTTGCTTTTTCGCTGATTTCCAAAAGAATGAATTATATCCTAAGGGGAACTCAAAAGAATATTAAGAATGCGATTAGTCGCCAGTCTGTAGGAAACCTAGGTAAGTCTGAAAGTACCGCCTTTTCAGAAAATGGCATAGGTATGTACCTAGGTGTACTCACATGAAATGATATAATATTTTCAATATTGCACTAATATTCACTACAATTTAACATACTTTGGTTTTATACAAGTTTCTAGAGAAAAAGGAAAAGTTAAAAATTTGCTTTTTTGCAAAAAAAAAAAAAAATAAAGCCACGAAAAATTATTAAAATAATGTTCTACAAAATATATTCCACATTTATTTTCTACAAAATATCGAAAATGTTTGGAAAATTGTCTAGTATTAAAAACCAATTTCGACTAACCTAAAATAGACCTTACTACCAGACAAATCTACTAATTTGGAGCATTTAACATGGAATGAATAATCACCAAACTTATAAATTACTGTACAATACATAATTACGTCTTTCATTAAAAATAAAATTACAAAATCATTAATTTCATTCATTCAAAATCGTTCACTCACGGGTATGACCAGCATTCAATAAATTAACTAATAAAAAATATTTACAATTATTCTTTCTCGTCCATTTGGGTTATAATTTACCGTGATTGTTAACCTCCAATATACATAATAATCTTGTTTTTCCTCACCCAGGTTACAATTTGATACTTTTTGGGGATCAAACTCCGCTGTGATTTTTGCCTCACAAAATTACACACAATTATAATTTCACCCCCAATAATTGCATAATAATACCAACCCATTTGGCAAACTTCTTAAACGTAACACCCTATCGGGAAAATTCAGCCCCAAAATTATTTATCAACATTCAAGTTGAAGTTCGAATACGCAGGCCTAAGCGACGTCGCCTCAGCGTTTACGGGAGAGGGGGGCGTAGGGGGGATGTAAGGGTAGCGGGGGTACGTAGGGTAAGGGTAGGGGTACCCCGCGGGTAGCAGCTGGGGGTTGTGAAAGGAGGGAATGAGGGCCGGGGAGGGGTATCCGTAAGGTAGGCCTACGGATGAAGCCGCCGCTTGGAGGATTGATGCGGCGAAGGCAGGGTCGCTGTAGACGGCTGCGTATGGCCAGGCGACGGCTATGCGTTGTCTCTTGTCCTTCATTCTTCGGTTTTGGAACCATACCTGTCGGTAAAGAGACGAGGTTTAGTAGAATGATGTTTTAAAATAAATGAGGTATTTCGAGGGTTAGTAAAATTTTGTAAAATAAGTACCTATATGTAGATTGTAACTGGGATATTATCTAAAGAGCTCTATTCTCTTTGTAGGTTAACTTTTGTTCTGTCCATGCTTTCTTCCTTCGTCAATAACCACGATTCATAAACATAGCCTAAACTCCCTTTAATTTGGTCGAATAAAAAAATTATTTAAGTTTTTAAGAATTTGAAAAGGACCATTTTAAGTATAACCAAATGCTGCATTTCTCAAGTAATAGTGCGCATTATAATGCTCGCAAAAATGCATCGCTTTTTAATAAAAAGAGTGTGAATTTAAAACTTGTTTACAGAAATTCACAAATTATGTTGCTACAGACGTCATTGGCTAATAAAATAGAAATCTGTGATTCAAACCGAACATCATTATACGAAGTGCTAATAGAGATAATAAAACGCTATTATCACAATACTTACATAGCGTTTTGAAAGCAAAGAATGAGAATGGAATGAATAAATGGTTTCATAGATTGTTCCGTAAATTATTTTAACAGCTTTAAGTAATGAAATTAACTTGACGTTAGGTACTGTATTTTATTTAATATTGTGAATGAACTTGAAAGTAATTTGACTGTTGTAGTTTTTCTAAAAAGGAAGTATCACCGCACCCTTAATTTTTGTTTAAGTGTAATTATTTTATGAGTTCCGTTCAAAATAAGAAGCAACTGCTTAGGTAAAACTGTTAAACTCGTTGCGTCAAGTTTGTCTACAACGCTGAGTCGCAGCAAAAAAACTATTGCAACCGTAAGTTTTTAGCACTACATCGCTAATTAATTGCGTGTTTTCATATTATAACTGAGTAGTCATAAATAGTTGAGTGGGTCTAAAATCATTTTGGCATAACAGTTTAGACAATTTTTAAAAAAGGTTGCTTTAATACACTACCTACTCTAGAATAACAAAACTATAATGTAAAATAACAATTTATAGAAATGGAAACAGCATTTCCTTAGCTCTGAATTTATGTAACATTTTGGAATATCCCAGCTACTTGAGCAACTAAAATCTTCCATCAACCAGTCAACAAATCCTTCCTATATTACTCCTCAGCCCGATGCTTCTAAAATCATTAAACACAGCATAATAGCCGCCCTTACAATGTATGTACACAAAGACTTTCCCTCCAAAAGGCGGCCATCTTTGTTCGCAAAGTGTTAATTGGCGGGAACCGCGCGAACGTTCGCACAAAACGACTTTCCTTTAGCGCTTCCAAGAAGATTATTGCATTTTATTGTGCAGAAATAATAAAACAAGGGGCTTAACGGCTCGGCTAAGAGTCAATGCTCAAATATAAAGGCGAAGAACAAACTTCAAATGTAAATATAAAACCACTTTCGTTACAAAATCTGAGAAAAAAAATTCTGAAGTTGACAGATAAAGTTTGACGGTTGTTTTTTTAATGACCAATGATACGCAATTTGTACAGGGCAAAGTCGAACTTCTTAAATCATTATTTTTTAAACTACATCAATCAAAGCCGCCAGCGACAATTTAAAGCGTTCATTGCGCAACACTAATCTGGAAATTTAAAACCTCAATTCATTTATTGACACGTTACACAGCATTTACGACAGCAATGAAAATTAATCACAATAAACAAACATACGAATAAAAATCCAGTTCTATAAAACTCATCAAATGGTAGCCGAAAGGTATAATTTAATAGTTTTTAATTGGTATTATCGCGTCATAAAACAGATGCCCATAGACAACCGATGAAGTGTTTTCATTCACTCACTCACTAATGATGGCGGGGCTGAGGCTTGGTTGACAGCGGTGAGCGGGCTTTTATAACCGCTCCGCTTTTATAAACTAACTTTATAGACATTTGAATAGAATAATGAGCATCTATTCTACTCGTGCGATTTGAAGTTTATTTCATAAAAAACTAGTAACTACTAATAAAACTGAACTCCAAAAAATACAGACCCTAATTGAATGTCTTCTTAGTTAGACGAAATCATTTATTTTTCAAGAATAGGTATAACTGAGTGAAAACACTAGAAAGTTTCCAGCAGCAGAACTGCTGAAGTAATACAATGTAGCTACTAAAGCAGGTGTCACAAAAAGAAATTTAAACATAAATATTTGGAATTTTATCACACCTTCATCCAAAATTTCTCTACCAGTGGGACCCTGTACTAATATGGTCATTTTATAATCCCAACGTTCCGTTCCCCGCATTAATGTTCATTAGCATCACACAGCTACCGAATAACTCGGTCGGCATCTTTTAATGCCCATCGACAAATTAGCATGAATGTAAAACTCGAATGAAGTCATAAAAAACATATGTTTTTTTTTTTTTGCTTTACGGTTTTTCTTTTTTTTTTTATTCGAAGTGATAATTGACATTATGACCGAACTAAAGAATTTAAATTTAAATTGGCGTGTAGTTTTTAAAGTGGAATTTTTATAATTGAAACTTTTTGTTGTTAATGAAGATTTTTGTTTAGTATTTTTAGGATTGTTAATGTCATTTGGCAGATAAGTTGGCGTTGAAAGATGTGTGTTTTTATCTCGCTTATCTGCTAACATTAAAAGTCTTATTATTAAGCTAGAATCAGACAAACATTGAACACTTTGTCTAATTTATTATTTACTTTAAAATTTACCGGGGGAAATTTTTAATTTACTTTGGCAATATTCATCGGATAAGAGATACAAATGTCCCTGTGTAAAAAAAAAACCCTTTAACAAATGAATACATTTCATCACAGCCGTAACGTTTATCAATTTCTCAGTAGAAACCGTCCGATTCTTCGCACATTTGTATACAAATTCTCGCGAATTAGCGCGCATAATAGAGCGTTCGTCTATGGAAATCATAGAGGATCTAATTGAAGTTTATTGAGGCATCATACACTGTAGTCATGAGTTCTAGTTAACAAATCAGTTGTTTCGACTATTGTTAGCAATGAGGGTTTTCATGAATATTCACGCCACCAGTTGGCGCCACCAGTTGGCGCCACTTTGACATGAGGTCGAACATTTCGACAAAGAATATAAAATAATTGATGCCGATTATCATTCTTTTCATTCATTCGTTCATCATTCTATGACGACTAAAGAAAATAAGTATAGGCGCTTTGATACTTTACAGGTGCCACCCCAGACCTGACGTCTCAATGCTGCCACCTACTGAACGTCATTTCAGAAAACCCTCATTGATTCGGTATGGTTTCGGCATTAAATGTGAATTTTATTATAAAATGTATCGATTCAAGATGACATAAAGTACTTTTGTTATTAACTTATTCATCCTACCGTTCTATCAATCATTCAAATTTCCGGTAACTACTGAACTATTTATAATAACCTTCACTATGACACATACGAGTAACTTTTCAAGGCAAAGGAAACATCGTTTTATGCCTTACGCAAAAAAAATCACAACTGTCATCACGATTCATGTGATCTGCTACTCGTTACTGAGTAACGTTCACTTGTCAATTGATAGTGATGTTACGAAAACAGTTGCCACTTATTAAACAGAGGTCGGTTTTATTCGGGACAACTCGTGGGTGGTACAAATGAGATTCTGAAATAATGCCCGTTTTGTATGTGTCACATTGTGGGGGCGGGCTGAAAGCTTAATTTAATTACCTAGTTTTGTTTCGTAAATGTTTCCAAGAGAAATTGTTAGGGTATAATTGGTTGAGTCACCTACAAAAACCTAAGTGTGTCATTGTTTTGATCTGATATATTATCAAGCGCAAGTAACTACTTAATTATCTAGCAGTCAGGTGATTTATTATGAAAATATGTAAAAAAACACTTCAATTATCGCAGTTACAATCTTTACATCCCGCTCATTATGTTTGACGTTTATTTGAATTACGAACAAAGTCAACTGTCATGGCCGACAAAATATGGCAGCCATATTTAAATCAGCATAGATCCTTACCTTGATAGTGGATTCCGGTAGTTGCAGCTGTGCGGCTAACTCGCATCGTCGTGGTCTTGAAACGTAGTTCTCTTTCATGAATTCTTTCTCTAATCTTGCTAGTTGTTCCCTTGTGAATGCTGTCCGGTATCTCCTAAAGGACAAAACAATGATTTGTTATAAAAACTTTCTTTTCAGAAGGAGGCCTACTCATCATTTATTATTCTTATTATTTCCAGTCAAATGTTGTTGAGCTTCATTAATTACTCAATAGGATCAATATTTAAATTGTGCAGACAATTTCTGATTTCGTATAATACCTACCTAAGTTTTAAAATGCAAATTCAACAAACCTGATGTTTGGGTCTGGCGCTGTTTGGTTGGAGTTTGTCATCTGTTCCGACTGTGGACTTAGTGATTCTGTGAACAAAGAAAAAATATATTAATAAAACTAGTTATTCTTATCTTTTCAAATTATTTTTACATTTTTTTTTCGAGTTTGACGAACTGTGTCCTTAAACGTTTTTCTTTTTTTTTTTCAAAGATGTTACTATTCTTGGAACATTGGCTCACACGGCTCATTTTTTAATTTCTTTTTGTCTGTTTAGGTACCTACACAGGCCAGCACATCAAGCTACCCCATCTGTCAAATTTTCCCAATTGAATATGAACCTTAGTCCTTTGTAGTAAAGTTGAAAATCTATCAAAGAAATTTGACAGATTGGGGTAGCTTGATGTGCGGGCCTCTGTACTACTGATCTTGTACATTGTTTATCAGCCTAAAATGTTCCTACAGCTGGGACTCGGGCTTCCTCTATGCGAGAGGGAGTTGTCCACACTGCGGGATCACGTTCAGTGTTGCCGTTTTAGCCACTTTGTGGCTAGATCTAGCGATTTTCAACGGTTTTAGCCAAAAAATAATCCGTTTTAGCCACCAAAATGAATCTAGCTACCTGGCTACTTTTTAGATTATTACTACATACCTACTTCTATTACTTTTTTGCCACCTGAAGGTTTAACCAAACTCACAAAAACGGTCAAACCACTAAAACCAACTGAAATACCATCCTTTGGATGGTATTTCAGTTGGTTGGTTAATGGATGATGATGTACCATCATACATCATCATCCATTAACGAAGAGATTTCACAAGACATTATAAACTTTCAAATTGATTTTTAATTTTTTACTAAAAAACAATAGGTAATTTGAATGTTTTTAACTATAAACTTGTAACCTGTTTCTAATTTTTTTTTAACTACACTATTAAATCCACTTATCCCCATCCCTATATATTAAAATTATATTATTTAATAGCATAAAGTAAGCCAAAAATACTTTAGCCACTTTTAGCGGAATTTCGAAAGTAATTTATTTACAAAACTAGCAACTTTTTTATGTTCCTAACGGCAACACTGATTACGTTCGATGTTATTAGAGATAATGCAATAGGTACCTCAGTTCTCGACCCTGCCTCAACGCGATCGCTAACAGTTCAATTCCGCTCTGTCATTAGTCTTTAGAATATTCAACTAGCTAATTTAATTTCGTGTAATATCTGTTCTGTTGTGTACCTAATTATTAGCATTACCTATCCCGTAACACTTTAGTAGGTAGGCTAATTATATAGTCCTCCAGACTGAATTTCGGCCATGGCGACCAATCTCAGGGGAGACCAGCCTTTGGCGCGGGAGATATTATAGGGCACAAGTGTGTGCGCAGACACAGGTGCATTCTCTCTTCCCTCACTCTTACTAAAAGACTGAAGAATTTAAATACTCAATCTGCCTGCCTAGCCTTTTCCCAATTATGTTGGGGTCGGCTTCCAGTCTAACCAGATGCAGCTGAATTGAAGCTGTATTTTACATGGAGCGACTGCCTATCTGACCTCCACAACCTATTAACTGGGTAATAATACCCCTTGGTAAGGCTGGTTGTCAGACTTTCGGGCTTCTGACGACCCGTAATGACTGTCAAAGATCCACGAATGACAGCCGGGACCAACGGCTTAACATGCTTTCCGAGGCACGGAGGAATCTCGGTATGTAAAGGTGGTCACCCATCCACGGACCGACCCCGGCAAGCGTAGTTTAACCTGATGGATCGACCCATGCGGCTGTTAATACTTAGCCACGAGCTCCTCTGAAGAATTTAAATACTAACAAACAATAATAAATAAACCCCGTCACATTAAAAACACCCACCAGTTAAAAATCTCTCAATGGAGATTTAGAGGACCGATTACGAGATATCTTAACATGCTCTAAAGGGTTGTAAGCACCACTCGAGCGCGGCTGGCTTTATAATTATCTTAATTACAGTAACGTCTAGACGCTTAGACATTAGCTACTTGATCAGGCGGTAGGACACTTGCTCCTTCTGTTTTGTAATAGCTGCCTGGAGATTTAATGTTGAGTAGTTATCGGAAGTACCAAGAAAACTGTGTCTCAAGAGTTGTGATGAAAAACCTCTTTTATAAAGTCTAAAATGATCCATTAAAAGCAAATTCGTAAGTCACAGGTGTATAAATATACGATGAAAAGGAAAGCCATTAATCCTCAATGCTTCTTAAAAACTAATTACTCCCTGGATCCGGAATTGACTTGTCGTAAAACAGTAAAAAAGATATAACCGACGCTTTGGTCGGGAACCAGTAGCCCGTAGGTGCTAATTGCGCGCACGCAGACTTTCAAGAGTAACATTAAGAGAACAAACACAAATAAGCTATTGTCTAATTAAATATTTTCCCATGCACAGGTTGTCTATTTCATACAAACACGCCACAAAGAGGCCGCAAGTCTCAGTCGATCGCCGCTCAATTTAAAAAAATAACTCAACCAACCAAAAAGCCGACTTTACAAATCTGATTAGTCGCTGAAGTGGTTCTAAATTTAAAAGGGCGCGGCGAACGGGAGCGCTATTTGACATGCCCGTTTTGAAAAAAAGAACATCGAACGCTTTCAAAAAGTCACGTATTGTTTTAATGGCGGCGTGATTAAGACGTTCATTCCTATTTCCGTTTTGGAATTACATTAGCATTGTCGCTTATGTTGAACGCAAATTGAGATGTTAAAAACGCTTTTGGGGTTAGCGGCCAATTCACATGCATCGCTCAATAAAAACGTTCGTTAAATAAAAAAAATATGACGAAAACTTCAGCTGTAATAATTTCGCATTAGAGAAAATTTATTACTTTCATAAGTGCTTCGGACTAAACGATTCATGATTTTTTTTAATCGTCATTCTTGGCGTCTGAGCCACTTGAGTCGTTCCCATGCTGGGTGGCGACAGAACACTCAAAAACCAATTTGCAATAGTCTAGCCGGTGGCTTCCTCTCAACAATTTGTTGTTGTACAAACTTTTTAAGTTACAACCTCTTTAGTGAGATGTCTATGGTCCCCAGCTGCGCTATTATGGCGTGTGTCTTTTCGAAAAAGAAACGAGGAAACGATTGAGATTTAAAAAGTTTCCGTTTAAAAGCTTCCGTTCTATATTTAGGAAGGATACATACTTTAGTGCGGTGACATGGAAAGTATTTTAAATGTTTGTTTTTTTTTCGTCAATTTATATGACCGGTGCCTAATAACACTTTAGTCCATTCCTGTTTATTAATGATTATAATCGTAAACTAGTGGAACACGAAATACGATGAACTAAATATAAGCATTATTTTTATGTAAGTATTATTATTTAAATCGTAACATTTTTGAATAAAAGAATATTTAACACAAATATGTGACATGTATTAATATCACATGAGCGTTCATTACAAACTCATGAAAAATTACGTCACCAACCAATGGTGTCGCTTCGTCAATTTATTTCGAAACCGCATCGTTGTTTCAAAACGTCTGCTAATGGGACACACAATACGTCACAATACGTCGTACGTCTGCTAACACACAATACTTGGAACAGTCATAACGTTTTAAGGCTAAGTTACACTGTACAGGGATAATTAACGTGAGAGACTTTACTTTCGTGAAAAATGGCATTAAGTTTTTTTTCAGCCGCATGAGGTACCGACCATCACCTACTTAGTAAAAAAAGAAAACTGTCTTATTTTCTGAAGAATATACCGTAAAGATAATGTTTAAAGATTTCTGCGATAATTAGGTATGTAGGTACCTACGAGACGGACACAGTGGAAGGTGCTATAACTGAAATAAACAACATCTAGTAGGTAAGTCTAAAGATAAATTGGGTTTTCAAGCTCAAATATTAGAAGTTTTTAAGGTTCCGTGTGTACGCACGGCTACAGATCAAGCTATACATTTCCAGTATAAGCCTGATCTCGCATTGTATAGGATTTCCTCACAATGAGAGGTCAGTGTAAACTGGAAATATATAGCTTGATGTATAGCCGTGTGTACCTCAAAATAAAAAAACGGAACCGTTATAGGATCACTCGTGTGACTGTCTGTCTGTCTGTGACAGCCAATTTGCTCCGAATCTAACGGACCGGTTTAGTTGAAATTTGGTAGGTAAACACATTATGAATTTCTGTGACCCAAACATGGACGTGTAACGTAAATAAATGAATTTTGAATAAGGGGGTCACTTTTGGGGGGCAAATAAGAAATTTCAAAAAAAAGTTTTGCAAACCGTAGCGTGAAAAATATCAATATAGGTAATACTGTGAGGGTCTCATATTTTTTTTTTACAATTTTAAAATAAACAGTTTTAAAGTTATTTAAGAAAGTAGACGAAAATTGACCATTCCACCCCCTTATCTCCGAAACAACTGAGCGTAAAATTTGGAAAAAAATACAGAAAATAGTTCTTTATTTATATTAGGTCTTTACCTATGAAATTGCCGTTCTGCAGTACTGGCCATTTCAAATCAAAATAATTTTTGTTTGGCTAAGAATTCTAATTTCAAATTAATTTTATTTTAAAAACATGGATTTTTTTTTTCCAAAAGTAGTCATTTGTTTATTGATTAGTGTTACATTTTCATCGCATTTCAATCTTTTTCGTCATCATGGATACGTTAAAAATTCGAGTAATTATGGAATATGAGTACCGTCGTGGCAGCAACGCGGCACAAGCGGCACGCAACATCAACGACGTTTACGGAGCTAACACTACAAACCAACGCACCACTTGTTATTGGTTTGCTCGCTTCCGTTCTGGAAATTTCGACCTGAAAAATGAACCTCGCGGTCGTCCGAAGACTTTGGTCGACAATGACGAATTAAAGGCGATTGTGGAAGCTGATGATACACAATCTACGGCTGAATTAGCAGCAGCTTTCGACGTTAGCGTCAAAACAATATTGGTCCATTTGCGTCAAATTGGCAAGGTAAAAAAGCTTGACAAATGGGTGCCCCACGAACTCAATGATCGCCAGCGCGAAGTACGCGTCGAGACGTGCCTTGCACTGCTCAACAGACACACAAATGAAGGAATTTTGAACCGCATTGTTACCTGCGATGAAAAATGGATTCTGTTTGATAACCGCAAGCGCTCAGCAAGTTGGTTGGATCCTGGTTCAGCACCTAAACAATGCCCTAAACGAAAACTTACCCCTAGAAAAGTGATGGTCACTGTTACCTATTATATCAGGAAAATTGATAAGAAGTATGTGGTCTTAAAATAACATGGTAAATCCTCAATATTGTGCGTACATAATTACAGTTGGAATGTTGTTGGAGAACATGTTTTTCAACTACAACGTTAAGTTTGTTCCTGATGGGATAAATTAATCCCAACTACGGAACCCTACATTGTGCGTAGTCCGACACGCACTCGGCCGGTTTTATTTAGCGAAAGAGATCACTCCTTCCATTTTCAAAAAGACAAAACATAAGAACCAACTCTTATAAACCAATTTTCGAACATTAAAATTCAAATTTTTAAAAGAAAACCGTTCGTTCCTACATCCGGCGGTGTCGTTTCAACTCTAACTAAGTAACCTTGTTGTTCCGATAAAACTAACTATCAACAACACTTCAAGCCATTATTGAAACGTTATGAAACGCGTCGTGTCCCATCTATTAACATACCTACACACCAAAACCAGTACCCAAATCATTTACCTAATAAATGATACCTAATACGGCACGAGACTTCTCTGTATAATTAGCACTGGCAACACTATAATTGGCTGAATGCGATCTGATCATAGCCAATTTGTGATATCAAAAGTGTTGATTGTGCCATAAATGACATATTGGGTAAAGTTTGTTTTATCTAGGTAACGTGTTTGAAAACGGGAAAAGTTAAAAGAAAAACCGTTTTTTCACAGCTGAAACTGAAAATTATGCTTTTGATAGATTGATAGGTACCTACACCTACCTACAACTTTCAAGTCTTACAAAAAATATATATCCGTAAACACACCCTATCCTTATAATATATGGTCAAATTAAATTAGGTAGCGAAACTCCGCAGACGTGATGGGATATACGACAAAATAAAAATAAAAAGATTTAATGATGTTTTTTTGGAGTCAACGACTTCTGGTCTGGTAGTGTTGTTACTCGAAGTTTGAGTTGAGAAATCTGTTTTTTTTTGTTTTATCGTGTTTAGTTTTAGATAGCTGTATCGATACTCATCACGTCTGTGAAGTTTACACTAAAAAACAGATTTTTAAACTACACTGCGGCCGATGACCCCAAAAAAATCAAATCTTTTTATTTTTTAACAGACTTCAAAAAAGGAGGTTCTGTATTTGACATACATACGTATGTAGTAGGTATGTAGTTAAATTTACATGTAATTGCATTTAAATTTAACTAAAAATGTAAGAATCAACTTAGGTACTTTAAATAAAGTAAAAACCGACTACAACAACGTAAAACGAATAAAATAACTTTCATAAAAAATTTAACAGCTTCTGAAGTCGGTGGCTTCAATTCTTCAACGGCTTTAGCTTGACACCGACTTCAGAAGCTGTTAAGTTTTTTTATAAGTATAAGTTATTTTATTCGTTCTACGTTTATAAAGTCGATTTTTTTTTTTTAAGTAAATGTTATTTCGTCGTGTTTAGTTATCGATAGGTACCCATCACGTCTGGGAGTTTCACTAGCTAATTTAATTTGACCCTGTATTGGTATTATAAACTATTGTTATTTGTTATCCTAAATACATTAACAACAAAATTAACCCATGACACAACATTAAACTCCACAAAAGAATAACCCAATAAAACTTCCCATTCACCGACCGACACTAAACGGCTAATTAATCGCGACACCGCTCAATTTGCGAACCAAACTGCCGCAGTAATAGGCCGAAACCGATAGCCCATACATTAACAATTGGATTATCGAGAATTGCCGCCGCCCCGTGCGTGGCACGCTTCGGTAATTGTATTGCCGTGAATGGCTCCCCTTAATACGTTTATTGTCTATGAACACTGGCTGGTTTGATCGTTCTGCTGATTTTGAATTAAAACAATATTAACGTAGGTATTATTGGATTTGGAATGCTGTGATTTTATCTCGATTTTCGAACAACAACAAAATGACAAAGACTAATAGTGCAGATTAAGGCCATAATAATGATAAAATTATTTTATAAGGTACCGATCATAGTCTAAAAACATGCTAATCTTGAATCAAACGCAAATATCTCTAGACAAAATTTAAAAAAAAAAAACCTACAATACTGATCAATTTAAATCCAAGCAAATCTAAAAAAAAAAAAAAAAAAAAAAATAAAAAAAAAATCTAAGTCCCATCATTCTCCTGCCCATAACCCAATTTATTATTTATTATTTGGGGTCGGCACAAAATGTATTTTTCTTCCATAAAGAAAAGAGAAGCTATTTAGTCGTCATCTCGGTAGTCACTCCCTTTCTAGCCATATCATCTTTCACACAGTCCATCCATCGTTTCTTTGGTCTTGCCCTACTCATAATAGCCATGCACCGTCCACATTCATACTCAAAACTTTTCTGACGACATTTTCCTCATTCCTCCGCATCAAATATCCAAAACTTTTCAGTCACCGGTGGCACTGGGTGGCACTGTCAGACTTCCTCGTAATACTCATTTCTTATTCTATCCATTCGCGTAACACCACACGTACGTGTGTACAATAACCACAACAACAAAAACATGGCGAACAAGAACATCGAACACTTTAAATGTTCAATGGTCCTGAGTTTCTTAAAATGTTCCATGATCTTTCATCTTTCATTCTTCTCAACAATCAATCAATCATTCATTCTCATGCAATTGCCTTTCATTCATTCCTTTTGTGGCCCAACATTCTGATCGATACAAGACGGCAGGTTGTTTTATAAATCTTCCCCTTAAGTTTAAGGGGAATGCGGGAGTCGCAGATTGTTCCCGTGTCCTGCCGCCATATCATCCATCCAGTTTTAATTCTGTGCTTTATTTATTAAACAAAAATAATAATTTTATGTTATTTTAACGCAAACTAATGATTCCGCTTAGACTTATTTCCAAAATATTTTATTGTAGTTTTGTGTGTGTGTGTGTAATTCTGTGCTTAATCAAAACTAAGTCCCAAAGGAATTAAAAACAATTTACAACAACAGTCCAGTGGCATAAGACAATTACTACAAATAAAGCCAATTTACACGGTGTCATCCCCTTTTCCGAGCTCCCCTAAGTCCCGAACACAATTTACTCGATAAAATCCGTATCTACTAGTAGGTAATGAAGATTAATATCGCTTTGGGGAGGCAATAAAAACGAAATCAGTTTAAGCCCAATTGACAAGAAATATTACAAGGTTGACCCTTCGTGAGACGGTGATTGGTTGTCGTTTTGTTAAAGATTGTTGAAAAATTAGGAGTTGGTGATATCTTTTGGTTGTGTAACGCATCTCATTTTGAATTAATTAAATACTTAAATATTATTTCCGGGAGTTTTCTATCTTCTTATCAATTATTTCCCCTTTTAGAATTCCTTTTTTTATACATACGGAAAGAAATGAAAAATAAGTAGGTAGGTATTTATACCTAATTAAGATTATTTAGTTTAGGTGGTATCTCATCAAACAAAGACAACAAAATGTTAATTTATCGTTAATCTATTTAGTTTAGTTAGGTATTACAAAACCCATGAACACAAACTACTACCTAATTACCTACAGTGACAGAACAGTGCATAGCTGACACCTAATTAACATATCTGTACAGCCATATGCCCATAATTATAATTAAACTAAATCGAAGAACATTATTTCGTTCCACGTACGCTAAATAAGTTCCGGGATTTATTGACACCAATTAAAACGGCCGCTAAAAGTCATCTGTCAAATATTGGCGGGAAGTCCACCCACGCTTTCTTTCCATAGACAAGCTATTTAACTTTTGCGGTGGCAGCTGCGGTATGTTGTATTGGTTCTATTTGACGTTAATTAGTGTTTATTTAATTTATTATTGTTGGTTTGTGTTAATTGTTATGGCGACTGTTTAGTTAAATTGTATTTGTTAACGGGGTCTCATTTAATTCAGTAGTTAGGGAAGTACCTACCTATTCTGTGTATTTGGATTGTATACTTAGGTCATCATTTTTAGGGTTTCGTAGTCAACAAGGAACCCTTATAGTTTCGGTGTCCGTCCGTCCGCAGCTTAGCTCAGAGACTCTTAGTACTAGAAAACTATAATTTGGTATGGATATACTCGTACATATTCATCACGCCGACAGTGGTAAAATAAAATCATGAAAAAAAAATTTTTTTAGGGTAGGTACCTTCCGTACACGTAAAATGGTGATGGTTTTTTTCTCGTCTACCTCATGGTGTGGGGTGTTGTTGGATGGGTCTTTAAAAAATATTGCGGGTTTGTGCAAACAATTTTTCGATTTAGCTAACCGTTTCTGAAATATTAAGCTTTAAAGTGTTAATTTTTGTTAAAGTGTCCCCACCCTGCCAGCTAATCGGTTAGTTTTGGATGGGTGAAAAAATTCACGGTAGTAGTACCTATACATATAATAATACACTTCTGGACACATCTTTTGGCCCACCTTGTATTTTCAGTTTCGTTTGGTCCTAGCTAAAATTTTATATTAGGTTGAGCATAAAGTTTTTATGCAGTTTTGAACCTGGCACATTCACAATTTCATTCAATAGTCTTTTTTTGAATTTCGAACACAGAATTTAAAGAAACAAAAGACAATTTGGAGCCTGTTTGTTGATATCAAACAATCGAACACTAAGAAAAGTTGGTTTTATTGGTTTACTTGGATTTAATTCTTGAAAAAGTGATTGATATCTTTGGTTTTGCAACAAACATTACTTATTCTTAACATTAAGGTGAGGTTCTATCAATAATCTATGGATACTTCACCTGAAGTTGCCGCCCAAGCTGTGGCACTTATTCAGGCCGGACACAGCCAAAGAAACGTGAGTGCTCAACTTAATTTAAGTCGATCTGCGGTCCGAAATGTTTATCGGAGGTACCTAGAGACTGGCGGCTTTGTTCGTCGCCAAGGAAGGCCACGATCTCGGGTCACAACTGAAAGGCAGGATCGATTCATCGTGACGACCAGCTTGAGAAATCGTCACCTTACCTCCATTGAGATACAAAACCAACTTCGCGACTTCCACGGAGTATCTGTGAGCGCTCGAACTGTTCGGAGAAGGTTAAAAGAACGCGATATGGTACCACACAAGCCAGCTAATGGCCCCAAACTAACGCGAGCCCACCGAACAGCGCGCCTTCATTTCGCACGCAGTCATTTAAATTGGACACAGCAAGATTGGAGCCGTGTACTCTTTTCTGATGAGTCTAAAATTGTGTTACATGGCAATGATGGAAGGAAGAAGGTCTACCGACGTAAGGGACAGCGTTTCGCACAATGCTGCTTTGAAGAGAGGGTTGCTTATGGCGGTGGCTCATGGACTGTCTGGGGCGGTATATCCGCGAGCGGCAAAACTCAACTTGAGGTTGTTACAGGACCACGGCTGCCAACATTAAATGCTGAAAGGTACATTCGTGAGTGCTTAGAACCTCACGTGATACCATACGCGGACTATGTTGGCCCAAATTTCCTTTTTATGCATGATAATGCAAGAGCCCATGCGGCCGGCATCGTCAGGGAATATCTTCGGGATGTGAACATCACAGTTATGGACTGGCCAGCCAGAAGCCCAGACATGAACCCCATTGAGCACATGTGGGACGAGCTAAAAAGACGTGTTAGGGCTCGTCAGCCAGTTGCCCAGACGATGCAGGAGTTGAAAACTGCCACAGAAGAGGAATGGGAGATGATCCCTCAAAATTTCATAGAGTGGTTGATAAACTCTATGCCTAATCGTATGAGAGCTGTGGTAGATGCCCATGGAGGCAACACGCGTTATTAAATTAAACCTTTATTTGATAAAACATGTTTTTTATTAAAAAATCAATTGCCTTTAACAAGGCGCATATCCGACTTGTTAGGCGTAGCTCCATGTCGTATGGTATCTGAATTCAAATTTAAAACAATACGATCGAAAAAGATGGTAAAATGTATCAGGTTTAAAACTGCATCAACAGTTTTTGTTCAATCTAGCAATCATATTTCGGTAGGGGCCATCGAAACCTAAACTCTAAGGTGGGCCAATAGATGTGTCCAGAAGTGTATTATAACGAAGTTAAAAGGAAAACTATCACAGCTAAGTAGGCTTTTCAAGTTTACGAATAATAGTCTAATATTTATGAAACAACAAGAAGAGCTCGTGGCTAAGTAATAACAGCCGCACAGGTCGATCCATCAGGTTAAGCTACGCTTGCCGGGGTTGGTCAGTGGATGGGTGACCATCTTTACATACCGAGACTCCTCCGTGCGTCGGAAAGCACGTTAAGCCGTTGGTCCCGGCTGTCATTCGTGGATCTTTGACAGTCGTTACGGGTCGTCAGAAGCCCGAAAGTCTGACAACCAGACTTACCAAGGGGTATCGTATTACCCAGTTAATGGGTTGTGGAGGTCAGATAGGCAGTCACTACATGTATAATAATGGTATTCAGCTGCATCCAGTTAGACTGGAAGCCGACCCCAACATGGTTGGGAAAAGGCTAGGCAGATTGATGGATTTATGAATCAACAAAAAGCACTCTTCTTAGTCCGCTTATTGTGCAACTACGGAACCCTATTACTGCGCGTGGCCCGACACGCACTTGGCCGCTTTTTTTTATTGTTTCAGCTAAAACAAATTACTTACCTAAATGAACCCGATAAAAACGATAAATGGTAAAACCTACTTCAGTACGTTATTTTTTTTTTTTTTTTGCATAAAAATTTATTGTATGTTTTACGAATATTCGGAAAGAGATTTTCAGTCATTTCAATTAAAATTGCAATTTAAAACTTAATAAGGTAATTAGCACCTCAGAAGATAGTGGAATTTTTTTGCTAGCCTCAAAAAATGTCTAACCTAACGGTAGGCACTCCCAGATAACATTATAGACTAATAAAAATATTCAACCCAAGATGAACAGAACTCAAAATTATTTTTAATATTTTATTGACATCCACAAAAGAGTCGGCGAGTCTCAAAGACAGTTGTAAAAAGGCAATAATTGACTTTACAATTTGGCAAACTTACATTTACCGTTCCTAAAACTTAATAAGAACTTTATTCCATGTCAATAAAGCTTATATTCGTGTGCCAGTGTACGGAGTGAAGTCGTAAAATTATGTTGGTTTGGGTATTACCTGCCAAAATTTGTGTGTTTATAAAAATGTACCGTCCGTTAGTCGGTGCTTTGTGGATTATTGCGAAGGCTACATCGTTTATTACTGATAAAATAATTATTTAATTTAACAACTCATTATGAAAGACGTGCTATGTCGCCGACAAGATAAATTGCTAAAATATGTTTGCCATTTCAATAATTTTAGCATCATAATTAAGATGTGATAAAATGCGACTGCGACTCCCGTATTCCCCTTAAACTTAAGGGGAAGATATATAAAACAATGGTTAGACCTGCTGTCTTGTATGGATCAGAATGTTGGACCACAAAAGGGATGAATGAAAAGCAGTTGCATGCAGCTGAGATGAGAATGCTAAGAGGGATGTGTGGTGTTACACGAATGGATAGAATAAGAAATGAGTACAAACCTAAGAAGAAGTTTGAAAGTGGCACCGGTGACTGAAAAGTTGTGCGGAAATCGGCTGTCACGGTATGGGCATGTGATGCGGAGGAGTGAGGAAAATGTCGTGAGGAAAGTTTTGAGTATGAATGTCGATGGCTATAAGAGTAGGGGAAGACCAAAGAAACGATGGATGGATTGTGTGAAAGATGACATGGCTAGAAAGGGGGTGACTACCGAGATGACGAATAATAGAGAAGTATGGAAAAAAAGGACATGTTGCGCCGAGCCCAAATAGATTGGGATAAGGGCAGGAGCATAATGATGAATAAAGACGTGATAAGCCAGCCTGTATCATTAAACTATACTATACTATATGTACTAAACTTCTTCTGTATCAACAATACAGAAGAAGGCAAGCAATTAAATCAATCAGCCTTTTCCCAACTATGTTGGGGTCGGCTTCAAGTCTAACCAGATGCAGCTGAATACCAGTATGCCACCAGTCCAGTGTACCATGGAGCGACTGCCTATCTGACCTCCACAACCCATTAACTGGGTAATACGATACCCCTTGGTAAGGCTAGTATTGTCAGACTTTGGGGCTTCTGACGACCCGTAACGTCTGTCAAAGATAAACGAATGACAGCCGGGACCAACGGCTTAACGTGCTTTCCGAGGCACGGAGGAGTCTCGGTATGTAAAGATGGTCATCCATCCACGGACCGACCTTGGCAAGCGTAGCTTAACCTGATGGATCAACCCGTGCGGCTGTAATTACTTAGCCACGAGCTCCTCCAAGGCAAGCAATTAAATAGATATTAAAAAAGAAGGTGAGGAGGTGAAGGAGAGGGTGGTGGAGGTGGAGGTATGGTGAGGTGGTGGTGAGGATGGGATCAAAGGTCGTTTTGTAAAACAGAACATCATTCCATTTATCAATGCAAAACTAAGTACCTATAGGTAGGTGTTACCTAATACCATAGCGTGTTGAGTGAAATCTCATACTGTTCTAGATGAAGCAACTACAAATAAATTTAAAAAAATATTGCGAATAATTAAGTAATTACCTAAAAGTAGCTGCTTATAGTACCTAGACCTATTAATATAATCGAGAAAGTAGCGTTACCTATTAATAATCGATTAAGGTTATTGCCAAAATGACATAACTCAAGGAACCAAAACAACATTAACCCCCAAATCCCAAAAGGGTCGAAGTAAACCCGCATACTTAGTCATTAAAATTAATTAAACACATACCTTTACTCTTAGGCGACGATGGCGGAGAATTATGAACGCTCAAATCACTATACACATGACTTTTACCCATTAAATCAACTGTCAACGGCTCCCGAATCGGTTTATGGTCAAACAAATAATTCCTAAAAGCCTCCATCTTAACAAAAATAACAACTTCGTTTGTTGCCTTTGCCTTCAATCGAAAAAGTGAACTGTCAACTGTCAGTTTGTTTTCGTTGCACGGCGGCGCACCGCCTCACTAAAAATCTATAATGCGTTACCCAATAACGTTGCCCGTTTTTATCCCCACCAATCAGGGCGGGGCTTCATAATCGCTTGCCGTCTCTCTCGCTCATGAGCTTTGTTGAAGCTCGGGTAACGTTAGGTCGGTGGCACAATGAGGCCTTGTTCTAGATTTTTGTCAATAGATTTGTCGCAATAGAATTTTCCTTGTTTTAACTAAGTGAGCGTTGGCGGATAAGAATTGATTTGGCATTGTTTTAATTTTTGTCGTGCCTTTAAGTATGTTAGGTTGGTGTAATTCTTACCTATTGCTGCTATGCTAAGTGGATCAGATGCTGTATTTGGAATGAAATATTTATAATAACAAATAAAAAATTCTAATTTCTTTAAACTAACTTAATTAAGACAGAATAACGCTATATACAAATCTTAATCCCCTAAAATTATACAATAATTTTCAACAATCTTTTGTTTTTACATTTCTGTAACTAGTTACTTACTTATTTAGTTTTGTATCTAGTGTAAATAGTTAGCTGTATAATAGTTTACTGTATCTAACATATATATTTTTTAATTTTTATTAATCAAAAAACAGTTTACACGCATTTGTTGAAACTTTGAACATACCAAACAAACCACCGCGGGCTTAACAGCGGTATGGCCAGACACAGCAACTCGGTGCCACGACATATTAATTAGTGAACAATTACGTAGGTATACTTGGCGTCAGGTAAAAAGAACGCTGGGCAAGAGTGGGAGAAGAAGCCCAATATATTTTAAAATATATTTATTTATTTATTCAATACTTCAAGCGCACAAATGTACAGAGGCGGACTTAATGCCATGGGCATTTTCTACCAGTCAACCTTTGGGTGATGCAGAGACAAACCGTGGCAGGTGCAATGATGAAAAATTAAGGAATAAATATTTATTCAAATATAATGATACTCATATACCTATTACAAACTATAAATATAATAATGTATACCTAATTATATATAAATATAAGCACAAATAAATATACACTAATACACGAATAAACTAAAACAAATAAGACAAACAATGGGAAAAACATTACCGTTGTGGTGATACTGCCAACTTCTTGCGAATGTGCTCACGAACTTTAACTTTAAAGGATAATCGGTTGGTTACCATCCTGATTTCCTGAGGGAGCGCATTCCACAGATAGATGGAATATACAAGTTATTTCTGTAAACGCGTCAATACGATTTAAACAAAATCAATCTCAATCTGCCTAGCCTTTTCCCAACTATGTTGCGGTCGGCTTCCAGTCTAACCGGATGCAGCTGAATACCAGTATTTTACATGGAGCGACTGCCTATCTGACCTCCACAACCCATTAACTGGGTAATACGATATCCCTTGGTAAGACCGGTTGTCAGACTTTCGGGCTTCTGACGACCCGTAACGACTGTCAAAGATCCACGAATGACAGCCGAGACCAACGGCTTAACGTGCTTTCCGAGGCAACGGAAGAGTCTCGGTATATAAAGATGGTCACCCATCCACGGACCGACTCCGGCAAGCGTAGCTTAACCTGATGGATCGACCCGTGCAGCTGTTATTACTTAGCCACGAGCTCCTTACGATTTAAACAAAATACCTAGCCAAAATCCATTCCCACTTTGCTCCCGTTACGCCACCGCCCTAAACTTTTAATCATGCGCGCTCATCTTCCATAACGGCGAGCACTGAACATCATGAACCCTTATTACTGCGAACCAGGTTATTAATACACGGACCAGCTAGTTTTGTGATGTATGGGTTAGACTGAGCACTGGATCAGCGCTAGTCTAGTTGGATGGAGTAATGGAGTTTATTTTATAGGTTACCGTGAAGATTTGTTGAAAGAGGTTTGAAATGAAGGAGAAATGGCTGGCTTTTTGAAAGGTTTATGATATAAAGAGATGAGGATTATTATCTTTTAGTTGCTTAGAGCAGTGGCCCAGTGGTAACGGCCGCGACTTACGAGTTGTAAGTCGCAGGTTCGAACCCAGACAGGAGCTTTACTTTGTGTAAATTATTTCATCACTCACCACTGCTCTCAAAACGGTGAAGGAAAACATCGTGAGGAAACCGGCATGTCCTAGAACAAAAATTCGAAGACATGTGACATCTACCAGCCCGCGTGGTGGATTACACTGTGTACCTACCACCCACTACCTCTCACCGAGAGGAGGCCTGTGTCCCAGCAGTGGGAACATTGTAGGCTGGTTATGATATGACTATTGCTAGTTGGGGTTTTGATTCGGTTAACGTAACACTAAATACCAAGATACCGGTGACAAGTAGGCACAGACGCCAACACATCAAGCTACTACAATCTGTCAGATTTCTTTAATAGATTTTCATCTTTATCGCTAAAGCATTAGGTTCAAGGTTGATTGGGAAAATTTGACAGTTTCGGGTGGCTTGACCTGCTGGCGTCTGTACCTAGGTCCAGTTTTTTTGTTTTAACTATCGAACTTAATAGTGAAATGAGCTTTTTACTACTGAAAGGTTTGTGATAAAGCTATGAGGAAATGATTCTCTAAGTTTAGATAGACTGAATTAAAAAGGAACATAATAAAAAGGTGATTGTCAAATTCGTAAAAAGTTTCAAGATTTTGAAATTACAGTTTCATTACATTTTAAATGCATTTGACCTGACGAGTGATGTTTCTTCAAGAAAATTCTTCGTATTAAGGCGAGTATCTATAGCTGCCAACAGCGCCGCCATTGAGAAAAAAATAATAGGTAAGTCAGGAGACAGGTATGGAACATTTTGAAATTTCCTATGCTCAAGTTTGAAATTATAGCAGTTAACGCCACAAACGGTCGTTTTTGGCGTTAACTGCTATAACTTCGAACCTAGGAGGTTTAATGGTGATTTTATTCATACAAAAATTTTCTACCTCATCTGACTAAAAATCTGAACATAGGAAATTTCAAAATGTTCTATAACTCCTGACTTATTAATTTTTCAATGGTGGCGCTGCCACTTAGCTTTGAGAATAATTTAATCAATTCTAAAGTGTAACCTTCATGATTCCTTGGAATCACTGATCGTTACAAAATGTCTTCACAAAAACCAAAATAAAGAAAAGCTGTACTAAATTAACTCACCATAACAAACAACCAACAATTCTAAGAACCATTACGTATTCACCAAAAATGTGGAAGCAGTAAAACCAAAGCTTTAGCGACACTAATAAAAGAGAAATTTTCTTTCAGTGTGGTCACAATACACCACTCCATAATTGAGCAAAGACAATACATTATTGTGACAACATGCACAAAAGAGAACGAACTCTTTACAAATGGCTGACTGCGTTTTGGCGGCAATTTTGACAGTCGTCATGCTGTGACAGTATCATAGACAAAGGCTTATTTTTCTATGAACAGTAGCTGTTTCGTATAAAATGCTACTGGTCTACCGATGATTTGTCAAAATTAAAGCATGAAGTTTTAGTTTTGAGCCTAGAAGGTCCACATTGTGTTGTCCATAAGTAGAGGTGTTGTAAATCGTAAAATAACGACCTGCATGATATGCCAATAGCAAGTCATTGTTAATTAAACATGAGAAACCAATTTACGTGTATGATCGAAGGCAACATGCTGAAAACCTCGACAAATAACTACTTATGTCATTTCAGTTGATAGCTTTTGTTTTTTTTTTATCCAAAATGATATCGTTTGCGTGACATCTTTAAATTGGACCACAATCTTGTCTTCCTGGCCAAGACATTAACGTCTATAAAGAAAGAAAGCAATCATATTATGCATAATATGCTGGCAACCAGACTAGTCAAAGATAAGAATGCTATCTTGTTTAAACCAAATTTATAAGCAAACTCCATTTGAATTTCTCCCATAAATTACCGATTTTTGGTAATTTCTCCGCAAATTCCTTAAAATAAGCAACATTTATGGTCTTTTTGCTATTATTTACGAACGAGGCCCAAACACAAGGCTGAAATGTGCCACTTGCTGAATTTTAACGAAAAACTTAATTTCCTACACCTAATAAAAAAAATTGTAACTTAGCTTGCTTCCAGAACCTCACTAGAAACAAGGATTTAATTTAGCATAATTCCAAATTCAAACAAAAAAAAAATCTTTGGAAGATGTACTTAGATCTATTGCAATAAAAATCAAATTAAACACTATCAAAACATCCATCTTGTAAATCAATTAGTACATTTTGATACAAGTGGAGAATTTTTGTTATTGCATTCGAGGCGGAATTAACACCCGAGCCATAAGCGAGGTTGTTTTTGAGCCGAGAACTGTAATAACAAAATGTCCACGTGTATCAAACGACGTTTTTCAATACACTTTTGAAGAAATAAAATAAAATAACGAAAAATATTTTTGTCATGAATTATTAGGAAACTATGATTTAAATTTTCTTTTTTTTTCGCGCTTTGATTTCGCCAAGTTGAAGGAGAAGCAAAGGTAAACCCGACAAACAGCATAGGTAATACTTATAAAAATAGAAAATTCAAACATTTTTGAGTTCAGAACACAAATAAATGTTAATTTGCTCATAAACGTTGTTTTTATTATAATAATCATGGTTTTTGATGATATTCTATTTATAAACATTATTTAAATATTCAAAAAATATTAACGGCGTAAAGACGCTTATATCTTTGTCGAGATTAAAAAAAAACATTCACCTCCGAATAGAGACGGTGTGAATAGAGGCATTGAACCAATTTGGACTAAGTATAGGTAGGTATAAGTTATCTGTGGCAATTTTTATTCCCGCACACGTGTTGGAAAATGAAAAATGGCACGCGTGTGAAATATAATATTGCATTGTGAACCTAATCGTAGTGCGCTAAAAGCCAGTTTTCAAGGAAGTGTATTGAAAAAAAAAATCAAAACAAGACAATATCTATACCTACCTACCTAGGTAACATTCACCCTAAAAAAACCCGGTTGTCAGACTGGCGGCGCAGCACAAATGGGACCCTTTTTTCTCCCCTTTTCTCTAATAGCTTTATTTTGTAAACAATCTGATGCCCAATTGAGTTTTTATGTAAATATTAGTTGACAATTCAGATATTTTGTGAGGGACCGATAAATTGTAGGGATTTAAACATCATTGGCGGATTAGCTCAGATTATCATTAGACGGATCATTATTAGTATCTAGGGATGAGTGATAGGTACATATTGTTGCACCGATGTTTTTTTTATTTGGAGCTTATACTTGGCAAAAAACGTTTTTTTTTTTTTTTTTTTTTTTAATGTTAAAATATGATTTGATTTTCTGCTATAGTAGATTTACACAAACACTTTTACACGTCAATCATATTTTAAAAACTAGATGAGGTCCGCGTTTCCTAAAGGTACGACTACTCTCGAGAAGAAAGGCCGCAAAAAACTCGTCCATTAAAGGAGTCTCTTTTTAAGTCCAATGGGGTAATGCCTGGGTAAAAAAAAAAATTATATTTAGTCCGCCAGTCAGCTAATAAAAAAAAATATAAAAATATAAACTTACACGTATTTTTTGCTTTAACATAATTTTTTTCGCGGGAAGAAGAGCTAGTATATATAATTTGTAATCACGTTCTCGAAAACAGCTCTAAAGATTTCTATGTAAGTTGAAATTACGGTTTACGGGGGCGAAAAATAAAAAAAAAATAAATAAAAAAATAAAAAAAAAACATTAAAATAACTAAACAAAAACAAAAAAATAATAATAATAATTAAAAAATAAAAAAATAAATGAAAATAATAATAATATGTTATTAATTATTAAAATGATTTTAATATTTTTATTACTTTGTAAATTGCTGTGCCCCTACCTACAGGGTTCGTGTCAGGTGATGCCCCTTGATTACCATATAAGTGCAGTCAAATAGGTATTTGAGTTTGTCAAATACATCTTTTGAGACTTAACGAGTCGAATGACGTAATTACAGACACTGCAATTATTGAAAATAGAAAATAGTTTATTGTCCAGATAATACAGTGAGCAGGTTTACATGTCAACAACAAGTTGAGACGACATCAGTAGCTTCTATTAAGTACATTTTGATACAAGTGAAGAATTTTTGTTATTGCATTCGAGGCGGAATTAACACCCGAGCCGTAGGCGAGGTTGTTTTTGAGTTGAGAACTGCAATAACAAATGTCCACGTGTATCAAACGACGTTTTACATAACGAAAAATATTTTTGTCATGAATTATTAGGAAACTATGATTTCAATTTTCTTTTTTTTCCGCGCTTTGCTTTCGCCAGGTTGAAGGAGAACCTAAAGCCGATAAACAGCCTAATATGAAAAAAATAGAAAATTCACATATTTTTGAGTTTAGAACACAAATAAATGTTAATTTGTTCATAAACGTATTTTTTAATGGAATAATCATGGTTTTTGATGATATTCTATTTATTAACATTATTTAAATATTCCAAAAATAAACGCCGCCGTAAAGACGCATATATCTTTGCCGAGATTAAAAAATAAACATTCACCTCCGTATAGAGACGGTGTGAATAGAGGCATTGAACCAATTTGGACTAAGCAGAGGTATAAGTTATCTGTGGCAATTTTAATTCCCGCACACGGGTTGGAAAATGAAAAATCGCACGCGTGTGAAATATATTGCATTGTGAACCTAATCGTAGTGCGTTATGAACCAGTTTTCGAGGAAGTGTATTGAAAAAATATTACTTATAGCTAGGTTACAAATTAAAAATCCATTGTGTCTCGCGTGGATTTACGTTAAGAGTGAATGGGTTAAGGGTCCCCGAAACCAATTGGCAATTGTCCATTTTTACGTGATTCGTACATATTGATGCGCAAATTGACCGTTCACCAAGTGCCAATTGAAGCGATTGACAATAGTACTACAATAGAAATTAATGGCAAAGGGGACCCCATTAGTACCAACAGAATTTTTATTCTGTGTGTTAGTTAGGTTTCGACTTTTATTTAGCTGCAGTAAAATGACACTTCTTATCTGTAATTTTGGTGAGGACGCTGTTACAAATTTATTTATTTTATTTTATTTTATTACTTTTAGGAAAGCTTACAGCTAATACATTTCCATATTAAATACAATGTGTAAAAGATGGCCAATTACAAGCTTCCACCAACGATAAAATGGGTTCAAATGGGTTCAAAATCCTTTTTTACACATTTTTTGTATTTTTTATTAAATAAAATGCTTTGCATTCTTAAAATGGTTTTTGGCCGAATTGTTGATAGATATGCATGGTACGATTCTGAACCATAAATATAATTTTTTTATGAAACAATTTCTCAATAAATGTATCGAAGTAAAAATTTTCAGTCCGGTACATTTATTGAGAAACTGTAGGTACCTATCTAAAATTATATTTGTAGTTCACAATCGAACTATGCACATCTATCAACAATTCGGCCAAAAAACATTTTAAGAATGCAAAGCATTTTATTTAATAAACATACTTTTGTGTAAAAAAGTAATGATTTGACTACCCATTTGTAACAGCATCCTTAAATAAAAATCCTAGTTTATAACGAAATGACAGTAGAAGTGTCATTTTACGGCAGCTAATTAAAAGTCCGACCTTACCTGTCGATATACCTACTTGTAAAAGGAAGATGGTTACTCCGGGTTGCTCCTGAACAAATCTTTTACAAGATGCTGAGATAATATCGACTCTGAACCATTTAAAAATAAGAAATGATTTTATCAGTCACAAAAAATTGTCTTCAAATATTGTAGGCTTTTAAAATCATTTTTACTAAGCAACTGTAGTACTATTCTGTAAATATCTCACCGTGAAAACATGAGTGAAGTGATCTTAAAGTGAGCTGTCAATAGTGTCAACCCCTAGCATCAGGTGGAATGACGGCTCACTTCACGTTCACTTCACCTGAGTTATCACGGTGAGATGTTTACAGAATAGCACTACTGTACCGTTATCTAGATTTTTTTGCTAACCTCAAAACAAACAATTCGCTAATTTAATATCCTACCTTTTACTAATTCCCAAACAAAATACCACATTATCGAAAAAAGCAGTTAACTAAACATTTTACAATGTATTGTAAAACATCAAAAGTAAGGCGAGCGGCGGCGGGCGGCAAACTGTCAGTTTGTGTCATAAAAATGACCGAATTACCGTTATACAAAGTTATGATTTTATTAGCTTGTAAAGTCCGGTAAAAGTCACTATGGAACGGTTTATTTGGTAATTTCTAAATAAGTAGATAAGTAGATAAGTTGTATCTACTGTTTTTTGGGTTATAAACCGTTTAGGTAAGAATAGAATGAGTAATCTATATATACAGGGTGTTTGGTGCATCGTTTGCCAAATTGAATTGGCCGAAAGAAGAGGTCATTTGCTATCGCTTCAGGCTCAAGTACTCATTTTTGGCCACACCGGTTTTTTTATTACAACTTTCTAATTTTTATTTTGAAAAAATCCAAAACTCAGCATTAAAGCTTAAATTAAAAAAAAGTTTTAAGTGTAGTCGTCAAATTTCATTTTTATTTACATATGTACTGTTGTATGGCTCTATCAAATTTAAAATTACTTGCCAGTTACATCTAGTTTTTTTTTAATAAATCACAAAGTTTTTGGAAAAATAAAAAATGAACTTAAAACTCAACTTTAAATAGCTATAAAAAAAAAACTAAAAGCGATCGGGATCTTCGAATTATTTTAAAAAGTTCTCTAGTCTATCCCCTTTCCAACGGTATGTAATGTGTTAAAAAACTCTTTTAATATCTTTAATAATTAGCTAAATGTGTAGTCGAGACACATCAGGCTGATATTGGATATTACGTTTAAAACACTAGTTTTCGCATAAATTACATGCTATTAGTAGATAGATACTGTTATCTCACGTCTTACGTAGTCTCTTATCTCGTTCTTACATAGGGAACTTTCCTCGAAATTGAAAAAAAAATACATTATTACAAAAATAATCATTTATTAATAAGTAATTTAATTACATACTAATCTTACAAGAATTAGAATTTCTGCAAACAGAGTTGCCCTTATTATTAGCTGATTTGCCAATTTTCAGTGAAGACAGGTCTTTTGTTTTCCAACATGACGGTTGTCCCGCTCATTGGAGAATAACCGTCAGGGAGTACTTGAATGATGCATTCCCGGACTCATGGATTGGGAGGGATGGCCCTATTCCTTGGCCTCCACGTTCTCCAGACTTAACTCCGTTGGATTTTTACGTCTGGGGACGGGCCAAAGAACTCGTCTACGCCACGGAAGTTGAGACAAGAGATGATTTAGTCCAACGCATTGAGGCGGCTTTCATGACGATCAAAGCAGAAATGCGTTTACGCACCACTACAGTTGAGATAAGACGAAGATGTCGCGCGTGCATACGCAATAGTGGTAGACAGTTTGAACAAGACTTGTAAGATTAGTATGTAATTAAATTACTTATTAATAAATGATTATTTTTGTAATAATGTATTTTTTTTTCAATTTCGAGGAAAGTTCCCTATGTAAGAACGAGATAAGAGACTACGTAAGACGTGAGATAACAGTATCTATCTACTAATAGCATGTAATTTATGCGAAAACTAGTGTTTTAAACGTAATATCCAATATCAGCCTGATGTGTCTCGACTACACATTTAGCTAATTATTAAAGATATTAAAAGAGTTTTTTAACACATTGCATACCGTTGGAAAGGGGATAGACTAGAGAACTTTTTAAAATAATTCGAAGATCCCGATCGCTTTTAGTTTTTTTTTTATAGCTATTTAAAGTTGAGTTTTAAGTTCATTTTTTATTTTTCCAAAAACTTTGTGATTTATTAAAAAAAAACTAGATGTAACTGGCAAGTAATTTTAAATTTGATAGAGCCATACAACAGTACATATGTAAATAAAAATGAAATTTGACGACTACACTTAAAACTTTTTTTTAATTTAAGCTTTAATGCTGAGTTTTGGATTTTTTCAAAATAAAAATTAGAAAGTTGTAATAAAAAAACCGGTGTGGCCAAAAATGAGTACTTGAGCCTGAAGCGATAGCAAATGACCTCTTCTTTCGGCCAATTCAATTTGGCAAACGATGCACCAAACACCCTGTATATCGACTTGGACTAGAAAGAGCTCAAAGACTCATCCTAAAAGTCAGCCTATTCAAACCGCGCCTTTTTCCTACGGCAGACCTAGTATATCTAAAAGCTGAAGTTTTAACGGTTAGACAATTATACGTCCTCGCTACTATACTCAGGCAACATGCCTCCCAGAACTACAGTCGTTAAACTCAGTTCTAAAAAGAAGGCGTGCTCACCAAGTCTGCCAAACTAGACCGGCTAGAACGAGTTTCAGCCGATATTTCTTCTTTTTCCAAGGGCCTCGTCTGTATAATATTGCGAATAAGCTGCTTACTATTTATCCACTTACAAAAATTGAATGCAGGCGTAAGGTCTCAAATTGGCTCCTAACTCTTACTTACGACGATACGGAGAAATTGTTATACAGTTACAGAGAAGTATAATACAGATGCACTACACACACACAAACACACACACACACCCACACACACCCAAAACATCACAAGCACAACTCGTATATCACACCCACTAAACCCACATAATACACTCACGAACTAAATCACATACTTATGAAAACACCACTTCTTATTTTATTTTTTTTCTTTATTTGTATTGTTTTTAAATTTTGCTTTATTTTATTGTTTAATAGCTGTAAGAGCTCCTGCTGCTGTCAATTTATGTCCTTAGTTTGGCTCTCAATTCTGTGTTCGAGATAAGGAGACCAGGAGACCCGTAGCCTTCGATCAATAATAGTACTAGATTCCCGATAAGCGCTTCAAAAACGGCCCGAAAAATAAAAACACAAATACTTTTGTGGTCTTATTTCAAACATCGACTGTTCGGGAACAGGGAAATGCATGGAGTAGTATTGTTACTTTATATGTTGTTTTTGTTTGTAGATTTCCTAGTGACCCATTTCGCAATGCAGAATGGGTATCTATTGTCGCGAAAGAAAGAGGAGAAGAAATATATAAACCTTGTAAAAATTCAACAATTTGTTTTAATATTTTTATTAAAATAATTAACTATCAAATTAATAATCAAAATTAAAATAACTATTGTACTAATTTACTCCTTCTACTTTTAAAAATCGGTCAAAAATATTTGCTACCATATAAAACGAACCTTGGCCTAAAAAATATATTATTATTCTGCTACTCTACATCTTTCAATACTTACTGTGTTCTGAGCATTGAAATGTAAATACCAAGAACTATGTCTAGTTCCAAAATAGAGTAATCACAAAATTTTCAACAAAATGTTTTTAACCTTATTGCTTAAGTTTTAAGTTTCACTTTAGAATAAATATTTTTGTACTTATTATAAAAATGACCTTTTATTTTCAAGCGACATTTTTAATTTATTGCTTTTACCTTTCTCCGATGATAGAAGGACTTAAATATAAATATTTTGCAATCGTAATTAAACTTTATGTTTGATTGTTAAGGTTTATAATGAATTGAAGTTGTAAATATTATAAAACTTTTTTCTATATTTCGTAGTAACAAATGTAAATGTTTATGTGTGTGTAAACGTGGCCACTACAGCGACTTATTTTTGTTCCTGATCCTGTATCTAGTGCTATTATTGATCGAAGCCCGTAGCACAGGTTATACTTAGTATGGGCTCCTGTCTTCCATATTCAAATTTTGTAATTTTATTCTGTCTCCATTTTAATAATTGTGGGAGAAAAAATAAATACATTTTTATATAAATGAATCCCTATTTTTCTTGGTCATCACGCGTGAACGGATGGAACAATTTGGCTAATTCTTTTTTTGTTGTGTTTATGATTGTCAGGAGAACCTAACTTGGTTCTTATGAAAGAAAAAATTAAGAAAATTTCGCAGAAAATTGGAAAATTTCAGAACAAAACATTTTAACTTCACGCGTTTACATTAGAATATTCATAGCCAAGATAGGACAACGTCTGTCGGGTCAGCTAGTTCCTTACAATTATTATTCTAAATATGCAAAGAAAGGGATCTCATTAATTTTATTCGGAAAACGGAAAGTTTAATGAAGCATAGTTTAGCTCGGTGTGTAAATGAAATGGCGCTAGGGCTAGTGCTGTCTAGTTTGACGCGCGAGTTATAAGACTCACGCGCACCGGAATTTAAACGCGCTTCGTTTAACTGTAGATTTATGACAAAATGTCATACTTACCTACCTACTTATTAAATATCAATTTTTAGCATAGTATGTTCAATACCTTCGATTTAACGCAAATTTTACTGCAAAATATAGAACTGTTTACGTATGATCGTATATAACAGAAAATATACGGCGCTACTTTGGAATTTCATTTTAACGAAAAAAATTCAAGCAATCATGTTTCGGTTTTCGGTTTAAAGACATTTATTTCTCATAAGAACTTACAGTTCACTTATAATGAGATACGAAGTAGTAAGTGTGATGATACATTACAATACAATTCATCCAGAGTACCTATTGGAAGTTATAGTGTACGTACATGCTTCTTATGCTTATTCTTAAATGAATTCATGTTATCGCACTCTTTAATATCGTCCGGCCATCCATTGTACAGCTGTGCTCCTTCAAATAATATGGTCTTTCTACCGTAATTAGTGCGTACGCTGGTGACTTCAAGTTTGTTTTTATATCTATTTCTCAGGCTATTATGACATTGTTTTTTTCTTTAGTTGTATGTTAGTTTGTATTGAGTTTGTAGTTATGTTTTTAATAAGAATGCAAGTGTAGTAAATGTATAGCTGTCTAATATTTAATAGTTTAGTTTTTTCGTATAAGGCCTCTTAGTACAACAAGGTTTTAGTACAACAGCTGTAGACAATTTAGTCAAATCACACTTATGGAAAATCCAAATGATTTAACCATATAAATTTGGTTCTAAAGGAATTTTAACCACATAAAATTATCGTTGTATCCCCTAAAGCTGAGCGTCCACTGGTCCACGCCGGCCGCCGCAACGCACGCGCGGCACGCAACGTATTTTGGTTTTATTGTATGAAGAAATGAAAATGCAGGCGGTATCAAACTCAACTCAAACTCAAAGCATTTATTTCAAATAAACCAATTACAGGCACTTTTGAATTGTCAATGGGTCGGTCAGTCAGAAAGATGAAGCTAGTTGCCCATTCCAAAGCGTAGTAGATCCCTATGGAGAAGAACGGGCAAGAAACTCCACGGACACTCTTTTAAATCATAATATTTTTACAAAATATTGGTTACATCGTTCATGTTGAAAATATACATGTGAGAACAATGTAGAAAGACGTGCACGTTAAAAAGCGTCCGTAATAAAAAGATAAAAACTAAAACAACTAAATTAAAATTAAAAATAAGCCAAGGCAGCTAAGAGACGACCAGTCCCAACTGACGGCGCCCGTTCACGAACATGATATCGGTACCTACTGGACGCAGTGCTTTAGGAATTCATACAAAGCATACCAAAATCCGTTACGTGCAGTGCGTGCGTTGCGGCCGGCGCGGACCGTGGACGCTCACCTTTAAACTTAGGTAGGTAGTACTGTCAGCAACAGAAGTCGGTTAACACTGCTACTTTTTGTCATCATTTAAATTAACACAAAATGATTCGATAAACTGCTTTTGTCATCATTTAAATTAACACAAAATGATTCGATAAACTGCTTTTTTTTTCGTTTAACTGTTAAGAGTTCATGTTCTTAAAATGTTAAGTACTTATGTTCCGATTTGAATTAAATTAATTAAGATTAAAAAACTGCAAGTGTTAATCAACTACTGCATATTGATATTTTTTTCAATAGAAATGTATTATTATTTATTTATGCAATGAGGGTTCTCATAAAATTCACGCCACCAGTTGGCGCCACTTTAACAAGAGGTCTTCCATTTCGACAACGAATATAAAATATAATATGATGACGTTCATCATTTGTTTCAATCGTTCGTTCATCATTCAGTCAGGATTAAAGAAAATGTAGGCGCTTTGACACTTTTGACAGGTGACCGGATCTGACGTCTCAGTGCTGCCACCTACCTAGTGAATGTTATTTGAGAAAACACTCAAGATTTCGATTTGATCGGTTCGCGGACAGTAAACGAGACGGTAATAGAAGTTTCATTGTTATTATACCTAAGCTTTTATTTAACTTGCAATGTTCAGTAAGTTCTCCTGTTCAAAATTTGCAAGTTAAATTTGACCCACTTGCCGATGTTCGATTGAGCTGAAATTTGGCACACGTCTGTAAAATCGGTGACAATGCAATATTTTGGTACTATCGAGCTGATTTTATGATGGAGCCGGAAGTTGGCCACAGGAACTCAGTAATAAAACGACGCAACCCTATCGAGTTTGGGCTCGTTTGATTCGTCTTGACAAGGACTCTGGTTCTAGATGATATCCAGACTAATAAAAGTTTTTTTTTTTTTACTAATACTCTTGACGTATAAAGACGTCAATCGCCCGCGAAAGTGTTAGGGGTCCCCAAAACGATCAATTGCAATTGATAAATTTGCCATCAATTTCTATTGTAGTAATATTATCAAGCTCGTGGCTAAGTAATAACAGCCGCACGGGTCGATCCATCAGGTTAAGCTACGCTTGCCGGGGTCGGTCCGTGGCTGGATGACCATATTTACATACTGAGACTCTTCCGTGCCTCGGAAAGCACGTTAAGCCGGTGGTCCCGGCTGTCATTCGTGGATCTTTGACAGTCATTACGGGTCGTCAGTAGCCCGAAAGTCTGACAACCAGTCTTACCAAGCGGTATCGTATTACCCAGTTAATGGGTTGTGGAGGTCAGATAGGCAGTCGCTCCATGTAAAATACTGGTATTCAGCTGCATCCGGTTAGACTGGAAGCTGACCCCAACATAGTTGGGAAAAGGCTAGGCAGACTGATAATATTATCAATCGCTTCAATTGTATTTGGTAGACGATCAATTTGCTCATCAATGTGTATAAAACACGTAAAAATTGACAATTGCATTTGACCGTTTCGGGGACCCTTTTAAAGAATAAAATGGAAACAGCACAGTGTATCGCAATCCTTTTGAGTTTCTCTTCAACTAATCCGGAGGAAATCTAACTTAGGAGAGATGTGTTGATTTTTATGGTTAAAATTATGTAAATACATATTTTTTATTGTCGCGAATCATATTTTGATCAAGATACAACCTTACACTTACCTGTAAATTGCAAAAAACCCATGAAATTATTTGAATTTCGCCGGCTACCTTTGCTTTGTTAATTTCCGTACGTAACTAAAATAATTTCGTCAATTATGTTTTTAATTACGTATAACGACAAAACCAAGTCAATAATAATTATTAGGTAGGAATAGGTAGGTAGGTATTTACCTAATCTTATTCATTTCAGATTTATAATCAAGGATATTTATTATCAAACTAGCCGTTGCCCGCGGCTTCGCCCGCGTGGATGTCGGAAATTATCCCACGGGAACCTACTACCGGAATAAAAAGTATCCTATGTGTTAATCCAGGTTATAAACTATCTGTGTGCCAAATTTCATCCAAATCTGTTCAGCCGTTTTTGCGTGATTGAGTAACAAACATGCAAACATCTTCACAAACTTTCACATTTATAATTAGTAGTACCTTTTTTTTCTTATTAAAACCAGGTAGCATAGGTACCTACATATTCAGATACTAGATTAATTTGAATTTGGAACATAAATAGACGCAAACAAAATTACGTCACCCGTCGGAAGTTCAATCCATTTTTTCCATACGTTTGATGAAACGAATTTTTTAGAGTTAGCAAAGAAACAAATAAAAACAAAGAAAATAAAGGAAAACTTACCATGTGGTCTGTCATCAACTCCATCGCTATCCACCTCACTCCTCACGCTCCCAGGACTTGCCCTCTTCAGTTCCTCCTGCTGACCACCCTGTTCACTCTGGAACCCTCCCATCCTCTTATCGTAACTCATGAAAAACGGGAAATTCGGTACTCGATTCTGCTGGAAATAGTAACCCATTTTCCCATCCCTAACTTTCAGTTCTTCGTCTTCCGAGTGTTCGTTGGTACCAGAATTATAGTCCTGCGAAATGCTGTTCTCTATATCGATTTCGGGTGATCGACGCTCGTTAAGGCCAACAATCGATTCAATCGAGAAGTTCTTCGATGGTAGCTTTGTCTGCATTTTGTTTATTTCCGATTCCATCACTACACTAAACACTGGACACTGCACGATTTTCGAATTTTTGTATTTGGAACGTCCGAATGTCGGTTGTGTACTGATGTCAGTGCGGTGCCAGTCCACAGTTGAGAACCACGCCTCTATGTGGGGGAGGTTTATTTTATTATCTTCCACATTCAATCGAATTTCAACCTTATCACACATCGCTTTATAGTTCATTTTATTTTGGCTGGTATCCAAGTCTCCTCAATAGCCAAATTCGGGTAAGTAAATATCGTCTTTATGGTGCTTTCTATAAGGTGTGATTTAGAGTAATTTAGTCTAAATAAATACGTATTATGATCTGGTATAATGCGACAAAATATGGCGACCAATAAATAATTTAAATAAATAAGCGCTCGATGATGCTCCGCGTTAACTACTGTTGTAAAGGTTTATCTGTGTCAGCAAATATATGGTTTGAAATAATATGGTGTTTTATTTTATGTTTAACAAAGAGGGTTTTATTTGGCCATTTTCTTTGTCATAGTGCTTTTTAGTTAAATTAGGATGTGGACAGATTAACAGAATATTAAAACCATTTTTTTTTATTTTTGTTGGTTAAATTATAAATACTAATAAAAGTAAAAAGTAGAAAGGAGAGTCGAGAGGAGCTTGTGACTAAGTAATAATAGCCGTACGGTCGATCCATCAGGTTAAGCTACGCTTGTCGGGGTTGGTCCGTAGATGTGTGACCATCTTTTCACACCGAAACTCCTCCGTGCCTCGGAAAGCACGTTAAGCCGTTGGTCCCGGCTGTCATTCGTGGATCTTTGACAGTCGTTACGGGTCGTCAGAAGCCCGAAAGTCTGACAATCAGTCTTAACAAGGGGTATCGTATTTCGCAGGTAATGGTAACTGGGTTGTGGAGGTTAGATAGGCAGTCGCTCCATGTAAAATAATGGTATTCAGCTGCATCCGGTTAGACTGGAAGCCGACCCCAACATAGTTGAGAAAAGACTAGGCAGATAGATCTTATAAATTGTAAGTCAACTGCAGCGACATTCAAACCAATTTATCCGTATTTTATTAAGTGATACTTCCTGCGGCTGAACACTGTTTTCCAAAATTAATTTGGGAATCAGTAACAGTATTTTTGCATATGATGCAGTGCTTTGCATATTTGCATCAGATGCATATGTTAGATTACTCTAAGATAAATGTAATAACTGGCGACAATCATTTTGGAGTCGCAGATTGTTCCCGTGACCTGCCGCCATTTCATTCATCCAGTGTAAAATATAATTGTTTCTGTAAATACGAGTGTTTATGGTCTGAAACTCTAAAATCTATTAATGGGACATTAATTGATTTGTTCAGTACCTACAATGACGCTCTGAGGGCAGTGTTGAGGAAACCCAGGTACTGCAGTGCCTCAGAAATGTTTGCGGCAGCTTCCGTCGATGATTTCTTCCCCATTATCAGGAAAAGAACCGCATCGATGATGAGCAGGGTCCGTGGTAGCACCAACACTGTCCTCAGAACGTTAGCGTGCAAAATAAATGGTCCGTTTACTGTTTACTGGGCGAGTGTTCACTTGCTCAGAAATAGGAAATAGATTATAGTATAATGTACTCGTACTACCTACTGATTTTGATTCTGTACTAACAAATTACTAACACCTTGTTATTTGTATTTTTCTGTGTTCTACTAACAACCTTACTAACGTTTCATTTGTTAAAAATGTCTGAAATAAAGATATATTATTATTTATTATTATTATTAAGAAGGTCGGCAGGTATCTTGATATCAATCACCACAGCCTGTCGCAGTTCACTGCTGGACATAAGCCTCTCCCAGGCTGCGCCACAATACCCTGTCCTCCGCTTTCCGCATCCAGTCTGTCCCAGTCACCTTGCCATCTAGGCAAACATAAATAGCTCAAATGATTCTAAAGACCTTTGATTTTTGGTCATACTCTCCACATGGCAACATTCCGCAACATAATAAGTCCTGTAAGCCGAATTTACAGTGACGACCCAAGAAGAACCATCCATAACGAAATGTATCATGAGAAGTAAGACTTCATCATTTTACTTCTACTCGTACCATTGTAAAAACGTACGGCTTAGGAAGTGCAATCCGGTTTCTTCGAAATTCGAAAATAACTGAAAAATCCAGATTTTGTTCACTTTTTTAAATCCGGTTATTAAGACTCAAAGTCGGTTTTTTCGGATTTCAGTCAAAACTGATTGTAAAGGATAATATTTGTATTTATCCACAAATTTTCATTGTAAGTACCTAATCGGTAGATCGATATTACCTACTTTAATGCGCTCAATTTTTTAATGGGACTGAGGAAGACCATGATACGTTATGAAACCCTACATATTATGAAGAAATTAAAAATGTGTTCTATCAGGCTGCATCCATGAATGTTAACCACGTCGATGAATATGAACTTTATTGAAACACTGTCAATTATTGAAACAATCAGCACCCTAATTGCGTAACACATTATCAATTGTAGTTGGTTTCATTTTGACAGTTCAACAACATTCATTGCGCTGCAGACATAGAGTCTATTTTTATTCTGCAAAAAAGAGCCATCAGAGCAATATATGGCCTCCGCAGGCGCGATTCTCTAAGGGAACTGTTTAAGGAAATTAACATCATGACCGTACCTTGTCAATATATCTACGAAAATATCATGTACGTAAGGAAAAAAATACATCTTTTTAGTAAAAGAGGTGAAGGACACAATTATAGTACTAGAAAAAGGGTCATATTAGTTCAACCAGGTTTCAGACTGGCTAAAGTAGACTCATCCTTCATGGGGTACTGTTTAAAATGTTATAATAAAATACCTCCCCACATACGCCAGCTGAATGAAACGAAATTTAAATCTTGTATAAAACGCACACTATTCAGCCTGGCATATTATACGAGTAAGTTGGGGGATTACATCGCTGACAAAAATGCTTGGCTGAATGCTTGTCCTGCTCCACAAGGACGCATTAATTAATTGATTAGCATTCGGTTATATTGTTGGAGCTGCTGAAGATTAAGATGAGAGAAAACATTCTTTGCATTGTTTAAATTCAATATCTTAGTATTATATAATTGCATAGCACATGTGTGAGCACTATGTAGCTACTATTAAGCTACCTTTTACTGGGTACGGCTTTCACTGACTTGAGTGTGCCCTGGCGGTTGAGAGTATGTCATGCTCACTCAAATGTCTCGCTGGTGGTGGCGTGTGTGTTGGATCATTAAGTTCCCTTCAAAATGGTTGAGCTAATTGGTGCTGATCCATGCGTCATGTTCGTGAACGGGCGCCGTCAGTTGGGACTGGTCGTCTCTTAGCTGCCATGGCTTATTTTTAATTTTAATATTTAATTTAGTTGTTTTAGTTTTTATGTTTTTCTTACGGACGCTTTTTAACGTGCACGTCTTTCTACATTGTTCTCACATGTATATTTTCAACATGAACGATGTAACCAATATTTTGTAAAAATATTATGATTTAAAAGAGTGTCCGTGGAGTTTCTTGCCCGTTCTTCTCCATAGGGATCTACTACGCTTTGGAATGGGCAACTAGCTTCATCTTTCTGACTGACCGACCCATTGACAATTCAAAAGTGCCTGTAATTGGTTCATTTGAAATAAATGCTTTGAATTTGAGTTTGATTTTGCGTTATTTACGTTGTGGAGCAGACAAATTTTTCGAACATTATGAAGCAATGGATTAGCAATTTGTTTCAAAATGAAACCAACTCCGATCGATAATGAGTTACGCAATTAGGGTGCTGGTTCCGATCCTGCGCCGCTCAGTTTTAAAGAAAAGCTCAATCGTCAACTTTCTCTTGCAAGTGTGGGTAGTGATCATCATCAGCAGTCAACGAGTGTGATCAACGCAAATGATTTGCCTTCAATGATTCACGATGAAATGGCGTTATTTGAAAACGGTGGAGGTCGTGGAGAAATCCTAAAAAGAGCTCTGAACAGCACCCTAATTGCGTATCGCACTACCGATCGGAATTTGAATCATTTTGAAACAAATTGCTAATCCAAAGCTTCATATGTTCGAAAAATTTGTCTGCTCAACAATGAAACCAACCAACAATGATATTGTATTACGCAATTAGGGTGTAGGTTGTTTTCCATACCGCCGATCAGTGTTGAGTCCGAAAGAGCTTTTTCTACTGCTAGAATGTTCTGTAAGAAAATAAGATCGCGCCTAAACGATGAGACACTTGACGCGTTCATGTTTTTAAGATCTCGTTTTTTAAAGAAGACTGATCAAAATACGTATTACTATTATGATATGACTGACTGAATATTTAGAAATATAATTAATTGAGTAATTCTTTTCTTATTTGTAACTGACTTACGTTAAACTTTTTTCTTGAGCCTGCATTTTTATGAAAAAAGGAGGACACCTTACTTAATTAAACGTATTTAAAGTTTAAGTACAGTTTACGGCTCTACAAGAAAAAAAAAATTAATAAATAAAAAAATAATAAAGATTATTCTATTCTATTCCACAAGGCGAGTATGCAGCACCTACACCGCAATAGATAAGTTTTCACATTGTAGGACACGGTGGAGCATACAGTGGTCTGCCCGGCTTGGGTGGAGCACCGCCGTGTTCTCACGGAGGCGATCGGCGGCGGCGATCTCTCGCGTCCAAACCTGGTCCAGGCCATGGTGCGGAGCGAGAGTGCATGGGAGGCCGTCACCTCCTTCTGCGAAGCAGTAATGCTCGCGAAGGAGGAAGCGGAACGCGTGAGGGAGAGGCAACAGCCGCGCCCTCGCGCTCCTAGCCGCCGTAGGAGACGCCCTGGGCGGCGGGAATCTATCGCCAATTCCCGGTTACTGTAGGCGCGGGCTTGCGGACGACGAGTAATGGGCAGCTCGCCGTCCGGTAAGGACCAGGCCCGGGTCGACGGCGCGTTGTGTTCCACGCGCGCCTCAAAGAGATGTCAGCAGTGACGGGGTCAATTGGGCCGATGCCGCCGGGGTCGCGGGTAGTTCGAAAGAGATACCGTGGCCCTGGCACGGGCAGCTGAAGGAACATGGGTGGGTTTTAGTCAGTAAAAGTCTGACACGCCCTCCCGCTCTGCCCAGAGCGGGAGAAGTCATTTGACGATTTCCCATCTACAAAAAAAAAAAAAGGTATGTACTTATGTATCTATCTATGTATTAGTCCCTGTAACCTATGTGTCTATGTATTTTTACCTATTTATTTCTGTATTATATTGTAGTTATTAAAATTTACTCTCGAGTTTCAGTTTTTATGTTGCACCTGCCATGTTTTGTCTGCATCACCCTAAGGTAAATGCCCCATTGTACAGTATGTTTTTACTTGTCCATACAGTTTTAACAGATAAGTAATAAGTTTTCACACACGGACAAAAAGTCAAAATATTTATTTGTAAAACATGGGTGGTTTCATAACTAAAGAAAAATATAGAGGCAAATTGATTGATTGAATTAATAGAAATTGAATACCGTACGGTATTCAATTATTGTAGTCTATATTTAGATAAAGATATAGCTAACGGAACTCGGAAATATTAACGCTAACAATAATATCCACTTAGGTATAGGTAGTCAAGACTACTTCCGGTTGAAAAGGTCACTCCAACGGAGAGCCAAGGCGAAATACGATGGTGTACCATTTTTTTCCCTTTCTTAGCGATTGACAATCAAATTAAAGTTACGAATAAGTGATCAACTGTTTGTAGTTATCATCGCACAAAAATTTTATCGTTGCTTTTCCTCTTTTGCAAAATCGAATCAATATTTTTCCGTCAAGTTAATACTAGTGCTGCCATCTAGTATGGAGTAGCTATTAATATTGCACAGCGCCATCTATTGTTAAATAGCAAAATATGCTAGCGCCCATTATTGCTCGACTCGAGTGTTCAAGAAATAATAACAGATGTCGCTAGTTGCAATTTATAATGAAAATTAAATCTTTTTATATATATATTATCTGTGGTCACAAAACCTCACGGGCAGCAGGCGCCTGGGTGTCAGCAGAGTTGATAACTAAATACCATGCAATACGGATTAATGCTCATTTAGAATTGTATTAAGGCATAAAGGGATTGTTGGTTAGTTTATAAGATAATTACCATAGACTGAAAATTTAATCAAAATCGCCCCAGCCGTTTTGGAGTCCATAGGGAACATAATATATACACACATCGAATTTTATATATTAGGTCTTTGCCTATGAAATTGCCGTTCTGCAGTACTGGCCATTTCAAATCAAAATAATTTTTGTTTGGCTAAGAATTCTAATTTCAAATTAATTTTATTTTAAAAACATGCATTTTTTTTTCCAAAAGTAGTCATTTGTTTATTGATTAGTGTTACATTTTCATCGCATTTCAATCTTTTTCGTCATCATGGATACGTTAAAAATTCGAGTAATTATGGAATATGAGTACCGTCGTGGCAGCAACGCGGCACAAGCGGCACGCAACATCAACGACGTTTACGGAGCTAACACTACAAACCAACGCACCACTTGTTATTGGTTTGCTCGCTTCCGTTCTGGAAATTTCGACCTGAAAAATGAACCTCGCGGTCGTCCGAAGACTTTGGTCGACAATGACGAATTAAAAGCGATTGTGGAAGCTGATGATACACAATCTACAGCTGAATTAGCAGCAGCTTTCGACGTTAGCGTCAAAACAATATTAGTCCATTTGCGTCAAATTGGCAAGATAAAAAAGCTTGACAAATGGGTGCCCCACGAACTCAATGATCGCCAGCGCGAAGTACGCGTCGAGACGTGCCTTGCACTGCTCAACAGACACACAAATGAAGGAATTTTGAACCGCATTGTTACCTGCGATGAAAAATGGATTCTGTTTGATAACCGCAAGCGCTCAGCAAGTTGGTTGGATCCTGGTTCAGCACCTAAACAATGCCCTAAACGAAAACTTACCCCTAGAAAAGTGATGGTCACTGTTTGGTGGTCTAGCGCCGGTGTGATTCATCACAGCTTCTTACCAAACGGGGTGAGCATTACTTCAGATGTGTACTGTGAAGAACTGAACACAATGATGGAGAAGCTGGCACATCTCCAACCAGCATTGGTCAATCGCTCATCCCGCTGCTCCTGCACGACAACGCGCGACCTCATACTGCACAGCAGACGGTCTCCAAGTTGCAAGAACTGGGGTTGGAAGCTCTCCGTCATCCGCCCTACTCACCAGACCTTGCGCCTACAGACTACTACTTTTTCCAGAGTTTGGATAACTTCTTGGCGGGAAAAAAATTCAATACCCGAGAGGCAGTACAAAATGCCTTTGAAGAATTTGTTGCCTCCCGTCCAGCTGATTTCTTTAAGAAGGGCATCAATAAACTGCCACTGCGTTGGCAAAGATGCATTGATTGCATGGGTGATTACTTCGATTAATACAAATAAAAAATGCATGAGAAAAATTCGTTTAAATGTTTTCATACAAAACGGCAATTTCATAGGTAAAGACCAATTATTAGAAATTTAAAAAATTAAAAAAACAATCACAAACACAATTCTGTTGCAATTTGTGTTTCATGGTAGATACTACCTTGGAAAGCAGGCGGCTGTCATTCGTGGATCTTTGACAGTTGGTACGGATCGTCAGAAGCCCGAAAGTCTGACCAAAGTCAGACAGGCAGTCGCTCCATGTAAAATACTGGTATTTAGCTATTCAGCTGCATCTGGTTATACTGGAAGCCGATCCCAACATAGTTGGGAAAAGGCTAGGCAAATTGATTGATTGAATTAATAGAAATTGAATACCGTACGGTATTCAATTATTGTAGTCTATATTTAGATAAAGATATAGCTAACGGAACTCGGAAATATTAACGCTAACAATAATATCCACTTAGGTATAGGTAGTCAAGACTACTTCCGGTTGAAAAGGTCACTCCAACGGAGAGCCAAGGCGAAATACGATGGTGTACCATTTTTTTCCCTTTCTTAGCGATTGACAATCAAATTAAAGTTACGAATAAGTGATCAACTGTTTGTAGTTATCATCGCACAAAAATTTTATCGTTGCTTTTCCTCTTTTGCAAAATCGAATCAATATTTTTCCGTCAAGTTAATACTAGTGCTGCCATCTAGTATGGAGTAGCTATTAATATTGCACAGCGCCATCTATTGTTAAATAGCAAAATATGCTAGCGCCCATTATTGCTCGACTCGAGTGTTCAAGAAATAATAACAGATGTCGCTAGTTGCAATTTATAATGAAAATTAAATCTTTTTATATATATATTATCTGTGGTCACAAAACCTCACGGGCAGCAGGCGCCTGGGTGTCAGCAGAGTTGATAACTAAATACCATGCAATACGGATTAATGCTCATTTAGAATTGTATTAAGGCATAAAGGGATTGTTGGTTAGTTTATAAGATAATTACCATAGACTGAAAATTTAATCAAAATCGCCCCAGCCGTTTTGGAGTCCATAGGGAACATAATATATACACACATCGAATTTTATATATTAGGTCTTTGCCTATGAAATTGCCGTTCTGCAGTACTGGCCATTTCAAATCAAAATAATTTTTGTTTGGCTAAGAATTCTAATTTCAAATTAATTTTATTTTAAAAACATGCATTTTTTTTTCCAAAAGTAGTCATTTGTTTATTGATTAGTGTTACATTTTCATCGCATTTCAATCTTTTTCGTCATCATGGATACGTTAAAAATTCGAGTAATTATGGAATATGAGTACCGTCGTGGCAGCAACGCGGCACAAGCGGCACGCAACATCAACGACGTTTACGGAGCTAACACTACAAACCAACGCACCACTTGTTATTGGTTTGCTCGCTTCCGTTCTGGAAATTTCGACCTGAAAAATGAACCTCGCGGTCGTCCGAAGACTTTGGTCGACAATGACGAATTAAAAGCGATTGTGGAAGCTGATGATACACAATCTACAGCTGAATTAGCAGCAGCTTTCGACGTTAGCGTCAAAACAATATTAGTCCATTTGCGTCAAATTGGCAAGATAAAAAAGCTTGACAAATGGGTGCCCCACGAACTCAATGATCGCCAGCGCGAAGTACGCGTCGAGACGTGCCTTGCACTGCTCAACAGACACACAAATGAAGGAATTTTGAACCGCATTGTTACCTGCGATGAAAAATGGATTCTGTTTGATAACCGCAAGCGCTCAGCAAGTTGGTTGGATCCTGGTTCAGCACCTAAACAATGCCCTAAACGAAAACTTACCCCTAGAAAAGTGATGGTCACTGTTTGGTGGTCTAGCGCCGGTGTGATTCATCACAGCTTCTTACCAAACGGGTGAGCATTACTTCAGATGTGTACTGTGAAGAACTGAACACAATGATGGAGAAGCTGGCACATCTCCAACCAGCATTGGTCAATCGCTCGTCTCCGCTGCTCCTGCACGACAACGCGCGACCTCATACTACACAGCAGACGGTCTCCAAGTTGCAAGAACTGGGGTTAGAAGCTCTCCGTCATCCGCCCTACTCACCAGACCTTGCGCCTACAGACTACTACTTTTTCCAGAATTTGGATAACTTCTTGGCCGGAAAAAAATTCAATACCCGAGAGGCAGTACAAAATACCTTTGAAGAATTTGTTGCCTCCCGTCCAGCTGATTTCTTTAAGAAGGGCATCAATAAACTGCCACTGCGTTGGCAAAGATGCATTGATTGCATGAGTGATTACTTCGATTAATACAAATAAAAATGCATGAAAAAAATTCGTTTAAATTTTTTCATACAAAACGGCAATTTCATTGGTAAAGACCTATTATATAGGGTGACTGGTAATTAGTGACCGATACCTACCTAAACACATGATTGTGCTGATGATAACAAACAACTTTTACTATGGGACCAAACCTGAAATCGCGAAAAAATAATCAGCTGCTCCCTACATTTTTCCGAGTTATGCGAACATAAAATGTATGGGGAGCTGATTTTTTTTTCCGATATCAGATTTTTTCCCATAGTAAAAGTTGTTTGTTATCATGAGTATAACCATGTGTTTCAGTATCGGTCACTAATTACCAGTCACCCTATATATAGACTAGAGGTAGATTACTTTAGTAGCTAGCAATGTGAGCTGCGTTGCGTATTGAATCGGGATCACACATTCTTTTAAACATTTACATCGTTAGTTTTCCTATAGCACCCTTTTTACGTGAAAATAGTAACAAAAGTTATTTTGTTTAAACAAAAGATTATCAAATGTAGTTTAGATATTACCGAAGTCTTTGATTGTTAGATTATAAGTTTTTATAACTAGTTTTGTCTAGTTATCTGTCAAATTTTACCAATTGAATATGAACCTTATTCCTTTGCAGTAAAGTTGAAAATCTATCAAAGAAATTTGACGGATTGTGGTAGCTTGATGTGCTGGCGTCTGTACTTAACATGCCTGAATAATTATATCGGCCATACAATGAGCCTTGTTCCTAGCAAGGCCTTTTTATGTTAAACCTAAACTAGCACTTCCCGCGTGGCTTTGCCCGCGTGGATGTCGGAAAATATCCTACGGTAACGTGCTACCGGTGCTAATTATTCCATACCTACATTAAAGGTAAAGGGAACCTCCGTGCAAAATTTCAGCCTTATTGGTTCAAGGGTTTGGGCTGGGCGTTGATGAGTCATCAGTCAGTTAGGACTTCTCTTTTTATTTAAATTTATAGCTAATGAACCAAAGTTTGCCAGTCAATTATTTTGTATTGTATCCCGGTTTTGCGGCGGAACCTACAAAACCTCCTTACTTAGGCCTCTGCCTTGAATTTTGCGGGCAGCGGGGCGGCAGCGGCGGCGGCGGAGCGGGAGCGGCAGAATTTTATGCGTAAAAACAAATGGACCGGACCTCCAAAACAGCGGCGCGGTAGCGGGGCGGGACAATGCGAGACGCGCCGCCGCGCCGCCGCCGCCGCCCCGCTGCCCGGAGAAATTCGAGGCAGAGGCCTTAAAGTTGAAAGAGCTCAAAGGGCGAACTTGAATGTCATGCACTTTAAGCGCAGGGACTTTTCGACCAATCAACTCTATGCAGAAGCTGAAGTGTTGACTGTGAGACAGCTTTTTGTGCTCCGCACTGTATTGCGGAAACACTCTACGTTACATCTAGAACTTGATAAGCTGAAAAGACGCAAAGGCTTTCCCGTGTGCGATACTGTACAATGCCGTTCCAAGTTGCGAGCCGACAGTATGCGGCAACTAGCTCGCGACTGTATAATAAAAAAAAACATTTTTACAAAAATATACAACCGACTTCCAAAAACAACACTACAAAGTGAAAAATAACTTTAATTTCGGAAGTCGGTGTCTAGTTAAATGTATTTTCGTTTTTTGCCACCGACTTCCGAAATTAAAGTTATTCTTCACTTTGTAGTGTTGTTTTTGGAAGTCGGTTGTATTTTTTTGTAAAAAAGTTTTTATTTTTTACTTTTTAGTTGTGTACCTACCCCACACAAATTCTAATACCACTATCTGCAAAACAAACTAGAACATCATCCATATAAAAATCGGGAAAAAATACGTATTATTGAAGCTAACTCAAAAACTAGCCAAGAAAAGTTAATCAATTTTATATGGGACCAACTGTGATGTATACCCTCTCGAATAAAATAAAAAAAATCCAAATCGGCCCAGCCATCTTCGAGTTAAAAAAAGTTAAAAAAAAAAATAAAAAAAAAAGTTTCCGACGAATTGAGAACCTCCTCCTTTTTGAAGTCGGTTAATAAATAAACTTTTACCCATAAACTCCCTGACTAGACACGAAGTTAAAATCAAACTGACTAATTGGTTGCAGAAGCTAACGTATGACGTAACCGAGTATCTTATTATAATTGTCTCTTAATAGAATAATATTGTACCTACCTATTTAAATTAATTAATTGTTTAATTTTATGTTGTTATTTCAATAAGTAGGTACTTGCATGTCACATAGTACTTGTATTTTATTATATCTGGAGGAACATTGGCTCCTAAAACACAGGCTTTTGGCCTAGTTTAGGAGGCATCAGTTCGCCCTATAATGTGCCTCTATTCTACAACTTTCTTTAATCCTTGTGTACTTATATATATATATGTTATTCAGTGTACAAATAAACATTTCTTATTATTTTTAACCGACTTCAAAAAGGAGGAGGTTCTCAATTCGTCGGAACCTTCATGGTCGGAACCATGTATGTTCCCCGATTACTCGAAGATGGCTGGACCGATTTGGATTTATTCGAGAGGGTATACATCACAGTTGGTCCCATATAAAATTGATTAACTTTGCTTGGGTAGTTTTTGAGTTAGCTTCAATAATACGTATTTTTTCCCCACTTTTAAATGGATGATGTTCTAGTTTGTTTTGCAGGTAGTGGTATTCGATTTTGTGTGGGGTAAGTACCACAACTAAAGAGTAAAAAATAAAAACTTTTTACAAAAAAATACAACCGACTTCCAAAAAGAACACTACAAAGTGAAAAATAACTTTAATTTCGGAAGTCGGTGCAAAAAACAAAAATACATTTAACCAGACACCGACTTCCGACATGATTAAGTTATTTTTCACTTTGTAGTGTTCTTTTTGGAAGTCGGTTGTATTTTTTTGTAAAAAAGTTTTTATATTTATTATAAAGTGCTACATAATACTTAGTTCATTATATTATCCCAGTAAATAAAGGAATAATAATGGTTTTGTTGCTATGGTGGCCTTCCATAGTCCACCCACCTTATTAGTTAGTTATCATAAAAAAGTGCTAAAAAAGGAAACGTCAACATCAGTCTCACGACTCTCACAGGAGAACACTAAAAATAATATTTATGTAATCGAATTAAATAAATAAAACAAACACACATGCGAATAAATCCGCTTTTAAAACCAACTCTGCCACTCACTCAGTCATTTTACACATACCTGCTAACAGCTAGTGGGTCCTTCATTAATATACATATGTACTACACAACATTACACGATCTATCAGAATATTTGCTAAAGTTATCAAAAGGCACTGAACTTAAAACACGGTTGAGAATCGTGATTTTTTAGGGTTCCGAACCCAAAGGGTAAAACGGGACTCCGCTGTCCGTCCGTCTGTCACCAGGCTGTATCTCATGAATCGTGATAGTTAGACAGTTGCAATTTTCACAGCTGATGTATTTCTGTTGCCGCTATAACAACAAATACTAAAAAACAGAATAAAATAAATATTTAAGGGGGCTCCTATACAAAAAACGTGATTTTTTTGCTCGATATTAATAACGGCGACAACGCTTGAAATATTCACAGAATATTTAGTTATATATTCACTTTAAAAATAAATAATTAAATTAAAATAAAACAAATATTTAAGGGGGGCTTCCATTTAAAACAAACGTGATTTTTTTGCCGTTTTTTTATAAATAATGGTACGGAACCCGTCGTGCGCGAGTCCGATTCGCACTTGACCGGTTTTTTTATCTGAACGTGATTTAAGCTCCAGGCACTGAAATACTAGTTAGGCTTGATGAAAAATTATACAACGTGTCGTTTTGCATCCTCGTCAAATTTAAGGGTCTGGTAATAGATCACTAAACCGAACAACTTTTTCTATGGCACCAACATCGTAATCGCGAAAAAATAATCAGCCGTCCCATACATTTGCGTCGAGTAGGTATTGAACAGCCGTACGGATCGATTCATCAGGTTAAGCTACGCTTGCCGGGGTTGGTCCGTGGATGGGTGACCATCTTTACATACCGAGACTCCTCCGTGCCTCGGAAAGCACGTTAAGCCGTTGGTCCCGGCTGCCATTCGTGGATCTTTGACAGTCGTTACGGGTCGTCAGAAGCCCGAAAGTCTGACAACCAGTCTTACCAACGGGTATCGTATTACCCAGTCACTGGGCTGTGTAGGTCAGATAAATAGGCAGTCGCTCCATGTAAAATACTGGTATTCAGCTGCATCCGGTTAGACTGGAAGCCGACCCCAACATAAGTAGTTGGGAAAAGGCTAGGTTTTCTATGGGACAGTTCAAATTTTTTTCGCGATTACGATGTTGGTCCCATGGAGAAAATTGTTCGGTTTGATGTTCTGTATCACACCCGAGCGGAAAACGGCACGTTGTATTTATTTCTGTAACTAAGGTTTGTACACTTCGTACAAACACATTTTAAATGTCAGAAATATTTTTGAAGTGTAAACTTCTACGCGCGTTGAGTGGTTTTTAGTAGGGGAAAATAATATGGGTTCGCGTCACCGCGTCACCGCGACCATCGACACCGCGTCAGTCCCCATGACTGCCAATTTTTTTTTCTTATTAATAAAAAAAACTAATCATCACTAAAAAAAAACAAAATCATCTCACCTAGTAAGCTCCTTGAAACAGGCGCGACACGCGATATAATCGCGCGCGTCACAAAGGCACCGCGTGCGCGCGATGAGCGGTGCCTTAGTGGAGGTTCGCACGGACGTAAAAATATCGCGGCGATTTTTTTTCGCACACTGGATTTTCAACGATCTGCTTAGCCCTGAGAGTTGAAAATCCAACAGTGTGCTTTTTCGACGCGCTGGGATGCACTCTGTTGTTGTTGGGGTGGATTCTCGAAGCTCGGCTCAACACCGAGAGTTGAAAATCCAGTGCGCGATAAAATCCCTTCGCGATATTTTTACGTCCATGCGAATGTCGGCTAAGGGTTCGCGTCACCGCGTCACCGCAACCCTCGACACCGCGTCAGTCCCCACGACTGGCAATTTTTTTTCTTAATAATAAAAAAAAATCATCACTAAAAAAAACAAAATCATCTCATGGCTAAGGCATCGCTCATCACGCGTGTCGCGCGATGAGCGATGCCTTAGTGGCGCGCGCGATTATATCGCGTGTCACACCTGTTTGTCGAATGAGTTATGTCTTTCCTTATCTACCTACTCCTACGACTACCTTTTATTTTTTTTTTCTGAGATGTAAACCGAAAAAAAATCGGAGGTCACAATTTCTTCGTTGTCTTGGTTAAAACATGTAAGGACATGCAGCCTGAGATGCTCTTTTCAGTTCTACTTCGATGCTTGAAAGAAATTTTCTAAAACGATGGTCATATTCAAGCATCAGCCGGTCTATTCTGTAAAAATCTCACCGTGAAAACTTAGGTGAAGTGATCTTAAAGTGAACTGTCAATAGTGTCAACCCCTAGCATCAGGTGGAATGAAGGCTCACTTCACCTAAGATATCACGGTGAGATGTTTACAGAATAGCGCTAAAGGCTCGCCGCACACGGGCCACACGTTACAGAATAGCGCTAAAGGCTCGCCGCACACGGGCCACACGTTACAGAATAGCGCTAAAGGCTCGCCGCACACGGGCCACACGTTACAGAATAGCGCTAAAGGCTCGCCGCACACGGGCCACACGTTACAGCCACAAAATGAGAACGTGATTCTCAGTTTTTTCTCCGCGTTAGACATAACTTTACAAATTCATTACACTATGTACAGATGTTCTATGTCACGAAGTCCGTTTGGCTATGAATGTTGTCAAGCGTGCACATGCACATTGTTTTGTGTGCGTAACCTCGAGAGCGCTCAGTCGCGCCAAATTGTTTCACGGAGTAAGGTCAGCATGGCAACAAAACGAAGAAGAGTTGTCCATAATGAGGTAATATTTATTTATACGTTTTCAATTAAAATTTTATACCAAGATACTTAATATAGCAATAGAAGTATTTATAAAATGAATGTTTTTTTTTTGTGTTATAAAATGTTTATATTTCTTAATTATTTTGATTACATTTTGTTTTAGAATCTAAACATGATAGCTAGTGTTTATCATTTTCTGCGAGAAGAATATGAATTTACAAAATCATTCATGGAACCCAACTGTGATTTGTCTCATTTACGAGACATTACACGGCGTACAGCTGAAGCTACGGGTGTTAGCCAAAAAACAGTTCAAAGAATATTAAAAGAAGAGAAGGAATTGCCATCCACTTCATCAAAATTCACTTCACCTATGAAGAAAAGGAGAAAGCGAGATAATAAAGTGGATATAGATAATTTTACAGCCGATGTGGTTCGCAGTACTGTACAAGATTTCCATATTGTCCATAAAGAAATTCCAACATTAGCTAAGTTAAGAACAGCATTGAATGAAAAAATCGTTTCCATTCTGTAATACCAATGCTTAATTAAATGCCTACATCTTCTTAATATTTTTGTATTTATTGCAACCTAATCTAATTTATTTACAAAAAGTATATACTTTTAAATCAAAATTTTATTTCGATTATTAAATCTCGACTTGAATATATATCAGATTTCTTTGCTAACGTTACCCACTTTTACACACACAAGCGCGCTTGTCGGGATACGTCACTACTACAATCAAAGCCTCTGCAATCTGTAATATAAACATAATCTAAAATATTCACACATTAAGTTATTAAGAAAATGCTCTAATTTAACAAACATTTTTCCCAAATCATTAACACTACTCGTTTAGACGTAATCTTCAGTTTAATACACTTCTGGACACATCTATTGGCCCACCTTAGAGTTTAGGTTTCGATGGCCCCTACCGAAATATGATTGCTAGATTGAACAAAAACTGTTGATGCAGTTTTAAACCTGATACATTTTACCATCTTTTTCGATCGTATTGTTTTAAATTTGAATTCAGAATACCATACGACATGGAGCTACGCCTAACAAGTCGGATATGCGCCTTGTTAAAGGCAATTGATTTTTGAATAAAAAACATGTTTTATCAAATAAAGGTTTAATTTAATAACGCGTGTTGCCTCCATGGGCATCTACCACAGCTCTCATACGATTAGGCATAGAGTTTATCAACCGCTCTATGAAATTTTGAGGGATCATCTCCCATTCCTCTTCTATGGCAGTTTTCAACTCCTGCATCGTCTGGGCAACTGGCTGACGAGCCCTAACACGTCTTTTTAGCTCGTCCCACATGTGCTCAATGGGGTTCATGTCTGGGCTTCTGGCTGGCCAGTCCATAACTGTGATGTTCACATCCCGAAGATATTCCCTGACGATGCCGGCCGCATGGGCTCTTGCATTATCATGCATAAAAAGGAAATTTGGGCCCACATAGTCCGCGTATGGTATCACGTGAGGTTCTAAGCACTCACGAATGTACCTTTCAGCATTTAATGTTGGCAGCCGTGGTCCTGTAACAACCTCAAGTTGAGTTTTGCCGCTCGCGGATATACCGCCCCAGACAGTCCATGAGCCACCGCCATAAGCAACCCTCTCTTCAAAGCAGCATTTTGCGAAACGCTCTCTCTTATGTCGGTAGACCTTCTTCCTTCCATCATTGCCATGTAACACAATTTTAGACTCATCAGAAAAGAGTACACGGCTCCAATCTTGCTGTGTCCAATTTAAATGACTGCGTGCGAAATGAAGGCGCGCTGTTCGGTGGGCTCGCGTTAGTTTGGGGCCATTAGCTGGCTTGTGTGGTACCATATCGCGTTCTTTTAACCTTCTCCGAACAGTTCGAGCGCTCACAGATACTCCGTGGAAGTCGCGAAGTTGGTTTTGTATCTCAATGGAGGTAAGGTGACGATTTCTCAAGCTGGTCGTCACGATGAATCGATCCTGCCTTTCAGTTGTGACCCGAGATCGTGGCCTTCCTTGGCGACGAACAAAGCCGCCAGTCTCTAGGTACCTCCGATAAACATTTCGGACCGCAGATCGACTTAAATTAAGTTGAGCACTCACGTTTCTTTGGCTGTGTCCGGCCTGAATAAGTGCCACAGCTTGGGCGGCGACTTCAGGTGAAGTATCCATAGATTATTGATAGAACCTCACCTTAATGTTAAGAATAAGTAATGTTTGTTGCAAAACCAAAGATATCAATCACTTTTTCAAGAATTAAATCCAAGTAAACCAATAAAACCAAGTTTTCTTAGTATTCGATTGTTTGATATCAACAAACAGGCTCCAAATTGTCTTTTGTTTCTTTAAATTCTGTGTTCGAAATTCAAAAAAAGACTATTGAATGAAATTGTGAATGTGCCAGGTTCAAAACTGCATAAAAACTTTTTGCTCGACCTAATATAAAATTTTAGCTAGGACCAAACGAAACTGAAAATACAAGGTGGGCCAAAAGATGTGTCCAGAAGTGTATCATTAAAGTCTCTCATCTTCGCCTTAGGGTGATATGTAAAAAGCGAACAGCACCCTAATTGCGTAACACATTAGCAATCGGAGTTGGTTTCATTTTGACAGTTCAACAACATTTGTTGAAGACCACAGAGCCATCTACTGACAACAAGTAACAGCAACCGACACGGGACGAAGGCGGCGCGCGGGGAAGCAAGCACGTCAGCGCGACGCTAGCGAGGCCCTGCGGATTTTCACTGTCCTAGTGACACGCCATCATCGACCGCACGCAAATTGTTACCTGTAGCTAGTTTATTGTAAAAATACTGCAAACTGTAAAAACGATATTACACGTTATCACGAGGAGCCTGGTGTCTAATTTCATCCAACGACGCTGACACGACGACGACCTGACGCAGAAACCCCCAACATATTTGGACCTTCGAGCCGAACGTTCATCCGAAGCAGCAAGCACCATCTTCAGCAACGGTCAGGTCAATCCACCCAATTTCCTTCCAAAGTCCTGTGCTCAGTTTGTGCTAATATCGTTATTTTTCGCAAAATTCCAGTGTTAAACTACGGTGCAAAATTGTGCGTCTACCTACATCGCTCGGGCGCGCGCCGGTCTACTGTAAGTACTTGATCTTTCTTTCTTGCAAGCCACCAAAATGCTTGGCCATAAGAGGCATTCAATTGTAGAAATGGAAAATAGTGCAGATATCATTCGCGATTTAGTTAAGAAAAGAGGTAACGTTAAACGAAAATTAACTTTGTTTTCTAAATATGCGCAGTCATTAGATGTTTCGCAAATAACGGACGCTCAGAAAGCTGAGTTAGAGGAGCGTTTTCAAGCCTTTAAAATATTAATCGATCAATTTTCTACTATACAAGATGAATTAGATTCCATTGTGTCAGATAGTCAGTTGGACGGGGAACTACTAGAGAGAGAAACGTTTCAAAATCAGTATTATGCTATTGTGGGCAAGGCTAAATGTATTTTGAAAGATACTTCCACTCAAAATGTCGGCGGTCAAAGTCGCACTTTTAATTGCATGAAATTGCCTACAATATCATTGCCGAAATTCGACGGTTCATACGATCAATGGCTCGAGTTTCGCGATACTTACTTATCAATGATACACAATAGTGATAATCTAGATAATGTTCAAAAGTTCCACTACTTACGATCGGTTCTTACAGGTGATGCACTACAAGTAGTTAAGGCATTGGAGTTTTCTTCCGACAACTATTTAGTTGCTTGGAGTCTCTTAGAGAATAGATATAACAATGATAATTTGCTAGTTAGTAATCATGTCAAAGCGTTATTCTATGCTCAATCGATGAATAAAGAATCAGCTTCTCAAATTCGTAAATTAATAGATACAGTTTTAAGAAACATTCGGGCGCTGAAAACGTTAGATGAGCCTACAGATACGTGGGATACTTTAATTATCCACATAATAAGTTCCAAGCTGGATTCTACGACCGATCGCGAGTGGGAAAGTTACAAAAGTACCCTCCCGAAAGTAGGAAAATTAAAGCTGTCTGAATTAATGAAATTCCTCAAGGATCGTGCTGATTTTTTAGAATCGATTGGGCCTCAAAGCAAACAATCAGTAGACGCTCACACAAAGAAACAGTCGGTCACTAAATCACACAGTCATGTTAATACACGCAAAGATAACAATAACAAAAAACCATCTAATTCACCACGTTACAAATGCGCTAAGTGCGGTTCCAATCACCCGGTTTACTCGTGTGAAGATTTCCTTAATTTATCTCTTAAAGATAAATTAAATTTCATTGAGGAGAAAAAGTTATGTCGTAATTGTTTACGATCAGATCACGCAGTAAATGAGTGTTGGTATGGGCCGTGCAGACATTGTAACAAAAAACACAACACGTTAATTCACACAGATGCCGTGGTAGACACTCGCACATCATCAGCTGTTGCTCAAATCACGCAAATAGTGCGGCAGTCTGAATCAAATGATACGAGTACTTCACACATACAGATGCCGCTCACTACTTCTCACAAATCTCACACAATTTACAAGGAAGATAATAATACCAAAGCGCAATGTTTTCTTAATCCGGTATTATTATCGACCGCATTAGTGGAAATAGCGGACAAACATCATAACTATCACACAACGCGAGCTCTCCTCGATAACGGGAGCCAACATTGCTTCATATCTGAATCGCTTTGTAAAAAACTTAATCTTCCATTGATACAGTCCACTGTTCAAGTTATAGGTATAGGTAATACTATATCTCAATCCACGCAATCATGTCGTATTCAGTTGCGATCCAAAACGAACACGTATAGCACGCATTTTAGTTGTTTAGTTTTGCCTCGTATTACGGCACAGTTACCATCACTAGGAGGTAGTTACCACTTAGAAATACCAGGCAATGTTCAACTTGCCGATCCCGAATTCTATCTGTCTGGTGAAATTAATTTATTGTTGGGGGCAGATAAGTTCTGGGAGCTACTTAGTGAAGGTCTGATACGGTTACCGAATGGTCCATATTTACAAAACACACAACTTGGTTGGGTCATATCGGGAACTGTTTATAATAAAAAGGATTCACGCGTTAACCTAACTCAATGTAATTTCACGCAAACATTAAAATCAGAACTCAAAAGATTTTGGGAACTGGAAGAAATATCTTCAACGCATAACAATCTCACTAAAGCTGAAAGTGCATGCGAAGATTTATTCAAAGATACAACTTTACGCGACGTTAAAGGTCGTTTTTCTGTGCGCATTCCACTCAGTCAATCAGCTGATGTTTTACATGACACATTTTCTATGGCAAAAAATAGGTTTCTTGCACTCGAACGCAAACTAATTAGAAGCGCACCTAGCTATAGAAAAATGTATACCGATTTTATGAAGGAATATTTAGATCTGGGTCACATGAGTCGCATATCAGAATACTCTTCACCTTGTTATTTTTTACCACATCATGGTGTTTACAGGGAACATAGTTCAACAACCAAACTTAGAGTTGTCTTTGATGCAAGTGCGAAGTCCACTTCGGGCAAATCATTAAACGACATACAACACATTGGGCCTACGTTACAAAATGATTTATTTTCAATTTTGCTCCGTTTTAGACAATTTAAATATGTAGCATGCGCTGACGTTGAGAAAATGTATCGGCAAATATTAATACAGCCTGATCAGAGAAATCTGCAACTAATACTTTGGAGGGAAGATCCATCTGAGCCGCTCGGTGTATTTCAACTTAACACCGTCACATACGGGACGGCGTCCGCGCCGTATCTCAGTATTAGATGTTTGAAACAACTCGCGTTAGAATGCAAAGATGACGTCATCGCACAAGTAATTAATGACGACATTTACGTTGATGATTTAATAACGGGACATCAAGATCAACAAAGGTTATTAGAAATATGCAAAGATGTATCTGAAGTATTAGAATCAGGTTGTTTCCCCCTTAGAAAATGGATATTTAACTCATCAATTTCACAAACCGAGTTACCGTCTATTTCTAAGGAATTCTCACTAGGAGAAAATTGTCATACCAAAACGCTAGGTATGGGATGGTTTTATTCATCAGATGAATTGTATTTTAGCACAAAATGTGATCATGACGTAACTCACGCTACTAAACGCAATATTCTTTCAGTCATCGCGCAGATATATGATCCTTTAGGTTTACTTACACCAAACATCATTATAGACCACAGAGCCATCTACTGACAACAAGTAACAGCAACCGACACGGGACGAAGGCGGCGCGCGGGGAAGCAAGCACGTCAGCGCGACGCTAGCGAGGCCCTGCGGATTTTCACTGTCCTAGTGACACGCCATCATCGACCGCACGCAAATTGTTACCTGTAGCTAGTTTATTGTAAAAATACTGCAAACTGTAAAAACGATATTACACGTTATCACGAGGAGCCTGGTGTCTAATTTCATCCAACGACGCTGACACGACGACGACCTGACGCAGAAACCCCCAACAACATTCATTGCGTTATTTACGTTGTCGAGCAGACAAATTTTTCGAACATATGAAGCAATGGATTAGCAATTTGCTTTAAAATTATTAAAATTCCGATTGATAGTGGTGCCGATTCTGTTGTGCACAAACTAAACTTAATTTAGGCTATTGCTAACTTTTCTCTCTATTATGACAAGAAAGGGACGGAAGTAAATTAGAGCTGTCAAATTAGTTAGAAATAATTTTTCCATAGACATTTAGACGACACGTAAAAACATGTCGACTAAAAAACACGGTGAAGCGCAAGGCGTGAACTAGTTTGACATCTCCAACTTAGTTCATAGCTATAGCCGTCCTTTTCTCGCGCTGCCTGTTAATAGAAGATAGCGATTCTCTAATTTTAGTTTAGTGCGTTCACAAGAGAATCGGCACCAGTGTGTTACGCAATTAGGTTGCTGGCCGGGAATAAGAAAGTGACAGAGTCAATTACTTCCACATGCGAAAAAATCATAACCCTCCCTTTTTGCTTCGCCGAAGTCGGGTAAAAAAGACAGCGCAAAAATGCGCTGGAACTTAAATCTAAAAAAATCTGCCAGAGTTTTCAATTACTCGTACATTACGTTTGCAATGAAATTACTTAGGATTTTAGATTACAGAAAAGAAAAACATATAAAAGTAGAGGTCTTTTCGGAATTAAATTCTATCGGGGAAATTTAACCCAATTGCGTTTTCTTTCAGTCAGAGTATTAATCAAATAGTTATTATACATAATTATACACAATACTGAAATCCGTACGTGTTGTAATAGTGAAATAAATGCTTACGAAAAAGCCCCCAATTTATTTTGATATCGCCTTAATAAGTAGGTTCCTACATAAATGTTAAGTTTGTACGTTTGGTAGCAGTTGCATGCCTATCGCTTTTTTAACCGACGAAAAAAAAAGGAGGAGGTTCTCAATTCGACACATATTTTTTTTTTTTTTTTATGTATGTCCACGCATAACTTTTTACAGAGTCGTCCGATTTGAAATTTTTTTGTTTTATTCGAGAGAGTATGTATAGATCGGACGGTTAAGCATAGGATTAACACTGGATGGATGAAATGGCGGCAGGTCACGGGGACAATCTGCGACTCCCGCATTCCCCTTAAACTTAAGGGGAAGATATATAAAACAATGGTTAGACCTGCTGTCTTGTATGGATCAGAATGTTGGGCCACAAAAGGGATAAATGAAAAGCAGTTGCATGCAGCTGAGATGAGAATGCTAAGAGGGATGTGTGGTGTTACACGAATGGATAGAATAAGAAATGAGTACATAAGAGGAAGTCTAAAAGTGGCACCGGTGACTGAAAAGCTGTGCGGAAATCGGCTGTCATGGTATGGGCATGTGATGCGGAGGAGTGAGGAAAATGTCGTAAGGAAAGTTTTGGGTATGAATGTCGATGGCTATAAGGGTAGGGGAAGACCAAAGAAACGATGGATGGATTGTGTGAAAGATGACATGGCTAGAAAGGGGGTCACTACCGAGATGACGAATAATAGAGAAGTATGGAAAAAAAGGACATGTTGCGCCGACCCCAAATAGATTGGGATAAGGGCAGGAGAATGATGATGTACATCAAAGTTGGTCCCATATAAAATTGATTAACTTTGCTTGGGTAGTTTTTGAGTTAGCTTCAAAAATACGTACTTTTACCCCACTTTTATATGGATGATGTTCTAGTTTCTTTTGCAGGTAGTGGTAATAGAATTTGTGTGGGGTACCTACCACAACTAAAAAGTGAAAAATAAAAACTTTTTTACCAAAAAAATACAACTGTCCGCGACGACGCGTCATCAAAATCATACAAAGTTTGGCGTTTCCAAAGTGTCGGCGGCGAGACCCTATCTGGCGCACGCTAGCGCAAGTAGCGGAGGGTCCGCCATCGTATAACGTACCGAGTCGCAAGTGAGTTACGTTTTTGTTCGCTACGATGCGTCACCAAACAGCTGTTTATAGCTTTATTATTCAAAAATAACATTAAAATCAATGTAAATAGTGTTTTATAGTTAAAAAACAGTGAATAATAGTGTTTCCTAAGGAAAACGTGAGTACCACCCCTATAAACTCCAATTAAGTGGGCTACATAGCCGAAATTTATAGTTTAGTTGGTGCGTCCAGGTACCCTAGACCGAGACCTAGCCCTGGACGTACCATTATAGTCCTGAAAAGCCTACTTGATTGGATTTATAGGGGTCGGAAAACTTTAATTTGCTGTTTTTTGGTGACTCGTTCTAGCAATTTAGGTTTTCAGGGCGTGTCACGCCCTGAAAAATATAGATATAATCTCGATTTCTTCATAGTGTTTTAAGTCATTAGATCAGCTTGAGATACCTGCTTACCCCGTTGAAATATCTTCTTTGGTTATCGAATAAAATAGTTTGAAAAATAATTTTAAATTAAAATAATTAACTTTTTTGTGTTTACACACTGAAATCTTTTCAGTGAATAAATTTACAGGAATTGAGACACCTGCAATTCCTGTGCGGGATAATCTAATGACGATTCTAACAATATATAATATGTTGTAATTATAGCCATGTTTCAGCTGCTTATAAGCAATTTTGTAAAACTTAGAAAATAAAAATAAACTTGAAATCAGGAGACGGTTCGCGGCTCTCGTTAAGGTAAAGTTTCGAGGTACCTTAGCGCGCAAGTGAAAATATAGACTCGTAGCCATCGGCATGGTACCTTTTTGACATCGTTCTGTTCCTGAAGAGTTACGCAAATCGTCTCCTGAAATCTCCTGAAGAATTATCAAAATTGCTGTTATTATTTCATCTTCAAGAAACCCTTCCCCGTCAAAACTTCACACATAGCTACTGGTCGCCAGTCTGCAGATATCATGAGCCTATAGGTGCAGGACGTCAGCGCCGTTTGGACTAGGAGGCCTAACCTCATATAGGGATACACCTGGATAGGCATTACACACTCCTTTCAACACACCGTGTCCGACGATCACGCCCGTCCCGTACAACAACCGACTTCCAAAAACAACCCTACAAAGTGAAAAATAACTTTAATTTCGGAAGTCGGTGGCAAAAAACGAAAATAAATTTAACCAGACACCGACTTCCGAAATTAGAATTATTTTTCACTTTATAGTGTTGTTTTTGGAAGTCGGTTGTTTTTTTTTTGTAAAAAAGTTTTTATACAAAACACTGACATTCAAACCATGCATTCATTGCAGGAACCTTACAACTTAACATTGGATGATAATGCCTTATAGGTAAGTAATTGTTGACCTAGTAGAACTGAGGAGAATGAACACGAAATCTATCTAAAAATGAAGTGACTAGACTAGGTATTTTAGTCAAAATAAACATACAAGTTACATGGAAGGACTGTGTTATCAACAGATTACCATTGACCTAGTTACTGTGACATTATACTATTATAAATGTAATTTTACCAGGTAGGTACTAAACGGTCGTTTAGTATAATCCGAGAAGATGAACATGAGGGGGTCAGGGCCTGCCATTTGCAATTTTTGTAAGGCTTAGCGCAGACTGAAAGATATGCAGAGCAGATAATTCGTTGATGTTGATGATGGGAACAATGGGATGGGAGGAGCTCGTGGCTAAGTAATAACAGCCACACGGGTCGATCCATCAGGTTAAGCTACGCTTGCCGGGGTTGGTCCGTGGATGGGTGACCATCTTGACATACCGAAACTCCACCGTGTCTCGGAAGCACGTTAAGCCATTGGTCCCGGCTGTCATTCGTAGATCTTTGGCAGTCGTTACGGTACGTCAGAAGCCTGAAAGTCTGACAGTCAGTCTTACCAAGAGGTATCGTGTTACCCAGTAACTGGGTTGTGGAGGTTAGATAGGCAGTCGCTCCATGTAAAATACTGGTATACAGCTGCGTCCGGTTAGACTGGAAGCCGACCCCAACATAGTTGGGAAAAGGCTAGGCAGATTGATTCCCAAGACACTACAAAATGCCACGGCTTATGGTCGTTACATTGCATATACCTACCTAATCATTTTGCTTCATACCTACGCATATACCTAAAATCAATGCTTGGCACGGCTGTAATCCGTAATAGACAAAACGTACCTATATCAATATATCTTATTAAAACAATCATTTATCTTAAAATAGGTGTCTTCATATATCTTATTCATTAATTCCATAAAAAGAGGCTATTTAAAACTTCCATGTTTCAAAGACAGAATCTGTCTTTTTCTATTAAAATTACCTATTTAAATTCTTGATGTGTCACATCTGATGTGACACATCAAGAATTTAAATAGGACTTAAGGCGGTTTCACACGGCGACTTGTTGCAGCGTTTCTGCAGCGATACCGTCGGCGTCGCGAATAGTCGCGATCAGATGATCGTTATTGTCGCTTGATATGCTGTGTTTTGGCGATCAATAAGATTTGTCAGCTTCTTTCAGATTTATCTACTTGAATAAAAAGTAAGTTCAAAAACTAAAACCCGACTACTGAAAAATCACGCTCGCCGCGGTCGATCTGTGACCTATTATTAATATTATTTACCTCCATTTTTCACAATTTAAACATATTTACTATCTTAAACAATATGACATATAAACAATATACATATTTGTAATGTGCTCGTCAAGACCTTTCTTTTGATACCAAACGTCATTATTATCTCAATTTAATTTTTTTCGAGGTCAGAAATTTACGTGTAAAGTCCACCATATTAAATTTAGGGAGAATTTATATAGCCTATGTCACCCGGACCAATATTACGAATCTATTGATACCTCATTAATTAAAATCGGTTCAGAAATTTAGGCGCTACGGTGGAACACACGTAAATACATACCTACATACATACATAGACTGCTAAAATCATAACCCATCCTTTTGGCGTTGCCGTAGTCGGGTAATAAAAACACGATGACGATCGTCTATTGCTAACTACCTTTTCTCGATTTTGTTTGATCACACGTGTCAATCGTCAAAAATCGTATTGTGTCGGACTAGAGTTTGGCGCCATCAGCGTCCATGAAATCACGTAACGGTACCATCGACAAATGCTAGGCCTTTCTAATTTTGAAACAATTTTGCTTGGAAGCTGCAATAGGGATAATGCCTGGGTAAAAAAAAAATTGTATTTAGTCTGTCAGTCAGATAATAAAAATATTAGACACGTATTTTTTGCTTTATCATATTATTCATTTATTTATTTACTCAAAAGAAAGGATTGCAGTACACGTTAAAAATACAGTTACTCGTATACAAAATAAGTAAGTACTATTACTACAAACGTGTGTGTGATGTGTGAGCACTGCTCTCCTAGCTAGGTTATGGAAACCTGTGTTAAGGAGATAATAAATGACTTGGATAACATGATAACATGCATTAAAGTTCGGGAATGGGGGCTCGCTACGTCACTTCTACGTATAAAATCTAGCTAGGTGTGACGTCATGCCATATTTTAACTCAATGTTTCGCCGTAATCTTTTGATTACGTAAAAAATAAAATTTACTTGTCCAATTTTTTTAATAACATACATGACGGGCAAAAAAAAAATTTTAGTCATCATCCCTATTGTACTTATGACAAAGTAAAACAAAGGACCATAGAGGCAGGTTGTTTCAATGAACCAGTACGTGTACTTATACAAAAATAAACTTTATGGTAAATAAAGCGAATACAATGCGACTATCGACCAATAGAAATTGATTTATATTTCCACCTAAATTATTACGCACTAATTCCGTCACTCTTTTATTGGACCAGTCGCATTTAATTCGGTAAAGTTCGGTTTTTCCGAAGATAAACGATTGAACTTTTGAACCACAGTAAAATAATATACTTAGGTATGTTTACTGTGTTTGAACGTTGTCTTACTGTATCTTGCTCGCTTCACCGCACCGCCTAGTGTCGCGATAAAATCGCGCGTCTAGATAGCAACAAAATGTCGCAGTGTGTAAACACTCTTAGGTTCAAATTACTTAGTTAAAATTTGTTGTAAATATGTTTTTTTTCTGCAACAAGAATTATGCACGTAAGTAGGTATAAAATAATGTCTGTCAGATTCAGAATAATTTAGATTTAACACTGGATTGATCTACGATTGCAAATATATACAATGTTAAAAGTTATATGAGGGACATAAGTAAGTTAGCCCCCGCTTCCACAGTGTAATAAAATCGCGGCGGGATTTTATGAAGTATTCCCTTTTGAGCACCTATGCATTGAGTACCAAATTCCCATTTGAGCACCAATCAATATTTTAAGGTGGTGCTCAAAGGGGAACAATAGAAAACCGGCCAAGTGCGTGTCGGACCACGCACAATGAAGGGTTCCGTAGTTGGGATGAATTTATCTTAAGAACAAACTTAACATTGTAGTTGAAAAATATGTTCTCCCATAGATTCCAACTGTAAATGTAAGTTTGTACTCACAATATTGATAGATTTACCATGTTATTTTAAGACCACAGACTTCTTATAGGTTTTTCTGCAATCTACAGGTAAAGATCTATTTTCTGTATTTTTTTCAAAATTTTAGGCTCAGTAGTTTCGGAGATAAGGGGGGGGAATGGTCAATTTTCGTCTATTTTCTTAAATAACTTTAAAACAATTTATTTTAAAATTATAAAAAAAATATTTTTGAGACCATCATAGTAAGCCCTTTCATTTGACATGCCACATGGTGTAGTTTGCAAAACTTTTTTTTTTTAATTTTCTTATTTGCCCCCCAAAAGTGACCTCTATATTCAAAATTCATTTATTTACTTTACCCGACCGTGTTTGGGTCACAGAAATTCATATGTGTACCAAGTTTCAACTTAATCGGTTCATTAGATTCGGAGCAAATTGGCTGTGACAGACGGACAGACAGACAGACAGACAGACACACGAGTGATCCTATAAGGGTTCCGTTTTTTCCTTTTGAGGTACGGAACCGTAAAAATATTCAACTTTATTCCCTTTTGAGAACTTCTACGGTGCGGTAACTTCGTGTTTCATAAAACATATCTATAAAAAAAACTTTTTACCCGACTGCGCCAGAAAGAGGGTTATGTTTTTCGAGAGTATGTAAGTATGTAGGATGTATAATTGTTTGGCACGCTCTGCGGCCTGAACGGCTCGATGGATTTTAGCTTGAGAGATGTCGTTAGATTCGTATTTACTGTGAGAGTGACACTGGGTATAACAAAATAAAAAAAAACAAAATGGCGGTTTTTTGGCGCCAAATTATTTCTTAAAATGTTTTTTTCTGTCAAAACCTGTCGTTTGGGCTATCAAAATAGAGGGTTTTAAAAGGTGATTACAAAAATATATACAACTTGTATGGGTAAAAGTAATTCGAAGTAACAAATCGTAAAAAACACGCACTAAGAACTAAATCCCCTGCGAAATCTTTAATTCACATTTGTAAACTAAAATGATATAAATAAAAAAAGTAATAAAAAATTTTTAATAAACCCGACTGTGGTAAAAACTTAAGTTAAAAAAACTGAAAAGCAAAAAACAAGCCCATTTTATGGTATGGGTCTCTCCTGCTTCCAACATTTATTTAAATTAAAATGGGCTTGTTTACAAAAAAAAAAAAAAAATAACCGACTTCCAAAAAAATACTACAAAGTGAAAAATAACTTTAATTTCGGAAGTCGATGTCTTTGGATGTGTATTTTAGTTTTTGCCACCGACTTCCGAAATTAAAGTTATTTTTCACTTTGTAGTATTTTTTTGGAAGTCGGATGTTTTTTTTTTTTTGTAAAAAAGTTTTTTATTTTTCACTTATAGTGGGTTTTTTTTTGTTTGTGGATGGGAAATCATCAAATGACTTCTCCCGCTCTGGGCGGAGCGGGAGGGCGTGTCAGACTTTTACTGACTAAAACCCATCCGTGTTCCTCCAGTTCATTTTTTAGTGGGTCAGTCTGTAATTTATCTAAATTACAATAGCCTAATGTCAACTGCTCATCACCTTTTACAAAATAGTGCTTTTCCCGATACAAGGACGTTAATTGTTGAGGAGTTCTCCCAGTAAGGAACCAGGAGAACTGGAACTGATGGTGAAGTCACCATCACACGATCACGATCGATTTGTAGTCACGTTCTCTAAAACGGCTCTGACGATTTCGTTGAAAGTTGCAATAACTATAGGGGTTTACGGGGGCGAAATATCGATCTAGCTAGCTCTCATACATTAGGTGTCGGTCTGGGTCTAAATAATAAGGCACTTATTATTTAGATTACTGTGATCTGGGGATATTCATTTTCTCTATTTTCACCCGAGCAGAGCTCGGTCGCCTAGGTAGGTATTATTATTATAAATTAACATAAGACGCATATAACACTAATTACCAATTAGGCTTCAAACACTAATTACTGTAATTAAAACTGATGTGTTTTCCGCGTCCATCTTACTTCTTTGTGTTTTCTAATTCTGATATTATTAATTAGTTTTCCGTGTAAGCTATGTATGTGATATACCTACTTACTAGTAAATATTAGGTCGGTAGGTGTCGTTTTGCATCCTCTTCAAATTTCAGGATATGGTACAGAACATCAAACCGAATAACTTTCTCCATGGGATCAACATCGTATTCGCGAAAAAATTTTCAACTGTCCCATAGAAAACTACAATACCTACTCGACGCAAATGTATGGGACGGCTGATTATTTTTTCGTGATTACGATGTTGGTGCTATGGAGAAAGTTGTTCGGTTCGATGGTCTATACCTGTTCGCGACGATAGGTCATGGTAGAGGTAATTGAAAAATAGAGCGGACTGTATAGCATGTATAATATGATAGAAAAAAAGTATTTACAACGGTGTCCGGTTTAAAAGCAAACAAGATAGTTATATGCTGACAAAGTGCGTAAGCGCAGCCGTGCGTGGAGGCGCGCAACAGCTGACTTTCAAGACTGTTGTGTCGCGCGGGGGTGCGCGCTGCGGTCGCCCGGCCGGCTGCCTCGCCGCTGCCTCGCATCCCTCGTTCACTACCGCCAGCGCGCGGCGATGTTGAGAGGAGCAGCCTCAACAATACCACACACTTAAATTAGGATGACACAGGATGCAAAATGACACGAAAGAAGAAAACGTGTTGTGCCGACCCCAAGTAACATGAAACAAGAGAGGGAGATTATCATGATGATAACAAATCTCCTCAAAATGCTTTGCTCACGAAAAACTGGCAACGATCATAATATTATTGAAATTGAATCTTTTTACCCGACTACGGCGAAGCAAATGGGAGGATTATGATTTTAACCTGTATGAGGTATGTATGTTCATCTGCAGTGCTATTCTGTACAAATCTCACCGTGAAAACTTAGGTGAAGTGAGCGTGGAGTGAGCTGTCAATAGTGTCAATCCAATCTAGCATTGTAGAATGACAACTCACTTCACCTGAGTATTCACGGTGAGATTTGTACAGACAGCACTGCTGTTCCCTCATAACTTGTAAACTACTTATCATAATTTTGACAAATGAGGCATCGTTAGAAGACGAGCTCGTGGCTAAGTAATAACAGCCGCACGGGTCGATCTATCAGGTTAAGCTACGCTTGCCGGGGTTGGTCAGTGGATGGGTGACCATCTTTACATACCGAGACTCCTCCGTGCCTCGGAAAGCATGTTAAGCCGTTGGTCCCGGCTGTCATTCGTGGATCTTTGACAGTCGTTACGGGTCGTCAGAAGCCCGAAAGTCTGACAACCAGTCTTACCAAGGGGTATCGTATTACCCAGTTAATGGGTTGTGGAGGTCAGATAGGCAGTCGCTCCATGTAAAATAATGGTATTCAGCTGCATCCGGTTAGACTGGAAGCCGACCCCAACATAGTTGGGAAAAGGCTAGGCAGATTGATTGAGGCATCGTTAGAAGCGTCTTGATCGTCCGCTGGTTATAGGATATGTGACGTCACATTAAATTGAATATGGCGCCCACTAGAGGACATAAAGTAAAGAAATAAAAAAATAAACATTTTAAAGATGCCGTTTTGGGTATCAAATGAAAGGGTTTAATTAGCACATTTCAAAAATATATACCTATATTGTTAGCTATTGCTTATGGCTTTACTTGCATGCACCCGATAATTGGGAATAATTTCTAAAATCACGCTTCTGTGAGCCAAACATATTTCTCTCCAAACCTACCCAAAATATATATTAACTATTAACTATTCTTCTTTAAGACTGTAAAGTGGCTCTGCAAATACTTTATGACGAAATTATAACCCCAAAATATTTTAAATAAAAAGTAAGTTTATACATTAAAACCCGATTATTGTAAAATCACGCTCTAAAAAGTATGAAACAAGAAAATATTCTCCTCAGAAATTAGTAAAAGACAGACAAATTAAAAATCCGGAGTCACATCATGTTAGCATAGATCGAACAGATTAGGTACTTACGTGTGACTCCGGATTTTATTAATTTATCTGTCTTTTTCTAATTTCAGATTTTTTTATTTTCATGTTTCATACTTTTTAGAGCGTGATTTTTCAGTAATCGGGTTTTAGTTTTTAAACTTACTCTTTTTAGAACACAGAATATCCTTTTTTATGTCGTTTATCCTGCAAAAACGGCTGAAAACAGAGAAAATGAAAACTATAGGTTATTACTCAAATTGTTTATTTATATGACCAAAAACTTTTTTTTTTTTTTTTGTAAGCTATGCAAATCTGATGTACCTACCAAACCTATGTTTAAAAAAATATATATCTTAACTTATATCATAGCCCCCAAGCCCAAAAGCTTCAATCCGGAACTCATTAAAGCTGATCAGCATAACAAGCCTATAATGTTCCCACTGCTGGGACACAGGCCTCTTTGTGAGAGGGAGTGGGCCGTAATCCACCACGCGGGCCCAGTGCGGGTCAATGACAGTAAATGGTGGTACGAATTACCTACTTTCCAGTCCTTCTACAATGAGCCCTATTAAGTTAAGTACTTCCTAAGTAAATTGCATGATAGAAGAGCGACAAATCGACTCAGTTTAAATACGCTCTTGAACCTGAAAACACACTAAATTACCTGAGCTCAATGACGTTTAATCTGCATTTAAACAAGACCACATCAATTCTTTACTTGTTTACCGACAGCCAACACGCGATTCACTCGCTTCATATAAAAGAGGTTCTCATGAAACACGCATTTCATTTGGCATTACAGCCTTTTTGACGAGTGATGTGCGAAACGGTTTTAAAAAAATAACAAGTGTCATTTAAATTTGTCAGTGAAAAATCAAACAAAAAATAAATAAAATGGATTTATTTAATTGGGGGCGGCCGTGATGAATTTATACATTTACTTAATTTGTCTATTGTTATGTCTTATGGCATTAGAACTTTTTAGATTAGCAAACAAACCAATAGAAAATTAACAAAAATACAGACTAAGTAAAATTTTGTTGTCAGCTGTCACTGTTCCCGCCAAAACTCAAAACAGATAAAATAAATCCTTAAAATCCCGTGAAGACAACCAAAAGCAATAAGAATGGATTCTAATTGGACTCTGTATCCGCGCATGGGGTTGCGGTCCCCAAATCTGACGAATATCACGGTGAACCTTCAGGAGAGCTTCGAAATAGATCTGGAAGACACCAACTGGATTCTGACGTCATCGTTCATCATTTTCACCATGCAGACAGGTATTTACATTCAAATAGCTCTCAGTCTGAACCACAGAGCAGATAAAAGAGGTCTGACAAAGTGTTACAGGCTGCACTCCTACCATCTTATCTGTGAAATGGCGAAAATTGGAACTACGGCCGTCATGTTGAAATGTCTTCGATTGTGCCGACGCATGTCATTCGATTGTGCCGACGCATCGACGGTGGCGTCCTCTTTCAGTTCACAGATAAGTTGGTAGGACTGTACTGGGATTTTTAAGGAATTTCTCCAATAAGTCCACCTCCTCCACCACCAGCCTGGAAGGTTTGTGCCCAGTTCATGGCAATAGGTTCATCGTTTGGTCTTTACCTACCATTCATTATCCGATAATTGGGAACTTTTAAACACAACGAAGGGGTTAGAAGAAGACCATCGACCTAAATAACTTTTAATAGGGGACCAACTTTGAAATCGTGAAAAAAAAACAGTGTCTGTCCCATACAGTTTAGAACAGTAGATATTAAACTTTAGTAGGTACATTTGGAACACTTTGTATGGAACAGTTGATTTTTTATATATTCATCCATTTCCACACATATCTGCACCCTAATTGCGTAACACATTATCAATTGGAATCGGTTTCATTTTGACAGTTCAACAACAATCATTGCGTTATTTATGTTGTTGAGCAGACAAATTTTTCGAACATAATGAAGCAATGGATTAGCAATTTGTTTCAAAATGATTCAAATTCGGATCGATAGTGTGTTATACAATTAGGGAGCTGATTGACAGTACCCCAGGCAATCTTCCCAGATATACAATTTGATAAATAAAAAGCTTGTTATACACCCCCTGAAGCTCCGAGACTGTAAAAAAGTGTTAACCGAATGGCTTAAGTCCAGCACATACGATGATATTGAGTCTATTGTATCTACTCTTCAATAGTTTATTACTTTAAACGTGTTACAGTTTACATTGTTAGTGGAAGGAGTTGTAATAGACTTCTTCCGATCCCAAGACTCCGTCGTAGGGCTAACTTAATCTTAAACTTAGACTTAAATTTAAACTTAACTTTATACTTACACTTACACTTAATTTTATATCTACAGTCGTGCTAAATATTTGAATTTTTAATTTCAAACAGTATACATCCTCACTCTCTCATACACTCACACTCACTTGTTTACACCACACATACACGCGCATTGTTACCTTTTTCTTTGAAAAACGTTTATTCATTTAGATTTAATTTTTTTTATTTTTCTTTCTTTTTAAGTTCAAGTTTATCATATTGTTTTCAATTGCAATTATAGTTAAAATCCTAGCGGAAGAGCGGAGTCTCCTAACACAAGCAACTATTGCTTAAAAGGAGATCTCCACGAGATCTCCAATACATTTATCACAAAGCACTTTGTAATTGAAATAAACATTTTTTTTTTTTTTTTATTGATTGATTAATAATGGATGCGGAATAAATGCGGAAGCTCCGCAATTGCGGATGCGGATGCCAATATCCGCAACATCCCTGATTAAAAGTACCTGCAGTAGGTTTAATTTTACTTTTTACCAATCTTGTGAATCAAACTAACTCGCTCGGTAGTCGAGTTAGCATTCGCTATAGATAGGTAGCTGACCCTACGTCAGCAACAGAAGTCGGTTTAACACAGCTACTTTTTGACATCAAATGATTCGATAGACGTTCTTGACTTTATGAGTTAATATTCTTAAAATTTTAAGTACTTCTGTTCCGATTTGAATTAAATGTTTTGCTTAATAATTAAGATTAAAAATGAAAAAACCGGCCAAGTGCGTGTCGGACCACGGAAGGGTTCCGTATTTGAAAAGAATTTATCCCACAAACAAACTTAACGTTGTCAATCTGCCTAGCCCAATTATGTTGGGGTCGGCTTCCAGTCTAACCAGATGCAGCTGAAAACCAGTATTTTACATGAAGCGACTGCCTATCTGACCTCCACAACCCACTAACTGGGTAATACGATACCCCTTGGTAAGGCTGGTTGTCAGACGTTCGGGCTTCTGACGACCCGTAACGACTGTCAAAGGTCCACGAATGACAGCCGGGACCAACGGCTTAACGTGCTTTCTGAGGCACGGAGGAGTCTCGGTATGTAAAGATGGTCACCCATCTACGGACCGACCCCGGCAAGCGTAGCTTAACCTGATGGATCGACTCGTGCGGCTGTTATTACTTAGCCACGAGCTCCTCGAGAACAAACTTAACGTTGTAATCCCAAAACAAAAAAAAATTAATGTGATAAAATTACAAATTGACAATTTTCAGACTTTTTCCTTTACTTGTGCTGTGGGACCTTGCTTCATGTCAAATTTAATTATACTGGGTCAACGGGAAGTACCCTATAGGTTTTGATTTACTTGCGAGTATCAAAATATGTCGCATAAATGGCCGTATTTTTTTATTGCGTTGACTTAGATGCTTGATTTTTTTAGAACCACCATTAGACCTACATATATGATATTAATTTCAACTTGATACCTCCACGCGTTCCTGAGAAAAAGGGTCTTGAGTTCTTGACAAACTGACTGACAGACAGACGGACAACGAAGTGATCCTATAAGGGTTCCGTTTTTTCCTTTTGAGGTACGGAACCCTAAAAACTGCAAATTTTAATCGACTTTTGTCTCACAATATTTAACTTTATGTTACTACTGTAAAAAAACACTTTGAAGGATAATTAAGTGATAAGTACACTTCTGGACACATCTTTTGGCCCACCTTGTATTTTCAGTTTCGTTTGGTCCTAGCTAAAATTTTATATTAGGTCGAGCAAAAAGTTTTTATGCAGTTTTGAACCTGGCACATTCACAATTTCATTCAATAGTCTTTTTTTGAATTTCGAACACAGAATTTAAAGAAACAAAAGACAATTTGGAGCCTGTTTGTTGATATCAAACAATCGAATACTAAGAAAACTTGGTTTTATTGGTTTACTTGGATTTAATTCTTGAAAAAGTGATTGATATCTTTGGTTTTGCAACAAACATTACTTATTCTTAACATTAAGGTGAGGTTCTATCAAAAATCTATGGATACTTCACCTGAAGTCGCCGCCCAAGCTGTGGCACTTATTCAGGCCGGACACAGCCAAAGAAACGTGAGTGCTCAACGTAATTTAAGTCGATCTGCGGTCCGAAATGTTTATCGGAGGTACCTAGAGACTGGCGGCTTTGTTCGTCGCCAAGGAAGGCCACGATCTCGGGTCACAACTGAAAGGCAGGATCGATTCATCGTGACGACCAGCTTGAGAAATCGTCACCTTACCTCCATTGAGATACAAAACCTACTTCGCGACTTCCACGGAGTATCTGTGAGCGCTCGAACTGTTCGGAGAAGGTTAAAAGAACGCGATATGGTACCACACAAGCCAGCTAATGGCCCCAAACTAACGCGAGCCCACCGAACAGCGCGCCTTCATTTCGCACGCAGTCATTTAAATTGGACACAGCAAGATTGGAGCCGTGTACTCTTTTCTGATGAGTCTAAAATTGTGTTACATGGCAATGATGGAAGGAAGAAGGTTTACCGACGTAAGGGAGAGCGTTTCGCACAATGCTGCTTTGAAGAGAGGGTTGCTTATGGCGGTGGCTCATGGACTGTCTGGGGCGGTATATCCGCGAGCGGCAAAACTCAACTTGAGGTTGTTACAGGACCACGGCTGCCAACATTAAATGCTGAAAGGTACATTCGTGAGTGCTTAGAACCTCACGTGATATCATACGCGGACTATGTGGGCCCAAATTTCCATTTTATGCATGATAATGCAAGAGCCCATGCGGCCGGCATCGTCAGGGAATATCTTCGGGATGTGAACATCACAGTTATGGACTGGCCAGCCAGAAGCCCAGACATGAACCCCATTGAGCACATGTGGGACGAGCTAAAAAGACGTGTTAGGGCTCGTCAGCCAGTTGCCCAGACGATGCAGGAGTTGAAAACTGCCATAGAAGAGGAATGGGAGATGATCCCTCAAAATTTCATAGAGCGGTTGATAAACTCTATGCCTAATCGTATGAGAGCTGTGGTAGATGCCCATGGAGGCAACACGCGTTATTAAATTAAACCTTTATTTGATAAAACATGTTTTTTATTCAAAAATCAATTGCCTTTAACAAGGCGCATATCCGACTTGTTAGGCGTAGCTCCATGTTGTATGGTATTCTGAATTCAAATTTAAAACAATACGATCGAAAAAGATGGTAAAATGTATCAGGTTTAAAACTGCATCAACAGTTTTTGTTCAATCTAGCAATCATATTTCGGTAGGGGCCATCGAAACCTAAACTCTAAGGTGGGCCAATAGATGTGTCCAGAAGTGTATGTACCTAATCACTTTATCCTTCAAAGTTTTCCTCACATGATCTCATAAAAATCCCAACATTTTACCAATTAATTGAAACTGACAAAAACCACAAGAGCAGGGTTTTCCCAACAGTAAAGATAAGCCATATGATAACGGAGAGGTCATTAACCACAACATCAATATTCATCAATGAACACAACCGGATCCACCTTGTGAGGCAACGCAACGCTACGTCTTCCCGTACGCGGTCACCACTCCAAAACCTTTCGGCCCCATCGGCCATCTGTTCTGCGAGCATTGTGCCCTGCCCACTGCCACTTAAGCTTGACCAATTATTCGGGCTATGTCGATTACCTTGGTTCACCTACGGGTTTCTTCATTTCTGATTCGATCACATAGGGAAACTACAAGCATAACCTTCTCCAATGCCCTTTGGGTGACTTTCAGCCTTCTAATGAAACCCATTGTGAAAAAAAATACACTATTCGAAATATACAAATTAAAACCTCCTTAATACAAATATCCCCACTACTAAGTGGGTTGGCACCACTGGCAGACTGTAGGGCAGGTGCGGTACACCCTAGGCCCCCACTCCTAGGGGCCCCCAAAACTCAGAAATACTTTGTAATCAAATCCCCAACTAATGTTCAGTAAGTAAAAGGCAGTTTGTGGTTGGGGGCCACCTACGAATGCTAAACGTGCTAAAATTTTCGAGCTCGCTTCGCTCGCACTTGCAACCTCAATCAATCTGCCTAGCCTTTTCCCAACTATGTTGGGGTCGGCTTGGAAGCTACTGTAATACTGGTATTCAGCTGCATCCGGTTAGATTCCAATCTAACCGGATGCAGCTGAATACCAGTATTTTACATGGAGCGACTTCCTATCTGACCTCCACAACCCATTACTGGGTAATATGATACCGCTTGTTATGACTGGTTGTCAGACTTTGGGGCTTCTGACGACCCGTAACGACTGTCAAAGATCCACGAATGACAGCCGGGACCAACGGCTTAATGTGCTTTCCGAGGCACGGAGGAGTCTCGGTATGTAAACATGATCACCCATCTACGGACCGACCCCGGCAAGCGTAGCTTAACCTGATGGATCGACCCGTGCGGCTGTTATTACTTAGCCACGAGCTCCTCGCTCTTACAACCTACGGTCTCTTATTTCCTAGTCTTCGAGGCAGCGTGCTAAATATTTCGATGTTCATTCCTGGGCTGGAGAGACCCATTTAGATTTGCCGCCCCGGGCCCCCCTCAGGCTTAGTGCGCCTCTGGTGGGCACTTCGCTCTTAGCACATGTATGTAATGACTTGGCAACCTGGCCCTCAGCCAATAGAGTCCAACCCAGTCTTTTTAAAATATTTATGGCACAGAACATGCTGAATTTTAATCGGATAATTATTGTAAGATTACTTTCTTAATCGGTGTGCTTTGCCAACGAGAGATATTTATATGCTTTGTCTTATCGATCTTACTGGGAACATTAGGTAGGTAAGTAGGTTTCTTCGTAGGTCTAAATAGTTAGATACGTGCGGCGGGTTCTATCGCGTGCCCGTGTTCCCGCCGTAAGCGGCAGAGGAGGACACCGTGGAGATTTAGTGGGTTAGAGTCCCATATAACAGCACTATCTCCCGTGGTAATGCAGTATGCTTGAGCATTTCTCCACGACAAAAAAAAAAGGCATACGTCGGTTAACACTGCTACTTTTTGACATCGTCTAAATTACCACAAAATGATGCAAAATTAACATAAACTGCTTCGATCAATAATAGTACATTGATCGAAGATAAACTGCTTTTTTTTTTCATTTAACTGTTAAGAGTTAAAATCTGCCTAGCCTTTTCACAACTATGTTGGGGTCGGCTTCCTGTCTAACCGGATGCAGCTGAATACCATTATTTTACATGGAGTGACTGCCTATCTGACCTCCACAACCCATTAACTGGGTAATACGATACCCCTTGGTAAGACTGATTGTCAGACTTTCGGGCTTCTGACGACCCGTAACGACTGTCAAAGATCCATGAATGACAGCCGGGACCAACGGCTTAACGTGCTTTCCGAGGCACGGAGGAGTCTCGATATGTAAAGATGGTCACCCATCCACGGACCAACTCCGGCAAGCGTAGCTTAACCTGATGGATCGACCCGTGCGGCTGTTATTACTTAGCCACGAGCTCCTCCTCCTCCTCTCCTCCTCCTCTCCTCCCTCCTCCTCCACGAGAACTGTTAAGAGTAAATGATTTTAAAATTTTAAGTATTATGCTTAATAATTAAGATTTAAAAAACTGAAGTGTTAATCGACTTTTGTTGTTGATTGCACCTAGGTCATCTCACATTTTGTCTTGTAATTTCTGACTCTTCCTAACTCACGGTTCCGAGGCACGGGGGTATCATACCGCCACATTCCGAACTCCGGGTTGTTACTAAAAAAAAAAAAAAAAAAAAATTGTTTATTGGGTCTCAAACAGTTACATTTGCAGATGTGATTGAGACAGCTCCAGTAAGTAATTAATAATACTTGTGTTGGGGTGAAATGTAAGAAATATCTAATGGAAAAAACCAATAACACTGCCCGACTCGGGAATCGAACCCAGGACCTCATGCTCAGCAGCTGCTGGCCCTGCGTCTGATCTCTCTCCGGTCGTGTCGGATTGCCGTCCCATCGGACTATGAGAGTGAGGGAACAGACACCTCAAAAGGAAAAAACGGAACACTAGGATCACTTTGTTGTCCGTATGTCTGTCTGTCAAGACCCTTTTTCTCAAGAACGCGTGGAGGTATCAATTGAAAGGAATTGAATACGTAGGTCTATGGTCCCTTAAAAAAATACGGCCATTTATGCGGCATATTTTGATACTTGCAAGTAAATCAAAACCTGTATGGTAAGTACCTACTTCTCATTGACCTATAATCATGAAATTTGGTAAGAAGCAACGTCTCACAGTGCAAGTACAGGAAAAAGTCCGAAAATTGTTATTTTGTAGATACATCACAAATTTTTTTTTTTTGCAATTACAAACTTACATTTTGTAGTTGGAGAATTTTTGGAGAATTGACCGTGACGTATGTCGATGTATGGGAGAACATAATTTTCAACTACAATGCAGTGTTAAGTTTGTTTTTGGGATAAATTTATCCCAACTACGGAACCCTTCATTGTGCGTAGTCTGACACGCATTTGGTCGCTTTTTTTAAGTATTATTGACTAGCTTTTGCCAGCGGCTTCGCCCGCGTGTATGTCGGAAATTATCCCACGGGAACCTTCTACCGGGATGAGAAGTATCCTATGTCTTAATCCAAGTTATAAACTATCTGTATACCAATTTTCATCCAAATCCGTTCAGCCGTTTTTGCGTGATTCAGTAACAAACATCCAAACATACAAACTTTCACAATATTAGTAGGATACTAGCTGCGCCCCACGGTTTCACCCACGTAGACCGGGATAAAAAGGAGCCTATGTGTTAATCTAAGGTATAAGCTATCTACATACCAAATTCATACAAATCGGTCCAGCCGTTTGAGCGTGAAAAAGTAACAAACACACACAAACTTTCACCCTAGGCCCTATTTCACGATATCCGAATAGCCATTACTCAACGAATAAATTCAAAAATGGAACAGAATTTGTATGAAATTATCTGCCAAGTAAGAGAAAAGGAACACATGTGTGAGCACTATGTAGCTACTATTAAGCTACCTTTTACTGGGTACGTCTTTCACTGACTTGAGTGTGCCATGGCGGTTGAGAGTATGTCATGCTCACTCAAATGTCTCGCTAGTGGTGGCGTGTGTGTTGGATCATTAAGTTCCCTTCAAAATGGTTGAGCTAATTGGTGCTGATCCATGCGTCATGTTCGTGAACGGGCGCCGTCAGTTGGGACTGGTCGTCTCTTAGCTGCCATGGCTTATTTTTAATTTTAATATTTAATTTAGTTGTTTTAATTTTTATCTTTTTATTACGGACGCTTTTTAACGTGCACGTCTTTCTACATTGTTCTCACATATATATTTTCAACATGAAGGATGTAACCAATATTTTGTAAAAATATTATGATTTAAAAGAGTGTCCGTGGAGTTTCTTGCCCGTTCTTCTCCATAGGGATCTACTACGCTTTAGAATGGGCAACTAGCTTCATCTTTCTGACTGACCGACCCATTGACAATTCAAAAGTGCCTGTAATTGGTTTATTTGAAATAAATGCTTTGAGTTTGAGTTTGGAACTTCATCGTAGGTGGTGAAACAGGCACTAAGTGTGATAACCATTTTATCTAAATACGTCTTCTAATCTATTTTTGACCTTTCATCTAGCTTTCAAACTGACTAGGCCAAGGATCGTCTTCTAAAGGAAAGACCACATTCTAATATTATTACGATTTTCCCTCTAATAAGTAAAATACATACTCGTACATATTGAAGGCGATGACACTAAACATTGTGATTATATGATAATTTGTAGCTTGGAAGTCAAGGTGATTGACAGGAAAGCCTGCATGGCAACATGCATGGCTCTCTGCTATTGTGATACTTAGAAGAATTTCTATAAACTTTTCATAGAAAATGTTCTACTAGAGTCGTCACCCTAAATCCGTAACACACTATCATTCACAATTTCAATGATTTTGAAGCATATTGCTAATACATTGCTTCATATGTTCGAAAAATTTATCTGCTCAGCAATAACACAATGAATCTAGTCCTGAACTGTCAAAATGAAACCTATTCCTACTGTGTGTTACGCAATTGCCCCGCAGGTCGCGCTGTCGAATCGCGCCTGTCTGCGGGAGTCTTAAAAGTGTTATTTCTAATCCATTTACAAAATAAATACGGGATGAAATTTAAAACATGTGTGTAGGTAAAAAAAAATCAGTTGTTCCGTACATTTTGACGAGTTTGATGTAGATAAATGTACTGAACAGCTGTTTTTTTTTTCGAGATTTCAGTTTTGGTCCCATAGTAAAAGTTGTTCATAATGATCAGTAGAATCTCCCATTTCGATTTGGTACATGTTTAAAATTTCATCCCGTATAATTTATCTTTAATCAAAACTTACATACTTAATAGATTGTCACCTTGAGTGTAGTGTTCGCAAGCACCGGGTATTCAGCATAGTATCCGGGTATCCGGATTCAATACTGGGGTCATAGTTGGGGTTTTCGTCTCTGAAATTCTTAGTGGGTGCTCATAGTTAGCCCGGATTGTAGATTTGTGGTTAGTTCGTGTCAATAAATTTGACCTATATGTAATATGACCTATAAATATGAACCTGATTGCAGTGCATCAGGTATGTTTGCTAAGGCCAGAACAGACTGCTTTAGGGCAATAGTGCGTAAAAGAGTGGCCTCCCTGATGCGCCCCGTGCGAGGCAGCACCAACGGCCTTCTGAATACCATATTGGGTAGGGTTGAGTGCCCGGTTGTGAGGCACTGGAATGCCGTCCACGGTTCCGGAGGTGCCCTCTTTAAATAACTATTGAATTGTGAATAATAATGAATAAATATAATAATTAATTAATAATTTTAAGTACTAACATAGGTATAAGTATTATTTACTAACAATGTATTTTTAAGCAGTGCGCAAAATTTCACAGGGTCAAATTTTCACCCATGAATATATAACTTTCACTACGGGTCCAACTCGTAAGTCACGAAAAAAAATCAGCTGTTTCATACATTTTGGTTGAGTAGGTGTTGAACGTTTGTATGAAACATCAGATTTGTTTTCGTGATTTCAGAATTGGTCATGTTTTCCAAAGTTGCGCACTGCTTTTTAATCGACGAAAAAAAAAGGAGGAGGTTCTCAATTCGACAGGTTTTTTTTTTGTTTTTTTATGACCACGCATAACTTTTTAGAGTCGTGCGATTTGAAATACGTATTTTTTTTCCCACTTTTATATGGATGGTGTTCTAGTTTCTTTTTCAGGTAGTGGTATTAGAATTTGTGAGGGGTAGATACCACAACTAAAAAGTGAAAAATAAAAACTTTATTACAAAAAAATACAACCGACTTCCAAAAACAACAATAGAAAGTGAAAAATAACCTTGATTTCGGAAGTCGGTGGCAAAAACAAAAATACTATAACCAGACACCGTCATCCGAAATTAAAGTTATTTCTCACTTTGTAGTGTTGTTTTTGGAAATCGGTTGTATTTTTTTTTTAAAGTTTTTATTGTTTTTTTTTTTTGTTGTTTTTGTTTTTTTTTTTTTATGCCATGTTAATGTTATTTAAAATCTTTTGTTTCTAGGTTTTGGCATGCTGGAGTCAGGATGCGTCTCCATAAAAAATGAAGCAAATATCATGATGAAGAACTTAGCAGACATTTCTTTGGGTGGTAAGCTTGCTTTTTACTACCTACTAAATGAGGTTACAGGCGGCTCCCCTGATGAACGACGACAAGGAAGATTCGTTTATCTTCGGAAAAACCGAAATAAGTCGACCAATAGAAATTGATTTTTATTCCCACCTAAATTATTATAGACGTGGATGTCGGAAAAGATCTCACGGGAACGTACTACCGGGAGATCCTTCCTTATTCCTTATCTACATTATAAAGGGAACCTCTGTGCAAAATTTCAGCTGTATAGGTTCAAGGGTTTGGGCTGGGCGTTGATGAGTCAGTCAGTCAGGAGTTCTCTTTTTATTTATATCGGAGGAGCTCGTGGCTAAGTATCAACAGCCGCACGGGTCGATCCATCAGATTAAGCTACGCTTGCCGGGGTTGGTCCGTGGATGCGTGACCATCTTTACATACCGAGACTTCTCCGTGCCTCGGAAAGCACGTTAAGCCGTTGGTCCCGGCTGTCATTCGTGGATCTTCGACAGTCGTTACGGGTCGTCAGAAGCCCGAAAGTCTGACAATCAGTCTTACCAAGGAGTATCGTATTACCCAGTTAATGGGTTGTGGAGGTCAGATAGCTCCATGTAAAATAATGGTATTCAGCTGCATCCGGTTACTCAAACTCAAACTCAAACTCAAAGCATTTATTTCAAATAAACCAATTACAGGCACTTTTGAATTGTCAATGGGTCGGTCAGTCAGAAAGATGAAGCTAGTTGCCCATTCCAAAGCGTAGTAGATCCCTATGGAGAAGAACGGGCAATAAACTCCACGGACACTCTTTTAAATCATAATATTTTTACAAAATATTGGTTACATCGTTCAAGTTGAAAATATACATGTGAGAACAATGTAGAAAGACGTGCACGTTAAAAAGCGTCCGTAATAAAAAGATAATAACTAAAACAACTAAATTAAATATTAAAATTAAAAATAAGCCATGGCAGCTAAGAGACGACCAGTCCCAACTGACGGCGCCCGTTCACGAACATGACGCATGGATCAGCACCATTTAGCTCAACCATTTTGAAGGGAACTTAATGATCCAACACACACTGGACTGGAAGCTTACTAGACTGGAAGCCGACCCCAACATAGTTGGGAAAAGGCTAGGCAGATTGATTGATTTGATTGAATAACAACGACACCCTTACCGACCCAGCAAACCTGAACACAGCAATGGTTGACAACTTAAATCTAATTTATGAAAGAAGGAGATTATCCTGGTAGTTGAAAATGTATCGGAAGCCAGTGTCTCCAGTTCCCTACAACTCGCCACAACTGCACGTGTACAACTTTCATTTAAACCAATTACAAAAATTAAAGACACAGCTTTATAACGGCTGAACAGATTTTCTTGAATCATAAGTAGCTAAAAACACTCGATCAAATCACCTTTCAAACAAAACAACAAAAAAAAAAAAAACGGGTCAGCCGTTTGGGAGCTACGATGGCGCAGACCATAGAAATATAAATATATCTATGGCGCAGACAGACACACATATATACACCCCTTTGAAAGATAAACTTCATGGTTACTCTATTCTCCAATCCTCCCAGGTCTAACCTACTGGATCTTCGGCTACGGCATGTCATTCGGCGAGGGGACCTACTCCAACCCCTTCATAGGCGTAGGAGACTTCCTCCTGGACCCCCCTGTAGGGGACGCTCTGATGGGCCCCGTGTTCGCTTCGTTTTTGTTTCAACTATCCTTCGCTACCACGGCCACAACCATTGTGAGTGGAGCTATGGCTGAGAGGTAAGGTTTTAATAATACCTACTACACACAGCCATGAGCGCTGCAATTGCGATTAATTTCCTTTACATTGCCATTACAGAGAGGAGCTCGTGGCTAAGTAATAACAGCCGCACGGGTCGATCCATCAGGTTAAGCTACGCTTGCCGGGGTTGGTCCGTGGATGAGTGACCATCTTTACATACCGAGACTCCTCCGTGCCTCGGAAAGCACGTTAAGCCGTTGGTCCCGGCTGTCATTCGTGGATCTTTGACAGTCGTTACGGGTCGTCAGAAGCCCGAAAGTCTGACAACCAGTCAAACTCAAACTCAAACTCAAACTCAAAGCATTTATTTCAAATAAACCAATTACAGGCACTTTTGAATTGTCAATGGGTCGGTCAGTCAGAAAGATGAAGCTAGTTGCCCATTCCAAAGCGTAGTAGATCCCTATGGAGAAGAACGGGCAAGAAACTCCACGGACACTCTTTTAAATCATAATATTTTTACAAAATATTGGTTACATCGTTCAAGTTGAAAATATACATGTGAGAACAATGTAGAAAGACGTGCACGTTAAAAAGCGTCCGTAATAAAAAGATAATAACTAAAACAACTAAATTAAATATTAAAATTAAAAATAAGCCATGGCAGCTAAGAGACGACCAGTCCCAACTGACGGCGCCCGTTCACGAACATGACGCATAGACGAACAGTCTTACCAAGGGGTATCGTATTACCCAGTTACTGGGTTGTGGAGGTCAGATAGGCAGTCGCTCCATGTAAAATAATGGTATTCAGCTGCATCCGGTTAGACTGGAAGCCGACTTCAACATAGTTGGGAAAAGTCTAGGCAGATTGATTGATATAGAAGATCATAACAAACTAAAAGACATTTAAATACCTACCGGTTTTAAGAGAATCAATCACAATACAAACTCCAATTGAAAAACCTCATCGTTTCTGAAGTAATATCTATAAGAGTAAAGGCGAGAATGCCCATGCCTTGCACAAAAGTATGCAAGTAGCTTGCATGCCGTGGGCCTTAATTTCTAAGAACAAGGATGAAAGGGAATCTTTGGCTAGGGAGTTTTAACTGAATATGTGGGTTGTTGGACTTATCCAAAATATTTTGGCATACCGAAGGGCCTTGTTCACTGACGATTTGCGAGCGTGTTTCCAGCGGAGCGAATTGTAAACGTGCTCGCTGCGTGTGCGTAGCGAGTACGCCACAAGTGCGCAACACGGCAACAGTTTCGTCGTGTTTTCATAATATTGTACACTCGCTTGTCTCGCTCTCTCTTGTATACTCGCGTCAATCGCTCTCGTTGCGCACTCGTGGCGAACTCGCTTGGCACACGCAGCGAGCACGTTCACAAATCGCTTCGCTGGAAAAACGCTCGCAAATCGTCAGTGTGATAAGGCCCTAAATCAGAAAGATCTAAACGCATAATTTGTGGTTTGATGCAGAAGTTTAGGCAGTGATTCTCTTTTCTGTTTTCATAGCAGTGGTGGTGGATCATAGTGTAATAAAATATAGAATATTTACAAGTGTATAGTTGTGTGTAAATAGAGTATAAGGTCAGGGTTGACGTATCCGTGAGGATAAAAATCCGTTATTATAAAATAAAAAATTATATAATCAACTTCTGATTGGTGACTAACACAATGCTACTTGCATAGTTTTGTACAAGCATGTATATTCCTGCCCTAACGGGGAAGAAAACATGGCATCGAGAGCAAACCAGACTTATATTTAATACTAGCTGAACCCACAGACGCTGTCCTGTCAATAATTCATACAAAAAGAAAATGCACTTTCAGTTTTCCCGAATTTTCCAATTTTCCCGGCAACTTTTCAAACATTTACTTTCGACTTTTTGTTTGTTATTGGAAGTACAGATTTAGAATAAATAAATTTAAAAAAAAATACATTTTGGCAATTGTTTTTTTTTTATCTATGATGAGTTGATAACTGTTAATTAGTGACCAATACTTAAACACATGATTGTATTCATGATAATAAACAACTTTTACTGTGGGAACACTTACACACACACACCCTCACACACAAACAAACAAGAATAATCCAAATATCAAATAAATAAACGGTAATTTTCCAAAACCTGTAATTATGGTCTTTGTTATCTTTAGTTTAAAACACTTGTTCTGCCTGCAATTTATTCGTGAAACTGAAGTATCTATGGGCTTGTACCACTCACTGCCCTTAATACAAGTTATTTTATAACTTAGTAAGGGTGCTTAGTAACTAACATAAGTCAAGTGCAAGTGTACCAAGCCTGAAATCGCCAAAATAAATCAGCTATTCCCTACATTTTGACGAGTTATAAATGCGAACATAAATTCAACAGCAGATTTTTATTTTAGCGATTTCTTACTTGGTCCCATAGTAAAAGTTGTTTTTAACCGACGAAAAAAAAAGGAGGAGGTTCTCAATTCGACACGTATGATTTTTTTTTTTTTTTTTTTATGTATGACCATGCATAACTTTTTACAGAGTCGTCCGATTTGAAAAATTTTTGTTTTATTCGAGAGGGTATACATCAAAGTTGGTCCCATATAAAATTGATTAACTTTGCTTGGGTGGTTTTTGAGTTAGCTTCAATAATAGGTATTTTTTCCCCACTTTTATATGGATGATGTTCTAGTTTGTTTTGCAGGTAGTGGTATTAAAATGTGTGTGGGGTAGGTACCACAACTAAAAAGTGAAAAATAAGAACTTTTTTACAAAAAAATACAACCGACTTCCAAAAACGACACTACAAAGTAAAAAATAACTTTAATTTCGAAGTCGGTGGCAAAAAACGAAAATACATTTAACCAGACACCGACTACCAAAATTAAAGTTATTTTTTACTTTGTAGTGTTGTTTTTGGAAGTCGGTTGTCTTTTTTTGTAAAAAAGTTTTTTATTATGAGTACAATCATGTGTTTAAGTATTGGTTACTAATTAACAGTCATACCCTTTATAGATAGTAAGTCTGAAACCGCCAACCCGTCTTGCGCAAGCGTGGTGATCAATGCTCGTGCCTTCTCTGTATGAGAAGAGGCCTTTGCCCTGCAGTGGGACAATAATAAGCAGGTATTATTATTTTAAAAGTCAACTACACCATTCTCTTCTCTCTTCAGATGCAACTTCAAAGCATACTGCCTGTTCTCCCTCCTCAACACGATAGTGTACTGTGTGCCAGCGGGCTGGGTTTGGGGCTCACACGGGTTCCTGAACAAACTGGGGGCTGTCGACATTGCAGGCTCGGGGCCTGTGCATCTAATAGGTAAGGTATAACCGTGGGTATAACAGATTTTAGGCGGGTAGCGTTTCCGCTAAATTGCCACGGAGCTTCTAGCAAAGGGGTTCTTTTTTTTTGACAAGTAAAGTTCAAAATGATGACAGATAGCTGATTACACAGCTAAAGTATGACTATATAAGCTTCCTTTTCCTGCCAAGCGTGGTGATATCACACTACACACGAAAGACGAAGGTGTGTGTGTGTTTGTATGTTTGTTACTTCATCACGCTCAAACGGCTAGACCGATTTGGATGAAATTTGGTATGTAGATAGCTTATACCCTGGATTAACACAAAGGCTACTTTTTATCCCGGTCTACGCCGGTGAAACCGCGGAGCGCAGCTAGTCTTATAATTTACTGATAGCTGTTTTACGAGACGTATAACATACTGGCTCTTACCCGCGGCTTCGTCTGCAATCTAGGATGAAAAGTAGCCTATATCCTTTTCCAGATCATGGTCTATCCATGTGCCAAATTTCATCCAAATCCGTTTAGCCGTTTCAGTGTGAAAGCGTAACAAACAAACTCACTTTCGCAATCTGATGTTTTTCTTTTCTGTTAGTCAGTTCGAAATCCGTCTAAGGTTTAAATCAGATAAAAATCTGCCTAGTTTTTTCCCAACTACGTTCATGTTGGGGTCGGCTTCCAGTCTAACCGGATGCAGCTGAATACCATTATTTTACATGGAGCGACTGCCTATCTGACCTCCACAACCCAGTAACTGGGTAATACGATACCCCTTGGTAAGACTGGTTGTCAGACTTTCGGGCTTCTGACGACCCGTAACGACTGTCAAAGATCCACGAATGACAGCCGGGACCAACGGCTTAACGTGCTTTCCGAGGCACGGAGGAGTCTCGGTATGTACAGAATGGTCACCCATCCACAGACAACCCCGGCAAGCGTAGCTTAACGTGCGGCTATTATTACTTAGCCACGAGCTCCACGGGTTCCGTACCAATTACCATCATTTATATTAAATTTTTGTTGATGATTTCTGAAAAAGTGAGACATCGTTTTATTTTTCCTGTAATCTTTATGTAAAGTTCAATCGCATAGAATAATTTCAAATTTTTCTCTATGCAAACTTCGAAGACCAGGAGGGGGGGGAAGGGTATTTTTTTTAACATTTTTCATCAAAAGTCGCCGAAAACTATGCGGCCTAAAAAAAGGAAAAAAAAGTTTGAGAATATGCAAACAGCGCTTTTTCATTATGATACCCCACATGGCCTAGTAGCCCCACTTCGAATTTGTAAGACCTCCTTTCAGTCCCTGTTGCAAAAAAAAACATATCTTAAACGAATATTTTTATTTCTTTCTTATTTGCAAAATAGTTGAGTAAACGTCACCTAAAACTGTTTCAAATTTCAAGTTGATAGCATCCAGCTGTGACAGACAGACTGAGTCGCACCATAAGGATTCCTTTATACGATTTTCGTACGGAACCCTAAAAAGCCTGATGGGTTATTAAATAATTATAAAGGCACATATTCGTCGAACATCAGCTTGAACAATCCTCTTCATCCTACTAGGTGGAGCATCAGCCTTTGCCTCGGCTCTAATGCTGGGCCCTCGTCTCGGTCGCTACGCGAACGGCATAGCGCCACTCCCCATGGGGAACCCGGTCAATGCGGTGATGGGGACCTTCGTACTGTGGTGGGGATGGTTGGCTTTCAACTCGGGCAGTACTTACGGGGTAAGTGTTTGTTGAAGGAGTCGGTAGCGGTATGCAGGGTGTAATTTTTAACCGTCTTCAAAAAAGGAGGTTCTGTATTAGACCCGAATGTATGTATGTTTGTATGTCCACGATTTTCTCAAAAACTAATGAACCAATTTTAAAGATTCTTTCACTAACGTGATCTACATACTTTCAGGAAGGTTTTAATATAAGTATAAAGCATTAGGTAATTATTCTTATGTACAAAGTTATATGCATAAATGTACTGTATCTCTGGCATTTCTAAGCGGATTTTGATGATTCTTCTTTTCTTTCGTCTTGGGCCTATGTAATTGCGTGTATATTTAATTAAAAATGCAAAATTAAATTGACTTAACAAAAAAAAAAGTAAAAACCGACATCAAAAACGTAAAACGAATAAAATAATTTCCATAATCATAAAAAACTTAACAGCTTCTGAAGTCGGTGTCTTTAAGTCTTCTATGCACCTTAACTTGGCACCGACTTCAGAAGCTGATAAGTATTTTATGAAAGTTATTTTATTCGTTTTACGTTTCGAAGTCGGTTTTTACTTTCATGTTCGTTTAACTCGTCAAAATGTAGGGAATAGCTGTTTTTTTTTCGCGATTTCAGGTTTGGTCCTTTAGTAAAATTTGTTTAAAATGATGACTGCAATGACCCCTTTAAGAGGTTAACGGTGATTAAAATTACGCCGAGCTTCTAGAATCCAACTTAGCAACAACAGCACCCTAATGGCGTAACACATTATCAATCGGAGTTGGTTTCATTTTGACAGTTCAACAACATTCATTGCGTTATTTACGTTGTCGAAGACAAATTTTTCGAACATATGAAGCAATGGATTAGCAATTTGTTTCAAAATGAAACCAACTCCGATCGATAATGTGTTACGCAATTGCAGAGTGCATCCCAGCGCGTCGAAAAAAGACTGTTAGATTTTCAACTCTCGGCGCTAAGAAGAGCGTTGAAAATCAAGTGCGCGAAAAAACAATCGCCGCGATATTTTTACGTCCGTGCGAACGTCGGCTTATACTGATATTTCGAAGCGCATCGTTTCAGCCGTTTCCTACGGAGATGTAATACTGCTTACTTTATTATACTGTGACACAACGTAATTTATGTACTGAACTCCTTTAAAATACAAATTACGTGTGGCTCAAGGTCGAACGGACAAACAATCAATTAGTCTAAGTGACAGCTTGTATAACTTATTTTAGTGTCGGGTACACGAGACAGCTCGAGCACACCTCTTCACTTTTTACTTGTATGTTTTGTTAAACTCAAGAAATGTTATTAACTTCTGTCTCGCTTAATTATGAGTGAAATCATTTTAACTAGGTACACTAAAGACTTTGCATAAATATCATAATAATCATAGAACGTTACCAGAATAGACACAAATATAAATGCTGCTTAGTGACAACCAAAGACTGCTATTAACTGACAATGCTATGCTTCCCTATTCAGCGATCTAGTTACACTCCTACCAACTTATCTGTGAAATGGCGAAAATTGGAACTACGGCCGTCATGTTGAAATGACTTCGATTATGCCGACGCATGTCATTCGATTGTGTCGACGCATCGACGGTGGCGTCCTCTTTCAGTTCACAGATAAGTTGGTAGGACTGTACATATGTAAAGTAATAATAGGCTTATATCTTAGGTATAGCATAATCAGCCTATAACGTTCCCACTGCTGGGACACAGGCCTCCTCTCGGTGAGAGGGAATGGGCCGTAATCCACCACGCGGGCCCAGTGCGGGTTGGTAGATGTCACATGTCTTCGAATTTTTGATTCTAGGACAGGGTAGGCGAACCTTTATGCATCAACGTGCCATTTTTTCTAAAATATGTTTAATGGGGTCATTGATGTGCCATCAAATAATTTTGACTTTCTGATTATTTGGAAAATAATAATAATAAATACTATCAAAACTCTTTATTAAATAAATTAAACAAAAGAGGTACATTTTGGAATGTTTTTATTACACGCATAAATTAAATTACTGTAAAATTAGTGTGACTTCTGTTGCTGCAGGTTAGATGACAAATAATTAATGTTAGGGTTGTAAGATGTTACTTTTAGCAAAATGCATGCTGAACTGGATTCATCTGTCAAACGGTTTCTAACCGAGTTTTTAATGTTATTCATCTCTGAAAATAATGACTCACAGGCATAGGTAGATGAAAACATTGTTAAAATAGCATGAGCCAGCTTCTATGTGTCTGGTAATGCATTCCATGTTTCCAGAATTTTGTTATTAGCATTTTTACTTAAATTATTTGTCAATCTTTCAGTTTCAATTAATTCCAACTCTTTCCTTGTTTCAATAAATTTTTGAATCCATATTGAACTAGATTGGAAATCAATCAACTCCATTTCAAATTATAAAATACCTACTTAACACATTTTTTACACATGTTTTGAGATCGGCGACGTGCCCAAAATATTGTGTCGCGTGCCATTGGTTCGCCTACCCTGTTCTAGGACATGCCGGTTTCCTCACGATGTTTTCCTTCACCGTTTTGAGAGAAGTGGTGATGAAATTATTTACGCAAAGTAAAGCGCCTACCTGAGTTTGAACCACCACCTACAACACTAAGTTCGGGGCCATTACCACTGAGCCCCCACAGTCCACCACAGCTCTTGTTATAGACAAGAGCTGTGGTACAAGGTAGTTATCACTTTGAACAAGACAGTTGGAAATATCAGAGGCAATAACAGCCACTCGAACACTACTCACTGCACTAGCTAATTATTGCTTTTTAACCGACTTCAAAAAGGAGGAGGTTCTCAATTCGTCGGAACCTTTTTTTTGTTTTTTTTTTTTTTTTTTATGTATGCTCCCCGATTACTCGAAGATGGCTGGACCAATTTGGATTATTTTTTTTTTGTTTGAAAGGGTATACTTTCCAGGTAGTCCCATGATCATCAAGTCAGGATCTGATGATGGGATCCTGGAGAAATAAAGAGCTCTTCCAATTTTATAGGCACACTTGAAGCGATTTGGATAGTTTTTGGAAGAGTACTTTCTCGGAGTGGTCCCATTTCAATTTGGTGAAGATCTGATGAAGAACTTCTGAGATAGGCAACGGAACTCCTCAATAAAAGATAGCAAATGGACTGGGATTGCTGAAATCTCATGTATGTTTATTGTTTACACCAGTTCATAACATAACATCACGCCAGTACGCTGTGAAGGGGTAAGCACATGTGAACCACTAAAAAGTGAAAAATAAAAACTCTTTTACAAAAAAACACAACCGACATCCAAAAACAACACTACAAAGTCAAAAATAACTTTAATTTCGGAAGTCGGTGGCAAAAAACGAAAATACATTTAACCAGACACCGACTTCCGAAATTAAAGTTATTTTTCACTTTGCAGTGTTGTTTTTGGAAGTCGGTTGTATTTTTTTGTAAAAAAGTTTTTTTAACCAACAAAAAGGAGGAGGTTCTCAATTCGACACGTATATATATAATTTTTTTTTTTATGTATGACCACGCATAACTTGTTACAGAGTCGTCCGATTTGAAAAAAAATTGATTTATTCGAGAAAAGAACAAAGAAAAAAGATCAAAGTTGGTCCCATATAAAATTGATTAACTTTGCTTGGGTAGTTTTTGAGTTAGCTTCAAAATACGTATTTTTTCCCCACTTTTATATGGATGATGTTCTAGTTTGTTTTGCAGATAGTGGTATTAGAATTTATGTGGGGTAGGCACCACAACTAAAAAGTGAAAAATATTTTTTTTTTACAAAAAAATACAACCGACTTCCAAAAACAACACTACAAAGTGAAAAATAATTTTAATTTCGGAAGTCGGTGGCAAAAAACGAAAATACATTTAACCAGACACCGACTTCCGAAATTAAAGTTATTTTTCACTTTGTAGTGTTGTTTTTGGAAGTCGGTTGTATTTTTTTGTAAAAAAGTTTTTTTTTACTTATGAAGTTGGAATGAGTTACTGACTGGTATAGGTTCAAGGTACAAGAAGCCCACATAGCAATACTGCGTTCGCAATTTAGTTTGCAAACATTTAAACAAAACAACAAAAAGTACACACGGCTACACATCAAGCTATACGTTTCCAGTTTACACTGACCTCTCATTGTAAGGAAATCCTATCAATGCGAGATCAGATTATACTGGAAATATATAGCTTGATCCGTAGCCGTACGTACTTTAACATAAAGTTCAGTTTGCGCTACAACTTCAAACATTTTATGACGTTTTAATAGAAATCTACTTTATTTGTCACTTGCATAAAGTTAATATTAGTTTAGGTGGAAATAATATCAATTTGAAACAAGGATTTGAATAAGCTTTAGATGCAGATTCCTTTATGAAAGTCAACAATAAAATAGTGACTATTTTGGATTTAAGTCTGCTCGACTCATCTACCATCCCACTACAATCCCGCCGTCATCGTCAGGTCGAGAGAATGCGTTCCTGAAATCCTGACACCTGTCAGTTGGACAATTCCTAGTAGTAATAAGGATCAAATTCGCAAAACACATATTCGCTAGTATGAAACTGACAGGTGTCAAGACAAGAACGCATTCTCTCAACGGCCGGACTGCAAAGCCGCCGTTCGCACGGACGTAAAAATATCGCGACGGGATTTTATCGCGCACTGGATTTTCAACTCTCGTTGATGAGGCGAGCGTTGAGAATCCAACTTAACAACAACAGAGTTCAATCTAGAGTGTCGAAAAAACTGTTGGATTTACAACACACGGCGCAAAGCAGAGCGTTGAAAATCCAGTGCGCGAAACAAAACCGCTGCGATATTTTTACATCCGTGCGAACGTTGACTTTAACACTATTTTTTAAATTAAATCTATTCTCTGTTTGGTACTACATCATACATGTGAATCACGTTCCCGACTCATTGTCCAAGATAGTCGGTAAACGCGGCATTTCAACAAATTAGACAAATCACCCGTCATTTGAGTTGCATGTCCACTTGTCCAGCTAATTGATTGACTGAATACTTTGAATACATTATTGTCCTCGTTGTATATGCGGTGCGGTACTTAGAAGCGTTTTTATGCTGGTTTTGACTACTTTTGACTAGCTAATTTATTTAACTGATTTAAATTTATATTCAACTAGCTTCAGCCCGTCGCTTAGCCCGCGTGGAGGTTAGAAATTATCCCACAGGAACGTACTATCGAGGTAAAAAGTGTCTTATGTCCTAATCCAGGCCAAGGTCCACCCATGTGCCAAATTTCATCCAAATCCGTTCAGCCGTTTTAGCGTGAAAGCGTAACAAACAAACAAACTCACTTTTGCATTTATAATACTAGCTGTTGCCCGCGACTTCGTCTGTTATCTAGGATAAAAAGTAGTCTATGTTCATACCCAGGTCATGGTCTACTCATGTACAAAATTTCATCCAAATCCATTCAGCCGTTTTAGCGTGAAAGCGTAACAAACAAACAAACTCACTTTTGCATTTATAATACTAGCTGTTGCCCGCAACTTCGTTTGTAATCTAGGATAAAAGTAGTCTATGTTCTTACCCAGGTCATGGTCTACTCAAGTACAAAATTTCATTCAAATCCGTTCAGCCGTTTTAGCGTGAAAGCGTAACAAACAAACAAACTCACTTTTGCATTTATAATACTAGCTGCTGCCCGCGACTTCGTCTGTGATCTAGGATAAAAAGTAGTCTATGTTCTTACCCAGGTCATGGTCTACTCACGTACAAAATTTCATCCAAATCCGTTCAGCCGTTTTAGCGTGAAAGCGTAACAAACAAACAAACTCACTTTTGCATTTATAATACTAGCTGTTGCCCGCGACTTCGTTTGTAATCTAGGATAAAAGTAGTCTATGTTCTTACCCAGGTCATGGTCTACTCATGTACAAAATTTCATCCAAATCCGTTCAGCCGTTTTAGCGTAAAAGCTTTATTAACAAACAAACTCATTTTCGAATTTATAGCAGCGCTCCACGGTTTCATCCGCGTAAGTCTCTAACCCATATCAATGGGATAATACTTAAGGGATAAAAAGTATTCTATGTGTTATTCCAGGTTATAAACTATCTGTGTGCCAAATTTCATCAAAATCTGTTTAGTAGTTTTTGCGAGAAAGAGTAACAAACATCCACCCATCCATCCATCCTCAAAATATTCGCGTTTATAATATTATTTGGATTTGTTAGGACTAACAACCCGCTCTTGCTTCGCACAGTTTTTTCGACTTGACAAAAGATTCAGAAGATTTTGATATTTTTTTAATATAGCTATATAAGTTTACACACATAAACCATTCGGAATAAATTCTCTAAATTATGATGAAAACCATATCAAAATCCGTTGCCTAGTTTAGAAAAAAAACGCAGACACACATTGAAAAGCTACTTTAGACATTTTATGATAAATGGACTGTTTATTCAAGAACCCAAAACAGTTTATGTGAAGTGAGTGGACTCGATAAAAACATTAGTGGACCATTTTTTGTGAGCGGGGTCATAATTTCATGTCACGCACAGATAGCGTCTCGGTTGACGTCACAAGTTTTTGGAGTCTTAAGCTACGCTTAGTTTTCTAGAAGAGCGGGGTCATCATGAAAATGATGACAGCAGCAAAGACTTAAATCATTGGATTCGCCCTACCGCGTCAAAAGATAGTCGCATTTCTGTTTCGTTTTGAGTTTTGACATCTCTAAGACGCAATGACGCGGTGACTTCACTTGACTAACATGGAAACGCATGTGTCGAGCTCACTCTTCTCAGGATGCACACTTTTTCTTGGCTAATCTAGCGATTTAAATCTTTGGGGGGCGGGCGGGGTTTGACTTAATGTCAAATACTGGTGAAAATGACAGATTTTCATGACGGCCGCTTTCCTAGGAACCCAAAGCTGCGCGGTTAATTTTTAATAATATAGAAGAAAGAAGATTGTATAGTTGCGACAATAGCAACTCACGCGCAGAGGCAGCCTGGCGACTGGGAGGTGCGTTCAAAGTTTCGACCCACAACCTTTAGCTAGAAACTCTATTGAAGACCAACCTCACTGACCAATTATCATATCATAATTATTGGTTAATGTGAGACTGTGTAAAATTAGTATGTATTATTATTGAATTTTTTATTGTATTGAATTTATTAATTTGTAATTTTATAGAATTTTTATTTGTATTTAATTTGTAATGATATTGAATTTTCTACTTTTTGATTTAAGTATGTGTTAGTTTTATAATTTTAATTAATGTTCTTTTTTTTATTTTTATTTTATGATTTCAAACACAATGTGAATTGTTCTTGAATAAAATTGAATTGAATTGAATTGAATTGAATATCTAAATGTAGCTTTTATTATCCGACTTCAAAAAAAGGAGGAGGTTCTCAATTCGACTGCATGTTTTGTTTTAGACATTTGTTACGCGATTACACCGCCAATTATGAATTGATTTTTATGATTCCTTTTTTTGTTTGGTAGGTCATACTTCAGAGTTGGTCCCATATAAATTGTATTAACTGTGCTAGGGTATTTTATAAGTTAGCTTCGATAATACGTATTTAATCCACTTTCTGTATCTTAGTGATGTTCTACCTAAAAGTTCTTGTCACTGTTGTTTACATAGCAAGTAGTGGTTTACGAATTAGTGTGACGTAGGTACCATAACTAAAAAGTGAAAAATAAATATTTTTATTAAAAAAAAAAAACAACCGGCTTCCAAGAAAACAGTACAAAGTGAAAAAAACTTTTTTGCAAAAAAAAAAAACAAAAAAAACAACCGACTTCCAAAAAAATACTACAAAGTGAAAAATAACTTTAATTTCGGAAGTCGGTGTCTTTAGATCTGTATTTTAGTTTTTGCCACCGACTTCCGAAATTAAATTATTTTTCACTTTGTAGTATTTTTTTGGAAGCCGGTTGTTTTTTTTTTTTTTTTTTTTTTGTAAAAAAGTTTTTTATTTTTCACTTTTTAGTGGGTCAGTCTGAAGTAACAACAGCCTAATGTCAACTGCTCATCACCTTTTATAAAATATTGCTTTTCCCGATACAAGGACGTTAATTGTTGAGGAGTTCTCCCAGGAGAACTGGAACTGTTAGTGAAGTCACCATCAGCTCCTCTTCTACATATATATTGTGACGAGCATAAACTGCTTAGCAATAATCAAATTGCAGCCCGTGAAATACGTATTATTGAGTAGTTCCGATGGCCATCTGTGGTCTTCCTCATCAGTTCCACTTCACCAAATGGTGCTTTCCGGGAGCAAATGCACGAGTTACTATAAAAAATACCCAAATCGCTATAGGTGTGCCTATAAAATTTGAAGGTTTCCCTCGATTTCTCTGGGATACCATCATCAGATCCTGGTTTCCTTCTCATGGTACCACCATTGGGATACCTCCTTTCAAAAAAAAAAAGAACCATCAAAATCGGTTCATAAACGACGAAGTTATCTGCGAACACACATAAAAAAAATATTATATATAGATACGGTCGAATTGAGTGACCTCCTTTTTTTGAAGTAGGTTAAAAAATAACTTAATTTCGGAAGTCGGTGGCAAAAAACTATAGTACAGACGCAAAGACACCGACATACGAAAAAGTTATTTTTCACTTCTGTGGAAGACAGTTGTTTTTTTTTTTTTGTAAAAAAGTTTTTTTTTTTTGTTGCTGACTGGACCTGCGCTTGACCTTGAAGAACCCTTTTTGTTCTTGAAGGGATTACCAGGAATACTACTAACTCGACCATGACTATGATTTCAGAAAGGAATAGTAGTTTTCTTGACGTGTAAAATGTTGTGTGTGTTGTTATACCAAACTGTCAAATTTCTCCAAATGATTATTTTTATTTTTGATTTTTTTTTTTTTTTTACCTTAAAATGTTGTCAGTTAAGTTCAAAATCGACTGAGAAAATTTGACAGTTTGTGGTAACTTGACCTGCTACTGTGTGTACAAACCTACTTAGGTACAGAAAAAAATCATTTATAACTTGTTTCATAAATTATGTTTTTCAGTAGATTTTGGTTCATTTTGTTGTAGTGAGGTTTTAATTTTATTTATTTTCGGTTTTTAGGTAAGCGGTGCCAAATGGCAGTATGCAGCTCGAGCGGCTGTCATGACGATGATGGGCTCTTTCGGAGGCGGCTGCTTCGGATTGCTGTAAGTCAAAGAAGTCTGTGAGGTTCACTTTATACTTAGGTATCTGATGTACAGAGCCCAGCACATCAAGCTACCCCAATCTGTCAAATTTTCTCAATTGAATATGAACCTTATTCCTTTGTGGTAAAGTTGAAAATCTATGAAAGAAATTTGACAGATTGGGGTAGATTGACCTGCTGGCGTCTGTACTAGGCCCATTCATAGATTTTTATTAAGATTCACCTTCCAAATTCTAGATATTAATCATTTTCTAGATCTTACTTCTTTAGAGAAGTAAGATCTAGAAAATGATTAATTTTTTTTTTTTTTTTGGCCGGTTTTTCGATCGCCGGTTAACTTTTATCTAACGAATAAGTTTGTTATTTTGACAGATTATTTATGGACACCTCGTGAGAAATTTTCTGTTTTTATTATTTAGGTACATTTTACTTTTGTTTTTTATTTAGCTTAATTTGTGATCTTCTAGTGCGAGTGTCATTAAATACTTTTCGTTCCATGTGACTGACACTGGCATGGCCACTATCAGGGATTTTTATTTTGATAACACAAAAAATCAAAATTGGTCTCCAAATATCAGAATTAGTCGGTCACTGGTTCAAAATTTATAAGGGTTTATAGGTGGCCGATCTGGGGAGCATCTCCCTAGCTTGGCCCAATTTGAATTTTAAAAACAAAGATCTGTTTTCTCCCAAAGTTGGTCGGTAATTAGTCGCAATTTTTCGCCAAGTCACAGATTCAGTCAGGTCTTAGTTTAGAAGTTATAATTATTTGAACCAGTGACCGACTAATTCTGATATTTGGCGACCAATTTCGACTTATTAGCGACAATTTTTTTGTGTTATCAAAATAAAAATCCCTGATGGTGGCTATGCCAGTGTCAGTCACACTTACCTTCTTTCTTTTGTTCTTCAGATAAAAATTATCTAATTATGGAAAAATCGGCCCTAAGTAGAGATGACATTTTAATTTCAGCTTCACGCTAGTTAAAAACAAAGGCAAGGCAGAAGTAATGGAACTCATCAACAGCATCCTTGGATCACTCGTGTCAATTACCGGTAATTATAATTTTAATAATTCTTTCGGTCTACTTTTGTACTTTTATTCTTTATCAGTCTACTCAATTCTTGTCCACTTGTATGTTTTTTTTTTCTACGATATTTTCTAGTAGGTACTTTAATTATTGTAAAAAACTTGGCAACTTTTTACATCGGGGATGTTTTCAGTTAATGTTGCCAAGGAAGAAAGTTACCCATAAATATGGAAAAGTCGTTTGTTAAGTAAAACAACTACTATTTTTATTATGTTTTTTTTATCTAGGTAGACTTTAGGTAAGTACTGTAGGTACACTGAACCACAAGATGTGACATACATCTTTAGCTTTATCGTGTAGGTACAATGTCTTATCATCTTTCTTCTACTTTTATTTATTAAAATAGGTACGCCAACAGCATAATAGATTGTACATTAAAAATAGTAAAAGTTAACAGGTTCGTGTTCTTATGTAGGTATATGTCGCAGCCAACTTGTTTAATTAGCCGTTTGGTCAACCGCCTAGCCTTTTCACTAAGCGCCGCCGATCAACTAGCGGCCTGAATGATATTCAGCCATTCAATCAAACAGCTAGGCAAATCACTTGGATCGATAACGTTCAACTACTTGCCTAGCCCAGACATTTAAATTTAGTTCCATTTTCTGCTACCTGGCGCTGAAATACACTGTGAATATGGCGTCGACAAGCCATAATATTTCTGGTGTTTCTCACAGTTTAAATGCGTTTACGCAAAAGCGAATCGGGGCACCACGACTCCACGTAGTCTTTTGGCTGCTATCCCTAATAAAAATCTGGAGGCGCGAAGGGAGGGCAGCCTCCGCCCGCTGTAACAAAGCATAGGCACCCGTGCAAGCCGAAGCTGTAGAGTTGATCATGGGTGCCACAGAACAGATTTTCTGTTCTGTGATGGGTGCCTATCTATTCTTTGTTACGTAAGGGCGAAGGGGTTGTACTTCCCGCAGCGCCGGAGACAAAGCAACCTTCATAAATTATATCAAATTAAAATTAAAAACAAAACAGCTTTCACTTAAGTACGAGTAGAAGTCTAAGAAAGAAAAAAAAACTGACTTACACAAACATCAAGATATAAAATTATTCAACGAAATCTCCAAGCGGCTGATGGAAACTTCCCGTGACCCAAGGGCTGGGTTTTACCTTGGCCAGAGGCTTAACATTGCCATACAACGTGGCAATGCCGCCAGTCTCTTGGGTACTTTACCAGTCGACAGCGATGCGGAGGAATTTTTCGACGGCATATTTTAGTTTTTTAATAGTTATGTTGGGATATAATTTTGTTATTTTTAGGTTATGTTTATATTACATTTAAATAAAAATCTAGAGAAAAATAAGAACAAAAAATGACACTACCTAACTAAAATAATAAAAATAAAAACTTTCTGATCCTGATTATTCGACTTGCATCGAATTTTGAAAGGGCTTTTCAATACATGTACCTAATTTGATTTTAATTCTTTCCAATCACCATAGATATTCTTAATTCTCAGCCGGATGTTTCCTCTACCGCGCATGGGAGTCCCTGCTCATTGGATTCATCGGCGCGGCCATAGCATCGGGAACCTCACCGCTGTTCGATATGATGGGTGTGGACGATCCAGTTGGCGCATCTGCTGTGCACGGGGCGTGTGGGCTTTGGGGTAACGTTCATACATTTTGCCTCATTATATTTTTATCTTTTTTTCTTCTCATTAGCATGCGTTCGTTATCATACTCCGATGTTATTTCGTGGACAATAGTGTGGATTATACGTTTTTTCGACTGTAAAATAACTACTTTGTTAATGGTGTAATGTATAAAACAAAACACAAATAAAAAACACAAAACAGTATGTGTATGTGTAGTTTAAAACAATTATCTGTTTTTTGTCCCAAATAAATAAAATTAAATATTTGCAGCAGCCGGTCAGTAGAAAAACGCCCAATGGTATTTAACAATGTTATTTTATTACAGGTGTAATAGCAGTGGGACTGTTCGCTGATAATCCAATCCCTATGGAAACTACTAATGGTAGATCCGGATTGTTCAAAGGTAATTTTTATTTTATTGAAACTCAATCAATCTGTTTATCCTTTTCCCGACTATGTTGGGGTCGACTTTCAGTATAACCGGATGCAGCTGGACACCAGCATTTTACATGGAGCGACTGTCTATCTGACCTCCACAACTAGGGTTGCCAACTTATAAAAATATAGTAGGTAGGGTATGTTTAGAAAAAAATAAAAATGATATTTTTGCTACTTCGAGACTTTAGTAACAGGTTTTTATTTTTTTAAATACTTATTACACTCTAAACTAAATTAAGGGTACAAAATACCGTCAATTCAGGTTTTATGAGCTGCGACTGCGCTCATCTCGCCATTTTGTATTCATCACTGAAAATATGCACTCTGTAAAAGCTGAAGTTGCTGGAACGAAACTTGAAAAGTTTCATTTAAAAACAGATAAAAACACTTATTTTAAAACAATTATGTTATTTAATTTTTCATCAAAAATATGGTATTTTCACCTACCTTGTATATTTTTTGAAATATAATAGGTCTTTACCTATGAAATTGCCGTTTTGTATGAAAAAATTTAAACGAATTTTTTTCATGCATTTTTATTTGTATTAATCGAAGTAATCACCCATGCAATCAATGCATCTTTGCCAACGCAGTGGCAGTTTATTGATGCCCTTCTTAAAGAAATCAGCTGGACGGGAGGCAACAAATTCTTCAAAGGCATTTTGTACTGCCTCTCGGGTATTGAATTTTTTTCCCGCCAAGAAGTTATCCAAATTCTGGAAAAAGTAGTAGTCTGTAGGCGCAAGGTCTGGTGAGTAGGGTGGATGACGGAGAGCTTCCAACCCCAGTTCTTGCAACTTGGAAACCGTCTGCTGTGCAGTATGAGGTCGCGCGTTGTCGTGCAGGAGCAGCGGAGACGAGCGATTGACCAATGCTGGTTGGAGATGTGCCAGCTTCCCCATCATTGTGTTCAGTTCTTCACAGTACACATCTGGAGTAATGCTCACCCAGTTTGGTAACAAGCTGTGATGAATCACACCGGCGCTAGACCACCAAACAGTGACCATCACTTTTCTAGGGGTAAGTTTTCGTTTAGGGCATTGTTTAGGTGCTGAACCAGGATCCAACCAACTTGCTGAGCGCTTGCGGTTATCAAACAGAATCCATTTTCCATCGCAGATAACAATGCGGTTCAAAATTCCTTCATTTGTGTGTCTGTTGAGCAGTGCAAGGCACGTCTCGACGCGTACTTCGCGCTGGCGATCATTGAATTCGTGGGGCACCCATTTGTCAAGCTTTTTCACCTTGCCAATTTGACGCAAATGGACCAATATTGTTTTGACGCTAACGTCGAAAGCTGCTGCTAATTCAGCCGTAGATTGTGTATCATCAGCTTCCACAATCGCCTTTAATTCGTCATTGTCGACCAAAGTCTTCGGACGACCGCGAGGTTCATTTTTCAGGTCGAAATTTCCAGAACGGAAGCGAGCAAACCAATAACAAGTGGTGCGTTGGTTTGTAGTGTTAGCTCCGTATACGTCGTTGATGTTGCGTGCCGCTTGTGCCGCGTTGCTGCCACGACGGTACTCATATTCCATAATTACTCCAATTTTAACGTATCCATGATGACGAAAAAGATTGAAATGCGATGAAAATGTAACACTAATCAATAAACAAATGACTACTTTTGGAAAAAAAAACCATGTTTTTAAAATAAAATTAATTTGAAATTAGAATTCTTAGCCAAACAAACATTATTTTGATTTGAAATGGCCAGTACTGCAGAACGGCAATTTCATAGGTAAAGACCTAATAGTATTTATGCCTCTTTCAGAGCAGGATACTATATTATAGAGTAGGGTTGGCAACCACAACCCAGTTACTGGGTAACATGATAGCCCCTGGCATGACTGGTTGTCAGACTTGGGCTTCTAACTACCCGTAACGACTTTTAATTTTATTGTAATTACCAAGACTTTTTAAGTTATATTTATGCAGCTTTGGCTATTTTAGAGATATCCAAAACCTACAGTGGGCTGTGGCAGTATTCATTGCGAGTTATTCTCTGAAAAAAATTTGCCTTACCAATGACCGCAATGACCAATGAGAGCAAATTCTTATATTTTTAAGAACATTCGCATCTCAGTCTCATTCTGTCAAAAATTTCTTTAATTTCCCTACATTTTTGACAAGTTTTGACAGTGATTGTCGCTGCGATGAGATTGCGACAATACATACAGTTTCTCAATAAATGTACCGGAGTGAATTTTTTTACTTCGGTACATATAATGAGAAAATGTACCTATTTAAAATTACATTTATAGTTTAGAATCGTACCATGCACATCTATCAACAATTTGGCCACAAAAACATTTTAAGAATGCAAAGCATTTTATTTAATAAACATATTTTTGTGTAAAAAAATCTCCTTAAATGTCTAATCTTATGCAGTATAAGTATTCTTTATTCGTAGGTGGCGGTTGGTATCTCCTCGGCGTACAATCCCTGACCGGCGTATGTCTGATGACATGGGGCATCCTGGTGACCGTTACGTTACTCTGGTTCATAGACAAGATTATGCCGATACGAATGGACCCCTACACCGAGCTGCTTGGAGCTGATATTACTGAGCACAGGATCAGACATGGACAGGTAACAAAATGTTAAGGGGATGTAGTGTAGATAGCAGGCAGTGAAGTTGCCCTGGATGTGTAAATGTCCTCAATATAAGCTCAGGCTCACCCATCGAGTCAAAAGTATAGATTGCAGCCAAGAAGTGGCATCCTAAATAAGGTGAGGTGATACTTCACATCTTGACAGCTTTTATTAAGTCTGTACAAAACACAGGTCCGTTCCTGTATCTGAACTGCCCAAGATACGCTGGACAAATACTCTTAGGATCCATATTTTCTAATTGAGCGTTTTCATGAAAATTCAAGGCAGAAGTTGGCGCCACTTTTACAAGAGATCTTCCATTTCGACAATGAATATAAAAATATGAAGACATTCATCATTCGTTCGTCATTCAGTCACCGACTAAAGAAAATGCGCTTTGACACTCTTGACAGGTGCCCGGACCTGACGTCTCAGTGCTGCCACCTAGTGAACGTCATTTCAGAAAACCGTCATTTTTAACCAACAAAACAAAATTAAGATCGAGTGACTATGTACCCTTTAACAATACAATATCGGCTTGCGCTAGTCTTTATAGATCTGTGGTCGCAGTGACCAAGGACCTCTCAAAAACCCAATTCTATATTACAATATTATCATCTGCCTAACCTTTTCCCAACTATGTTGTGGTAGTCTGGATGTAGCTGAATACCAGTATTTTACATGGAACGACTGCCTGTCTGCCCTCCAAATCCCAGTTACTGAGTAACACGCCTTTGTAAGACTGGTGACAACCAGTCTTACCTTCTTCCCGAGTAGTCAAAAGCCCGAAAGTCTGACAAGACTTTCAGGCTTCTAACTACCCGTAACGACTGTCAAAGGTCTACAAATGACGGCCGGGACCAACGGCTTATCGTGCTTCCCAAGGCACAGATGGGTTTTGGTATGTAAAAATGGTCACCCATCTACGGACCGACCGCGGTAGCCTAGCTTAACCTGATCGATCGACCCGTGCACCTGTTATTACTTACCCATGAGCCCCTCTATATTACAACACTCTTTGCTAAAAAAACTGTTAATTATCTTCCCAACAGGTTGGAGTATCCCGCGCCGTCTCCGCTCTCCGTCCGTTCCACCGCTCGAGCAGCATTGAGCAGATGCCCACCGTCGGCATGAACACGGGCCACGGCTTCATCGTGGACAAGCTGCACGAGGCTAGTACTTATTTATGATGTTTAGGCAATTATTAGATTAACCCTCACCGTCCTCGACGACTCATTACCGTCCTCCAAGAGAGCAATTCCACCACTAGCACAATATAAATATGGACAGTAGAGAAACTACGAACAAACATACGAAATGGCACACACACACATGCGCTCATCGACGAGACCCCTTTTTTTGTGGATGGGAATGGAAAATCATCAAATGACTTCTTCGCCCGCTCTTGGCGGAGCGGGAGGGCGTGTCAGTTTTTTACTGACTAAAACACACCCGTGTTCCTTCAGTTGCTTTTGCCTGGGCCACGGTATCTCTTTCGAACAACCCGCGACCCCGGCGGCATCGACGAGACCCCTTTTTTTTTGTGGATGGGAAATCATCAAATGACTTCTCCCGCTCTGGACGGAGCGGGAGGGCGTGTCAGTCTTTTACTGACTAAAACACACCCGTGTTCCTTCAGTTGCCAGGGCCACGGTGTCTCTTTCGTACAACACGCGACCCCGGCGGCATCGACGAGACCCCTTTTTTTTTGTGGATGGGAAATCATCAAATGACTTCTCCCGCTCTGGGCCGGAGCGTGTGTCAGACTTTTACTGACTAAAACACACCAGTGTTCCTTCAGTACCCTGTGCCAGGGCCACGGTATCTCTTTCGAACAACACGCGACCCCGGCGGCATTGACGAGACCACTTTTTTTTTCTTTTTTTTTGTGGATGGGAAATCATCACATGACTTCTCCCGCTCTGGGCCGGAGCACGTGTCAGACTTTTATTGACTAAAACACACCCGTGTTCCTTCAATTGCCTGTGCCTGGGCCACGATATCTCTTTCGAACTACCCGCGACCCCGGCGGCATCGGCCCTATTGGACCCCGTCACCGCTGACATTTCTTTGAGGCGCGCGTGGAACACAACGCGCCGTCGACCCGGGCCTGGTCCTTACCGGACGGCGAGCTACCCATTACTCGTCGTCCGCAAGCCCGCGCCTACGGTGGCCGGCGACGAGATCCCTAAGCCACAATAAATATACTGAGAGCACCGCTACTATCGCTTGGGGCCTCGTCGGTGCGCGCGTCTGTGTGTGTGTGCCGTTTCGACTGTTTGTACTTAGTTTCCTTACTGTCCATATATTTATTGTGTCGCAGTTCGAAAAAACACCAACAGAACGCCGTCCTTCCATCCTCGCCACTGAGGCCCACCGCGACATCCCCGTTTATCCCCGAACCAGCCCACGCCGCCCGCTGAGTCTGTCGCTTTAAATTCGTCCAATAATAATAATAATAACCCGATGTAGATTTGCTAGCGTCCGTAGCCTGGCTGCGTTCAGGTGACCTCTTTGGGGAAACCAAAGGTTTTGTCTGTGCAATTATACACGAAGTTATCATGACGAACAATTACCGGAGATTTATTGTGAAGGACGGCACGGTTGACATTTGTCGGGCATGCCATCGTCCCGGAGAATCAATCCGACACATTATCTCCGGCTGTTCTCGTCTTGCTAACGAATAGTAATTGCATAGACACAACCTTGTAGCCAGGATTATCCATCAGCAACTTACGCTGAAATACAGCCTTGCGGAATCGGAAGTACCATACTATAGGTATGTGCCCGACCCAGTTCTCGAAAATGGAAATATCACATTGTACTGGGATCGATCCATCATCACTGACAGGACTATTGTTGCCAATAAGCCTGATATAGTGGTGGTGGATCGAATAGAGTGGCGCGCAATGATTATTGACATAACGGTCCCACATGACGGGAACCTCGTGAAAGCCGAGAAAGATAAACAAATCAAATATCTTGACTTGGCTCGCGAGGTTGTCGACATGTGGTATGTGGACTCGGCAATCATTGCGCCGATAGTCGTATCAGCCAATGGCTTAATTGCCAAGAGCCTCGACCAACATCTAAGGAGGCTCTCGTTGGGCGGCTGGATTAAGGCCCTGATTCAGAGAGCGGTACTTCTGGACACGGCGCGTATTGTTAGGAGGTTCCTCTCTCTGGAGCCCTGACCCTGTTCCCGATACCGATGGGCTACTGTTTTATATTTTTAAATGTTTTTATATTTTTATATTCTAATATTTAAAAATGTAATTTGTATGTATATATGAAAGAAATAAAAGATAATAATAATAAGCTGTCCCATACATTTGCGTCTAGTACCTAGGTATTGAAGTTTTTTATGGGACAGCTTGATATTTTTTTTGCGATTACGGTGTTGGTTCCATGGAGAAAGTTGTTCAGTTTGATGATCTATATCACACCCTTAAATTTGACCACACCTTCCTGGTACCTACAACTTTTTTTTTTCTGGATGGGAAATCATTAAATGACTTCTCCCGCTCTGGGCGGAGCAGGTGTCATATTTTTACAAAACCCACCAGTGTTCCTTCGTGTGCCTGTGCTAGGGCCACGGTATCTCTTTCGAACAACCCGCGACCCCGGCGGCTTCTGGTACACCCTGTATTGATATCTTTAAAAAAATTATGATTTTTATACTAATTCATATTTGTTACAGGAAAAGAAAAAGAAAGGCGTCTTCCAAACCTTTAACAACAAAGCATTTGTAGGCGACCACGAACCATCTGCATCATCATTTAAAAACCAGGGATTTTTGCACAAGCGACCTGGCAACCCCGAGAATAACCCCCACAAAACTCTAGACTCTATGGTCCACGAAATTAATGATGCCACACTAATAAATAAAGAAATAAGTAACGTTGTTCATGTTATTCCGGAAGATATTAAAGGGAAACGGTATAAGGATTTGACTCCGAAAGAATTGGAGGAATTAGGTCGAATCAGTGCCAGTCAAGATCGATTTAGATATCGGTTTCATGAAGACGATTATAAAAATGATATTGAAAGGAGTGCTATTAAGTGGTTAGACTAATAACTTACAATAGGATTTTGACTATCTGCCACAAAGAAAGGATAGATAATAGTGAAAAAATAAATAAAACCGCTGAAAAATTAAACGCAAACTTTTTCGGAGTTTTTAAATTTTCTGTCCTTGTCACACACACTAAACGGGTTTTTGTGTAATTGTGCTGCCAGCAATATTGTTTCCGGTACTAACAGCAACTACAGGATGTGTAGTGATGGGGTTTGCTTTATTTTGGCCTGGCGGGCGTCACTTTTTAACCAACTTCTAAAAAAGGAGGAGGTTCTCAATTCGGATGTTTGTATTTTTTTTTATTTTTTTTATGTTTATTCGCGCATAACTCCGTCGCTTGCCAACCGATTAAAAAAAAATATTTTTTTGTTGGAAAGGGTATACTTCCCAAATGGTCCCATTTTTGTCAAAATCCAGTTCTGATGATGGGATCCTGGAGAAATCGAAGGAACTCTTCGAATATTATAGGCACACCTATAGCGATTTGGATATTTTTTATAGTAGCTCGTGCATTTGCTCTCGGAAAGCACCACTTGGTGTAGTGGAACTGCTTATGAAGACCACAGATGGCTACCGGAACTACTCAGTGATAAATATTTCACGGGTTGCGATTCGATTACTTTAATATGGTTGCTAAGCAATTTCCGCTCGTAACACAATGCGTGTGGTGAGTGGTTGTTGAGGAGTTCTCCTGGTTCTTACCAGCAGACCTCCTCAACAGTTAACGACCCAGCATCGGGAAAACCAATATTTTGTAACATGTGATGAGCAATTGACATTAGACTTGTAACTTACACAAATTATAAACAGACCCACTAAAAAGCGAGAAATAAAAACTTTTTTTACAAAAAAATACAACCGACTTCCAAAAACAACACTACAAAGTGAAAAATAACTTTAATTTCGGAAGTCGGTGGCAAAAACGAAAATACATTTAACTAGACACCGACTTCCGAAATTAAAGTTATTTTTCACTTTGTAGTGTTGTTTTCGGAAGTCGGTGGCAAAAACGAAAATACATTTAACTAGACACCGACTTCCGAAATTAATGTTATTTTTCACTTTGTAGTGTTGTTTTTGGAAGTCGCTTGTATTTTTTTGTAAAAAAAGTTTTTACTTTAGTAGTGCCGAATAAACTAAAATATTAGGTTTTAATTATTACGTAGATTAGACACCAATTTTCTTTAGATACTAACGTAGATGTAAGTACATATACGCGCTAGCGATAAAGCAGTAAGTATGTTTTGCATAGTTTTGAGTAACTGGCGCGCAAAGTTTTTATTACAATTTTCTTTAGATACTAACGTAGATGTAAGTACATATACGCGCTAGCGATAAAGCAGTAAGTATGTTTTGCATAGTTTTGAGTAACTGGCGCGCAAAGTTTTTATTACAATTTTCTTTAGATACTAACGTAGATGTAAGTACATATACGCGCTAGCGATAAAGCAGTAAGTATGTTTTGCATAGTTTTGAGTAACTGGCGCGCAAAGTTTTTATTACAATTTTCTTTAGATACTAACGTAGATGTAAGTACATATACGCGCTAGCGATAAAGCAGTAAGTATGTTTTGCATAGTTTTGAGTAACTGGCGCGCAAAGTTTTTATTACAATTTTCTTTAGATACTAACGTAGATGTAAGTACATATACGCGCTAGCGATAAAGCAGTAAGTATGTTTTGCATAGTTTTGAGTAACTGGCGCGCAAAGTTTTTATTACAATTTTCTTTAGATAGGTACTAACGTAGATGTAAGTACATATACGCGCTAGCGATAAAGCAGTAAGTATGTTTTGCATAGTTTTGAGTAACTGGCGCGCAAAGTTTTTATTACAATTTTCTTTAGATAGGTACTAACGTAGATGTAAGTACATATACGCGCTAGCGATAAAGCAGTAAGTATGTTTTGCATAGTTTTGAGTAACTGGCGCGCAAAGTTTTTATTACAATTTTCTTTAGATACTAACGTAGATGTAAGTACATATACGCGCTAGCGATAAAGCAGTAAGTATGTTTTGCATAGTTTTGAGTAACTGGCGCGCAAAGTTTTTATTACAATTTTCTTTAGATACTAACGTAGATGTAAGTACATATACGCGCTAGCGATAAAGCAGTAAGTATGTTTTGCATAGTTTTGAGTAACTGGCGCGCAAAGTTTTTATTACAATTTTCTTTAGATACTAACGTAGATGTAAGTACATATACGCGCTAGCGATAAAGCAGTAAGTATGTTTTGCATAGTTTTGAGTAACTGGCGCGCAAAGTTTTTATTACAATTTTCTTTAGATACTAACGTAGATGTAAGTACATATACGCGCTAGCGATAAAGCAGTAAGTATGTTTTGCATAGTTTTGAGTAACTGGCGCGCAAAGTTTTTATTACAATTTTCTTTAGATACTAACGTAGATGTAAGTACATATACGCGCTAGCGATAAAGCAGTAAGTATGTTTTGCATAGTTTTGAGTAACTGGCGCGCAAAGTTTTTATTACAATTTTCTTTAGATACTAACGTAGATGTAAGTACATATACGCGCTAGCGATAAAGCAGTAAGTATGTTTTGCATAGTTTTGAGTAACTGGCGCGCAAAGTTTTTATTACAATTTTCTTTAGATACTAACGTAGATGTAAGTACATATACGCGCTAGCGATAAAGCAGTAAGTATGTTTTGCATAGTTTTGAGTAACTGGCGCGCAAAGTTTTTATTACAATTTTCTTTAGATACTAACGTAGATGTAAGTACATATACGCGCTAGCGATAAAGCAGTAAGTATGTTTTGCATAGTTTTGAGTAACTGGCGCGCAAAGTTTTTATTACAATTTTCTTTAGATACTAACGTAGATGTAAGTACATATACGCGCTAGCGATAAAGCAGTAAGTATGTTTTGCATAGTTTTGAGTAACTGGCGCGCAAAGTTTTTATTACAATTTTCTTTAGATACTAACGTAGATGTAAGTACATATACGCGCTAGCGATAAAGCAGTAAGTATGTTTTGCATAGTTTTGAGTAACTGGCGCGCAAAGTTTTTATTACAATTTTCTTTAGATAGGTACTAACGTAGATGTAAGTACATATACGCGCTAGCGATAAAGCAGTAAGTATGTTTTGCATAGTTTTGAGTAACTGGCGCGCAAAGTTTTTATTACAATTTTCTTTAGATAGGTACTAACGTAGATGTAAGTACATATACGCGCTAGCGATAAAGCAGTAAGTATGTTTTGCATAGTTTTGAGTAACTGGCGCGCAAAGTTTTTATTACAATTTTCTTTAGATACTAACGTAGATGTAAGTACATATACGCGCTAGCGATAAAGCAGTAAGTATGTTTTGCATAGTTTTGAGTAACTGGCGCGCAAAGTTTTTATTACAATTTTCTTTAGATACTAACGTAGATGTAAGTACATATACGCGCTAGCGATAAAGCAGTAAGTATGTTTTGCATAGTTTTGAGTAACTGGCGCGCAAAGTTTTTATTACAATTTTCTTTAGATACTAACGTAGATGTAAGTACATATACGCGCTAGCGATAAAGCAGTAAGTATGTTTTGCATAGTTTTGAGTAACTGGCGCGCAAAGTTTTTATTACAATTTTCTTTAGATACTAACGTAGATGTAAGTACATATACGCGCTAGCGATAAAGCAGTAAGTATGTTTTGCATAGTTTTGAGTAACTGGCGCGCAAAGTTTTTATTACAATTTTCTTTAGATACTAACGTAGATGTAAGTACATATACGCGCTAGCGATAAAGCAGTAAGTATGTTTTGCATAGTTTTGAGTAACTGGCGCGCAAAGTTTTTATTACAATTTTCTTTAGATACTAACGTAGATGTAAGTACATATACGCGCTAGCGATAAAGCAGTAAGTATGTTTTGCATAGTTTTGAGTAACTGGCGCGCAAAGTTTTTATTACAATTTTCTTTAGATACTAACGTAGATGTAAGTACATATACGCGCTAGCGATAAAGCAGTAAGTATGTTTTGCATAGTTTTGAGTAACTGGCGCGCAAAGTTTTTATTACAATTTTCTTTAGATACTAACGTAGATGTAAGTACATATACGCGCTAGCGATAAAGCAGTAAGTATGTTTTGCATAGTTTTGAGTAACTGGCGCGCAAAGTTTTTATTACAATTTTCTTTAGATACTAACGTAGATGTAAGTACATATACGCGCTAGCGATAAAGCAGTAAGTATGTTTTGCATAGTTTTGAGTAACTGGCGCGCAAAGTTTTTATTACAATTTTCTTTAGATACTAACGTAGATGTAAGTACATATACGCGCTAGCGATAAAGCAGTAAGTATGTTTTGCATAGTTTTGAGTAACTGGCGCGCAAAGTTTTTATTACAATTTTCTTTAGATACTAACGTAGATGTAAGTACATATACGCGCTAGCGATAAAGCAGTAAGTATGTTTTGCATAGTTTTGAGTAACTGGCGCGCAAAGTTTTTATTACAATTTTCTTTAGATACTAACGTAGATGTAAGTACATATACGCGCTAGCGATAAAGCAGTAAGTATGTTTTGCATAGTTTTGAGTAACTGGCGCGCAAAGTTTTTATTACAATTTTCTTTAGATACTAACGTAGATGTAAGTACATATACGCGCTAGCGATAAAGCAGTAAGTATGTTTTGCATAGTTTTGAGTAACTGGCGCGCAAAGTTTTTATTACAATTTTCTTTAGATACTAACGTAGATGTAAGTACATATACGCGCTAGCGATAAAGCAGTAAGTATGTTTTGCATAGTTTTGAGTAACTGGCGCGCAAAGTTTTTATTACAATTTTCTTTAGATACTAACGTAGATGTAAGTACATATACGCGCTAGCGATAAAGCAGTAAGTATGTTTTGCATAGTTTTGAGTAACTGGCGCGCAAAGTTTTTATTACAATTTTCTTTAGATACTAACGTAGATGTAAGTACATATACGCGCTAGCGATAAAGCAGTAAGTATGTTTTGCATAGTTTTGAGTAACTGGCGCGCAAAGTTTTTATTACAATTTTCTTTAGATACTAACGTAGATGTAAGTACATATACGCGCTAGCGATAAAGCAGTAAGTATGTTTTGCATAGTTTTGAGTAACTGGCGCGCAAAGTTTTTATTACAATTTTCTTTAGATACTAACGTAGATGTAAGTACATATACGCGCTAGCGATAAAGCAGTAAGTATGTTTTGCATAGTTTTGAGTAACTGGCGCGCAAAGTTTTTATTACAATTTTGTTTTTCCGAAATTCTTTTTTTAACTTAAGTAGGTATATTAATTGTGATGATTGAAACGTGTAGCCCAACTAAAGTGCTTTTATATTTTTCACTCAATAAAATTGTATATAATTATATTAGAATAGTTTTAAATGACGAAAATCCCCGGGTAATTACTCTTAGGTAGGTACTGTTGTTATGATAAAGAAGATTTCTCATTTATTGGAGTTACTGCCTTTATCCTTAACGAAATTTACTGATTCCCGATAAGCTATTAAAACAGCTGTCAGCACATCTTGTCAAACTCATTGCGCTGATTCGGGATCAATATTTAACTCATTTTGTCAAAAATTGCACTTACTGCTGTTGATATCGCTAGCGCAGTTGACAGTATAATTTTTGACTGATTTTTTGTTCAACAAAGTGATTAAATTGGTACCTATTAGCATTTGCTACAAACTTATTCCTATTATTTTTATATTCTAAGGCTACAAATCACTAAATAACGCTAAACGAATTTTCGTTATCTTCAAATGTTTGACAGAATCAAAACTATGTTTTAGGGCAAATTTGTTAACTATTATTATACATTAGATAACTCATATCTGAAGAATAAATATTTCAATTTGACAGCTTTTGTTTAGAAAATATGTCAAAATCAAAATGGCATATTTATTCTTCAGGAGTTATCTGACTGTTATTGAAAAATCAGCCCATATTCGCATTTAGCGATTTGCGTTGCATTTTTGTAGAAAAAAATGTTGAAGACTCACGAAACTCTACGGGCCTGTTTCACCACCTACGATTAAGTTCCGATTAACTTACTCTGTTCCATATTAGCACATGTGTGAGCACTATGTACATACTCTAAAGCTACCATTTACTGGGTACGTCTTTGTTTGACTTGAATGTGCCCTGGCAGCTGAGAGTATGTGACGCTCACTCTAATGTCTCGCTGATGGTGGCGCGTGTTGGATCATTTAGCTAATCCATGCGTCAGGTTCGTGAACAAGCGCTGTCAGTGAAGGCTGGTCATACCTTAGCGGCCACGGCTTATTTTAATTTAATTTAAATATTTGAATTTTTTTAAGGACGCTTTTAACGTTCTGCATCGTTCTCACATGTAAAATTTCAACATGAATGATGTAACCATTATTTTGAAACCATATCTTGATTTAAAAGAGTGTCCGTGGAGTTTCTTGCCCGTTCTTCTCCATAGGTACCTACTATGCTTTGGAATGGGCGCCTATCTTCATCTTTCTGACTGACCGACCCCTTGACAATTCAAAAGTGCCTGTAATTGGTTTAATTGAAATAAATGCTTTGAGTTTGAGTTTTTGAATTTATCCGGGGTAAGTATTGGCTATTCGGACATCGTGAAATACGCCCTAACTAACATGTATTTTTATTGATTTATTTAGCTTCACCAATTTATTTAGAGCTGAGTAAAAACTTATAATTATTATGTTATTTTTGAAACATCTAGTTTTTGCACTACAGTCCGGCCGACGCGACGAGGGAATGAGTTCTTGACACATGACACTTTCATACAAACGAATATGTGTTTTGCGAATTTGATCCTTATTACAACTAGAAATTCTCCAACTGACAGGTTTCAGAAACGCATTCTCGTGACGGCCGGACTGTAACTACTTAAATCATTAGAGTTGTTATTTAGTCGTAGGTATTCGTAAGACACTAACATTAGAATAAATTTGTAACATTAGAAAAAATAACAAAATAAAAGTACAAATTAATATTACATTAGTTTTATTGATTTCATTTTAAACATACATCAGACCAACATCCTCCCTACCATTTCCTACACAATGTTGCCAGCATGAAAAAAAGCAGAATAAAAAAAAAAGAAAAAAAAGAAACGAGAAATGTGTGTGGATTTTGCGTTAGTGGGAACGAGGGGCTAAGGAAAAGATTCGCTTGCGAAGAGGAAATTAGCTATGGAAGATGCCTATTAGGCCCTGGAAGATTTAATGGTTTAAGGAGTAGACCCATTGTAATCGTTGGAAAGGTTGCACATGGGTTGACACGTGGCCACTGTGCTGGCGTGCAACTCTGCAAGGCCTCTGGTCGCAGCCCAGTATTTGGGGGAATCAATTTGGCTTACTTAGCGCAAGATTTTGGGGGGAAGGGGGTCATCTGTCCTCAGCCCAAAATTTTGGGAGTATTTTTTCTCAGCGCACGATTCGGATCCAAATTTTCCAGTAAAATAAGTACCATAATCATGTCGCCAGTTTGAATTTTTTGGGGGGAGGGGGACATGGTACAGCCAACAAAAGAGATATCTAGGCATGGTATACTAACATATTTGTATGTGAATTGCTTCATGTTCAATTTCGTAACAATATACAATTTTGTGTTGGGTGTGTTACAATGTAGGATTATTGAAAAAACAAAGTAATATATATAAAATTGAACATGAAACAATTCACATACAAATATGTTACCCTACCCTGCCTAGATATCTCTTTTGTTGACTGTACAAAATCTTTCGTGTGTGTGCGTGTGTAAGAGAGTAGAGAACCAATTATTTGGCCATTAGCACCGAGATACGTCGACAAATATTGTGCCAAATACTCGTAGGTGCACTTCAACAATACTAGACATCCAATAAAAAAAAAATTGTTTATTCTCACCATTAAAGTAATGTCCCCACTGTGTGTTCCATTGCCATCGAATCATCTCGGCCACTGGTACTTACCTATAACCGTTTTATAGCGGGAGTGTGATAAAAATCCATTCGATAGCTGCAGGTGATCCGGAAAATGATCAGGTCGCTGATTGGAAAGATTCAACAAAATAATGGGAGTAGCGTTTGAGTCCACTGATTGGACGATTCAACAAAATAATGGGAGTAGCGTTTGAGTCCACTGATTGGACGATTCAACAAAGTAATGGGAGTAGCGTTTGAGTCCACTGATTGGACGATTCAACAAAATAATGGGAGTAGCGTTTGAGTCCACTGTTTAGACGATTCAACAAAATAATGGGAGTAGCGTTTGAGTCCACTGTTTAGACGATTCAACAAAATAGTGGGAGTAGCATTTGAGTCCACTGTTTAGACAATTCAACAAAATAATGGGAGTAGCGTTTGAGTCCACTAATTGGACGATTCAACAAAATAATGGGAGTAGCGTTTGAGTCCACTGATTGGACGATTCAACAAAATAATGGGAGTAGCGTTTGAGTCCACTGATTGGACGATTCAACAAAATAATGGGAGTAGCGTTTGAGTCCACTGATTGGACGATTCAACAAAATAATGGGAGTAGCGTTTGAGTCCACTGATTGGACGATTCAACAAAATAATGGGAGTAGCGTTTGAGTCCACTGATTGGACGATTCAACAAAATTATGGGAGTAGCGTTTGAGTCAACTGATTGGACGATTCAACAAAATAATGGGAGTAGCGTTTGAGTCCACTGTTTAGACGATTCAACAAAATAATGGGAGTAGCGTTTGAGTCCACTGTTTAGACGATTCAACAAAATAATGGGAGTAGCGTTTGAGTCCACTGTTTAGACGATTCAACAAAATAATGGGAGTAGCGTTTGAGTCCACTGATTGGACGATTCAACAAAATAATGGGAGTAGCGTTTGAGTCCACTGATTGGACGATTCAACAAAATTATGGGAGTAGCGTTTGAGTCAACTGATTGGACGATTCAACAAATGGGAGCAGCGTTTAAGGCGCGGTATTAGCTCAATATTCACAAAAATTGGTTTCTTGGATTGTCGAGTATGAACGCAATGAAACTATCCCACGCAAAAATTACAGTGGACAGAGAAGGGTGTAAAGAAACATTTTAACCCAATAGAATAGTAAAAAATAGTTTGATATTCCCAATAAAAAATTTGGAAGTTGCTCCACAAAAATAAACTTTGGCGTCCAACATCTCTGTATTTTCAACGATAACGATTCTTTTTTTTAGAATTTAATAGAATTAGCATTTTTATTTAAATATTAACCGGATAATAATTTAACTTATTGTGTATATTCTGAATAATCTGAAGAAAACCCGGAAAATAAATGCATATCGCAGCTTAGTCAGATCCCGACAGCACAAACATATATTTTAAATTTTCAACCTTATTTCAAGCCAGCTAAGGGTGACAATAGATTAGGTACGCGGTTGTGTGCCGTTTAAAATCGTAGTCAGTCCGTGCCTTAAGGCTGCGAATTCAGTAGCAGTAGTCTGAAGTTCAATAGCGCGAGTTTGTGATCAAAATCCATCCAAAGGCATAGCATAAAATGGCAAAGCTAAAGGCATAGCTGATACTGTAGGTGTTCAGGGAACGGATCAGCTGTTAGCCGTTGATTGGACAATTCAGTAAATAGTAGAGGTGTGCGCCGATGTATTTTTTACCGGCGGCGGCGTCTGACGTATAATTTGTCGGCGGCGGCGGCGGCGTCATCGGCGTGATCGGCGTCAATCTTTCTTGAATTAAAGGTTTCAATTAGAAAAACTAAAACTTAAAAATTGATTCAATTTTAAAATGGTAATCAGATTTTTTATTATGAAATTATTGGTTACAATAATTAGTAAGGTAATTATTTTTCTTTCACAGGAATCCCTGTCCACTAATCCATAGGTTACAAACCTTTAATAGGAATACCTTTTTGTTTGTAAAATCTTCGCTCCTTGTAACTACAGACAGACAACGATGATGATATTAGTGATAATGATACCATAATAAATATTTAAATCTAAAAAATATGATCTTGTACTCTTTTTTTCCATTTAGCCATATAAAATTAATATTTTAGTTAGTTTGCATTGAATGCACAGAACAAACACTATTTATATTGTCAGTTTACTTGATCTCATTCTCGTTCATATTTTTTTAAATTTTAGATCCAAAAAATTCTAGTCATATAAATAACTTATAAAAAGGACAAGACAGAAAAGGTTTATGATATCTGAAGTGTCAAAAAATTACAGCTGTCAGAATTCCGTCGAATTAAAAATCAGACTAGTTATCTTCTTAAGGTCGTCGGTGCATCTGACTGGGAGGCGTCGCACACTATGCTTACCGATACGCGGTCTCCACTCCAGGACTTGTCTGCTCCACCGGCCATCGGTCCTTCGACAAACATGGCCAGCCCACTGCCACTTCAGTTTGCTAAGCCGACGTTCGCACGGATGTAAAAATATCGCGGCGGGATTTTATCGCGTACTGATTTTCAACTCTCTTTGTTGAGCCGAGCTTTGAGAATCCAACCTAACAACAACAGAGTGCATTCCAGCGCGTCGAAAAAACATACTGTTGAATTTTCAACTCTCGGCGCTAAGCAGAGCGTTGAAAATCCAGTGAGCGAAACAAAATCGCCGCGATATTTTTACGTCCGTGCGAACGTCGACTAACTCTGCAAGCTATGTCGGTAACTCCGGTTCTATTCCGGATAAGTAATTTCATTTCTAATTTTATTCTTCAAAGAAACTCCGAGCATAGCCCGCTCCATAGCGAGCTGAGCGACCCTGAAATTGTGGATCAGCCCGACTGTTAGTGCCAACTTTTCGGCACCGTATTTAAACGGGCAGGACGCACCGGTTAAAACCTTAGTCCTCAAACATTGTAAGAGAGGCCACGAGAAGACTTAAAGAAGTTTTCCAAATGCTGCCCAACCCAACTGAATCCTTCTGTCGGCTTCCCGAAAACGAACAAATTTTTTCAATGACAAATCGACAATATTTATTTAGGCGATTTAATCGGTTCGCGAACGGTAAACGAGACAATAGAAATTTTATTGTTATAACGGCTGTGGCGGCATCTACATCGCCACATACGAACTACGCATCACATTGACGTCACGCAAAATCCTGCATCGCGCAATCAGAGTTTACCGCGCGGCTAGCATATATACATACAATGTCCCGACATCAACCGTCGGGCAGTGGCTCACCAGACACAACCCATCTGGTCGCAGGATCCTCCCTTTTCTATGGAGGATGAGTGAACTTTACACCCTGTTCCTCATGCCTCTATACGCCTACAGAAGTCAACCTTACGTCAACTATCGGTGTTAGTAAATTCTTAGACAGTTAGTTGAAAATAAATAAAACATGTTTAAAATATAAAACGATTCTAATACTTATGCAGCAAACAAAATATTCACAGAACAAAATAAATAAACAACTGATTGATTTGTGTTGGTTCACATTCAAAGACATTTTCAGTGTGACCCACCCAACTATCTATTTACAATGTTGCCACAAAAAAAAACAGTTCACACCTTTGAAAGTGTTACCAACAATAACCAACAGTGTTACCATTCAAAAAAAAAAACATCAAACAACAGAATTATTGAACCAATGATTAATTTCAGTTGGTAATGCTTTGAAATTCTTCACTGCGTCACTTATGTCTTCATTTGGTACAGCTAAAGTGTATAATTTATATTCTTTCTGCACTCTACTGGCTGTGGTATCAGCGCTATTGTATATTGAATCTGTGGTTCGTACCGGCATTATAATCTCTAGCTCTTGAAGATGTTCGAAGGCTTTCAAGATAACTGGTCGAGGTACTGTTTGCGTCGACGAGTTTGAGTTGGCGAATTTTGTGTATCTGTGGAAAATGATTTTAAATTATAGTTCGAACTTTGTAATCACAATGTAAAAACATAAATCGCGGTGTAATAGTCAGATTAACGTATCTACATTTTCTCAATTTTACAGGAGAGCAAAAATACTGTGAAAATTCGTCTCTCCGAGCTTTATAATCTTTTTAATAGAATTAATACAATGTGTTAAGTTAAACGAGGGACATACTTTAACGGAGTGTAGTATGAGAATGAACAACTTTTACCATGGAACTAACCCTGAAATATGAAAAAAAAAATCGGCTGTTCTCTACAAAATGCAAAACCTACGCGATCAAAATATGCGAGGCAGCTGATTTTAGGATCACTCGTGTGTCTGTCTGTCCGTCTGTCACAGCCATATTGCTCCGAATCTAATGGACCGATTAAGTTGAAATTTGGTACACAGATGAATTTCTATGACCCAAACGCGGACGGGTAAAATAAATGAATTTTGAATGTAGAGGTCACTTTTGGAGGGCAAAATAAGAAAATTAAAAAAAAAAGTTTTGCAAACTACACCATGTGGCAAATGAAAGGGGTTACTATGAGGGTTTCAAATATATTTTTTTTTATAATTTTAAAATAAATTGTTTTGAAGTTATTTTAGAAAATAGACGAAAATTGGCCATTCCCCCCCCCCCCCCCCTTATCTCCGAAACTACTGAGCCTAAAATTTTGAAAAAAATACAGAAAATAGATCTTTACCCGTAGATTACAGGAAAACCTATAAGAAGTCTGTGGTCTTAAAATAACATCGTAAATCTATCAATATTGTGAGTACAAACTTACATTTACAGTTGGAATGTATGGGAGAACATGTTTTTCAACTACAATGATAAGTTTTTTCTTAAGATAAATTCATTCCAACTACGGAACCCTTCATTGTGCGTGGTCCGACACGCACTTGGCCGGTTTTTATTTTATTATTTAAGCGTAATAATTAATTTCACTCACCTATGTAGCACCATTTCAAAATTCATGGGTTGTCCATCAAATATTTCCATGCCATGTTTCATAGCAATGACCAGAGACAACTCGAGTATAGACAGTGATTGTAAGAGCTTCACTCTATGTTCTGGCGCGACAGTCTTGTCTATGATTGCTGACAGATCTGACACATCTATAAAGGGATTATCGGTAGATAGTCTTGAGACTAACTCGAACTGTAAAGAAGAAATTAAATGAGTTAGTAAGCATTAAAGGGTACCTATATTCCCGATGTCCATGTTTAGCCACCACTGGGAGACAGCGAAACAACTTTTAACCTCTGGCGCGTCGCCGTAACACCATTGGATAATAAAATTTAATGCCTATAAACGTCGGCGTTACACCATTGGATAATAACAACTGTCAACATGCATGGTTGTCAATGGACGGTAATATTTTCTATTTATTGGCACTTGCAACACGATCTAGCTGTATCATTCGATTAGTCGATTCATGCTTGACCTATTTTGGTAACATTTTAACAGGAGCGCCAACAAAACGGAAGAAAAAAAAAAGAAAGAAATTAGTGCTTCTGTGGCGGCCATATTTGTTGTTTTACGAGTGATTCGTGCGGGTGTTTATGTTTTGAAAAAATGTTTTCAAGAAGGAAACGATGAGTAATCGTATGAGATGTTTATACAGAATTACTGAGAAATAAGTATAGATTTCGTATGAAGTGATAGTTTATAGAAAAGTTATAAATATGTCGAGAAAAAGTTACGAAACTTTTGTAATGTTCATAATTTGCTAGTTATGGCCGTATTACGTAATGTTATATGATAAATATTTTTGTTTAGTGTTTGAAATACACTTATGTAGTTAGATTATTGTTCCACAAACATATTTTGGCTAATAGCTAAATATTTCGTTCGTAGTGTTTTTGCGCGAACGATATTTCGCCGTCAGTTTTACCGTCGGCACCGCGCGGAGTTCGCGCCGAAATTTTTTCGTTAAATAGTTTTTATGGTTTAGTTATTGTTTATAAGTGGATTGTTGTTAATGTGTGGTGTTTTATCGTTTCTACAGATATTGTGTTATCGTAATAAAGTGTTTTTTTGGTGAATGTTTGTGTAGATTAGATGTGATGTGAGAAAGTTTGAAGGTTATGTGAGTGAAAATTATCAAAACAAAAACTTAACGCATCGTTGCTAGATAAGGTCAGTTGTATTTGCATAATGAATGGTATAAGTAGTTAGGTAATCTAATAACGAAGCCAGGAAGGTATAACATGTAACGTTTAACTGGCTATGTATTAACGAAATCTGCGTTTTTTCGAAGGCTTGCCCAAAAATCAACTAGTACTTCCAAATGTACTGACGTTTGTGGCACTTGTGCATACAGGAGGCCCGACGCATCAGAGGTTAAAAATAATGGCCGCTGTCCACCACTTCATGGTTAAAATAGGTCGAATCTGTTCCAAAACCGAATCCCCAAAACCCCGACTTTACGTAGTCTTTTGGCTTCTACCCCTAAAGTGTATATAAAAATCCGGAGGCGCGAAGGGAGAGCAACCCCCGCCTGCTGTAACAAAGCATAGGCACCCATGCGAGCCGTAGCGGCTGAGATAAGATCATCATTTATTTGCTCAAACATGAGTATTTACATGCAACACAAATTGTCAGCATGCAAGAGATGTCAAAAGTAAACATAAAAAACAGATCATCACGTTTGCCTCAAAACAATGGCATGCAAATATTAATACAATATTATTTATAATGTCATTCCGAGTCAAATTATTTAAAAATGTCATGATAATAATAAGAACATTAAAAATAATAAATCAATAAATCATAAATTCATAATCAAAACTTCTCATCAAAAAACTCATTCAAATTGTAATAAGCTTTATTTGCCATAAAATTAATAACTCTCTGTTTAAACGCTGCTTCCAGCTTTTTGGAAGTTTATTATAGATTTTTGGAGCCATACAAGACACTTTTACGCATAAGTGCCGTTCTGTATTGATGCTGACCAACAAGCCGAAGCTGCGGAGGTGAGCATGGTGCCTACCCTTTGTTACGTAAGGGCGACGGGGCTGCACTTCCCGCAGCGCGGGAGACGATACAGAAGCAACTTTAAAGTGTTTTGAAGTTAGGTCTACCCCCCAGTGGTGGACAACGTGATTAATTTTTAAAAGTTGTTTTGCTGTCCCCCAGTGGTGGACATCGGGAATAATCGCATTAAAGTCATCATCTGTATAAAAGCAGATATTCATATATCCATATTATTTAATATTAGCTTCTGCCCGCGACGTCGTCCGCGTTATTACTTCGTTTTCGCTTAGCGTTCTTTCTGACTTTTATTTATTTTTGCTCGACTCCGAAGGGTACTGGCGCGATGCAAAAGAGCCTTCCTTAAAATTGGGCTATCCGTGTTGGGGTCGGCTTCTAGTGTAACCGGATGCAGCTGAATACCAATATTTTACATGGAGCGACTGCCTGTCTGACCTGTACAATCCAGTAAATCAGTAACACAATCCCTCTTGGTAAGACTGGTTGACAGATATCGGGCTTCTGACTACCTTATCTTTTTTTGTGGCTTCTTTATGTCAGAAAGTTTGGTTTCCGTACTTAAGTCCTTCAGGTGGACCATTGTGAGGGGGCCATGGCGGCCGTCGGTTGTTATTCCAACCAGCCCACCTCCCTCCAGAAGTTATCAAGTCCTAGTTTCTTCAGAACATCTGCTAAAGATCTGGGTGCCCTGAGAGTCTGTTTTAATCTGGGTGACGCCTGTGCATTCAAAGAGCACATGCGCAACGGTTTCCTCAGCCTCCATGCAAGCCCTGCACAGAGGACTTGTGGTGGCATCTACATCGCCACATACGCACTACGCATCACAATGCAAACCCAAACTCAAACTCAAAGCATTTATTTCAATTAAACCAATTACAGGCACTTTTGAATTGTCAAGGGGTCGGTCAGTCAAAAAGATGAAGCTAGGCGCCCATTCCAAAGCATAGTAGGTACCTATGGAGAAGAACGAGCAAGAAACTCCACGGACACTCTTTTAAATCAAGATATGGTTACAAAATAATGGTTACATCATTCATGACATGACGTCACGTAAATCCTGCATCGCACAATTAGAGTTAATCGCGCGACTAGCATATATACAACATCCCGACATCAACCGTTGGGCAGTTGCCCACCAGACACAACACCCGTCTGGTCGGAGGATCCTCCCTTTTCTATGGAGGATGAGTGAACTTTACACCCTGTTCCTCATGCCTCTATAGACTGTCCGTTATGCCTATTGTGTGGAAGTGGGGGGCGCCCGTCACCAGGCGCAGGCCGTTCCTGTCCTGGCGTAACAAAGCATAGCCTCCCTGGACTGCCTGCAGCCCGGTGTCGAAGACCACCAACTCTCCACTTGTGTGTGGGTGAACTCCTGTAGGCACCAGTGTAGCAGGTTGAAGGGGATGGCTTTCGGTGGCTTTGGTGCGATCTGGGTAACTTTGCCAGCCTCATCGGATCATACCCAATGGTTAAAAATAAAATAATATTAACTCACCAAAACATTCCTATAAATCTGCTCATTAGCAGTATAATAGCAGAACTTCTCCAGACAATTAGTGACTTTGGAATCCTGTGCCAAGCTCGCAATGTGTTCATTCCAGTCTGTGACGAAGTCCGGGTCTAAAGCTTGTAGATCTATGCGGGATAGTAAGTGTGGGGGTAAAGAGTGGGGCGTGGCAGTATGGTCTGTCTCCATGTCTTCTGTGGTCACTGGAACGTAGAAAAGTAAATTTAGTTAGCACCCCTGATTCTCTGAAGGGGAGAGCTGCGTAATCAATCAATCTGCCTAGATGCAGCTGAATACCAGTATTTCATATGAAGCGACTGCCTATCTGACCTCCACAATCAAGTAACTGGGTAATACGATACCCCTTGGTAAGACTGGTTGTCAGACTTTCGGGCTTCTGACGACCCGTAACAACTGTCAAAGATCCACGAATGACAGCCGGGACCAAAGGCTTAACGTGCTTTCCGAGGCACGAAGGAGTCTCGGTATGTACCTAAAGATGGTCACCAATCCACTGACCAACCCCGGGAAGCGTAGCCTTACCTGATGGGTCGACCCGTGCGGCTGTTATTACTTAGCCAGGAGCTCCTCGTGCGTATTAAACTCTTTAATTTAAATCACGTCCCCCGGTCCACTCCTTGATAAGCAATGGTCTCTGTACCCCCATGAAACATGAGGCTCCAGGGGCTAGTGTGAATCTTTGGGTTCATTCGAGAAATCGAGTCTAGTCTAACCATGCTAGGGTAGGTGCATTTCATTAATTCATAGACTCGCAGGACCCTTCTTATTTTGACTATGAGGACCTAAAGTTCAGACAAGTTACCTATCCATTTAGGATCCTATAGTTTTGGACAAGTCTTATTAAGCATGGTAGTAATATAGTTTTCAAAGATCGTGTTGTTAATTTAAAGATAGAAATATTTTGTAGTTCGAATAATAATACAATCGAAGCAAAAATAGAGCACGACTTTTTCTTGAGGAAAATAAGACGCCTTATGACAGCGTATTTATAGAAGAATCCAGTGTATAGATAGTGCAATCCACGAAGACGCGCCCCACAATTCCTCCTAACCGTTTATAGTATATGTGTGCAAGCTTCCGCCAATGTTTGAGTGTTATCGGTACACACTAATTACCGTGCAGTGTTGCCGTTTTAGCCACTTTGTGGCTAGATCTAGCGGATTTTCAACGGTTTTAGCTAAAAAATAATCCGTTTTAGCCACCAAAATGAATCTAGCTACTTCTGGCTACTTTTTAGATTATTACTACATACCTACTTCTATTACTTTTTTGCCACCTGTAGGTTTAACCAAACTCACAAAAACTGTCAAACAACTAAAACCAACTGAAATACCATCCACATCATCATCCATTAACTAAGAGATTCCAGAAGACATTGTAAACTATCAAATAGATTTTCAATTTTTTACTAAAAAAACAATAATTTTAATGTTTTTAAATATAAACTTGTAACCAGTTTCTAATAATTTATTAACAACACTATTAAATCTACTTATCTCCATCCCTATATATTAAAATTATATTATATTAATAGCTTAAAGTGAGCCAAAAATACTTTAGCCATTTTTAGAGAAATTTCGAAAGTAATTTATTTACAAAACTAGCAACTTTTTCCTTTGATTTAACCACAAACTAGGTGGTGCTAACGGCAACACTGTTACCGTGTACTAACTATAGTGTGTACCGATAACACTCAAACATTGGCGTTCGTTTTTTTCGTTTTTGTGAGTGGCATCTCGCAGTTGACCACTGGGGGTCGAGACTGCTTAACCGAGCGTTTCCTGCGGGAGCTTTAAGCGAACTTAAAGCCTCCGGCCAGGGTTTACAAACTAAGTTAAAATATTAGGCGACTGTGCGTCGCTAATAAGAGGACAGCCAGACGGGGCAGGCTGGATCATGACCAAACATTGGCGGAAGCTTGCACACATATATACTATAAACGGTTAAGAGGAATAGTGGGGCGCGTCTTCGTGGATTGCACTACCTATCTGTAATGACTTTATGAAATTCTCCTTGTTGAATAAAGTGATAAAATATTTTCGTAAAGTGTAACAAAATATTAAACTTACTTGAAAAACCGAGACAGATTCAATCTTATTCAGTTACAAGAGCTTTTTGGCACAAAAGATTTTTTTGGTTACCGAAGTGAAAAAAATATTCTGGATTACTTAGATGCAGCACCCAATTTCGTAACGCACTATCAATCGGAATTTGAATAATTTTGAAGCAAATTGCTAATCCATTGCTTCATATGTTCGAAAAATTTGTCTGCTCGACAACGTAAATAACGTAATGAATGTTGTTGAACTGTCAAAATGAAACCGGAAAGTGTGCTACGGAATTAGTTGAAGTTCAGACGGACGTAAAAATATCGCAGCGATATACTGGATTTTCAACGCTCTGCTTAGCGCCGAGAGTGCAAAATCCAACAGTGTGTTTTTTCTGACGCGCTAGAATGTACTCTAGTTATTGTTAATTTGGATTCTCAACGCTCGGCTCAACAACGAGAGTTGAAAATGTGTACGATAAAATCCCGCCGCGATATTTTTACGTCCGTGCGAACGTCCTTAGGGTGCTGGTAATCCTATTGAATAAGATGTCAAAAAATCAAATCAATCAACTTGAAAGTCGAAATAATAGTTGTTTCTTCTGTGGCTTTAGTGATGTGCGAGTCGAGTTAATAGTTATTTGATTCAAGTAACTTGAATCAAATCGTATACGAGTCAAATCTGGTTCAGTTTTTAACAACTCGAATCAACTCGGTCGATCAAACGCGATCGCGTACAGCTGCACGTTGCACGTCGCATCCCAAGAGTTACGCCCCGTTACCCGCGTCGTGCAAGCACTGCATCTCACTCAAATGCGATGCGATTGAGTGAAATAGCACAGCATGCGCATTGCGTTACTCGCGCATGTCTTTCAACTCGCTGGGCTCGGCTAGGATCGGAATTGCGAGTAAAAAACCGAGTCGGAAGCTCGCCTCGAGTCGAGCTCACTCACACTAAATGGTTGCCCTTGCCGCTGCGGCCTACGTTACGCTACAGGCACCGAGCCGAGTCAACTCCAGTTAGTAGCCGAGTCAACTCGAGTTAGTAGCCGAGTCAACTCGAGTTAGTAGCCGAATCAACTCGAGTTAGTAGCCGAGTCAACCCGAGTTAGTAGCCAAGTCAACTCGAGTTAGTAGCCGAGTCAACTCGAGTTAATTTCCGAGTCAACTCGAGTCAGTAGCCATATCAACTCGAGTAACTCGAGTAAAAAAAAACAACTCGTCACAACGCTATAATTACCTGTATTCCTCCTACTCCTTCCCTTCTTCTTAGGCGTATCAACAGTCTTCTCTTTGCCAGGCATACTCAGCAACTTTACCAGCACATCTGTATACTTGTGATGTGGCGCCCTCCGTGGCTCGTCTTCATTCGGGAAGATGAAGAGATGGCGATGGGAGAAGCGGGATTTGACGCGTTTCTCTAGGAGCTCCATTACGTCTATGCGGTTTGTTATACCTGGGGAAATTGTGAGAATATTCACCGACTGATTTAAAAAATAAACTATTTTACAAAAATAAACAACTGACTTCCAAAAAAAAAACACTCAATCTGCCTAGTGTTTTCCCAACTATGTTGGGGTCGGCTTCCAGTCTAACTGGATGCAGCTGAATACTAATATTATACATGGAGCGACTGCCTATCTGACCTCCACAACTGGTAAGACTGGTTGTCAGACTATCGGGCTTCTGACGACTCGTAACTACTGTCAAAGATCCACGAATGACAGCCGGGACCAACGGCTTAACGTGCTTTCTGAGGCACAGACGAGTCTCGATATGTAAAGATCCATCCAGGGACCAACCCCGGCAAGCGTAGCTTAACCTGATGGATCGACCCATGCGGCTGCTATTACTTAGCCACTTCCAAAAAAACACTACAAAGTGAAAAATAACTTTAATTTCGGAAGTCGGTGTCTGCATTTTAGTTTTTTGCCTGATTACAAAAGGTGGTCCCATTGTAATCGGCTAAAAAGGAAGTATACCCTTTCAAACAAAATAAGAATTTTCCGAATCGGTCCAGCTGTCTTCGAGTAATCTGGGGACTTACATAACAAAAAAAAAAATCCGACGAACTGAGAACCTCCTACTTTTTTTAAGTCGGTAAAAAAATACTGAACCTGATGACCCTATCACCTTCCTCCAGGTAAGTAGTAGGGCAACTAGTACAGTACATAAACACAAACACAGATCTACATTCCGGCCTCGCCGCCGAGGTCCCTCGCGTCGACGACCCCCTCTTGTAAATTCCCCCCCCCCCCGTCAATTTTCTCCTACAATCAGTATATTTAATTAAATAAATGAACAATGTTTTATCACAGTAATATCATAAAGACGAATATTTGTGTGTGTTTGTTACTTCTTCACGCTCAAACAGCAGGACCGATTTGGATGAAATTTGGTATGCAGATAGTTTATACCCTGGATTAACACATAGGCTACTTTGTATCCCTGTCTACGCGGGTGAAACCGCGGGGCGCAGCTAGTATATAATAATAATAAAATTTCAGTGTCAATACTCAATACTCAATACTTTATTGCATTCCACATGTATACTTAGATGGTAAAGCTTATAGTTAGACCACATGGACCCTGTCGGGCACAGCAATAATAAGTGGGTTAGGAGAGAGGAAGCATTTTTTGTTTATGTATACCATAATATTCTAATTGGGGTGTTTGGTGGTGTACGTTAATTCCGGGACATGTTGTATATCTCACCACTTTTTATTGTATTCCAATGTTGCATAGTGGCAACAAAACATTTAGCTGGGCTGGGTATCCTCAACCACTGTTTTCTCACCAATCAAATAGTCCTAATGCACCTGCAACTGCTCCCATTCAAGGACTAGGAGTGTGCATCGGTGCATGGTAAACAGTTGCAGATGCGCAGAGAACAATTTGTGCGCAAACATACTGCATATCTAAGGTTGTGTACATCGCAGACGACAATTGCACCCAGGTTCTACACTGAAACCTGTGCAAAATTCCTGTACATTCCAAAGGGAGAAAACTTACAGCTTGTTGTAATGGTGATAATAAGTCTACTAAAAACTTACCCAACACACACATGGGAGCCTGCTCGCTGTGCGTGATATCAAACAGGTTGTACAGCAACGTCTGCGTGCGCCCGCTGTGACAAAACATGTCAAACTCTTCTAATATAAACAGCATGCTCTTGCAGCGTCGGTCCACACCACTTTGTAGGCAGCTTAGTAAGAAGGCTAGGTTTTCAGCAAAAGTACCAAAGACTCGGTCGCCTACTGCATTTTCTAGCTGCATCTGAAATAATGTACTGATTGAATAATGGTGCAGTACAATAGTGTTACATCAAATAATGATCTACATAATAGGTTGGGGAAAAAGTTTCTTCGCATTTTTTAAGAAAATTCAAAACATTTTTAATATACATTATTTACGTTACGTTCGATAACTTTTTGCCATCTTGTAGCTAGGGACATGATCCCGTTGCTATAGAAATTTTGGGACTTCTGATCAAAATACCGCGACAAGTGGTTTTGGCAGTCCTCTCGTGATGTTAACCTGACACTGCCTAAAGAATTTTGAAGAGACCGAAACAGGTGGAAATCTGAAGGTGCAAGGTCAGGACTATACGGCGGATGCATTAACACCTCCCAGCCAAACTCTCTTAATTTTTGCTGAGTGGCTAAAGATGTGTGAGATCTAGCGTTTGCATGATGAAAAACCACACCCCTTCTGTTGATTAATTCCGGCCGCTTTCTCTCAACTTCTTGCTTTAATCTCATCAGTTGTTCGCAGTAGAGTTCAGAATCGATGGTCCTACCTGGTGGTAACAGCTCATAATGAATAGTGCCCTTCCAATCCCACCACACACACAGCATCACCTTGTTGCGAGTTAACCCGGGTTTCGCCACAGTCTGTGAAGCCTGACCGGCCATTGATCACGACCTTTTTCGCACGTTCTTGTCGGTACGTGATCCACTTTTCATCACCAGTTATCAGCTTCTTCATGTTAGAGTTTCTATAGCAAAACTCTTTAAAGGTGAAGCTATGGAACCTCTAATGGAATGGAGTGACATTTCTTACAAAAAGAAAAAACACACGATTGATGGTGTCACTTCTGATTTATCTATTTTCATTATTCTGTCTGTTTCTACGAATATATCTATTAAAACTTTAACATGGTAGCAGAGCGTTGAGTTGCCTGAGGCTAAATTATATGGGTGGATAGCAAGAATTAAAGTAAGAAACTTGAATTTTTTTTTTTTACATGAAAGTCAAACTGTACCTACGATAAGAAAAATTTACGATCGCCATCATGCAGTCTGTAGCTGGGGCAAAGATCGAAATAAACAAATTGGATGGACAGAATTGGCAAACGTGGAAATTCATGATTACTAGATTACTTAAAAGTTATCCAGGTACAACGGATGTTATAAAGGGTACAATTAAAATGCCTACTCATCCAGGAGCATTGGCAACACCCGAAGTAATAGGTAAAGGATGATGGGCGTTTTGGTACCCATGTCCAATCAAAATGAATTTACCATCGTTGGATAGCCCTTTTCAAGACCACAAAAAACTACTATGGCACCAATCCCGTTTAAATTGTCCGTTTTGAAATACAGTCTTCAGAACATACTAGATATTTACTTCAAAAAAGAATTTTAAAAAATCATATCGCCGGTTTAGCTTGACAGATTTTGATGATATCTGCACAGATTTTGAGCTAAATAAAATTCTGTTATCGGATGAAAATCACAACAAAATTGGTTTGGTATTTTTTCAGTTAGGGGTGATCTATCTATTAAACAATAAACATACAAATACATTAATTGATATTGATGAACAATATTGGAGCAATATTTTTGTTACTATTAACCCTGAGTATACGTAAGTAGATGAGTAGAAAGTTGGAACTGGTATTGTTATCATTCTCGCTCTCATAATCCCCGTTCGCACGGGCGTAATAAAATCGCGGCGGGATTTTATAGCGCATTGGATTTTTAACTCTCGTTGTTGAGCCAAGCGTTGAGAATCCAACTTAACTATAACAGAGTACATTCTAGCGCGTCGAAAAAACACACTGTTGGATTTTGCACTCTCGGCGCTAAGCAGAGCGTTAAAAATCCCGTACGCTAAAAAATCCCGCCGCGATTTTATTACGCCCGTGCGAACGGGGGTTTACGCAGTGCGGTGGTTAGCGCGGTCAGCAAGGGGGTGGGGGCGAGGGCGGGCACGCTGCGGCGCTTGCGCATGTTCCCTTGGTAGTCGTTCGCTGATAATTGTTGTGTAAGTTACTACATTGTCTCGTTCCTCATTGTTCACGTCGACTTTAGACCCTGGCATTAACTTGGGCTCTGTTACCCGTTATTTGACTGCGGCTTTCTACTGGACTTGAGTGCTTATCGATTGGATTATTTTGATTGCAATGGAACGTTTTCGTACCTGTGTAATGTGCCGAAGAGGTCTATACCGAGGCAGATATCAAGTGCGCACACTATATTAATAATACAATTAAAAATTAATAAAGATATTTTAAAAATACAATGCAAATATGTTTGTGGATGTTAAAATTGCAGCAGCAATAACAAATCACTTCTACACGCCAATCGCAGATAGCCAATACGCAGAAGCTTTTCTACAAAGAATATCTGAAAAAATGCGAACCCCAAACGTGTTGTATAATTATGTAGAAGAAAAACTATTAAATAACAGAAGAGCCGATTTCCAGAGATTGGAAGCCAATGATGTGTCCGATTTTCAACGATTGATTGAACAGGACGTGATATTGCTGTCGTTGGGGACATACCAATTAAAACTCGCAAAATCTTACTGCAGCGAACACCTAAACAACGGCTTGTATCTCATTGAAACATATAGAGAATCTGCTTTGGAAGACATTACTGAATACGGAATTGAAGAAGATGTGTGGCTTTTGCGTGCAAGTATACAGTCCCGACATGTGAGAGCAAAAAAATACTTTTGTTACATATTGCTAAATAGAAATGAAAACATAATATTACATCATTAATCATTATTGTACATGTTTGACGGGACGCCGCACGGTAGGTTCCTGTGCGCATATAGTATCCATTGTCTGGTATTTAGGATATGCTAGACACGAGGGCTTTAACGAGCCAGGATTGTTTTTAAATAGCATCGTTATAGATAATGAATAATACTATATAGTATATATTATACATCATACTATACATTATCTATTAAAATTGTCGATATATAGACACATTTATATAATTACTTATATACAATAAATGATAAAACTTACTTCGATCTTGTTTTATTTACCTAGATAATGAATAATATTAATAATAATTATAAAAATACCATGCCAAATGGAAAAAACTGACGTAACAAAAATAAATAACTTTCAAGTAGGATTACTCCGATCGGACAGTGAATAGGGACAAGCGCCATGGTTATTCTTAATCTACACAAAAATACCTTTCCAACGGTGTATCATACATTCCGATTGGTGCCGGTACCAGATTCCATACATTGGTGCCCATCCTCCTTTAAAAAGGAGTCAAACAATTTTGAAATGTTAGATAACACTGCACAGCTAGTACTTTCAGCAAATATGACTGAAGATATGCTGCACAAGGTGATGAGATTCAGCACAGCAAAGGACATGTGGGATGAACTTGTCAGGCTATACGACGGAGCTACAGAAGATAAGAGCTACGACTTATGCATGAAGTTCTTTAGCTACCAAAAAGATCCTGAGCATGATATGACCACACATATATCTGCAGTAAAATCTTTGTTCTACGACCTGAATACTGAATTAGAAGGAAACGATTTACCAGTAATTCTAGTAATTTGCAAGATACTGGATACACTTCCGGAACAGTTTTTTGCATTTAAGTCAAGTTGGCTTTTGATGGCAAAACAGGATAGAAACATTGAGAATCTGACGATTCAGTTATGTGCATATGAAAGAGCGCTACTAAATAAAGCAGAATGTAATAATAATATGAAAGCTCTTGTAGTAAAATCTGAGAAGAGTAAGAACAACTTCAAGAAAAAGGAATTAAAGTGCAAATATTGCGGACAGGTCGGTCACATTATCAAGAAATGTCAGAAATGGATTTCCGATGGAAGACCACCAAAGAATTCGACCAGTAGTGTGAACAATATGAATTTAACAGTTCTGTCAGTTGAAGATACAACAGAAGCAGATAAAAATAGTTGGTACGTAGACAATGGCGCAACTAGTCATGTCACAAACAGGTCTGACTTATTTGAAAGCTTTGAATATTTTCAAAATAATCACACTGTCACTACAGCATCTGGACAGACAATCAATGCTATTGGCAAAGGAACTATACGTCTCAATGCTGATGTAAATGGACGAGTCAAACCGCTTCTTTTAAAAGATGTATGGTATATTCCAGTATTACAAAGAAATTTATTTTCAGTTCTTGCTGCTCAAGACAAACTACATAATAGTATATTCGAATCCCGTACAGAATCATGTACATTGAAGGTAAACGATAAAGAAATAGTGAACGGTAAGCGAAGAAAGCTAGGTGGGCTTTATAGACTTAATGTTAAAATTGTCACACCAAAGCAAGAAGTAAATATAGTCACAAATTCACAATCATTACAACTGTATCATGAACGTTTAGGACACCAGAATAAAAAACGTGTGAAGAAGATAATAGAAAAGGAATTTGACATAAAATTGGACTACAATACAGAATTATGTGAAGGTTGTATTAATGGCAAAGCACACAGGTTGAAGTTCGGAACACGAGAACGAGCGACGAAGCCTGGAGAGCGCATTCACTCTGATGTTTGTGGACCTTTTATGCACTCCATTTCCAAATTTCGATACTTTGTTCTTTTCAAAGATGACTACTCTCGGTATCGTCATGTATACTTCATAAAAAATAAAAGCGAAGTTCACAGCAAACTTAAACAGTTTCTAGTTGAGATAAGAACCGCTGGCCATGTTGTACAAGTGTTTCTAAGCGATAATGGAGGAGAATTTGATAATGAGCAGGTACGCAATACATTTCGACAGAATGGTATAAAACAGCGTTTCACTATGCCTTATACACCAGAACAGAATGGGTGCTCGGAACGAGATAATAGGACTGTAGTAGAAACTGCTAGAGCGATGATGCATGCTCATAATGAAATACCACAAGGTCTTTGGGCGGAATTAATTAATACTTCTGTCTACATTCTTAATCGAACAGGACCTACAACAGTTGAAGGAAAGTCACCTTTCGAGTTATTTTATAAAAAGAAACCAGGCATCAAACATTTGAGGATAATTGGATCGACGTGTTATGCACACGTACCGAAACAAAGGCGAAAGAAACTTTGTAAGAAAGCCGAAAAAGGCATACTTATCGGATACGATGGAGATGATGGCTATCGAATATGGTCTAAAGAAAATCATAAGCTTATCAGATCGAGAGACGTGATTTTTGATGAACGCCCTCTCATAGAAAAATCTATAGATCAGACAGCAGCGGAGAAACCTATGGTTGACAAAAACAGTTTCGTTATACCAACACCCTCTATTAAACCAGAAACACAGCCTATCATACCAGAAGATTCACAGATGGCACACGATCAAGAAACTGATGAATCAAATGTACCGATTGGTCCAATTAATGACTCTGTTAATTTTGATACTGCTAAGTCTGACTCTGATGTCGATGACACTTCATCAACTGGAATTATTTTACCGCATCGTGATACAGATCTACAAAATGAGTCAAGAGATAACTTATTAAGAGAAGATATTCAAACTCAAGAAGCATCTCAAGAAGACGTTCATTGTGATCAACGTCGAGAACAAGTTCCACATAGAATGGCTTTAAGAGATCGTTCAACAATCAAACCGCCTGATAGATTTGATGAATTTGTTCTTCATTGTGTTGAAAAGGTCTATGATCATAAAAAAGAAGAACCAAAGACGTTCAAAGATGCGATGAAGTCTGTTGATAAAAACAAATGGCGCAATGCCATGGATGATGAAATAAGTTCCATGAAACAAAACGAAACATGGGACTTAATGCCATTGCCCAAAGGACGCAAAGCCATTTCCACTAAATGGATTTACAGAATTAAACGAAACGCGAATGGAAATATCGAGAAGTATAAAGCCAGACTAGTAGCTGTTGGTTATTCTCAAAAGGAAGGCGTTGACTATGAGAAAACATTTAGTCCAGTCGCAAAAATGAGCTCAATCAGGACGATACTAAGTATTGCTGCTCGAGATAGTATGTTCCTAGCGCAATTTGATGTTTCTACCGCATTTCTTTATGGAAGTTTAAATGAAGAAATTTACGTCAAACAGCCAGAAGGATATAACGATGGAACTAGCAAAGTATGCAAATTGAAACGCAGTTTGTACGGACTTAAACAAGCACCGTTGTGTTGGAACAATTGTATCAAAAGCTTTCTTCTAGAACAAGGCTTCCAACCTGGAGAAGATCCTTGTATATTCTCCATGAAAAAGGGAGAAGGCAGGCTGCTTCTAGCTTTATATGTTGACGATGGCATGATTGCTGGTACGTCACAGGCAATAATTGATATTTTTCTTGAGAATTTAAAGAAGCGATTCAAACTCAAACTCAAACTCAAAGCATTTATTTCAAATAAACCAATTACAGGCACTATTGAATTGTCAATGGGTCGGTCAGTCAGAAAGATGAAGCTAGTTGCCCATTCCAAAGCGTAGTAGATCCCTATGGAGAAGAACGGGCAAGAAACTCCACGGACACTCTTTTAAATCATAATATTTTTACAAAATATTGGTTACATCGTTCAAGTTGAAAATATACATGTGAGAACAATGTAGAAAGACGTGCACGTTAAAAAGCGTCCGTAATAAAAAGATAATAACTAAAACAACTAAATTAAATATTAAAATTAAAAATAAGCCATGGCAGCTAAGAGACGACCAGTCCCAACTGACGGCGCCCGTTCACGAACATGACGCATGGATCAGCACCATTTAGCTCAACCATTTTGAAGGGAACTTAATTTTATTATATTAGATTTAAGGTAAAGGCCCAAAGTAACAAAACATCCTACTACTTCCTAGGTCTTGAAATAAAAAAAGAGGAAGATTGTATCAAATTACATCAAGGTGCCTGGTGCGGCGGCCTAAAGCCTTGGGGTGAAAATCGAAATTTTCTTAGTGGACTGTATGAGGGGCGGTTCGGTGACACAAGTAGGTGTTTTGGTGGTGTGGGAAAATGATGATGGTACCTGCCTGGTGAGCTATGGCGACACGACGAGAAGGGTTTCCTTAGCCACGTGGCTGGCGCGTCCAGGATATCACGTACGGACGAGAATCTGCACTTTCCACAACACACATACACGCACTTGCACTGTTCAATAGCAATCTTCGTTCTTCGCGGTGAAAATATGAGTCCTTTTTCGACTTGGGATTAATTTTACCCAACAGGCGTCGATGTTGATTGAGAACTGACGGATCTTCTTGGCGGCAGCGTATGCGCGCCATTGCGGATCTTCCTTCTCGCTCTCACTTAGGCATTATAAGGGTTGTGGAAGGGAGAAGGAAAGCGGAAGGAACTTTATGTTACACAGATACTAATTAATTAGAGTTGCCAGTAATTAGGCATGAAATATAAAATAAAGAAAGTAATGGCGTTAACATTCCTCGCGGCCTTAAAGGGTCACCTTTAAAGAGAATAATATAATAATATATACAGTGAAATTACACTTAAATCTAACTAAAGAGGGAATGGACTGAATAAGATATTACTGAGTAGGAATGGGGCATAAGCGGACCACAGGTCGCACAAGAATCCCATTAGAAGTGCGTACTGAAACGACTCGCGTGCTACCGTCTATAGACGTATGCAACTTCTCAATAACACCTAGAGGCCAGGATAGAGGAGGCGCATTATCATTAACTATCACTACTACAGTGCCTTCCTTAATCATGTCTCCATCAGGTTTATTCCATTTTAAGCGTGATTGTAAACTATGAAGATACTCGCTTCGCCATCTTTTCCAGTACGACTGGACTAATTTATCCATAAGAGAGTGTCTTTGAAGCAGGTGATCAGACAGTAAACCTACTTCCGCGGCGGGTAATGAGTTGCGTGTGCGTGTGAGCGGTACAGTATGTAAAAAATGCGAAGGGGTAAGAGCTTTAGGCTCTTCCGGATCAGCGCTAAGAACAGTAAGAGGTCTGGAGTTCAACAGGCACTCTATTTGAGAGAGAATTGTAACTAATTCTTCATAAGATAGAAGTTGTTGACCTATTGTCTTGAAAAGGTGAGTCTTCACGGCCTTCACCATGGACTCCCAACATCCACCAAAGTGCGGTGACGCGGGCGGAATAAAATGCCAATTAATGCGATGCTCAGCGAGCTCCTCTTCAAAGCGCGGGCGGTATTCTTTATTTATGAAAGTATACAAGTCGCGTAAAAACGAATTAGCTCCTCGAAAATTGGTCGCGTTGTCCGAATACAAGCATTGTACCGGTCCACGGCGGGATAAAAACCGTTTCAACGCGGCTATGAACGACACAGTCGTAAGATCTGTAGCTAATTCAATATGAACAGCGCGAGTAGTCATACAGGTAAAGATACATAAATAACCCTTGCGACTCTTCACACCTCGAGTGCGTACGGGCACATACTGTATAGGGCCAGCGTAATCACACCCTGTATGAGAAAAAGCTTTGGTTGCAACATTTACTCTAGATTTAGGGAGATCGCCCATAATCGGCGGACCATGAGGTCGCGGTCTCCACCTGTGACATGCGTTACACTTGTGGATTCTATGACGAATAATGCGTCTAGCGGACAAAATCCAATACTTATGGCGCAATAACGACATAGTGAGTTCTGGACCTGCATGTAAATATTTTATATGATAATAGTCTACGAGGATTTCAACTATGCGATCATGACGGGGTAACACTACCGGGTGTTTAGTGCTATAGGCCTCAGCCGAATGAGTTAATCGACCCCCAACGCGGATTAAATCGTCACCATCTACAAATGGCTTGAGTTTAATAAGAGCGGGTGAACAAATTTTATTATTTTTTAACTCGGAATAATCATCCATGAAGTGTTTTCTTTGAACATGACGCAACAAAATGGTTTCAGCGAACTCGAGGTCGCTAGCGGTAACGGCGTCAGTCCGACGCGGGAGTTTTTTCATGAAGCGGTATATGAAAACAACAATACGCAGCAGCTTAGTCCACGACGACGTACGTTCTGCGAGTGCGAGTAGAAGCGAATTGTCCGAACTCGAATCCGCGATGATAGCGCTGGCGCGCGGGAAGTGATGACCATCGTCTTGAACCAACTGTTGTACTGTGCGGATCGCATGGTAGGGACTTGACTTGAGACCAAAACAGACACGGTTAAACTGATATAGAACCAGAGGATCGTTTGGACTAAAACGATATAAGATGCGTTGAAAGCGACGATCGCTTTCTCTTACTTCAATCTGTAAGAACATTTGTCGGCAATCAGCCGAGAGCGCGAATGCGAACAATCGAAAATTCAGAATTATAGTAAACAAGTCACCCTGTAAATTCGGGCCACTGTGTAAAATATCGTTGAGAGATAATCCAGTACTCGTTTTAGCATTAGCGTCTAACACGGAGCGTAGTTTTGTTGTTGTCTTATCTAAACGTACAACTGCGTGATGCGGAATTACATAGTCAGGACAACTACTGTCTGAACTATCTAGCGGAGCATGAGATAAATATCCTTTATCAATATATTCGCGAATGACGTCATCATACGTAGTACGTAACTCGGGTGCGGATTCTAATTTCTTTTCTAGGCAGAAAAAACGTTTTTTCGCGATCTCGAGTGAGTTCCCCAATGAGAACACATCGCTGCGAAACGGTAGGGCTACAGAGTATCTACCTGTGTCCCCATCGCGTTCCGTGGTCGAATTATAAAAGTACTCGCACTCAAGTTCGTCGAGCGATTTGCTCGTCGAAAGAGTGACGGGCGCTTCATCGACCTGCCAGAATTTTTTCAACGCCGATTCTAACGAGTCTTTGTCGGATGGTTGCGAAATATGTGAGTAACAAGACTGTGGAGGCTTATTACGACGTACAGGCAGCGCGGGCACAGTGCCCATGATGACGTAACCGAGTACCGTCTGCATGGCGGGCGGCGCGGAGGAGTTGCTGCTAACTACGCGGGGCAGCATAAGATGCGGGAAAAGCGAAGCCCCGATCAACACATCGATGCGACCGGGTTTGCCAAACGATTCGTCGGCGAGCGGTAAACCTTTTAAGTAAGGCAAGGCGGAAGTATCTACGGGAGCGGTAGGTAAATTATCGGTGATTGCATCGACAACTAGCGAATTAACGTTAAAAGTAACGTTCGGATTAAAACGGGAAAAGAAAGCGAATTGTACGGAACCCTTAACGGATTTTTCCGTACCACCGATACCCTTAACGGAAGGCGTATCAGATGAATGTCTAGTCAAACCTAATCGTTTGCAACATTCTGCGGTAATAAAATTAATTTGTGAGCCACTGTCTAATAGACAGCGAATAAAATGCTCCTTACCAAATGAATCTCGAACTATTACAGTAGCGGTTGACAACAAAATAGTAGTATTCGTATTACATTGCGGCTTTGATAAGCGGGAGTTCGAGTCGTAAAGGATCGACGCAGCAATGGATGCATTACATTGCGGGGCGCTCTGAGCGGTGGCGGCGAGCGGCGCGGCGGCGGCGTGAGCATCTTGCTCGCTCGAAGCCGTGGAGTTTGAACCAGATTGTGTACGTGCGGTATCATCAACACCGTTCGATATTACAGTCGCGTGCGATTCGCGATTAAAGTGTAAAAGCGTATGATGTTTATTTTTACAAGATTTACATCTAGATTCAGACTGACAGACTCTGGCCTTATGTTTAATACTTAAACAGTTAGTACATGCATCGTTTTGCTTCACCGATTTGAAACGATCACTTGGTGTCATTTTAGAAAAGGCAGGACATTTAAATAAATGTTCATGAACAAAGCTATCACACAAACATTTTGCGGATTTATCAATTACAGTGTAAGATTGCGGTTGCGGAGTTTTGGATGTTTTTTTATTTACAGTATTGTTGTTAGACTGAGTGAAACTCAAGCTGTTTAAAGCTTTAGTATTTTGTAAAATGCGAGATTGATTTTTAATGAACTGTACTAAATTGTCGAATTTAGGAATTTCGTCTTTTGAGTTCATTTCAAAAAGTCGAGCGGTTTCAGAATCAACCTTTTTTATAGCGACATGGAAAAAAATCAAATCTGATAAATCATTTATTTTAAGGTTTTTTAATGCGTTTGCGGCGGAAACAAAATTATCAGAAAAGGATTCGAAATTTTGAATAGATGCGGTATTAAAAGATTTATGTTCAAACATCCGATTAAGGTAACTAGAAGCCAACATACGTTTGTCTTCGTACTTGTTTATGAGTGAATTAAAAATTAATTGGTAGTTATCGCCATTAGGACAAACTCCTGAGAACGCGGTTTGAGCCTTATCTTTCAATTTCCCCATCAAATAATATAATTTCTCCGAATCAGTCAATGTATTATTTTCGTGTACCGTGCTTTTAAAATTAGCATAGAACAGGGGCCAGTTACGAATATCGCCATCGAATGACACAATTTCAATGGGAGGCAAGCGAACTGTTTGCTTATTGACACCACTACCACTAGAAGTAGGAGCCGATGTGGCTGATGATTTTGAGTAATTCGAATAATTATATTTAACGCAGCAATATAATTCCTCAAAACTAATCCACGACTGATCATCAATATTATTTTCCGGGTCTTGTCTTAGAAGAAGCGAGTTATATTTATTAAATGCCTCGAGGAACTCGGTGCGCAACGCATCAACATTGACACACGCACACAAGAACTTCTCTATCGGTTCCATACCGGACTTCATTTTTTCCATTAAATCGTAAATGATTTGCATGCGGGCAAAAATCATATTACGACATGACAGTGCTATTTGAATCGCGGATTCTATCTGATCATCCGAATCAATGGTCACTTTCTTAGGCATTTTCGATATTTTTGTAGGTTTTTATAATAGCAAAAATAAATCGCAAACTTCAACGAGTTGCGCGCGGTGCGGGATTGGTAGGTGGTACCTACGAATTAGTACCGAACGATAGCGAAGCGAGCGAGCGGTAGATTTTGCTTCTACCTACGTATATTAAAATATTAAGTTGAGCGGGATGCGAAATACCTGTGAATGTACGCAATGACAAGAAGGTATTGTAATAAATGAATAAATGAAAGCGGTTTAGTATAAGAGTATAAGGAACGAAGATTGAAATGAAATATAGTTGCGGGATGATGATATACGGATATAATATTGATATCCGTTATCTGGAGGATAAAGAAAAATAGGTATCCGTGATCATGGGACCAAAACTGTTGGTTATCCGTGATCATAGGACCAAAAAATGTTGAATATCCGGCTCGAAGGACCAAAAAATGGTGCGGCGGCCTAAAGCCTTGGGGTGAAAATCGAAATTTTCTTAGTGGACTGTATGAGGGGCGGTTCGGTGACACAAGTAGGTGTTTTGGTGGTGTGGGAAAATGATGATGGTACCTGCCTGGTGAGCTATGGCGACATGACGAGAAGGGTTTCCTTAGCCACGTGGCTGGCGCGTCCAGGATATCACGTACGGACGAGAATCTGCACTTTCCACAACACACATACACGCACTTGCACTGTTCAATAGCAATCTTCGTTCTTCGCGGTGAAAATATGAGTCCTTTTTCGACTTGGGATTAATTTTACCCAACCGGCGTCGATGTTGATTGAGAACTGACGGATCTTCTTGGCGGCAGCGTATGCGCGCCATTGCGGATCTTCCTTCTCGCTCTCACTTAGGCATTATAAGGGTTGTGGAAGGGAGAAGGAAAGCGGAAGGAACTTTATGTTACACAGATACTAATTAATTAGAGTTGCCAGTAATTAGGCATGAAATATAAAATAAAGAAAGTAATGGCGTTAACAGTGCCTACACCAAGAAGGTACTTGAAAAATTTTGTATGGAGAATAGTAAGGCTGCCGCTACACCTATACTTAAAGATTCCGAATCGAGAGAAGATGCTGGAGGAGACAATTCGTTTCCTTATAGAGAAGCGGTTGGAGCTCTTGCATATTTGATGGTGGGCACAAGGCTTGACATAGCTTACGCTCTTAGTGTTGCATCCAGACACTTGGAAGCTCCTACAAAAAAAGATGTCACAAGAGTGAAAAGAATATTTCGGTATTTGAATGGTACTCGAGATTACTGCATAATGTACCGAAAAGGCATGCAGAAGGAACTGGTCTGCTACAGCGATGCGGATCATGGGGGTGATCCTGACACTGGAAGGTCGACTTCAGGACTTGTATGTGTTTACGGAGGTCCAATATCATGGAGAAGTCAATTACAGACATCAGTTGCGATCTCTAGCACTGAAGCCGAAATTGTAGCTGTTAGCGAAGCTGCAAGAGAAATAATATGGCTTAAACGATTGATTGAAGACATAGAACAATCAACGATGACTCCTGTTCTCCATGTGGATAACGAGTCTGCCATCAAGCTTGCACTGAATCCGCCATATGAGTTCCACAACAGAACCAAGCATATCAAGCTACGACATTTCTTTATACGAGAAGCCTTAGCTGATGGGACTATGATGATTGCAAAGATTGGTACAGAAAATCAAATTGCTGACATGTTTACGAAGGCACTGTATAAGCCAAGACTGACTATGCTTTGTCGTCAGATTGGAGTGCATGTGTACGTTTAGAGACTCTGTTGTTCCCTAGCTTCAAGAGAAGATGTTAGAGTTTCTATAGCAAAACTCTTTAAAGGTGAAGCTATGGAACCTCTAATGGAATGGAGTGACATTTCTTACAAAAAGAAAAAACACACGATTGATGGTGTCACTTCTGATTTATCTATTTTCATTATTCTGTCTGTTTCTACGAATATATCTATTAAAACTTTAACACTTCAAAATTGGTTCGGTTTCATTACGTCGTAATAAAGAATCACAAATGAGTACAGGGTTCATTAGGTTTTTTTCAGTGAGCTCGTGAGGTACCCAAATATCGAGCTTTTTTGTGTACTCAGTTTTTTTCAAATGCGCCAAAACTGTTTTGTGGTCAATTCCCAGTTCTTCAGCTACGTCGTAACTACTGATATGCCGATCTTGCTCCACTTTTTCAAAAATGGCATCCATTTTATCCGTAATAGGGCGACCAGAGCGACGTGCATCTTTGACATCAAAATTTCCGGATTGAAAACGCTTAAACCAAATTTGTGCTACTCTCACAGACACTGCACTGGGTCGATAAACATCGCAATTTTTTTTCGTGGCTTGCGTTGCATTTTTACCTTTTTTGTAGTAAAATTTTAAAATGTATCGAATTTCTTCATTAGATTCACTCATCTTGACAGTACGAAAAACAAATGAAAATCACACATTTTCCTAATTTGAATTTGGAATTATGTTCTTTAAAATTTAAACTTTCAATGATACCAAAACCAGCCAGATACAAATAGTATAGCCAAAGAGATTTTATTTTAAGTTCATACATACTATAATGCGAAAAGACTTTTTCCCCAACCTAATATTATTAAGTTGTTTTCTTGTTCATGCTAAATATTATTTGAATTTTTCCATCATCTGTTTAAACTTTTCCAATATGTGGGGTCAGCTTCTTCACTCGTGAGCAATAAACTGGAATCACTTCATTGCGCATTGCTCATAACAAAATTACCTTTCAAATGATATACCACAATCCATAGTTCATTGCATGGTAATTGTAAAAAATTGTTTTGAACAGCGCGCAATGAAGTAATTTCAGTTTATTGCTTGCGAGTGTAGTTTTTAACATCAGCAAGTGAATTTAATATCCTATGCTTTTAACTAATAGTAATTACCCTTTATTTATTATTGGCATTTTTTTGCCCTGGGGAAATCATCATGGATACCCTCCATCTGGGAAGAACGGAGGGTTTTGTCGGACTCCTACCAACTAAAACCCCACTGTTCCTTCTAGTACCATGAGTTGGGGGCCCGGGAGATACTTGTACATTCACCGCAAGTCCAACTGGATCCCATGACCGCACATCCTCCCATTAAGCCACGTATATCATGCGTGCCACCTCTTTAAGCAGCCTCTTTGAGCCCTGGAAGCTACCAAGCTCATTGTGGGGCTGCTTCCAGTCCTATGTCCAGCTGTAGAGGTCTTTCAGCAGGGATGATGATGTGTAATCCTCTGGAAACTATTATGTTAAACTGGCTTACCTGTGCTGTGATAGACTTGAGAGCTATTTTGTCATCATGATGTATCAGGCCGTTGAGTCTGACAATGATGGCATCACTAGAAAGATCCACCTCCTTGCTGATTTGGTGTAGCACTGAGTTTATGAGCTGGAACAAATTGATTTTGTTGAATTATTGTTTAAAAAAAGAATAAATTTATTTGATCATTGTTACAAAGATGACTACAACTACTACATGATTATTCAGGGGCTTGTGGGCAAGTAATAACAGCCGCATAGATAGATTGATTAAGTTAAGCTATGCTTGCCACGGTTGATCCATGGATGGGTGACCATCTTTACATACCACAAGACCTCTGTGCCTCAGAAAGCATTTGTGGATCTTTGATAGTTGTTATAGGTTGTCAGACGCCTGAAAGTGTGACAACCAGTCTTATCAGGGTAACTGGGTTGTGGAGGTCAGATAGGCAGTCACTTCATGTAAAATACTGGTATTCAGCTGCATCAGGTTGGACTGGGAGCCGAACCTAACAAAGTTGGTAAAAGGCTAGGCAGATGAAGACATGATTATTTTATCTTCTGTAACTATTGTGAAAATCAGTTTATTTTGAACAGTGGTCCCCCAAACTAGGTAGTTACATGTATCTTGGGGAAATAATTGTTATTTTTTGGCTTCAAAGCCACTATTAACAATGAGTAATGGTGGTAACGGCTCCGACTTACGAGTCGAGACGGAGTTCGAACACAGGCAGGCGCTTTACTTTATGTAAATAGTGTCATCACCACTGCGCTCAAAACGGTGAAGGCAAACATCGTGAGGAAACCCGCATGTCCTAGAACCAAAACTTCGAAGATATGTGACATCTACTAACCCGCACTGGGTCCACGCGGTGGTTTAAGGGCATTACAGACCACTCCCTCTCGAAGAAAGACGGCAGGTGTCCCAGCAGTGGGTACATTAAAATAATACATTAAAATATTAAAATAATTAGGCTGATTATGCTAATGCTACAAGTTTGTTAGCCTGTATAATAACCAAAACCAAGTGCTTACAGTAGTCTTGCCGCTCCCTCGAGGCCCAATCATCAGCGCAGAATGAGATTCTCCATGCGCGACTGTCCGTTTGAGTAAATCATAAATGTGATCCCTTTCTTGACTGTGGCCCCGAAAAGTCACGTCGTCAGCCATTATTTTCAGCTTCAAACACTTTCTTATTAGCTTGATTTGCACCGCAAGTGGGTTTTCCGTTTGCAAGCCGCACATTTTAGAGAAAATCAATGTCAATAACGTATTGGTCGTATTGTAAACAAGTAAACAAGTAAACAATAGACCAACCAATAGACTTCGCTAAACTTCGGTTGCGGCTCGCGCCGGCGAACATGCAAGTGTTGCTAGGTGGCCAGCTTGAGTTCCCTTGGAAGAATACTCTTGGAATTCAGGTTTATAAGAAAAAAAAAACTTTCTTCACAGAATTATACAGGGTGTTTGGTAGATGGGTGCAAAGCCTGAAGGGGGTGATATCTTAGACCATTTAGAACTTATTAAGCTAAACTTTTCTTAGACGAAGTCTGTTCCTTGTATTTTTTTTTGAAACTCGGTTTTTAACAATAATACCCATTTTTTTTCAATAAATGGTTAATAGTGTCCAGTTAAAGCTATAGCAGCAGCAGCAGCTGTAGCAGTTATTATTTATTTTTTATTTATGTAATGTGTGATTACTCAAACAAAATTATTCCCAAGCATCTGTGTCATCAGAGAAACAATCTACGTAATATTCAAGTTTAAGAAACTTTTAAAAATCAAGAAAATGTTTTGTTTACGGCATAATAAAAAAATAAAAAAAATATCCTGAGTTGTTCAAATCTTTTTAAAAACATGCTTGGTTATTGCCCTTTCTTTTGAGGTACTATTTACGCAGATGTCTCATCAACTCTTGGAATTAGGATGTACAAAGCAAATTGATGTCGAATATTTAATTTTTAAACAGACCAAAATAATGCAACATTTTTGCTAATGCACTATTGTTTTTTGTTAGAACTGATAACTGATTCATTCTTAGAATTATGGTGCACGCACAACTTCTGGGAACTCGCATAACAAAAGCCGCCGCGCGACGATAGCAAAATCAGCTTAGTTGCTGAGGATGTAAAGTCGTTATTTATTTACACTAATACTAGTACCCGAATAGTCGGGTGGACTCGTCACATCTTCGGACCATCAGTTAGTCAAGTAACGACTGCCCTTGTGACTAGACATTTTAATTACAAATTCGTGTTTACACAATTCACCGCATAAAGTTGTGCGCTCCTTCACGTGTTGATTTTGGAGGTGTTTAAGGTATTGAGCCTAGCCCTAGCTGTGAGCTCCTTCACTGATTTTGGACTTTTATTTGTGTGATCAATCGACTATGGCTACTTTTTCGAATGAAGAATATGCGGATATCGTCTTCATGTATGGCAGAGCTGACGGTAATGGATCTTTGGCGCGACGGATGTACCAAGAGAGATATCCAAATCGCAGATTACCTAATGTCAGAGTGTTTTACAACACATTTCGTCGGCTTTCTGATGTTGGAATCCATCACGCGGAATCTGGACTCAACCCGGGAAGACATCACGCAAGTATCGAGGAAGACATTATTGCAGCTTTTGATGCAGATCCTACTACGAGCGTCAGAGTAGTAGCTCGAAACCTCAACATTTCGGTATGGAAGGTGTGGAATACGATGCATCGAGAAAACAAATATCCTTTCCACGGCACGGGTGTACAAGGTTTGGAAAATGAAGATCCCCCACGAAGGATTCAGTTCTGTCGCTTTTTGTTAAATAGTGACATTGAAGATGCATGGTTTTTAAAATCCATATTGTGGACCGATGAGTCAAAATTTTCGAAAGAAGGAATTACCAATTTTCATAATCTTCATCGATGGACCGACAAGGAGAGCAATCCACACTGTAAGAAGCAAGTGTCGTTCCAAAGCAAATTTTCAGTTAACGTGTGGGCAGGAGTAATCGGCCGAACGTTGATTGGTCCCCACTTCCTACCAGATAATTTAAATGGAGAAAATTACCTGGAATTCCTCCAAAACTATCTCCCAGAGCTTCTGGACGAAACCGAAATACCAATATTGGCAATGAGAAGACCACTGATTTTTCAACAAGATGGTTGTCCAGCACATTGGACCCTAAACGTGAGAGAACATTTAAATAATTGTTTTCCAGAGAGCTGGATTGGCAGAGACGGGCCCATCCCTTGGCCATCTCGATCACCCGATTTAACTCCTGTGGATTTTTTCGTTTGGGGACGGGCCAAGGAGCTCGTCTACACGCACGTTGAAATTTCAACTAGAGAAGAATTAATAGAAAGAATCCAAACGGCTTTTCAAGTCATGAAACAGGAGATGAAATTAAAAATCACGACTACAGAAGTGAGAAGACGGGCACGTGCTTGTATAAGAAACCGCGGTCAACATTTTGAACATGAACAATAAATTAATTCAACAAAAATGTTGTTTTATTGATCTGTTCGAAAATAACAATTTTCATACTCAATTTTCTTTGTACATCCTAATTCCAAGAGTTGATGAGACATCTGCGTAAATAGTACCTCAATAGAAAGGGCACTAACCAAGCATGTTTTCAAAAAGGTTTGAACAACTGAGGCTATTTTTTTAATTTTTTTATTATGCCGTAAACAAAACATTTTCTTGATTTTTAAAAGTTTCTTAAACTTGAATATTACGTAGAATGTTTCTCTGATGACACAGATGCTTGGGAATAATTTTGTTTGAGTAATCACACATTACATAAATAAAAAATAAATAATAACATAACAGCTTTAACTGGACACTATTAACCATTTTTTGAAAAAAAATGGGTATTTTGTTAAAAACCTTAGAGTTTCAAAAAAAAATACAAGGAACAGACTTCGTCTAAGACAAGTTTAGCTTAATAAGTTCTAAATGGTCTAAGATATCACCACCTTCAGGCTTTGCACCCATCTACCAAACACCCTGTATATTTTTTAAACGGCCAATTAATGTCTGTCGAACCACGTACAGTAAAGGTATTGCTTATATTGACCGCATAAAAAGATTGTATTTCAAGTGTATCGCAGCCATAATAGAATGTGTGAGAACGTGCCCTTAAGCGCGGCACCGGGGATTACACAACACCCCCGCCCGCGCACTAGCCCACCAGTCTCATTTTTTAAATACTAGTCTATGCCCGCCAGTGGACGAACTAACGCGAGAGCGTACGTTACGCTCGCGTAACGCTCGTGATAGTTTTAAATTGTTTTTTTCCCTTTTTAACTGTTTGTGCCCTTTTAGTGCGTTTTACTATTATTATGCCTTTTTATTGTTAAACGTGCATTCAATTTCATTTAATAGACCCAACATACCCTGAGAAAAACTTCCTTAGAATAGTAATTTTCAAAAAACTAAGAAAAACAAAGTTATTTCTGCGATTGTAATCGATATTCAACAAAGTACTGACCAGCAAATTCTCATAAAAACATGTTGAAACATAGAAGAACAAACGTTGATGGTTAAGTTCAAAATCAAATGAGAAAATTTGACAGTTTTTAGTAACTTGACCTACTGCTGTGTGTATTTATTATCGTAAATACTTTTTACATAACCAAAAACAACGGTTTAGCTGGTAGGACACATAACTCTAACAAAATGACTACCTACGTAAAAACTTTTGTAGCTTAATATTTCGCAAATGGATCTCTGAATCGAAAAATGTTCTTTCCATACTCCCAAATAATTTTGAAAGAACTATCCAACGATACACCAAACAATGGATTAGACGAGTAAACAAAAACCATCCCCGCTTTAACTGTAAGGTAGCCAAAACATTAAAATTTTTCAAGATTCTTTCACAACTTTGTAGGCGTGATTAATATGTGTAACCATGCCAAATTGTAGCTTTTTAGTACTCAGGATCTCTATGTGAAACCGGCACCGCGGACAGACAGACAGATGGACTTGGCGAAATTTTATGAGTTCTTTGTAATTAAGGGACTTTGTAATTAAAAAAGGAACAGATTCTGATATAAAAAAAAATAGAGCTACTCCATAGCATTTATGCTATAATGATGCAAAATAAGATTAGAAATGAAAGGACCACCACACAAATTAAACCGATATAAATGTCAAGTTGTTACCACTGACGTGCGTTTTTTTTACTGTATATCTTTCAGACTCATCATCTGCTTAGCCTTTTCCCAACTATGTTGGGGTCGGCTTCCAGTCTAACCGGATGCAGCTGAAAACCAGTATTTTACATGGAGCGACTGCCTATCTGACCTCCACAACCCAGTTACTGGGTAATTCGATACCCCTTGGTAAGACTGGTTGTCAGACTTATATTTAGACTTGGTTGTATATCTTTCAGACTAAAAGCAATAAAATTTTCCCCAAATATAATAAAAATCCCTAATTTTAGGGTAAATTACTCTAATCTTGCCACAATACGCCAAATTGTCAAAATGACAGTGATGGTGAATAAACACTGACAGCAAATTGAATGATTGAATTTGTCGTTTAGTGTTGTTCCAAACAAAATTATGAATGAACGAAATTACCAAGTTATAATTTAGAACTCGGTTTGTTTATAAATAATTTTTAAATCAGTTCGCTTCAATAATTAAAAAAATAAATAAAAATTACATTTAAATCCGGATCAAAAAAAAAGCAATATGTCAGTGTCACCATATCTTGTAAAAACATGACAGATGTTATATATCACGGGCCCTCAACGTTCCGCGCATGTGCTACTGTTATGTCTGACCGCGCAACCATAGACTAATATATAATATCGCGCAACATGGGCGAGCGATCGATAAGCGAAGTGGTATGAACACAAGAGATCTGCATCTAAAGATATTTCTATAAGACAAAACTATGCCGTTGAATAATTCTTATCTTTCATAATCATAATACATTGCTGGTCAATTTGGCTCACCAACTTAATATTTTATTCAAAATTGCAAATCCCCTTCTGCTTGTAAAATTTTAATTTGACTTGGTTATAAATAATTTCGTATTTAATTAATCAAATAATCAAGAAAAATTATAATTTTTATGAACTTTTGAAAAAAAAATATCCTAAGATTTCAAGCCCATTTATATTACCTTGATCTTCACTACACCTCTCTTTCTATCATTTCTTAAAATAGGTTTCCTATCCCTTTCCTGACCTTAAACCCTGCAGATTTCATTGTGTCCCACATGAGACACATTTTATGAGTGGTTCGGAATATATAATTTCTATATCTCATAAACCATCTTTTTGCACTATCAGTAATAATTCGGTGAAATCTGTGAATGTAGAACGCGAAGTGAACGATATGTAAATTCTATTTCGTGTTCCCTCTTAACGTGTAACACAGTTCTCATGTCACCACAGAATTCAGTGTATCTGAAACATGGTGATAATGTTTAATATGAACTACAAATTATATTTTTATTCATATTTATAGTGTTTTACATTAGTGATTGTACAAAAAAAACTATAACAATGAGTGCTAAACAGTGCATCAGGTTTTAAAATAGTTCAATTATTTATTGCAAGTTTCGCACACGACACCAGCCATAATAATCACAATGTAATTTGTATAATATATTTCATACAATTAGCGAACAGCAGTGTGGCACCGCTTTCAGTGTTAATTAACAGCGAAAAGTAATAGGACGCAAAATTGCTTAATGCTTCAAAATTGTAAGTGGTATCGCGTTTCTATGATTGCATGATTTGCATTTTATTTTTATAAGTAGCTCTATATTTAGAAAAATAGAGTTTAAATTCTACGGTCTGGCAAAATTACAAAACGCATGAAATATCGATAGCGATCACAAGATTTCCAGGTTCACGAAAAATATTTATATCGAACGATCGTTATTTTTAACATAACACTCCTTTATCAATCCGTTAATGGGGTTATTTTTCCATCCCGCCAAATCAATACTTTGACTGGTTCGCGTATTTTCTAGTTCAAGGTCGAACCATAAAACTAACCCATAGCCACTCTTATCAAGTTATCAACCTTTTACCATAATTTGAGTGATTCGGAAAATGTCGGTACGAGTTAATTAATTACCAAGCAATGAAGACGTAACTATCAGACACAATTGATTTTTTATTTTTATCTGTACACATGGTGTACAGTCGACATATTTTAAAGAGTTAAAATGTTACTTTGAAAGTTGGCCATCATAAATATTTGTTTTATTGCTGTATTTCACATGAAAGTAATACTTAATTACCGACTGAGTCAAGGTTTTTCACGACTAAATATAATACCTAAATATTACCTAAGTTTTGCGCTGTTCTTTGCATGTTTGAGAAACATTAAAAGTTTGAGTGACATTTTGAAATGTGGAAATTGTTATGATTATATTTTAGGGCTTTTCGTTTATTGATTGGCTTTTTTACCAAATTAATGGTAGGTATTTGTTATGTAGCAATACTTATTAATCTTCTTTATAGATATTTGAGAATATGACATATTGAAAAACGTTTTAATTAATTTATGTTTATTATTTATCTTCTTCAATCACTTTTCATAATTTGCTTCATTTTATCTTCTCAATCTTTACAACAGCCATAGTTTTTTTTATTTACTTGGTTACATCAATACATCACTAGTAACAATTAAATCAGTTCATTCAAGCAATAGAAATCATTCATTCTCCGAGATAAGCCTACAAAATTACATGGTCAGAAAAATGCTAGAGCAGTTTTATTTCTATCTCTATAATCTCAAAGATCTGTTTTGGTAATAAGAAAAAGACAGAATAATCTTCAGCTCAAATTACGATGATTACATTTGATCGTGTCACATAAAATAAAATTGTACTGTCCTCGCTGTGAGTGTTTATATTTTTTATTTTGGATTTTTAATATTAAAAAACTAGCGAATTGAAATGTTTATTTCCCGAAACGATTAATTAAAATATGTTTTAGTGATTATAAGCTCTTAAAACGTAAGTTTCCTCTGTTTATTTATTGTCTACTTTAGAAAAATATCAAGAGCGCACCAATGTTTTTCGTAAGAGTAAAATTTATTTGATAGCGGCGTTTCCAAAATAGAGCGCTTGCAATAATAAAGTTTGGTTTATCTACAAGTTAACGGGAGGGTTTTCTTCTTAATTTAAGCGTTGGTAGTAATAATTTGTGTTAATTTGGTCTTCCTGTATTTTCTAAATGAGTCTATCGCGTAATTATGTTCTTTGTGTTCACAGTTGTTTCTCTGATATTGTTTAAATGTTTACACAGAAGAAGTTATTATTCTTCACATAGCTATGCCTATTTACTATTGTGTCGTAAAATGTGGATATTAGAAGTGAATGCTACAGGCTGTGTTTAGTTATTGTTGTAATTTGAATGTAAATAATCCACTCCGTTTTTGTAAATATCTAGGTGTTAACTATTATTTTGCTTTTGATACAGAACGGCACGCGTGATTTGAGGTACCTTTATCCAATGCATTTTAATTTGACAACTCTTTGTTAAGTAAATAAATATTCTCTGTTTCTGAAAGATCCCTTAAAATGTGGCCCCAAGAGCAATAACTCTTTTACTTACATCAATTTCATCATTCTCCTGCCTTATCCCAATTTATTTTGGGTCAGCTCAACATGTCTTTTTCTTCCTTACTTCTTTCTCTATTAGTCATCATCTCGGTAGTCACTTCCTTTCTAGCCATATCATCTTCACACAGTCCATCCATCGTTTGAAAAAACGTACACGGAAATAAACTCTTGACTTCCAAACTAAGTAGGACTTAAATACTTAAATAAAAACTAATACTTAGATGGTCAAACTATGGTCTACAATATTTCTGAGTACCACCTGAAATCTAAGCTCACAGCAAATTACTCTAAAAGAAACAATTGCCCAGAGAGGTTTCAAATTAGCGACAGGCAAATTAATCAATGCTCTTTCCTTTTCTGTATGAAAAGACTCATGGCATTTATCACACGTCCTGTATTTACTTAATAATACATCCAAATTTCCAGCCAGTTATGCTTAAATCCCAAGTAATAGGGGGTGAGCCTATTGCCATCAACCGGACACTAATTCAGACTCCAGGCTGCTACTAAGAAATACCAAATGGTAAAAACCCAATAACACTGCTCAACCCGGGAATGGAACCCAGGACGTCATGTTCAGTAGTAGCGCTTGCAACTAGTAGACCAACGGGTAGTAATATAGGAATATTACCAAATGATCACACTAATATTATAAAGGCGAAAGTTTGTGAGTGTGTGTGTGTGTATGTTTGTTACTTCTTCACGCTCAAACGGCTGGACCGATTTGGATGAAATTCGGTATGTAGACAGCTTATACCCTGGATTAACACATAGGCTACTTTTTATTCCGAAAATATGTAGTGCTCCCGTGGGATGAGCAAGAAATTCAAATATATTTGTTACTCTTAAACTCAAACGGCTCGACCGATTTTGATATAATTTGGTGTGGAAATAGCAGACATCCTGTGTACACATAGCACACATAGGCTACTTTTCATCCAGAAAAAATGTACTGTCCCCGTGGAATGAGCAATTTTTTGTGAATACTTTTCTCACCAATTACATAATACACGTTTTAGTGTATCTCATAAACCGCGGGTAACACCGCGGGGCGCAGCTAGTAAAATATAAATACAATCAATATTTGCCAACATAATGTACTTAGCAGTGGTTACAATAAATTAACAATAGAAATTATTTCAAAAGGGCTATATTTAGCAACAATATGGCAATACACTGATAACAAGCTAGCACCTTTCTGTTAATTACAAATATTTTACATGTGCACTGATAACTACTATATTTAATTTTATATACCTACAGTACACAATTCATTCGATTGTAAAGTAGTAAATGTGTAAAAAAGGAATTGGCAAATTGATTTTCAATTACTTCTACATCTTGATACATTTTTTATGTATACGCTCAGTACGTTAGTACCTACTTATAATAATTATTAAGGACGCTGTTACAAATGGATAGTCAAATCATTACTTTTTACACAAAAGTATGTTTATTAAATAAAATGCTTCGCATTCTTAAAATGTTTTTGGGCCAAATTGTTGATAGATGTGCATAGTACAATTCTGAACCATAAATGTAAGTATAAATAGGTACATTTTCTCAATAAATGTACCAAAGGAAACATTTTCAGTCCGGTACATTTATTGAGAAACTGTTCCTATCTAAAATTATATTTGTAGTTCAGAATCGTACCATGCACATCTATCAACAATTTGGCCAAAAAACATTTTAAGAATGTAAAGCATTTTATTTAATAAACATGCTTTTGTGTAAAAAAGTAATGATTTGACTACCCATTTGTAACAGCATCCCTAAGGTGTCAAACATAGTCAGTCTTATTACAAAAGATAGATGCATGTTCAAAGCGTGTTTTATGTTTTTTATGTAGGTATGGAGTTTGACGTAAGACACGCGTTGAACATGTGGTTAAATCTTTTGGAACGAAGTTCCTTATCGCGCGTTGTGAAAGGGGGCTAGACGGAAAAAATTCTCACGAAAAGTTGTAACGCCACTTTTTGCTATAGTAAGCTATTGTAAGCTGTGCGACGTGCGCATGTTTCTCTGTCTGTCTCTCTCTCTCTCTCTCTCTCTTATAGAAAGATTAAGTTTATATTACATTATATTTGTTAATAATAAAAAAAATATTATTATAACTTTATTACAATTCCTTCACTAATTAATCGAAAGGAACTTCGTTCCATCCGGGTGTCCCTTGACACCTCTCAACTTTTTGTAAAAAGACCGAGTATGTTTGGCGTTGTACATGTTTTTATTAACTTAAAGAATGCTGCTTTATTAAGGAACTTAAATTATTCTACTTTATTCTATTTTTTTTTACTCACGATTACACTGCTGAACAGGCCGTATAGAGCCCAATCATATATTGGGTAATTAGATGTTGATATACAACGTGTCGTTTTGCATCCTCGTCAAATTTCAGGGTGTGATACAGAACATCAAACCGAACAACTTTCTCCATAGGAGCAACATCGTAATCGCGAAAAAATTTTCAATTGTCCCATAGAAAACTTCAATACCTACTCGACGCAAATCTATGGGACGGCTGATTATTTTTTCGCGATTACGATGTTGGTTCCAAGGAAAAAGTTGTTTGGTTTGATTGTTTATACCACATCCTTAAATTTAACGAGGATGCAAAAGGACACGTTGTATAATAAAAAAAAAATACTCTGTGAAAATGGTTCAATAACAAGTTTCATAACATCAAGCATTGATTCCCCGAAAGGTTGGGCAGAGGTGTACTTATAGTACGCCCACGTCACATTTCGCCACCCCTGGCCGGAGGCTTTAAGTTCGCTTAAAGCTCCCACAGGAAACGCTCGGTTAAGCAGTCTCGACACCCCAGTGGTCAACTGCGAGATGCCACTCACAAAAACGAACGAAACATTTCGCCAGTTAGTTTGAGGGCTAGCGTTAGCACATCTCCGCCGCGAAACAGCGAAACCGCATTATGTTTCGCTGATGTTCTGCTACTCGAGTAGTAACATCATGCGAGGCAGTTGAAATAAACTACTGCCGTTTCACTGCTATAATAATAATAAATAAATAATAATAAACCATTTATTTCAGGCGATACTGGCCCATAGATAAATACTTTAACCTAAACACATATTTGAATATAAACAAAACTTGTGTTAATAAAATAGGCTTAAGACTATGTTAGTAGCACTCCTCTTTGTACTAGCTTGACTTTAAGTGCTGCCCTGTGGAACTTGTCCGCGGATGCGACGGAACACCACGTCTAAAGTCTTCTTCTATGACGAGGGGCAGGTAACAGTTCGGTACACGCGCCACGAACGCCTTGAAATTGACGTTGCGGCGCGACTCCAGTAACTGCACCCTCGGCGCGTACCTCGTCTTCTGGCGCACGTACTCCACGATGTCCTCCGCCTTAGTGGCTATGGTTTCGCGGCGGAGGTGTGCTAGGGGCCTAAATCTTATCCTAAATTAAGAAAATATAAAGAAAGAAAGAAAATAATTTATTTAGCACAGACTAACTAAAAGGCACACAAAATAATAACAGCAGATTGAAATAAAATAATAAAAATAAAAAAACAACATTTGCGATAACAACAACAAAATGACAATGCAAAATTACATGGGACTTAAAGATATCGGGCGAAATATAGGTATGTAACAGGGGGCGAGCCTATTGCCATCAACCGGGCACAAATCCAGACTCCGGGCTGCTACTGAGAAATTCCACACTTTGCCCGACCCGGGAATCGATCACAGGACCACATGGTCAGCAGTAGCGCTTGCGACCATTCGACGCATTCCAAATTAACAAGCTTCAATCAATCACCAAATTCATCATCATCATCATTCATCATCATTTTCATTCGTTCATTTCATTTTTTTTTTGTTTTTTCATTCAAAAACTCATGCTGAGAATAAAGAGATGTGTGAGATATCAACACTTCCCACCCTCTGGCCTCTATAACCATTCTTATTATCGCTGGGAATCAAGTCCTTGCTACACTCAAGATACCACTACTGTACCCATCCAACATCTTTCTCCCTCTAACTCATCAGTTCATCACATCTTGCAGATGCCTCTCGCTCGCTCTAGCGGACTTGTGACGCGCCTCGCGCACAATGGCGGAGGAGCATGCGTGCCTGGTGCGCGCGCGCTCCGATTCTGAGGGCTCCTCCAAACATAGCTTTGGAACTATGACGTACACTGAAGATAGACTTAGCGGTAAGTTTTGAACATAGCTTATCTATTTAAGAGGCCTATCACCATATTGGTTCTGATAGATTAGGTATATTGAAGCACGGCGACACGCATCACATTATGTAGCTGTATTTTGGGTCTAAGGGCCTCTACTTCACGATGCATGTCCGAATTGCCACTACTCACTGAATAAATTCAAAAATGGTACAGAATTTGTATGAAATTATCTGCCAAGTAAGTTTAATTTTTTTTTCTGTTTAATGTATGAAATTTTAGTTTCTTCTGATATTGACAGAGTGAGATGGGTCGTTTCATTACCCATCTCACTCTGTCAATATCGCAAAATGTGCGTGACATAACTCAGTACTTGTTTGTTAAAAAAAAACATACTAGTCGCGCGGTAAACTCTGATTGCGTGATGTCAGTATGATGGGTAGTTCGCATGTGGCAATGTAGATGCCGCCACACTGCCAAACTGCGAGACAGTTTGTCGGCAGGGTTAGCGAAAAAAGCAGCAGCAGGCCAGGCAGGCAGGTTGCAGGGCAGGTTTGTCGATGAGAAATCGAAAAGCACGGTAAACCGTTGGTCCCGGCTGTCATTCGTGGATCTTTGAAAGTTGTTACGGGCCGTCAGAAGCCCGAAAGTCTGTCAATCAGTCTTACCAAGGGGTATCATATTACCCAGTAACTGGGTTGTGGAGGTCAGATAGGCAGTCGCTCCATGACAAATACTGGTATTCATTTTGTATATATGTATGTATTTATTGTATATTTATATGGTAGGTACACCACTGACTACCTACCTCCTTCTCCCCTCAATCCATCCAAATTAGCGATAAGACCGCCCATTGTGTCACCCTATGTAAAATTTCAACATTTATATCTGTAATTTTTATGGTGTGCATAATAAAGAGTATTCTATCTATCTATCTGCATCCGGTTAAACTGGAAGCTGACTCCAACATAGTTTGGAAAAGGCTAGGCAGATGATGGGGAGGGCGGCAACAGCTCGAGAGAGGGGGGAGGCGAGCAAACAGCATTTAAATTCTATGCACTGCCACTGCCATGCACCGTAAAGCTTTTAAGGGTAAAGACTGGAAGAAAAAACTATCCAATCAGGCTGATAATCAACTCTTCTTGAAGGCCTTTGTTCTAAAATACAGCCCTCCAAATTAGTCCAAATGCCTTTTAAAGAAAAGAAAGAATGAAAACTTGTTTATTCTGCACAAATAAAACGCGCATTAGAAAAAATAAAATAAAAAATTATAAAATACACTCAAAAGCAATGTTCTCTTCTCTCTCTTTTGGTTTTAGGCTCACTTTTTAACGCTTTTTTTGTCCCGAAACGTGCCAAAAGTAGCATTCTAATCCTAACTAATATTATAAATGCGAAAGTGAGTTCGTTTGTTTTTACGCTTTCACGTTATAACGGCTAAACGGATTTGAATGAAATTTTGCACATGGATAGACCATGACCTGGAGAGAAGGACTTTTCATTCTGGATCGCAGACGACGTCGCGGGCAACAGTTAGTACTAATATAAGATGGATACCTCACCTTTTAGTTTCAGTGGGGACGTTTAATTTAATTTAAACGTCAGTTTAACTTTAACCCTGCTCCTTTTCCCGGCAAAATTATTGTTATTTATTTACTAGCCGTTGCCCGCGGCTACGCCCGCGTGGATGTCGGTAATTATCCCACGTGAACCTACTGCCGGGATAAAAAGTATTCTATGTGTTAATCCAGGTTATAAACTATCTGTGTGCCAAATTTCATCCAAATCCGTTCAGCCGTTTTTGCGTGATTGAGTAACAAACATCCAAGCATCTTCAAAAACTTTCACATTTATAATATTAGTAGGATAGGATTCACCGACACAAACTATTTTGGAGGTACTGAAGTAGGTAGGCAGAATGATACTACAGTCAAGATGTGGAACGAATGAATTTATTTTGAAATGTGCCTGCTTAAATACTATTTACAACTATTTACAAACTAGGATAACTACTGCCTATGTACAAGTTTTGACCAATCAGATCACAGCACCCTGTTGTCCGTTTGTCAAAACGTGCTGGTCAGTGGTGGCTACACTATCATTACAGGATATCCCAAGTCGATAGGGTGGTTCTAGTTCTTATCTATGTACTATCGGCCAAACTTCCGCATGCTCACCTTTAAGACGAGTAGTGCTGCCAGCTAGCCACCATTGAGATAAAAATAATAAGTATGGAGTTAAATAACATTTGAAATTTCCTATGCTCACATTTTTAGTCAGATGAAGTATAATTTTTTGTATCAAAAAAAATTCTACATCATCTGTCTAAAAATCTACTCGCCTTAAGGCAATAATCGCATAGCACGGCTCACGAGTCGATCGCTTGATGCATGCGTTTTGACCAATAGTATGCACGTTTGTTTTTAATTTGATTTGTTGCTAGTGTTTGTTGTTATTTTTTGTTACACGCTCTATACTCGTGTACTCACACAAATGCATATTTTCTCTAACTAGGCGAAACCAGGAAGAGGTGTAGTCTGTCACTAGCTGCGCTTCTGCAGAAATATTTTTTAAACTGAGCATTCTTAAGTTTTGCCGATAGTACCTAAAGATAAAATACAAATGATAGCACAATAGCTTTAGGGTTATTCTTGCGAATTCATTAAAGAAATAGGAAAAAGTCAATCTTTTTGGCGACTTCATCGAGTGTACGTACGGCGCGAGTAACTGGCGCCTTATCACCAAATTATACATGTCCCGTAATTTAAGCAAACCCCCTTAAGAGGTCATAGTACTCATCATTATGAACAACTTTTACTATGTGACCAAACCTGAAATCGCGAAAAATAAATCTGCTGTTTCACACATTTTGTTCGAGCAGGTATTGAACTTTTGTATGAAACAACTTTTTTTTTTTTTTGCGATTTCAGGATTGGTCCCATATTAAAAGTTGTTCATAATGATGAGTACTATGACCACTTAAGAGGGTTTACGGGACATGTTGTATAATCCATGTTCCCTTTATATCACACTACACTTACTATCTTCTTCTTCTTCTTTCTATCTATACTTTCCAGGCACGGAGAGCGGCGGTGGAGAGCCAGGCAACACAAGCCACATGGCAGCTAGCCCGCCGGACCACACCGCAGACGTTAACGAGAGCGGCGAGCTCCTTGACTATAACGACTCTAGCGTGCTGGAGCAGTTCCACGAGGATGCGCTGCGGCAGGTAGGCTCTTAGTCTATAATATAACTATGACCTGTTCCCTAAGTATCTAAAAAAAAAATTAAATAAATGGATCAGAAGAGGTCCCCTGGAAGAGATCGCAGAAAGCGATAAGAGGGGAAATTACCCGTATTTTTAACAACATTCGCAATCTCATCTCAGTGTCAATCTGTCAAAAATTGTGTAGCGTTTACCTAGATTTTTAACCGACTTCAAAAAAGGAGGTTCTGTATTCGACCCGTATGTATGTATGTATGTTTTTCTCAAAAACTAATTAACCAATTTTGATGATTCTTTAACTATCGTGGTCTACATACTTTTAGAAAGGTGTTTAGTATATAATACATTATGTAATTATTCTTATGTACGAAGTTATATGCATAAATGTAGTGTATCTCCGGCATTTCTAAGCCGATCCTGATGATTCTTCTTTTCGTTCGTCTTATCGTTATCGTTTCGTTCGTCGTTCTTTCGTTCGTTGTATATTCAACTAAAAATGGAAAAATAAATTTACTTTAAAAAAAGTAAAAACCGACTTCAAAACCAAAAACGAATAAACACTTAACAGCTTCTGATGTCGGTGTCTTCAATTCTTCAATGCACTTTAGCTTGACACCGACTTCAGAAGCTGTTAAGTGTTTTATGAAAGTTATTTTATTCGTTTTTGGTTTTGACTTCGGTTTTTACTTTTTTAAAAGTAAATTTTTGACATTTGATTGTCACTGGCCTGAGATTGAGACTTAAATTTGAACGTTTTTAGGTATGAGAATTGGCCTTAAGGCCGCCCATTGCATGTTTTGTAGTGTTTGATATTTTTTTTTTGTTTTGTATTTTTGTGGTATACAAAAAAACAGGTATATATAGGTCAAGAATAATAATAAATAAAACGTACCTGTGGATGCCAATTTGTAGTGCCATTTACAGATTGAGTGATTTGAATCCCGAAATTTTAGTTTTAAGTTTTAAAATTAATCAATCTGCCTAGCCTTTTCCCAACTATGTTGGGGTCGACTTCCAGTCTAACCGGATGCAGCTGAATACCAGTATTTTACATGGAGCGACTGCCTATCTGACCACCACAACCCAGTTACTGGGTAATACGATACCCCTTGGTAAGACTGGTTGTCAGACTTTCGGGCTTCTGACGACCCGTAACGACTGTCAAAGATCCACGAATGACAGCCGGGACCAACGGCTTAACGTGCTTTCCGAGGCACGGATGAGACTCGGTATGTAAAGATGGTCACCCATCCACGGACCAACCCCGGCAAGCGTAGCTTTACCCCTTGGTAAGACTGGTTGTCAGTCTTTCGGGCTTCTGACGACCCGTAACGACTGTCAAAGATCCACGAATGACAGCCGGGACCAACGGCTTAACGTGCTTTCCGAGGCACGGATGAGACTCGGTATGTAAAGATGGTCACCCATCCACGGACCAACCCCGGCAAGCGTAGCTTAACCTGATGGATCGACCCGTGCGGCTGTTATTACTTAGCCACGAGCTCCTCTTAAGTTTTAAAATTAACTTCTCTAAAAAATAACCTCAATTGTCAAAGGAAATTATCGAAGAGGGGCTCGTGGCTAAGTAATAAAAGCCGCACGGGTCAACTTGCCGTGGCTAGTAAACCCGCGATAGTTTATGGTATGTTCAAAGTATTAACAAATGTGTGTAAACTGTTTTTTTTTAATACTAAACAATAAAAAAAAATTGATCAGGTTAAGCTACTCTTGCCGCAGTCGGTCCGGAGATGGGTGACCATCTTTACATACCGAGACTCCTCCGTGCCTCGCAAAACACGTTAAGCCGTTGGTCCCGGCTGTCATTCTTGGATCTTTGACAGTCGTTACGGGTCGTCAGCAGCCCGAAAGTCTGACAACCAGTCTTGGTTGGCTCAGGTTGTGGAGGTCAGACAGGCAGTCGCTCCATGTAAAATATTGGTATTCAGCTGCATCCGGATAGACTGGAAGCCGACCCCAACATAGTTGGGAAAAGGCTAGGCAGATTGAGTTGTTTAGATCATTTTGAACAGTCTGTTCTCCCGATATTATTGATGCTGACTGTAGGTACGTCTTGTTTTTATGTCAATAAATATTTTTTATTATTTTTTATCTTATTTTTATTATACAAACGTTAATCGGTGTGATATTATGTTGAATTGTGTAATTCTTCTCTCGAGGAACTCGTGGCTAAGTAATAACAGCCGCACGGGTCGATCCATGAGGTTAAGCTGCGGTTGCCGGGGTTGGTCCGTGGATGGGTGACCATCTTTACATATCGAGACTCCTCCGTGCCTCAGAAAGCACGTTAAGCCGTTGATCCCGGCTGTCATTCTTGGATCTTTGACAGTCGTTACGGGTCATCAGAAGCCCGAAAGTCTAACAACCAGTATTACCCGGTAAGTGGGTTGTGGAGGTCAGATAGACAGTCGCTCCATGTAAAATACTGGTATTCAGCTGCATCCGGTTAGACTGAAAGCCGACCCCAACATACTTTGGAAAAGGCTAGGCAGAATGAAATGATGTGTAATTCTTTTCGCAGGCTGGTTGCGGTTTGTCCCAAGCGCGGGTGACGCTGGCCGTGTTTCTGGCGATCTCGGGCGCTTCGCTGGAACTGTCTGCGATACCGTTCATTCTGCCTTCTGCGGAGATAGAACTGTGCATACTGCCACATGAGAAAAACTGGCTTGGTAAGTACATACATAGTCTATACAAATAAATAAAATTTAAGTGTCTGTTTATAATGTCAAAATAACTGATTTGTACTAAATGCATTATGAAAGTATTAGTGACTGGTGAAACTAGTCGATATTTTTTCCATACAAATTTCGGGAGGGTATTACTCCACTGTTTGAGAATGTGCATCCAAAGTTAGACATGATATCGTTTTGTCTCATTATTAATGTTGTCTGTGCGGAAACAGAATAGTAAAATAAAAAGACATTAAAAAGTTATGAGCCAATTAAAGATTCGCTTTTCTTGCTTATTTAACGCAAGTTTGGGCGTAAATGAATAACAAAAGATGTGTAAAATCTCTTTATCAAAGTCGGTACCGACAAAGCTCAATTATCGAAGAGTTAAATAAACTTTATTTGTAATTGATTTAGCAGTGGTTTTTTCATAAAACTCGATCTTCCAAAAGACTTTTCGTAAATTTTTACGCGCTCTTTCCACTATTACTAGTTTTACTTTACTACTATTAACTATTTATTATTTTACTAGCGTCTGACTGCTCATCAATGATACTATCTCTGTCGGAAACGATGCCAGGTGAGACAGCGTGCTTTTTGGCCAACCCCACTCGGTGAGTTCGAGCCCGCGACTAGTTCAACCAAACACATGTTACTATGGGACCAAATCTGAGGGGCAATTCCCGTATTTTTATAACAACGTTCGCAATCTCATCTCAGTCTCAATCTGTCAAAATTGTATAGAGTTTGCCTACATTTTTGACATTTGATTGTCGCTGGCTGACATTGCGACTTGAATTTGAACGTTTTTAATTACGAGAATTGGCCCTCTGAAATCGCGAAAAAAAATCAGCTGCTTCCTACATTTTGACGAGCTATGCTATATGCTATATGAAATGTAGGGAACAGGTGATTTTTTTTTCACCAATTTCAGATTTGGTCCCATAGTAAAAGTTTTTTGTTATCGTGAGTACAATCATGTGTTTAAGTATCGGTCACTAATCACCAGTCGCCCTATATAGACGGTACATAAATATACGAGTACCAGTCGACAGCGATGCGGAGGAATTTTTCGACGCCATATTTTAGTTTTTTGATAGTTTTAGTTAGGTTAGGATATTATATTTTTAACTTAATTGTACATGAAACAATTTTAAAATCTATTGTCTGTCTGTTCCGGCTAATCTCCGAAACGGCTGGACCGATTCTGACGGGACTTTCACTAGCATGTAGCTGAAGTTATAAGGAGTAACTTAGGTTACTTTTATTTTAGAAAAAAACCTTTTTACAAAAAAAAAAGAACAACCGACTTCCAAAAAAAAAACTACAAAGTGAAAAACAACTTTAATTTCGGAAGTCGGTGTCTTTGGATCTGTATTTTAGTTTTTTGCCACCATTTCCGAAATTAAAGTATTTTTTTTTTTGGAATTGCATCGTATTTTTGATACTATTTACTTTTGGTCGCAGTAAGAACGTGTTCCGTAGATGCGAAATCGCTACTGGTATCCAAATGTGTGCGGAGTCTAAAACAGTTTTCAGTCATTCGCTTCAAAGTATCATGTTTGCTATGTTCTATGGCATTAATGACCTATTTCACGATGTCCGGACAGCCACTACTCACCGAATAAATTCAAAAATGGAACAGAATTTGTATGAAATTATCTGCCAAGAGGAACTTAATCGTAGGTGGTGAAACAGGCCTTAAGTGAAGTTAGGTATAAGTCGGTTTTCAGGTATACGTTTGACGAGGCTAAAAGCTACTAAATAGCTACTAAAAGTTACTACAGAAAATTACGCGATAAAAATAAGTCAGAACTCGAAGTGACTTATGGCAAAACTGCACTAATGAATAAAAGTACCTTTTGTATGGCCAAAAAAATATTTAACAAACTACCTGAAAAAATTAAAACGTTAAATCTAGACAATTTCAAAACGGAACTATTAAAAATATTGATAAATAAATGCTATTACTCACTTCAGGAATATTTGGACGATAATTCTATAATTACTACCTAAGAAAATTATACATTCTGACGACTTAGAATTTTATGTGACATTGGTATTACTATGACATGTAACATACTCGTAATCTATTTGACATTTTTACTGAATTTGATTCTATTTTCTATTTGTATTGATATTGCACGTTTATTGTATTTTGTTAATGTACCAATAACTAATGTGAAGTGTTAAAAGTAAAAATTCGACAATGTTATTTAAATGTATTTGTACGCCTCTGGGCAAAACATAGAGGATCTACCTGCCTATAACATCTCGCACACTATTGTAATTTAACCTATGTTTACAAATAAAGAATTCTGATTCTGAGGCTCTGATATGTTTTCCTTTTTTCACAGTAATGATAAGCCTGGTAGGCGGGTCCCTAGGCGCGGTAGGCTGGGGCGCCCTGTCCGAGCGACTCGGCCGAAGACGGTGTCTGGTCTCGTGTCTAGCTGTCAACGCCGTGTTTGCTGCTATAGCCGCCTTTATGCCAACTTATGGGACTTTTATGATGGCCAGGTAATGTATAGTCCGGCCGTCGAGAGAATGCGAATTTGACACCTGTCAGTTTCATACTAACGAATACGTGTTTTGCGATTTTGATTCTTATTACAACTAGAAATTGTTCAACTGACAGGTCAGGAACGTATTTTCTCGACGGCCGGGACTGTAGTAAAATATAAGGTATTTTTTTTTTTGGTGTTTTTGTAATATGTGGTCATTACAGGTTCAAATTATGGAGTCTTGCTGTTACTTTTTGCCGTTTATGGCTTCTACAACATCTCATCATCACTTTACAATTTTATAAAGGATGGATTTACTCTGGGAGAGATACCAATTGTGCTATTCAAGTCTTATAAGAAGAAAATTCTCTGCCAGCGTCTGTGTTCCCTTCCACATAAAGTATGAAACTGACACCATGTGAAAAAAAATAAACTAGTAGCAATACTGGTCCACAGAAGTATAGCAAAATTAAATGTTAAATTAAAAACCGTAAATTTAAAAAGTTCTTTTTTCAAATAAAATAAATATCAAAATAAATTCAGAAGTAATCACTCTGTTTAGACAACCGAGCTGGCCACCAGCGGTGCAGCACAGTGCCCAATCCATTGTTCGCCAAACAGGGTTTTTTTCGTTTGCACACATGTTCAAGGATTCAAGTTCATTGACTCATTGACGTAGTGATCCAATTCTACAGTGTTCAAATTTACTAAAAATTAAAACTACTTTTTGGCCTAATTACTGGACCGATTTCGTTAATTATTTGTATATCGTCAGCAAAGGCGATATCAAGTATGTGGTTGGATTTATTGCATAGATGTGAAATCCATACTGTATAACCCGTCTGCCTTCTAAGAAAGAGTGAACAGGTATCTTCTGGGCACGCTCGTTCCATCATAGACCTCATCCATCGCTTTCCATCAGGCGTGGTCGAGGTCAAGAGCTGGCCCAGTCAGCAATACAAAAAATATTCATGTTGCAAAATCCATCTAGTCTTTAAACAGTACAAAATCTAAAACGAAAAATTTAAAGAAAAAAAAAAAAAAATCTTATTGAATGCATGCAAACAGCTACGGGAACGTCAAACCTCAACTCTCTTCGTAATTTTACGTTCGGTTAGAGGCCGAAACTGATAGAGTTAATTCGAAATAAGAATTCAACAAAAAAATAAACACTTACATCTACTCCCCGCAGATTCTGCTCCTCAATCGGCTCAGGTGGCATAGTCCCCACCTGCTACACGTACGCGGGCGAGATGTGGTGGAGAGGCCGCCGCGGGCACGGCCTGGCCATCCTGCCGGCCGCCGCGGCCGCCGGATCTCTGCTGGCCGGCGGCCTCTCTGCCACAATGCTGCCGCAGACCGGCGCCACCACGCTCATCGAGAACAAGGAGCACTTCAGTGCCTGGCACAGGTAAGTAGTCACGGCCTGGCATCCTGCCGGCGCCGACTTGGTCAACTTACGGCTGCTGTGCAATCTTGAATAGCATTGTTACCGCAGTTTCTCCGATAACCATGAGAATAACAGTCATGGCGAAATATTCGCAAATAGGTCGTCTGTAACCGCTCCATTTGGTAGTTTGATACAACATAAATACTTATCTCTTTTATTAACTGTACGGTCAGCAACAGAAGTCCGTTAACACTGCTACTTTTTGACATCATTTAAATAATAAATAATAATAAATAAATAATAAATATGTTTTTTACATATCACACAATGCCATCTAGCCCCAATCTAAGCAACCTAATGCTTGTGTTATGGTAACGAGATGGCTGATAAACTACTTATATACATTTTTTTTTTTTTTTTTTGTAAATACATACATATTATAGATAGAAAAACACCCAGACTCTGAACAAATACTTGTAGGTCGTACAAATATTTGTTCCGTGCGGGAATCGAACCCGCGACATGCTGCGCAGCAGTCAATCGCTCAACCACAAAATGATAAGATAACCTGCTGTTTAGCATTTTATTTATTAGAAAAAGAGTTAATTTTCTTTAAATTTACATCTGTTCCGATTATAATGAAGTATTTTTCTCAATAATTAAGATTTAGAAAAGTCAATTGTTAATCGACTTTTGTTGCTGACTGTACCACATTTCCTCAGATACCTCCTTCTCTGCACCATACCGATCTTAGCATCGTTGGTGAGTCTGATCTGGACTCAGGAGTCACCTCGATACCTGCTGGATGTGGGCAGAGAAGTTGATGCTATGGTGGTGTATCAGGTAGCTAACTTTATGATGATATTATTACGAGTGAACATTATGTCTACTTATTATAAGGGATGTCAATCTGCCTAGCTTTTTCCCAACTATCTTGGGGTCGGCTTCCAGTCTAATCGGATGCAGCTGAATACTAGTATTTTATATGGAGCGACTGCCTATCTGACCTCCACAACCCAATTACTGGGTAATACGACTTGTTGTCAGACTTTCGGGCTTCTGACGACTGTCAAAAATCCACGAATGACAGCCGGGACAAACGGCTTTCCGAGGCACGGAGGGGTCTCGGTATGTAAAGATGGTCACCCATCCACGGACCAACCCCGGCAAGTGTAGCTTAACCTGATGGATCGACCTGTACGGCTGTTATTACGAGGGGGGATCAAAAAGTAGTGAGAATGAGATTGATTATAATGACTATTGATAACTTAATAATTTATTTTTCTACATAGTCCCCGAGTCTCTCTACACACCGAGTCCAGCGCTTTTCCAAGACTTCAATCCCTTTCAAAAAAAAAGTTTTGTCTTGGTCCTGCAATAAGTTCTCCACGGCATCAATCACCTCATTATCGTCTTCGTACCTGATTCCCCTTAAGTATTCTTTCAATTTGGGGAACAGATAAAAATCGCTAGGCGCCAGATTAGGTGAATAAGGGGGTGGTCAACCATCTCGAAGCCAGCTTGCTGAATGGCAGCCATCGCAACTGCCGACCTGTGCGCGGGTGCGTTGTCGTGATGAAACAGCACGCCTCTTCGAAGTTTCCCTCTCCTTTTCTCTTTGATGGCATTCCTCAACTTAGGAATTAAAGCTGCATAATATTGGCCTGTAATAGTGGTTCCACGCTCCAGGTAATCAATCAACAATATCCCTTCTGAGTCCCAAAATATTGAGGCCATAACCTTGCCAGCCGATGCCACGGCACGAAACTTCTTCGGGGTCGGTGATGATGGCCGTTTCCATTGCGAAGATTGCTGTTTTGTCTCGGGATCAAAATGCTCGAAATTGAGAAGCCCACCTTGCGACAGTGGAATAAGGCGGAGCAGACTCTCCTAATGTTGCCTCCAAATCGCAATGAATCTCTTGCGTCGTTAACTTTTTTAAACAGAGGTATTTAATAACGGCCCGCACTTCGTTTTTCTTCATTTTCGAGAACACGTTCCGACACGAAGCAAGCAAATGACTACATTCAGAAGAAAACAAAAGATAATCGAAGATTTTTTTTCTTTATTAATATTACAAATATGTATCTGAGCTAAGCCTGCCAGTATTTATTTTTTTTCTTACCAAGGAGTATGTCGTTCTCACTACTTTTTGGTCCCCCCCTCGTATTTAGCTGCGAGCTCCTACTACGAGGTGCATTCAATAAGTACCTAGCCTCATCGCCAGAGGGCGCTGTAGTTTCAAAAGAGTTTTACGACAGTGTAGCACATTCTTTTTTCAAATTTTCATTCCAATCCCTTCATTTGTTTTAATTTGACAACTTATGGAAGCGAACGTTTCGATCGGTTTTACAAAAATGGAAAAAGAGCAATATCGTTCGGTGATTCGATTCCTATTTTTGGAAGGGAAAACGCGCATCGAAATCAAAGAGCGCTTGGATGCTGTGTACGGTGACTCTTCTCCATCGATGGCCACCGTCAAGAATTAGTTCAACGAGGCACGTGGCCGTACGTCGGTCTTTGATGAACCACGTCCAGGTGCACCGAAAACAGCTGCTACGGAGGAAAACATTAAAAAAATCCATGATCTCGTATTGGCAGATCGCCGATTGAAGGTTCGGGAGCTAGCTGAGACTGTAGGCATTTCAGAAGGAACAGTGCATCATATTCTTCACGAGGAACTCGGCATGAGAAAGCTGTCGGCGCGATGGGTGCCGCGTTTACTCACACCAGAAAACAAGCGCAACCGTGAGACCACATCGGAGACGTGTTTGGCGCTGTTTAAGCGGAATCCAGCGGAGTTTTTGCGTCGTTTTGTGACCGTCGATGAAACCTGGATCCACTGGTACACACCAGAGACCAAGGAGCAATCAAAACAATGGATCCAGACCGGGGAACGTGCTCCAAAGAAGGCGAAAACTGTAAAATCGGCCGGAAAAGTTATGGCCACCGTTTTCTGGGATTCACAAGGTGTGATCTACATCGATTACCTCGAGAAGGGTAAAACAATTACAGGGCTTTACTATGCCGATTTATTGGGCCGATTCGACGCCGAATTAAAGAAAAAACGACCCCATCTGGCGAAGAAAAAAGTGCTGTTTCACCACGACAACGCACCGGTTCACACGTCTGCCGTTGCCATGGCCAAATTGGTCGAATTACGCTACGAATTGCTGCCCCATCCACCGTATTCTCCAGATTTGGCCCCTTGTGACTTCTTTCTGTTTCCTAATCTGAAAAAATCACTCGCCGGGAATAGATATGGATCGAATGAGGAGGTCATCGCCGCCACGGAGGCCTATTTTGCAGAGTTTGACAAAAACTATTTTTCGGACGGGTTAAAAAAGTTGGAGCATCGCTGGGCTAAGTGTATCGAACTAAAAGGAGACTATGTTGAAAAATAAATTGCCACTTTTCCAAAATTTTCGTTTACTTTTTGTAGGCTAAGTATTTATTGAATGACCCTCGTATGATAAGTGATAGATAACTTATTATGAAAGTTTCATACATTTTTGCCAATTTTGCATAACACATGTTGAACACAAATTGAATTCATGGGCATCCTCTTAAGGGTTCAGTGTACTCATCATTATGAACAACTTTTACTATGGAACCAAACATGAAATCGCGAAAAAAAATCAGCTGTTCCCTACATTTTGCCGAGTTATGCGAACTTAAATGTAGGGAACAGCAGATTTTTTTTTCGCGTTTTCAGGTTTGGTCCCGTAGTAAACGTTGTTCATAATGATGAGTACAATGACCCCTTAAGAGGTTGTGCGTTATTTAAGTTACACCTTGTATAGGTATCTATTTATTTATTAGGAACACCAACTACATATTCACACTTACATTGCTATATTCATTTTTTTTTGTGTGTTTTCATTGTTTTTTCATTTGATTATCTTTGATAAAAGCTGCAATAGTAGTCAATATCGTAGATCAAAAACTTAGCCTGTACCACAGAATACATGATAGTACAAGTAAGTAAGTATATCATTTATTCTCTCTTCACAGAGCTGACTTAAAGTTATGTGTACAAAAAAATGTTTCAGCTGTATTCCACCTTTGTGAGAGACTGGTGCCTGATATAGGTTTTTGGGAAAAACCTGTGTTACAGGTCACCAGGCCCCCTTACACTGCTAGAATTAGCTTTCACAGAGATACCGTGCAAGAGTCGAAGTTAAACAATATGCATAACAAAAAATAAAAGCTAAACAAGAGTCAAACAGTGTACTTGTTACTTTATCTGTGTTAAAGAAATAAAATAAGAAGTAATAATAAGAAAAACCTAATTATAATTATGCAGGTTATTGAGTCATGTTGAGAGACGATGTGTGAGTGAGTGTTTATTGTTGTGGAGTGTTAGACTAATAAGGATGTATGTAAATAATTCAGATGAGAAGTGTGTGAGTGAAGGTGACTTTTGTGGAGTGAGTGCAGCGAGAGTTGTTTTTCAAGCAAGTGAGGAACAGATAACAGTGTGGGGTTGGTCAAAATTAGTAAATTACAAGTACAGAAGATTCACTCCGCAAAATCATTTAAATAATTAGCGTCTCTTGCTACGACACAATAAAGTGTAATTCAGGTCGCACAACGTTATTTACCTATAGTTATATTCACCTATAAGCTGCCTCTCTTTCTGTCGCGTAACTCTTATACCTTCTGACTCGTTAGGGTTGTGTTCTTTTACGAGGCGGCGCGTGAGTGAGTATCGAACTAACGTGCGAGCCGGCCGGTGCGCGGCAGCCCACACTGAATTAGCTCAACAAGTCGAGTCCGCCGCGTACTTTTAGCTTCATACCTAAAATGCGGAGTGCGCCTTGTCTGTCTGTACATCATATTTAGGTATACAGGGTGTTTTTTTTTTTTTACATGATTCTTATTTTTTATTTTTGTTTTGTTTCTAGAATCTGACTTACTTTATTCTTTGTTGACTGTTTCGGGATTTCTGGGTCGATTAAAGTTCATTTTTAGGGTTCCGTACCAAAATAGTAAAAAGGAACTCTTATGGTGCGACTCAGCCTGATGAACTACTAATGCTATCATCTTGAAATTTGGAACAGTTTTAGGTGACGTTTGCCCAACTATTTTGCAAATAAGAAAGAAATAAAAATTTTTGTTTTTTTTTTTTTTTGCAATAGGGACTGAAGGGGGTCTTAAAAATTCGAGTTTACACATTCTCAAAAATTTTTTTTAGGCCGCATAGTTTTCGACTTTTGATGAAATATGTAAAAAAAATACCGCCCCCAATTGTCTCCGAAGTTTGCATTGAGAAAAATCTGAAAATATTCTATGTGATAGAAGTTTATGTAAAGATTACAGGAAAAATAGAACGTTGTCTCTAAATAGCACACTTTTTTAGAAATCGGAACGAAAGCCTCGGTGCGCGAGTCCGACTCGCTGTTGACCGGTTTTTTTATGTTAGTATTTTTCTTCCCCAGAACATACACAGCAGCAACAAGTTCCGTCTATGCGGCAATGCGCACGTAAGCGCAGCCAACGCCGAATACCGGCTAGGAGAGCTCGCGTTACCGGGCAAGAGGCGCCCGCCTGCCCTGCACCATGTCAGGCATAGCGTGAAGATGGTAAGTGCAGTGGTAAACTTATTTTAAATATAATTTTAAAGTTTTGTGTAGATACTAGCAGAGAAACGTGAAACTGAACACCGTAAGGACTAATCTTGCTTGCAGCGCTGATCCAATATAGTAACGCTTGCTAACAGATGTAGTCATTGTGTGCACGGGATTTTTTTCTCAGTGTTTCAGACATATTTAGGTTATAGGTTTTTAAAGGTGATTACAAAAATATATACAACTTATATGGATAAAAGTAATTCGAAGTGACAAATCGTAAAAACACGTACCAAGAACTAAATCCCATGCGTAATCTTTAATTCACATTTGTAAACTAAAAAGATATAAATAAAAAAAGTAATTAAAATACCCGACTACGGTAAAAAACTCAAGTTAAAAATACTGAAAAGCTAAAAACAAGCCCATTTTAAATTAAATAAATGTTGGAAGCAGGCGGGACCCATTTAAAAATATAATAAAAATGTAATTTAAAATGGGCTTGTTTTTAGCTTTTCAGTATTTTTAAATTAAGTTTTTTACCGCAGTCGGGTTTTTTTAATTTTTTTAATTACTTTTTTTATATATATTGATTTGTGTATAACTTCATTATTTTGTCTTGTTCACAGTTCTGGCAGTCATTTTTCCAGTTGTTCTCGAGTGCGTACAGGAGTACTACTCTCTCGCTTGGAGGGACACTACTCTTCACTATGGCGATACAGGTAAATACATAATAAAATTATTATTATTTAATTATAGTTTATTATGAAGTAAGTTTTAGCAAGGAACCCGTAAATTTTGCTGAACCTAATTTCTTTGGATGATTTAATGAACTTAGCCCATTGCTTTTCAATTCATTCATGAAGGAAAAATTGGTAAAAATAAAATGCAACGTCTACCGATTATGATCTAATTAGGGTTCCGTACCTCAAAAGGAAAAACGAAAACCTTATAGGATCACTCGTGCGTCTGTCCGTCCGTCACAGCCAATTTGCTCCAAATCTAACGGATCGATTTAGTTGAAATTTAATACACATATGAATTTCTGTGACACAAACATGGACGTGTAACGTAAATAAATGAATTTTACTAAGGGGGGCAAATAAGAAGATTAAAAAAGTTTTGCAAACTGTACCGTGTGACATGTCAAATGAAAGGGCTTGTTGCGATGGTATCAAATATATTTTTTTTTATAGTTATGAAACAAATTGTTGTTACAGTTACTTAAGAAAATAGACGTAAATTGACCATTCCCCCCTATCTCCGAAACTGCTAAACTTAAAATTTTAATTAAATAAAAACTTTTTTACAAAAAAATACAACCGACTTCCAAAAACAACACTACAAAGTGAAAAATAACTTTAATTTCGGAAGTCGGTGTCTAGTTAAATGTATTTTCGTTTTTTGCCACCGACTTCCGAAATTAAAGTTATTTTTCACTTTGTAGTGTTGTTTTTGGAAGTCAGTTGTATTTTTTTGTAAAAAAGTTTTTATTTTTCACTTTTTAGTTGTGTACCTACCCCACACAAATTCTAATACCACTATCTGCAAAACAAACTAGAACATCATCCATATAAAAGTGGGGAAAAAATACGTATTATTGAAGCTAACTCAAAAACTACCTAAGCAAAGTTAATCAATTTTATATGGGACCAACTGTGATGTATACCCTCTCGAATAAAACAAAAAAAAAAATCCAAATCGGTCCAGCCATCTTCGAGTAATCGGGGAACATACATAAAAAAAAAAAATAAAAAAAAAAAGGTTCCGACGAATTGAGAACCTCCTCCTTTTTGAAGTCGGTTAAAAAAAATACAAAAAATAGTTCTAGACTATAGATTGTAAGAAAATAGATAAGAAGTCTGTGGTCTTAAAATAACATGGTAAATCTCTCAATATTGTGCATACAACTTACATTTGCAGTTGGAATGTATCGGAAAATATTTCTTTCAACTACATTATTAAAATGTTCTTGGCATAATTCATCCCAACTACGGAACCCTTCATTGTGCGTAGTCCGACACGCACTTGGCCGGTTTTTTTTTACAAATAGTAATAGTTATAAAATTAGCGAATTTATTGTTTACTAGCTGCACCCCGCGATTTCACCCGCGTAGACCGGGATAAAAAGTAGCCTATGTGTTAATTCAGGGTATAAGCTATCTACATACCAAATTTCATCCAAATCGGTCCAGCCGTTTGAGCGTGAAGAGTAACAAACATACAAACACACACAAACTTTCGCCTTTGTAATATTAGTGTGATGTGATTCAACTGTCTCACAAAGTACTCATTTTAACAATATTTTGTATCTAAAGCATCAATAAATATTAATTCTTCACAGTACTACCTCGCCTCGTACATACCAGCAACTGTCGTAAAAATGGAAAGCGACCTCTACGAGGCGTCCAAACGAAGCATCGACAACGAAACGTACACAGACGTGCAATACAATACGACTATGGAAAATGTCGAGTACTACAATGTGACGTTCAATAAGTGCACCATTCGAGATATGTTGATGTCGCACGTCGCGTTCAAGAACTGCTCCTTCACAAACGTGGCGCTGTCCAATATTAAGACGTCGTTCACTACCTTTGAGGGGTGCCTGTTTGTTAATAGCACGTGAGTAACTCTTTAAAATATAAAATAACTAGCTATTGCCCGCGACTTTGCCCGCGTGGAGATTGGAAATGATCCCACGGGAACGTACTACCGGAATAAAAAGTGTCCTATGTCCTAATTCAGGTCATGCTCTATCCATTGCCAAATTTCATCCAAATCCATTTAGCCGTTTTAGCGTGAAAGCGTAACAAACTCGCTTTCGCGTTTATAATATTAGGATGTGCAAAATATGAAACCACATACTACACAAAATGACAATGACGCTATCACAATTTAACAATGCCACTATCATAATATGACAATGAAACCGCCTCAATATGACAATGACACTATCACAGAATGACAATGACAAAACATGCAAATTAAGGCATTACTTAAATTCTAAATAAATTGACAAAACACTTCTCCATTGACGCGCCCGATTGACGAACTGCACCAGTACAGTAAATCGCAAAATGACCGACCGGACGACAGATTAAAAATGGGCGTGGCGAGCGTACTCCGCGCCTTAGTTTTTTATTTTTTGGAATTTTGTGTGTGGATCCACTCCTTGCGTTCCAGGTTCTTTGGAAAGGTGGTTAGGTGTAGTATATTTTTGCCAAAAGCCGTGAGGCTGTATCGGCATTACGAAATACGAACAAAGTTTGTGGTTGAAAATCAGTTTGCGAAACGAGAGGTGCGCGCGAGGGGCATTTGTTTAACGAGATTATTGTTCGTATTTCAAAACTGGAAGAACACAGGTAATAATATTATTTTTTATTTCAAAAAGTCTGTTACCGTCTGTTACAATTATTTTTTCAATTTAGGGAAACGTAAAGAAAGTAACAATTAAGGACGCTGTTACAAATGGGGAGTCAAATTATTACTTTTTTATACAACAGTAAAGAAAGAAAGAAAGAAAGAAAAACCTGGGCTGGCGAACCTTAATTCAAGTTACCATGTAACCTAGCTAGGATGCCAAATTCAATTGTTAATTGTTACTTTCTTTACAATGTTTCCCTAAATTGAAAAAAATAATTGTAACAGACGGTAACACACTTTTTGAAATAAATAAATTTAATTTAATTAAACTTATTTTAGTTATAGAAGTAGATGTGCATGGTCCGATTCTGAACTATAAATATAATTTTAGATAGGTACAGGTTCTCAGTAAATGTACCGAAGTGAAAATTTTTACTTCGGTACATTTATTGAGAAAATGTACCAATTTAAAATTATATTTTTAGTTCAGAATCGGACCATGCACATCTATCAACAATTTGGCCAAAAACATTTTAAGAATGCAAAGCATTTTATTTAATAAACATACTTTTATGTAAAAAAGTAATGATTTGACTACCCATTTGTAACAGCGTCCATGTATTACTTAAATTCGAAAGAAATTGACAAAACACTTCTATAACTAAAATAAGTTTAATTTAATTTATTTATTTCAAAAAGTGTGTTACCGTCTGTTACAATTATTTTTTTCAATTTAAGGAAACATCGTAAAGAAAGTAACAATTAACAATTGAATTTGGCATCCTAGCTAGGTTACATGGTAACTTGAATTAAGGTTCGCCAGCCCAGGTTCCCACAGAACGAGTACAAAATTTATGAGACTGCTTAGGACTATATGGTGCAAACGTATTGAACTTATAAAAGTGTGTGAAGTGTTAGTATGTGTGTGTGTGTGTGTGTGTGTGTGTGTGTGTGTGTGTGTGTGTGTGTGTGTGTGTGTGAGTATATTTTTTATTTATTTAAATCGAACACAAATGATTCATTCATTGTGGTTAGTTGTATTATTTCTAGAGCGTTTCAGATTTTATAAATAAGGGGGTTAAAGTTGTACTGTGCACAGATTAATACAGATGGGACATTCCACAAAATCATTTAAATAAAAAGCGACTCTTGCTATGATACAATAAAGTGCAATTCAGGTCGCACAACGCTCATTACCTACAGTTATATTCACCTAGAAGTTGCCTCTCTTTCTATCGCGGAACTCTTATACCTTCTGACTCGTTAGGGTTGTCTGTTAGTATCGAACTAACGTGCGAGCCGGCCGGTGCGCGGCAGCCCACACTGAATTGACCCAGTGAGATGAGCCCGCCGCGTACTTGTAGCTTCATACCTAAACTGCGGAGTGTCCCATCTGTATTAATCCGTGACTTAAGTTCTTATTTTAAAGAAAAAGTTTTAGGCTCAACAGTCTACCCATATCGGATGTACAATAGAACAAGGCAAATATATTTCAAATAAATTACATACTAACATTATTTTTTTCTCAAAAAACTCGTACAGATTATAAAAAATACATTAGAAATTAACATTTTTTTTTTATATGTTTCTTATAATTTACTGTTCTGTCCTCAGAATAATCGACACAGACATGGAAGTAGGCAGAGAACTAGACGAATGGTGCATATTCAACAGCACAATCATACGAGGTATTCGCGGCGGCTGCGCGAGACATGCCGACTTGACGTCGAAACTGGGAGGGATGACGTCAGAGCAGAGCTACGTGTCGCACGCGATGTTCCTCGTCACGTTCATAGCGCTGATGCCACACTCCATGAGACCCACCGGTATTTATAACAAGAACCTTAAAATAACGGATGTAAAGACTCAGGCTTGCGTGTTCTGTGCTGAGTTCATGCAACGCGTCGTATGTCTAGCCAGTAATAGGACTCGCCCATCAAGGAGCGCTGTCCTAAATTAGACGCATTATTAATTTATTAGAATATTATCTTATAGATAAATAATTAAATTGAGGAGCTCGTGGCTAAGTAATAACAGCCGCACGGGTCGATCCATCAGGTTAAGCAACGCTTGCCGGGGTTGGTCCGTGGATGGGTGACCATCTTTACATACCGAGACTCCTCCGTGCCTCGGAAAGCACGTTAAGCCGTTGGTCCCGGCTGTCATTCGTGGATCTTTGACAGTGGTTACGGGTCGTCAGAAGCCCGAAAGTCTGACAATCAGTCTTACCAAGGGGTATCGTATTACCCAGCTAATGGGTTGTGGAGGTCAGATAGGCAGTCGCTCCATGTAAAATAATGGTATTCAGCTGCATCCGGTTAGACTGGAAGCTGACCCCAACATAGTTGGGAAAAGGCTAGGCAGATTGATTGAGATAAATAATTAAATTATCTTTAAAATGGTGAAGGTTTCATAAAAATACGCTTGATAGTTTTTGCGTGATTCTCGGTTTTTTATCCACGTTAGACATAACTTTACAAATTAATGATACTATTATAAAATTATTGGTTTTAATATAAAAAAAAAATATATGTTTATGATCCTCACCGCAAGCCACATGATAATGATGTCACAGGATACAGTTTTTGCAAAACTTTTTTTTTTGATTTTTTTATTTGCGTCCTAAAAGTCATCATCTGCCTAGCCTTTTTCCCAACTACATATGTTGGGGTTGGCTTCCAATTTAACCGGATGCAGCTGAATACCAGTATTTTACATGGAGCGACTGCCTATCTGACCTCCACAACCCAGTTACTGGATAATACGATACCCCTTGGTAATACTGGTTGTCAGACTTTCGGGCTTCTGACGACCCGTAACGACTGTCAAAGATGCACCAATGACAGCCGGGACCAACGGCTTAACGTGCTTTCCGAGGCATGGAGGAGTCTCGGTATGTAAAGATGGTCACCCATCCACGGACCAACCCCGGCAAGCGTAGCTTAACCTGATGAATCGACCCGTGCGGCTGTTATTACTTAGCCACGAGGTCCTCCTTAGCCACCTTAGCCACAAGCCTCCCAAAAGTGAACCCCATAATTATTCAAAATTCATTTATTCATGTTACACGTCCGTGTTTGGATCACTGAAATTCATAATGTGTACCAAAATTCAACTTAATCGGTTCATTAGATTGTCTGTGACAGACAGACACACGATTGATCCTTTAATGGTTCCGCCTTTTCATACGGACGAACCCTAAAGACCCGCCGTATGTATGACCTCCTTTTTTTAAAATCGGTTAGAAATAAACTACCGATTTTAAATTAAAAAAAAAAAACTATGTCAACGTGACTGCAAACAAAGTGAAAAAAAAACACTTCGAAAGTCGCCGTCTTCAGTTTTGTTAAACCCGTGAAACGTGCTTTATGTACTAATTTATGAACCCAAAACCCCAGGGGGAGAGGGGGGGTTAGTTGCGAACTCCATAGGTTCACAACTATTGATGATGATATTTTTTTCATTGGATGATGTTTTTTTAAGTTTATATACAGGGTGTGAGTGTAAACACCGTTATTCATTTAAGGGGTCATTGTACTCATCATTATGAACAACTTTTACTACGGGACCAAACCTGAAATCGCAAAAAAAAATTCAGCTGTTTCCTACATTTTGACGAATTATGCGAACATAAAATGTACGGAACAGCAGATTTTTTTTTCACGATTTCAGGTTTGGTCTCATAGTAAAAGTTGTTCATAATGACGAGTACAATGACCCCTTAAAAGGATAACGGTGTTTACACTTACACCCTGTATATATAATATACCTATTACATAAAGGATTTTCCTTATGCACACATGGGGTGCAGTAGACGCGTCAGAGGTTCCATGAAAAGAAATACTTGAAGAATGCATAATCTCCTTCTTTTTCGAAGTTGTTTAAAAAAGACGTTTTATCCTTCCTCTGCAGTGGCAATGTGCGGCGCCTGCGTATTGCTGTCTCCCTTAGTCTACATAGCGCAAAGCGAGACGGCGCTATACGTGGTGGAAGCGGTGTACCGAGTGTTCATCACGCTAGTGTTCTTCTCTGTGGGACTGAACGTTGTGGATACTTATCCACATAATTTAAGGTAATTATTTTAAAATCACATCGTATTATTATTATTATTTTTTTATTTTTTTTATATTTTTCATAAAGTTCTTGACTTTGAAGACCTTTCTTTTTCATCTATACAACATACCCCAAAATTGATGGCACAGCCGCTTAAAGGGTCATTGTACCCATTATTATGAACAACTTTTACTAAAGGACCAAACATGAAGTCGCGAAAAAAAAATCAGCTGCTCCCCACATTTTGACGAGTTTGATACATCAAACTCGGTGCATGCCAGCACGATCGACATCATCCTAATCGTGGTTCTCCTCATAGCATCGTTGGCCTTTTTGTATGGTGCCTACAGAATCTACAAGAATTGCCACCAGAAATGGATGGGCACTGAGACCAGGAAGGACAGGCTACGATATTCTATTTGGACGTAGAGCAGAGGTAGAATAGGAAATGCGGACGGACGCCAGAAGCTGCAAGAAGGCCACTTAGGACATCATCTGAAGAGTTAAAAGCTCAGGGTTTACTAAGAACAGTACGCGACCGTTTATTTATCAGTGCGTGGTTATAAGGTGTTGTCCAACAGCAACGCAAGTGTTGTCTGTTGTAAGCAGTATATAAAGTGTGTATGAAATTGCACATAATTAGGTATCAAGGACGCTGTTATAAATGGGTAGTCAAATCATTACTTTATTACACAAAAGTATGTTTATTAAATAAAATGCTTTGCATTCTTAACATGTTTTTTTCGCCGAACTGTTGATAGATGTGCATGGTACGATTCTGAACTATAAATATAATTTTAGATGGGTACAGTTTCTCAATAAATGTACCGAACTGTTTTTTTTTACTTCGGTACATTTATTGAGAAACTGTACCTATCTAAAATTGTATTTATAGTTCAGAACCTTACCATGCACATCTATCAACAATTCGGCCAAAAAACATTTTAAGAATGCAAAGCATTTTATTTAATAAAATATACTTTTGTGTAAAAAAGTAATGATTTGACTACCCATTTGTAACAGCGTCCTTAAAACACTCGTGTTTTAATACACTCATTGTGCAACCGTTTCATAAACTACTATTTTGTCACAAATTTCGTAATGTAAATCCTGCTTAAACGATTATCCCACAGATGCACAGCGCACGGGCTCATCCTATCCGTCACATACATGGGTGGCGCGATAGTGCGCGGCGCGGGAGACGGCGGAGCCATCGTCAGCGCGGTACTGTGTGCTGTACTGGGCGCCGCGGCTACCGGCACTGCCTTCGCTGCTAATATACATTAGATAAAAGGTACGTACAGCTCTCTTAGGAAAAGTACGCGCTTCGGCAATCATCGTCTATCTTCGTAAATACGAACGTGCGATGAAGAGAGTTATATAAGCTGTGACAATCATTAGAGCAAGATCCCAGGGCCGCCAGACCTTCTGATTAACAAAATGTATGGGATAGAGTAGTGTTAGTATGTACTTCGAACGCACGCCGAAAACGAAACGTAAAACCGAAATATAGCTAATAAAATGTGACTATCGATCCCTAAAAAATAAGATTTATATTCCTACCTAAATTATTATACAACGTGTCGTTTTGCAGTCTCGTCAAATTTAAGGATGTTTTATAGACAATCGAACCGAACAACTTTTTCCACGGCACCAACATCGTAATCGCGAAAAAATAATCAGCCGTCCCATACATTTGCGTCGAGTAGGTATTGAAGTTTTCTATGGCACAGTTGTAAATTGTTTCGCGATTACGATGTTGGTCCCATGGAGATGACACGTAGATTGACGCACTAATTCCGTCACTCCCTTATTGGAGCAGTCACATTTAATTCGGTTTTTTTCGAAGATAAATTCGAACGTTAGAAAATTAAACATTGACAACTCTAATCTCAGAAATCGAATTCGAGATCAAAAATGTAAACAAAGGTGTTGCCAATTTTTAATCGACTTCAAAAAGGAGGAGGTTCTCAATTCGTCGGAACCTTTTTTTTTTTTTTTTTACGTATGTTCCCCGATTACTCGAACATGGCTGGACCGATTTGGATTTTTTTTTTTTGTTTTATTCGGGAGAGTATACATCACAGTTGGTCCCATATAAAATTGATTAACTTTGCTTCGGTAGTTTTCGAGTTAGCTTCAATGATACGTATTTTTTCGCCACTTTTATATGGATGATGTTCTACTTTGTTTTGCAAGTAGTGGTATTAGAATTTGTGTGGGGTAGGTACCACAACTAAAAAGTGAAAAATAAAAACTTTTTTACAAAAAAATACAACCGACTTCCAAAAACAACACTACAAAGTGAAAAATAACTTTAATTTCGGAAGTCGGTGGCAAAAAATGAAAATACTAACTAGACGCCGACTTCCGAAATTAAAGTTATTTTTCACTTTGTAGTGTTGTTTTTGGAAGTCGGTTGTATTTTTTTGTAAAAAAGTTTAAAATAATAACCTCAATTGTGCACTTTGCCGAAAAGTGCTAAAATTGTAGGCATATCTTAAACAGGTAAAATATAATATTGCACACAGTTTTCAGCTTTAAAGTGACGTAAACTACGATCGAAGAATAAAATATAAATGTTTGAAATAAAATCGTGCAATTATTTTTATAATAAGGCAGAAACTCTAAACATTTGGACTTTCATTAATTATTTTCTATTTAATCATTAAAAAAATCGTAAATAATATTGCGTTATCCAAGCAAGCAAGCAAGTTATGCAATTCATTCAAGTTGAGCGTCCCAACCTGGCATAGAGGAAAGTAATAGTACTGTCATCCGATTTCAAAATCAAATAATTAGAATTACTATATGGAAATGTTGACTACCCCTGAACTGTCACTTTGACAATGACATTTCTTTGTTTACATTTTTGATCTCGAATTCGATTTCTGGGTTTATGCAATTCCAATAAATTTTTCAAAACCTTTGTTTGTTGAACCCAAATCTGTGGCTAACAACTGGGGCCAGACAAAAAGTTTGCATACGCAAAGTAAATTGAGGAAATGTATTTCTGTCTCGTTCACTCTCAGTACTGCATCTGTGACTTGTCTATAGCCATTCTTTGTCTACTGTAAATATTAAATAGACATGTAACGTACAGAAGCGGCTCGATAGTAATTTTTCTTTCTATCTTTTCAGATATTACGAGTCCTGTGGACTTTAAAATGAGTATTCTGAGGAATCAAAATTTTCTCTATGAACGTTTTCATTGAGAAAATTTTCTGTATGAAAACGACGACACTTGTTTTGATTTTACAACTAATTAAGTTGTAATAAATGTTGTTATGATATTAATGGGGCTGCGCTGTGGTAGCCCGCGATATATATATTTTTTTTTTTGGGTTTTTTGCAATTCTCAATTATGCTTTATTGCCGCGTATCATATTTTGATCAAGATACAACCTGACACGGACCTGCAAATTACATAAAACGCAAGAAAATTTGAATTTCGCGGGCTACCACGGCGCATCCTCCTTAACTTTCAAATGTGACTTAAGTTGGGTCTTACATATTTAAATTTTACTCAAAATTAATTTAAATAAGGGTGAAAATAAGCACCATTTGAAAGTCAGCATATTACAGCAGACATCAAAAATCCTTTTTCATTTTATAACCGACTTCCAAAAAGGAGAAGTTTCAAATTAAAATGTAAAACCCACCCTGTGTAAGCGAGAAGCAGTCTTGCCATTTCGAATGACCTACCAAAGTATTGTTGACTGAATTCACTATGTTTTTATATTAACAACTAATTTGTGAGTAATTTGTGTAACTTTGTGCCGTTGCTTTCTTGTTAGCGTTATGGCAATGTTATAAGGTTCAACCGAATGGGGAAGAAAACTGTCAAATTAGTTCCGCGTAGATGGCGTTAAGTGTTTGTTACTTCCATTCAGCTGCCAATGGAGTTCCTTGATGAAAACTTTGCCGCGAGATGGCGCTAAGTGTTTTTCTTGTCCTCGATTGGTTGCTTTGTTTTCACTGTTGCCGTTTTAGCCACTTTGTGGCTAGATCTAGTGATTTTCAACGGTTCTAGCCAAAAAAATAATCCATTTTAGCCACCAAAATGAATCTACCTACTTCTGGCTACTTTTTAGATTATTACTACATACCTACTTCTATTACTGTTTTGCCACCTGAAGGTTTAACCAAAATTACAAAAACGGTCAAACAACTAAAAACAATTGAAATACCATCCACGTCATCATCCATTATCGAAGAGATTCTAGAAGACATTGTAAACTTTCAAATTTATTTTTAATTTTAAAAAAAAAAAAACAATACCTAATGTTAATGTTTTTAACTGTAAACTTTTAACCAGTTTCTAATCTTTTTTTAACAACACTATTAAATCCACTTATCCCCATCCCTAATATTAAATTTATTAGCATAAAGTAAGCCAAAAATGCTTTAGCCACTTTTAGCGGAATTTCGAAAGTAATTTATTTACAAAACTAGCAACTTTTTTCTTTGACAAACTAAATGATCCTAACGGCAACACTGTTTGTTTTCAAGATGGCTTTGACAAGTGAAAAACACAGCGCACTCTTGTGGCGAAGTTTCCGGGGAACAACCCCATTGCTCTGATTGACAACCACTTTGAATTTCGCTTTTATGTTACCATGATTCAATTTAGTTGTTTCAATCAAATTGAGAGGTATAAGTGAACCGTGTAATATTGTCCATGACAGTACCGAATCACAGTTTGCAAAGTTACATGAACAGACCCTCTGATTCAGAACTCCTCATTATCCGAATCGATTACGATTAATTATCATAGTAAAATACTCGTATTTTCATATAACAAGTACTTTTTTCTATACAAAATTTTTGAGTTTGTCTTCGGAACTAATCCGATTACGAAAATTCTTTCACTGATGGCACATAATACATAATGGTACAAGTACAGAAGATTCACTCCGCAAAATCATTTAAATAAATATCGACTCTTGCTACGACACAATAAAGTGTAATTCAGGTCGCACAGCGTTAATTATCTACAGTTATATTCACCTAGAAATTGCCTCTCTTTCTATCGCGTACCCTTCTGACTCGTTAGGGATATCGACGCGGCGCGTGAGTGAGTATCGAACTAACGTGCGAGCCGGCCGGTGCGCGGCAGCCCAAACTGAATTAGCCCGACAAGTCGAGCCCGCCGCGTACTTGTAGCTTCATTCCTAAATAAAATACGGAGTGCACCTGGCCTGCTAATTAGGAAGCTACAGTATTGCCGCATAAGATATATTTTATTTTAAAACAAAAACTTTCACGAGTACAAAGTCGCGGGCAGAAGTATTAAATACGTAAAAAACCATATCTCAGCGAATCGAACATCGATTTTTTTTTTTTATCGTGGAATTCTGAATCAGAGAGCTGTAACTCAATGTAATAACTAATATAGATTACGTATATGTCAATTTTAGTCACATTAGACGACATGTCAGAGTAATAGGACCTAAGTCTATGGGCGAATTTCACCAATGAAACTGAACGAGTTCAACACATCTTCACCGCGTTCAAGAGCTGTCAGTGTCAAAATTATTATAGAATAATGACACTGACAGCTCTTGAACGCGGTTTAGAAGTGCTGAACGCGTTCAGTTTAAAACGGTGAACTCCACACTAAGTCATCTTTTTTATCTTATGGTGACCACTGTATCTGCTAAAACACACTGTATCTGTCTGGTGTGCTGACAAAACAGGCAAGAGGTACCACAACTATAGGTTGCTCTTTCTAACTCACAGGATGTGTCGTAAGGAAATAAGGGACATATATATTGATCGTTCACCTTTTTATAACTCCCTCTCTGATAGTTGATCTGAGGGCTATACAGCATGTATCACAAACGTGTGGTTAAATTTTAGGGTGTTGCCATCAAACTGAACAACTTTCTTCATGGGACCAACATCATAATTGCGAAAAAATAATCAGCCGTCCCATACATTTGAGTCGAATAGGTATTGAAGTTTGATAATTTTTTCGTGATTTCGATGTTGGTCCCATGGAGAAAGTTGTTCAGTTCTATGGTATGTGCCACACCCTTAAATTTGACTATACCTTTCTAATATATGCTGGGAGTAATCGATTATTATATTATGAACATTGACATATTTACTTCAGCAATAACAATGTATAGCAATGAAAAGACAATTTAGTTTATATTTAAATTAAAATACGAACTCTCGGCTGAGTTAATTGTAATTCATGTGTAAATTAGTGTAAATATATTATGCTTAGTGCGCGGATTGAGAATCGATTGTTGAATCGATTGATAGTGTTGTGCCATGGTCGATTTTAGTCCAGGACTTTTGGAAAATTAGAGAGTTTATTATATGCATTTTTTATTATTATTATTAGCTTTGTTTTAAATGAGATTCATCAATTTTATAATGGTAATAGTTTCGCCCCCAATTATGTGGGACCTATTTGTAACATAACTGGCGAAATAAAAATACTGAAAAATTCCAGATGGAAACCCCAATAACACTGCCCGACCCGGGAATCGAACCCAGGACCTCATGCTCAGCAGTAGCGCTTGCGACCACTAGACCAACGCGACAGTAAAAAACATTTCGGGTAATCAAAAGCCGAGAGTCACTATTTCTATTAAAAAATTATGTTTTCCATTTAAATAGTTTCAAATAAGCTGACTACCATGTTTAAGCATTTTCTTTACAGTTTAATTTATTTAGCATTTCTTCTTTTATTGAAGTGAAAACTTGTTTAAGTCGTCACCGCGTTTATGTTTTCACTTCCGTCGGCAGTCCCTACCAATTTTTTTTTTAATGCAGTCTCCTTTTGATAGTCCTGGACTAAATATGAGTGTCATACGATTTGATATCCGCGTCACTCTCATGCCATAGCTGCTCTGCACATGTGACTGTTACTTACTCTTAAATGGATTGCACTGAAATGTACTAAATAACAAAAAACTGATGTATTACTAAAAGCAAAAACAAACAGTCTAGCCTTTGCTCGACTATGTTGGGGTCAGCTTCCAGTCTAACCGGATGTAGCTAAATACCAGTATTTTACATGGAGCGACTGCCTATCTGATCTCCACAACCACGATACGATACCCCTTGGTAAGACTGGTTGTCAGACTTTCAGGCTTCTGACGACCCGTAACGACTGTCAAAGATCCACGAATGACAGCCGGGACCAACGGCTTAACGTGCTTTCCGAGGCACGAAGGAATCTCAGTATGTAAAGATGGTCACCCATCCACGGAACAACCCCGGCAAGCGTAGTTTAACCTGATGGAGCGACCCGTGCGGCTCTAATTACTTAGCCACGAGCTCCTCCGTGTATTATTAAAAGTACTACAGAAAAATAAATGTAGAAGTTTAGGTCTTACCAAAAAAATCTGCCTAGCTTTTACCCAACTATGTTGGGGTCGGCTTCGAGTCTAACCGGATGCAGTTGAGAATTTGAGATTGATGAAGCAATGGACTAGGAATTTCTTTCAAAATCCTTTGGATCATGAAAAAAATTGTGTAATACAATGAGGGTTTTCTGAAATGACGTTCACTAGGTGGCAGCACTGAGACGTCAGGTACGGATACCTGTCAAAAATGTCAAATCGCCTATTTCTTTAACTCGTGACTGAATGATGAACGTCATCATATATTTTATTTTTATTAATTGTCGAAATGGAAGAGCTCTTGTCAAAGTGGCGCCAACAGTGGTGACAGTGCTGAATTTTCATGAACTCTCACTGGGGTGCTGTTAGCATATCAAACAAATTATTGCGGACACATTTCAGTGCAATTCACAATTTTTACAAAAGAAAACTACAGTTCATAATACCCTATATAAAACGAACACTATCCCATCATATAAAATAGATTTTTATACATTACCTTTTATAGTAACTTCTTAATCACGGCTTGTAGTAGACAAAATATTAGAGTTTTTGTAAATGACTTTGTAATCAGTCTATATTGTTCCCACTGCTGCTACACAAGCGTCCTCTCTATGAGGGTGTGGGGCTTAATCCACCACGCGGGCTCAGTGCGGGTTGGTAGATGTCACACGTCTTCAATTTTTGGTTCTATGACATGCCGGTTTCCTCACGATGTTTTCTTTCACCGTTTTGAGAGCAGTGCTGATGAAATAATTTACACAAAGTATATTTCCTGCTTGAGTTCGAACCCCCGACCTACAATTCGAGTCGCGGCCGTTACAACTGGTCACCAATGCTAATAATAATAAAAAAACAATTTCATACTTCTCGTAAAAATGCCATGTATTTTGAACGGTATAGAATTGTGTAGAATTTTTTATTGAGTGGGTTGTTAAAATTTTTAGATTTTCATCGTAAAGTTATTAACAGTTTACATAATCTGCCTAGCCTTTGCTCGACTATGTTGGGGTCAGCTTCCAGTCTAACCGGATGCAGCTGAATACCAGTATTTTACATGGAGCGACTGCCTATCTGACCTCCACAACCCAGTTACTGGGTAATATGATATCCCTTGGTAAGAGTGATTGTCAGACTTTCGGGCTTTTAACAGGTTATTAGTATTAATACAAAACTTAACTTTTCGGATTTTTATCAATACAAAAAACACATTTTCTTCTGTATTAAGTTTGCATTTTCTATACATAAAAAAAATTGTATTGTATTGTTTGTTTGTAATTACACAAAGTCGTTTATAAAAACTTTTAGAGGTCGCATGTGCAGTGAACTTGTTTGTATAGTCATTAGGAAAACATTAGATCCTACCATTTTATCATTATTTTTTTCTACAGTAGTCCTAATTATGTCCATTGCATTTTTATTTAGCATTTTCTTTGACTAATTGGATTTATTTACATTGATTTTGTAATTAATTCTAATGGCTATACAACAAGTGTTGCCATATAAAAATATTCGAAAACGAAATGGTAGAAAATTTCCCCCTAATGTAAAACTATTGGTAGCTTTAAATTTAGTATTTTTCAATTATTATTGTTATAATATAAAACGTATGTAGTGTACATACAAGGCTGAACATATCGATGATGACTATAGAAAAAGGTTGTATCTTTATTTAATTTACCCCTAAATGGAACAATGTGGCTGGGGCTACACAAAAAAGATGGTTTTTTAGCAGTTTGACGAGAACTAAATAGAAAAATATTGCCTTGATGATAGTAGTTGGCAACTTATTACATCAAAAATTTGTTTAAATACCCTTTATTATGACAAAGACTGGGTCAATGATGTGTATGTGTTTAGTTGGTTAGCCTTTATAAATAAATAAATGGTTTAACACTAGTCTATAAAAGCATATTTTTGTGTAGCCATCCAAAATTGTGGATTTTATTTTAATCAATTTATCAATAATTATTGTTTACTGAAAATTGAGGTGACAGAATAGTCGACAATTTAAAATATCTACACTCAACAATATAATGTGTTGTTGGTACCTTTGTACAGTACCTGCATAGTCAGCCTACAATGTTCCCACTGCTAGGACACAGACCTTTCAGCTCTGCGAGAGGGGGCGGGCCGTAATCCACCACGCGGGCCCAGTGCGGGTTGGTGGATGTCACATGTCTTCGAATTTTTGGTTCTCAGACATCACGATGTGTCCCTTCACCGTTTTGAGAGCAGTGGTGATGAAATAATTTACACAAAGTAAAGTTGCCTGTCTGGGTTCGAACCCACGAACTCGTAAGTCGCGGTCGATGGCAATAGGCTCGCCCCCTTTTGCACTTAAACATAACTGGCAAAATGTGTTGTATACTAGGTACATCTCTGACCAACCCTTCAGGGGTAAACAGGCGTGATGTTGTGTTAAAAAAATTGAGCCGACAGGATAATCGAAAAATTAAAATATCTACCCTCAACAATATAATGTTTTGTTCGTACATTACCTGCTCGGTTGTTGATACAACGTGTCGTTTTACATCCTCGTCAAATTTAAGGGTGTGGTATAGACCATCAAACCGAACAACTTTCTCCATGGCACCAACATCGCGTAATCGCGAAAAAATAATCAGCCGTCCCATACATTTGTGTCGAATAGGTATTGAAGTTTTCTATTGGACAGTTGAAAATTTTATCGCGAATACGATGTTGGTCCCATGGAGAAAGTTATTTAGTTTGATGTTCTGTACCACACCCTGAAATTTGATGAGGATGCAAAACGACACGTTGTATACATATTATACAGGGTGTCCAGTAAATAGCACGACATACTGCAGGAGGTGATAGCTTGGATCAATACCTATCAAAACAACACAATATATGTTCAGCAAAATCTTATGGATTTTTTTTCACCACTGTAGGTTAAAGTTATGCGAAAAGAAAATCGTTATGTGAAAATTTAAACAAAAAATACTATTTCTTGAAAACATTCTTGTTTTTGATAGAAAAAAGACTTATCAATGAGTAAAGTAACTATTCACGAATAATTTGATGTAAAAAAATAATAGAAAAGGAATGTTTCATTACGAGATGCTTAAAAATCTGTTTCAAGGTAGAGATTTTTCGATATTTCGGAAAATTTTGTAAAACTGTAAATCCGTAAGATTTTGCTGAACATATATCACAATATATGTTCAGCAAAATCTTACGGATTTACAGTTTTACAAAATTAAAAATAGCTAAAAATTAATTAATTAGCTTGGGTCAATACCTACCAAAACAACACATTGTTTCGGTAGGTATTGACCCAAGCTATCACCCCCTGCAGTATGTCGTGCTATTTACTGGACACCCTGTATAATTTTTGTTCTTATACACATCGACGTTTGAGAGGGAGATTTCGTGTATGTGAATAGATAGGCCTTATATTAACGCCTTGGTTTTGTATAGCAGGAAAAAGAAACTAGTTTTGCCCCATATCACAATGAAATGATGGCTTCTTAGGATTATGTATCATGCTTTGATTTTTATTATTAACAGCACAATAACATGACGTGGCATGATTCTCAGTTATTTTAAAAAGTGTTTTTTGTGTGAGGACAAGACCGAACAATATTTTTTTATGGTCAATCTGGACTTGACATTATATTTGTATGAAAAAACAAAGCGGCCAAGTGCGATTCGGACTTGCACACGTAGGGATCCGTACCTGGTGGTAATATTTAACACTAAGTACATTTTTTTAAACACGTTTCTTCCATACAAAAAACGTGCTTAAAAAAATTACAAATACCTTTAATTTTTTTTTTCTTTTGTTACAGCAGCCATAAAGTACACACTTTGTTAAAATTTCAAGTGTCTACTTATTACAGTTCAAAAGATACAGCTCTGTGACAGATGGACGGGCGGACAGTGGAGCCTTAGTAATAGGGTCCCGTTGACACCATTTGGTACGGAACCCTAAAACTAGCGGGTCTGTAGATTTATACCCAGCATTTACACAAAGTATGGAAACAGTTGCGTAACATTGTTTCTCGCAACATGTGATGTTGCGCAACTTTTGTTTACCATAATGAAACATTTGCAACATGTTTCGTACAACACAAAAATATGTTTCTGAAGCAATGTTGTACAACTTTGTTTCATGGAATCAAATGGTTCTACATATCAGCATCCTCTTAATCACGTAGAATAATAAGAAATGGACTTTTATAAATAACTGAGTTATTGTATGAGCGACTATACTATCACCTTGCCATTAATATAACGTTAGTGTTGCCATATCTTGATTTAAGTGATATTATCATAGACTGCTTATTTCCTAGATTAAATTTTTAAAAAGACATTTTTCATATACCCTCTTGAGTTAGTTTTTAAATTAAGTAATTTAATATCGATTGTATTTGCTTTAATGAGTGACTGAGTTTATTTTTCTTAAAAAAAAAATAACTTTTTTGTTGTGATGGTAGATTTTAAATATGTACATTGGCAATAGTAAATGTGTTTTGGGAGATTTCTAATCGTCGTTCGGTAGATTTATGAATTTGAATTGTATGTTGTGAAATTAATTAGTAAATAAATTACTATAAGAATTAAATTTGTTTAAGAACCGTTTTTGGATACCGAAATTTCCCCGAAAAGATAATAATAAATGTTTTATGTTTAATCCTTTTTTGTAAGCAATGTAATCTTATTTATATCAATAAATACGAGACTGGAATAGTATGATTTACAGTTATTAATCATTATTAACTGGCAGGCACCTGGCTCTTGGAACACAAAACTAAGAATATCCATTCTTGGTTTCATTCTTTCGGCTATACTTGTTTGCAAGCGTTCCTATTCCTAACAAGCATAACCTATAGCACTAGATGGGCATTGTCAGTCTGCGCGTCTTAACCGTTGGACTACTGGTGCTTCGAAGTTCAAATGTAACTGTAAATCATATCTGTACTCAGTTAAAAAAAAAAATATTTTGTTAGAAGTCACTTGCCCAAATCAGATAATAGTAGCGACAGTACATTTTTAGTAATCACTAACCCGGTCATAAATATACCACATAGATTAAACTTCGGCATTGTAGAGCGTCGTTTGCGTCACTCTTACCTCTAAGATACTCTCTAAGGCCCTTTGTACACGGTACAGCGAATCGACCGTGCCGAACGAAACGAAGTACCTATAGTCTGTTTTTTTTTAACAAACGAGTACTGAGTTATGTCTCTCGCACATTTCCGATATTGACAGAGTGAGTTGGGTCATTGGTCGGGGTGGGGCCAACGCCTTTGTTTTATTTTGAAATTGTTAAGGCCCGTTCATATTGAATACTTCTAAAATGTACTGTACAGGAGACATGTCCGCCATGACTCACGCACAAACAATATCTAGTTCACTCACTAAAACACGTGCGACGCGCAGGTAGTCGATGACTCAACTGAATGTACATGTAACTTCAGCGTTTGGTTTGTGTGGAACGGACTTTCTTTCGGACGGAATAGCAACGCAGTCAAGATTTTCGGTACTTGTTTGTTAAAAAGAACAGACTATAGTAGGTAATTCTTCCGGTGATTCGTCCGATTCAGCGCGGATGAGTATCCGAGGTTTTATAAGATTTCATACAAGTAATTCTAAAATTCGATTCTTTCGGCTCCATCGCTTCCTTTGGCTCTGATATGTGTACGTTTACCTTAAACCGCGCCAGAAAAAAAAATATCTGTCAAAAATCTTCCATAGAGATCCATACAACCATGACGACCGAGCCTATACATGGCGAATAAACCGCAATTTTTCACGGCAAGAAAAACGTGTGTATCTACATACAAAGGGCCAAGCTCGTTGTGTTATATTTGCTTCAATCTATACTGTATTTGATTATCATTCCCTTAGATTTCGACTGATCACTGCATTGAGCCATTATCCCTAGTCATTTTCTGTTTATTATTGAAAAAATAATTATCTTTGTAGTTAGGTCAAAAATATGTGAACATTTCATGTAATATTAACGTTTACTGAACCTGGACGAAGCAAATGGGAGTATGTTAGTATTGTATCTGAGAGGGAGTATGTTTCTGAGATTTGATTGGGAGAAAGAAGAGAGCCTAGAGAGTATTCCTTTCAGCATTTAATAATCGTATATCACATAACTATAGTTTGTTTGACCGATACCGCTGTACCGCGCCTTAGGTAAGTGCGCGGCGAGACGGGGGGGCAGTGCAGGCCGCTCATTCGTCAACCCTCACGGCGCGGGGGTCCCGGCCTCAGCCTCACCGCGCATTTAGGCGCGGTACAGCGGTTTCGGTCAAACTATAGTTTACAAGACATTTATCATGACTTTTTACTTTACAAAATGATTTGCATATTTATGACGCTGACTACCTCTTTAACACAATCCTATTGTAATATACAACTCAGCAGAAACCTACCCCCTATGGACCTATTCACTACCGATTCCTTCCGAGTCAGCAGCCACGTCCGAATGGCAGCTTTATACATATTTCAGCCACCACACACACACAATGCTTTTATTTTTAGTACTGAACCAATTAAGGCACATTTTTGATGACTCTCCCATCTTACATTTAAAAAGGAGACTTCAAAGTGGAACTCATTTGGAACGTGAACAATCTGTTTACTGAAAGAAATAATTTAGCAGTCTCTCGCTCTCAGTGAATATGCGTGAGTGAGAAAAAAACAACAATAGCCCTTATTATGTCCGACTTTTTCTGTAAGCTGTAGGTGTTTAGTAAAGCTACAAATTATAAAATAATTATACATCTATACGTATACCTGATTATATTTTTATATACACACACATGTCAAGTTTGTAATAATTTGAATATAATTAATTATTAATTAAATAATTAAAAACACGCAATATTTAGTTCGCAATTAACGACTTAAGTTTAAATTTATTGTTAGGTACAATATATTATCTTGTACTGAAAAAGGTTTGTTTCGATATAAATTATGATAATTTGAGTTGTACCGTCCGTCTTGCATATTATTATTGATTCTTGCAATATTATTTTTGGGCCGAAGCTGACTCATGGAGGCCCCTTAAGCAATTTTAAATAGAATGAGGCACCAACTTGGATGCACTTGCATAGTGCACCTATATACTCGCAAGTGCACCCAAGGACAACTGATTACTGACAACTGATTGATGGATACTGATTTGTTAATTTCTAATACATTTTTATTTTTGGTTTATTGAAAGCTCAAATTATAATTATTTATATAGTTTCAAAGTAACTAACAATACGTTGCGCCATACTGAGGCTAATCCTTTGCGAGACATTGCAAGTAACATTTGACAGCTGTCAAAAACTTTACATTTATACTCCATCTTGCATTCTTGCATATCTTAGTTAGGTTTATTGATAATACCGCCATCTGGCGGCCATGTTCGGCAAGTATTGTTACGGTTCGTTTCAACAATGGTCTATAATGGCTCACTTTGTATGAAATGAATTAGGGCCATCGTAGCAGGTAAATTAATGGAATATTTAGATTTCTGAGGGCAAAAGTTCTTTAGCTACCCTGAAAGATAGAAGTGATCCCTAACTATTCAGGGAATTTTACCCATAGGCCAATATGGGCCATTGTATAAATGCATCTTTATGTTACGTGTGGCTAGTAGACGATATAGACTGAAAATTGTATTTGTCATCTGATGTGTGTAAATAAAGATCAAATATGTTCATATTTACGATTACTTGTTTTATTTCGACAATATCCAAATATTTGAATCACAGTGTCAATCTGCCTAGCCTGTTCCACTTCCAGTCTAACCGGATGTAGCTGAATACCAGTATTTTACATAAAGCGACTGCCTAGTTGACCTCTACAACCCAGTTACTGCGTAATACGATACTCCTAGGCAAGACTGGTTGTCAGACCAGACTTTTGGGCTTCTGACTACTCGTAACGATTGTCAAAGATCTACGAATGACAGCCCGGACCAACGATTTCCGAGGCACGAAGGGGGTTTATTGTATCAATCACACTATACAAGGTCAAATTAAATTAGCTAGCGAAACTCCACATGATAAGTAGGTACTGAATTTCTTAACCTACACTAGTTGTGGTCGTCGAACCCCAATAAACATCAGCAAACATTTTATTTTATCGTGGTTTCGCTAGCTAATTTAATTTGACCCTCTATTTATGATAATGGATGGCAAAGCAGGCGAGCATCTATAAGGTAAGTGGCCCCGCAGCCTATCGAAATCTCCAATACCAGAGACATCGCAGGTAATGGTCCAAGACGCAGGTACTTTGCTATTCCAGAGACAAACCTGAAATGTCTCGTGTGCATGACCTTTCACATTTACACTCCTACCAACTTGTCTGTGAAATGGCGAAAATTGGAACTACGGCCGTAATATTGAAATGTCTTCGATTGTGCCGACGCATGGCATTCGATTGTGTCGACGCATCGACGGTGCCGTCCTCTTTCAGTTCACAGATAAATTGGTAGGACTGTATGATCTTGCATCACTGTCAAAATGACAGTGTTCTTTATTTTCATTACAGTGACAACTTATCTGTGAACTGAAAGAGGACGCCACCGTCGATGCGTCGACATAATCGAATGGCATGCGTCGGCACAATCGAAGACATTTCAACATGACGGCCGTAGTTCCAATTTTCGCCATTTCACAGATAAGTTGGTAGGACTGTACATTATGGTTGCTGTTGGATTGCTGCCACGACAAGTCTGTCAAATTTAAAGTGATTAAGGTGCCGATAGACTTGAGTATTCACTTGTAATTACATTCGCCGTTTTTTTTGTCGAACTGAACAATGAACAGAGCGAAACATCGCTACGAACATTTTCACAAGTAAACATTTCAATCGCTAGAATGCTCGCAAAAACGCTCTTGTTTATTTTAACATTCGCTGGTATGCCCATTACAATTACAAGTGAATGCTCAAGTCTATCAGCGGCTTTAGAATCGTTACTTATGTTGATGTTAAATTGCTGCTGTCAGAGGTAAAAAACTGAAAGGACTACGGACTGTACGGTGGGTTGTACAGTCAGTGTCAAAAATATCGGGACGAACAGACTGTTCAAAATGATCTCAACAACTAAGAAAATTAAACTTTATCTCAATTGGATAAAGTTTTTGTCAGAATGACAGATGTCGTGTACTGTCTTCATTCCGAAACATTCCTTGTGTCATTGAGTTAATATTAGGTCTTTACCTATGAAATTGCCGTTCTGCAGTACTGGCCATTTCAAATCAAAACAATTTTTGTTTGGCTAAGAATTCTACTTTCAAATTAATTTTATTTTAAAAACATGGATTTTTTTTTCCTAAAGTAGTCATTTGTTTATTGATTAGTGTTACATTTTCATCGCATTTCAATCTTTTTCGTCATCATGGATACGTTAAAAATTCGAGTAATTATGGAATATGAGTACCGTCGTGGCAGCAACGCGGCACAAGCGGCACGCAACATCAACGACGTTTACGGAGCTAACACTACAAACCAACGCACCACTTGTTATTGGTTTGCTCGCTTCCGTTCTGGAAATTTCGACCTGAAAAATGAACCTCGCGGTCGTCCGAAGACTTTGGTCGTCAATGACGAATTAAAGGCGATTGTGGAAGCTGATGATACACAATCTACGACTGAATTAGCAGCAGCTTTCGACGTTAGCGTCAAAACAATATTGGTCCATTTGCGTCAAATTGGCAAGGTAAAAAAGCTTGACAAATGGGTGCCCCACGAACTCAATGATCGCCAGCGCGAAGTACGCGTCGAGACGTGCCTTGCACTGCTCAACAGACACACAAATGAAGGAATTTTGAACCGCATTGTTACCTGCGATGAAAGATGGATTCTGTTTGATAACCGCAAGCGCTCAGCAAGTTGGTTGGATCCTGGTTCAGCACCTAAACAATGCCGTAAACGAAAACTTACCCCTAGAAAAGTGATGGTCACTGTTTGGTGGTCTAGCGCCGGTGTGATTCATCACAGCTTCTTACCAAACGGGGTAAGCATTACTTCAGATGTGTACTGTGAAGAACTGAACACAATGATGGAGAAGCTGGCACATCTCCAACCAGCATTGGTCAATCGCTCGTCTCCGCTGCTCCTGCACGACAACGCGCGACCTCATACTGCACAGCAGACGGTCTCCAAGTTGCAAGAACTGGGGTTGGAAGCTCTCCGTCATCCGCCCTACTCACCAGACCTTGCGCCTACAGACTACTACTTTTTCCAGAATTTGGATAACTTCTTGGCGGGAAAAAAATTCAATACCCGAGAGGCAGTACAAAATGCCTTTGAAGAATTTGTTGCCTCCCGTCCAGCTGATTTCTTTAAGAAGGGCATCAATAAACTGCCACTGCGTTGGCAAAGATGCATTGATTGCATGGGTGATTACTTCGATTAATACAAATAAAAAATGCATGAAAAAATTCGTTTAAATTTTTTCATACAAAACGGCAATTTCATAGGTAAAGACCTATTATTTCATTTTTAACCGACTTTTCGTCGGAACCGATTACTCGAAGATGGCTGGACCGATTTGAATTTTTTTTGTTTTATTCGAGAAGGTTAACATCACAGTTGGTCCCATATAAAATTGATTAACTTTGCTTGGGTAGTTTTTGAGTTAGCTTCAATAATACGTATTTTTTCCCCACTTTTATATGGATGATGTTCTAGTTTGTTTTGCAAGTAGTGGTATTAGAATTTGTGTGGGGTAGGTACACAACTAAAAAGCGAAAAATAAAAACTTTTTTACAAAAAAATACAACCGACTTCCAAAAACAACACTACAAATTGAAAAATAACTTTAATTTCGGAAGTCGGTGGCAAAAAACGAAAATACATTTTACGACGCCGACTTCCGAAATTAAAGTTATTTTTCACTTTGTAGTGTTGTTTTTGGAAGTCGGTTGTATTTTTTTGTAAAAAAGTTTTTTCATAGTTGTTTATTTATAGATCATATTGAACAGTCTGTTCGTCCCGATATTATTGACGGTGACTGTATGTAGGCACTCGTACATTTCTTTCACACATATTTTTACCTGATATTGCATCACTGTCAACATGACAGTTTTCTTTATTTTCAATACATTAAGGTTGCTGTTGGATTGCTGCCACTGACAAGTCTGTCAAAATCAAAATGATCTTTAGGTTCATTACAATAAGGTTGAGGTTAGGAGGAGGTGAGGAGGTAAAATAACCTGATAAAGGATTGTATGGTGGGTTGTACTCAGTAATCGGAAGTAAAAAGTAAAATGAAACACAAATTATATTGACAATATAGTGTATATTTCTTAAATAATAAATTAATTACAATTATTTACATACAAGGCCAGTCCTCAGAGCTACCTAAATGGACGTTAACTAATTTATACTTCACTGAATAAGGGCCGGCGCAGATCTAGCGAGGCATGGTTGTCTCTGCCAAACAATTATTCACCTTGCGGCCTTGCGGTAGGTTTAAATAAAGTAAAAAATAAATAAACTTCCATTATCCCATCACACATCAAAGCGGAAAGAGTTGCGCATCTCTGGTTCCTTAGTGTCAGGTTGTTTATTTTAAAGCGAAATTTAAATTAGCGAAAAATCTCGAAGAAGTTGATTGATATCCGGAAGCAATTCTTATCGTGTAAATAATCGATGCAAGCTTCACCTCCGCAAGTTTTCTAAGTAATGCTTGCGGAAGTCAAGTTAGCAAGTTTTGTTGCTAATCTAAATTTCGCAAAAGGAACGCAATGTAATATTTTGTCTGGCAGTGACAACCGCACTTCGCAAGGACTGTGTCGACCATAACGGAGGCCGTCTACAGACCGTTCACTACTTTTAACTTGTCATGTAGGCACCATTGCTTTCAAGTCAAAACCTGAGAACAACAGCTTGCAGCAGACAAGTTATAGTGAACGGTGTGTAAGTCATAGACTAAACTCGCTACAAAATAATGGGTCCCTTTTGACAGCCCATATCGTTTCATATGCCAAAGAGAGACAAACATAGCGGGACAAAGAGGGACACCCTCATGTCAAATCGGACTTCTTAGATTGAGCAAACTATAGTAGGTATATATAAAATGAGAGTGTAAGTACGCGGCCTACAAGCATGTCACTAAAAGAAAAACTACTGCAAGTAGGTAATACGACCAAACTTGATGCCCGATTCGGTCAGACTGATCCAAGAAGCCTGTACTGTTATCATCGCGTTTTAACTAAATCTGGGAGAAAACAGATATTTTCTAGATGGCCTAGTTTTTGAGATATAAATGTGGCCAAACTGGGGAGACGCTCTCCAGATCGGCCACCTATGCACCTTTTGAACCAGTGACCGACAAATTCTGATATTTGGCGGCAAAATTCGACTAATTAGCGACTAATTTTTCATGTTATCAAAATTAAAATCCCCGATGGTGTCCATGCCAGCGTCAGTCGCACGGAGTATAGATGCCTCAGCAAATGAAAATTCAATACTGCCCGCCTTGGTCGCACTGATGGCATCCACCACATCCTATATATCTAGTAGTCGCACTTATAACCACTAGACCAACCAAACAGTCGAGGTTTCGAGTAGACTTTTAATATTAAATAATAATCATAGGCCTACATTTGTGTAAATAGACGCTAATATAATAAAATTGTTTGACGTCCTACGACGTTGTTACCGCCAGTGTCGCTTCGAAAGACGCCTTTACACGCCCCTACAGTAGCTAACTCTTTATCTGCAAAGAATACAATAGGTGCACTATAGATACACTTCTGCCTAACTCTTTGGGGATTGTCCATGTCCATTTGAGTGCAAGAAAGCAGTGAAGAGCTACGCAGAAGTGTGGAAAATTGTAGCGGATTAGGTAGGTACCTATACTGTCCACTGAAAAGTGAATTTAGTAGAATTCAATTGGTATTTTTGTCCCCTAGATCTACACCTCCGCTTCTCTTTGCGTAAATGGACAGGCACCCTTATAGCAACAAAAAGATTGTCTTTAAAACCTGCCAGGCGAACACCCGTAGTTACTATGAGTATAAGTGTAAAAGCCGTCATCGTTGCGGAATGTGAAATGGAGCTATTCAAGATAAATAGCACCATCTTTTTTAGGAACTGACCCAATGATGGCATGCCTAGAACCAGACTTTTTATTATAACCACAGAATACATAATAGTAACAGAAGATTCACTCCGCAAAATCATTTAAATAAATAGCGACTCTTGCTACGACACAATAAAGTGCAATTCAAGTTAATTACCTACAATTATATTCACATAGAAGTTGCCTCTCTTTCTATCGTGGTCTGTCGTAACTAAGCCCGTATTTGAGAGAAGAGCTTATTTGTGCGCCAATCGACACAATTACTTAAGAATGAACATTGTTCTAAATAAAATACAGACTGCAAGGCTATAATCGAGAATCTTGAATATGCATAAAAATGATTTGATGGCCAAACCAACGATATGAATGGTACAAATTAATCACTCATAAAATCTTATTAGTATCGCCCATTACCTGTAGACTGGCCTTAACTTATAACAGGCGTAGCCGGGTTGCAAATAATCTATCCACTTTAGTATTTCTATTTGCGATAGACTGCGCAAACCGAGAAAGAAGAAAATATTTTCTTATAACATTGAAGAATATGCTTTATTTTCAATAACGTAAAGTATAAAATTGCACAAACATCGTCGCAGACATTAAGCTCCTCGTCATCGTGCTGCGTTTGCACTTTAAGATAATGAAAATTAAGTTTATTATTCAATGACATCAGATAATTCTTTGTTTTGGGGTCCTTGAGCCATTGGCACAAAATAGATAGTGACAGAAGAACGACCCCATGCAGTGAGTGAAAACTGGCGCACGCACACTTAGTCACGTATGTACTACGAGCTCAAACGAATGCCAGACGTGAGTGCGCATGCGCTAGCTGTACGTAGACGTGTCTCCAGGAAAAGTTTTTGTTTTGTTTTGCAGTGCCTTACAGGGTGGATATTTAATACTCATAAGTTATAAGTTGGTACAAGGTTGGAATAAGTTCATCTCTAATTATTATAAAATAAAGTCGCATTTCGTGTCTGTCCATGTGGCCGTGTTGTTCTTCAAAACTACGCAACGGATTTTGATGCGGCTTTCACTATCATTTAAAGAATTTATTCCGGAAGGATTAACTTATATATAATATAGAAACCTGCATATTTTGTCAAGTTGTAAAAACCGTGCGAAGCAGGGCCGGGCCGCTAGTAAGTTCTATAAGTACAACCTTATTCCAACCTCTGTACAACATGACAATGTTTGCAATAAACTGATTTGATTATAATTTTTTTTTGGGACCAACTCTGAAATCACGAAAAAAAAATCAGCTGTTTCACACAAAAGTGCAATATGTACCTACTTATTCGACAAAAATGTATGAAACAGCAGATTTTTTTTTTCGTGATTTCAGAGTTGGTCCCATAGTGAAAGTTGTTTATATTCATGGGTACACACCCTGTGAAAATTTTGCGCACAGGTTAAAAACTATTCCTGTATGTGTGCGTGTGTTTTGGCTCGCTGTATGAAGCCGACATTTTGTACCTTTATATTTCGTGCCAAAGACGACCAATCGTTTATCATATATGAATAGATATCGGTCTTTACATTACAAATTCATAGAAATGACTTGTAAAGCATTTTGAATATCAACTTAAAATGTCCGTGTTTTCAAATCACAACTGTCATTTTTTGACAGTTGTATGAAAAGGCGGCAAATTGACGTAGTATATCAACAATTGATTTAACCGACAGTAAATTTCGCAACTCTTATCAACATTCCAAAATACATATAATACAGAGTCAAATTAAATTAGCTAGCGAAACTCCGCAGACGTGACAAATAAAACTAAAAAAAGATTTTTTCATCTGATATTTCAACTACACTGTGGTTGATAAATGATGACCAAAAAAAAAATCATCAAATTAATTTATATTTTGCTTTATCATGTTCTGCGGAGTTTCGCTAGCTAATTTAATTTGACCCTGTATATCTAACAAGATTTACAACCGGATAAATACTGTCATAGGAAAACACCAAGATTTCTAGAATATGCCATTGGCATACAAACTGCCTGCCTTTTGAAAGCGTCAGCGCGACGCCACTCTAAGTAGAACAATTTCTATGAAATCTTCATGGCAATTGGTCTACCCGAATCGCGTCGCATCGCATCTGACTGCGGGAGCAGTTTACTTCACTTTCATGTCAAGCTAAAATTAATCATAATGTTCACATTATAAGAACGAACATGTAATAGCATAATTCTTCATCTTACTAATCAAGAAGCTTAGTTAATCAGATATATTTTTTCAATATTTTAAGTACATAATTTTTAGGACATTTTTCATGAGAACACCGATCATGGGGCCCAAATTAAGGTTCCATCGAGTTTATTATGCTGGCATCTAATAAACATAAGTAATAATATATTATTTTTTTTTAAATAATTGTAGTTAACAACCAGCACGCGTAGAATAACCATCATAGACACAGGTTTTTTTTACACAAGAATAGACAAAATGACAGATTGTAGAAAGACTTCTAACATCTAAGCATGGCGATGTGTCATTTTGTCTATTCTTCCATCGACAAAACCCGTTTCTATGGTGGTCATGCTACGCATGGCATGTCGTGATTACAGAAAACATTAAAAAGCCATTGTGTCTGAACCTATGGGGTTCATACGATACGCAGACTTAAAATCATTAAAAAAATGAATGTTCTTGTTAAGTTTTTTTGGACTATCTTATACTAATTTCAGTACAAACAAAAGATAGAATAGCATTAATAATTTTCACATATTAATAAGCACAATTGAATCATTCGTATAGTCAATCTCGTAATTAATTTACCAATTTTGACAAAAAATCACAGTAAAGTTGAAACTTCACTAAGGTTGAAGCTATCTGACCGTTGTGACATTGTTCTTAAAGCAAAAAATAAATGACCATTGGGGTAATTGCGTACCTAACACACTTATAGTATAACCCGATTTTTATAACGTGCGTCTGTCAACTCAAAATATTACAGTATGTATTTAACATAACAACGTGTGTATGTAGACCGTAGAGAGGCGTCGACGGGTCGCTGAGGAGGTAAGCAGTCGTCGAATTCAATCATTTAATCTACCGACTTTGACAGCTCCAACAGCACAGTTAGAAAAATCGAGCTATGACAGTGGCTTTCATTTTGACAGTTCAACAACATTCATTGCGTTATTTACGTTGTTGAGCAATTTTTTTGGAATAAGTATTATAAAGCAACCTTGAAAATAATTCAGTTTGTGATTGATAGTGTGTTCCGTATTTAGGTTGCTGGGCGTTTTATGACATGCAGCCAGTGAGATTAGGGCGGTAAATAAATTACGAGATCGACTATACAATACAGCTAGGGTTATGACAAGTAAAATGACCTGTTAATAAGTCGCAGAGCAGTCACAAATGAAGTGTTAATATGAGGCAAAGTTGCACTCCAAACGTGGGTTTATTGTGTTCAATTTTCAATCACGAACATATATAAAAGGTGAATGACAAACTATAGATCGGTAAAATAATGCCCTAAAAGCGTGTTTACACAAGGCAAGTTTCTCGACCGTCAAGAGACGAGAATCAAGCATCGTTTACTTTACAGGATGAGTAAAAAATAAGTGATAAATTACCTGGCAATCTAAATAAAGCCTTTAACGCGCAAATGTATGTGAATTAATTATTATTTAAATTGAATCGTTGCATATTTTTTTCAAAGTTAAAAAAAAACTATTCAATGCAAAATACATAATTTTGCATGGAATAAAATGCCTTTTTTTATTTATATTTTATTTATTTTATTAACGCGCTGTAGTTTTTCTAAAGATTATATTAGCTCTCCATTTGTTATCTACTCTGTGACTCGTATATTAAGTATAACGTTACACGTTAATCTCTTATAGCCTTCTTACAGACACTGTTCCATATACAATAAAATATTAAATATATTTTAGTCATCCACATAAAATCTCTATCTTTTTATCCCGGCTACACCCATGGAGATTTAATTACTTAATTTAATTTAAATATAAATTATTAATTATAATTAATAAATAAATAGAATAGACCCTTTCCTTACGACTGTTGAATATATCTTGTAGAGATAATACACATAGTATGCACGATCCACGCAGCACAGAATATTTGAGGGCATTGAGTTATAAATTTTATTTTCAGAGTCGTAAAGAGCAAAGTTGTACGAACATCGACTTCTCAGTTGTACTTGCACGGGCTCGTTTGCACTTTATGACACTAATATTTAAGTGTATTTTTCAATGTCATCTAAAAGTCTTTTGCTTTGCTTTGCACTCGATCTACGCTCAGCCCGAGGCGCCATTGCAAGCCATGACATGTCAAAAGAAAGTTAGGTTGTATCTTTATCAAAATATGATTCGCAACCATAAAAAATATGTATTTACATAATTTTAATCATTAGAACTCTTTAGAGAGTTCTAATGATTAAAATTATGTAAAAGTGAAAAGTGAAAAGTGTTTCGTGTGTGTTTTGTCTAAGTTAGAATTGACCTAAAATGTCATGTTTTCATGAAATAGTCATTCAATTCAATAGGTTAATATGAACTTAGAGGGTTGTATTGATAATTATAATTCTGTAAACACATACTTTTGTTACGATTGCGAATCATATTTTGATCAACTTACAACCTAATACTGATCTGTGAAATGCAAAAAATTGAAGTAATTTGTATTTCGTGGGCTACTCAGGCGCTTTCACCAAGCACGCTACAGAATCGTCTTTTATTTGACAGTTCAGCAGTATCCATTGCTGCGTAGGTTTGTAAAACAATCATAATCAACTATCCCACCAACACAATGAATATTGTCAAACTTCCAAAATTATCTATTTACTGGGGCCGTATTATGAAGGATTAATGCCATCATGACTCCAGTCCGAAAAAGGGATGGTGCTATCGGCCATGTATAGCTAGGTCTCTCTCTCGCGCACTGGAATTATGACGGCATTAGAACGTCATAATATGACAGCGTCGCCATTATTCATACGGATGTTGCATTTCACGTACGCGCGTCAATCATTTCAATTGAACCATAAGGCGCTACCCCGACCAGTGCGTTATTCACAGGCTATTAACTAATTACACATAATCAGCCTATAACGTTCCCACTGCTGGGACACAGGCCTCCTCTCTGTGAGAGGGAGTCGGCAGTAATCCACCACGCGGGCCCAGTGCGGGTTGGCAGATGTCACATGTCTTCGAATTTTTGATTCTAGGACATGCCGGTTTCCTCACGATATTTTCCTTCACCGTTTTGAGAGCAGTGGTGATGAAATAATTTACACAAAGTAAAGCGCCTGCCTGGGTTCGAACCTACGACCTGCAACTCGTAAGTCGCGACCGTTACCACTGGGCCACCACTGCTCCTAACTGCTCTATTAACTAATTAATTAAGCGTAATACTAAACTACATCTAAAGTTTATTAAAGTTCGACACCTTATCATCACATTGCACGTTCTTATTATTTTTAATGTGTTATAAGTACATTTAAAATCTCCTTGTAAAAAAATTAATATATATATTTTATTATTTATATTATTATTTTTTTATTGATTGCATGCATCTTTTGCTAATTGAGACGTTCTAATCATTTGAGGATTACACTAATGGTTAGATAATTTATAAATCTAAATAATTCACGTTTTATTTTATTTCAAAAGATTGCTATTCCTTTTGTACTAAAATAATTCCAAAAATTTTGAAAATTCTATGATAAAGGGGCGTGTGCAGGAAGCGGGATAGAGCGAGACTGAGTGGCGGGACAGAGAAGGACCGAACGCGTAAGGTCGTTTGGTCGGGGTAGCGCCTTATTACAATGACATAAGAGTCACATGACGCGCAATCGTGAATTAGGGATGATGCCTGGGTAAAACAAATTCTTTTTAGTTCGTCAGTCAGACAATAAAAAAATTTTAGACATGTATTTTTTATATATCTATTAATAAAGAATGGCTTAGATAACACGCACTAAAGTTGGGGAGTGGGGGCTCGCTACGCTACGTCACTTTTACGTATAAAATCTACAAAGACATGCCACATTTTAAGTCAATGTATCGCCGTAATCTTTTAATTACGTAAAAAAAGAAAAAATACGTGTCCAATATTTTTGAATAATGTACATGACGGACTAAAAAATAAATTTTAGTCATCATCCCATACCTACCCTCCCCCCCCCCCCCCTGCCCCGCCCTGTCATCCTGTCCTGCTTGGTATTACCTATTCTGTAAGTATAGTATACTTATCTGGGGTAATAAAACATTTCCACCTTTCTAATAACAAGACATGGCTTGGCTTGTCCACATTTACATGTACTATCTCCATGTATATTTACACCTTAGATCTAAATCGTCTATTCAATGACGCGTTTGCCTCATTAGGCTAGCTCTAGCGAAGACTTTTATTTTGTCATTAGCGAATGAGGGTATTCATCAAAATTCACGCCACCAGGTGGCGCCAATTTGACAACAGGTCTTCCATTTCGACGATGAAATGACGATGAAGGCCCCTACGATACAGTTTTTTTTAACTAGTACAGGATACAGGTGATCTTTTCCACTAACGTTAAGGTGGAAACTAGTCGATATTTTTTCCATACAAATTTCGGGGAGTATTACTCCACTGTTTGACATTGTGCATCCAAAGTTAAACATGATAACGTTTTACCTCATTATGAATGTTGTCTGTGCGGAAACAGAATAGTAAAATAAAAAGCCATTAAAAAGTTATGAGCCAACAAAGATTCGTTTCTCTTGTTAATTTAACGCAACTTTGTGGGCGTAAATAAGTAACAAAATAGGTGTAAAATCTCCAAGCGAAGTCGGTACCGTCAAAGCTCAATTATCGAAAAGTTCAATAAACTTTATTTGTAATTGATTTATGCAGAGGTTTTTTCATAAAACTCTATCTTCCAAAGGACTTTTCGTATTTTTTTACACGCTCGTTTCACTGTTACTAGTTTTACTTTACTACTACTAACTATTTATTATTTTACTAGCGTCTGACTGCTCATCAATGATACTATCTCTGTCGGAAACGATTCCAGGTGAGATAGCGTGCTTTTTGGCCAACCCCACCGGTGAGTTCGAGCCCGCGACTAGTTCAACCTTAAGTATTGCATTGCATAGTTTTTGCTTATCAATAACTGGTGGAAAATTAATCTGTAATGTCGGGGCCACACCAACGTCAACATCCATTATCGCCATAAAAATCGCGGTAATTATTCCGATGTATATCGCGATAAATTGAGTGGCCGCACTTGAACGCCGCCACCGAGTTATCGCCACGATTGCCGTGACGGCAATGTGAATGCCGTTGTAAAATTATCGCGATAAGTTGTGGCTACACTCATCACTCAGTCACGACATATTAGGTCCACGGTCACAACTAAAGAAACTATAGGCGCTTTGACAGGTGCCCAGACCTGACGTCTCAGTGCTGCCACCTAGTGAACGTCATTTCAGAAAACCCTCATTGTGTCTAAATTCAATGATGACTGCATATCTTTGCACCCTGACTGTAAGTTTTGGAATGTGACTTTCTCCCGACTTTTTAATAATGCGCTCTGATAGCAAGATTCATAGACTTTAAATTTGCTTTGCTAAGTAAGCGAATCATACAAATATGAACCTTATTTTCTATATATATTGCAAATGTGAGCAAACGCATCATAAGAATATGAACATTAAAATTATAAGAATAAAGTTCATATTCGAATGAGACGTTTACTTAGCAAAGTCAAGGAGAGGTCTAGGAATCTTGCCTATAGTAACTATCTTGTGACGCCTTAAGCTCGCTTGATCATTAGAACTGAATATTTCGCTTTATGTTTAAACATTAGGTAAAATCAACTAATATTTTTCTTTAAATAGGTACAATCTTAATTTTTGAGAAAATTGAAACTATGATTGCCTATACTCAAAAAACTCAAATGGCTTAGCATGATCCTCGGTTATGACGAATATACTGCAGCATTAATTTTGAAATAAATGTATTAATAGTTGAGTATTAATGTTAAAGACGCTGTTACAAATGGGTAGTCAAATTATTACTTCTTTACACAAAAGTATGTTTATTAAATAAAATACTTTGCATTCTTAAAATGTTTTTTGGCCGAATTGTTGATAGATGTGCATGGTACGATTGTGAACTATAAATATAATTTTAGATAGGTACAGATTATCAATAAATGTACCGGAGTGAAAATTTTTACTTCGGTACATTTAATGAGAAAATGTCTCTCAACAATTCGGCCAAAAAACATTTTAAGAATGCAAAGCATTTTATTTAATAAACATACTTTTGTGTAAAAAAGTAATGATTTGACTACCCATTTGTAGCAGCGTCCTTAAGTACTATGTTTGACGAAAACACGATCCCATAAAATTTTCTCGATAGAAAAAAAATCCAAAGTTACCTTCAAACCGAATAATAAAACCGCTGGTATTCAAAAAATACTTAAAATTAGATTATGAAACTTTGCATACTAACTGAACTAACTATAAAGCAGGTCTTATTATTTTTATCAAATTAAAATTATTTTCACCGTGAAAGCAATTACCTAAACTATCGGCGCCCAGCACCGTACTCAGTCTCACTCTCACTCGGTCCGCAAGCAGTATCGTGAGAGCGAGATAAAAAGCTGCGGTAAGCTCAAAACGCTTTGAAGGACAAAAATGAGACACAATAGAAGTTTTATTTGTAGTTTTCAACATTGAAACCCATCTCAAAAAAATAATTCCTGTAATGCAATCTACATTGAATGTAAAGTAGTTACTAGTTACTTACAAAACTTACAGTCAGGATAATATTCACCCCATCACATAGGTGGGATGTTTACAAATTATTTCTTCGTGAAATAATCGTTTTAACTACATTTTACGATGTGAGTGACGGAGCAAGGGCAGTCAGAAAATCTCACTTTTGATCCCTAATTTTGTCTCCGATCATTATTTTAATAATTTTAAGAACTCCATAATTAATAGAATTGTTTTAAAAAATAATAGCTCCAATACTAGTATGTAAAGCTCTTACAAGATTAAAGCATAACCGCCAGTTTCTGAAAAGCCAATTTAATTTTTTTGTAAAAAACCTCATTATTTTACCTCATCAAAAAATTCTGCCTAGCCTTTTCCCAACTATGTTGGGGACGGCTTCCAGTCTAACCGGATGCAGCTGAATACCAGTATTTTACATGGAGCGATTGCCTATCTGACCTCCACAACCTAGTTACTGGGTACCCCTTGGTAAGGACTGGTTGTCAGACTTTCGGGCTTCTGACGACCCATAACGACTGTCACAAGATCCACGAATGACAGCCGGGACCAACGGCTTAAGGTGCTTTCCGAAGTGCTGAGGAGTCTTGGTGTGTAAAGATGGGTGTGTAGAGGAATGCTGACGCACATGTTTTGTAGTTGAGTAGTAAATCAAGAGCGCAGCTAGCCTCAGTTGCCCCGGAACCACCTATGTGAACAGTTGTACTATATCGCACACTACAGACGCGTGTATTCAGTTATTCTAAGTACAATAATTGTAACGGTGTTTGGAACAATTAAAAAAGACTTTAGTGTTTCTCGAAGGTTTTACTCATCTCTCAACACACTTCCTTTAGATCAAAATAACACGCACACAAAAATGGTGACCCCGACGTGATTTTATTTTTGAAAAGTGATTCGAACATTGACGTTAGACTTAGTACAGTGAAAGAAGGGCAACTCAACTCCACTAGCGTTCTGTAGTGTCGGTCATAAACTTTTGTGCGTAATTCATTGATATAAACAATGTCCACGGAAGCGAAAATGTCGACGGAACAGCAGCATGAGTTATCAGCTATCTCCGTCATAGCTAGGATTCCAGAATTTTGGACGAATTCGCCTAGGAATTGGTTTATCAAGGCAGAGGCAGTCCTGTTCCCTCAAAAGATGTCCGACGAAGCAAAATACCAGGTCGTAATTTCGAAATTGAATCAAGATGTTACCGACCAGATCACTGATATTCTCCTAGACCCGCCTACGGAAAAGAAATATGAGACATTGAAGCAAAAGTTGATATATATTTACCAAGAATCTGAACAAAGGCAAGTGAAGAAACTCATTGGAGAGATGGAGCTGGGCGATCAGAAACCCTCCCAATTGTTGAGAGATGAGTAAAACCTTCAAGAAACACTAAAGTCTTTTTAATTGTTCCAAACACCATTACAATATTGTATTTAGAATAACTGAATACACGCGTCTGTAGTGTGCGATATAGTACAACTGTTCACATAAGTGGTTCCGGGGCAACTGAGGCTAGCTGCGCTCTTGATTTACTACTCAACTACAAAACATGTGCGTCAGCATTCCTCTACAGGTGGATCCATGGATCAACCGCGGCAAGCGTAGCTTAACTTAATCGATCGTAATTACTTAACCACAGGCTTTAATCAACCTAATCAACTTTAATCAACCAATCAAACTTTAATCTTTTTGTATAAGGTAAAATGACATTTAACGACATTGCACCGGAGATTGTGCGAGTTTATCACACTAATATTATAAAGACGAAAGTTTGTTGTGTTTGTTACTTCTTCACGCTCAAACGGCTGGACTGATTTGGATGAAATTTGGTATGTAGATAGCTTATACCCTGGATTGACACAAGCTACTTTTTATCCCGGTCTACGCGGGTGAAACCGCGGGGCGCAGCTAGTATGATTTAAAGTAACGATAATATCATGGACGTCCATTCCCACGACACGGCATCACGATAACACAAGTAAAATGTATGGAAATACAATGAAGACGCTTTTAAATTTCCGTCCACGATAACGTTATAACGTGCACGTATTTCCTGAAGTACATTTTATGGATGTGGACGTCCACCATAATATCGCAAATTTTGAAATTATAAAAGCGCACATGATGCTCTTAGAAACCGAGGGGAAATCTGACATTTCCAAACTATACAAAATAAAGTCTTACCAAGGGGTATCGTATTACCCAGTTACTGGGTTGTAGAGGGCAGATAGGCAGTCGCTCCATGTAACTGGTATTCAGCTGCATCCGGTTAGACTGGAAGCCGACCCCAACATAGTTGGGTAAAGGCTGGGCAGATTGACTTTATTCTATTTAAAACATGTGAAGAAAACGTCAAATTATTATTTCTGACTATTTTCTATACAATTTTCTTATAAATCTTTGTCGGAATCAGACTTGTAACGCTTGACGCGATTGCAATGACGAGCGATTTGTAATTATGTAAACGGTTTATGAATCTTGATCAAAGCTACGCCGCTGTTGCGTAAGTTACTTAACCTGTTGACAACACATTTAAAAACATGATTTAATTGTAATCTGTTGTTAAATCTCATGTCAAGCTATACATATCTGATTTAAAACCACTTCGTGTTATTATTTCTGAACACCCATTATTATCCCGTGTGCGTGTGTGACATATGAATGAGATGATCGCGTTTAAGTCATTCATTTATTCGGAAAACCAGAAGACGCCCTCTATCGGCGCTACGACACGTTCGTGTACTCCGAAAAAATGAACGCGACAGTCGCGTGTTCGCGCTACCATCGCTTTGGTTACTCGGCCTTACACTTATCAAATCGCGCCGACTGTTACAAGTCTGTTCTCACCTTATACTATACGCCGTAAGGAAAGAGTGCACACGATATTTGAGGAAGATACGCCCTGTATGTTCCTTCTTTGTCTATACAAATAAAAACGCGTCTTGTGTTGGCTACACACGCGCGATAAAGTTTAGTACACAATGACTTATGATAGTAGATACTTTATACATTGCTCCGTTTATATTAAAGACATTATGTGCCACGTCTAAATAGGCACAATCAGCCACATAAATTAAAAGAGGGAATAGAATATGAATGATATTATCTGCTAGATAAGTTAACCGGAATATATCAGTAGGTTATGAGAGAGGCTATTGCTACGTAGACGCTAACGCCATCTGTTAAAAACAGTAGGAGAACTACACGATAGGTCGATTCGTGACAGATTTTTCTAGAACATTCTAAACCCTTCCAGAAAGTTCTAGATGGTTAAGTGTCGTTTTGCAGCATTCATCATTCCTGTAAGTACTAGAATGTTTTCGGATTATGGCGTCGCACTTTCGAGAAGCTTACACTCGTGATATAAATAGAGGGTTGCCAGCGCCGTATGGCAGTTCAGCTACGAATGCGATACAATGTACAACAGTGAACAACAGTGAGCTACAAGTGATTGTGCTTAAAGTTTCTGATTACTGTATTTGTGATTATTTAAATATAGTATGTTTTTGGTGTAAATTGGCATAAATTTATTTATCCCGAACCCCAGCTCGTAACACTATTACACAAGAAATAGCTGAGAACCTAATCAATTGAATCTGTAGTAAATCTGGTTTTTGGTATTTTGACTTACCAATCATCGGCTCATAATTCATATAATTTAGAGCTTGTCCACTCTGAAATGACGCGCCCCACTACCGCATTCTGTCACATTTTCTCATTCGATTTCAAACTTAACCATCAACATTTTATGGTTTAAAGTCATTTGGAGAAATTTGACAGTTTGGTATAACCTGACTGTTGTCTGTACGTATACAAATTTAAGTATTCAGAGTAGACAAACTCTACCAAAAACCGGGAGATTATAATATTGAGCAGTGGTGACTCAGTGCCCCAGCTTACCGAGTCGTCGGTTCGAACCTAGGCAGATGCTTTACTTTGTGTAAATAATTTCATCACCGCTGCTCTCAAAACGGTGAAGGAAAACATCGTGAGGAAACCGGCATGTCCTAGAATCAAAAATTCGAAGACATGTGACATCTAGCAGCCCGCACTGGGCACGCGTGGTAGATTACAGCCCTTTCTCTCTCGAAGATAGGAGGCGTGTGTCCCAGCAGTGGGATCATTATAGACTGATTATGCTTTATGCGGGGATTATATTTAAACATTTGACAATTTAGTTGGTTATTATGAAGCGCCGAGTGTTTACGTGCTTAGCTTTTTGGGCAGAGTCTCGAGACCAATATTCTTATATATAGGGTCAATTTTGCAAATGTGCGTGGTTGGCCAAATGTGAAACGAAGAAATAGCGAACAATACTCAGTAGTATGGAGACCCAAGACTCCTTTTTTTTTCTTTTTTTTTTATTGTTCGCTACTTCTTAGTTTCGGATTTGGTAATCCACGCATACTTGGAAAACACACCCTGTATTCTTTTCCATATTTTATATCTTACATTGTTTTATATGTATTGGTGTCTTCTTGTATACAAACAGAGCAATGAATCGAAATATTAACCAGCACAACCGATTGTGTACTAGAGCCGTTACATAATTTATTTTTTACATAATTTAATTTATTTTAAAATTTTATTAAAACTTTTTACCGCCACGATGCTTTACAACGTCAGGCACTTATATATCTATACTTATTATAAAATAAAGTCGGTTTTCGTCTGTCTGTGTGGCCGCGTTGTTCTTTTAAACTACGCAACGGAGTTTGATACGGTTTTCACTATCATTTAGAGAATTTATTTCGGAAGGTATATAATACGTATAATACATATATATTTAACTTATTTATAATATAGAAACCTTCATGTATTGTCAAGTCTAAATTTAAAATACCTTCAAATTCTTTTATATTATCTTTTCTAAAGAAAATCTTTAAAACATTGTAATGTACAGGATGTTGATATTGTAACACAATGATGGCAATCCAGCTGAACAAGGTTGAGCACAATTCGAGTTAAGCCGAGCGGCTTTTCCGGAACATACATCTAATAATTGAATTTGCCGTCCGGCTGTACTGTGCCGATTAATGCCGACGCGAACAAGACAGGCGCGTCGCGACTCTATACGTAGTAGAACAATTTCTATGAAAACTTCATGAAAATTATTCTGCCAGAGTCGCGTCGCACTGTCCAATCGCGCCTGTCTGCGGGAGCCTTAACGATCAAAGAATCAACAGTCATCTGACTTACAACTAATTGAGAAAAGACTACAACTTGATTCAAGTACATTTTAAAAATAAATGTTTTTATCTGTGACGTCATTAGAAGTAATTTTCAACTGACACTTAAGCGCTGACGTCTATAAACGTTCATGGCAGTAAAAAGGTTAATACACGGGGTTTTTACCCGTGCACCTATTACTATGCCCCATAGTAGGACAATGAGAATTACCCGTAAACCCACCACACTACAGCTAGAATTAGAGAGGTGAAAATATCGATAAGAACTTTTATTTATTTGTTAGGCAGCATTCGCATTTAACGTAAGCGTTCGTTCCCTGCGCCAACGCAACGGAGTTTCTATGCCACGATAACGCAGCGTCTGCGCAACGTCAATTGGTGTCAGATGCGAAAGCGCCCTTAGGCAGACCGTTAAGAACAATTTGACATTATCTATAATACAGGAAATGTTTTTAAACAGTGCGCAAATTTTCACAGGGTATTCTACCCATATTAATGTGAACAACTTTTATTAAGGGACCAACTCTGAAATCACGAAAAAAAAAAGAAAGCTGTCTCTACAAAAGTGCAATACCTACTCGACCAAAATCTACAGCACCGGATTTTTTTTTCGTGATTTCAGAGTTGGTCCCTTAATAAAAGTTGTTCATATTCATGGGTAGAACATCCTATGAAAATTTGCAGTTTGCTTAAAAACTTTTCCCATCAAGCAAAGCCGCCGAGCGAGAAAAAGAAAGATTTACATCTCATTCATCATTTCATTTACGAAGAAATTTAATTACCTGTTCAATTGAAGATTTGGAGGCAATATTTTAAGATGCTTCATTTCAATTTTATTAACATAAGAACAACTATGTATTAATTTTGCAATCAACAAGCAATTAAATTAAATTGTATCTGATGACCAGAAAATCCTCATCCATCATGCCTTAAAGGGGACTCCCTCAGGTAGCCCACATTTTCTTACGATTTTGGCAAATTACAGATCAGTACCAGATTGTAGGTTGATCAAAATATCATTCGCGATCGTCACAAATATGTATTTATAAAATGTGACTGTTTACGGTGCGGCGAAAGTTAGGGGTATGGTACAGACGATGAAACTGAACAACTTTCTCTCGGGGACCAACATCGTAATCGCGAAAAAATTATCAGTCGTCCCATACATTTGGTCGAGTAGGTATTGAAGTTTTGTATGGGATGACTGTTTTTTTTTCACGATTACGATGTTGGTCCCCGGGAGAAAGTTGTTCAGTTTGATGGTCTGTACCACACCCTTAATTTTCGCCATGTATAATCATAATCGTTAAAATCATAAGTACATATTTGTAAACTGGGCTACCAGCGACTTCGCCTAACTGGCGTCTATTAAAAGTTTTGTTTTATTTATTTCTGTAGTCTTTGGTCCTTATGTCTTGAAGATTATAAAATATTCTCATATCGATACATCCATACTCTAATTGTAACTGTAGGGTAGTCAAAACGGTGAGTATACAATCACAAATCAAAACTAACTAATTTAGACTCGCCGCCGACTTTAGCGAAAGCGTATTACGAACATGTATTTGTATATTTTCCTGAAATAAGTACAAAAAATATGCAAAATATGGACTGTACTATGGGCCAACGTTCCGCATGATCACCTCAAAGGCGATAATCGCATGCACGGCTCACGACTCGATCGCACAATGTTCGTTTATCACTAGCTGCGCTCTCGCAGTAATATTTTCTTAAGTGAGCATGCTTAAGTTTTGTCCACACTAAATAAACTCACCAACTTTTACAACTGATGACACCTATATTTTTTGCAAATAAATTATTTATATTGTTATTTTTTTATTCGTACTTTTTCCGGGCAGTGTCCACTTTTTAAAATAGCAGCCGATAAAAGCCAGAACCAACATTTAGCAATAAACTTTGTTAAAATAATTTGGCCTACAGGCAAAGTTAACACTAACCGGATAAAGATAATTCTTTAAGCCCTAAAGAATCTGCTTAGTCTTATCGTGCGTTTGCACTGGCGAAACATTCAGTTAAAAACATGTTGATATCTCTGTCAGATACATTGACAAAAATAGAGATATCAATATGTTTTTATGCGATGTTTCGCCAGTGCAAACGCACGGTTAGAGACCTCACTATTATCGGTATTAAGGTTAAAAATAAGTATTCGATGCCAATTTGTAATTTATTTGGCTTACCGTCGAATTTTCAAACAGTACCCAAGAGACCACCGCGCGCACAGTGGCGCCCTCATTCTTTGTTTGATCATTTATTTTATTTTAGAATAAAAATGCAGAAAATAAGCATGTTACGTTGTGCTCCACAAGACTACATTATTATTATTACAAACAGTTTTTTTTTTTATTATGATCCTTAAAACGGAGCTTAGTGACCACTATTTTCCGTTTTAAGGATTATAAAAAAACTTAACAATGTGAAACTATTATTTGTAATAATAATAATGTATATAGTATAGTCTTGTGGAACACAACGTACATTATTATTTTCTGCATGTATTGCGTTAGTAATAAGGTCGATAAGTGTATCACCGGGAAGTAACGCGATTGTACGTTCTAAAATAAAATAAATAACCAAACAAACGATGAGGGCGTAACTGCGCGCGTGGTATCCTCTTAATTTAAAGACGTTCTTGAAAGTATTTCTTCAGTTTCGCCAACGAATTTAATTTGCTCCTACATAATTTACATAAATAAATCATATTTTTTAAATATAACATACACTTTTGCTAAATGTCAGCGCGGGTCTACACTAGCTTAAACTTTCCGCAATAAACAAAATAACTTAAGATAAAATATCGAATAAAACTAATTCTTACGATGGTTCCTTTCCACCGGTCTCTTGTATATCCTGAAAAGCAGAAAAATAATAGATTTAGAAGGTATGTTATTGAAGTGGGACTTTTGCGTTAAAACCAAAACAAAAAAAAAACAAAAGGCCAGCATAGATATGATGCTATACAACATTATTTTTAGTATATGCGAAACCTGAATACAGTTTGTTCAGAATAAATAACTGAATCGATTCCAATCATTTTTATACCGTGTTAAATTTTGCCCCAAAAATCATTAAAAAAGGTTACAATATGGACACCGAGCGACGAACACAAGGCACGGGCGCACAGCGGGCGCTGCGTGGTGATAATGTTTTTGTACGGACAACCAGGTAACATAACAAGCTTATAACTTTGTGATTTTTCATGATACAGTTTTGAAATTTTGTACATAGGTTCTTTACATAAAAATACTAGACACGTGTTTCGGGTTTCGCATATACTAAAACTGATGTTGTATATAAATAAAAATGAATAGCTAAATGTTTTGCTTAGCGCAAAACTCGAGAACTGCTGGACCAATTCGGCTATTTTTTTTTATATAAATAAAAATGAATGGCTAAGTGTATTGCTAAGCGCAATACTCGACAACGGCTAGAACAATTCGGCGATTTTTTTTTTTCTGTATTCGTTGAAGTCCGATTGCCGAGAAAATTGGAAAATTCTGGAAAACTGAAAGTGCATTTTCCATGGGAATTTTGTATGAATTATTGAAATTTGGACAAGACAACGTCTCTCGGGTCAGCTAGTAAATTATAAAAATAATTTAGAGAAAAATCGTTGAAGTAGTCACGAGTTATATTTAGAAGAAAACTATAAAAATGACTTTCAATCGTTCTAAGTTCAACTTTATATTAATGCACATAAAAGTCACATTACGCGCACTGGTGAACCAATATTGACAATCATTGTCGATCTATTATCAGTAGAGATCGGATAATTGGATGCATATTTACCTAAAGTAAATTTTTGGCAAAGAAATTAAGCATATAGACACATTACAAGTGAATATGTCAGAATCCGCGAGGTAAGGATGTCGACGATGCTTCAATACCTCCTCGCTGCACTCATTCATCATGCCGTGAGAAGGTCGTCGCACGGACCGCTGCACCCGCGCCGCCCGAGCCTACACATTCGACCAGACCATTAAAGCTTGTACACAATCAATGTGGTTGTTAACATCCCATTTTGGCACCTTCGCGACACTCCCGGCAAAAAATACATACACGCAGGCTCGTTATAAAAGCAATCTTTCATAGCATCAAAAAATTGTGGCTCCTTTCCAAATTAAAGTTCGTTGCTCTCCGATTACAATTAATTTCAGACAAAAAAAAACAGGCGCACGTTGACATGTAGCTCTCCACGGTGGACGCGACTTCTTATTGTATTTCCTGTGCGTGTCCCAAATAAATTATTTTTCTTTCTTTCTTTCTTTTCTTTCTTTATTTTTTTCTTTCTTATATTTCATCCCGAGATTTATTCCCGGGATTCGTAGCACAAGGTCGTCGTTTCAAGTAAAACCAAAATTCAAATCACGATATAATTCAGAAACCGTTGTCGAATAGCCAAGTAATAGTATGGAGAAAAAAACGACGACGAATGTAATTAAATTTGACAACCTACTTAACAACATAATCTAGCATTCGATTCTATAGTGAAAAAGTACAAAATTTATCAATTCCGCAATCGCAAGATTTTTACGATCGATACAAAAGTGCATTCCTTATTACCCAATACCTGAACTTAAGTAAATATACATTCGATTCTATAATCAGAACTCAATTTGTCGATCCCGGAATACCGGGATTTTTTCGAAACAAAAGTGCATTCAATAATAGCCAACACCTCAACTTTTGGTAAATAGTAGTATACATCCGACTATCCGATCTCTGATTAATTATAATTATCAATTAATTATAATTATAATTATCAGCCAAAAACTAAAACAACACAAGAAAATACTCACACTGTATTCCCAGTACAGTCTTCATTGATCTCAAATGCGACCTTTTTAAAAACGCACGCGAACGGGCAATGTTCCTGACTGACATACTTTACAGCTTGCTCTAAAAACTCATTGATATCAACCAGTTCTTCTTCAGCGAACGGCCCCAAGAACTTAAACTGGGAATACTTCTTACTCTCAGCAAATTCAGTGAAAAAACTAACAATTTTCGTCATAATTTCCGACATTTCCGGCAAAACTTCTGGCTCTTCTGGAACTTCCTCCTCTTCTTGGCATTCGAAATCGGACTTCTTTAGATTCCTCGTTATGCTTATCAAGAATGGATTTGTTTCTTCTTCTGGTTCCAATTCTTCTGGGATTGAGGGTTCTTCTTCAACTTCTACTTCTAGGATTTCTTCTCCGTTCTGTTCTAAGAAGCGTTGTTTGAATTCGTCGGAAAAGAGTGAGTCTTTGTGGTCTTTCAGTTTGTCTGGTACGATGAGGTACACGTGTGGTGGAGCTATCTTGAATAGACTCAGTTGGCTGGAAGAAGAAGAGAGAAGAATTATCGGTCGTCTCTGTTTTATATTACTGCGTGGCTAGTGGCTACCATTTATGGACCAGCCGTACCGTGAGTGTCCACAGATTTTAATACACTGGCACCCATATCCTCTAAGCTGGCACACAGCAATGCTGCTTGACGGCTGAGACAGGTATGGTGACTGACTTGGTGAAAAAACGGAACCCTTATAGGATCACTCGTATGTCTGTCTGTTTGTACGTCTGTCACAGTCAATTTGTTCCGAATCTAATGGACCGATTAAAATGAAATTTGGTGCACATATAAATTTCTGTGACCCAAATACGGACGTGTAACGTAAATAAATGAATTTTGAATATGAGGGTCACTTTTGGAAGCCAAAAAAGAAAATAAAAAGTTTTGCAAACTGTACCGTGTGACATATCAAATCAAAGGGCTTACTATGAAGGTCTCAAATAGGTATATAATATAACTTTTTTTTAATAAATAGTTTTAATAGTTTTAGTTTGTGTTGTGTGTTGTTTGTTGTGTTTTTGTTTGTTTTAGTTTTGGTTGTGTTTGTGTGTTTGTTTGTTTGTTTGTGTGTGTGTTTTGTTTTGTTTGTTTTGGTTGCACATTTGTATAACTCCTTATTTTCTATTTATTTGTAATATATAATGTGTAATTGTTTGTTCTTCCGAATAAATAAAATAAAATAAAATTATTAGAGAAAATTGATGAAAATGTATCATTAATAGTGTGTTACGCAATTAGGGTGCAATTTTTCGGAGATAACGGGGTAATGAATCATTACCCTGCACCCTAATTGCGTAACACACTATCGATCAGAATCTAAATCATTTTGAAGCAAATTGCTAATCCATTGCTTCATATTTTCGAAAAATTTGTCTTCTCAACGCCGTAAAGAACGCAATGAATATTGTTGAACTGTCAAAATGAAAATAATACTGATAGTTACTTACGCAATTAGGGGCCTTTTGAAAAAATACAGAAAATAGAATAGTATATAATATAGACTTGTATTGCAGGAAAACCTATAAGAAGTCTGTGGTCTTAAAATAACATAGTAAGTCTCTCAATATTGTACGTACAAACTTACATTTGCAGTTGGAATATATGGGAGAACATGTTTTTCAACTACAATGTTATGTTTGTTCTTGGGATAAAATCATCCCAACCACGGAATCCGTCATTGTGCGTGGTCCGACACGCACTGGGCCTGGTTTTTTACCTAATACTATCGTATAGCTTATGAAGAGAGAATTTACTGTGTTTTTAAATAATGTGTGTATCTTATAATTAGTTCTTTTTTTGCTCAAAATTAACTTAGGGCCAGCCCAAAATGTTGAAATAAAACCGAAAAAATATAAACCAAAATAATAAACAGCTTCTTATTACAATGTATAGAGGTATGAGGAACAGGGCTTAAAGTTCATTCATCCTCCATTGAAAAGGGAGGATCCTCCGACCAGACGGTTGTTACTGTGATTGCGCGATGCAGGATTTTGCGTGACGTCAGCGTGATGCGTAGTTCGCATGTGGCGATGTAGATGCCGTCACAAATATACATGCAAGTTTGATATTATTTTGGCTGATTTAAACGCGCTCCCCAGGGATGCTGGCCCTTAGAGCCTTTCTTAAAAAAAATATTATTATTGTAAAGTGACCCATCTCATATATTAAGTAGATGACCTTCAAATGATGAGCAATGCTCTAAGATGCCAAAACATCAAAAATACTTACCGAATAGGATAAGTCCCAAAGCTTTGCGTATGCAAAATATAACAGTTCATATCGCTGATCTGCAGTACCAAGTCCATTTGAGCAGGATTGTCAAAATCGACTGACGCCAAATCTTCAGCGCTCAGTTTGAACTGAACCAAATGATGGATCTTCTTGCGTTCATCCTTCTTCAAGTTTTTGTCAAAGAGTAATTCGACTTCGGAGTTATTTTTGACAAATTCGTAAATGTTAAGAAGAACGTTCATTTCGTAAAATTGTTTGCAGTCAGCCTTTTTGCTGTGCTTCGGTGAGCGTACGTTGCGTTGGATGTGGTTTTGGCCGAACCCTATTTTTGTTTTGGCCTGTAATACAAGCAGATCAATAGTTAATTAATAATTCCAATAAGCTCACTTCTTTTAATTGGGACTTAAATATAGGGTGTGGGTGTGGTACTGCAGAGGTTTGATGCTTTGGTCAAGCCTCGACAATGTTATACTGGCATTCAATCATTCAAATATGGAATATATTCTAGAAAGAAAAACGAACCTCATTTTTCTTTGTAGGATGACAGATAGATTCTGGTAGGGCTCCGCGTAGAATCATTTTTAACCGACTTCAAAAAGGAGGAGGTTCTCAATTCGCCGGAACCTTTTTTTTTTTATTATTGATTACTCGAAGATGGCTGGACCGATTTGGATTTTTTTTTCCTTTGTTCGAGAGGGTATACATCACAGTTGGTCCCATATAAAATTGATTAACTTTGCTTGGGTAGTTTTTGAGTTAGCTTCAATAATACTTATTTTTCCCCCACTTTTATATGGATGATGTTCTAGTTTGTTTTGCAGGTAGTGGTATTTGAATTTATGTGGGGTAGGTACACAACTAAAAAGTGAAAAAATAAAAACTTTTTTACAAAAAAATACAACCGACTTCCAAAAACAACACTACAAAGTCAAAAATAACTTTAATTTCAGAAGTCGGTGGCAAAAAACGAAAATACATTTAACTAGACACCGACTTCCAAAATTAAAGTTATTTTTCACTTTGTAGTGTTGTTTTTGGAAGTCGGTAGTATTTTTTTGTAAAAAAGTTTTTTAGTTAAGGAGTGTGAATTATAATTTATACGAAGCTTATAAATATAGAGGGCATCAACCCCATTTAACTAGAGTCCCTCTCGTTTCATTATTAATAAAGTAAATCTCCTACTGTGAGGTTCGAGCCTTCACAATACACACCATCAAACTGTACAACTTTAACTTTCTCCATTGAACTAACATCGTAATCGAGAAAAAATTATCAGCTGTTCCGTATAAAGCTTCAATACCAACTGATAGTTCGTTCTCGACTACGATGTTGGTTCCTTGGAGAATATGAGTACCGTATACTCTTTCTTAAGCATTTAGTAAATAAACGAAAAAGTGGCTTAAAACCATTTCATTTAATCGAAAAAGACAAGATATTTGTATTCAAATAAAACCCCGGGAAATGGTTTGACAGCTTCGGCTCCATAATAAGAAATGCTCAGTCTGACAAATTCTAATAGAATATAGCACAATTTTTGTTTGTGAAACGTGGTTGATGTTCTTCAAGCCGTTAAATTATATTTTATTTTTTAGAATGTGCTGTTCAAGGCCTTCAATTTGATACCCATATTGTAATAATTGAAGAAAAAAATTTTTTTTTCACTTTTCAAAATGGAGCCATACTGCCGCCATATTGAATTTTTTCACAAAAAAAAAAAAATCCAGTGTCACTCGGGATGATGTAAGGATTCTAACGATACCCCATACATCCAAATCTGTTCAGGCATTTCAAAGTTATGGTGGAATAAAGAAACTCACATAAATACAGACATACATCAACCCTGAAAACATTACACTCCTTTGGGCAGTCGTGTAAAAAATGCTGTTATTTTGACATTACAAACAGACACTTAAATTTTATTTATTTGTATAGAGTATAGACATACATGATGATTTGAGGGGCTCGTGGCTAAGTAATAACAGCCGCACGGGTCGATCCATCAGGTTAAGCTACGCTTGCCGGGGTTGGTCAGTGGATGGGTGACCATCTTTACATACCGAGACTCCTCCGTGCCTCGGAAAGCACGTTATGCCGTTGGTCCCGGCTGTCATTCGTGGATCTTTGACAGTTGTTACGGGTCGTCAGAAGCCCGAAAGTCTTGACAACCAGTCTTACCAAGAGGTATCGTATTACCGAGTTACTGGGTTGTGGGTTGTGGAGGCCGACCCCAACATAGTTGGGAAAAGGCTAGGCAGATTGATAAACATAGATGGTTGCATAGATTGTTGTGTGTAACTTACATTATTGCCGACATAAACAGCGTTGGGTGCGATCGGTTCCACGATACCGTCCCCACTCCTGCCGAGCGCGCCACCTTGCCAGCCCATCTTCTGCATCATGCTGCAAAAGAAAAACATTGTCAGCAAGTCTTCTGCTTCTTCTTAGCGTGTGCAAATATAACTGGAAAAAAATATACAGTTTTTTAGGGTTCCGTGGCAAAATGGTAAAAAGGAACATTGCTATCAACTTGAAATTTAGAACAGTTTTAAATGACGTTTGCCCAACTATTAGGTCTTTACCTATGAAATTGCCGTTCTGCAGTACTGGCCATTTCAAATCAAAATAATTTTTGTTTGGCTAAGAATTCTAATTTCAAATTAATTTTATTTTAATAACATGGATTTTTTTTTCCAAAAGTAGTCATTTGTTTATTGATTAGTGTTACATTTTCATCGCATTTCAATCTTTTTCGTCATCATGGATACGTTAAAAATTCGAGTAATTATGGAATATGAGTACCGTCGTGGCAGCAACGCGGCACAAGCGGCACGCAACATCAACGACGTTTACGGAGCTAACACTACAAACCAACGCACCACTTGTTATTGGTTTGCTCGCTTCTGTTCTGGAAATTTCGACCTGAAAAATGAACCTCGCGGTCGTCCGAAGACTTTGGTCGACAATGACGAATTAAAGGCGATTGTGGAAGCTGATGATACACAATCTACGGCTGAATTAGCAGCAGCTTTCGACGTTAGCGTTAAAACAATATTGGTCCATTTGCGTCAAATTGCCAAGGTAAAAAAGCTTGACAAATGGGTGCCCCACGAACTCAATGATCGCCAGCGCGAAGTACGCGTCGAGACGTGCCTTGCACTGCTCAACAGACACACAAATGAAGGAATTTTGAACCGCATTGTAAACCTGCGATGAAAAATGGATTCTGTTTGATAACCGCAACGCAAGCGCTCAGCAAGTTGGTTGGATCCTGGTTCAGCACCTAAACAATGCCCTAAACGAAAACTTACCCCTAGAAAAGTGATGGTCACTGTTTGGTGGTCTAGCGCCGGTGTGATTCATCACAGCTTCTTACCAAACGGGGTGAGCATTACTTCAGATGTGTACTGTGAAGAACTGAACACAATGATGGAGAAGCTGGCACATCTCCAACCAGCATTGGTCAATCGCTCGTCTCCGCTGCTCCTGCACGACAACGCGCGACCTCATACTGCACAGCAGACGGTCTCCAAGTTGCAAGAACTGGGGTTGGAAGCTCTCCGTCATCCGCCCTACTCACCAGACCTTGCGCCTACAGACTACTACTTTTTCCAGAATTTGGATAACTTCTTGGCGGGAAAAAAATTCAATACCCGAGAGGCAGTACAAAATGCCTTTGAAGAATTTGTTGCCTCCCGTCCAGCTGATTTCTTTAAGAAGGGCATCAATAAACTGCCACTGCGTTGGCAAAGATGCATTGATTGCATGGGTGATTATTTCGATTAATACAAATAAAAAATGCATGAAAAAAATTCGTTTAAATTTTTTCATACAAAACGGCAATTTCATAGGTAAAGAAAAGACCTATTATTTTGCAAATTAAAAGAAAGAAATTAAAAAATGTAGTTTCTTTTTTTGCAATAGGGACTGAAAGGGGGGTCTTAAAAATTCGAAATGGGGCTACTAGGGCATGTGGGGTATCATATGAAAGAGCGCTGTGTGCACATTCTTCAATTTTTTTTTATTTTTTTTAGGCCGCTTACGTTTTCGACTTTTGATGAAAAATGTAAAAAAAAGTTCCGATTCCCCCCCTTATCTCCGATGTTTGCATAGAGAAAAATCTGAAATTATTCTATGTGATAGAAGTTTATGGAAAGCACAAAAGGGATGAATGAAAAGCAATTGCATGCAGCTGAGATGAGAATGCTAAGAGGGATGTGTGGTGTTACACGAATGGATAGAATAAGAAATGAGTACATAAGAGGAAGTTTGAAAGTGGCACCGGTGACTGAAAAGTTGTGCGGAAATCGGTTGTCATGGTATGGGCATGTGATGCGGAGGAAAGAGGAAAATGTCGTGAAAAAAGTTTTGTGTATGAATTTCGATGGTTATAAGAGTAGGGGAAGACTAAAGAAGCGATGGATGGATTGTGTGAAAGATGACATGGCTAGAAAGGGGGTGACTACCAAGATGACGAATAATAGAGAAGTATGGAAAAAAGGACATGTTGCGCCGACCCCAAATAGATTGGGATAAGGGCAGGAGAATGATGAGAAGTTTATGTAAAGATTACAGGAAAAATAAAACGATGTCTCTAAATAGCACACTTTTTCAGAAATCGGAATGGAACCCTCGTCGTCCGACTCATTCTTGTTTTTAAATTTGGCTCATATTTCAGCAACGCGAATACTGTTGTTGCGGTTCAAGATGGCAGGTGAGGCATTGTCTGTGAAGAGACGCCGCATAAACACCGGAGATCTGAGCCATCCATGAACCTTCACTTGTGGAGCTTGTCTTTGGGTACGAAGTCTATTTACGGTTTTCCAGGTAGGCCACGATAAATTGTAGTAATAAACATTTTGTCAATGTCGTGATGGGCCAGTGGTCAAGGCTACGCCTCTACACGATATTGTGGGTTCAAATACGGGCAAGTATCTATGTGACATTTTGAATTCATATGAATTAGATAACCTGAGTTTCTCATCGCAGAAAGTACATATGTGTACAGTCCCCGGCGATAAATATTGCACATCGACCTTTGGAAAGAGACAATCGGCTAATTTCGGCTTCGTAGAGCGTTATCTCTGTCGCACGAAATACAAACAGTCCGGTATCTAATAGGTTGGGGAAAAAGTTTCTTCGCATTTTTTATGAAAATTCAAACCATTTTTTAATATACATTATTCACATTTATCTAAAGTATATAGGTATCATTTTGTTCGATAACTTCTTGCCATCTTGTAGGTAGGGACATGATCCCATTGCTATAGAAATTTTGGGACTTCTGATCAAAATACCGCGACAAGTGGTTTTGGCAGTCCTCTCGTGATGTTAACTTGACACTGCCTAAAGAATTCTGAAGAGACCAAAACAGGTGGAAATCTGAAGGTGCAAGGTCAGGACTATACGGCGGATGCATTAACACCTCCCAGCCAAACTCTCTTAATTTTTGCTGAGTGGCTAAAGATGTGTGAGGTTTAGCGTTATCATGATGAAAAACCACACCCCTTCTGTTGATTAATGCCGGCCGCTTTCTCTCAACTTCTTGCTTTAATCTCATCAGTTGTTCGCAGTAGAGTTCAGAATCGATGGCCCTGCCTGGTGGTAACCGCTCATAATGAATAATGCCCTTCCAATCCCACCACACACACAGCATCACCTTGTTGCGAGTTAACCCGGGTTTCGCCACAGTCTGTGAAGCCTGACCGGCCTTTGACCACGACCTTTTTCGCACGTTTTTGTCGTACGTGATCCACTTTTCATCACCAGTTATCAGCTTCTTCAAAAATGTTTCGGTTTCATTACGTCGTAATAAAGAATCACAAATGAGTACACAGTTCATTAGGTTTCTTTCAGTGAGCTCGTAAGGTACCCAAATATTGCGCTTTTTTGTGTACCCAGTTTTTTTCAAATGCGCCAAAACTATTTTGTGGTCAATTCCCAGTTCTTCAGCTACGTCGTAACTACTGATATGCCAATCTTGCTCCACTTTTTCAAAAATGGCATCCATTTTATCCGTAATAGGGCGACCAGAGCGACGTGCATCTTTGACATCAAAATTTCCGGATTGAAAACGCTTCAACCAAATTTGTGTTACTCTCACAGACACTGCACTGAGTATGGACTCAGTGCAGTGTCAGTGCAAGCCGCGAAAAAAATTTGCAATGTTTATGGAAACATTGCAAATTTTTTTCGCGGCTTGCGTTGCATTTTTACCTTTTTTGTAGTAAAATTTTAAAATGTATCGAATTTCTTCATTAGATTCACTCATCTTGACAGTACGAAAAACAAATGAAAATCACACATTTTCCTAATTTGAATTTGGAATTATGTTCTTTAAAATTTTAAATTTTCAATGATACCAAAACCAGCCAGATACAAATAGTATAGCCAAAGAGATTTTAGTTTAAGTTCATACAGACTATAATGCGAAAAGACTTTTTCCCCAACCTAATATTAGGAGCTGTTAAAACATTATGATTTGCTTCTTTTGATAATTCCTTTTATTCTTTGTATAAAATAAACCAATTTTTCTATAAGTGATGGCTTTAGGTTCGGGTAAAATAAAATTTAAAAAAACATGTTCACATTATGTTTACGTATTTAATTATTTTGGAAAATTACAGCTGTAGTGTACATAATAAACACCATTATACCTATTGTTAAAATGAGACATTGTAATAAAAATAATAATAATTCTAATTCTCAATTACTTCCATTTCACTATCTGTGCTCTCAAAGAGGTCAATATCACTGTCACTGTCAGCCGTATTTATCACTAGTCTAACAGTGTAATTGTCTAAGCCGTGTTGAATGCTTCTATATTCATTCTCACGTTTGATTGCATGATCGCAAACCTTTTTCCACTCTTCAGCCCCGATCATGTTTACTTTTTCAGTCAATAATGTTTTTAGTGTAGTTAAATTCATACCCACATTTCTAGAGGCTACTGAAAGGCTATCTTTCAGTTGAGACCATATATTTTCAATTGGATTAAACTCCGGATGATATGGTGGCAATCGCAACACAGTGTGCCCATGTTCGCCAAGTACTTTGTCCACGGAAAACTCTGTATACCTCTCCTTGTGCTGACATATAATAGCGTAAATCTGGGTTTTTGTTAATTTTGGATCAACTGGAATTTCGTGTCTGATTAACCAGCCATTTTTCGTAGTTATCGTTATTCATTTCATTGTGATAGTCACCGATAGTGTCCGTGGATTTATACGTTAAAAAGGCACCGGGTACAAAGCCTTTTTCATTTCCCGCATGAACTATTATCAAACGTTGACCTTTTGAAATTGGCTTTTTTACTCCTTTTTTCTTATCATCACTCCAAGATTTCTCTTTAGTGTGAGATGTATGTATGTAAGACTCATCCATGTAGACGATATTTTTTCCTGATTCGCGAAATTTACGTATTTTATCGAGGTATTCCATTCGTTTGAGACTTACATCGTGCTTTTCCATTAGAACTTTTCGATTATCTTCCATTTTAGTGAACCGAAATCCCATCTCGTGAAGTATTTTTCTCAACGTCTTTTCAGACCCATTGTAATTAATAGCTTCAGATAATTTAGCTTTTAATGATTTTATTGTTGGCAGTTCATTAAATCGTAAGTGAAAATCATACACCATTCTTCGAACAACATCATAATCAAAATCGTCCATATCCAAACGAAATTGCTTTTTTGGTCTCCCTTTTTTTGGAGTGCTGAACTTAATTTCAGTAGAATGTGTTTCAGTACTGACTTCGTTTAATATATTGTTCAAAGTTCTTCTTGAAATTCCAGAGGCATTTGCAACTCGCTCTTGAACCTTCTTAAAATAACAACTTACATTTTCATCTTAATTTTTTTTTAATCTGTCAGCTTCGGTTAGAAAATATTTATAAACATTGTAGATAATTTCGCGTGACTGACCTCGTAAAGGTTTCCCTCTTTTTCCTAAAGATGCCATAGTACAACTTTAAATTATTTTTGGTGGTGTTAACAACTCTAAATATTAGGTCTTTACCTATGAAATTGCCGTTCTGCAGTACTGGCCATTTCAAATCAAAATAATTTTTGTTTGGCTAAGAATTCTAATTTCAAATTAATTTTATTTTAAAAACATGGATTTTTTTTTCCAAAAGTAGTCATTTGTTTATTGATTAGTGTTACATTTTCATCGCATTTCAATCTTTTTCGTCATCATGGATACTTTAAAAATTCGAGTAATTATGGAATATGAGTACCGTCGTGGCAGCAACGCGGCACAAGCGGCACGCAACATCAACGACGTTTACGGAGCTAACACTACAAACCAACGCACCACTTGTTATTGGTTTGCTCGCTTCCGTTCTGGAAATTTCGACCTGAAAAATGAACCTCGCGTCGTCCGAAGACTTTGGTCGACAATGACGAATTAAAGGCAATTGTGGAAGCTGATGATACACAATCTACGGCTGAATTAGCAGCAGCTTTCGACGTTAGCGTCAAAACAATATTGGTCCATTTGCGTCAAATTGGCAAGGTAAAAAAGCTTGACAAATGGGTGCCCCACGAACTCAATGATCACCAGCGCGAAGTACGCGTCGAGACGTGCCTTGCACTGCTCAACAGACACACAAATGAAGGAATTTTGAACCGCATTGTTACCTGCGATGAAAAATGGATTCTGTTTGATAACCGCAAGCGCTCAGCAAGTTGGTTGGATCCTGGTTCAGCACCTAAACAATGCCCTAAACGAAAACTTACCCCTAGAAAAGTGATGGTCACTGGTTGGTGGTCTAGCGCCGGTGTGATTCATCACAGCTTCTTACCAAACGGGGTGAGCATTACTTCAGATGTGTACTGTGAAGAACTGAACACAATGATGGAGAAGCTGGCACATCTCCAACCAGCATTGGTCAATCGCTCGTCTCCGCTGCTCCTGCACGACAACGCGCGACCTCATACTGCACAGCAGACGGTCTCAAAGTTGCAAGAACTGGGGTTGGAAGCTCTCCGTCATCCGCCCTACTCACCAGACCTTGCGCCTACAGACTACTACTTTTTCCAGAATTTGGATAACTTCTTGGCGGGAAAAAAATTCAATACCCGAGAGGCAGTACAAAATGCCTTTGAATAATTTGTTGCCTCCCGTCCAGCTGATTTCTTTAAGAAGGGCATCAATAAACTGCCACTGCGTTGGCAAAGATGCATTGATTGCATGGGTGATTACTTCGATTAATACAAATAAAAAATGCATGAAAAAAATTCGTTTAAATTTTTTCATACAAAACGGCAATTTCATAGGTAAAGACCTATTATATATTTTGAACTGCACGCGACCGCACTCTATCGTACTTGAACAACGACTGACAAAACGTCACATAGGTAGTATGCGACAGAGATAACGCTCTACGAAGCCGAAATTAGCCGATTGTCTCTTTCCAAAGGTCGACGTGCAATATTTATCGCCGGGTACTGTACTATCTTGGACATTACTGACATCGGTGAAGGAAAAACATCGTGAGGAAACTTGGACACCCGTCTTGCGCAAGCGTTGTGATCAATGCTCGTGCCTTCTCTGTATGAGAAGAGGCCTTTACCCTGCAGTGGGACAGTAACCACTGACGCGCCAAACGTGACTAATGTCTTTGACGTATCTCTGGACCCTGGGGTCCCGAACCTTTGGAAGGCGTACGAGGGTCCGAAGCCAACTCTCAGAGGCCCCTCAAACAATTTTAAGTGTTGAGGCACCAACTGCCGATTATCCCTGTTTTCTCTATGCAAGTGCACCCAAGGACAACCCCCGGTTGGTGCAGGACTATTGCAAAACATGGAAACAAAACATACTCTATGTGTATAAATAAAAAGAGAAGTCCTGACTGACTGACTGATTGACTGACTCATAACGCCCAGTCCTAACCCTTGAACCTAGAAAGCTGAAATTTTGCACAGAGGTTCCCTTTATAATGTAGACAACGAATAAGAAAGGATTTCCCGGTAGGACGTTTCCGTGGGATATTTTCCGACATCCACGCCAACGAAGCCGCGCGGGAAGTGCTAGTACACAGATAAATTCAAATTCAAATTCTTTATTTGCTTAAAACATGGTGTTTATAGGTCTTACAATTAAAAGGAGTACAAGCATGTTTAGCTATTAGAAGTATAGCATGCAAAATCGAGTAATAGCTTAAAACGAGTCAAAATTTATTTTCAAAAAATGTTTTAAGGGAGTAGAAGTTGTGGGCTTTCAGCCATTCTAAGAATTTTATCTTAAACAATCTATTATTTAAGGTTTTTATTTCTCTAGGTATCTTATTATAAATTCTTACACACATAGTTAGACAACTTTTGCTGTATTTGGATAATCTGGGAGTGTCATAAAAAACTAATCTATTTTGGTCTCTGCGATTTCTAGAGCTGACGTCAGACACTTTTACAAAATATTCTTTATATTTCCTTACAAACATGCATATTTCATATATATAAAGAGATGGTAGCGGTAATAAACCAAGTCTTTTGAATATTGGCTCGCAGGACTCATCAGGCGCTAGCCCATAAATTGCTCTGATGCATTTTTTTTGCGCAACAAACGCTCTATTTCGTTCAGTACTATTTCCCCACATTATAAGCCCGTATCTTAGAATCGATTCTACATACGCGTGGTAGCATGTTATGGCTGTTTTTATGTCAGTTTTATTTTTAACTTGTCTTAGGGCATATACAAACCTATTTATCCTGTTACATATATTTTCTACATGTGCTTTCCAATTTAAGTTTTGGTCTATAATAATTCCTAAAAATTTTGTTTGATTCACTTCGTTAATTTTCAATATTTTAAGTTTAAAATTGTATTTTGTGTTATGAGTCTGATTAAATTGTACGTATTTAGATTTATTTAAATTAATTTTTAAATTATTAATATTTAGCCATTCTATAAGTATGCCAATTGTATTATTAATGTCAATTTCGTGATTTTTTATTCCGTCAATTTTTTTATCAGATGTTACCAATATAGAGATGTCATCAGCAAATAAAATACATTTATGATTTGTTATTTTGGTTATGTCATTAATGTATAATAGAAACAAAATTGGTCCTAATATGCTACCCTGTGGGACTCCGTACTTGTTGTATCGATATTCGGACGAGTACGACGTCATATTGTCATGTTCATCTAGTTTTGTGATTACAACACATTGCTGTCGGTTTTTGAGATACGACGACAGCCAATCTAGTGCGGGTCCTCTTATACCAATTTCCTCTAGTTTTTGCAATAATAAGTCGTGCGATACATAGTCAAAAGCTTTAGATAAGTCAAAAAATAGACCTGTGGTCAAACGGTTATTGTTAATATTTGCTAATATTATTTTTAATAGGGAAAAAATGGCTAAAGATGTCGATTTATGTTTTTGGAAACCAAATTGTGCAGTCTCAATAATCCGAAATTTATCGCAGAAATTGCTCAATTGTTTGTACATACATTTTTCGAATAATTTTGATAATATTGGAACTAATGTGATTGGACGATAGTTAATTAGATCTTTTTTTTCACCACTTTTAAACACTGGTTTTACAATAGACAATTTCAGTGCCTCGGGAAAGGTACCAATAAAAAAAGATAAATTAATTAGATGCGTCAGGATTTTATTTAAATCTACCGCACAAGCTTTTATAATGTTCGTGTTGATTTCGTCATAACCTTCCGAACCGGTATTTTTTAAAGACATTATTTCTATTTTTACCTCATATTCCGACATTGGTCTAAGAAATATTGAGTTAGCCCTGGTGTTTTGAGGTTGTCTATTCGTGTTATTAATTAGTGTTGGGTTGTGACCATGAGTACTATCAATGTAATGGTCATTAAACGCCGATGCTATTTTTACGGGATTAGTTAAAATATTTTTATTAGTTTTAATGCTGTCTATGTTGTCCTTAAATTGTTTATTGTCAATTTCATTTTTTATAATCATCCATGTCGCTTTACATTTGTTGTCATGGTTATTTATGAATTTAATGTTTGTGTTCTTTCTTGCTTTATTTAGACATTTTCTCAGAAGATTTGAATATGTAACGTACTTTTTTTTGTTTGTTTCATTTTTATTTTTATAATATTTATACCGTAGTATCCTTTTAGTTTTGCAGCTTTTTTTAAGTCCCTTACTTATCCATTTTAGATTTTTATTAGTGCCAATATTTATTTTCCTCCTAATTTTGGGAAAGCAAAGGCCATAGAAAAGACATAATTGTTGGTGAAAGTTATTGAACGCTGTATTGATGTCATGTTCCGAATATACTTCTGACCATGAAAGACTTTGCAAACACTCTCTGAACTTACGTATATTCTCCTGACTGTAGTCCCTTTTATAAGTAAAATACGATGTGGGTGTTATTGTTTTGGCTTTAATTGGAAAGCTAAGCATTTGTGCCGTGTCATGGTCCGAAAGATAAAGAGGTAGCACCGCTGCTTTAGCGTCCGGGATGTTGCTCAAGATGTGATCTATGCAAGAATTTTTCCGTGTAGGTACATTTATGTGAACTTTTAGATTATAGTTATTGGATAGGTCTTGTAAATCCTGAGTAGTTTTCCCTTTTTTTAGGGTGTCTATGTTAAAATCACCAGCTATTACAATGTTTACTTTAGATTTATATTTGTTGTGAATTTCCCGTAGTACGATATCTAATTTCGTTAAGAATAAGTTAGGATCTGATTGAGGGATTCTATAGACGCAAATAATAATTAATTTGGCCTCTACAAGTTCTACACCGCAAATTTCAAATGTTTTATTTGTTGCATACGCTTTTAAAAAAGGAATTTCTTGGCATGATAAACCATTTTTTATTAATATACACGTACCGCCTCTTTGTTTATCTCGACAAAAACTAGAAGCCATCCTGTAATTTTGGACTTTTAAGAAACTATCATAGCCTTGTTTGAGGAATGTTTCAGAAAGACATATTACATCAGGATCGTTCTGAGACTCACGTAACTCTTGCATAGTTATATCCAATATCTCCTGCTTTGCCAAAACACTAGCGATGTTTTGGTGGAGGATTTTAAATGTGTGTGGTGTGGCTTCAGTTTTTTGGTGAGGTTGTGATAAAGTTTTAGGATCGAAAAAAGGGTGCGACAGAAATTTTTTTTACAGCCGGGAAATAAAACGGAATCGTACCTACTTTCTTATTAATTGCTAGAGGTTTGTTAGAGTTTTGGCAAGTAGTTTTATTGAAATACACACATCAAAAGTGTCTAGGGATCAACATATATTTTTGCAATAACTTTTCTCCTGATTGATATTAATTAAAATTTTCTTTAAGGATTCATCAAATAAAGTGTTTTCGTTTGTCACAGTAACGATAAACCAAGTCACCTTTGCATTAATAAAGAAATTTGCCATTTTCCTAATAAAGGGATTTTTGACATTTGAACCACTAACATTAAAGTTCGAAAAAAAGACTGAAATAACAGTTTTCTTTAAAATTTTATTGGGTAACTTAAACAATTAATAATCCGTGTTTCTACCGCGAACACTAACAACACAAGAACATCGGTTTGGCATACTCAAAATGAGTTCATCCAAATCACGCTGTGGAATGGCCGCCCATGTTCGTTGCAACAACAAAAAAAGGTCTTCTTGCGACTGGATACCCTCCATATTCGGCAGAGCTCTTCTCTGTAGCATATCCCATGCATGCTCAATCGGGTTCAAGTCTGGCGACTGAGCAGGCCAGGGCAGGACATTGATGTTAGCTGCGGCGAGAGTCTGTCTTACAACTCTTGCGGTGTGCGGTCGTGCATTATCATGCATTAACTGAAATAAGGGACCGATTTGCACTTGTAGAGGAACGATGACGTCTGATACAATCGTCTCAGCATAAATTTGAGCGTTGAGGTTGCCTCTGATCCAAATCAACTCAGTTCTTCCGCCGATCCAAATACCCGCCCATACCATGATGGTTCCACCACTATAAGGATGGACTTCCTGGCAGGATTTTAATCGCTGTTGGCGTCCAGGGGTTCTCCAGTGTCGTATACGTCTTGTATCCGGTCTCATACCAAAACGAGACTCATCAGAAAAGCACACGAAACGCCATTGTTCTTCTGCCCAATTTCTGTGTTCAAGAGCCCATTGATATCGAATCCTACGATTGTGCATTGCTATAGGTGGTACCCGTAGCGGTCTTCGGGAATGAAGGTTCACTTCATGCAAGCGGTTTCTGACTGTTTGGTCGCTAATTAAGTTCCCTGAAGAGTGATGAAGCCTCACGGCTAACATCATGGCGGTTATAGTTGGAGCTCTTCGAGTTAAGATTTGAATGTATCGGTCTTGTCTCCGTGTGGTGCAGCGATACCGTCCTCCATGGCGCTCAGCCACGGTACCAGTGCTTCGGTAACGTGTCCAAAGTCGACTGATAACACTCTGACTTGTATTCAGAGCTAAAGCCACAGTACGTTGCCGGGAACCAGCTTCTATCATTCCCACGGCTCTGAGCATTTCTTCCCTGCTTAAATGACGTCGCCGCTCCATAATAACGTTGGTTTTAATCAGTAGTAGGGAAACAGTAGCACTAATAATGTCTTCAATGCGTTGTATGTTTTTATAGGGAAAATATTGACAGCTGATTTTCATCTTTTACTCGAATTTGATTCACAGTTCCTGATTCAAATTATGAAATGCACCAAAAAGGATCCATATAAATTTATAAAATCATAAATTTGTTACAAAGCCACATCTCAATCTCAAGAAATCCGCATAAAAATGCTTGATCCCTAGACACTTTTGATGTGTGTAGTACGGAATTGTGCCTTTTTTCTGCTCAGAATGCGGAAGTACATTTTTACTTGATTTTTTAAAATGGCAGGGGGCGACTTGCACATACAATTATAGGCTCCCGAAAACGGTCGCTAACACATAGTGATGCAGCGACAAGGGGGCAACACTTCCTGAGGTGCTTGAGGAGTGGAGAGGTATTCCACGGCTACCTGTACAATCCCGGAAGTATGATCAAGATCCCTACAAGCATCTTACTATAATACTTCCTCCGAGCACGTTTGCTCTTGCGAATCTCCACTCAAGCCGGCCAATAAAGGCGTGCCAGAGGTGTAGAACAAGACTTCTCAGGAGATAGGGTCCGTGTGGTCGCTACTGCCCCACATGCTGCCCTCAAAAAACGATAGATGAACTCTGTGAAAGATGATATGGCCAGAAAAGGGGGTGACTACCGAGATGACGATTAACCCCGCGTCCTAAAGAAAGCGACTACGCGACCATCGCATGTTCGCGCTCTTCGACTTCCGAAATTAAAGTTGTTTTTCATTTTGTAGTGTTTTTTTTTTTGGAAGTCGGTTGTTTTTTAACCGACTTCTAAAAAAGGAGGAGGTTCTCAATTCGGATGTTTGTATTTTTTTTTTTTTTATGTTTGTTCGCGCATAACTCTGTCGCTTGCCAACCGATTTGAAAAAATATTTTTTTGTTGGAAAGGGTATACTTCCCAAATGGTCCCATTTTTGTCAAAATCCAGTTCTGATGATGGGATCCTGGAGAAATCGAAGGAACTCTTCAAATATTATAGGCACACCTACAGCGATTTGGGTATTTTTTATAGTAGCTCGTGCATTTGCTTTCGGAAAGCACCACTTGGTGAAGTGGAACTGATGATGAAGACCACAGATGGCTACCGGAACTATTCAATGATAAATATTTCACGGGTTGCGATTACTTTAATATGGTTGCTAAGCAATTTCCGCTCGTCACACAATGCGTGTGGTGAGTGGTTGTTGAGGAGTTCTCCTGGTTCTTACCAGCAGAACTCCTCAACAATTAACGTCCCAGCATCGGGAAAAGCAATATTTTGTAACATGTGATGAGCAATTGACATTAGACTATTGTAACTTATACAAATTATAAACAGACCCACTAAAAAGTGAACAATAAAAACTTTTTTACAAAAAAATACAACCGACTTCCAAAAACAACACTACAAAGTGAAAAATAACTTTAATTTCAGAAGTCGGTGGCAAAAACGAAAATACATTTAATCAGACACCGACTTCCGAAATTAAAGTTATTTTTCACTTTGTAGTGTTGTTTTTGGAAGCCGGTTGTATTTTTTTGTAAAAAAGTTTTTATTTTCATAAAGGATCGTTATAACATACCTACAGACCTACCTACGGGTTTAGAGGCGTGATGTTATATTAATGTTATGTATATAGAAGCTCACCTCTCAGCCTTGGTCATCTTAACAGGTTTCGCGAGCATCTTATCAAGCTTCTTCTGGATATTGTTGTGGCCCAGCACTAGCCTCTTCCGGCCCCTGCTGGGCCCCTGGCCACCATCGGGGCATATTTCCGAAGCCTTGTGCCAGTACAATTGAGTCCAGTCGAGACTTGGGCTTTTGCTGGTGGGACTGTCCAGACTGAGGATTGAAGTGAGTGCTTGAGTTTCACCTTGGTCGATTGGTCTATGGGAAAGAAATATAAATTAAAAAAAAAAATACAATATTTTATTTCCGACACCTAAAAGATCAATAAGTAACAGGTTTGCACTTGTTAAATGGTAAATGATTTTATTTATGTGAGTAACACTTTTACACGTCAATCATATTTAAAAAAATAAAAACTAGATGAGGTCGGCGTTTCCTATCTGACTACTCTGAGAAGAAAGTCAAACTCAAACTCAAACGGTCTTATTACAAAACGAGGTTTTTCTTCTGTCACGGTTTAAATCATCGAGCCAGTTTTTGTAATAAGAACCTAGCTGTGATAGAAATACAGTTCTTTATACAAAATTGACAACTTAGTCCGGTACTAAGTTGTCAGTTTTGTAAAACTGACATCTTAATGTGTCGGAATAAAGTTCGAAATTCAAAAAAGGATCCATGGTTTAAACCTGGATTTGAAGATGAACCTTGTTTTGTAATAAGACGGAAAGCATTTATTTCAAATAAACCAATTACAGGCACTTTTGAATTGTCAATGGGTCAGTCAGTCAGAAAGATGAAGCTAGTTGCCCATTCCAAAGCGTAGTAGATCCCTATGGAGAAGAACGGGCAAGAAACTCCACGGACACTCTTTTAAATCATAATATTTTTACAAAATATTGGTTACATCGTTCAAGTTGAAAATATACATGTGAGAACAATGTAGAAAGACGTGCACGTTAAAAAGCGTCCGTAATAAAAAGATAATAACTAAAACAACTAAATTAAATATTAAAATTAAAAATAAGCCATGGCAGCTAAGAGACGACCAGTCCCAACTGACGGCGCCCGTTCACGAACATGACGCATGGATCAGCACCGAAAGGCCGAAACAAACTCGAGGTCACAGTCTCTTTTAAAGTCCAGACATAGTCTTGGTCAGATCATGTGAAGACCATTTCAGACACCATCTACATTTAGATTGGTGTCTGAAATGGACTTTTGAGGAAAGAACCATACATATTGAGTGGACCTGTCCAGTCAGTATATCATCTAGTTGATAGCTCTACTTGGATCGTTTTTAGTTAAGAAATTAAGAAAGAAAAATATATTATTTGGGACACGCTAGCTGGTTGCTAGCTCTACTCGCTTCGTTTTTAGTTAAGGTAATAGGTAATACGGGCTGGTATCCGCAACTCCATGACAATGCGCGAATTTTGCGTATGGGTTTTTAGTTAAGAAAGTAAGAAAGAAAAATATTTTATTTGGAACACGCTAGCTAGTTACTAGCTCTACTCGCTTCTCGCTAATCGCCGGCGGTGGGACAACTGCCTAAAGGTGTATCCACACAGTCCGGCGGCAAGAGCCGGCGGCGGCGGCGGCGGCAACTACACCATGGTGTATCCACACACCCCGGGCGGGCTGTGGGACACATTAAGGGTGCGGTGAAATTGAGAGCTATTATCTAGCTAGTGGCTAGTAGCTTTTTACTTAATAGTTTAAGAATGCCTAAACTGCAACTTGATTTACGACTTTTATGAGGTTAGATTGAAATGGCAATACTCGTATAATAGCTAATAATAGTTATTAGCCAAGAATTTCTAGTAACCACTGAATTACTTCTAACTTCACTATAGAAAATCACTAATTTTGTCTAATTTGTGATTTGCTATTAATAATTATAATTTCATTATTTACACTTCAAAGTCTTCAACATCTGTGTAGACCTGACTCTTGTACTAGGAGTTCCTGTATCACAAGAGTCAGACCTCTCAATTTACAGGGAATATGATGTAGAACCGAGATAGAGAATAAAAATAAAATAAATTACAGTTCATGGCATGCATTGACAGGTACACACACATAACACATAATCAGCCTATAACGTTCCCACTGCTGGGACACAGGCCTCCTCTCTGTGAGAGGGAAATTGACAGGTAGATTTACAAAAATATACAAGAGAATAAAAAAAATAAAAGAGTTTAAATTAACACTGTGTTCTGTGGAGAGTGAGCGTGAGTGAGGTGTGTGTATGTGTCTATTAGAAAGAAGTAATTTACAAAACCAACTTACCTACATTAAAAAAGCCTAATTTTTAAATACATGTTTTTTTGGTTTATATAACTGCAACAACTACCTACAAATAGACAACTTTACATACTGTCTGTCACCCTACAATTTCATAAAAGGAGCACTAGTGGCATTTCAAGTCGAAGGGTTAATTGAGATAAAATCTGATGCCGTAAACCAATTAGCTAGGTAGGTCTTACGGTTTTATGGATGCACACATATTTGAAAAACTCAATGGTCTACACAAAATACTAAAACTAACATAAAAAAAAAACTGGCTCCTTACACTGGACTAAGACATGACAGAAAGTTTATTAGCTTAAGTGGGAACGCACAGTACGCACATTGACAATTCACAACACATGTGCACTCACTAACATACAGACACTCCCTTACAACACCAACACAACTGACATAAATCGCAGCAACATACATGTACAGACTATTTATACCTATTTTAAGTTAAAAATGTAAATTAAAAAAAAAAAAATATGGAACAATGGAGCCTGGATCTCACAACACAGGCAATCCTAGTGTGAGGTTCAGGTATCTCAATTGACTTGAATGTAATTTTATTTTTTAAATATATTCTTTTTCTTAAATAATATATAAAACTTTGCAAAAAAACAAAAATTGTTAGGATTATTTACCGCTTCATGGTATTTCAGTGTAGCTCAGCTTCAGCAGAAAATAATTCAGTACCTACGTTAGACTTATGGACTATGAAATCTTTATTACAGTTGCATAGCCATAAAAATATGATTGCTAAATCTATTGGCATAGGACCTTGTGGGCAAACAAAAAATAAATAAAAGTTGATAAAATCATGCTGAATATTTTTAGATTTCCTGTCGCTCATCCTTTGCAAGCCAAAACATATATATTGTGCGTCATACGACACAAATACAAACATAAACAATAACAAACTTACAAGGGTTCCTTGTTAAATGTTTCAGGGTCTTCATACAAGGAGTCTCGATCTATTGTCCTCCGGTTGAGCCTGTCCGGCGGCTCCGGGGCCTGCACCACCTCAGCCGGGACAGAAGACCAACGGGAAGCTTTGAACTCCTGGCTAATCTCACTGCCAATTGTGCCATTGCGATTCGCAAAATTTTGCGGAGACAGGTTCTTTATATCATAATACTTGGAATTCCCCCACAAACTATACGTATTCGCGTAAATATTATCATGAATAACCTGCTCATCGCAAAAATCACTCATTATTTACTAAGAAAAACACAATATCATAACATTTGTTTATACTTTGTAAGTGAACGCGAAGCGCGTGTTTTCACATTATTTCTAGTTAGATTTCACTGTTTACTCAAATATTATGCTAAGGAATCCTGCCAAAGCCAACGAATGCAATGTTTGTCACTAATTTAGTTGTTTTTACGATTTATTTAGAACAATATTTATTGATTCAATCGATCATGTACATTCAATGACACTCATGCGTTTCAAGATTCAAGGTTTGTAAAAAGTTCATTCATTTCGAAATCAACAAACAGACTTGAAAATCATATGTTAGAGGGAGACAGTTACATAAACTGCTGTTATGTAAGAAAAGATAGGAACGCAAATAATAAACTTAACATCCAATTAGTAGGAACCTGAAACGCTGTACCTACTCTATGCGTAAATGTCAAGTATGTCAATATTGACATCTTGTAATAACGTTCCAAGCTACGGAACGTTCGTTAGGTCCGAAAAGGTTTTCTTGGAGATTCCAAGCCAGTATTTATAATATTCTGATGCGAAATCTAATAACCACCCATCACCACACCACTGACATTGATTGACATATTTGGCATACGTATCGCATGACTCGTAGTTTTTATCCCTGAAGAATTTCTTTATAGACCTCTACTATGGATGTAATATCAGAGCTTTTACGGATAAGCAGGATGTTTCGTGTTTGTTTTGTTGTTGTTTGGATGTGTTTGGTTTTCCTTTCTTCTATAATCTGAGGATGTTTCATTGTTTCTTACATTTGTAAAATAAACGCTTTTTCATCTATTTACATCAGCTGCAGTTTTTCCATACTTAAGACTATTGCAGATGGTCAAGTCATCATTGCACTATTTGCCCTGCGGACAGCGCCTCAAAGTCATTAAACGAGACTAGCAAAGGCTTATTGTAAAATATTGTCATTGTGTAAGGCTATGAAATAATTAAACAAATAGTAAATTTCAACATTTATTACTCTACAAATCGATAATAGCTATTTGATTGATAAAGTAAAACATTAGACAAGTTGCTGTATAACATGATTTGGTGATCTGTAACACTGTTAGCTTATAAATTAAATAATTACACTAAAATTGTCAAAAGATGATAAAAAAAAAAAAACTCATCCAATGCCTTACTTCTGAAGACTGCAGTAGTGTGTGAAAAAGATGTGGAATGGAACGTAAAACAGGCCCATAGAGCATTTTACGTATTTTTTTAGGATCGTAAACAGCATTTTACTGCTTTTACATATACAAATATTATATAAATGCCTCAGCATATTTTGTTATCATTTCTTATTTACATAAAATCACACGCAGAACATAAAAATACTGCAAAATAAATTTTTTGAACAGTCCTCGTCCCATCTCTTTCCCACACACAAAACCACCGTCTATGCGTCTTGCTCGCACGGCAAGCGCCGTTTACTCGGTCATCCAGTAGAAACGAGAGCCGAATCTTGCTGGTTTCTTCTCTGTGCCCTCCGGTAGTGCTGGAGTGGCGTCTGGGTAGACTGCCTTAGGTTCTTCCAAAGGCTTTGGCCTGAAAGAGAATAAAAACAAATAAATTATTTGCTAAGGCTAATTTTTATTTAATTAACTAGTTGACTCGTTAAACGTTGTCCTGTCCAAATTTCAATAAACGATGCAAAAAGTACGTTCAGTTTTTCCCGTATTTGAACATTTTCTGGGAAACTTTTAAAATTTTTCTTTCCATAAGAACCTGATTCGGACTATTACGAACATTTTAAAACAAAAATTTGCCAAATCGGTCCAGCCGTTCTCAAGCATTTTTATTATATACAAGAAGATAATGAACTAAATCAAAGCAGAAATAGAGTTGAAATTAACGTGACTTGTCTTCGTAATACTTCGTTGTTATTTTAAACTCTATTTCAGTTTTAATTTAGTCCGTTATCAAACATTTAATCAAGGAAAAAGCTTGAGTGTTTTGCAGCAGATTTGACCAGATACGGTCAAATCTGCTGCTTGTTTGTTTTGTTTCTTTGTGTTTGTTTTGTAAGACAGATACGTCTTGAAAAGAACGCGAGTCCTAGATGGAGGTATGCGTTCTTGAATCTTGATGCGTCCTTTATGGAGCTCTATGGCCTCCCCATACTAAAAAAAAACCGGCCATGTGCGTCGGACTTGCACACAAAAGGTGACGTGCCACATATTAAAAAAAAAATACTTCAGTTTAAAAAAAAACACGTTTCTTGTAAGTACGTTCGTTTGTTGTGTTAAAGCGGCAATAGAAATACACAATCAGTGAAAATTTCACCTGTCTACCTATTACGGTTCATGAGATACAGCCTGCTGACAGACAGACGGACGGACGGACAGCGGAGGCTTTGTAATAGGGTGTTCCGTTTGGCACTCTTCGGGTATCCTAAAAAGTAAGTGAACCAAACAATAAAACGTACCTCTTAGAATCATGCACGCGAGCCTCACAGAAGTAGCCGAACGCTGGACGTTCTATGTTCAGCTTCTCAAGCGCGCACTTGTCGAATACTCCTTGAGTCTTGCGGCATCTGAAACAGACGGTAAAAAATCATTATGTGCATCAAAGTTGCTGTTCCATCACAAAAATAACTGAAGTCACTCGAAAAGCCGAAAAAAGAGAGGCTCGTGGTTAAGTAATAACCGCCGCACAGGTCGATCGTACATGTTAAGCTAAGCTTGCCACGGTTGGTCCGAGGATGGGTGGATCTTTACATACCGAGACATCCCCGTGCCTCGGAAAGCACGTTAAGCCGTTAGTCCCGGCTGTCGATCGCGGAACTTTGACAGTCGTTACAGGTCGTTAGAAGCCCGAAACTGACCACCAGTCTTACCAAGATGTATTATTATTATTATTATTTATTTATTATTTTATTATAACATTTTACAAACAAAACCTTAAGTTAAGAACTATGCCCCGCAAAACCGTTTTCACGGTTTGTCTGTGGGAACGGTATGAACGGTATTACAAAAAAGTTTTAGTGCGGACACTTAATTTTCATTTAATACCAAATTACTCATTTGCCCGCTCCCTCAAAAGTCTGCAAACCACTTTCCTAAGAAAATTGCCTATAAACCCCCGAAAAAGAACAACTTAAGCAATTTGGAGAATTTACGTTTATTTCCCTGATTCCTTATATCAGCAGGCAACTGGTTGAGAAGGTATGGTACTCTTTTATCAAGCGTTCGGTCGCCAAAATAATTTCTTATTCTAGGTACACTAAATTTACCTGCCGATACCATTCTAGTTCCGTGGTTATGGGAAACTAACGAGTGACGCTCCCAGTTGCCATGACAACCAGAAGTAGGTATTTGTGTTTTACGCTGATAGGAAGAATTTTGCAAATTTTAAATAACTTATAATAATCATCTATATGTTTGTTTTTAGTTTTCTTACTTACTAATAATTTTAAAAATCTAATTTGCTGTGCTTCTAATTTTTCTAAATTACTTTTGAATGTAAGTTCATAACAGTCGAGGGCGTAACTTAATATTGGGTCAACCAATTGTAGATAAAGACACTTAAGAGTATTACTCGGCACTTTAAAGCTTAGATGGTAGAATTTCCCGAGCAATATTCTAAGTTTATTACATAAATATTCAATGTGGTTTGACCACGAAAAAACAATTGTAACATTATTGTATTGTATTGTACCCAGTAACTGGGTTGAGGTTGTCAGTGGCCTCAGTGCGAGTTTTTATGCTTACTCAATCGCGTTCACGTTAACTTTTGTCAATTTGTATGGAATAATTGTGTTTCCCATTTTAGTCACCAGACGGCGCTTATTCAATTTCAGTACGAATTGCAGTTTTTATATGTTAACTTGATCGAGTAAGTATAAGGCCTCAGATAGGCAGTCGCTCCATGTAAATTACTGGTACTGCAACCGGTTAGACTGGAAGCCAACCCCAACACAGTTGGGAAAAGGCTAGGCAGATGATGATGAGTTGTCTTATAATAAAGTTACCCCGCGTCAACCAAAGCGATCGGTGCGCGAGTACGTGACCGTCGGGTTCATCATACTCATTTGTTTGCTTCGGTAAAGACGCGGCCGTAAGGTTTCTGGACTGAAGCATTAAGGCTGTTGTATTTTCTTTGACATATCTCGGGACCCTGGGGTCCCGGACCTGTGGAAGGCGTACGAGGGGCCGGAGCCAACACGCATAGGCCCCTTAGACAATTTTAAATGATGAGGAGGCACCAACCGACGATTATCCCTGTATGCACTATGCAAGTGCACCCAAAGACAACCCCTGGTTGGTCCAGGACTGTTGCAGAACATGGAAACAAAACTTATTGGGCTATGGAATCGGGTAGCTTTAGTGGATTGGGTATCTTGAAGTATGGAAGAAGTATGTCCCCTTCCGGTATTGTTTTAACTATGAAGTAAACAGTAAGAGCTGACGGGATAAGTAAATGTAATAAAAAAGAAAGGGTCATCTCAATAACTACATATAAATACTATTAATAAAGCTGAAGAGTTTGTTTGTTTGAACATGCTCATCTCTGGAACTACCACTGGGATTTGAAAAATTCTTTTTGCATTTGATAGCCTAATTCTTGAGGAAGGTTATATGATATTGGGCGCTTGCTTCGTTTCGTGCCTAAAGCATTAAGTCCACCTTTATAGGTACCAAATTTTATAGTAAATAAATGATGACTCGTTATTATGCTGAGATGGGAGCCTTTTTGGCCACAGGTCTTTTTTTGTTTTCATTATTTTATTAGTTTTAAATATTTCTTTTTTATTGTTTGTATTTCCTGTGCATATCCCGAATGAAATATTATTGTTTCTTTTCTTTACTGCTAAGCTGAAGAGAGAGTAACAATAAAAACTTACTTTTTCAAGGTATAATCCCCAGAACTCTTGTCAACGCAGTTGCTGTACTGGTTGAACTCGTCCAGGCAAGACTTCTTCACTTTGCGGAAGAAGTCCATTGTGCATGCAGTCACTGCTTTGCCTTCGTTGATGCATTTCCGAGGGTCCTTCTCCTCCAAACGACAGAGCATGAACTCCTGCAAATTAGGTGAAAAAAAAAGTTTAATAAATAAGTACCATCCACAAAAGCCAGGCCTTTCCAATTTTGAAACAAATTTACTTGCAAATGTTTTGTGCCATTCCGACTTTCTGTTGTTTTATGAGAACAAAGAACCAAAGGGGCAGTTTCTTCAATGAATCAGTGTCATGATTAATTAGAAGGAAAAATTCTTGAACAAAGCAACTTTAAGGTGTAAAGGCGTCCGTTTCGTCAATAGTACATTGAAATAAAAAATATAATTCATTTATCAATGAAGCAGACGTAAGTTTCACTCATGTAAGGAACCTGAGGCAAACAAATATAAAAAAAAAAATTGCTAATACCCTGAATTACTGCCTAGTTTAATAGACTATAAAATGATCTATAGTTTAATTCGCCTAGTATTAAATGCCCAGTACAACAACAAAAGCTAAAGATAGGCAGTAAATGAATCATTTTCAACACTATAATTTGATTATGTATTTCTTTTATGTATTACATAAAACCATGGAATATTGTTTTTACAGTGAGACTTCACAGTTCTATCTACTTTCTAAAAAGAAACTAAGCAGATTTTTGAAGAACACCTGCTAAATTACAGGAACAAATACTTTTGTTATATTAAAATAACAAAGCAAGTGACATGGACTGACTAATCTATCATAGACTTTTAACTGGATTCTACATTACTGATTACTGTATTCGCTTCGTAAATAAGAATTTATCACCATAGAATCTATCATAACATAACCTCAATAAAACTTTGATTATGCAATCAATTTAACTTTAACATACAATAAATGCAGATCTATAACATAAAAGTCATAACAATCAACGTTTAATAAATAAAATAACAGTTTACTCACATTATTAGCCTGTTCACAATATTTTCCTAAATGAAAAGAACCAGCGAACAGAGTTGCTGACGATACATTGAGCTCATCCACCGTCAATTCGGACTCTTCCGGCAGATGAACATCCATGGACACCACCATTTTATCTTATTTTAATACACACGGGCAATTTAGATGTTATTTTCCAAAATAAATAGTGAAATTTCTTCCACAAAAATTCGTGGAAGAAATTCGAGAGTAGTCCGAAAACTTTTAGATGATCGATTCATTAACGATGAAAAGAGATAAACGGTTGTATTTTACACATGCGCGAAAGAGACAGATACAGATATTAAGTTTTTTTAATTTTGTTCGGTAATATCTAATATCACTTGACATTGACAGAAAAGTGAAAATTACGTTTCAGTCCACGTTCAATAATAGCTGAAAAAGTACGATTATTTAAAATAAAACAAATAAAAAAATGCATGCATGCTTATTATTCATATAGTTAACTAAAATTAGAACATCAACAAAAATCGTAATTATTTAGGATCACAAAATGTTTCATAATATCAGAGGCCGTGGTTTACCGTTTCATGTTTTCATAGTGTTTCGGATAGTAAGCTTCAATCGGCGTATTATATTCTTGTTGTTCACCTGTTTATATAATAAATCAGTCAGTTACACGTTTAAACATTTACAAGCCAGAGTTTAATAATGAATTATTCTTTACCTTCGTAAACATCAAAGTTTTCTGAAGGCAGCTGGTAGAATTTGGGGATGTCATAGCGGTTTTCCTGTAAAGCAAGTGAAAGAAACGTAACTCTTATTTTTCCAGTGTTCCTAAATCATAATTCTTCTAATTTTCTGTCAAGGACGGGACGGCGAATCTAATGCGAATCAAACTACGCAACAGGAGATATTTCCCGCTTCTGTCACTCTCATACTCCGATGGTACGGCCATCTGGCACGAGTAGTGCCAGTGGAGAGAGATCAGGCACTGGACCATGTTTTCTGAAGCATGCATGGGGGTGTCATACCATCAACTTCTCAACTCCGGTCTGGTTTTGAGAATTTCTTGATTGAAAGACCTTCTTGGCCCGATCCGGGATCTCACAATCTGGTGCCTTATAAAGCTAGCTAATCACACAGTCAACGTAAACGAATAAAAGGTCAAAAATAGGCACATTCCGTTATAATAAAATTTCGGATGAAGTAACATTACATTAATACAAAACATAGGTTCTCCTTTTTCTGAAATCTGAGTCCGAGTGTCTGCAGTAAAAATAAGGGAATCGATTATAATTATAAATTGGCTTACCGAATCGTAGTTCCTTCTGCCCATGCGTGGTATATTCTTATTAGTTTTAATAACATAGCCCATGCTTCCTTGATCATATGGAATTTCTTCATTACTTCTCCCAACCCTTGGCACATTATTAGGCTTTATAAAAGAGCCCTCAGCCCCACTGAAAAAGTGGATGAGGCAGTATGCCATCAATACCGTTGCCAATTTAGAGTTCATTTTAAAGAGTTTACAAAATGGCGGGATTTTCGTAGAGAACCGAAAACTGAATGATGTAGAGTTGTATTTTTCTGGCTATTTTATACTAAAAGGTTTCGATTGCTCCCGTATTTTGTAAAGATCTGATCAAAACTAATTTACGCTTTCAGAATATTAAATAGGTAGGTAGGTAAGTACTAGATTTTATCTGCGAATTCATCATGCGGGTATGAAGATTGTTATCTATGGTAGGTAGAAACAGTGAATGGTCTACGTTGGACAAACTTAGGTAGGTACCCTGCACCTTTTCTATCACCAAACAGAGAAAAAGCCTATTGTCCTTAATAAGATGTATTATAACAACCAATGTGAAAATGAAAGAACTTTGAGTAGGTTGGTAGGTTGGTTTGGTATAATCATCTTATAATGTTCCCACTGCTGGGGTACAGGCCTTCTCTCTGTGAGAGGGAGCGGGCCGTAATCCATCGCGCGGGCCCAATGCGGGTTGGTGGATGTCACACACATGTCTTAGAATTTTTGGTTCTAGGACATACCGGTTTCCTCACGATGTTTTCCTTCACTGTTTTGAGAGCAGTGATGATGAATTAAATTGAGAAAGTACACAAAGTAAAGCGCCTGCTCAGGTTCAAACCCACGACCTATGGTGGCCCATGTGGTAATGGCCCCGACTTACGAGTTGTAGGTCCTGGGTTCGACTTCGAACCCAGGCAGGCGCTTTACTTACAATCATTACCACTGCTCTCAAAACAGCGAATGAAAACATCGTGAGGAAACCGGCACTAAGCGAACTCTAGAATTAAAAATTCGAAGACATTTGGGTGATATCATATAGCAGCCCGCGTGGTAGTTTACGGCCCACTCCCTTTTACTGGGAGAAGGCCTGTGTCCCAGCAGTGGGAACATTATAGGTTGATTATGCTAAGCAACAAGGCATTTAATAGGTAAATAGGCATGAATGGTGTAGTCTCAAGCATATATACCTTACACTTAGGCAAGATTCAAGATCAAGATGCAAGATTTAAAAGCGATTTTCTCGTAAGTAGTATAACATCACATTCTCATGCCCTTATCCCAATTTATTTGGAGTCGGCGCAGCATGTCTTTTTACACGACTGCCAAAAGAAGGAGTGTAATGTTTTCAGGGTTCAAATATATCTTTATTCCACCATAACTTTTAAATGCCTGAACAGATTTGGACGTTTATGGGGTATCGTTAGAATCCTTACATAATCCCGAGTGACACTGGCTGTCTTTAAAAAAAAAAATCAATATAGTGGAAGTAGGTATGACTCCATTTTCAAATTTGAAAAAAAAAAAAACTTTTTAGTTAGTCTTTGTCAGGGCAGTCGTGATTTTTAATTTTTTAAATTATTCTTCCATACTTCTCTAATATACCTTCCGCCAGGTAGCCGTGCAATAAAAGTTGTTGACACCTTCTACCAATGTACACACGACTACACATCAAGCTATACATTTCCAGTTTACTCTGACATCTCATTGTAAGGAAATCCTATACAATGCGAGATCAGCTTATACTGGAATTGAATAGCTTGGTCTGTAACCGTCCCAACCTATTCCAATATTTCAAAACGATACGAAAAAATTTTAAGGCACTGTCGCTAACACGATCAAAACAAACGTATCGCGGTAAGAGAAGGTATCGTGGGTCGAGATCTCTCACGGAGAATTTAAGTTGAGAAGGGAGTAGATAGATTATTTTGACGTGAAGTTCGTAAAACTATAAACGTATGTTCGTATATTTGTTTAATTTTTGTGTTATATTTATTGTTAAAACCACTTCGTGTAATTCGTGTAGGTATGTTGAACTGTTCGACACAAATGTAAATTTGTTGAAGAATAAATAAATATATAAAATCACAGGTAAAAAAAGAGGCTCCCTGGTGTATGCTATTCGCCGATGACATTGTGCTGGTTGCCGAGAGTGGCTTAGAGGTCCAGAGCAGATTGGAGGTGTGGTGGAAAAGACTGGAGACCGTTGGCCTGAGAGTAAGTCGGACCAAAACAGAGTATTTGTTTTGTGATTTTGGCAGTCTCTCCGGTCCTGTGCCCATATCTCTTGCCGGAACGCCCTTACCGATCTGCTCCGACTCTCGGTACCTCGGGTCACTTGTCCAAGGGGATGGCGAAGTAGACCGAGACATAACGCACCGGATCAACTCAGGATGGATGAAATGGCGACAGGTTACAGGAACAACTTGCGACCCACGGATGTCCCTCAAGTTGAAGGGGAAAATTTACAAGTCCGTGATAAGGCCTGTCGTACTTTATGGATCGGAATGCTGGGCAGTGAAGAAGACGGATGAAAAAAAATTGCATGCAGCGGAGATGAGAATGTTGAGATGGATGTGTGGAGTGACGAGAATGGATAAAGTGGGAATTGAGTATATAAGAGGAAGTTTGAAAGTGGCACCAGTGACAGAAAAGTTGAAAGGAAATCGTTTGTCTTGGTATGGGCATGTAATGAGGAGAGACGAAACGCATGTGACTAAAAGAGTGATGAATATACATGTTGATGGATGGAGAGGCAGAGGAAGGCCAAATAAAAGATGGATGGATTGTGTGAGGAATGATATGAAAGAGAACGGAGTGAATGATAGCGTGACGGTTGACAGGGGAGAATGGAAGAAGAAAACGTGTTGCGCCGATCCCAAGTAATATGGGATAAGGGCAGGAAGATGACAGGTAAAACGTTCAGATGCACACTCAATATACTATAAAAACAGATGGATACAATAGACATGCAATTTTTTAAATCTCGTAAATTCTCCAGCAAAGTTCAAAGTTGAGTACAGAGGCCTGCACATCAAGCTACCCCAATCTGTCAAATTTATTTGATAGATTTTCAACTTTACCACAAAGGAATAAGGTTCATATTCAATTGGGAAAATTTGACAGTTTGGGGTAGCTGGATGTGCTAACCTCTGTACAAGGGAGGTTAATGACTTTGCACCAATAACTAGCGTAAAGTGTAGCCGTAATCTCGGTAGTCACCCACTTTCTAGTCATATCATCTTTCACACAGTCCATCCATTGTTTCTTTGGCCTTCCCCTAGTCTTGTAACCATTTTTCATTTCACATTCATACACTCCTACCAACTTATCTGTGAAATGGCGAAAATTGTAACTACGGCCGTCATGTTGAAATGTCTTCGATTGTGCCGACGCATGTCATTCGATTGTGTCGACGCATGTCATTCGATTGTGTCGACGCATCGACGGTGGCGTCCTCTTTCAGTTCACAGATAAGTTGGCAGGACTGTACTTAAAACTTTCCTCACGACATTTTCCTCATTCCTCCCAAAGTACCTATAGTAAGTAACATCAGTTATCATATTTTTGTTGTTACGTACTTAAAGTACTATCCAAACCATACTGTTATGAAGTAGGTTTTTCTCAAAATTGCAATTTTTATTTCTGGAGATAAAAGCTTTTGCATTTTGCGTAACTTGATATTTATATCTTCAACTGTCATGTTATGAGACAGTTAAATATTCTTACCGGCCTCTAGGAGGTCGATCAAGAGTATTAGTAGTAAACTTTAAAAAATAAAAACACATTTCTTTAATAAAAAGTTCAGTAAACTTTATTTTTATTACTCTTATTTTAAAACACTGTAGAAATAATTAAAGTAGTAAAGTAAACTTTAAAAAATAAAAACACACGTTTGTTTAATAAAAATTTCAGTAAACTTTATTTTTATTACTCTTATTTTAAAACACTGTAGAAATAATTAATGTCTATTATTCTGCGCCAGAGTTTCCGGTATAAAAACTTGGTACTTCGGTGTGGTACCGCCTTTTTCTATGATGGCGCGAACTAGGGAGAATGGGTTGAGCTTCTTTTTCACGACCAGGAATCTGAAATAGAAAGAATAATAATACATTAAAGCGTCTTAAGAGGGGCTCGTGGCTAAGTAATAACAGCCGCACGGATCGATCGATCAGGTTAAGCTAAACTTGCCGGGGTTGGTCCATATATGGGTGACCATCTTTATATATCGAGACTCCTCCGCGCCTCAGAAAAGCACGTTAAGTCGTTGGTCCCGGCTGTCATTAATGGATCTTTGCCAGTCGTTACGGGTCGTCAGAATCCTGAGTCTGACAACCAGTCTTACTAGGGGTATCGTATTACCCAGTAACTGGGTTGTGGAGGTCAGATAGGCAGTCGCTCCATGTATTCAGCTGCATCCGGTTAGACTAGAAGCCGACCCCAATATAGTTGGGAAAAGGCTAGGCAGATGATGATAGAGGGTCTTGAGCAAAAAAAAAAAAGTATGGACGAACAACGCACACTAATTGATCTACGAAAACAACCCTTACTATAACGACATAAAAGTGCTATCAATGATAAAATTTATTGTAACCTCAAAGGTACGGTTGACTAGTACGCGCGCATGTTGTAGTCACCGCCTGAGGTATGTGAGCGGTGAGACGGGGTAGGGCGCGATTGTTGTTGTTGTTGATTTTGAGTGACACTTAAATGAATCTCTAAATAAAATTGCACTATTGGATTTTCAACTCTAGGCTTAACAGCGCCGAGAGTTGAAAATCCAACAGTGCAATAATATTTAGGGATTCATTTAAGTGTCACTTAGGCTTGGTGAAAACGGGCATGAGTTAGCTTCACCTTTGTCTACCTCCCCAGTCTCACCCTCACATACCCCACCATGGTCCCTTATTACATGGGACTTGTCCGGAGTCCAGATTTGTGCCCGGACTGCCCGGTTGATGGCAATAGGCTTGCCATCTATTACATGGCACTTAAAAATAATTGGCGCTACTTGGGTGTACTATAGGTACACCTCTGGTATGCATAACCCTTCGGAGAATACATGCGTGAGGTTATGATGTTAAATATAACCAGCGATACGTGGATGTACCTCACCTCTGCCTAACGATTCAGAGAATGAAGGCGTTATTTTAGGTCACAGATTACTCAAGGTCAACTAACCTAACATCACAAGGTCAAGGTCAAAAATATCGAACGCGATGTGCCGCTATATGAGACTAATGCCCGGTTTCTGAAGAATTCTTAAACGGAAATTAAACTGTCAATAGTTATTGATTCGACAAAATTATCATTTAAGCCTTATGCTCGCTTTTTGAGGTCCTCAAATAAACTGTCTATAGTAATTTACTAGACTTTTAAGCTAAATTATTCCTTAGCGTATAGTTCAGAAACACGATATAGGAGCAACAATCACTATCGAATGGATAAACTCCGTGAAAACTCAAGGTCAACCAACCTATCAACCTCTTCAAGTTGAAGGTCGAAAATGTCGGACGCGATGTAACGCTGCATTCTCTCAATGAACATTCTGTCTTACAGGACTAGCAGTGGATGGGAAAGATATGATTCCAAAATAAAAAAAAAAACTCAAGGTCAACCAACCTCTCATCTCCTTCACCATAACTCCTCGACGCGAGTCCACTTTTCTGCGACACTTGATGTAGTACCGCGCGTTCTTCTTTAGAGAAGTCGTTTGTGAACACAAGGTCAAGGTCGAAAGTGTCAGAGGCAATGTAGCGCTGCATTAGACCGTGGGCCGCTCGGCGGAGCATGCGGACGTCTTGGGCGCTGCCAAGGCCGGCTCTGTTCACCTATTACATAAATATACAGCATGTTATTAGTATCAGAAAGGTGTGGTAAAGACATCTCGAAAAAAATATCTGTCCCATAAAAAACTTCAGTAACCTACTCGACTCAAATTTATAGTACATACGAAAACAATGGCGCATCTCCCAAATACTCGCAGATTCGTTTTGGAAGCATTGGGTGAGGGAGGTACTACTAGATATGCGACCTAGAACCAAATGGCACCAGGAACAAACGCTCTTGAAATTGGGTGATCTTGTGTTAATCGTCGATCCTGATTCTCCGCGCAACGTTTAGTCGCGCGGTAGCGTGCAGGCAGTAATGGCAGGCAGAGATCGACGCATAAGAGTCCTTGATATAATAACCAAGACTGGTATGTTGCGTCGGTACTCCCAACCTCGCCGCCGAGGTCCCTCGTGTCGACGATCCCCTCGTAATTCCCCCCCTGTCCCTTGCTCGATGAAGATGTGCCACCTGGTGGCGTAGCTGAGCCTGTAGCTTTAAACCCCTCATATAACAATAATTATTCAGATATGGTCCAGCCTGTCCCTCCTTGCTGTCCTCCCCCCAGCGACGCCCTAAGCCGAGGTTCGTACACCACAGGGGGTACCCTTAGCGTGCAGTCGCTTAGTTTATAATTAGTTTTAAGCCCTAGCTGGAGACTTTGAGTTCGCTTAAAGCCCGCACAAGATTGTCCGGTTAAGTAGTCTTGACCTCTCATGATCAATTACGAGATGCCATATAAAAAAAAATAAAAAAAGGGGTCAAATTTAACCTGCAAAATTCCAGGACAAAGTGAAATTAAATATAATTTTATTAAATTATTATTATTTATTTATTTATTTATTTATTCAGTAGTACACTTACATCTTATACATCTTTATGTTGGCGCAAACATAAACTCATTAGAGTTTTACCGTGCACCAAAATCATCGACCATACAATTTAGATAACTAAAACCAACTTATAATCATAGTTAAAATGAAACAACAACTAAAATAAAAATGAGGGTATTAAGTGAAACATTTATCTAATACTAACAAACGAGCGAACATCGGTGACCGAACTGACCGTCTTTAAAACAAAAAGTGGTGGAGGAATGTGATTTCGATTGATACAGGTTGTTCCTAAAAGTATGTTTTTAGTAATAGTTAATTTTCCTATATTTTGGTTTGTCAAGATATTGTTAACAATATCTTGACAAACCAAAATATAGGAAAATAATAATAATTTTTTAATTTTTATTTAAATATAATTTTATTCACTTGATCTGGCATTAAAATACAGGCATACATAATAATTTAAGTGATAATATGTTAATGTTTTTGTTTTACTTAATAAAATGGTTAAAATGGAAATGATGTTATATTAAAATAATTGAAATAACATTATTATTTTTTTTAAATTAAAGTAAATAATGTAAATTGAAAATTAATGTAACTATTGTAATTGTTTAGATATAATTGTAAATTGTTTTTGCATACCGTTGTAACGGTGAGACATGCAGCACTATGAAATGTTAAGAACACCTTTGTGAACATACCATGTTTCTGGCAAATAAATATTCTATTCTATTCTATAATAAAATCTTTTAAAATTCTGATAATCTGATCCATACTCACCATTTGTAAGTTAGGTTTGATTGGTTCTGAAATGCCTTGCGCATCGACGCCCAGACCACCGCCTTGCCAACCCATCATCTTCATCATTCTGGAATAAAAAACAAAAAGTATCTACTACTATGTCATCATCTGCCTAGCCTTTTCCCAACTATGTTGAAGTCGGCTTCCAGTCTAACCGGATGCAGCTGAATACCAGTACTTTACATGGAGCGACTGCCTATCTGACCTTCACAACCCAGTTACTGGGTAACACGATACCCCTTGGAAAGACTGGTTGTCAGACTTAACGACTGTCGAAGATCCACAAATCCAAAATAGTTGGGAAAAGGCTAGGTATATGATGACTTAATTCATAGTCAAAGTATTCTCTACCGGAGTCCCGAACACGTCCTCATCCTTCTTCTTCACGGCCGGATACATCACTGACGCTGATCCTTGCGTCACCTTGTGCTATAAACTGCTCTTTTATTAATAAAGCCGTGATAATAAGTGAATACTTACTTCATAGCCACAGTATTCTCCACCGGAGTCCCGAACACGTCATCTTTCCTCTTCCCCGATACATCGCTGACGCTGATCCTTGCGTCGCCTTGTGCTATGAACTGCTCTTTTATTAACACGCTGACTATTTCGCGACGTAACCTCTGTAAACGACAGTATAATAATATAGTGCATTTTGATACAAGTGGAGAATTTTTGTAATTACATTCGAGGCGGAATTAACACCCGAGCCGTAGGTGAGGTTGTTTTTGAGCCGAGAACTGCAATGACAAATGTCCACGTGTATCAAACGACGTTTTTCAATACACTTTTGAAGAAATAAAATAAAAGAACGAAAAATATTTTTGTCATGAATTATTAGGAAACTATGATCTAAATTTTCTTTTTTTTTCCGCGCTTTGTTTTCGCCAGGTTGAAGGAGAAGCAAAGGTATAAAGCCGATAAACAGCCTAATATGAAAAATAGAAAATTCAAATATTTCTGAGTTTAGAACACAAATAAATGTTAATTTGTTCATAAACTTTTTTTTTTTTATTGTAATAATCATGATTTTTGATGATATATTTATAAACATTATATAAATATTCAATAAATATTAACGCCGTAAAGACGCATACCTTTGCCGAGATTAAAAAAAAACATTCACCTCCGAATAAAGAATGTGAATAGAGGCATTTAACCAATTTGGAATAAGTATAGGTATAAGTTATCTGTGGCAATTTTTATTGTGTGTGGAGGGGAAGAGTGATAGGGGGATATTGCTAACATAGGTTAGCAATATCCCCCTATCACTCTAAATAGTTAAAGAACATATCCAGGTGCAATCTCCCCTTGGTCCCTCAGTTCCTTCTGCGAATGAGAAGTGTTGTTGTCAGGAACAGGAGACTCTTATGCACTTCTCTGCCAAGCAAGTCAAAGGAGTCATACGAGGAATGAGCACGGGCAAGTCTCCCGGACATGATGGACTCAGCATAGAACACCTGAAATATGCAGGAGTCCACGTACCGAGGGTCTTGTCTCTGTTCTATACGATGTGTGTTAGGCATTCATACCTGCCAGAAAATTTTATGAAAACAATTGTGGTTCCCATAGTTAAATTAATTAATATTAATATATCTTTATTTCAGACATACATCCATACATTTTTAACAAATGAAACGTTAGTAAGGTTGTTAGTAGAACACATAAAAATACAAATAACAAGGTGTTAGTAATTTGTTAGTACAGAATCAAAATCAGTAGGTAGAACGAGTATTTTACTATAATCTATTTCCTATTTCTGAGCAAGTGAACACTCGCCCAGTAAACAGTAAACGGACCATTTATTTTGCACGCTAACGTTCTGAGGACAGTGTTGGTGCTACCACGGACCCTGCTCATCATCGATGCGGTTCTCTTCCTAATAATGGTTAAGAACAGGGTAGGGGACATATCCAGTAAATGGAATTATCGCCCGATTTCCTTGGCAACGATCATGGCTAAAGTGTTGGACAGTATGCTTGACTCATGTTTGAAAAACATGTTAAATCTTCATGAAGCACAGTTCGGGTTTCAGCCTAGACTATCAACTGAAACTACTATCTTGAGCCTCAAGCATACTGTTCAATACTATACAGATCGTAAGACGCCGGTGTACGTCTCTTTCCTCGACCTCTCAAAAGCGTTCGATCTTGTTTCCTATGATGTGCTTTGGGACAAGTTGAGGGACAGGGGTGCACCTGCTGAATTACTGAAAATCTTCCATTACTGGTATGCCTATTAACAGAACCAGGTGAAGTGGTCTAACACTCTCTCTTCAGCATATAGATTGGAATGCGGTGTGAGACAAGGGGGTTTGACATCCTCTAGGCTTTTCAATCTGTATGTTGATGGCCTCATCACTGAGCTCAGCAGTATGAGCATTGGATGTCGAGTAAATGGAGTGAGTGTTAATAACATCAATTACGCGGACGATATGGTGCTGCTGGGTCCAACTGTTGGGGCCATCAGAGAATTGTTCAATGTGTGTGAGACATATGCTGCCTCACACGGATTGATTTACATTGTCACCAAGAGTGAATATATGATCTTTAGGGCCGGTGGTAGGTGTCCGAACTCTGTTCCGGAAATTATAAGGCTGGATGGGCTCCCATTAAACAGAGTGCCAAAATTTAAGTACCTTGGTCATTTCATCACCGAAGGCCTTAGGGATGATATAGATGCCGGGGGAGCGTGACGAAATGCGCAAGCACTCCAGCACCCCGGCTAAAGGTAGCAGCAGAACACCGTGTGGTTTTAGTCAGTAAAAGTCTGACAGACCCCTCCTGCCCCAGGGTGGAGGACATCCATGAGGATTTCCACACGATAAAAAAAAAAAAAAGGGATGATATAGATATTGAGAGAGAGCGTAGGGCGCTAGCGGTCAGCGGTAACATGCTGGCCCGTAGATTTGCTCGGTGCTCTGACCAGGTGAAAATTACTCTTTTCAAGGCCTACTGTCAGAGCTTTTACACAAGCAATCTATGGGTCAGCTACACTAAGAGATCGCTGGATGCCCTGCGCGTACAGTATAATAATGCTTTCAGGATGTTGTTGCGACTGCCTCGTTTCTGCAGCGCCTCGGAAATGTTTGCTGAGACCCACACCGATGGCTTTCAAGCCATAATTCGCAAAAAAAAACCGCGTCGCTGCTGAGCAGAATGCGGGGTAGTCGCAATTATATCCTGAGAGCTGTGGCGGAGAGTTATACTCCTAATATTAGGCATTTTATGCGGAGGTTGATCAGGTAGGAAACATGTTTTCTTGTCTGGTCATCCTCTGCATTGAGTGTGCATTATTTTTATTTTATTATCATTATTTTTAATTATATCTGAGCTACTAACACTAGAATATAAGTCTTTGTAATACTAACACAATATGGATCACTGTTGTCCGAATTAAATGAAATTTAATTTAATTTAATTTATTCCCGCACACGTGTTGGAAAATGAAAAATCGGACGCGTGTGAAATACATTGCATTGTGAACCTAATCATAGTGCGCTATAAACCAGTTTTCGAGGAAGTGTATTGAAAAAATCTTTATTCAACTGCCTCACTGGTCTGGTGTTCACAAGCGCTACTGCCGGAGGTCCGATTCCCAGGTTGGGCAGTGTTATTGTTTTTTTCCAAGAGGAATTTCTCAGTAGCAGCCTGGAGTCTGGATGCATGCCCGGTTGATGGCAATAGACTCGCCCATTGTTCCATGGGACTTAATAACAGCCGATATGTGGGTGTTACTTTAGGTACACCTCTGCCTAGCCCTTTGAGGATTCCAGGCGTGATGTTATGTGATTTAAAAAGATGCATTATAAAAGACCTTGGCCTTATCACACTGGAACAGTGTAGACAAAGGGGTAGGCTCGTTGAAACGTACAAAATACTTACAGAACACTACGAAGTGCCCAGCCTTCAAGACCTTTAAGTCGCCTTTCCACTATGGGATATAATATACAACGTATTCCCGCAATTACGACATTAATTTGACACGCGTATACGATTCCGCGTTTTCGTTTTATAAAGATGTATTCATTTCGTTAAACGTTCTTATTTATTGATTTATTTAAGCTAGTCTTATTATAATTTGTATGATTACTGGCCCCTAGCCCTACTTGTGTCTTTAATTAATGTCGTAATTGCGGGAACACGTTGTATATTATATTATATACCAAGATATCGTATACCACTCGGTCGATCGAAAAAATACTTATAGTTTGAGATGTAATATATTACACTAGCTTTTGCCCGCGGCTTCACCCGCGTGGATGTCGGAAAATATCCCACGGGAACGTACTACCGGGAAATCCATCCTTATTCCTTGTCTACATTATAAAGGGAACCTCTGTGCAAAATTTCAGCTTTCTAGGTTCAAGGATTTGGGGTGGGCGTTGATGAGTCAGTCAGCCAGTCAGGACTTCTCCTTTTATTTATATAGATTTCAGTGTAAACGGTTCTATTTAAAAGTACGGTGAGCAAAATTAATTTATATGTCGAGAAGTAATATAGATAAGTAATACCCCTTAGGGCCTATTTCACGATGTCCGAATAGACACTACTCACCGAATAAATTCAAAAATGGAGCAGAATTTGTATGAAATTATCTGCCAAGTAAGTTAATAGGAACTTAATCGTAGGTGGTAGGCGGCTTTCTTTACTCTCTGAATGCCAGCAAACATTTGCATGGGCATTCTCTAAAGTTGTGGCAAATTCATTAAAGAAAAAGCCTTTGAAGCAATTCTTGTCTAACCGAGTTGTAACAGCACGGAACCCAGATTAGAACAAAAACTCTTGGAACACCCAGATCTTTCGCAGATGTTTTGAACAGACTTGGAGACTTGATCGACTTCTGGAATGAGGTGGGCTGGTTGGAATAACCCCCACTCCCCCCGAAGGCCGCTATGGCCCACGCACAATGGTCCACATGAAGGACTAAGTGCGGAAACCATACCCTCTAACTAGAGACTAGAGACAGCACGGAATAGGCTCCCGGAAAATGTTGTGACGGCTCCCTCACTGAACTGCTTCAAGAATCGATTGGACAGATTGTGGCGGCATCTACATCGCCACATGCGAACTACGCATCACACTAACGTCACGCAAAATCCTGCATCGCGCTATCAGAGTTTACTGTGCGACAAGTAGGTATATACAGGGTGGTCAAAAAGTCGTGGATCAAACGAAATAGGGAGATAAAGGAAGTCATTGCCAACAAAAAAACTTTCTACAGCATGGCTATAATTCAATTTCCGTATAAATAAATTGTTCTTGCTTGGTACCCAGAGCCACAATAGAACTTTTGTAGTGCATCAGCACTACTTAAGTTCTATTGTGGCTCTGTAATGTATCAACATTATCTAGTAATAATACAATACCATTTGTTTTATTCTTTTGTCACATTTTTTTTTTTTTTAATTAGTTTAATTGCGGCTCTGTGTACCAAATTTCAAGAGCAATTAATTTTTAGGGCATTTGAATTAAGGCCATGCTGTAGAAAGATTTTTTCGTTTGATCCACGACTTTTTGACCAACCTGTATACAACGTCCCGATATCAATCGTCTGGTCGGAGGATCCTCCCTTTTCTATTGAAGATGAGTGAACTTTACACCCTGTTCCTCATACCTCTATAAGATTCAACTCAACTCAACTCAAAGCATTTATTTCAATTAAACCAATTACAGGCACTTTTGAATTGTCAAGGGGTCGGTCAGTCAAAAAGATGAAGCTAGGCGCCCATTCCAAAGCATAGTAGGTACCTATGGAGAAGAATGGGCAAGAAACTCCACGGACACTCTTTTAAATCAAAATATGGTTACAAAATAATGGTTACATCATTCATGTTGAAATTTTACATGTGAGAACAATGCAGAACGTTAAAAGCGTCCTTAAAAAAAAAACAATTCAAATATTTAAATTAAATTAAAATAAGCCGTGACCGCTTAAATATCTCCAAGCTATTAGATACACACGCATCAGCTAATAATAATTTATGATATGTAACTAACCTCCCAAGCTATAATTTCGGTCGCATTCCTAGCTTCCACTTTACTCTCGCCAGTAGCTTGCGCCAGTAGCTTCTGATTGATGCAGAGAGAGTAAACTTTATTCTCATATCCATTTGTTAAGTTTACACCACAGACTTGACAGCTAGCTGAAACATACGGAGTAAGATTATCTTGCAAGAGGGGCATAGTCAACAAGTTTTTATTGCTAAATTTATACTCTATAGTGTGGTGTAATGCGCATGGAGAATAAGAAATGAGTATATAAGAGGTAAGATAATAGGTCTTTACCTATGAAATTGCCGTTTTGTATGAAAAAATTTAAACGAATTTTTTTCATGCATTTTTTATTTGTATTAATCGAAGTAATCACCCATGCAATCAATGCATCTTTGCCAACGCAGTGGCAGTTTATTGATGCCCTTCTTAAAGAAATCAGCTGGACGGGAGGCAACAAATTCTTCAAAGGCATTTTGTACTGCCTCTCGGGTTTTTTTTTTTCCCGCCAAGAAGTTATCCAAATTCTGGAAAAAGTAGTAGTCTGTAGGCGCAAGGTCTGGTGAGTAGGGCGGATGACGGAGAGCTTCCAACCCCAGTTCTTGCAACTTGGAGACCGTCTGCTGTGCAGTATGAGGTCGTTGTCGTGCAGGAGCAGCGGAGACGAGCGATTGACCAATGCTGGTTGGAGATATGCCAGCCTCTCCATCATTGTGTTAAGTTCTTCACAGTACACATCTGAAGTAATGCTCACCCCGTTTGGTAAGAAGCTGTGATGAATCACACCGGCGCTAGACCACCAAACAGTGACCATCACTTTTCTAGGGGTAAGTTTTCGTTTAGGGCATTGTTTAGGTGCTGAACCAGGATCCAACTAACTTGCTGAGCGCTTGCGGTTATCAAACAGAATCCATTTTTCATCGCAGGTAACAATCCGGTTCAAAATTCCTTCATTTGTGAGTCTGTTGAGCAGTGCAAGGCACGTCTCGACGCGTACTTCGCGCTGGCGATCATTGAGTTCGTGGGGCACCCATTTGTCAAGCTTTTTTACCTTGCCAATTTGACGCAAATGGACCAATATTGTTTTGACGCTAACGTCGAAAGCTGCTGCTAATTCAGCCGTAGATTGTGTATCATCAGCTTCCACAATAGCCTTTAATTCGTCATTGTCGACCAAAGTCTTCGGACGACCGCGAGGTTCATTTTTCAGGTCGAAATTTCCAGAACGGAAGCGAGCAAACCAATAACAAGTGGTGCGTTGGTTTGTAGTGTTAGCTCCGTAAACGTCGTTGATGTTGCGTGCCGCTTGTGCCGCGTTGCTGCCACGACGGTACTCATATTCCATAATTACTCGAATTTTTAACGTATCCATGATGACGAAAAAGATTGAAATGCGATGAAAATGTAACACTAATCAATAAACAAATGCCTACTTTTGGAAAAAAAAAAATCCATGTTTTTAAAATAAAATTAATTTGAAATTAGAATTCTTAGCCAAACAAAAATTATTTTGATTTGAAATGGCCAGTACTGCAGAACGGCAATTTCATAGGTAAAGACCTAATATATGGTATATGATGCGGAAGAATGAGGAAAATGTCATCAGTATTAGTATAAATGTGGATGACTGTATGAGTAGGGGAAAAAGAAAGTATAGATGGACTGTGTGAAAGATGACATGGCTAGAAAGGGGGTGACTACCGAGATAACGAATAATAGAGAAGTACCTATGGAAGAAAAACATGTTGCAACAACCCCAAATAAATTGGGATAGTTGTTTAGGGCAGGAGAATGATGGGAGGATAAGCCGACGTTCGCACAGACGTAAAAATATCGCGGCGGGATTTTATCGCGCATTGGATTTTCAATTCTCGATGTTGAGCCGAGCGTTGAGAATCGAACCTAACAACAACATAGTGCATCTCAGCGCGTCGAAAAAACACTTGGGTTTTCAACTCTCGGCGATAAGCAGAGCGTTGAAAATCGAGTGCGCGAAAAAAAATCGCCGCGATATTTTTACGTCCGTGCGAATGTCGGCTTAGCCAGATCAATCATAGCGATCAAACATCCCCCAGTCGCAGTTAATTGTATCCGGGAGATGTTTGACAGACACAATTAATTGTATCTGGGGGATATTTGACCGCTACGATTGATCTGGCTGCTTACAAATAGTATTGAAATAGTTCTCCGAGTACCATTATATAAAAATTAGGACACAAACTATAAGTAAGATGACGTCATTTTTTGCGAGCTTTAAAGCGTCTAGCGGAAAAAGCCACTGACGGGAAGTGTCTGACAGTATTGATTATTAATTATTAACAATATTCTGTAAAACATACATAAAAATCAACAGTCAGACTTCAAGAAAAGTGAGTATTATTTTTACGTAACTTTGGTACCTGATACGTGAAAATTGGCCGTCGGTCGGCCTAAGCTAGCAGGTATGCGTACGTTCAAAGTACAGTATACTAACACTACTCTATCCCATACATTTTGTTAATCAGAAAATAAGTAAGGTTTGGTGGCCCTGAGCGCTCTACTATGAAATTCTGCAATAATGTAGCTTCCCATAATTGAAAGAATTTTACCTGAATTGGATCAGTTTTTCCGAAGATTACCCATTACTACAGACTCACAAAATTTACCACTTTATAATATTTGTTTTATTACTTATAAAAAGTTTTCAGGAAAAAAGGCCTTAGTCGATGTTCGTACGAACGTAAAAATATCGCGGCGATTTTATTTCGCGCACTGGATTTTCAACGCTCTGCTCAGCGCTGAGAGTTGAAAATCCAACAGTGTTTTTTCGACGCGCAAGAATGCACTCTATTGTTGTTAAATTGGATTCTTAACGCTCGGCTCAACAACGAGAGTTGAAAATCCAATGCGTGATAAAATCCCGCCGCGATATTTTTACGTCCGTGCGAACGTCGGCTTACTGTTAACCTCTTCTTAAAATCTTCTTTTTGTGCATATTGCAGCAAGATAATTTATTAAGAACATCTAACTACTGTCAAAACAGTTTATAACAAAATCGCTTATTACGATGAAATTTTGAAGTCATAGCATTTCTGTTAGCATTGTGTATTGTTTAATTGATTGATGTCTATTCCCTTTATTTTTTTAATTAATTTATTTTACTTGCATAATTGCTTTGAATGTTTGAGTTGACATTGAATGATATTATTTTGATGTGAGTTATATTGTTTATCGTAAGTACACATGTTGTATGTGTATTTGTGTTTTTAGGGTTCCGTACCTCAAAAGGAACAAACGGAACCCTTATAGGATCACTTGTGTGTCTGTCTGTCTGTCTGTCCGTCTGTCACAGCCAGTTTGCTCTGAATCTAATGGACCGATTAAGTTGAAATTTGGTACACATATGAATTTCTGTGACCCAAACACGGAAGGGTAAAGTAAATAAATTAAATTTGAATATAGAGGTCACTTTTGGGGGCAAATAATAAAATTAAAAAAAAAGTTTTGCAAACGTGTGGCATATCAAATGAAAGGGCTTAATATGAGGGTCTCGAATATATTTTTTTTTATAATTTTAAAATAAATTGTTTTAAAGTTATTTAAGAAAATAGACGAAAATTGACCATTCCCCCCCCCCCCCTTATCTCCGAAACTACTGAGCCTAAAATTTTGAAAAAAAATACAGAAAATAGATCTTTACCTGTAGATTACAGGAAAAGCTATAAGAAGTCTGTGGTCTTAAAATAACATGGTAAATCTATCAATATTGTGAGTACAAACTTACATTTACAGGTGGAATGTATGGGAGAACATGTTTTTCAACTACAATGTTCAGTTCGTTCTTAAGATAAATTCATCCCAACTACGGAACCCTGTGCGTGGTCCGACACGCACTTGGCCGGTTTTTTATTATTTTTTTAAATTTTTATTATGTAGAATTATTTAAAAAACAATGTAAATTGTTAATGAATAAATTAAATTGAATTGTTTTCTTAACATAGTTTTTGGTTCTAATGACTAACAGCTATAACAACCTAATCCGATGGTCCCTTCAAAGTCATTATAAACGGTTTTGACTGTTAATAGATCTCACACTCACTTTGTATATTCCACAGTTTCCTCGCCCACGGTCGAATCAACAGCACTATACGGCCAAACGTAGACTGAAACATATTTTCTCTAAACAGTCTCACATCCAAACATTTTATATTTGACATTTCTTTTATATAATCATCTGCATCCATCAGATCTGTGTTTTTCTTTTCACTAGTTGATGTATCTTGTTCTACGGTCTTTGTGTTATCGTCCATTTCAGTATCGTCATCCGATGCCTCATTTTTGTTACATTCTTCATCAGAACCTTTCTTTTCTTCAGTTTCCTGGTCTGGTATTTGACCTTGGGCAACAAATGCAATGCGTGCAGACTTTGGATTCTGTTCATTAACAATCTCTCCTCCAACTCGTCTGATGCCTCGTGCTCTGTCCTCGGCAGCTGTTGATGCGGAGACAAATGTTCTTTGCAGTTTTGTTTTCTTTTTATCTTTATATTTTTGGCCGACCTGGAAGATTACAGTTTAATTTAACTTTAGTGGAATATAAAATAAATAATAAATTCTTTATTTACACTTCAAAGTCTTCAACATCTGTGTAGCCCTGACTCTTGTACTAGGAGTTCCTGTATCACAAGAGTCAGATCTCTCAATTTTCAGGGAATATGATGTAGAACCGAGATAGAGAAAAAAAATAATTAAATAAATTACAGTTGCATTGACAGGTAGGTAAATATTGTTGTTAATATTGTTTCAAACTAAGATATATATAGATATTGTGATAAGATAAAAGTATTGGTATGAAAACAATGCCAAAGCATTTATTTCAATTAAATTACCATTTACAGGCACTTTTGAACTGTTGAGTCGGTAGTATATCGGAATAAAGACCCTGATTAAACATATAGGAGTCGCCATCGCCGGATACGGTGTGGACGACATGACATGACATATCACAGCATAGACATATTGCTTTCAAGGACAATAATTTATACTTCACTAGCTGCGCACCGCAGTTTATGAGATACACTAATACGTATATTATTTAATTGGTGAGAAAAATATTCGCATTTTTAGAGGCAAGAAATCGCTCATCCCACGGGAACACTACATTTCTTCTGCATAAATAGTAGCATGTGTCAATCCAGGATATACCCTGATTTGAATGAATACCAAATTTCATTCAAATCTGTCCAGCCGTTTGAGCGTGAAGAAGTAACAAACATACAAACACACACACACACACACACACTCACAAACTTTCGCCTTTATAATATTAGTGTGATTTATATATTTTCCTCTAAGAAAGCATAAATGATTAACAAATATGTTACAATTCCTTGCTCATCCCACGGGAAAACTAGATTTTTTCGGGATATAAAGTAGCCTATGTATTAATCCAGGGTGTCAGCTGCTACCACACCAAATTTCATCAAAATCGGTCGAGCTGTTTGAGTTTGAAATATATTTGAATTCCTTGCTCATCCCATGTACTGTACTGCGTGTACTGTGTGTGTAGGTGTGTGTGTGTTGTATGTATGTATCCAGGGTACTTAAAAGCTACCTACATACCAAATTTCATCCAAATCTGTCCCGCCGTTTGAGCGTGAAAGAGTAACAAACATACATACAAACACACACACGCACGCACACTCACAAGCTTTCGCCTTTATATTATTAGTTATTAACCAAAGACATTCAAATATTAATTTCACTAACACATAATTATGTCATCACAAAGACAGCTAATGCTAAAGGGATGAATAGCAGGATACAGAGGATACTCGAAGGTACATTTTAGAATCATTCACGAGCGAAATGCTACGGATCTGTGGGCAAAACATAGTAAATAATATTTTGAGGTTAGGTTGTTATTCTAATAGTTGTTATTGTTTGTGGTTATGTTTACCTCAAAAGATAGTTGAGCTATCTGTTGCATAACCGGCGCTGGATATCTACAGCCCATAAACTCGATATTTGTATAAACACGAGCCAAACAAATTAATCTTTCTTCGGGGAAATTACTTTTCCATTTATCCATGAAAGCTTTGCGTAGCTGCCAATGTTCTTCACATTCGTGTTCATCTCTGTATTTCTCAACATCCCAGTTCACGTCAAAGTCACCTGTTATGTTATTTTCTGCGAAATTACCTACTGTTCTGTTTCTGTTGGACATTTTCGTTACAGACTGACAGACTGTTTGACTGTTTTCGTTTCGGAAAAAGTTCGGCAAGCAAACAAAACATTGTCATTCATTTTTTTTTTTCAATACATAGATACAAGTCTTTCAGTCGGATACATAGATGGGCAAAGTTACATGCTCTGTGGATGGGTTCAAGAAAAACCGCGAATGCGGTACAAACTTTGCATTATTCATTTGCGAATGTCGTCCTACACTTGTTTTTGTGCTTGTGTTTTTGCCATGGACCTAAAATGTTTTTCCACAATGTTTTTGCTGATACAGAAGTTGTATGATCATTGTGTTAGGTATGATCCCATAAAACTGGCAATAAATTTTGTTAATGTCAGTCTGACAGCTTGTGCATTCCGTAGAAAGAAATTTTGTTATTTCTGACACGCCTAGATTTTGTCTTTGTCACACTACGGAAAAATTATATTATGGTTTTCCTTTCTTCTTGAATTGCATTAGATTATCATCGAACAAGAAAACCAAAATATTGAATTTCCTTTCCTTCTGCCTTTTACTTATAATAATTACTTTAGATAGTGTATTATCTATGCCTTCTGCTGATCTGCTGCAGCTGATCACTGATGTGCTGTGCTTCTGTCATTGAAGTGATTGACTTGAGTTGACCGTTGAAGGTAGAAGGTAGGTGAGTTTTGGTGAAAACATTCGTGAAATTTCGAAAAATAATCGCAATCACTAGTTGTATTTTTGTTCAAACTTTCAGGAGACAATTTTTTTTTATTTATAAATATCTGAACTGAAGATAACTTGTGTTGATAATATTTTTCTTTCGTGCCCTCGTGCCATGGATTATTCTAATCATAATTTAGAAATAGCCGAAGCATGTACAAGTGTAATTGATAACGCCGCCAAAATGTCTTTTGAAACTACTGAAGTTTCACCAACTAACAATAGCAACAAAGATGATTCGGAGATTTTCGATGATTCCATGGTCTGTGATGATAATAGTTGCATTGATAAGGATGTTGATGTAAGGAAGGATGAGGTTAGCCAGTATAATATTGTTGAAATACCACCTGTGGCGGTAACTGAAGAAATCCCGCCAAAATATGACACATCCTGCTCAGAAGTTGTAGGTACTTATGCATCTCCGAAAAGTAAAAAAAGAAAGCTTTCAAGCTTCGACGAACTACTAGAAAACTTGCATTCCAATGATTCCAATGTATTGATTTTGAATTTCACTAAATTACTACTTTTTTTGGAAAGCAAAAATAAGGAATTGACTTTTCCTAATATTGTGAAAGAATATGAAGAGTTTATTGAAATGCTAGTGCAGGACATTAACATTTTGAAATCAAAGAATTTGGATGCCGATTACAGAGATATTTGTGATAAAATATTAGCAGCTGCAACCGGTTACTTGCTTACTTGTGTCTATGAATACAGGCCGAACTTCCAAAAGTGAGTTACTAAGATACTTACTTAGTTAAAAAAAGTAATGTAGAACACAACATGATAATTTACAATGTAAAATTTTTAAATGTTTTTATGTCTGTATTTAGTTCAGTTTGTGATCTTCCTGTGCAAGTCCAAATACATACCTACTTTTTCTTTCTTCTTATGTTAAATTTGTGCAATAATATTCTCAAAAATTTTTGTCTATTGTTAAATTCAGTAGATTTATGTATGTAAGTGAACTCTAGTCCGCACTTAGTTACATGTAGATTTCATCATCATCATCGTCATTTTATCCGAAAGAGGTCCGCTGGACATAGGCCTCCCAAGAACCGCCACTTCGACTGGTTCTGTGCTTCCCGTATCCAGCGGATTGAGCACCTTGGGAGGCTATGTCTTCATGCTGATTTAAAAATCATAAATTAGAAAATGGCTTAAGAATAACCAAATATGATTTGATTTTGTTTTCTTTATTTACAGAAAAGTCCTGGTGATTAAAAAAAAACATAATAATATGATGGATCAGTCTGAAAATGGAACTTTCTCATTAAATTGGTGAGTTATATTACCTACTAGCTGACCCGACGGACAGTGTCCTGTTCCAATTTCAATAATCCATATGAAAATCTCATAGAACATTTAAGTTTTTCCCGAATTTTCCGGGCAACTTTCCCATTTTTTCTGTCACTAAAAACCTTAGTCAGACTATAATGAACATTTTTTACAAAAAAAAAAAGGAAGAAAATGAACTAAATGGTTCCAGCCATTCTCATTGATGCGCTTACCAACAAACAGCATTTCATTTTTATTTTGTTTGGAAGTGACATTCCAGGTGAAAGCCGATCTTTTTAACTAGGTAGATTGGTTTTAATTCATCATTCATACAGCACACAGCTTGAGCACATAGCAGGGTTGATATAAATCATGATTTTCAAAATAATCAGATGATAACTATTGATTTATTTACTTACATATTCCAATATTTTTCATTCAGAAGTCAGTTATTATTTTAAAAAAAAACCTTTGTTTATTTTATCATATGTAAAATAAAAAAGAATTTTGTTTTGTTTTGTCACTAATCAATCCCGAATGACATTGACCGGGCGAAAACACAGCAAGTCGCTTGTTTACATTGTGGGGAATAACCGAAATGTGTAGAGAAACATAGCATTTCATGTATGTGTGCCCCATAGTTTATAACGGGAAAGTGCCTTGTCACTTTTTGGTTGATTTTGTTGAAAACGTATTGATTTAAATCAAAGTTTTTTTTTTAATTACTTGATTTTAACACGCTCAGCGCCAGGTGGTATATCCTGATATACACATAATGTATTTGTCCCAAGCCAGTGTATAACTGGTGATACAAGGCTAGAACACAACTTCACAGGCCGGTGTGGGTATATTGATTTATACACCGTTGCAAACATTTAATATGGACGTTTGGAGAAGAAGTAAATTCTGCAAAAAAAAAAAGTCCACTACTTTGTCTAAAGGTGCCTTGGCGCTGAGTGTGTTAATAGCGATTTAAATCACAGATTGAAATCATTTCATTAAAATCACCTCATCCCTGGCACTGGCACATGAAAGAATGTCATGTTACATTTCTCTGGCCAGTGTCGCCGTGTTCCTGTTTTAAGCGTGTATATAATACCAGCCTATTATTGTCCCACTGCTGGGCAAAGGTTTCTTCTCATGCAGAGAAGGTAGGCCAGTAAAAAAAAAATGGCAGTCATGGGGTCTGCCGGCAGAAGTGAAAACGTAAAACTATGCACAGCATGTCGCAGTGACACAAACCCATCAGATTTCCCACTTTGCTCAATGCGTATAGAGAAGTTTTAACTTAAAAAAAAACTTTCAGTTCCAGACAGAGCATAATGCTGTCATCTCAGTCATCAAGTGAAGTCGACAGCAACGAAGTTCTGAGCAGGTCACCGTCTCCTGGCCCTATATCCAGCGGTTTCAAAATAGATTGCCTCCGCACAACGCTGGCATTCGTAAAGAATGACGTCACAAAAACAAAAGAATTTCCTGATTTGAATTTGGAACAAGCACAATTCATGAATTTGTTACTTGAAAGCGTTTTAACTTTTACGGAATTTGATAATAATTTGGAAATTAAGGAGCTTTATCGAGCTTTGTGGGAGGCTGTCAGAATATACAGCTTGAAATACGAATTTAGGATTGAGTGTGTTGAAAGTTCGGGCGGGAAAAAGTAAGTTTACCTAAGAAGTATGCATCTTTTTTAATATTTTAAACTTCTGTCCGCGACTTCGCCTGCGTGAAATTTCTTGTATAGTAGCCGGCACGAGTCGTGAGCACAAACTACTCTTAAGCCTAACGAATCTTATTTCCTATCACGGCAGGTTGCACACGGGCGGGAGCAATTAAATCAACATAATGATCAAGCATATTTAGTTAGATACAGTTAGAAAACAGAATACAAGAGCACGCTGATGACGGGGACAGTTAAAGTTAAGTTAGAATTTGTGTTCACGACTAGTTAGTTAGTTAGTTATGAATGGCATCTCGCAGTTGACCACTGAGGGTCGAGACTGCTTAACCGAGCGTTTCCTGTGGGTGCTTTAAGCGAACTTAAAGCCTCCGGCCACGCTTATAAACTAGGGTAAAATATTAGACGACTGAGCGTCGCTAATAATAGAGCAGCCAGACGGGGCAGGCTGGATCATGATAGGGGTTAGGTGCAACAGGCTCAGCTGTGCCCCCAGCAGGCACAGCTTCACCGAGTAGGGGATAGGGGGGGGGGGGGGGCGGTTACGATTGCGAAGTGTGTTCACGACTCGTGCCGGCAATTACTTATACCACCGACACACCGCGTGACCCAACGGCCCGCGTTCTTACTTCGTTATCGTAGTAGCGTTCTTTCTGACTTTTTTTTCTTGCTCGGCTCCTAAGGGTCGCAAGTTCATGTTAAATACCTTTTTCGAGAATTTATTGGGCTATCAAATGCAAAAATACTTTTTTCAAATCAGATTTTAGTTCCAAGAGATTATTAGCGTTCAAACAAACAAAGCAAACAAAAAAAAAAAAACAAGCTCTTCAGCTTTATCTATTCTATACTGATAATAAGGGTTGGTCCACATCTGTCAGCACGGAACAGCATTTATGCCGTGTGTGCTGCAGCGTGCTATCGCGTGCTTCAGCGTAAGATCGCACGCCGTCGCCGTTGAGTGTTGTCGAATACGATCATGCAATGCAATGGAAGCATGATATCGCGCTCGATAGCACTCGTCAGCACTCCAGCGCCTCTCAGCATTTTGGCCGTGGTGTCGAGCGCATCGCCGATTCCACCGCGCGGTCTCTATCTTTATCGCTCTAGGAAATGATGATCCTAAGAGATAGAAAAGGATAAAGCACGAAAAAAGGCGATTCCGTGCTGACAGATGTGGGTCAACCCTTAAGCTGAAGAGTTTGTTTTTTTGTTTGTTTGAAAGTGCTAATCTCTGGAACTACTAATCAGATTTGAAAAATTATTTTTGCATTTGATAGCCCAGTTCTTGAGGAAGGCTATTTGCCATCGTGCTATGATCTTTAGGAGCCGAGCAAAAAGAAAAAAAGTCAGAAAGAACGCTAAGCGAAAACCAAATAATACCGTGGGCAGGAGATGTGATGCGACGGGGTGGGTCGGGGGAACAATAAATTTTACGCGGACGAAGTCGCGGGCAGAAGCTAGTTATTGTATAGATATAGATAGATAAAACGGAAACGAAAAATTATACTTCGCCGACGTTCGCACGGACGTAAAGATATCGCGGCGGGATTTTATCGGGCACTGGATTTTCAACTCTCGGTGTTGAGCCGAGCTTCGAGAAACCAACCTAACAACAACAGAGTGCATCTCAGCGCGTCGAAAAAACACACTGTTGGATTTTCAACCCTCGGCGCTAAGCAGAGCGTTGAAAATCCAGTGCACGAAAAAAAATCGCCGCGATATTTTGACGTCCGTGCAAACGTCGGCTGACGGTGTTGTTTAATTACAGGAGTTTGGTGTTTGAAAAAGTAACAAAACAGAAACCATCTACGACTGCTGTCAACACAAACCAGATAATGTAAGTATTGTTGCTTTAAAAAAAAAAAGAAGTTTATTGCATATTAAAACCAACCAACCATCAAAGGATTTGTTGTTCTGATAAACTAACCCACTATTTTTGTCGTCAGGAATCCAAAGACAGATCTCCTAAAAACAGAGGACTCAAAGACAGAGGCCCCAAAGTCAGAGGCCCCAAAGCCAGAGGCCCCTATACCAGAGGCCTCAAAGACAGATGCCCCAGAGGATTCAAAGTCAAAGGCCCCAAAACCAGAGGTTGCAAAACCAGAGGCCTCAAAGCAAGAAGCCCCAAAGACAGATGCCCCAGAGACCTCAAAGTTAGTGCCTCCAAAGCCAGAGACCTCAAAGTCAAAACCTTGGTTTCCAATGCCAGAGATCCCGAAATTTGTACCTTATGTCAATCAAAAACCCACAGGCGTTACAAAGCGCATGTTGAAGCGCAAACTGAGGATTGAAAATGAGAACCTCTTCATCAAAACACTACCTGCAAAGTTCATTTGTGACACTCTAAATACCATCCATGATTTTTTATTAGACGAGGAAAGATTCACATTGGTATTTGTGCCAAATACTCATAATGAACTAGAATTCTATAAGAAATGCCTGAAATGGTGTCGAACCACTTGTGCTGTGTGGAAGTTTGGCGACGAATTCCAAGAGATGCATTATCAAATTTCGTGTCTATTATCTCATGTCAACTGTACCGTTAATAAGGGTCGCAATAGCAAGATTAATGAAACAACTGGAATGAAGTAAGTTAATTTTTTATATTTATATTAGGTTGGGGAAAAAGTCTTTTCGCATTATAGTATGTATGAACTTAAAATAAAATATCTTTGGTTATACTATTTGTATCTGGCTGGTTTTGGTAACATTGAAAGTTTAAATTTTAAAGAACATAATTCCAAATTCAATTTAGGAAAAAGTGTGATTTTCATTTGTTTTTCGTACTGTTAAGATGAGTGAATCTAATGAAGAAATTCGATACGTTTTAAAAGTTTACTACAAAAAAGGTAAAAATGCAACGCAAGCCGCGAAAAAAATTTGTGATGTTTATGGACCCAGTGCAGTGTCTGTGAGAGTAGCACAAATTTGTTTTAAGCGTTTTCAATCCGGAAATTTTGATGCCAAAGATGCACGACGCTCTGGTCGCCCTATCACGGATAAAATGGATGCCATTTTTGAAAAAGTGGAGCAAGATCGGCATATCAGTAGTTACAACGTAGCTGAAGGACTGGGAATTGACCACAAAACAGTTTTGGCTCATTTGAAAAAAACTAGGTACACAAAAAAAACTCCATATTTGGGTACCTCACGAGCTCACTGAAAGAAACCTAATGAACCGTGTACTCATTTGTGATTCTTTATTACGACGTAATGAAACCGAACCATTTTTGAAGAAGCTACTAACTGGAGATGAAAAGTGGATCACGTGCGACAAGAACGTGCGAAAAAGGTCGTGGTCAAAGGCCGTTCAGGCTTCACAGACTGTGGCGAAACCCGGGTTCACTCGCAACAAGGTGATGCTGTGTGTGTGGTGGGATTGGAAAGGCATTATTGATTATGAGCTGTTACCACCAGGCAGGACCATCGATTCTGAACTCTACTGCGAACAACTGATGAGATTAAAGCAAGAAGTTGAGAGAAAGCTGCCGGAATTAATCAACAGAAGGGGTGTGGTTTTTCATCATGATAACGCTAGACCTCACACATCTTTAGCCACTCAGCAAAAATTAAGAGAGTTTGGCTGGGAGGTGTTGATGCATCCGCCGTATAGTCCTGACCTTGCACCTTCAGATTTCCACCTCTTTCGGTCTCTTCAGATTCTTTAGGCAGTGTCAGGTTAACATCACGAGAGGACTGCCAAAACCACTTGTCGCGGTATTTTGATCAGAAGTCCCAAAATTTCTATAGCAATGGGATCATGTCCCTACCTACAAGATGGCAGAAAGTTACCGAACAAAATGGTACCTACATACTTTAGATAAATGTAAATAATGTATATTAAAAAATGTTTTGAATTTTCTTAAAAAATGCGAAGAAACTTTTTCCCCAACCTATTATTTTTACTTGACTACGGCAAAGCCAAAAGGAAGGGTTATGATTTTAGCAGTCTATGTATGTATGTATTTATGGGTGTTCCACCTTAGCGCCTAAATTACTGAACTGATTTTAATGAATGAGGTATCAATACATTCGTAATAATGGTCCGGGTGACATAGGCTATATAAATTCTCCCTAAATTTAACACGTTTTCTGACCACGAAAAAAATTAAATTGAGATAATAATGACATGTTTGGTATCAAAAGAAAGGTCTTGACGAGCACATTACAAATATTTATATGTGTCATATTGTTTAAGTAAATAAATATGTTTAAAATTTAAATTGTTAAAAATAAGTAAAAGTGGAGGTATATAATATTAATTTAAGAGCGTTGGCTCCGTACGGCATTTCATACAAACTTTCAAGTCCTTTTTTATCGAAATGAATGAACCGATTTTAATGAAACTTCATACGCATAAGCAATAGTTAGTTAAGGACATTCTCGAATTGTCTTATCTAAAATTTGGCAAGAAGCAAGATCTCACAGCACAAGTAAAGGAAAAGTTCGAAAATTGTTCATTTGTAATTTTATCACATCATTTTTTTTTTTGATTACAATGTTAAGTTTGTTTTTGGGATAAATTCTTTTCAACTACGGGACCCTTCATTGTACGTGGTCCGACACGCACTTGGCTGGTTTTTTTATGACTATTTCAATAATAGTAGTGAAATCAACTTAATGTTCACTGTTATAAAATTGATATTTGCTTAAGTGGAAATAACATAATGGAAGAAAATAAGGATTTGAATATGGAATAGATACATACTCGAGGCGCTTTGTCGCTCGTATCCATACACTTAACACGTATTTACGGACGCTTTACGCGCGTAAAGCGTCTTGTCTGGTTTTGCACGATACTTGTGTTATGTAAGGATTGATGACGTGCCGCCGGGGTCGCGGGTAGTTCTAAAGAGAAACCGTGGCCCTGGCACGGGAAACTGAAGGAACACGGATGGGTTTTAGTCAGTAAAAGTCTGACACGCCCTCCGCTCTGAAAGAGAAAGAGAGAAGTCATTTGATGATTTCCCATCCACAAAAAGCATTGATGACGTAATCAAATGGCGCCCAAGTGGGACTAATAAAAAGTTGGCAAATCATTCATTTGAAATTTATAAGAAAATAGAATTGATTCTAGTTACAAAACTGAAGCAAGTTGTTGAATTTATTCTGTACTAGCTTCCGACCGTGGCTTCGCCCGCTTGGTGTGTCGATAAAAAGTAGCCTATCTTCTTATCCAGGTCATGGTCTACCCGTGTGCCAAAGTTCATTTAAATCCGCTCAGCCGTTTTAGCGTGAAAGCGTTACAAATAAACAAACTAACTTTCACATATTTGGTAATTCTGGATTGTGAATATTTTAAAGGATTTCTTGCAGTTAGAACAATATTGAATTGAACTATAAAACACGCGCGGATTTATCCAATAGTCGACAAAATGACTGAGCTGGCTAAAGTTATTTTTAAATTGTTCCAGGGAAGTAACTTACACAAAAGCGAAGAAATATGTACCAGCACACAGGTAAGATGAAGTACCTATGTACTTATTTTAAAATTAATCACATATATTTTCGCGAACTATCAGGCATAAAACATGTATTTTTTTCACTATTTTCGTTTGATAAATAGAACGAAAGGAAATGTGTTTATTTGCGGCAAAAATGACGCAACAAAAACAACGAGTTGGGGGAAAATAATTATGCGTTTAAAATCATTTGGAGAAATTTGACAGTTTGGTATAACTTGATGTGCTGCTGTTTGTCATACGCTTACCAGCCAGTGATGGCTCGTCGCCGCTGGGCACTCGCTGCTCGTTTCTCGCCAACTCGTTTTTAGTTGCTACTCCGGTGGTGGCACGGGTGTCATCATAAGCGCGTTTTCACCCTAGCAATATGGTCAACGAGCTTAACGCGCTGAAAATACGGAGTACAATGGCTTGTTAGATATCCTTCACATATAATATAACCAGAGATCGGATAATCGGAAACATATTTACCTAATGTTCATTTTTGGCTAAGAAATTATGGAAGCGGCTTCTTAATTTCTTTTTTCTCCTGGGATTCCAGAAAGTCCGTGAATGCACAACTAATAGGATACACGGTATGGAAACGACTTCTTAAGGACGCTGTTACAAATGGGTAGTCAAATCATTACTTTTTTACACAAAAGTATGTTTATTAAATAAAATGCTTTGCATTCTTAAAATGTTTTTTGCCCGAATTGTTGATAGATGTGCATGGTACGATTCTGAACTATAAATATAATTTTAGATAGGTACAGTTTCTCGATAAATGTACCGAAGTAAAAATTTTCAGTTCGGTACATTTATTGACAAACTGTACCTATCTAAAATTATATTTATAGTTCAGAATCGTACCATGCACATCTATCAACAATTTGGCCATAAAACATTTTGAGAATGCAAAGCATTTTATTTAATAAACATACTTTTGTGTAAAAAAGTAATGATTTGACTACCCATTTGTAATAGCGTCCTTAAATACGTGGTTTTATTTATTTAAAAATACCGGGACACTGGGATCACTTCACTATTTGCATTCTTATTTACTTGAAAGTATAATAATATTACTCTTACTCGGACGTTTGCTATGCCAGTTTGGCAACCAACTTTACAACATTAGCTAGCAATCGATTCTATAGTCAAAAAGTACTAAAATCAATTCCGGAATCGCGAGATTTTACGATCGATACAAAAGTGCATTCCATATTAGGCAACACCAGAACGTAAGTAAATATACATTCAATTCTATAATCAGAATTCAATGTGTCGATCACGAAATCCCGGGATTTTTTCGATACAAAAGTCCATTCCATAATAGTCAACACCTCAACTTAAGGTAAATATGCATCCGAATATTTATCCTATCACTGCATATAACGTTGATTTTATTTGATAAGTGTCAAAAAAATCAAAATCAAGTAATTTATTCAGGCTGAGAATCACCACCTGTCGGACGGAAAAATTACATGACAGTCCCCCGGCACGCCCGCAATGCACCACTTCCTAGTGCTTTAGCTGGGAAGAAATGGCGCAACAAACTCCTCAGCAGCACAGCTGTCTGTTCAGTTAGAAACGTGTGTACTTGATGTGTGTTTGTCCTATGGGCCAAAGTTCCGCATGATCACCTCAAAGGCGATAATCGCATGCACGGCTCACGACTCGACCGCACAATGTTCGTTTGTCTGCTGTTTAGCTGCGCTCTCGCAGGAATATTTTCTTAAGTGAGCATGCTTTAGTTTTGTCCATAGTACTTTTGTTATAATTATGTATTTCTGTTTTTATTTAGCGCACCCAAGAAGAAGAAACTTAATTTGCAAAATGCTTTACGATTAGCAGGGATGGATAACATTAAGTTAGCATCAGTTATTAACTTAAATCAAAGGTATGGCAATACTGCCGTCAAATAAAAATTGCTTAAAAAAATTATGAAGTTAAAAAAAATTATTATTTACACAATTTTGTTTGTTTTTTCTTCTACATTGCTTATGACGTTATGAAACAAGTACTTAGGTTTTTTTTTAATGGACTTTCTTTTTTATTTAGCTTAAGAAATAAAAAGAAAAATAAAAAGCTGAAGAATGCCAAATTAAAAGCCAATAATAGTGCAGGTGCAAGGTATGTTTTGCTTTTACAAGTTTCATTTTCACAAAATCATTGCTCAGACTGAGGTGAAACGCGGGACTAAATTGGCTTTCGGCAATTTAACTAACTTTTATGGACGAATAGACTTTTCTTATCATAAAACATTAGAAATAATCATCATCTTCCTGCCGTTATCCCATATTACTTGGGGTCGGCGCAACACGTTTTCTTCTTCCATTCTCCCCTGTCAACCGTCACGCTATCATTCACTCCCTTCTCTTTCATATCATTCCTCACACAATCCATCCATCTTTTCTTTGGCCTTCCTCTGCCTCTCCATCCATCAACATGTATATTCATCACTCTTTTAGTCACATGCGTTTCGTCTCTCCTCATTACATGCCCATACCAAGACAAACGATTTCCTTTCAACTTTTCTGTCCCTGGCGCCACTTTCAAACTTCCTCTTATATACTCATTTCTCACTTTATCCATTCTCGTCACTCCACACATCCATCTCAACATTCTCATCTCCGCTGCATGCATTTTTTTTCATCCGTCTTCTTCACTGCCCAGCATTCCGATCCAAAAAGTACGACATTAGAAATAAAAAAAAAAAAAGAAAAAAAAAGAAATTCTATTTAGTCCGTCAGTCAGTTAATAAAAAAAATATTAGACACGTAATTTTTTGCTATAACATATTAATAAAAAAATACTTAGATAAAACGCATTAAAGTTGGGGAGTGGGCGCTTGCTACGTCACAACTTTAAGAAACTACGTATAAAATCTAGCAAGTAGTGACGTCATGCCACATTTTAACTCAATGTATCGCCGTAGTCTTTTGATTAAGTACGTAAAAAAAGAAAAATACGTGTAAAATATTTTTTTTAATAATCTACATATATCATCATCATTCTCCTGCCCTTATCCCAATCTATTTGGGGTCAGCTCAACATGTCCCGTTCTTCCATACATCTCTATTAGACATCATCTCGGTAGTCACACCCTTTCTAGCCATGCCATCTTTCACACAGTCCATCCATCGTTTCTTTGGTCTTCCCCTACTCTTATAGCCATTGACATTCTTACTCAAAACTAAACGACATTTTGCTCATTCCTCCGCATCACATGCCCATACCATGACAACTGAGATGCAAATCCCGTATTTTTAACAACGTTCGTAATCTCAATATCTCAGTCTCAATCTGTCAAAAATTGTATAGCGTTTACCTACACCTTTGACATTTGATTGTCGCAGGCATGAGATTGCGACTTGAATTTGAACGTTTTTAGGTACGAGAATTGGCCTTCTGATGAAATCAGATCAATCTACTCAGCCTATCGCAGTCCACAGCTGAACATAGGCCTCTCCCAGGCTGCACCACAACACCCTGTCCTCCGCCTTCCGTGGATGAGGAAGGCGGAGTGGTCTGTACATAAAAACGTTCAACGTTTTTATGTACGAGAATTGGCCCTCTGATTTGCGCACAACTTTTCAGTCACCGGTGCCACTTTCAAACTTCCCCTTATGTACTCATTTCTTATTCTATCCATTCATTTTTAATAATCTACATGATGACGGACAAGAAAAAAATGTAATCAACATCCCTATTGACGCGTGCAGATGTGTCCCGAGTCCCGCGCGATATTTGTCTTAGTTTGAGCACTGCTTTTACCTTATTTTTCTTTTGTCAGCAAAAAGCAATAATACTGAAAGCTTCTGGCTTAAACCTAAATATAACATCACGCCCGTAATCCACAAGAGTTAGGCAGAGGTATACAGCAACCACATTTCGCCAGTTATAGACTCAAAACACATCGATAGAACGGCGGCGAGCAGTTTCAGTTTCAAAGAATTTTAGACTTCATTAATAAAACTACATAAGAAGAGTCCAAAGCGGCGATGCCGAGGAGAAAACGAGAAACTGCCCGGCCACTGCTCTTTCGGTGCGGTTTGGGCCTGTAATGGCTGCTGCGGGCAAAGTGTTATTGGGTTTTTGTTTGAGATTTCTCAGAAATAAACACTGTTTGCTATAAAGTGCATCCTCGGTAGGCTCTATTCAATCTGCCTAGCCGTTTCCCAACTATGTTGGGGTCGGCTTCCAGTCTAACCAGATCCAGCTTAATACCAGTATTTTACAAGGAGCGACTGCCTATCTGACCTCCACAACCCAGTAACTGGGTAATACGATACCCCTTGGTAAGATTGATTGTCAGACTTTCGGGCTTCTGACGACCCGTAACGACTGTCAAAGATCCACGAATGACAGCCAAGACCAACGGCTTAACGTGCTTTCCGAGGCACGGAGGAGTCTCGGTATGTAAAGATCCCATCCATGGACCAACCGCGGCAAGCGTAGCTTAACCTAATGGATCGACCCGTGCGGCTGTTATTACTTAGCCACGAGGTCCTCGGGAGGCTTTATTATTCTTCCATATTCTAAGGGTACATCTTCCCTACTATTACCGCGCCCTCCAGTCTACTCCTTGATATGCAATGGTCTCTGTTGCACCATGTAACATGAGGCTCCAGGGGCTAGTGTGAATCTTTGGGCTCATTCGAGTAATCGAGTCTGGTCAAACCACGCTGGGGTCGATGTACTTCATTCATTCATTCATAATTGAAGTTTTTTCTGTTAAACTTATTATTCTTTTATCGTATTTATCACCGAATGTCACTCGGGCTTAACCATTGATTCAGTCATTGATGTCACCAAGTCACTGTCACTGGACGCTTGTGTGAAAAGCCAGGGTAGCTTTTCTCATTGCCATCATTCTCCTGCCCATATCCCAATTTATTTAGGGTCGGCGCAGCATGTCTTCTTCGCAGTCCACTGCTGGACATAGGCCTCTCCAAGGTTGCGCCACAACACCCTGTCCTCTGCCTTCCGCATCCAGTCTTTCCCAGCCACTTTCTTCAGGTCGTCGGTCCATCTAGCTGAGTCGTCCTACTTCTCTATTAGTATCATCTCTACGTCTGTCCAATGCGTCCTCAGCTACGCTGGTCTGGCTCTGGACACGTTGTGAGGATGCCTGACGAGAAGGTGGAATCCAAATGCATCTTCTTTTCTGAACTCAAGGATGTCAATCGGAAACAACAAAAGTTTTTGAAGTCGGTTTTTACTGTTTTTTTTTAAGTAAATTTAATTTTCCATTTTTAGTTGAATATACAATTACATAAGCCCAAGACGAACGAAAAGAACAATCGTCAAAATCTGCTTAGAAATGCCGGAGATATAGTACATTTATGCATATAACTTCGTACATAACAATAATTACATAATGAAATCTTCCTGAAAGTATCATCAAATTAAATTGGTTCATCAGTTTTTGAGAAAATTGCGGACAAACAGACATACATACATACGGGTCGAATACGGAACCTCCTATCTTGAAGTTGGTTAGAACACTCCATATACTCATTTCTTATTCTATACATCCGCTTAACACCACACACATTTGTCATTATCTTGTCTCATTGGAACAACCAGCCATAAAAACCTCTCTCATTTAAGGGGAATGCGCGAAGGTAGCCCGCGGAATTCAAATATTATGATTACATGAAATAGTCATTCAGTAGGGTAATTTGAACTTAGACGGTATGCAGTATATTCATGATTTTAATCATTATAATTCTGTAAATATATGTTACGGTCGCGAATATAATCAACATACAGGGACACGGATTATATCAGAAAGGTGTGGTCAGTGTGTGGTACAAACCATCAAATTGAACAACTTTCTCCATGGGACCAACATCGTAATCGAGAAAAAATTATCAGTTGTCCCATACATTTGGGTCGAGACAGTATTGAAGTTTTGTACGGGACAACAAATATTTTTTTATCGATTACGATGTTGGTCTCATTGAGAAAGTTGTTTAGTTTGATGGTTTGTACCACACCCTTAAATTAGGCCACACCTGTCTGATACAGCCTGTATAAACTAAATGTCCTGCAAATTACTCAAAATTAGAATTTCGCAGGCTATCTTGGAGCTTTCGCCTTAACAATAATCCTTAATGATTGTTTTCACAATGACGTTTACTAGGTGGCAGCACTGAGACGTCAGATCCGGGCACCTGTCAAAAATGTCAAAGCGCCTAATATATTTTGTTTAGTCGTGACTAAATGATGAACGTCATATATTTTATATTCATTGTCGAAATGGAAGACCTCTTGACAAAGTGGCGCCAACTGGTGGCGTGAATTTTAATAATATTTATTTTTAAATTAAAATTCCTGTCAATTTGCCTCCTCAGTAAGGAAGCATTTGTCAAACCGACGAATCAAGCCAAGACCTGGACTGACGGCTCCAGCAGTACTTGCAGTAGTCGTGGGACCAGCAGAGATAGATCTAAAGCAGCCGCCCGAGCTCAAAGTGTAGCCAAGTAAGTTTTAATTATAAATATACTCCGAGATACAAAATATAGGGGTCGTATTGGTGACTAAATTTTAGTGACAAACCGGCCAAGCCAAGAGGAAATTCCCGTATTTTTAAGAACTTTCGCGTTCTAATCTGCCTCAATCTGTCCAAAAACGTGTAATTTACCCACATTTTTGACCAAGTATTTGATTTTTATTGTAGCTGAGATGAGGCATAAGGTTGCGACTTGAATGATACGTTTTTTTACCCGACTGACCCAGGAGATTGTTTGGAGACAAAATAGGTAATCTAGTCTGTTCTCTCTCTCTCTTCTCTTCATCTTTTTTAAAGTTCACTTTTTACGCAGTCGGGATTTAGATTTTTTTATTTACTTTTTCTTCTCTCTTCTGATTTCCTTAAAAGTATGCGCGTCTGCAATCATCGTCTATGTTCGGAAATAAAAAAGCGCGAATGATGAAATCTAATATTAAGCTTTCAACTTTTTAAAAAAAAATATTATTTTAATCAATCTGCCTAGCCTTTTACCAACTATGTTGGGGTCGGCTTCCAGTCTAACCGGATGCAGCTGAGTACCAGTATTTTACATGGAACGACTGACCTCCACAACCCGCTAACGGTAATACGATACCCCTTGGTAAGACTGGTTGTCACTTTAAGCTTCTGACGACCCGTAACGACTGTCAAAGATCCATGAATGACAGCCGGGACCAACGGCTTAGCATGCTTTCCGAGGCACGGAGGAGTCTCGGTATGTAAAGACGGTCACCCATCCAATGACCAACCCCGGCAAGCGTATCTTAACCTGATGGATCGACCCGTGCGGCTGTTATTACTTAGTCACGAGCTCCTCTCTTTTACTATAATATTTATAATTAAAAAGTACTTGTCTTGGAAATGACATGACATATTATTATTCAACATCACTATTAAGACTAATAAAGCTTCGTTAGTTAAAAAATCAGTAGTAATGTTATGAAATTATCTTATTTACAGAAAAGCTATGAACGAGATGAACCAAAGCGCTATGAAGACGTCGCGTAGTCGGCGCGGCGAGCAGACGATCAGAAAGGAACAACTCATGGAGGCCTTATCTGTGCCCGTACAGAGCGATAAGGCTATGAGGTTAGTATATTTATATGATATGTAAATGTTATAAAAGGTAAACCGTATAAGGTCCACTTGCACGTTGTCGGGTTGAAAACTCTGAGTCAAGTAATTAACATTTTAACTCTTGTTAGGCGTTACGCCACTAAAAAGTAACACTTTGTTTGTCAAGGTGAATTCGATCAAACTTTTATACCCAGTAAAAGTCTTAGGGTGGGTTGCACCAGGGGCTAGTTTTCGTCAAAGTTAAAATGACCATAGATTGACTACCTGCTGTTGCACCGTCATGTCAAATGTAAAAGATAAAGTTCGGAGCAGGGACATGACATTCGACGCATCTGACAGAAGTGACATATTTAATAATAACCAGCGAAGCGTAAGGTTGCAGTTAAAGTTATGACGTCAGCTAACAAATTGTCAAATGGAACAACCCATTTTTTGTCTAACAGGAACTTTAACAAGGATGGGTTGCACCATCTTACTTTGACTATAACAAACATCGAACTGAAGGTGCGGTGTTTATCTCCCTTGGGATGCCATGTTGAAGTATGAAGTTATCCACGAAGGTGCGTGCGTGTGGTGGTGGGGCGTCAACGGAGCCCTTTTTCTGTGTAATGGGTTTAAAGTAACCTAACCAAACCTAATCTCGGGGTGCCCTTAGCTCGATATGCCGAGGATGCAAGAGCGAGCGAAGGGCACCCCGAGGTTAGGTTTGAATAATAATCCCTTTTAATCCCTTTACACAGAAATAAAAGCTTCGCGGGCTCCGTCGATATAGAATGCAAGAGAAACATTGTCCATTTTGGACCAACCGCGAATTGGAAATTTTTTTGAACATTGGACCAATCGCGCCAAAGGACATCCCGAATTTAATACATACATTTCTGATTGCTGTTTAGGAAATATATAGATTCCCTAGGAAACGTGTATGATACAAAATATATCATAGATTTCCCATCTATTTTAGGAATTGTATACAATGACGATGATTACATACTTTTCCGATAACATATACAACATCAGTTTTAGTATATGCGAAACCCGAAACACGTGTCTAGTATTTTTATGTAAAGAATCTATGTACAAAATTTCAAAACTGTATCATGAAAAATCACAAAGTTATAAGCTTGTTATGTTACCTGGTGTCCGTACAAAAACATGATCACCACGCGGCGCCCGCTGTGCGCCGCGACTTGTGTACGTCGCGCGGTGTCCATATTGTAACCTTTTTTAATGATTTTTGGGGCAAAATATAACACGGTATTAAAATGATTGGAATCGATTCAGTCATTTATTCTGAACAAACTATATTCAGGTTTCGCATATACTAAAAGTATACAATAAATATATACGAGGGCGGGTCAATAAGTCCGTGACTTTTTGATTTTTCCGTCTCTTAATTGAAATGGCAACACTGCTCCCGTCAACAGTCATCTGTCAGATGACTCCTGTCAAAAATTGAACAAGCTGTGACATTTAGTTTGTTTTTGACAGCCGTTAATATCAGACTACCGCGTTGACTGAGAAGAAAATGGAAAAAAGTGAATTTCGTGTGCTCATTAAGCATTATTTTTTGCGGAAAAAATCCATTACGCAAACCAAGGCTAAGCTTGATAAATATTATGGGGACTCTGCACCATCCATTTCCATGGTAAAAAAGTGGTTTACTGAATTCCGATGTGGCCGTACCAGCACGGAAAATGCCGAACGTTCTGGACGCCCAGTTGAGGTCTCCACATCCGAAACAGTTGAAAAAATCCACGATATGGTTTTAGCCGATCGGCGATTAAAAGTGAGAGAGATTGTGGAAGCCATAGGCATCTCGCATGGCTCAGTGGTTTCAATTTTAAACGATCATTTGGGTATGAGAAAGCTTTCCGCAAGATGGGTGCCGCGTTTGCTCACAATCGACCACAAACGCAAACGTGTGACAATTTCGCAGGAATGTTTGGCGTTGTTCAATCGCAATATGAACGAGTTTTTGCGCCGTTTCGTAACCGTGGACGAAACGTGGATCCACCACAACACACCGGAGACCAAACAGCAGTCAAAACAGTGGGTTTCTCGGGGTGAATCGGCGCCAAAGAAGGCAAAGGTGGGTTTGTCAGCCAACAAAGTCATGGCGACTGTTTTTTGGGATGCACGCGGTATTATCCACATTGACTACCTTCAAAAAGGAAAAACAATCAATGGCGAATATTACAGCAACTTATTGGGTCGATTCGATGAGGCATTGAAAGAAAAGCGACCGCACTTGGCCAAGAAAAAAGTCCTTTTCCATCAGGACAATGCACGGGTGCACACATGTGCAGTTTCTATGGCAAAAATCCATGAATTGGGCTACGAATTGCTCCCTCATCCGGCCTATTCTCCCGATCTAGCCCCGTGTGACTACTTCTTGTTCCCAAACTTAAAGAAATGGCTCGGTGGAAAGAGATTTGCCTCCAACGACGAAGTCATCTCACAAACAAATGCCTATTTTAAAGACCTCGACAAATCATATTTTTCGGAAGGGATAAAAAAATTGGAGAAACGTTGGGCTAAGTGTATAGAGCTCAAAGGAGACTACGTTGAAAAATAAAATAACTTTTTATCTAAAAATTTGTGTTTCATTTAAAAAGTCACGGACTTATTGACCCGCCCTCGTACTTACATAAATGATGATTCCTTTTTCATATCCATAATGTTTGTGTAGTTTCTCCAATTAATTTTAAAAGGTCTTGTATGTTTTATGTTATTAGCACATTTAATTCACCGCAAAACCATTTCCTAGAAATGAATGCCTTTAAATCAATCACACCATGGTTAGGCAAGCCATGGTGTGACTGCCTAACTGACCTTCACAACCCAGTAACTGGGTAATACGATCAAATCAAATCAAAATCAAATCAAAAATATTTATTTGAGTAAATAAGGTACAGAGGGATCATAAAGATAGGTATATGATTCTCTTATTCTGCCATTAATGTCGGCGTGCAAATTTTACATAATTATTGAAAGTCAAGAAAATTATATATATAGAGTATTATTTTGAATCATGCATGCAGTTAGTAAATTGTATTAAATCGACTCTTATTTCTTATTTGATAACAATCAATTATTTATAATGGGACATGATACTACAATGCAGGACTTACAACTTATAATCTAGGAACTCAAGTATACCCTTTGTTAAGACTGGTTGTCAAACTTTCGGGCTTCTGACGACTCGTAACGACTGACAAAGATTCACGAATGATATCTGGGACTAACGGCTTAACGTTTTGTGGTATGTAAAGATGGTCACAAATATCTTTAAATATAAATTTACATGTAATTTCAGAATGATGCGCGGCATGGGCTGGAGTGGCGGAGCGCTAGGGGCGAGGGGCAACGGCATAACAGAACCTTTGATGCCAACACTTGAGCTAGTAAGTACATCCTATCAGCTTCCAGCTCTTAATCCATTTTATTTGGGGCATGTCTTCTTCGTCCAGAGGAAAGTTATACACGTTCTAAGGAACATATCGACGCGCAAACTATTGCCATGAATTCAGCACATGAGACTAAGCCGACGTTCGCACGGACGTAAAAATATCACAGCGGGATTTTATCGCGCACTGGATTTTCAACTCTCGTTGTTGAGCCGAGCGTTGAGAATCCTATTTAACAACAACAGAGTGCATTCTAGTGCGTCGAAAAAACACACTGTTGGATTTTCAACTCTCGGCGCCAAGCAGAGCGTTGAAAATCCAGTGCGCGAAATAAAATCGCCGAGATATTTTTACGTCCGTGCGAACGTCGACTAACCCCCAAGCGTAGACATTTTTCGTCGGTTATTAAAAAAAAAAAATATCAACTGTTTCATATAAACGTGCTGATTCATTTTTAATAACCTACGAAAAAGGACATTGGGATCTATGGGAGAAATACCCATGGCGGACACAAACGAAATTCCTGGGTTATGTGTACACATGGCTCTAGATACGGGTCGCACGAGACGGTCGGCGGTGGGACGTGGGAATTTTAGAAAAAACGCTGGTGAGTGCTCAACTCATTGTTGAATTAATGGTAACACTGTGCGTTGATGTCCCTAAGGCCGTATTCTCGGTGGCAGCGGGCGGCAGCGCGGGGATCGAGAACAGTTGGTCGCTTCGCTCGCTCGACTTGCGCGTGGTTGGTCACAGTTCCATCCTAACCTAACCCGTTTGGTCGGGCTACCCTAGCTTAGTTACTGCGACCAACTGTGAGCAAAGCCCAGAAAGTTAAAAAGACGCTCAATTATTTATAAAAAAATTGCATCATTTGAAGCGCAAAAGTTTTTAGAGGATCAGTTATATATTAGGTTGGGGAAAAAGTCTTTTCGCATTATAGTATGTATGAACTTAAAATAAAATCTCTTTGGCTATACTATTTGTATCTGGCTGGTTTTGGTATCATTGAAAGTTTAAATTTTAAAGAACATAATTCCAAGTTCAAATTAGGAAAATGTGTGATTTTCATTTATTTTTCGTACTGTTAAGATGAGTGAATTTAATGAAGAAATTCGATACATTTTAAAATATTACTACAAAAAAGGTAAAAATGCAACGAAAGTCGCGAAAAAAATTTGCGATGTTTATGGACCCAGTGCAGTGTCTGTGAGAGTAGCACAAATTTGGTTTAAGCGTTTTCAATCCGGAAATTTTGATGTCAAAAATGCACGTCGCTCTGGTCGCCCTATTACGGATAAAATGGATGCCATTTTTGAAAAAGTGGAGCAAGATCGGCATATCAGTAGTTACGACGTAGCTGAAGAACTGGGAATTGACCACAAAATAGTTTTGGCGCATTTGAAAAAAACTGGGTACACAAAAAAGCTCGATATTTGGGTACCTCACGAGCTCACTGAAAGAAACCTAATGAACCGTGTACTCGTTTGTGATTCTTTATTACGACATAGTGAAACCGAACCATTTTTGAAGAAGCTGATAACTGGTGATAAAAAGTGGATCACGTACGACAAGAACGTGCGAAAAAGGTCGTGGTCAAAGACCGGTCAGGTTTCACAGACTGTGGCGAAACCCGGGTTAACTCGCAACAAGGTGATGCTGTGTGTGTGGTGGGATTGGAAGGGCATTATTCATTATGAGCTGTTACCATCAGGCAGGACCATCGATTCTGAACTGTACTGCGAACAACTGATGAGATAAAAGCAAGAAGTTGAGAGAAAGCGGCCGGAATTAATCAACAGAAGGGGTGTGGTTTTTCATCATGATAACGCTAGACCTCACACATCTTTAGCCACTCAGCAAAAGTTAAGAGAGTTTGGTTGGGAGGTGTTAATGCATCCGCCGTATAGTCCTGACCTTGCACCTTCAGATTTCCACCTGTTTCGGTCTTTTCAGAATTCTTTAGGCAGTGTCAGGTTAACATCACGAGAGGACTGCCAAAACCACTTGTCGCGGTATTTTGATCAGAAGTCACAAAATTTCTATAGCAATGGGATCATGTCCCTACCTACAAGCTGGCAAAAAGTTATCGAACAAAATGGTACCTACATACTTTAGATAAATGTAAATAATGTATATTAAAAAACGTTTTGAATTTTCTTAAAAAATGCGAAGAAACTTTTTCCCCGACCTATTATTTCCCGAAAATTATTAAGTTTTTGAACAACAAACTCAAAGTCATCCGCGACAAAGTCGAAATTCCATTGCAACTGAATTTTGTTCTTTTTTTTATTACTCTGAGCTTTAACCAACGATATACAATGTATTATAACCTTTTTTTCCAGTCTAGAGGAGCTGGCTTAGGCCACAGTAGTAACGCGCAATATGAAAAAATCGCGAGGAAACCAAGAGAATGTAAAACAGCGCCTTCCTTTGTATCCAAAAACTTTGATGCAACAAGGGAAACAGATAAAACGGAAAATGATGTCATAGTACAAAAGACGAAACAGTTGCTACTCCAAAACCTTACCTTTGATTCATTAATTAAACTAATGGAACCCCAAAAACCAAAAGCAAATAATGCTGAGCTGCCAACACCAACAAAATCTACCGTTGGTCTAGAAAAACTGAGATTTGAGCTGCCACAACCAACAAAGCCGCTCCCAACACAAACAAAAACTGCAGTTGAGCTCCCGAAACCTATAAAAGCGAATGTTGAGCCCCCAAAACCAACAACATCTAACTCTAAGCCACTGAAACCGCTACCAACGCTAACTAAATTTAGTATTGCGCTCCAACAACCAGAAAATTCGAATTTGGAATTCCCTCTACGATTTCGGCAAGAAATGCTGCACAGCATTTTAGAATTATTAAATTCAGATGCGACGTCCAAAACATTGAATTATGATAATAAATTATGTAACAAATCAAGGAAATTCGTGAGAAATGCTTTACTGGCGTTAAAAAGAGGAAGTAACTATGGCATGTTCCGAAAGGAGGAACATGAGATTTGTGGGCAAATTCAGGAGAAATACAAGAAACTGCCCCTAGTTGTCCTTGAGGCATTAATTTGTTATGATTTCAAGTAAGTCAATATTTTTTTTTTTTTTGTTCAATCAACTCGGCCAATCGCAGTCCACTGCTGGACATAGGCCTCCTTAAGGTTGCGCCACAACACCCTGTCCTCCGCCTTCCGCATCCAGTCTGCCCCAGCCACCTTCATAAGGTCGTCGGTCCATCCAGCTGGACCATATTTTTAAATGTTTGGTACAGTCAACAAAAGAGATATCTAGGCAGGGTATACTAACATATTTGTATGTGAATTGCTTCATGTTCAATTTCGTGACAATATACAATTTTGTGTTGGTGTGTTACAATGTAGGAGTATTGCAAAAACAAAGAATATTATATAAAATTGAACATGAAGCAATTCACATACAAATATGTTACCCTACCCTGCCTAGATATCTTTTGTTGACTGCATATGTACATATTTAAATATAATTGAGAGGAGCTCGTGGCTAAGTAATAACAGTCGCACGGGTCGATCCATCAGGTTAAACTACGCTTGCCGGGGTTGTCCGTGGATGGGTGACCATCTTTACATACCGAGACTCCTCCGTGCCTCGGAAAGAACGTTAAGCCGTTGGTCCCGGCTGTCATTCGTGGATCTTTGACAGTCGTTACGGGTCGTCAGAAGCCCGAAAGTCTGACAACCAGTCTTACCAAGAGGTATCGTATTACCCAGTTAATGAGTTGTGGAGGTCAGATAGGCAGTCACTCCATGTAAAATACTGGTATTCAGCTTCATCCGGTTAGACTGCAAAGCCGACCCAAACATAGTTGGGAAAAGGCTAGGCAGATGGTGATGAATTTAAGGACTAACAAAAAAAAATTTAAGTCATGTGAAGGGTCTGACTGAATCGTTGGTCTAGCGGTCACAACAGCTTACCTGAGGTTCTGGGTTCGATCCCAAGTCGGACATAGTGTTATTTATTTCATCATCATCTTCCTAGCCGTTTCCCAACTGTGTTGGGGTCGGCTTCATGTCAAACCAGATGCAGCTGAATACCAGAATTTTACATGGAGCGACTGCCTATCTGACCTCCACAACCCATTAACTGGTTAATACGATGCCTCTTTGGTAAGACGGGTTGTCAGACTTTCGGTCTTCTGACGACCCGTAACGACTGTCAAAGATGCACGAATGACAGCCGGGACCAGGCACAGAGGAATATCGGTATATAAAGATGGTCACCCATCCACGGACCAACCACGGCAAGTGTAGCTTAACCTGATCGATCGACCGTGCTGCTGTTATTCCTTAGCTACAAACCCCTCCACATGGTGTTATTTATTTATTCAAAATACTTTTTAAGCTTACAGGATTTAACCAAAATGCTTGTATGTACAGTCAGCAACAAAAGTCGATTAACACATGTAGTTTTTTAATCTTAATTACAAAGCGAAATATTTAATTCAAATCGGACTTTTCCGAAGTACTTAAAATTTTAAGAACATTAACTCTTCTCAGTTAAACGAAAAAAGAGCAGTTTATCGAATCGTTTTGTGTTAATTTAGATGATGTCAAAAAGTAGCAGTGTTCACCGACTTCTGTTGCTGTCTGTACTATACAAGTTTGCTTATCCCTTTGGGAATACGGGTGATAATTTTAACCTCATAATTGCAGGACATTAGAATTAAAAAAAAAGGTGCTAGCACAGCAAGAATTACCCATCATTACTCAATTATCACTCAAAGTAAACACTGAAACGATTTCGGAAAAAAACTTGTACTCTTACATAAATTCATCAGGCACACACTATGAGTCAGAAAAGGCATATGAAGCATTGAAATTCAAAGTTCTATTCCTTTTAAACATACTCAGTTTTGTGAAGTCATTGAATGAAGAAGTAGATATTACTTTTAATAAAGCTTTAAATGTAAAACAGAAGACTTACGTTGAAAATGTAATTGACGAAGTAAATATGAGGATAAAATTTGGATCGTCGCCCGCTGAAACCAACTTGTGTGCAGAAATTAAGAATCACGTCAAAGATGCGTTCTTGGGGTTCATATTTAATCATCAGTACACGTAAGTTACATTATTTTCTTAGTACTTAATTTCTCTTTTATATTCATATTCTGTTTTGTGGATCATAGGTAGGTACACAATACATACAATGTTCTTATGAGTTAATATAGGATCAGCTATGTCCCGCCGCTTAGGCAAAAAAAAAAAAAAAAAAATATGCCAAATATGCTGCTACGTCCAGCGATACCTACGACGTTGCTGTATGTGTCCCGACTGCATCACTCCACGAAGGTTGAGGAGATCGTGGAGTACATGAAGGTGAAGACCAACTGGATCTTGAGGGTCGAGAAGTTGGAGCCGCGTCACAACACCAACTTCAAGTCGTTTGTGGTGCGGGTTCCGACACACCATCTCGACACGTTCCTAAAGGAAGAGTTTTGGCCAAAGGGTGTAGTCTACCGACGTTTTCGCGGCAGGCTATGCGACACCGCGCAGCGTAACGCGACGCCGTCACCTCGTGTGTCTTAGTTTATTTTATAAGTTGTATTTTATATGTATTAGTATATCATTTTTGTTATGTTGTAATATTTTTTGTTTGTATTTGTGTATTGTATTTTGTATAGGCTACAGCTGCCTGACATAAAGGAAGAAAATAAATTAAATAACACAAAACAACGCAAACAAACATTTAATAATTGATTTTAAGGACGCTGTTACAAATGGGTAGTCAAATCATTACTTTGTTTCACAAAAGTATGTTTATTAAATAAAATGCTTCGCATTCTTAAAATGTTTTTTGCCCGAATTGTTGATAGATGTGCATGGTACGATTCTGAACTATAAATATAATTTTAGATAGGTACAGTTTCTCAATAAATGTACCGAAGTAAAAATTTTCAGTTCCGTATTCCGTATATTGACAAACTGTACCTAGCTAAAATTATATTTATAGTTCAGAATCGTACCTTGCACATCTATCAACAATTTGGCTAAAACACATTTTAAGAATGCAAAGCATTTTAAATAATAAACAAGATTTAGTGCAAAAAAAGTAATGATTTGTCTACCCATTTGTAACAGCGTCCTTAAATGAATTCAAATAAGTCAAAATTACACAAATTCCAATAAATGCCAGAAGAATAAATGTCAAACTATAGTTATTATACAAACCGTGACAATCAAATTGAGCTAGAGTTTAATTTTCTTAGTTGTTGATATCATTTCGGACAGTCTGTTCGCCCCGACATTTTCGACGCTGACTGCAATCCTAGAAGACATCATGGAATCCAAGAATCCAGAATGCAACAATCCTAGAAGACAATGCGGCATGACATAAAAATATGTTTCAAAATCACACCATTTCTCTCACAGAAACAAACCCATATACACACGCACAGACGCGCTAACGCACTCCCACACACGTTCACATACACACACGCCCTTACATCCTTATACATACACACACTACATGCATACTAACTTTTACAGTCGCACTCACTTACCTTTTAGTAAAATAATGTTTTTATCTTTTTAATAATATTTAGTTTTTCCTTAGTTACACTATGTCACCAATAATAATAAAATTGTAGTAGAAGACTATAGTATAGTTAAAATCTCGCTGCAGACTCGGTCATAAATCATTCGAGAGTTTCGCTCTCTTTCCCACTCACGGGCCTTATGGGCAGGGCACGCGTAGTCCTGTGCATCACTGCAGTCGTTGAGTAATATCGATAGTTTTGTATATTTTTAAATGGGTGATAGAAATAAATACACATTTTTATTTTATTTTATTACCAAATTTACTACAAAGCATATTAAATATATAAACAAAAGAACGTATATATAAAACTAAAAATAGAAAATTAAAATTCTTCGTCTGAGTCATCGTCATCATCATCCACATGAATGATGAACTCTTCGCATAAATCCACACATTTTTGCCAATTTTCAATGGAGACCTTATAACCTTAATGATTCTGTTATCGATAATGGCCTTGAGCGCGCGCAACTAGCGCACATCCCTACTCCGATTATGATTTATGACCAAGTCTGCAGCGAGATTTTAACTATACTATAGTTAGTGTTAAGCCACATACTGTGTACAATTTATTTATAATACCCAATGGGGACTGGCACTGTACTCCCTTATACAGGTTATTCTATAACCTAGCTGGGAATGCAGCACCTCACCACCATTTCACTTGTAGTTTTTTTTTTTTTAGTACACTATTTTTTTTTAATTTACCAACCTTTAATTTACCATGTACTACAATGCTGTTTTGATTTGATTTGACATGCATATACGTGATGCTGCATGATGGACCATATCGTAGCACGTAGTTTGCATATCATTCGCATACATCAATACAATTAAACGGTCATGCATGCGTGGCAGCACGTAACGTATGCTATGCTGCATTATCGTGTAGTCGTCCAGGATCCGCTTTAGTCGAGTGCAGTCAGCGTCAAAAATGTCGGGGCGAACAGACTGTACGAAATGATCTCAACAACTAAGAAAATTAAACTCTAGCTCAATTGGATAATGTTCTTTTCAGAATGACAGTTGTCGTGTACTGTCTTCATTCTGAAATATTCCTTAGATCATTTTGAACAGTCTGTTCGTCCATAGATTATTGACGCTGACTGTACGTCTCGTCCAGGAGAGCAGTGGAGACCCAGTAACAACGGCCGCGACTTAACGAGTCGGCATCTTATCTTAACGGTCTTAGGTTCGAACCCAGACAGCACTGTGTGTAAATTATTTAATCACCACTGCTATCAAAATGGTGAAGGAAAACATCGTGAGGAAACCGGCATGTGCTAGAAGAGTCTGGAATTGTGCCCGGTTGATGGCAACAGCCTCGCCCCCTATTACATGGGACTTAATTAACTGGCGAAATGTAGGTGTATTATTTGTACACCTCTGCCCAAGCCTTCGGGGAAATAAGGCGTGATGTTAATTAAAGTAATTATTTATAATTATATAAATAAAATTATAAAAATAAGAAAAACTAAACTTTTTTTTCCCACTTTCAGGGTTGTAACTCTCAACAAATATTTCCGGTTCAAGCGGCTCAACAGACCACACAATGCAGTTAAACGCACGTGTCAAACTACAGTTAATCTTGACGCTTTCAGCAGCGAGACTTTCAGTAAAGCTAAGTTAAACACAAATGAAACAACTAATAAAGAAAATAACAGTAATGTTGCTGAAAATAATAACAAAGTTACTGAAAATAAAAGTACAGTTGCTGATAATAATAATGGTTATGTTGCTTATGAAAATAATGCAGTAGCTTTACCAGAAAAACCAGAAGGTAACGAATTGGAACCTTATGACAGTGACAATAATGGTGATGAAGAATATAATAATAATACCTGTTCTGTACGTAAGCTGCCTCTGGGTGAGGAGGGTGTTAAAATATCTAACTTTCTATATTTAAATGATAAAGAAAAGACGAACACAGCTGATTTTAAGAACAATAGTATTAATAATGATTCCGCCTCTAAAAATACCTCAAATGTTATTGATAATAGAAATAAGAATAATAGTGGTAACGGGAACGTAGTTATTGATAATAATGATAATCAAGTTATTGATATGAAAAGAGACAGTGATAATAGTAAAACAGAAAAGAAAATAGTTGATACAGAAATGGCCGATTATGTTATGTGTGTTGATTATACAGAAGAGGTAGTCAATAGTGGAGAAATGACAGTTGATATCAGTAAAGAAAAAGAAGCAAATATTTCAGGAAATAACAAAGATAGTGAAGAAATTGATCAACCAATCAAACATTCCAATATAGTTGTAGCCAATGTTGTTGAAAAAGTGAATCAAAGCAAAGAAATTGGTATTAATAATATTGCCAAAATTATTGAAGTCCTTTCAAATACTGAGGACACAATTGATCAAAACGTAATAGTTGTAGAAGATTCCGACTCTAATAGTGACACTGAAACTATAGTAAAAAACAAAATACAAAATGGTGACAATCCATCTAAGAATGATAAGGATATCAAAGAAGATACAGATGTAATAATGATAGAAATTGATGATGAACCAATGGAAGTAATCAGTATTAGAGAAGAATCGATAGAAGTTATCGACAAAGAAGACTTGGTGAAAGTAATCAACAAAGATGTATCAGTGGAATTAATCAACCGAGGTGAATCGATGGAAGAAATTAATAAAGTCGAATCTTCAAGAGATGTACAAATTGTTAAAGGAGATTTAGGAATTAAGACTGATGGTTATATAATTTCAAAAGAAAAGTTAGTTTTAAGTGAAGATATTTGTGATACTCATTCATTAGGACTTAGTGATGTAAAAACTGTTGATACAGTAACAGATGCACCTAATTTCCATATCAATAATGATATAGAAATAAAAAATGTGCTTTTAGTACATCGTAATCATCCAAATAGAAAATTAAATAATGAAGAAGTTAAGGCAATCCAAATACATATTTCTAATAGAATAGTGCGGGCTACACAGTTACCTTTATTCAAGTGTCATGGTGTCCAAAATGGCGCAATTATTTATACTTGCCATAACAAAAATACTTACGATTGGCTACACAGTTTAAATAGTGCTTCCAGTTTTGTAAAAATCTTGAACACTGAAGTAACAAAAATGGCTTTAAAATTTTACTGTTTTTTCAATTTTGATACTAAGGATTTCTTTAAAATGATTGAATTGTATAATCAGGAATTATCTACCAAAGATTGGGTTGTCGAAAAGACAGAAAAAGATGGTGATTTTGTTACGCTTATCGTAAGGATGGATAAGTTTTCTGTTAAGTTTATACAAGAGTCGGACCTCGCGTTATTTGCAGGTATCGACAAAGTTCTGTGTAGTCTCATTTGCGAGTGAATTAACTAATTTGAATCTCGGATGTTGCGTTGTTTTATGTTTTCTGTCATCAAATAGGCACAAAAAAAAATATAGTAGTTTTTCAATTTTGATAAATAGGATTTCTTTAAAATGATTGAATTGTATAATCAGGAGTTATCTACCAAAGATTGGGTTGTCGAAAATACAGAAAAAGATGGTGATTTTGTTATGTTTATCGTAAGCATGGATAAGTTTTCTGTTAAGTTTATACAAGAGTCGGACCTCGCGTTATTTGCAGGTATCGTCAAAGTTCAGTTTAGTCTCATTTGCGAGTGAATAAATGAATTTGAATCTCGGTTGTTGCGTTGTTTTATTTTTTCTGTCATCAAATAGGCACAAAAAAAAATATAGTAGTTTTTCAATTTTGATAAATAGGATTTCTTTAAAATGATTGAATTGTATAATCAGGAGTTATCTACCAAAGATTGGCGGTGTTATTACAAAACGAGGTTTTTCTTCGTCATGGTTTAAACCATCGAGCCAGTTTTTGTAATATGAACCTAGCTTTGATAGAAATACAGTTCTTTATACAAAACTGACAACTTAGTCCGGTACCAAGTTGTCAGTTTTGTAAAACTGACATCTTAACGTGTCATAATAAAGCTCAAAATTCAAAAAAGGGTCCATGGTTTAAGCCTGGGTTTGAAGATGAACCTTGTTTTGTAATAAGACGGTGGGTGTCAAAAGACGGAAAAAGATGGTGATTTTGTTATGTTTATCGTAAGCATGGATAAGTTTTCTGTTAAGTTTATACAAGAGTCGGACCTCGCGTTATTTGCAGGTATCGACAAAGTTCAGTTTAGTCTCATTTGCGAGTGAATAAACGAATTTGAATCTCGGATGTTGTGTTCTTTTATTTTTTCTGTCATCATATAGGCACACAAAAAATTCTATATAGCAAGTAACCGCTGCATAATAAATTTAAAAAATCTTGTTTTTAAACATATCTATCTAAATGCCTCTCTAAGGGGAGTATTACACTATATCTAAGATCCTATATCTCTTCCTAAATACATGACCTCCAGAGCCATATGTGTGTCATTATCATAGTTCTTTGATCCTATTTTTTGTCATAATGCATTTGTAATGGAGGACGAATCGGTTGTGTGTAGGTACTACTATTCCTTCGGCAGTGTGTATTATCATTATCACGCTAATATTATAAAGGCGAAAGTTTGCGTGTGTGTTTGTTATATTTGTTACTTCTTCACGCTCAAACGGCTGGACCGATTTGGGTTAAATTTGGTATGTAGATAGCTTATATCCTGGACATAGGTTACTTTTACGTTACGTTTTATTCCGGTCTACGCGGGTGAAACCGTGGGGCGCAGCTAGTAGGTACCTATATTTATAATATTATTAAAACTGTCCAAGTGCGTGTCGGACCACGCAAAATGAAGGGTTCCGTAGTTGGCATGGATTTATCCCAAAAACAAACTTAATTTTGTAGTTGAATAACATTTCTCCTTTATATCGATATAAGTCACTGTCAATTCTCCAACTGCAAATATGTTCAAAATCAAGGGCACCTAGCGAAGATCTAGTTTTCTCCCTGTCGCTAATTGTCGCAATTTTTCGCCAAGTCACAGATTTAGTCGGTGTATAATTTAAATATATTAAAGAATTCAATTTCTCCATACATTTGTACAAGAAACTTTCTAGACAGTATCCACGGACTAGAAAAAAAAGGACTCCGTGCCACGCGTATGGAAAGTGAAGCACCGTACCGATTTATTGTGTGATTTGACAAAGACTCCGTCGTGTCACGTAATGGCGGCCTCGGCATACTTACTGTGCTCCACTTCGATATGCGTGGCGCGATCTATGATTTCTTCAATAATTGCTACATATATGATACATTCAGAGAAATATGAACATTTTTGACCAGCCATTCTGACGTCAGGATGGATGGTGGCCTCCGTGTTCAGCATGAAGGATGAAGAATTTCTAAAAGTTTGTTGTATCAATCATTTCTATTCTCACGAATTTAAGTTTGAGCTTCGTACATACATTAGCTAACTAGTCTTAGGTCAAAAATAATGAAAAGACGGCGCTTATTCAGTTTCAGTACAAATTGAAGCGAGTAAGTATAAAAACTCTCACTAGGGCCACTGAAACTGAATAGGTAAGCGCCGCCTGGTGACTATAATGGGAAACAATTGTTCCATACAAATTGACGTAAATATTAACGTTAACGTAAACGCGATCAACAACAAGGCCACAGAGCAGTGAAGTTACGTGACGTGAACTGTAAATCAACAATTTTTGGCCTAAGACTAGTATAAGAGATTAGCTCTTCCCGCGTGGATGTCGGATAATATCCCACGGGAACGTACTACCGGGAATTCCTTCCTTATATTTTGGTACCAAAAGTACAAATGAGAGGCTCATTGCCGGATAAGGCTATATGGGGCGAGAGATAAAGAGCAGCTCAATAAATATTTGTACATTTGCTCAACTAAGCTGCGTGGTATCAACTTTCCTTGTGAATTACATAACTGCGCAGATGTAATGTGTAATAATATAGATCATAGACAAATAATTGATAAATTGTATCATAATGTAGTGAATGTGCTAAGGACGCAGCGGTGGCATGCTCTGAAAGTAGAACAAATAAAAAGACTGGCTGGAATAAACATTGCAAAAAGGCATATGAGGAGGCTAGGCTTCGGTTTCATGAGTGGGTCGCCCAGGGCCTACGTCCGGTCAGACTTATGACCAAATGCGAAACTCACGCAGTTGGTTTAAACATCAGCTCAAGTGGTGTAGGGACAATCAAACTCAGATAAAGATGGACATTCTTGCATCACAGCATGCCACAAAGAACTTTAATAAGTTTTGGAAGGAGACTAACTATTTGAATCCGAGGCTATGTTCCAGTTAGTTTAGAGGGTGTTAGTGACGCCGACAAAATTGCCAACTTATTTGAGGAGAATTTTGGGGTACTTTCTCCACTGGTACCCGCGACGACCACTACAGAGGCGGGTGGTACCAGCTTGGCGAAACCGTTTGTTCGGATCACTGCGAAGCAAATTGCCAAGGTAATCGGCGACGAAGCGAGGAAAATCCCCGGGCCATGACGCGCTCAGTATAGAACACTTGCAGCATGCGGGTATTCATCTGCCGAGGGTGCTCGCCAAGTTATTTACATTTTACATAAGGCATTCATACCTCCCTGAGGCAATGATGAGAACTATAGTTGTCCCCATAATAAAGAGCAAGACAGGAGACGCCTCTAAATTAAGTAACTACAGGCCTATATCACTCGCGACAGTCATTGCTAAAGTGTTGGACGGTGTAATTGATATTCAGTTAAGACAACACCTACACCTTCATGTTGCACAGTTTGGCTTTCGCCCTGGTTTGTCAACAGAAATGGCTATACTGAATCTCAAGCATACCATCCGATACTACACTGACAGAAGCACACCTGTCTATAACTGCTTCTTAGATTTATCCAAAGCATTTGATCTTGTTGCATACGACAGGTTGTGGCAGAAGTTGTCCGAGGATACGGATCTACCTACTGAGTACATAAGTCTCTTAAAGTATTGGTATGGCAACCAGAGCAATTTTGTGCGTTGGTCGGGGTCAATATCGGTTGAATACAGGTTGGAATGTGGTGTAAGGCAAGGCGGGCTAACCTCGCCAACTCTCTTCAACTTGTATATTGACCGTCTGATCCGTGAACTCAGTAGCTGTTCGATTGATGGTGTTCTTGTCAACAACATCAGTTACGCGGATGACATGGTGCTACTGAGTCCATCGATCAGTGCCCTTCGAAAACTGATTTCGATCTGCAAGCAGTATGCGGGGACCCACGGGCTCATCTATAACGCCATTAAAAGCGAGCTCATGGTGTTTAAGGCGGGATCTAAAACTTATGACACTGTCCCACAGGTCATGCTGAATGGCAGTGTTCTTAAAAGAGTCTCGCAGTTCAAGTATCTGGGCCACTGGGTCATGGACACGCTTGTAGATGATATTGATATAGACAGGGAGCGCAGGGCTTTGTCTGTTAGAGCTAATATGCTGGCTTGTAGGTTTGCGCGCTGTACTGCGGAAGTCAAAGCTACGTTGTTTTGGGCATTTTGCCAATCGTTTTACAAGTGCAGCCTATGGGTCAAGCATACGAAAAAAGCGTACGACGACCTGCGTGTTCTCTACAATAATGCCTTTAGGGCGCTGATGAAGCTGCCTCGCTACTGTAGTGCATCGGGTATGTTTGCGGACGCACATATAAATAGATGGTTTTGCGGCGATTATTCGCAAGAGAGTTGTGTCCCTGATGCGCCGCGTACGAGGCAGTTCCAACAGCTACCTTCAGCTGTTTGCATGGAGGATGGATCTGGATCTGGATTGCCCAATAATGCGGTACTGGAGCAGGCTGCATGTTGAGCACTCCGGTTCCAGACCTAAATGACTAAGATGAAAAATGTATAATTGATGTAAAATTGTGATTTATAATGTTTTTATTGGTGACTTTTTTAATGTTTTGTTTTGTCTAATTTTAATATTTTAATTAATGAATTCTTAATGTTATTTATTTTATAATTTCACATGCATGGTTAATATGGACTAGTTGCGAAATAAATGAATTTTAATTTAATTTATTCCTAGTCTACATTATAAAGGGAACCTCTGTGCAAAATTTCAGCTTTCTAGGTTCAAGGGTTTGGGCTGGGCGTTGATGAGTCAGTCAGGACTTCTCTTATTATTTATATAGATTTGCAAAAAACTCGAAACCGGGATTTGAGAATAATATTATACATTTTAGGACTCATCTTACGATTCGCGTGGGGATTTCATGCAACCAGTGTTTCGATTTGAACACGAAAGGGAAATACGCCTCAGAACAATTTCGCAATCTTCTTTGAAAATTGTAGATAGAGGTGCACTTCGTAAGCGCGGGCGATTTTTTATCGTGCACTAGATGAAGCAGCTAATTTTGACAAAATATGAGAAAGGAAACGACAGTTATTATTTGTTAAAGTTGTCTTAAATGTTCCCTGATGTCTCAGGGAACATTTAAGACAACTTTGTGGATGTTGTGGACAAACTGGAACAAATGAATGTCGCGGTTCATGTAGATTTATTAAGTATTATGAATTTATGATGTAATAGTCTTTCCTCAGAATTTGAAACCTTTAACCGACGTTCGCACGGACGTAAAAATATCGCGGCGGGATTTTATCGCGCACTGGATTTTCAGCTCTCGGTGTTAAGTTGCGCTTCAAGAATCCAACCTAATAACAACAGAGTGCATCCCAGCGCGTCTAAAAAACACACTGTTGATTTTCAATTCTCGCCGATAAGCAGAGCGTTAAAAACCCAGTGCGCGAAAAAAAATCGCCGCGATATTTTTAAGTCCGTGCGAACATCGGCTTAGCTTTGCAATTGAGTCCCGTGATAACTTTCCGAAACCGGATGAAATAAAAATTATAGAGGAATTTCAAGCGCGGAAAAACACTTAAGGAACCCAGCCGAATACAAGCCCAAGAGAACAAGAAACATTCTATGCAAATACCAATTTATACTGCAAAAATATTATTTATAAATCTTCACATGGCAGTGCATTGAAAATCGAGGTACGCGATAAAAAATAATCGCCCGTACGTACCATCGAAAGACGTTGTGCCTCACCCTTTTCAAAACTTTTTCGGTTGAACGTTGAAATAGTAGTTTGCAACACCCTTTTTTAGTTTGACCAATGAATGAAGAAAGAGTCTTTTTTTTAAAGTTAATTGTTTTTGTTTGACCAATGAGCGAAGAATGTCGCATAAGAAGGACGACTAAAATAAACAATGTCCCTTTTCTTAAACGTTAATTGCTGTGTTTTCTTAACTTGGCAAAAAAAAAAAGGTTCTAACCTTCTTTTTATAATGTGCGTCGAAGCGCTATTGGTGGACGAAAACAATGCAGCCACTGGCCCGTGCATACGAAAAGCGCCCTAATGGGGGTGACGAACAAAAATCGTTGATAGTACATACAAATGGCTGTGTTCCTAAAAAAACAATAACAAAAAAAAAAAAACATTTACAGTAGAACAATCATTTATTTAAAAGTAAAGTTATAGTAAATAAAAGGAATACTTTCAAATCAGTACAATAGTGAGTGCTTAGGCAGCGGCGTCGGTTGCGGGCCGCAGCCCCCTAATACTGAGATCGTACACCACTTCCTCAATCTTCTTCACATCGTATTTGAGAACGTCGAAGCGTTTGCGCAGGTGATCATTCTTTAGGTTCAGTAACCTGGAAATATGGAAATATATACTTTACCAAAACACTTTTCTACAGGGGATGTATCAGAAAGGTGAGGTCAAATTTAAGCGTGTATACCGACCATCAAATCAAACTGAACAACTTTCTCCATGGGACCAACATCGTAATCAAGAAAAAATAATCAGCGGTCCCATATATTTGGGACGAGTAGGTATTGAAGTTTTATATGGAACAGCTGATATTTAAAAAAAAAAAAAAAAAAACGACTATTGCCAAGGATTAAACGAGTACCTATTGTGGACATATAAATTAATGTAGGGAACAGTTGATTTATTTTTCGCGATTTCAGGTTTGGTCCCATAGTAAAGGTTATTCATAATGATGAGTACAATGACCCCTTAAGAGGTTGGCGTTATAAGTGTTTTTTTTTTATTGACTGTTTTTTTTTCTTTTTTTGTTAAATAAGTTCTGGAACCCATACTATTATGATTTTTTTTTCGCGATTTCAAAGCTGGTCCCATAGTAAAAGTTATTCAGTTCGATGGACTTAATTTTTGAACACCGTATAATACCAGATCGTTTGGCGCTCAGCCAAAATCAGAACTAACGCCGCCATCTTCGGTAGCTACATTTCACCAAGCAATTTCACAAAATGTCAACAGGGCCTCGCTGTCAACGTCGCTTGAGCGCCACAAGATTCTGTATTGTAATGTAGCCCTTTATTTCAATCAATAAAACGTCATAAAGACATTATTAAACTGTAAAACTAAAAATAACAAAATTATATCCTAATATAACTAAAACTATTAAAAAACTAAAATACGGCATCGAAAAATTCCTCCGCATCGTTGTCGACTGGTAAAGTACCCAAGAGACTGGCGGCATTGCCACGTTGTATGGCAATGCTAAGCCTCTGGCCAAGGTAAAAGCCAGCCCTTTGGTCACGGGAAGGATCAACCAGCCACTTGCGAGATTTCGTTGAATAAACTATGAGCACTCGGACCCCACGGCCCAAGCGTTTTAACCCCAAACGGCTCGAAAATATAATTACCGATAAGGTTATTATACTTTCGCCGCTTGAGGTTTTCCGCAGCCGCAGCAGCAGTGCCAGCACAGCACGCCGCACAAAGTCTGACCGGATGTAGGTTTGCCCAGGGCAAACCTACATCCGGTCAGACTTATGACCAAATGCGAAACTCACGCAGTTGGTTTAAACATCAGCTCAAGTGGTGTAGAGACAATCATACACAGATAAAGATGGACATTCTTGCATCACAGCATGCCACAAAGAGCTTTGGTAAATTTTGGAAGGAGACTAACAAATTGAATCCGAGGCCGAGTGTTCCAGTTAGTGTAGAGGGGGTTAGTGACGCCGACAAAATTGCCAACTTATTTAAGGAGCACTTTGGGGTACTTTCTTCACTGGTACCTGCGACGACCACTACAGAGGCGGGAGGTACCAGATTGGCGAAACAGTTTGTTCGGATCACTGCGAAGCAAGTTGCCAAGGTGATCGGAGACATGAAGCGAGGTAAATCCCCGGGCCATGACGCGCTCAGTATAGAACACTTGCAGCATGCGGGTGTTCATCTGCCGAGGGTGCTCGCCATGTTATTTACATTTTGCATAAGGCATTCATACATCCCTGAGGCAATGATGAGAACTATAGTTGTCCCCATAATAAAGAGCAAGACGGGAGACGCCTCTAAATTAAGTAACTACAGGCCTATATCACTCGCGACAGTCATTGCTAAAGTGTTGGACGGTGTTATTGATATTCAGTTAAGACAACACCTACAGCTTCATGATGCACAGTTTGGCTTTCGGCCTGGTTTGTCAACAGAAATGGCTATACTGAATCTCAAACATACCGTCCGATACTACACTGACAGAAGCACACCTGTCTATGCCTGCTTCTTGGATTTATCCAAAGCATTTGATCTTGTTGCATATGACAGGTTGTGGCAGAAGTTGTCGAGTGATACGAATCTACCTACTGAGTACATAAGTCTCTTAAAGTATTGGTATGGCAACCAGAGTAATTTTGTAAGATGGTCGGGGTCACTATCGGTTGAATACGGGTTGGAATGTGGTGTAAGGCAAGGCGGGCTAACCTCGCCGACTCTCTTCAACTTGTATATTGACCGTCTGATCCGTGAACTCAGTAGCGCCGGTGTGGGCTGTTCGATTGATGGTGTTCTTGTCAACAACATCAGTTACGCGGATGACATGGTGCTACTGAGTCCATCGATCAGTGCCCTTCGAAAACTGATTTCGATCTGCGAGCGGTATGCCGGGACCCACGGGCTCAGGTATAACGCCATTAAAAGCGAGCTCATGGTGTTTAAGGCGGGATCTAAAACTTATGACACTGTCCCACAGGTCATGCTGAATGGCAGTGTTCTTAAAAGAGTCTCGCAGTTAAAGTATCTGGGCCACTGGGTCACCGGCACGCTTGTAGATGATATTGATATAGACAGGGAGCGCAGGGCTTTGTCTGTTAGAGCTAATATGCTGGCTCGTAGGTTTGCGCGCTGTACTGCGGAAGTCAAAGCTACGTTGTTTAGGGCATTTTGCCAATCGTTTTACACGTGCAGCTTATGGGTCAAGCATACGAAAAAAGCGTACGACGCCCTGCGTGTTCTCTACAATAATGCCTTTAGGGCGCTGATGAAGCTGCCTCGCTACTGTAGTGCATCGGGTATGTTTGCGGACGCACATATAGATGGTTTTGCGGCGATTATTCGCAAGAGAGTCGTGTCCTTGATGCGCCGCGTACGAGGCAGTTCCAACAGCTACCTTCAGCTGTTCGCATGGAGGATGGATATGGATCTGGATTGCCCAATAATGCGGTACTGGACCAGGCTGCATGTTGAGCACTCCGGGTCCAGACCTAAATTTAGATTAAGATAAAAAATTGATGACTGATGTAAAATTGTGATTTAAGTATAGTGTAGTGTGTGTAGTTTTATTGGTGACTTTTTTTTTTAATGTTTTGTTTTGTCTAATTGTAATATTTTAATTAATGTATTTGTAATGTTATTTATTTTATAATTTCACATGCATGGACAATATGGACTGGTTCCGAAATAAATGAATTTTAATTTAATTTAATTAATTTAATAAAACTAAAAAATAAAGTTTTACTTACCTGAACCCTGCATTTAATTCCATGACGAACTTGGATATCTGAAGAGGTTTCTCGTAGTCGCCCCGCGTCACTGAGTTGACTGCCAAACGAGCCTGAAAACAAAGAAATTATAAGTCAGTGATCATCTTCTTTATGTTAAGGTGGATCCGCAGTTCTAGGCCGCGAAATTAATTTTTTTTTTGCCTTTTTTGCATTTTGTCGTGCATGTCTTGCGTGTCTTTTCATTTATTTATTCATTGTTTGTTACAGGTGAAGACAGTTCTTACAATTAGCATTTTTGTATCACTGAAACATACCCATGCAGTGTACAATATGTATATGTATGTCAATATAATTGGCTATGTTAAAAATAATTTATAAAAATACAATTCCACTTTTAATTTTTGGTGGTTATTCCATTGCACTGGTTGTTTTAGTCCACTCAATGTATCCGACATAAAATACCTCTAAGCACGATTAAAAAATTGTTACCATAAATTAAAATGGTGTATATTATGAACAAAGGTGGACCAAGAATACTTCCTTGAGGCACCCCGTACTTAACCGTTTTAGGATTAGACTGAAACGTTTGCTCATATTTTGTTTCATTTAATATTCTTGTTATTTGAGTTATTTGAACCCTATTTGTGAGGTATGATTTTATAAATAAATAAATAAATAAATATGTTTGGACATATCACACAACGCCATCTAGCCCCAAGCTAAGCACCTAATGCTTGTGTTATGGTATTGGTATTGGCTTGATTTTATAAGATTTAATGCATTTCCTCTAACTCCGTATTGTTCTAGTTTATTTAACCCGTCGCGCGCTAATTAGCAGACACAATTGAAATTCTATTGTTATCTGTACACATGGTGTGCAATCGACATTTTAAGAGTTACGAGGATACTATGGTCTACGTAATCAAACGCTTTCCGTAAATATTGCAGTTATAGATTGTTTATTGTCCAGTCCTGTCATTACTTTCTTTAAAAAATTAAAAACTGCGTCGCTCGTTGATAAATTTCATGTCTTCTCTATCTTCCTTTTTAAATAATGGTTTTATGACTGTTATTTTTAGTATTGAGGGAAATATTCCGTGTTCCAAGCACAAATTTTTAATGGTGCCGAGTACTGGAGCTATGATATGGGAAACGCGTTCAATTATTTTAGTATTTATATTATCATATCCTGTGCAATTAGTGTTATTAAGTCTTTTTATTATTTGGTCAACTTCATACGGATTAGTCGGTTTCATGAACATAGAATTGCAATTATTATATGTCAGTGTTTTTTGATATATACCATTTTCCTTTGTTGTAGGTTTTATGTCATCTATAAAATAATTATTAAAAGATTCAGCTATTTCTTCCGGCATAGTAATTATTTTGTTCTTTACTTTAATTTTCTTTATATCCTCTTTAGGAGTTACAGTTTTATAGTTATTAACTATTTGCCATATTGCTTTGGCTCTGTTGGTAGCTGAACTAATATAATAGTTGTTTTGTGATTGTTGAGTTTTTTGAGTCTTGCGTGTCTTGCGTCTGTCTGTCTGTCTGTGTGTGTGTGTGTGTGTGTGTGTGTGTGTGTGTGTGTGTGTGTGCGTGTTTGTTTTAAGTAACGACCGAGGACCTTTTTGAGGGTTTGACTTAACCAAAGATTCGTGTTCTGCAAGTGATTTTGAGTCTTTCTGTATACTTAATTCGAAAAAGTCGTCTGAACCTCAGTTTGATCAAGATTATTCATAATCATACACAAACATGATCGTTCCCATGGGATGTTTTCCGACATCCACAAGCTAGTGAATCATATTTTGCTGCCTACCCGCGTTCATTACACCTCAGGATGCCCAATATTTTATCCCGGTTCGGTCCGGTTAAGCAGTCTCGACGCCCAGTGGTCAACTGCGAGATGCCACTCACAAAAACGAAAACGGTGTAAGGCAGTTCAGCTAGGAACGCGATACAGTGAACACCAGCGAACTAACAGCGAACTACAAGTGATTTGGCTTAAGTTTCTGATTAATGTGTTTGTGATTATTTAAATATAGTGTGTTTTTGGTGTAAACTGGCATAAATTTATTTATCCCGAACCCCTGCTCGTAACATTATGAATATCTCACCAGTTCTGAGCACAGCTGCAGCAGTCCATTGAGGTAGTCCTCTATATCCAGGTGGAAACCAGCCTTCTTCTCAACTTCGCTTACTGGAATTCATACAAGAAATGTTATTAAAGCAGTGTTAGACAGGCGCGGATACTTTTGCAACTGGTGTAGTGCCCCCCCCCCTCCCCCTCTCCCCCCCCCCCCTCTCCCCCCGACCAAACGGAGACATAAACATCACATTAATATTATTAAGGCGAAAGTTTGTGAGTGTGTGTGTTTATGTTTCTTACTTCTTCACGCTCAAACGGCTGGAGTTTTGATAAACTTTGGTATGGAGGTAGCAGACACCCTGGATTTACACAGAGGCTACTTTTTATCCCGGTACGGACTTCCACGCGAGCGAAGCCGCGGGCAAAAGCTAGTAGTTTTATAACCTGTATTTTTACTTAGATACTGTATTATTACTAAGATATAGATAACTCGTATTCATTCTCGAAAAGAGGCGTCCATTGTTGAGTTTACAGAAAATAGCACGCGGAAGGTTTTTTTTTTTAAAAGGGATTTCACGAGAAATCCTGCCCTCCCCCCGTCCTCTCAGAAAGAACCTCCCTTGAGCGAAAACCTAGATCCGCGGATAGTATTAGTAAAATAAAAAAATACTTAAAATTTATTGAAATAATAAGTTTACAAAAAAGTGTTTAAATATGTATGTTGTATACATAGTAAAGATATTTTTAAAGTTATACCAACCAAAAATACAACAGGATAGCTAAATAAACAGTTTAAAGTTTATTCAAGTCCTTATTCCCACTTAAATATCAACTTAATATTGGTATAAGTTTGAGGGCTGCCAGAATGCGGGCTTAAGGGCAAGCCAAGTTCTAGTTCTTAAGAAAGGCACTTAGCACATGACATTATTTAGGAGAGTGCATGTGGTACAAATTGCCCATCATATCATATCATATCATATACACAACTTTCAGACTTCAGCCAAAGAAGTAAATTATATTTTCAGGATAATATTCATATTGAGCGCCAAGCCCAAAAACCGTGTTTTTAATTTTTTGGACTTTGCATGGTGGCCATGTTGCACTTTGGTGTTTTATTTTCAGAGACATAAATTTATACTACGAAAATGTTATGAAACACAGTAATCATGATCGTTATGTGTGTAAACTAAACAAATGGACTAAGTCTGAAATACAATAATAAATTGAAACACTCAATCAGCACCATTATCAACAAAGTATTATCTTTTGAACAAAGAATGAATAAAAACTACCACAAAGTGAACAGTTGGACGGCTTACCTTGCTGCATTGCCGTTCGACACCACATGACACTGGCAAAATAGTCGACAACGGCTCAGTGGTCGGACCAAGGTGAGTGTAGGCAGGCTAAGGGGGCACTCCCTACAATGAATGGCCGCCACACGAAACGGGTTCTCCGACTAACTAAACAACCGCTGCGTACAGTTACAGCAGCTAAACACCTTTATCATAGGAGTCACAGACAGTCCGCTGTGCAGGGCTTGCATGAAGGACGAGACAGCAGCTCACGTGCTTCTAAACTGCCCAGGGGTCACCACATACAGGGAAAAGAACTTCGGTAACCCAGGTACTCTCCGTGAGGTTCTCAGTAATATCAAGGTGCTGCTGCCCTTCTTTGAGGCGCTAGGGTGGATAGAATAATCGATTTTCCCACACATGCGCAAAATACGCGCATTGACGTGGAGCTGCGGATACCACCCCGTATTACCTATTAACGGCCAAGTTACCACAGAGAAAAAAAATTGTAACTTACCGCCTAAAACCTGAGCAACAGTTTCATGCGTAGCGAGAATGCCAGTTTCCAGCCATATAGTAAGTGCAATCAGAAAACAGTACCGCTGTGTCATATTGCGCCAATGTTCTTGGTATCTGAAGAAATCAAAATAAATATGATATAATGTATTTGCTCAAATATGTGTACACACACATACAAGAATATAAACATACATGCAGGACCAGATACATTTAACAAAGGTTTAGACATCAAATTGTAAAAACTGTTTATTAAAAATAAGAACTTATATAACATAAAAATTTCATAAGACATCCCCTAAAATGCCCTTTTTGATAAATGATATTTATTTAATTGGTTAAAACTTTTACACATCAAACTTAAATTATATTTTGGTGATTCCTAACCGACTACTCTAGAAGAAAGAACAAGAAACTCAGAGGTCACAGTCTCTTTTAAAGTCCTGACATAATCTTGGTCAGGATATATGACGACCATAATCATTTAATTGTCAGAATATTTTTTTCTTTTTCCTGAACTTGCACGGTATGAAGCCACTGCCTTATCCGATCAATACTACAGCTCATTCATGCTGGTTGTAAGTAAGACTTGGTGTGCCCTTTTTTTCAGGTTTGGAAGGCTTTGACATCAGTTTCATTGCCAATTGCTTTGGGTGAACTTTTAATCTGGTGGAGTATTTCGTAATAGTAGCTTTAATTTCCCCTTTGGCAGTTTTTATCCTTAAATCCTTGCGAGTTCTCTTGTTTGTGACGTACCAGGGAGCAACATTTACTATCTGTTGCAGTGTTTTTGATTGAAACCTTTGAATATGGTACATTAAATTGTCTTAAGAATGTTGCCTTTTGAGGAAAGAACCACACAGTATTGAGTATGAATTTGGTGATTCCTAACTGACTACTTTGTAAATACCAAAACAAACTCAAGAGGTCACTGTCTCTTTTAAAGTCCAGACATGAGGACCATGCAGAATAATGTCTGGGATGGCCTTTTAAGGATAGCACCATACAGATTTGAGGGTACCTGTCCAGGCAATGCAGTTTAGGGCATGTCTCTAGCAACCAAGTCTACAGCGATACATCTGTTTGTAAATATAGGTATTGAGGAGTAAAATGAGACTAGGTACATAAACATGCTTTGCCTGTATATTTATAACTCTTGCAACATAAACTCACATCTTTTCTTCATAGGAGTAGGCTGTAACTTACAGACTGCCAAATGTATGGAACATAGATCTACACAAGACAAAAATACAAAGGAAGTTGTATTGTGTCTATGACTGTGATATACAAGATGTGATATACGAGATTGATTCTTTCATTTACCAACTCATCATTGATGTAATTATCTGCCTTTCATACACTCAAGCCAGTCTGTTCCAAAAGAATCTCATGAAAGTATTAAGAAACCCTTTTCTAATTAAATTCTTATCTCTCAACTGTCGATCAACCATCTAGAGAAATTTAATTGTGTCTTATGACATGATATTTGAAGGCAATATGCAATTACTAATTAGAAGACATTCATCTGTATCAACTTTATATCTTACCAAATTTTCCAACAATAATAATTGTTTGATTAACATTATTATTCAGCTGTATCCGGTTCGACTGGAAGCCGATCCCAACATAGTTGGGAAAGGCTAGGCAGATTGATTGATTTTTTAACATTATTAAACTGTAATTGAAAAATCATCAACAAAAATTGAGATCATAAAATCCAATCATATCAATCAATCTTCCTTGTCTTTTCCCAACTATTTTGGGGTCGGCTTCCAGTCTAACTAGATGCAGCTGAATACCAGCATTCTAAATGGAGCAACTTTCTATTGCACCTCCAGAACCCAGTAACTGGGTAATACAATACAACTTGGTAAGACTGGTTGTCAGACTTTTGGGCTTCTGACAACTTGTAACAACTGCCAAAGATCCACAAACGACAGCCGGGATTAACAGTTAACATGCTTTTTGAGGCACGGAGGAGTCTCGGTATGTAAAGATGGTCAACCATCCATGGACAAACCATGGCAAGCATAGCTTAACCTGATGGATCATTCTGTGCGGCTGTTATTACTTAGCCAAGCTCATCAGGTCATAAAAATAACCACAATTGATACATGAAAAACATAATTATTTTACATACCTAGTTTAAAATTTGTTTGGGTTTAATTATTCAAATTGAAGCACTGAATTTGTAAGTGCCACAACAATCATTTGTTTACAATTTCGTCAGATAGTTTTGAAACAGACCATAGACCCTTTAAAGAATTAAATAAAACAATATTCATACGAACTTGTAGTAGTCATTAGGGGGCAAAGCTTCCTTCAGTCTTGCGTATCCTTCCCGTGCTTTAGCGAACAAATCCCTGGCTTTGTTACAGGCTGGCATAACTGTAATAACATGTATCATTTTAAGTAAAATGGAATACTTGTGACCCTGGTTTTTGTTTAATTATCGTCAATGCTTACTGGCAGCTTCATTGTGGTGAATAACTTGGAGGACTGTCGTCGCTTCGCGCGATATCTGACCAACATCTTTGCAGATGTTCCGAATAACCTACATCATAGAGCGTGTTTTAATTAACTAATTCTTGCAAATAGTTCGATCGCAATAAAAATAAAAACACTATAAATTGACAAGAAATATTTTGTTAACCAAAATTTTGTTTAATTTGATGGGTTTCACAACAAAACGAAACAGAAAACACAAAAAAGTGCGGCACAGGCAGACAAAAAGTTTTTTTGCATCAAAAATTTACAACCTACCTCTCGTATTTCTTGATCCAGATCGATATTACGTTGAAAATCCGTGAAAATGGCGTTTATTACGTGATTTTCACACATTTTTGCAATTTTTTATTGTAGTAGATATTAATATTAGAAAAACAGCGGGGCGGTAAGGTAAAAAAAACAATCTTCCCTTGACTTGACAGTTATTGACAGATGTGAGATGAGAATGTTTTCGACTTCGTCTACTTTTTTTTTTTTAACTCGGATGCTTGCCTTTTAAAGCACAAAAAAAAGCTGGCAACTCTATGATCTAGATGCAGAACGCATACAGAGTGACCACTCTATTTTTGTAATGGTAAACGACTTTAAAAAAAATTATCATGAATGAATATTTATAAGCGAGGTTCGAAATGAAAATATCATAAATATTTTGTAATCATTCCAATCCTACCAATCCTAAAATGTATTTAATAATTGTTGAATTTTTTCTAGCATGCGGATTTGTGTCAGTGTGTCTGGTCTGGCCCCAGTGGCCCGTATGCGCGCCGCCCGCATCCTGTAATTTTGTACAGTCCTACCAACTTATCTGTGAACTGAAAGAGGACGCCACCGTCGATACAATCGAATGACATTTCGACATGACGGCCGTAGTTCCAATTTTCGCCATTTCACAGATAAGTTGGTAGGAGTGTACATACTTTTCCTGTCATGCATGTCATACACAACACGCGGGGAGTTTTGCGGGTACATCTCAGGCGCTAAGCTCACTCATGTGGGTGGGCACCATGCCTCACCTCCCTATATATTATACTCTCTGTGCCTCACCCACGTGCGTGCCGCACCTTGACTCGGGCAAGCAAGCAGAGCCTACTTCCCCGTTTTTTTTTTTGAATTGGCATCTCGTAGTGTGACCATGAGAGGTGTCGACTACTTAACCGGTCTTTCCTGTGGGTGTCTTTAAGCGAGCTCAAAAGCCTCCAGCCAGGGGGCATAACGTACTAACTAAACGACTGCGCACTAAGGACACCCCCTGTGGGGTACGGACCTCGGCTTAGGGAGTCTAATAATAATGCCAATGCATTATTATTAGAAAAAGCAATAGAAAGCAATAGGCTGGATCAAGTTGGGGGGCTTGCCCGAGGCAAGGTGGGTTTACGATTATAGTTCGTGCACTCCACGAAGACGCGCCCCACTATTCTTTCTAACCGCATAAGCGGTAACCATTGGCGGAAGCTTGCACACATATACTATAAACGGTTAGGAGGAATAGTGGGGCGCGACTATGAATGAGTAATGACAGGCTGAGGAATGATGTGTTAAAGCAACGATCAAGGAAAGGATTGTTGCAGGGGGAGTTCTGTAGTTTCTGCCTACCCCCATGGTAAGAAGTCGTGAGTTTGTGTATGTATAATGGGCTAATAATCTAGTATATAAAACAAAGTCGTGTTATTTACAGCATTTATAACTCAAGAACGGGTCTCCCTTGTTTGACCAAAAGGAATTTGACAAATTTTCACTTCCCAAAAAATTTTTCGCATAATATCATTTGCCAAATTATTACTTAGCAAAATATCTATTCACAAAAAGTTGTAACGCAAACCTAATGTTTGGCAAATGAACGTTTAAACTATAACTTGTTTACCAACTAGTACTTCTACCATTTTTTATTTAGTCAAATATTTCATTTGGAATAACAGTTTTTATGCAAAATCAAATAAGCCAAATACTTATTTAGTATCGTCAGTTTTCAATTCACCCTTTCCTATTCAGTCAAACTTCAATGACAAAAATGTGAACTACTAAGTGGGTAGGAGGTAAATCATAAATGCTCTTCTTTTTCTCTAAAATGTAGTCGTTCCTGGCACAGTAGGTAGTAGGCATAGATATATGTTAACCTAACCTAACCTAACCATTTTTTTAAAATAAGTAATTAACCTAATCTAAATAATTCAGTTCCGGGTAACCTACTAAAAACAATCTCTTTTTTTATTAATGCAAGTCGTTTCTGGCACTCGCCGGCCGCTCCCGCGGCACCGCTCGCTCGGCTCGTTCGTAGGAGGTCACAGTTTTAACCTAACCTAAACTACCCATTTTTTTTAAAGAAGAAATTAACCTAATCTAAATTGTTGAGTTCCGGATAACCTACTAAAAACAATATATTTTTTTCTATTAATGCAAGTGGTGTCTGGCACTCGCCGGCCGCTACCGCGGCACCGCTCGCTCGGCTCGTGCGTAGGAGGTCACAGTTTTAACCTAACCTAACCTACCCATTTTTTTAAAAGAAGAAATTAACCTAATCTAAATTGTTGAGTTCCGGATAACCTACTAAAAACAATATATTTTTTTCTATTAATGCAAGTCGTGTCTGGCACTCGCCGGCCGCTACCGCGGTATCGCTCGCTTCGCTCGCTCGGCTCGTGCGTAGGAGGTCACAGTTTTAACCTAACCTAACCTAACCATTTTTTTTTAAATAATTAACCTACTCTAACTACTTCCATAAATAAACTAATATCAAGTAACCATAAATTTGACATGTTTCAGACAAATTCAAGCACAAAAACTTACAAAGAAGTACGCAAAAGACATAAAATTTAACCAGCAAGTCAAATGTCTAAAAATCTTATTTTTGCCTTAATATTTTTTGTCATAACAAATCATTAACCGACTTCAAAAAGGAGGAGGTTATCAATTCGTCGGAACCTTTTCCCCGATTACTCGAAGATGGCTGGACCGATTTGGATTGTTTTTGTTTTATTCGAGAGGGTATACATCACAGTTGGTCCCATGTAAAATTTATTAACTTTGCTTTGGTAGTTTTTGAGTTAGCTTCAATGATACGTATTTTTTCCCCACTTTTATATGGATGATGTTCTGCGAGTACTTTGTTTTGCAGGTAGTGGTATTAGAATTTGTGTGGGGTAGGTTCCACAACTAAAAAGTGAAAAATAAAAACTTTTTTACAAAAAAAATACAACCGACTTCCAAAAACAACTACAAAGTGAAAAATAACTTTAATTTCGGAAGTCGGTGGCAAAAAACGAAAATACATTTAACCAGACACCGACTTCCGAAATTAAAGTTATTTTTCACTTTGTAGTTGTTTTTGGAAGTCGGTTGTATTTTTTTTGTAAAAAAGTTTTTATTTCACCAAACGTTTATTGTCTGAAGATTGTTTGCTGTAAGAAATCATTTGATTAAAGACCAAATTCCATAATGACATTATACTTAGTAATATTTTGCCAAGTAAAAATTTGACCAAATGAAAATATGCGTACTAAAATCATTCGAAATATTGCAATGGTATAAAAAAAGGTTGCTAAAATTTGTTTGGGTAATGAAATTTTGTCAAAATCTTTTTGGCAAAACGGCAGGCACCCCTCAAGAACGGCTGGACCAATTTTTATGATTTTTGTCTTTTTAACCGACTTCAAAAAGGAGGAGGTTCTCAATTCGTCGGAACCTTTTTTTTTATGTATGTTCCCCGATTACTCGAAGATGGCTAGACCGATTTGGATTTTTTTAGTTTTATTCGAGAGGGCATACATCACAGTTGGTCCTAAATAAAATTCATTAACTTTGCTTTGGTAGTTTTTGAGTTAGCTTCAATAATACGTATTTTTTCCTCACTTTTATATGGATGATGTTCTAGTTTGTTTTGCAGGTAGTGGTATTAGAATTTGTGTGGGGTAGGTACACAACTAAAAAGTGAAAAATAAAAACTTTTTTACAAAAAACTACAACCGACTTCCAAAAACAACACTACAAAGTGAAAAATAACTTTAATTTCGGAAGTCGATGGCAAAAAACGAAAATACATTTAACTAGACACCGACTTTCGAAATTATTTTTCACTTTGTATTGTTGTTGGAAGTCGGTTGTATTTTTTTGTTTTTGTAAAACAGTTTTTGGATTTGTCTTCGTCCAGACTCCGGAATAGGATAATAAGTGTTAAAACAGGAAAATTCACAAAAAAAAAAAAAATTTAAGAAAATTAATTTTCTCATAAGTACCTACATGAAATTTGGACAGGGTAACGTCTGTCGGTTCAGCTAGTAAATGAATCCCTATTTCTTTTGCATTTGATTTTTTTTGATTTATTTTCTTTACTGGGATAGTAGAAAAAAAAAGAAATTGAAATTTTCAGCTATATAAACATAAATGATATCTCCTTGCCACCGTATTCTAATCATTGTCATTTTAAAATTAAAAGACATCATTGCGCTAAGTTAGCCCGCGTAATTTAAAATTTCTTGCGTTTTTTGCAATTTGTGGGTCAGTGTCAGGTTGTATGTTATCTTGATCAAAATATGATTCGCGACAATAACAAATAATATGTATTTACAAAAATTATAACATAGTCAATAATACTCTTTCGCACTTTCCAAAATCAGACCATACATATTCCTTCTTGTCGCGAATCATATTATGATCAAGATACGACCTTACACTGACCTGTAAATTGCAAAAAACCCAAGGAACTCAATTTGGCGGCCTACCACAGCACAATCACAAAAAAAAAACCAATAAAAAAAACTAATTTTATTCACAGACAATATGAATAATGCTGGTTCCACACTTAGCCAGGAGGCCATTGCATCTGGCGGCCTCCTAGAATGTGAAGGTGAAGGTGGTAGACACTCTGTGCTCCATTCTTGCCATCGTTGATGACCAGTCGGAAACCATCCTTGTCCAGACCCTGTGAGTGGGCAACGTTACGTGCAGCAATCATCAAGTGCCCTGAAATAAAAAAAAAATATGAAGACTGCCAGAAAGGAAGCCCGACCTGGCCTGAGGCCGTGCAGTGATTATCTTCAAAAGTCTGTAGCACTGCTATGTAATATGAAAGGAATTTGTCAATTTTTTTAATTGTAAACTCCATTTAATGCCACTCGATTTAACAACAAACGTCCAAATTACTTGACTTTGGTTGGTTCACCTCTCTGTCCATACAATGATACACTCTATGTAGCATCACACCCACACTAAATAACAACAACAATATGTCATAAGCACTAAACAGTACTTTCTAAGTTGCCACAATTAATAAGAACTGCAGCTGTGTATTCTTTTATTTTTTATTTTGTTGCTTTATTGTCTAGCACGTATTTACAGTCCTACCAACTTGTGTGAACTGAAAGAGGACGCCACCGTCGATGCGTCGACACAATCAAATGACATGCATCGGCACAATCAAAGACATTTCAACATGACGGCCGTAGTTCCAATTTTCGCCATTTCACAGATAAGTTGGTAGGAGTGTACCTCAACTGTTGGCGTCATACATACCAAAGATTCTAAGAAATTCATTCTTTTCTTTGTTGTCAGTACCTTGTATGTGTTTACCTCGGCTGCTAGACTGTTGTTAGGTTGTTATGCATTGTTTATACATTATTAGTTCTTTTTCACTTTAGTAGTAAATATAAGAGTATATTATAAAAGTAAACCAATATTGATTGTTCTTCTCTCCATTTAACAGCAACTCTCAATAATGACAAAATGTAGTTCCTTAAATGTTGCTTTATAGAGTTTACACTGATTTAGAATAGTCAGAGGAGTAAATATTTTTTTATTACATTCTAAGCTTTTTATGAGAGAGAGCAAGCGACTTTCCAAGCTGACGTTAACTATAGGCTTCTCTTGCTAAGAATTTGTTTAAACAATGCTGCAACTAGTGATAACCACGGCATATTACTAATAATATACATATAATAAGTTTAAATTTTTACAATCAAATAAAGCAAAAGAAAAACGTTTAAGAAGGTTGAAAAGAAGTTTGATAAAATTACCAAGGAGTTGTTCATCATTATCTTCAGCCTTCGACAGCTGGGAGATGGGTTTTCTCGGGATCACCAAGATATGAGTAGGGGCTTGTGGGTTCACATCGTGGAATGCCACACACTGGAGAGAAAAGAATATCTTGAACTAAGATTTTGAATCATATGTACATAACCTAACAAAATACTTTTTTTGCTAAGGTAAATCATGGATATTTTTATAATTAATCAGTTATTATATAATTTCGGTTTCGAATAAGAAATCGTAGAACTTTGAGATAAACATGCGAATAATTTCAACAGCTAACATTGCAAATGTCAGCCGGCTGGTTTCCTAAAATGTAGTTTACTTACCTGTTCGTCTTCGTAGACGAACTTGGCAGGTATTTCCTTCCTCAATATCTTTCCAAATATTGTATCCTTAGCCAGAGCGGCCGTTTGCGCTTTTTCAACCTCACCGCCAGGCATATTTGCGAAAATTATCGCAGAAGATCTTAGAAATAGAATAGAAATTGATAAAATTTTCACTGCAAACGCCAAGTCGTCAATGTCACAGACGGTAGTATTGTCAACGTCATCCTTGAGCTTTTTTGACGTATAACGTCAGTTGATCGATTGGTTTTACGTAGAATAGCATAATAAAACAACAAAATGTTAACAACTTTTTATTTGTACTATGGTAAAATATTTCTTATAAACCTAATAATTATAAACTATTGTATAGCTACACCTAATACTTTAGTTTCATTCTGACTTAGGACTAGGAACACCACTTGAACTGGCGTGTTTCAAGCTTCCGTTATGCAGCTAGTCCTGCCTACAGCCTACAGTCTACATCCTGGCCCCACAGGCCACAACATATGATGCAGCGCCCTTCCGAAGACATGAAAAGACTTGAGACGTTTAGTTTGATGCTCTTCATCAACCATCACATGATATCCAGTTCTATCTAAACCCCAATCTAAGGCAATCTGTTTTGCTACCAACAGCATGTGGCCTGCAACAAATAAAATAAATTAAATATAGAACAACACTACTAAGTACTCTCAGTCTAGAGAGAACCCAACCCTTTCTTTCTATAAAGCGAAACTGTTGTCAAAAAAAAAACCTAAAAAAAGTCCTATGCTAAGTTTTTCTCGCAGAAATTGCCATTAGGTAGGTATGTATGCGCCATGGAGAGAGCCAAGGGCCATCTTTAGTCGCCTTTTAAAAGCTAACATAACCGCGACCAGAGCCTAGTGGCCTATTCATGGCTCTCAGCATGCAAAAATAAAACACCAAAATGATTTTGATCTTTATTTCCTACGAAAATGGCCACCACATCTGCCTTCCGCCAAGAATTTGAACATAAAATTGGTTTACAGCTTGACAAGAATGAGGTCCTTCATTCATTACAACTCTGAATCCTGTTTTGTCTATGCCTTTTTCTTTGGCGATGCGGCGTGCGACGATCAGCAGATGACCTGCGTTCAATTTTTAAATTAATATTCTTAGCCATGCTATTTTTTTGCAAGGATTAAAATAAAATTTTAAGGTTAAAATGACAAAATTCTTGGCGTTAGTCAGATAAGCAAGAGAAGTACTTATAAACTACTAAAATAAGTCGTTATTCCGCACTTAAAATAAAGTGAGTTATATGACTTTGTAGCTTGAGCTTGATCATGAATCATGATGATGTGACAGAAAAACTCAGATGCAGAAAGTCAAAGTCCCAACTACGAGGTAGTTACTATATGGGGGGAGGGTTTGATTTCCCAAGCCGTTTTTTTTTTTTTTTTTTTTTTTTTTTTTTATACTGGCCTTTTCGCAATTGGCTCCGGGAGCCTCTGTTGCTTAACCGGGCGTCGGCGGGGCCAGATGGGCCTCTCGCCTTCCGTTAAAGCCCTTTTAAATAAAACCCGTTGCCTCCCCCCGTATCCTTGCCTGCATGATCAAGTCTTTGTAATCTATGTGTTCTTTAAACTATTGACTTAGCTGAAGACTATTCTTAAGCCGAAGAGTGTGTTTGATCGCGCTAGTCTCTGAAATTACCAGTCGGAATTGAAAAATTATTTTTGCATTTGATAGCCCAATTCTCGAGGAGATCACGCTAGAGCCCTTAAGAGCCGAGCAAAAAGAAAAAAGTCAGAAAGAACGCTTAGCGAAAACGAAGTCTAAAGCACTCCTTGAAGTTTTTAGAGTTAATTTTTTAATACCTCATATTAGTAGGTACATAATCTGTACTACAGATGACAAAATTCTGAATCTGAATAAGATAACATTAAGATTCTACAAGCGTTATTATTTTTATTAAAAAAATATCTTCGCTGGAATTCTTTAGTGACGTCAACTAAAACGTCACATCGCATCGACTGAAACAGAACATAATCGCGCAACATTGAAACACAAGGCTATGACCGTGCTCAAGACCTCACACAAGGCCAAGGTCAGAACCATGAGGACGACCTCGACCTTGTGCGAGTACAAAATGATTCACCTCGACTTTGCACTCATACGAGGCCACCGCGCTACCTTGTGAATTCGCGCGTCCTTTGATAACGGGAAATAATTTTATTATTTTTATCTTTTGAATAAAATAATAGATAAGTACGTAGTCATTATGATTAGTATTTTTAAACAGATGATTATTATGATTTCATTGTTTATCTTAGCTTAAAATTTAGCAGTTAGACTCAGAATATTCCGCCAGACGACGGAAAATGAAAGGGTTATTTCATTAGTTTTACACCTACTGAGGGTTTAGTGCGAGTTTTCGAAACAAATTGAGACTTATAGCTAGGGAAATTAGTAAAAACTTAAACTTAAAGCAAAGGTCCATATAGCTTCAGCCCGCGACTTCGTCCACGTGAAATTTTCTGATTCTCGGACCCTGACTTTTTTTCTTTTTGCTCGGTTCCTGAAGGTCCTAGTGTTACATAGCTAAAATAATTTTGTTCAAATCCGACTGTAGTGCCAGAGATTAGCACATTCAAACAAACAAAAAAAAAAACAAACTCTTCAAGCTTTATTATTAGTATAGACAGATAAACAACGCACTGCAGCAATGGATCAGCATCACCTCACTGTTAAAAATCTCTCCGTGAAAACCTATGTGAAGTCCCGTAGAGTGAGCTGTCGTTTCATCTAATGCATATCCGATCGTAGGCGATGCCGCCGCGTAACGATGCTTATGTGTACTTTGCCAGTTCATACCAAGAAAGGTGAACGGCTCGAGTTGAGGCGATGCTGAACCGGTGCAGTGCTTGTACTTGTGCAATCTGCCTGTCAAGCGTGGTGATGCGAGGAACACGTCAGTGATTCAAAACCAGTATAAGCTGGCAGCTGGCCTCATATTCTATTGAAACTCCGTACTGCGCTAGTCCAGTTCAAGGTCAAAGTCATACCACCGACGTACGGTCGACTGTACTAGCCGGAACAAGACAATTTATGGGTGATATGCGTTCCCGCGTTCTACAGTCCGGTTCCGTAACCGAATTATTCATGACTCTGACAGTTGTGTCAATCTTGGGCCTTGTGGCAAAGTAGTAACAGCCGCCGTCGATCGATTATACCCCTCCGTGCCTCGGAAAGCACGTTATGCCGTTGGTTCCGGCTGTCATTCGTGCGTCTTTGTTGTTTCTGGTCGTTAAAAGTCAGAGTCTGACAAACAATCTTACCTAGGGGTATCGTATTACCTAGTAACTGGGTTGTGGAGCTCAGGCAGTCGCTCCATGTAAAATACTGGTATTCAGCTGCATCCAGTTAGACTGGAAGCCGATCCCAACAGAGTTGAGAAAAGGCTAGGCAGATGATGAGTTGTGACGTTGTGTAATTATCGTGGTTGTATGTAGGTACAGGACTACAAAACAAAAACTACTTGCTTGTTTATGGCACTTGAATGACATTGGCAGGGGGGTATTGTTATTAAACATCAGTGGTAAACATTTTTGAAATGGTATTGAAAAACAATATGGCGGCTTTAGTTCTAATTTTGGCCCCGCGCCGAAAAAAACTTGTAGCGCTATACTGTTAATGTCGCAGCCAGCTGGTTTAATTAGCCGTTTGGTCAAATGCTTAGCCTTTTCACTAAACGGCACCATTCAACTAGCAAATAAAATTCAGCCGATACGTCTAAAAAAACATGAACTGGCTGGCTGATGCTTCGGCCATTTCTACAATAGGGCCATCTGCTTCTGCAACGTCTCCGGCGCTGCGGGAAGTGCAACCCCTTCGCCCTTACGTAACAAAGGATAGGCACAATGCTCATATCCGCAGCTTCGGCTTGCTGGTCGCCCGCCGTGTCACCAGCCTCAGCCGCTACGGCTCGCACGGGTGCCTATGCTTTGTTACAACTGATGGGGGCTGTCCTCCCTTCGCGCCTCCGGATTTTTATATACACTAGGGGTAGCAGCCAAAAGACTACGTGGAGTCGGGGTGCCCCGATTCGATTTTGCGTAAACGCATTTAAAATGCGAGAAACACCAGAAATATTGTGGCTTTTCGACGATTGACAGTGTGGATTTCAGCGCCAGGTCTGAGATCTGGGCTAGGCAAGTGGTTAAACGTTATCGATCCGCGTAACTTGCCTAGCTATTTGATTTGAATGGCTGAATATAATTCAGGCCGCTAATTGAACGGAGTTTTCTGTGACATTAATATGATGGATTCTACTGACCTAATAATAATTCATCAGACACCGACGTTTCTATTAGAGAAGGAATAGTTTTCTTAGGTACTACTAGAAAATGTACCGGTGCCTGTTTATTTTTTGTTTCATTGAATACAACGCACTGAAACAAACCAAAGGAAATAAACATTAAAAAATATATATAAAGTATTTTATTGGTGATGAAGGAGTTATGTAAAGAGAGAGAGTAAAGAAAATTTGACGTTTCCCTAATAAAAGAAAACAAACTTTGTAAGGACGAAACGAATAATACCGAATGCTCGAAATAGAATACCGGTTCGGAATAAGGAAAAACTGCTTTTGCATTAGCGCAAGTATGCATTCGTTTGTATTGTTGAAATAAAAATACGAATGCTTTTACCCCCTTATTCACAGAAAACTAATAATATACCTATTTTAGTTACTTAGAGAAATGTTTTGTCAATTTCTTCCGAATCACAGACTACATAGATACTTCCGAATTACGATTCGTTTGAAAGAAAAAGACAAAACATTTCTATAACTAAAATAGGTTTATAAGCGTTTTAGTTTGTTCATGAATAGTTAAGGGGGGTTATTATTTACAATATTGACAAAGCAATCATACCTACAGTAACAATTGAATTTTATACTATCATCAGAACAAAGTTACGATTATAAAATAAATCAAATACCTGCTCATCTTCGAATATAAACTCTTTTGGTTCTTTCCCGCCATTAAAATCAGCAAAACTTGGTCTCTTTTGTGCCGTCGCTGTAGCCATTTTTTATTTTAAATAAACAATACGTTTCACAACTGTTGCATTGGTTTATCTTTATATCAATAAATTTAATATCCGCTGTGTACGTCTTCGATCTTGTTTGTATAATGGTACATCGGAAAGATAAAACTAGTTATAAATTAGTAGATTGGATTAAAAGCTGTATTTATCAAAATAATTTGCTACCTTGTTCATTGGACGAGGAAAACAAATGAAACAAAATTGAAATCAGAAAATGATAAAAAAAAATGTTGCATGAAACGTTCCATTTCACGAAAACGGTATCTTCGACTTGTATCTTAGTAAGTTATTGTAAGGGTAAATAAAACGCAAAATAAACAAAACCATTTAATATATTAAGTTATAAATACATAACTTGGGATATATACATGCACAATAATATAATACAATGCAGATCACAGTCTTATATGGTATTCAGTATGTTAACATGTTGGTTGATGTTAAACACATGGCGAACTGGATACAAATAATTTAAAATAGGTAATGTCAAAGTTAATAATAAATAGGCACCGTTCACACGGCGATGGTCAGTACGGTATTTTACGGTAAAAAGTTGGGATCACACGTCAACATCCTACATTTAATTCGGTTAAAAACAACATGCATAACTTATACTCACGCCTTCCCATGGCGGTAGGTAGAAACTACAGAACGCCTTCTGCTACGATCCTTACATACTCCTTTTGCCTCGTTTACATTAATCTACACACCTGACCTTTCTCGCCTTTCATTCATCCTCTCAACATGACCAAACCATCTATGCATACTCTTTTCAATTGTTGTCATTACATATTCTTTTATACCACTCCGTTGCTTCACATCATTGTTAAAAACAAATGCAGTATGAAACTGCCCTGTGATCCCAAAATTATACAATAAAATGTCGTATTGATCACCGCCGCCGTATAACGGGGCCATAACATACAATCATTTATTATTTTACATATTTATGGAATGGAAATATTGTAAAAGTCTGATAATATTAGATGATACCGGTAGCCGCCATTAGTCAGAAAGTCTATCAAGCTGTTTAAAAATTAAGAGATACCTATTATACACTGTTAATTCACAGTCTATTCATCATACAGTCGTCCGACGAGAGCCCGAGCTGCTTACGTAGTTCGCCGAACTTCGTATGCAGCTCGGGCTTCGTCGGACGACTTTAGGATATATACACTGTGGTTAATTTCACTGTATTTGATAATAATATATGACACACATTCATCTGCCTAGCCTTTTCCCAACTTCATTCGTTGGTGTCAGCTTCTAGTCTATACAGGGTGAATTTTTGAGACGGAGCAGTAAGGACAGTTCCCTTAACCGTTGTAGCTACAGGAAAACGTTCTTAGGAGAATGTCCTTAAGGACGCTGTTACAAATGGGTAGTCAAATCATTACTTTTTTACACAAAAAACATGTTTATTAAATAAAATGCTTTGCATTCTTAAAATGTTTTATGGCCGAATTGTTGATAGATGTGCATGGTACGATTCTGAACTATAAATATAATTTTAGGTAGGTACAGTTTCTCAAAAAAGGTACCGAAATGAAAATTTTTATTTCGGTACCTTTATTGAGAAAATGTACCTATTTAAAATTATATTTATAGTTCAGACTTCAGAGTCATATCATGCACATCTATCAACAAATTAGCCAAAAAACATTATAAGAATGTAAAGCATTTTATTTAATAAACATGCTTTTATGTAAAAAAGTAATGATTTGACTACCCATTTGTAACAGCGTCCTTAACTGTTTGGAGCAGTTGTTAACTGCATTAATAGATTTTGGAAAAATGGTGTGTCAATTCTCAAATTTTTTTAATGATGATTTTCGATGCAGTTTTGTATAAGAATTAAAAGACTCTTCTGACCAACTGAGGTTAGAGTACTAGAAAATCAACAAATCACAAAAAACTTTTCACACACATCTACACAGGTTCTTCTGCCTATACTGCCCCGTCTCAGAAACCTACCTGGTATAATCGGATGCAGCTGAATACCAATACTTTACATGGAGCGACTGCCTATCCGACCTCCAGAACCAAGTTACTGGGTAATACGAAACTCTTTGTCAAGACTGGTTATCAGACTTTCGGGCTCCTGACTGACCAAATCAAGTAACTCAAAAATAAGCTCTAAGCATGTGTCATATAAGTCATTATAGAATTAAAATGGGCTTAGGAATACGCGGCGAGACGGGGGCCGGGACTAACAAATAAGCGGCGGGACGCCGCGCCATGAGCATTGTCATTGATGAATGAGCGGCCTACACTGCCCCCCGTCTCGCCGCGAACATACCTAAGGCGCGGTACAGCGGTATCGGTCAAAATATACAACTGACGTACGGCCTAACGTACACTTGGCTTATTGGTCTAACCAGACAAAGAAAGAAAGAAATATATTTGGACACAATTCGTGAAACACAAAATACAAATAACTTGACAGTTAAAAAGTGAGAATAATGTTTTAAACAACAATAGTGTACCTCACAGCTGCGCCAAAGATTACTTTTTTAAGATAAATAAAGGTTATTCGAGTTTGTGACTAAATGATCATTATTAATTTAAGAGCGTTTATCCCACGCGGGCTGGCAACGTCGTATTTCTACAATGAATTTAAATCAAATTACTATTTCTTTTCGACCATGCACTACATCGTTGGCATTTACGTCAATTTTTATGAGTAAATACCTATATTTATACAAATGCGACGTTGCCAGCCCGCGTGGTATAAACACTCTTAAAGAAAAAGACATATTTATATTGCACATTGGGAGTCAAAAAAATAAAAGATGAGCGAGAAACTCTTTCGCATTAGAAATAATAGATAAAACTAAATAAATTGCGACCTAAAATACAATAATTATAGTAGTTTAATGTTAAAGAAATGTGATCATAACATCACGCCTGTAGCCCTCGAAGGGTTAGGCAGACGTGTAGGTACCTATAGTACACCCACACATCGCCAGTGATGTTTAAGGGGAAAGCGCCAGAGTAGCCCGTGAAATTCAAATTTTATTTATTTATTTCATTTGGAAAAACAAACAGTTGTAGGTATACTAATCATAAACAGTGTTGTCTTAAAATTAGAACTTTACAAATATACTACCCACAACATTTTCCACAGATTACTACATTATATAATAAAAACAAGCTATTAGCAAATGTTAACTGTAGCAGGGCTACCTTAATGAAAAAGTAGTTCTAAAAGATGTAACAAACAAATAAATTCATGCGTGATATAAAATACAGGTTCCGATTTTCTTACGATTTTTGCAATTTGCAGCTCAGTGTCTGGGTGTATGTTGATTAAAGTATGATTCGCCACCGTAACAAATGTATATTTACAGAATTATAATCATTAAAATCAGTAACACAACTCCTAAGTTAGTATAATCCTCAAATGTCAATATTTCATGAAATAGTCATCCATTAGGATTATATGAACTCATAGTTGTATTGATGATTTTAATGACTATAATTCTTTAAATACAGATATGTTATGGACGCGAATCATATTCGGATCAACATACAACCTGATACTGACCTGCAAATTGCAAAAACCGTAAGAAAATTTGAATTTCGCGGGCTACCCTGGCGCCTTCAACTTAAAGGGCTACATAGTTAAAGGAGATGTTTCAAAATCGGCCAGGTACGCTGTGTACAAAAAAAAAAAAAAAAAAAAAAAAAAAAAAAAAAAAAAAAAAAAAAATCCGTAGAATTCGGGAAATATACAGATAATTCATTTAAATGTATAGTGTTGTGGTAGTGAATTGATGTTTATCAATTATTTTTATTGACTTTCAACATGGCGTCTCAACGATTTAGTTACTCTGTGCTTAAAAACAATGACAGTGAACCATAGACCGAGCATTGATCATAAAAAGAGAACTGTCAGCTGTCACAAGTCACAACAGTGTTACTGCAGTCACTTTCAACCATGGACCTAATAATATAATATAAACAGGACTGAGCTCTCCAAAAATCGTATCATACAAAAATGAACCATAAGGATTGCACCTTAGGTTTACATTTGATAGGATATCTTAGCAGACGCAAAACGAGACGAGAGAGATAGCTCGAACGGAGGCTGTTTGTCCCTTTTGCTTAGTTGCCAAAAGATAAAAATGTTAAAGATTATTTCACCAAGTAAAATAAGTTACGTATAATTTTTTTAGCATTTAGATTAGTTTTAAATAATTTTATTTATAGGTTTACAATCTGTACATCATAGTCAATAATTTTATATAAGTAAAATCCATAAGTAAAAATAATCAAAATAATATGATTGTTTGGTAGATATCATATAATTACTCTGGTAACACTGAAATCTGACAGCAATGGTTTCATGGCGGTTCTTTTTCAATTTAAATAGTGAAAATAATGGTGAGAAAGTGTTGCATCAAGAGATGTAAAAGTGAATCGTATGCTGGTTGTGGCTTTTCATTTCACAGGTAAGGATCCGAATAACAAAGATTTTATTTAATAACAATTTTGAGTCTAAGTAGTGTGACCATGCTCTAGACGTTTTGTAGACGGGAGACGCTAAAGCTTTTGTGTATTTCTCATTAAAACTATTAATGTTATCCGAAAATACAATTTGTACCTATGTATCGCGTGATTGAAATAACATAATTTTTATGTTGGTTACAGCTTTCCATCGAAAGAAGAAATGAAGCAAAAATCCAACCAGGATGTAATTTCCGAAAAACAAACAATTACTAAAAATTCTGTGGTGTGTAGCCTTCATTTCAAGCCGGCAGATTATTATATAGCAAAATCTCGATGAGGGTTGAATGCTAATATAGATACCATAATTTTTTCCAGTAGTAAGGATATTGGTTTTATAATTTGTATTATCAGATTCTGTTTCTCAGCCTAGTTTCAATAAATAACTTTTGATTTTTGACACACTTAAGTTTTATTTCCCTTTGCTTACCTTAAATACCTAAACACCAGCTCTATAGAGCAATCGAAAAAAAGAACAAGAAAGGGTCATGTTCCCGGAATAAGATTCTACATGCACCCTTGCCTACTTCATAAGCACGTATCATGTACGTGATCATATTTGATGAATCGACGCAAGACTTGTCTCAACAATATTGTAGTGTAGCTATCATAACTTTTTTTCTCAAAAACATGGGTAGATACTGGTACACGGTTCAAAACCGACATAGAACACAACATTGTTCAGTTTCAAATAAGCTTTCGAAAAAAGTATTTCGATAGGTATGTATAGTTTTTATCCAACGTGCTGCTGCAATGGCGACATTAATTCAACACTCGTCTACGGTTCCGCATTTTCGTTCTATAAATATATTTTGATTTCATTAAACGTTATTATTTATTGATTTATTTACGATTTTCTAAAATAGCATTTTGGAGCAACCTGTAGCGCAGAGTTGAAAATTGAAATGAAAGAGAAAGAAAAAGCCATGCCACTCGAGTTTTTTTTTTTTCCATGAAGCTACTTATTCTAATAATAGCTGGTTCAGAACAATAGACAAACGATGAACATAAAAAAACGGTGCTGGTCAATGACCTTTTTTTTACCAGATGGCATAGAATAATAGCGTCATGAATGAGTCTTTTGCATCCTAATTGTGGTTATTATTTCATTATTTAGTTTGTTTTAATTTTTTTTTTCAATTTACGAATTATTTTATCTTATTTTAATTTTTATGATTACTGGCCACTAGCCCTACCCGCGTGTTGAAGGCATGTCGCGATGGCGGAAACATGTTGTATAAGGTTTCATTATTTCACTATATATGTAACTTAATTACAATATTTTTGTATTACTAACAATAATTTGAAATGTCCACCGGACCCAAATTCTCTTTTAAAACGAATTTTCCTGATTGTTATAAAAATGTTTGGTCACCCTATTAGAAAGGGATAAACAGCCTCTGTATGACATCTCTCTCTGCTCGTGTTTTTGGTACGAGAGCTCAGTCCAGGTCAGGTCTATGCTTTCAACAGAAATATACGTCAAACGTCATTAATCAATCAAAATGACAGCTTACCGCCATGACGGTTTTTTATTGTTGCAATTTCAAGTGTAATTTCTTGAGCTTTACCAGCAAACAAAGCCATTTTAAAGTGATTGGACAGTTAAGAACTGTTTTAAAGGTATTTACCTGTTTTTAAGTATAATGTACAAGGACCAGGCCCAGGCTCCATACATTTTGGAACATCTTTTGTATTTTTAAAATTCCTATAAAACCAAATGTATATGGTTAAATCATTTGGATTTTCCATATGTGTTATTTGACTATATATGGTGACTGGTAATTAGTGACCGATACTTAAACACATGGTTATACTCATGATAACAAACAACTTTTACTATGGAACCAAACCTGAAATCGCGAAGAAAAATCAGCTGTACCCTACATTTACATGTTGGCATTACTCGTCATAATGTAGGGAGCAACAGATTTTTTTTTCGCGATTTCAGGTTTGGTCCCATAGTAAAAGTTGTTTGTTATCATGAGTACAATCATGTGTTTTAGTATCGGTCACTAATACCAGTCAGTCACCCTATATTGTCTACTGAGCTGTGCTAAAACCGAAACATGATTAGGTACTTGAAATTTTTGCGACAGGAACAAATTCCAAAGTAGCACCGTCTATTTTCTGTTTTATACGTTTATACGTAAACAGTTCCTTATTGTGCAGTAAAATTTGCTTTAAATCGAAGGTATTTAAATATCACATTATACGAAACATATCTTATATATAAAATTCTCGTGTCACAATGTTCGTTCCCGTACTCCTCCGAAACGGCTTGACCGATTCTCATGAAATTTTGTGAGCATATTGAGTAGGTCTGAGAATCGGCTAACATCTATTTTTCATACCGCTACTTTTTATCCCGGTCTACGCGGGTGAAACCGCGGGGCGCAGCTAGTAATATATAAAAATCAATTGCTGTTCGTTTGTCTCGCTAAAACTCGAGAACGGCTGGGCCGATTTGAATATTTCTTTTTTTGTTTTATTCTCCTCTTTACTGGCGTGGTTTAAAAGGGGAAAAAAAGAATATTATATTTTTACAGGACAACGTCTGTCGGGTCAGCTAGTATTTTATATATTTAAACGAAGCGCGTTTAGTTCCGGTGCGCGTGTCTTCTATCTCGCGCGTCAAACTAGACAGCCATAACGCCATTTCACTTACACACCAAGCTAAACCACGCTTCGATGTATCCTCTTAAGTCCCATGTAACAGGGGGGCGAGCCTATTGCCATCTACCGGGCATAAATCCAGATTCCACGCTGCTTCTGAGAAATTCCAGATGGAAAAACCCAACACTTTGCCCGACCCGGGAATCACCCATCATGAACCGACCCCGGCAAGCGTAACTTAACCTTCGAACAACCCGTGCGGCTTTTATCATTTAGCCACTGCTCAAAATTGATATTGGTGCCGATTCTCTTGTGAACGCACTAAACTAAAATTAGAGAATCGCTATCTTTTACTAACAGGCAGCGCGAGAAAAGGACGGCTATAGATATGAACTAAGTTGGAGATGTCAAACTAGTTCACGCCTTGCGGCTTCACCGTGTTTTTAGTCGACATGTTTTTACGTGTCGTCTAAATGTCTATGGAAAAATTAGTTCTAACTAATTTGACAGCTCTAATTTACTTCCGTCCTTTTCTTGTCATAATAGAGAGAAAAAGTTAGCAATAGCCTAAATTAAGTTTAGTTTGTGCACAACAGAATCGGCACCATTGTTTGCTACAATGGAAACTTATGAATATACGAATACATGATCACATTGATCACATTCCTTTAACTTATCTACATAAAAACAAAGAACATTAAATTAATGGAAGATCTTTCGTTCAATTGAAAATAAAATTAGCCTAAGTTTGTGACGTCATGTCAGTGAATATTAAATATAATTTCTTTGGTAATGCACTATATTAATTTTAGCCATAGCAGCAAAATCCTCCAGTAGTTTTTCATTGGATAATGAACCAAATAACATCTAAAATAGAGTTCAAAATAGCATGCAAGAGATGATTCCCTGTGGTGTGTGAACGAGCATGCTCGCATTTCACTCAAAACTTGATACCAAAGAACAAGTTCGAGTATTTGCTGATCTGTTTGCACTGAATTATATTATTATTAGAACAAGAATTTTATAAGCAATTTTATTGTACAGTCAGCAAAAAAAGTCGATTAACACTTGCAGTTTTTTAATCTTAATTATTAAGCAAAATATTTAATTCAAATCGGAACAGAAGTACTTAATATTTTAATAACATTAAGGGCGCTGTTACAAATGGGTAGTCAAATCATTACTTTTCTACACAAAAGTATGTTTATTAAATAAAATGGTTTGCATTCTTAAAATGTTTTTTGCCCGAATTGTTGATAGATGTGCATGGTACGATTCTGAACTATAAATATAATTTTAGATAAGTATAGTTTCTCAATAAATGTACCGAAGTAAAAATTTTCATTCCGGTACATTTATTGAGAAAATGTACCTATCTAAAATTATATTTATAGTTCAGAATTGTACCTTGCACATCTATCAACAGTTTGGTCAAAAAACATTTTAAGAATGCAAAGCATTTTATTTAATAAACATACTTTTGTGTAAAAATTAATGATTTGACTACCCATTTGTAACAGCGTCCTTAACTCTTAACAGTTAAATGAAAAAAAGCAGTTTATCGAATCATTTTGTGTTAATTTAGAATTTTAGATGATGTCAAAAAGTAGCAGTGTTAACCGACTTCTGTTGCTGACCGTACAATGGGAGAAAGGAACATCGATACACCGTGAAAAAATAATCCCGTGCACACGATGACTACATGTTAGCAAGCGTTACTATAGCGGCCGAGCGCTGCAAGCAAGAATATTCCTTACGGTATATAGATGTTCATTTCTCCGATAGTACGTGCTGTTTACAGAGGGGAAATTCTTTTTATTATTAAATTATGTTTTTTTAAGAACGTTCGCATTCTAATCTGTCAAAAAAGCCTTTAATATACTCACATCTTTAACAAGTTACACCCACATTAGACCAGTTGTGTTTGCTCTGCCTAAGCCTTCGGGGATTCCAGGGGCCGTACTATGACGTGAAAAAAGATCATGGATCCGTTGAGAAAAAAGGATGGTGCTATAGGTCGTATATAGCTCCGTCTCTCTCTCTCTCTCACACTGGAACCGTACAACTACCGTTCTGCTATAAGAGCTTATAGTAAGCTCCAAGGTGTGATGTTGTATTACGCAAGTCCTAAGTTTTGTAAATCCGTGACCTCTGAGTTTGTTGCGGCGTTTCTTGTCAGTGCCATCCTCATCTAGTTTTATTAAACATACTTTTATTTTTGACATGTAAAAGTGTTTTTTTTTTTTAAACTAATTTACAGAAATACAATATAATTTTTTAATATTAAAAAAAAAAATACAGCTGAAGAGTTTGTTTTTTTGTTTGTTTGTATGAACGCGTTAATCTCTGGAACTATCGGTCGTAGCCCAATTCCTGAAGAAGGCTTTAGATTATTTAACATCACGCTAGGACCTTTAGGAGCAGAGCAAAAAGTTGAAATAACGCTAAGCCAAAACGAAGTTTGTAATAGTGCGGGCAGGCGATGCGATACGACGGGGTGGGTCGGGGGAGCAAGAAATTTCACGCGGACGAAGTCGCGGGCAGAAGCTAGTATCAAAATATAGTGCATCACCTAAGAATCTTAAAATTAAATTACATAATAATTATTTACAAAATTACCTAGAATCACTTGAATTAGTAACTGTCAATAGTTTAGTTACTAAAATAACTTACTAAATACCTTAGTTTAGTCGACTCGACTTAAATTAATGTTGGCATTATCATTATCATATTCTTTTAATAGCATTCGCTGAAGCCGCCATTTTGGTAGAATACACAAAAGAAAACATTAGCAAAATAAAAAAATTATTACTGAGCTGAATTTTTGTGAGCAACTTTACTTTGATGATATTTTTTTGCGAGTAAAAGGAGACGAATCGCAAAAAAAATCTCAAATGTAACTCAGAGTGTAGAAGTCACTGAGTGGGGTACAATATAACCCAGCTGCCAATCAATCTGCTTAGCCTTTTTTCTCAACTATGTTGGGGTCGGCTTCCAGTCTAACTCCACAACCCAGTTACTGGGTAGTACGATACCACTTGGTAAGACTGGTTGTCAGACTTTCGGGCTTAGGACGAGCCATAACGACTATCAAAGATCCACGAATGACAGCCGGGACCAACGGCTTAACGTGCTTTCCGAGGCACGGAGGAGTCTCGGTAAGAAAAGATGGTCACCCATCCACGGACCGACCGCGGCAAGCGTAGCTTAACCTGATCAATCGACCTGAGCGGTTGTTATTACTTAGCCAAGCCCTACTATATTATGTGTGTACCCATCAGTAATTATATTATCTTCCTATACCTATTTAAATATAAAATGTGGCTTCAGTGAAATGTTATTTAGAATGAGCAGAAAGCTTATTTTCTTTCTACGAGCTAGATTTTTCAAACCCATTCAGTTAAATTCTAACATTTGATACTAAGGCCATTACAAACGAAGTCTGAAGACCCGCCGCCAAGCTCATTTAATACACGAACACTATATAAAAAGGGCTTCTTTCATTTTCGTGTTCTTTGACACCTGCTGTGTCAGAGTTCATTATGTCAATAACTATAACATAGCTACGCAAACAGTATAGTTGCCGTGTTAAGAACTGAGTCGTCGGGCCATAAATCATTGACATTGTTGTTAGTCTCTCTCGCTCGCACTTATGGAGCTTCATAATGATGTGCGTAATAATAGGAAGTGTTGCACATTCTTATTGCCACTGACATTTATGGCCCGACGAGTCAGTTCATAACGCGAGTACTATAGCACTGCTTCATAAGGTCGTAAGTGCGAACGAGAGGTCCGATAAAGACTCTAACTTTGCGTTTGTAATGGCAAGAGTATAGTAAATTTTACAATAACAAACCGCTCGTACAAAGAAAGTTAACCTTTTAGAACTGAACTAACTCCTAGTAAAGTCCGCTCGTCAATTAAATCTAGTATAGTGTAAATATTCGAAAAGACTCGAGGATAAACTCGAATTTATTTACAATAATTATTTAACCTAGCACTATAGTGACAAGACAAGACAGCCATTAAAACCATGTTCTAATTTTAAATAATTTCGATTCTCGACTTTTGAAAGCCCTTTCAATTATTTTTATTTCGTATGACGTACACACAGCTGCACATCAAGCTATCTATTTCCAGTTTACACTGACCTCTCATTGTAAGGAAATCCTATACAATGCGAGATCAGCTTATACTGGAAATGTATAGCCTGATCTGTAGCCGTGCGTACCTGCACGAACATTATAAGAGTAGCATACCGAGGTAAATACGGAGAGTGAGGTTATAAATGTATGGAAACCACATTTTTTTTCAAAAACCAGCGAAACGTGGGTCTAGAATCATGTGCGTTGTTACAGGTTCTTGTAATGTTGTTATTTCGGTAAACCGATGTTACTACTATGCGGGTCTGACTCTAAACGAGGCACAACTATACTAAAGCCAACGAAACGAGATAAATGTCATGCTTTGGGAATAAAAACTTTAACTTAAGTATGGTTCACTTTCCATTGCAACTAAAATTATTTTATGACGTTTATCGATAGTTTTTCATTCAAAAATCAACTTGGATTACTTGAGTTTAAAGCTGATATTTTGTATAAGTTGTATGAATTTATCTCGTATCGTTGGCCTGAGCACTGCTACAAGGAACTTTTGGCGCTCGAATGACGTTGACAGGGGGGCGCTGTTTGTAACAAACAACTGAAATATCACTTGAAATGTATTGAAAAAACATGATGGTTAGTTCCGATTTTGACCACACGCCACATAAACCTTGTGGCGCTATAAGTGTTATTAATATCACTTCTATGTGCGTTTAGTGTGCATTAACATGCTATTATGAGATTTGTCAGCAGATTTACTGATAAAACTTGATCAGGCTTTCAGAAACCGAGGTTTTTTATTAATTCGTTTTACCGAGATAACTTTCATGTTCTTTTCTCAAATAAAAACCGTTCAAGAATTTTTATGTCTGACTTTCATCTGAGGGTGGGGTCTTATATTCTTGAATTTTCTAGCGTGGGGTCCTGCTAGACCCCATGCGGAGTAATACTCGAGCTTGGATTTGACTCGTGAGATAAATACGGTTATTATCCTGAATATATTTGAACTTGAATATGAAATGCTTATACTTGTACTGGGGGGTACTGCAAAACCCCAAGGTACCCGGGTCCTTACGGTACCCCAGGTGGGGTAATTTGAGTCACAATAATTACTCTGTTGAGTACAAATCGTACTCAATCGTACTCTGTTGAGTACAAATCAGCACCCTTCTTGCATAACACCCTTGCAATCACAGCCCGAAAGATTTTGAAATTGCGAATCCCTTTCTTCATATGTTTGGAAAATTCTTCTTAACAACGTAGATATCGCAATAAATGTTGTTAAACTGTCAAAATAAAAGGCATTGCCATTGAAGTGTGTTACGCAATTACCCCGTTGGATTTCAATGGGGTTCGATGGGGTCCTACCGTAACCCAAGTGTCACTATAATTACTCAGTTAGCTACAAATCTAGACTTCAATATAAAATGCTAGTACTCATACTGTGGGGTTCTGTATCACCCCAGATGGGGTCAGACAGTACCCCAAATGTCACTATAATTACTCTGTAGACTACAAACCTGGACTTCAATATAAAATGCTAGAACTTATACGTTGGGGTTCCGTTTCACCCCAGATGGGGTCCGACAGTACCCCAAGTGTTACTATAATTTTTCTGTAGACTACAAACCTGGACTTCAATATAAAATGCTAGAACTTATAAGTTGGGGTTCCGTTTCACCCCAGATGGGGTCCGACAGTACCACAAGTCTCACTAAAGGGAGAAATTAAAGTAGTTAGCGAAACTTTAAACATGATAAAACAAAATATCAATACTTTTAAATGATTTTGGGGTCAACTACCGTAATTACTTGAATATCACTTTAAAAAATCAGTTTTTCTTTGTGACATCGAAACCCACGTCACGTCTGTCGAGTTTCTCTAACTAATTTAATTTGACCCTGTGTAACCCCAGATGGGGTCCTACGGTACCCCAAGTGTCACTATAGTTTAGTCTGTTGGCTACATATTTGGACTGGCGTACAAAAGGCGGATACTTCGCTAGCCCCACGTGGGATAGTATTTGGTCCACTTGAAGTCGGGCGCGAGGTACACTCGACGGCCGTGCACGTAGCAGGTTACTATGCCGCGGTATGCCGTGCGGGGTACGCCGCTCTGTGGAAAGAAAAAGAACAATAATTAGAAAAAATTCGTCTCAGAATCACTCAAATCAGCACTTCTGAACTATGAGTGTTATATTTTAATTTGGATAATTGAATTGTGGTTATATTAGTTTTAAAACTATTATATTAGTACTATCATTTTATTAGGATGGATAGGATGATATATGGATTAGGACATTTGTATAATAAATTTCGTATTATTTTAAATGACATATTATAATCATACATAATAACTGAGTTGAATTGATCACTATTAATTGACACTAAACTGACATTATATTCTGCTGCTGTATTAATTCGTCGTTGTAATATAATTTTTATTATTATTTATAGACATGGGCATTATTGCTATTTTAGAAAATCTATTGTATAAGGAGGCGAGTGTGTGTAGCCACAATTGAATTGTAAGTTAACCCGTCGCGCGCCAATTAGCAGACACAATTGAAATTCTATTGTTATCTGTACACATGGTGTACAATCGACATTTTAAGAGTTAATCATATGAGCGTTTTGGATGGTATGTCTGTTAGCTCGTAAGACCAATTGAATAAATAAATAAATAAATAATACCTAATTAATAAATAATAAATAAAAAAATTGCTTATACTTACTAAAATATTTGTATACCTACTTAAATATTTGTATGTATAAGGCAAGCATGACGACCTGATTACAATACTTTTAACAACTTGCATGCTGATTTATTTTTGTGTGTATACACAAACAAACAAAAACATGTTTATGTTTTAACCACGGACTAGAAAAAAAAAGGACTCGGAGCCACGCATATCGAAAGTGAAGCACAGCAAGTATGGCCCCGGACCGTTTGTACAAACATGCCTCACGCACACATTTACATCATAGAATGCCGACCGGCCGCCATTACGTGACAAGACGCCGTCTTTGTCAAATCACGCACACATAGATCGGTACGGTGCTTCACTTCTGATGCGCGTGGCGCTGAGTCCTTTTTTTTCTAGTCCGTGGTTTGAACAAACTACTTAGGGTAACTACCCGACAGTTACCCTGAAGTCGTCCATGAGCCCTAGTTTCATGGCAGAACGCTGGTAGCTCTTAGCGATGCTGTACATGACGCGGCCGACCGTCTTGCTGTCAGGACTACTTAGGGTAACTACCCGACACTTACCCTGAAGTCGTCCATGAGTCCTAGTTTCTTGGCAGCGCGCTGGTAGCTCTTGGCGTTGCTGTACATAACGCGGCCGACCGTCTTGCTGTCAGCACTGCTTAGGGTAACTACCCGAAACTTACCCTGAAGTCGTCCATGAGTCCTAGTTTCTTGGCAGCACGCTGGTAACTTTTGGCGTTGCTGTACATAACGCGGCCGACCGTCTTGCTGTCAGCACTGCTTAGGGTAACTACCCGAAACTTACCCTGAAGTCGTCCATGAGTCCTAGTTTCTTGGCAGCACGCTGGTAACTTTTGGCGTTGCTGTACATAACGCGGCCGTATGTCTAGCTGTCAGCACTACTTTGGGTAACTACCCAACACTTACCCTGAAGTCGTCCATGAGTCCTAGTCTCTTGGCAGCGCGCTGGTAACTCTTGGCGTTGCTGTACATAACGCGGCCGTCTGTCTAGCTGTCAGCACTACTTAGGGTAACTACCCGACACTTACCCTGAAGTCGTCCATGAGTCCTAGTTTCTTGGCAGCGCGCTGGTAACTCTTGGCGTTGCTGTACATAACGCGGCCGACTTTCTTGCCTACCCGACACTTACCCTGAAGTCGTCCATGAGTCCTAGTTTCTTGGCAGCGCGCTGGTAACTCTTGGCGTTGCTGTACATGATGCGGCCGACCGTCTTGCTGTCAGCACTACTTAGGGTAACTACCCGACACTTACCCTGAAGTCGTCCATGAGTCCTAGTTTCTTGGCAGCGCGCTGGTAACTCTTGGCGTTGCTGTACATGATGCGGCCGACCGTCTTGCTGTCAGCACTACTTAGGGTAACTACCCGACACTTACCCTGAAGTCGTCCATGAGTCCTAGTTTCTTGGCAGCGCGCTGGTAACTCTTGGCGTTGCTGTACATGATGCGGCCGACCGTCTTGCTGTCAGCACTACTTAGGGTAACTACCCGAAACTTACCCTGAAGTCGTCCATGAGTCCTAGTTTCTTGGCAGCGCGCTGGTAACTCTTGGCGTTGCTGTACATAACGCGGCCGACTTTCTTGCCTACCCGACACTTACCCTGAAGTCGTCCATGAGTCCTAGTTTCTTGGCAGCGTGCTGGTAACTCTTGGCGTTGCTGTACATGATGCAGCCGACCGTCTTGCTGTCAGCACTACTTAGGGTAACTACCCGACACTTACCCTGAAGTCGTCCATGAGTCCTAGTTTCTTGGCAGCGCGCTTGTAACTCTTGGCGTTGTTGTACATGATGCGGCCGACCGTCTTGCTGTCAGCACTACTTAGGGTAACTACCCGACACTTACCCTGAAGTCGTCCATGAGTCCTAGTTTCTTGGCAGCGCGCTGGTAACTCTTGGCGTTGCTGTACATGATGCGGCCGACCGTCTTGCTGTCAGCACTACTTAGGGTAACTACCCGAAACTTACCCTGAAGTCGTCCATGAGTCCTAGTTTCTTGGCAGTACGCTGGTAGCTCTTGGCGTTGCTGTACATAACGCGGCCAACCGTCTTGCTGTCAGCACTACTTAGGGTAACTACCCGACACTTACCCTGAAGTCGTCCATGAGTCCTAGTTTCTTGGCAGCGCGCTGGTAGCTCTTGGCGTTGCTGTACATAACGCGGCCGACTGTCTTGCTGTCAGCACTACTTAGGGTAACTACCCGACACTTACCCTGAACTCGTCCATGAGTCCTAGTTTCTTGGCAGCGCGCTGGTAGCTCTTGGCGTTGCTGTACATAACGCGGCCGACCGTCTTGCTGTCAGCACTGCTTAGGGTAACTACCCGACACTTACCCTGAAGTCGTCCATGAGTCCTAGTTTCTTGACAGCGCGCTGGTAACTCTTGGCGTTGCTGTACATAACGCGGCCGTCTGTCTAGCTGTCAGCACTACTTTGGGTAACTACCCGACACTTACCCTGAAGTCGTCCATGAGTCCTAGTTTCTTGGCAGCGCGCTGGTAACTCTTGGCGTTGCTGTACATGACGCGGATGGCTGTCTTATCTTCGCTACTGAAGACCTGTTCCGCTGTCATCTCTGGGAGGCTTGCTACTGTTTGAATTAGGTTTTCGTCGTAATGTTCCTGAGTGAGAAAATATATGGTACTTGGTATTAGGGTATGAAATATTTTTTTTAATAAAAAGGCTTCTTATATTTTGTAGTCGATTCGTGGATCTTTGACAGTCGTTACGGGTGGTCAGAAGCCCGAAAGTCTGACAACAAGTCTTACAAAGGGGTACCGTATTACCCAGCTACTGGGTTGTGGAGGTCAGATAGGCAGTTGCTCCATGTAAAATACTGATATTCAGCTGCATCCGATTACTGGAAACCGACCCCAACATAGTGGGGAAAAGGCTAGGCAATTTTTTTTCTTTTTTGAGTAATGGTATTTTCGCAAAAAAAAAAGGTTCAAAAAAGTTTGAAGTTTGACCTTCAATATCTTCTCTAACCAGAAGGTTTCCAGGTATAGTTAAACTATTTCACGAATGCGTGTTAGTTATTGCAATTTAAACCTTATGACCAATGACATAAAGGCTTCAAGACACGACTTCGTGAAATAGTTTAACTTTATGGTCCAGTACAAAAAAATGCCAGGAAGAACAAGTGATTCTCAGGTTCGTCACAGATTAATACAGATGGGACAATTCGCAAAATCATTTAAATAAAAAGCGACTCTTGCTACGACCCTATAAAGTGCAATTCAGGTCGCACAACGCTCATTACCTACAGTTATATTCACCTAGAAGTTGCCTCTCTTTCTATCGCGGAACTCTTATACCTTCTGACTCGTTAGGGTTGTCTGTTAGTATCGAACTAACGTGCGAGCCGGCCGGTGCGTGGCAGCCTACACTGATCTGACCCAGTGAGATGAGCCCGCCGCGTACTTGTAGCTTCATACCTAAACTGCGAAGTGTCCCATCTGTATTAATCTGTGGGTTCGTTAAGAGAATTTTTACACCCGTTATTCAACATTATTTTTAGTATATGCGAAACCTGAATATAGTTTATTGTAAAGTAGTGTAGTTTGTAATAAATAACTGAATCGATTTCAATAATTTTTATACCGTGTTATATTTTGCCCCAAAAATCTTTAAAAAAGGTTACAATATGGACACCGCGCGACGAACACAAGTCACTGCAGGTCATAGCGGCACTAGGCACGGGCGTACAGCGGGCGCCGCGTGGTGATCATGTTTTTGTACGGACAACCAGGTAACATAACAAGCTTATAACTTTGTGATTTTTCATGATACAGTTTTGAAATTTTGTACATAGATTCTTTACATAAAAATACTAGACACGTGTTTCGGGTTTCGCATATACTAAAACTGACGTTGTATAAGCCATACCTTGAGTAAATACGTGTGGTTCAACTTAGTAAACTCAACATATTCCATATTGAGCTGTATGTTGCGCAGGTGCATGTCGAAGAACAGACCTTTGCTGACGCCTATCTGTTGAGGAAAAATAATTATGGAATATTTATTATTAATGTAATATCCTACTAATATTATAAATGTGAAACAGAGGAGCTCGTGGCTAAGTAATAACAGCCATACGGGTCGATCCATCAGGTTAAGCTAAGCTTGCCAGGGTTGGCCCGTGGATGGGTGACCATCTTTACATAACGAGACTCCTCCGTGCCTCGGAAAGCAAGTTAAGCCGTTGGTTTCGGCTGTCATTGGTGGATCTTTTACAGTCGTTACGAGTCGTCAGAAGCCCGAAAGTCTGACAACCAGTCTTACCAAAGGGTATCGTATTACCCAGTTACTGGGTTGTGGAGGTCAGATAGGCAGTCGCTCCATATGAAATACTGGTATTCAGCTGCATCCGATTAAGACTGGAAGCCGACCCTAACATAGTTCTTTGGGAAAAGGCTAGGCAGATTTGATTTGATTATAAATGTGAAAGTTTGTATGTTTAGATGTTTGTTAATCAAGCAAACACGGCTGAACGGATTTGGATAAAATTTGGCACACAGATAGTTTATAGCCTGGATTAACACATAGGATACTTTTTATCCCGGTAGTAGGTTCCCGTGGGATAATTTCCGATATCCACGCGGGCGAACCCGCGGGCAAAGCTAGTAATCTGTGGTCCCCTTTATAATGTAGACAAGGAATAAGGAAGGAATTCCAGGTAGTACGTTTCCGTGGGATATTTCCCGACACCCACGCGGGCGACGCCGCTGGGAAAAGCTATTGAAAGAATAAATCTAATCTTCTCTTTTTAGATTAGATGTCCATACATATTAGATTAGATGTCCAACAGTAACCCGACGTTAGCTTCGCACGGACGTAAAAATATCGCGGCGGGATTTTATCGTGCACTAGATTTTCAACTCTAGATGTTGAGCCGAGCGTTGAGAATCCAATTTAACAACAACAGAGTGCATTCTAGCGCGACGAAAAAACACTTGGATTTCATCTCTCGCCGCTAAGCAGAGCTTTGAAAATCCAGTAAGCGAAAAAAAATCGCCGCGATATTTTTACGTCCGTGCGAACGTCGACTTAGAACCACTTTTTATACGCTAGCTAGACAGTTTATGAAAACAAAAACATCAATTACCTTTCCAAACGAGTAGGTCCTAGATATTTCAGGCCGTATGCACGCCCTGCCATCAATATTGACTGGGTTCCGAAGCCAATCGTCGAAGAATCTGTAACAGAGAATGACGTTCATAAGTTACAGGAATCAAAGCAACTACGTACTATCGGAGAAACGAACATCTTACACCGTAAGGACTATTATTGCTTGCAGCGCTCGGCTGTTAAGGTAACGGTTGCTAACAGATGTGGTCATCGCGTGCACGGGATTTTGTTTTCAAATTTTCCTCGATAGTACAGTACAGTAAAACTCTTTGTGATAAAACTCGCCCGGGGAAGTACTATCACTCTTCTTTCTGTACTCCGTGCATAATCAGCGTATAATAATCCTCTGCTGGGATACAGGCCTCCTCTCGGTGAGAGGGAGTGGGCAGTAACCCACCACGCGGGACCAGTGCGGTAGCCGCACGGGTGATCCATCAGGTTAAGCTACGCTTGCCGGGGTCAGTCCGTGGATAGGTCACCATTTTTACATACCGAGACTCCTCCGTGCTTCGGAAAGCACGTTAAGCCGTTGGTCCCGGCTGTCATTCGTGGATCTTTGACAGTCGTTACGGGTCGTCAGAAGCTCGAAAGTCTGACAACCAGTCTTACCAAGGGGTATCGTATTACCCAGTTAATGGGTTGTGGAGGTCAGATAGGCAGTCGCTCCATGTAAAATACTGGTATTCAGCTGCATCCGGTTAGACTGGAAGCAGACCCCAACATAATTGGGAAAAGGTTAGGCAGATTGATATTTTTTTAGCATACATGTAGTAGGTGGATCATTGGTACTCACGCGACTGGCCACTTGGGCGCCAGTTTGGTCCAGGTGTCCTTCCTCAGAAGCCAGCCCAGTCCTGGGAAGAAGTCAGTTCGATGTAGCAACTCTGGTCGGGACATGTCTATAACCCCCACCTTGCCGTTGTCGTTCCATGCTGAAATGCACCTGAAAAGGATTAAACGCGTATTAGGGAATATGCTTGTATTTTTTTTTAATCGATAGTTTACATCGCCATATAATAGTATAAAATAAACAACGCCAAAAACTTTTTAAACTTTAACTTTTGACTGGCTGGTCCAAACCACTGGATTCAACCACACAAGGCACAGGTTTTTTCCACTGATCGTTACTATTACTCCAGAATAGTACGTGAAGCGATTGAAATCAGGATATATTAAAATTTCAACAGAGAGGATGGATACCGACTGCCTACGACTTGGAATCCAGTCATTAGCAAATGCAAGCAACGCCGGTCGTCCGACGAGGTCAGCCAGTGTGTAGACGTCATTAGTGTTGTGTGTAGAAGTACCGACAGTGACAATAATAAAAATTGTGAAGACCAAGTGAGGGTATCTACCCTCATTTGGTCTTCACAATTTTGGCATCTGCCAATACCCGCACTTTACGAAGACGTCGCTGAGCTGTCATCAGTCCTCCCGTAACCACGATCGCTGCAAGGCGGTCGAAACGACGGGAAGCAAGTAGGTACCTGTTTGTACCTCGTAAAAAAAATATCGCGAGAAGACCCGTTCCTGGTTTTGTTTATAACGCCAAAAAATTAAAATACTTAAAAAAAAAGTTATTGTTTAATCACTATATTTGGAACATTCGTCCAGACATTGTTGCATCGGCCAATCGCAACCGCTGTATTTTCTTCGGTGTGCCTAGTAGACGAAATCGGTCTATCAGCTCTCAAGTGGTTTAATTCTCTTTGTTTGAAACACATGCATATTCCCAAAAAAAAAACTACGTTCTTTATGTTAGGGATCTAAAATGTGATCTTCTACTTAATAAAAATCTTAAAATTATTAATTCACAGCCTTAACCACAGCATACAATTTTGCAAAAGAGTTCATATACAGGGTGTCCAGTAAATAGCACGACATACTGCAGGAGGTGATAGCTTGGGTCAATACCTATCAAAACAACACAATATATTATATGTTCAGCAAAATCTTACGGATTTTTTTTCACCACTGTAGGTTACAGTTATGCGTAGAGAAAATCGTTCTGTGAAAATTTAAACAAAAAATACTATTTCTTGAAAACATTCTTGTTTTTGATAGAAAAAAGACTTATCAATGAGTAAAGTTTTCAGAATTCACGAATTATTTGATTTAAAAAAAATACTAGAAAAGGAATTTTTCATTACGAGATGCTTAAAAATCTGTTTCAAGGTAGAGATTTTTCGATATTTCGGAAAATTTTGTAAAACTGTAAATCCGTAAGGTTTTGCTGAACATATATTGTGTTGTTTTGGTAGGTGCTACCCAAGCTATCACCCCCTGCAGTATGTCGTGCTATTTACTGGACACCCTGTATAACTTACCACAGCGTGCTATCCTTGAGTAGCAACGGATATGTGCCGAGGAAGTACTCGAAGAAATCCGGAGATATGTCGAGGTCATCTGGAAATTATAAAAAAATAACTTTACAAAGACATGGTCATTGTGGACCCTGTCAGGCACAGCAAATGAAACTTTCCGACAGGTAAATCACATCACTGTAATTCTTATTTTTATCAAGTCTGGATTGGGTCTTCTGCCTTTTAGGGAATTAAAGAGTATGATAAACAAAAAAAAAAATGAGAGTCATGGGGACTGTGACAGAAATGAAATCTTAAACCTTTTAATAACTGTGTTTTTTTTTTAAATTTAATTATAATATGAATAAGTAAAGGACAATATGTCCAGTTTATGCCCTCTGGTATCGATAAATGTTCATGATTTAAGGTTTTCCAGTAAGGTTTAAAAATTCAGATCTAAATTACTATGGATTTATTAATTCAGTATTACTTGCGTAACAGAATTCTCAAAAAAACAATACTTAATCATAGCTTCCGCCTTGCCATTCATAACGGGGAAGTAGGTACTAAAATGTTTTTGACGTTCCATTTTATCCCGTAATTACCTTTATTGATTGTGAAAAATGACTATACGCCGCTTATTTTAGATCAAAGGAATTTATTACCGTAAATGCGTATGAAATAAGATCAATCAATCTGCCTAGCCTTTTCCCAACTATATTGGGGTCGGCTTCCAGTCTAACCGGATGCAGCTGAATACCATTATTTTACATGGAGCGACTGCCTATCTGACCTCCACAACCCATTAACTGGGTAATACGATACCCCTTGGTAAGACTGATTGTCAGACTCGGGCTTCTGACTACCCGTAACGACTGTCAAAGATCCACGAATGACAGCCGGGACCAACGGCTTAACGTGCTTTCCGAGGCACGGAGGAGTCTCGGTATGTAAAGATGGTCACCCATCCACGGACCAACCCCGGCAAGCGTAGCTTAACCTGATGGATCGACCCGTGCGGCTGTTATTAGGTACTTAGCCACGAGCGTATAAAATAAGATAATATTAGATATTACTGAAATATTTTTGTAATCACATCAAACGTGTTTTTTTTATTTTGAACTTCCTAAAATGAAGATAAGTATTTATATTTTATGTATACTGCTTTGACATGACATTGACATATTATTTTATGATTCTTAGATAATATAAGTTGATATAAGTTCTGATTGCTTTGCTTGCATTGCAGTTCCAAGTTCCGTTTATGTGTTCCTTGCTTTCTGCGATTATTTAGTGATATATTGCTATTCTACTCGGACTGACTTCATTGTGGACTTCATCTAGACACAATTACGAGGTGCATTCAATAAGTACCTAGCCTCATCGCCAGAGGGCGCTGTAGTTTCAAAAGAGTTTTACCACAGTGTAGCACATTCTTTTTAACCGACTTCAAAAAGGAGGAGGTTCTCAATTCGTCGGAACCTTTTTTTTTTTTTTTTTTATGTATGTTCCCCGATTACTCGAAGATGGCTGGACCGATTTGGATTATTTTTTTTTTTGTTTGAAAGGGTATACTTCCCAGGTGGTCCCATGATCATCAAATCAGGATCTGATGATGGGATCCTGGAGAAATAGAGAAAACTCTTCCAATTTTATAGGCACACTTGAAGCGATTTGGATAGTTTTTGGAAGAGTACTTTCTTGGAGTGGTCCCATTTCAATTTGGTGAAGACCTGATGAAGAACTTCTGAGATAGGCAACGGAACTCCTCAATAAATGATAGCAAATGGACTGGGATTGCTGAAATCTCATGTCTGTTTGTTGTTCACACCAGTTCATAACATAACATCACGCCAGTACGCTGTGAAGGGGTAAGCACATGTGAACCACTAAAAAGTGAAAAATAAAAACTTTTTTACAAAAAAATACAACCGACTTCCAAAAACAACACTACAAAGTGAAAAATAACTTTAATTTCGGAAGTCGGTGGCAAAAACGAAAATACATATAATCAGACACCGACTTCCGAAATTAAAGTTATTTTTCACTTTGTAGTGTTGTTTTTGGAAGTCGGTTGTATTTTTTTGTAAAAAAGTTTTTTTAAATTCTTTTTTCAAATTTTCATTCCAATCCCTTCATTTGTTTTAATTTGACAACTTATGGAAGCGAACGTGTCGATCGGTTTTACAAAAATGGAAAAAGAGCAATATCGTTCGGTGATTCGATTCCTATTTTTGGAAGGGAAAACGCGCATCGAAATCAAAGAGCGCTTGGATGCTGTGTACGGCGACTCTTCTCCATCGATGGCCACCGTCAAGAATTGGTTCAACGAGTTTGCACGTGGCCGTACGTCGGTTTTTGATGAACCACGTCCAGGTGCACCGAAAACAGCTGCTACGGAGGAAAACATTAAAAAAATCCATGATCTCGTATTGGCAGATCGCCGATTGAAGGTTCGGGAGCTAGCTGAGACTGTAGGCATTTCAGAAGGAACAGTGCATCATATTCTTCACGAGGAACTCGGCATGAGAAAGCTGTCGGCGCGATGGGTGCCGCGTTTACTCACACCAGAAAACAAGCGCAACCGTGAGACCACATCGGAGACGTGTTTGGCGCTGTTTAAGCGGAATCCAGCGGAGTTTTTGCGTCGTTTTGTGACCGTCGATGAAACCTGGATCCACTGGTACACACCAGAGACCAAGGAGCAATCAAAACAATGGATCCAGACCGGGGAACGTGCTCCAAAGAAGGCGAAAACTGTAAAATCGGCCGGAAAAGTTATGGCCACCGTTTTCTGGGATTCACAAGGTGTGATCTACATCGATTACCTCGAGAAGGGTAAAACAATTACAGGGCTTTACTATGCCGATTTATTGGGCCGATTCGACGCCGAATTAAAGAAAAAACGACCATCTGGCGAAGAAAAAAGTGCTGTTTCACCACGACAACGCACCGGTTCACACGTCTGCCGTTGCCATGGTCAAATTGGTCGAATTACGCTACGAATTGCTGCCCCATCCACCGTATTCTCCAGATTTGGCCCATTGTGACTTCTTTCTGTTTCCTAATCTGAAAAAATCACTCGCCGGGACTAGATATGGATCGAATGAGGAGGTCATCGCCGCCACGGAGGCCTAGTTTGCAGTTTGACAAAAACTATTTTTCGGACGGGTTAAAAAAGTTGGAGCATCGCTAGGCTAAGTGTATCGAACTAAAAGGAGACTATGTTGAAAAATAAATTGCCACTTTTCCAAAATTTTCGTTTACTTTTTGTAGGCTAAGTATTTATTGAATGACCCTCGTACAGCTGTTCATAAAGGATTCCTTTTCTTTTCAATTTAGATATTATGATGAGGTGCATCAATTGTGGCATCGCTGTGCAGCAGATTCGCAAACATATCGTGTCAAGGCTGGTGTTACCTCTGCAAGCGAGACTTGCTCGATGGTTAGCAAATCAGGTACGCCTTGGGTACGCCTCTATAAGTGCAATAAAGGCAGTATATTGGGCATTTGTGTTGTAATTTGAAAAATACAATGATATTTATTGTTGTTCCAGCTTCCATTAGATGGATACGCTTGTCACGACTGTTATAAATACCGAAGCTGCTGATAATGAGAGATTGCTAGGTCAAACAATGGTCTACCGTGGATGTGGTATCTCAGTCAGACTTACGGTGGCAGTGGATATCCCTTTAGTACCCTTTATTGCCAATGATAATGATAGTTATCAGGTGAATTATTTATTTTTGTTAATAGTAGAGTAGTCTTTGAAAGAAAACTGCAAAATTAATTGGACAGATCCGTCAAAACTGGATAGACTAGCGATGAAACGACGATCACGAAAGATGGAAGGACTGTTTGTCATGTAAAAACATAACATAATGTCACGCGAGCGATCCCCGAGTACAAGACTAAATCCCCGAGTACACCCCAGATTTCGCCAGTTACGTCATGTTTTCATAATAAAATATATTTTAATAATATTTTCAGGATATGGTAACAATTTATGCATGTCAAGCCTGTTGGGTTCGAGCGAATCGACACCTGATTCATGACACATCAAGGGACTTACAAGAGGATGTTGTTCCATCCGTGGAACGTGGACCATCAACACCGCCGCCACCACTGTCTCTACCACCAACACCGCAGCCACAACTGGCTGTCTCACCAACACCGCCGCCGCTACCACTGCTGCCTCCATCACCAGTAGTTCAACGAGGTGCTCGTACAGCATTACTTAGCTGTAAGCCTACCAAATTACCGGCTAGCCAGTAACACCTCTTTTATAAATTTTATAATTCAAAACTTGTTTTATAAATTGTTATTTATAAAACAACAACAACAACAACAACTTGTTTTTTTTTTTGTTTTTTTTTATTGTTTGTTGTCCTTTGCGTCATGTTTACCGCAAATAAACGTATTTTCTTTCTTCTTTACTTCTAGCCTCTGTATATTGAATAGGTGTAACAATGGTACACACGGCTACACATCAAGCTATACATTTCCAGTTTACACTGACCTCTCATTATAAGGAAATCCTATACAATGCGAGATCAGCTTATACTGGATAATTATAGCTTGATCTGTGGCCGTGCGTACATCTAAAATATATTTCACCTTGATTTCACCTATATTTTAATAGACAAATAATCTAACAGCAATTCTCCTTTAGATGCGATTTTAGGCTATTATTGCAACTGTTTGGAGGGGAATCGAACAGTCGGCTGTTGCCGTCATGTGATGACACTAGTATGGTATCTTGGCAAGGCAAGGCAACAAGATAAACGTGCTAGCACCAGCGTCATTTTTACAAGAAGACGGTTAATGTTTTTATCATTTTATTTAAGTACTTATGTACTTACCTACCTACAATAAAATAATTTGTTCGGCAATAAATACATAGTTTTATTTATTATAATTCCAATTCAGTACCAATAAGTAGGTAAATATAAATAATATTATGGGGATTGAGGGCAGAAACCGAAATACGGAACTAAAGATGATGCAAATATCATTTTATGTGTAGGTAGGTACCTACAATATAGAATTAAAATGATTTGTGATTAAATTAAATAAAATGTTAAGCACTTATTCAATATTTATGGGTGCTTATATTTTTGTCACACAAATTAAAATATCAAAAAAAACTGCAAAATATCTCAGACCAACAAAATATCATGTATATTTCACTTACCTCACACAGGCAACCACCAATTAGTACCTGTGTTCGCTCACAGATGGCGTTATAATAAAATAAAACTAAGAAAAATCCCCGTCGTATAAACCTTATTTTGACCAGTTTTGGTAGTTCCTGACTCCTGAAACTTATTATTTGATAAACTACAAAATACGACGATTATAGTAACATAACAATCATTACTGAACATTGGCTTTGACTACCTAGACAACCGTCCATTGCTCCACCAGACATGTCCTTTCATAATTTGTAAATTGGATAAAAATAAATTTCAAACAAACTGAATAATAACATAATAACCAAAAACAGGATCATTCTATGCAAAAGACTCATTCATGAAGCTATTTGTTTAAAAAAATAGAAAAAAAAAATAATATTTGGACCATAAATGATTTTTTTTTTTACGAGTTTGTCGGCAGGATTAGAGCTCCTTTTTACAAAACATGGGTTTATATGCCAGCTGGGTAAAAGGCCGTTGACCAAAACCTTGTTTTTGTTCATCGTCTGTCTATTGTCTAAACGCACGACCAATTATAAAAATATCTTTATTGATTTTGGCACGTAAAATAATAACAACGTTCTTGAGTTGTCATAAGTCTTAATTTTGAACATTCAGGAAAAATGCATTTATAATTTTTAAAACTATGCGCGGTGTTGTGGTATCGCGGTGTAAGATTTTCCACTACCAAAACAAGTTTTAAAAAGTTTTGACTTCGCCTAAAGAAGTTTTCACTTCAAATACTGGCGAAATATTAGATTATCGTAAATAATAACTATTTATATAAATAAAAAGACAAGTCCTGAGTTCCTGACTGACTGACTCATCAACGCCCAGCCCAAACCCTTGAACCTAGAAAGCTGAAATGTTGCACAGAGGTTCCCTTTATAATGTTGACAAGGAATAAGGAAGCATTTCCCGGTGATACGTTCCCGTGGGATATTGTCCGACATCCACGCGAGCGAAACCGCGGGCAAAACTAGTCGTAAATAATGTGTTAGAACTCGAGTTTAACAGTATTAGGTATAAATGTTTTCGCTCTTCAACCGTTGCTGATAACATATAATATGTTCAGTTTTAACGCTCCATTGGACTGTGGTAATATTGCTTTTGATTCAGTAATTCAACATCAACGACAGTACATTGATGTTGATTTATTGAACCTTTTCGGTACAATCGACGAAAATGTTATGGACAAATAAAATTGACCGGCATAAAATTCAATTCAAATTATTGAAAGAATGTTTGCATGTGGATACCTACTTTCCAAGTTCAATCAATCTGCCTAGCCTTTTCCCAGCTATATTGGGGTCGGATTCCAGTTTAACCAGATGTAGCTGAATACCAGTATTTTACATGGAGCGACTGCCTATCTGACCTCCACAACGCAGTTACTGGGTAGCACGATACCCCTCGTTAAGACCAGCTGTCAGACTTTTGGGCATCTGAGGACCCGTAACGACCGTCAAAGATTTACGAATGACAGCCGGGACCATGCAACGGCTTATCGTGCTTTCCGAGGCACGGAGGGGTCTCGGTATCTCTTAGCCACGAGCCCCTTTAATTATATGTATAGTCACAGAAAAGATAAAGACCCAACTAGCAAAAACGTCGTATAATTCCAGTCTTATATGACTTCATGTTATAAAACGGTTATATATCGGTATTTAGTTAACTATTACTTTAAATAGACGTTCATCTTACGATGTTTCAGTCACCTGACTTTAATGTCTTATTATAAAGTTGAGTAAACGTTTTCAAGACTAACTTATACGACGTCATATAATGGTGTCAGCCGTTTAACTTTTATATAACTAAAACACCGCTTAAAAGTTTGTGCAGGACCTTTATATATTACAAAACTGTTTTAGTCATATGGAAGACTAATTAAGACTTGTATGAGACTAAAATGTTGAATTTCAACGGTAGTACATAACTTTAAGTAGACTTTTAAATCATCTATAGGTCAAACCCACACTTTAATTAAACCATTTCTATTTTATTTTGTCATTCAAATTAAAAAGTAAGTAATGATGAGAGAAATCTAAAGTCAGCTGAAAATGGCCGGGGCGTCATGGTCTCAAGGAAAAGTATATGCGACCTTTTTGTTATATTAGTGTATTATAGAGGTCGCCAAGTAACTTAGACAAGATGGTTGGAGCTTTATTATGAAAACATATCTTGAATAATTAACTAAAACCCTTGAATTACAAAGAAATAGAGGAGGGCATTAAAAACTTGACAACAACACATATATACATTGTCATAAAACTAAAGTTCCCTGAAGAAATACCTATTACAATTAGTATTATATCACACTAACTTAAATAATGTAGATACAATAATAGTATTTTGAAATCATGGAAATTAACTTCATTTACTTTTTCTCTTATTCTTTCATACACGCACAATATTAAACACGCGAATCAAAACGGTTGTCGTTGATTCGTATTGTTTGACACTGTACAACGTCATTACAACTGCAATGTGACATACGCGGTCACATAAGGGTCTCATCACAACAAGTATTGGACCAAAAAGTCGGTCTTTGTACTTTTATTTAACTTTTATGTAACGTTCAACGGTCATTGGCTGACTTCTATATACCTACTAAACGATATTAATGTCGTATAATTTGGGCCCTTTTCGCGGTTTTTATACGTTTATATGTACGTTTTTGCGACCAATCTTAAAAACGTAAATGAAAATGTAAAACGTTATCTTGACTATTATAAAACATTAATTTGTTAGTTGGGGAGTCAAGTTAAAAATAGCTTCCCCTGCGAATCTTTTAGCTGTTAAACTGCCTATTCGACTCTTTTTATGTCACTGCTATGCTGTATTACATTACACGTTGCTGTTTCCAAAATCTTCGTCTGAGATCTCGCTGGTATCCGTCTCAGGTATCTTGAAAATCTCGCTAGCGGCCTTCTTATACTCCGTTTACATTCAGCCATCACCATTCGCGCTGTCGGAAATATTTCCCGTAATATTGCTGTGGCAACTTCAAGGAAAATAAGTGTTTACATTCCCTCGTCACATGTCTTTGTAACAATGGAGAACGTAGAACGATAACAAGTGAGCGAGAGAGCAATACCTACATAAACAGTCATTCGCGCTCGCGTTGTCGACCCTTTGATGTCCGCCAAAAAACCGCCAATTTGGTGATCGCCAGACAAGGCAAGCAATGTCAACGTCAAGGGAAGCGGCCCATTTACACATTCGCGCTGCCCATTTTATTTCTCATTTCCTTGCAAGTTGCCGTGGAAATGGGTTGAATGTAAACGGGGTATTAAGCATAGCTAATTATTTTCGCTTGCACCTCATTATTTTTTGACTACGTATTGCCAACGTTTTGAATGAAAATTACAGTTTAAAAAGGTTACATACGTCCGCTATTCAAAAATTCAAATTCAAAACATTTAATTCAGACTTTTGGTCCATAGAGTGTTAGTAGTACATCAAAATGACTTAAAGCTATGTTAGTAATTCACACATACAACAAATAGAAAAAACGCCAATCAGCCTACAATATGTGCAGACCAATCCAATGCCTCCACATAGGACTATGGATGTAGTCTGCAATTACCCTCAGGTAGCTGTTGGGACTGCCCCTAACCCTTCGCATCAGCGATGCTGCTCTCTTACGTATAATGGCGTGAAAGCCGTCCACTTGAGCCTCAGCAAACATCGCTGATGCACTGCAGCAGCGAGGCAATCCCATCAGCAACCTGAATGCATTGTTATATTGGACCCGCAAGGCACCGACGGTTCGCTGTGTGTAGCTAGTCCACAGACTACACGTATAAAAGGACTGGCAATATGCCCTAAATAAAGTCCTCTTTACCGCATAAGAGCACCGTGAAAATCTGCGAGCCAGCATATTACAACGAATCGTCAGCGCCCTGCGTTCCCTCTCTAAGTCTGCTTCATCAGTCAGGTCCTCATTGACTACATGACCTAGGTACACAAATTGAGTAACTCTGCTTAATGCCACACCCACTAGTGTCACGGGCGGAACGTGAGAGGGACTCCTACGCCCAGCCCGAAACACCAGCAGCTCACTCTGCTATAGCTTATATATATAGCTTATTATGCTTTTTATAGCTTTTCATTCTTGCTATGTGGGAATGGAATATATTTGAAAATAGCATAACATTTTCGCTCCTTCACGTTACAAATTGGTTTTTCTCTGCAAGACTTGTTTTATTTTCCTTAAGACTAGTATCAGCTATGAACTATATCGATTAGCTATGCATGTAACCGAATAAGTATTTATGCAGTCAACGTACTAGCAATTTTCCTCATATCGTGTTATTTCAAGCACAGAATAAATAATAGTCCCATAGTAACAGTTGTTTGTTATCATGAGTACAATCATGAGCTCGTGGCAAGTAATAACAGCCGCACGGGTCGATCCATCAGGTTAAGCTACGCTTGCCGGGGTTGGTCTGTGGATGGGTGACCATCTTTACATACCCAGAAGCCGTTGGTCCCGGCTTTCATTCGTAAATCTTTGACAGTCGTTACGGGTCGTCAGAAGCCTGAAAGTCTGACAACCAGTCTTAGCAAGGGGTATCGTATTACCCAGTTACTGGATTGTGGAAGTGAGATAGGCAGTCGCTCCATGTGAAATACTGGTATTCAGCTGCATCCGGTTAGACTGGAAGCCGACCCCAACATAGTTGTGAATAGGCTAGGCAGATTGAATCATGTGATCGGTCATTAATTACCAGTCACCTATTGATTTTAATATATCAATGCAGTCACCCTATATTTTGTTACAAAATTGGGACGCTGAGTACTCAAACTCATAGCATTTATTTCAAATAAACCAATTACAGGCACTTTTCAATTGTCAATGGGTCGGTCAGTCAGAAAGATGAATCTAGTTGCCCATTCCAAAGCGTAGTAGCTCCCTATGGAGAAGAACGGGCAAGAAACTCCACGGACACTCTTTTAAATCAAAATAATTTACAAAATATTGGTTACATCGTTCATGTTGAAAATATACATGTGAGAACAATGTAGAAAGACGTGCACGTTAAAAAGCGTCCGTAATAAAAAGATAAAAAGTAAAACAACTAAATTAAAAATTAAAAATAAGCCGTGGCAGCTAAGAGACGACCAGTCCCAACTGACGGCGCCCGTTCACGAACATGACGCATGGATCAGCACCAATTAGCTCAACCATTTTGAAGGGAACTTAATGATCCAACACACACGTCACCACCAGCGAGACATTTGAGTGAGCATGACATACTCTCAACCACCAGGGCACATTCAAGTCAGTGAAAGACGTACTGAGTATTGGAACTGGACTTTAGCAAAAAAAAACATATTTCGACCAAACTTGTTTCCATTCTGTTGTGTGTGCTAACCACTAACAATACTTTATGATTGGTCAACAAGGCCGTTTTGGACTATACAGCTGAGTCTACCATTGTATGGTGACATTCAAACGAAGCCACTGAAATGGACTAAATTCTATTTGGTTGGTACACTTATGATGACCGTGTAATTTTGTCAGTTGGTAATAGGATTATTACAGTAGTAGATACTATTGCACTGAACAAGGCTGGTGATTATTTTAAGTTACTTTTCTGTATGAAAACAGTGTTGGCATCAATCCGTATCGGATTTTCTAGCTGATATATTTTAGTTTTGTACAGTCAGCAACTAAAGTCGATTAACACTTGCAGTTTTTTAATCTTATTTACTAAGCGAAATGTTTAATTCAAATCGGAACACAAGTACTAAAATTTTAAGAACTCTTAACAGTTAAACGAAAAAAAAAGCAGTTTATCGAATCATTTTGTGTTAATTTAGATGTTGTCAAAAGTAGCAGGGTTAACCGACTTCTGTTGCTGACCGTACCTATGTTTGATGATGAACTGTTTGCATGCCAAAATGGTAGATGTACAATGATTCCTTTATACAGGGTATCCCGTAAATAATGGATCAAACGTAACGGGTAGGTAGCTTACCTAATTTCCAACAACTAATTTGAATATTAAAAAAAAACCGTTACAGTAACCAGGATATTAATTTTTTTTCGAATTTTACGATTTTGTCTTCCAGAATTAAGCTTTTTTAATGCTGTCGCTGCAAATGATGACATTTTTAGGTATGATTTTTATTTAACATTTCTGAATAGCTTACTAATGTTATAAGATACCATTTTTTTGAATACCGTTTTATTTGCCTTAGAAAAAAAATCTTGAGTTGAAAAGTTTTTTCTTTACGATGTTAGGACCAAAATTGAAAAAATTCTCCTGTAAAAAAAATGTATGACACCGAAAACCACCATTATTTTAAAAACTTGTACATTTAATAAGGTTTGCAAATTGGTGTAAAACTTACGTCTAGTCTTTATCGTTACAAAGATATTGCTATGAATGTGATGAAGACAGAAAATAAATTAAATTGGTACTATTCCATTTTTTCATTTTCGTAATGGCTTATGCTTGAATGCTTGTAATCGAAGCAGGTAGTTAAGCGGCTAGCATATTCCGACCCGATGACGTCATCTGTCCGGAATTTGGGACCGCTACCTGTGGCGGAGTTGCACCTCAGTCAGCGTGAAGGGGATAGATAGCGCCGCTTTTGTATTTTTGGTAAATTGGTATGAAGTTGTACATTCTAGTCCTTGTCGTTACAAAGATAATTGCTATGAATCTGAGAGGTGCTCCAAATCAACGTTAATAAAAAAAATAAAAAAGTGTGTACATTTAAACTTTTTCTTTAAAATGTGTAACTGTAGTATTTCAGAGGCAATGTTCATTGAATTATTGAGGCGTATGAAAAGAATTAGGAGGCCGTACTAAAAAAAACAGTTAGTTCAAATAAATCGTTTTATTTGGTTTTTACAATAAATGTTCGAATTGCCTTCCCTCTACAAGAATGCAAAGTCTGCATCTCCTAATAAAGGAAGCTCTTATCCGACGGACAAAACGGCTTTGGTTTATTTCTGATACAGCAGATTGGATGCGCTGTCGTAATTCTTCTTCCGACGTTATTGGATTCTTGTAGACCCTGTCTTTTAAACATCCCCAGTAAAAAAAATCTAGGGGATTTAAATCCGGAGATCGCGGAGGCCACAAAATTGGTCCTAATCGGCCGATCCATCTGTCCGGATAACTTTCATCAAGGTGCGCCCTTACTGCCGTCGCATAGTGAGCGGGGCACCCATCATTTTGCAACCACATTGCTTGCCGTACGTCTTCTGGAACGTTTTCTAATAACCTTGGCAACTCATTCCTTAAAAAATGGAGATAATATTCGGCGTTTAGAGTAGCTGGTAGTTCAAAGGGCCCTATTATTTGCCCATTGATTATTCCCGCCCATAAATTTATTTTAAATTGATGTTGGCTCCTGTCCTCTCGCATCAAATATGGGTTTATCAGCTGCCAACTGTGCAAATTATGCAAATTTAAATATCCATCTCGGCGGCATGAAGACTCGTCACTCCATAAAATCTTGTTAAAAAACTGCGGGTCCGCCCGAATCATTCTAAGCATCCTTTGGCAAAATTCTATTCTTGGCTGGTAATCACGCGACGTCAGCGTTTGAACACGTTGCACGTGATATGGGTGCAATCGGCACCGTTGTAGCACTCGATGCACCGTCGATCTAGAAATTCCTACGCGTCGCGCTATGACGCGAACGGAGACTGACGGATCTTCCTCGATTTCTCGAAGAATGACTTCGTCATTAACTTGTCGCGGTCGTCCTTCACGGGTACCACCAACTCCGGTGCCAAGAATTCTTCCCTCAAGAAGCGCGTTATGCACTCTAATAAAGACGAGATAATCGGGATAACGAACCAGGTTCGGGTATCTTTCACGGTACAATCTTGCAGCCGCCCTGGCATTACCTCTTGCTTCTCCGTAGATAAAATGCATTTCGGCGTACTGCCGTGGCGTGTACTCATAACGAGGCATTGGGCTGAATAAGGTTTCAGCGCTACTGCACACACGTACAAGCACACACAAACGAATGTTTTCGGAGTCCGTAGGATCGCCAAGTCGTTTGTCCAATACGCAAAGAGTTCCAAATCGATAGGCAAAGCAAAGTCCAAAAACACAGCACAAGTCAAATTTTACAGAAGAAAACACCGAGCCACTGACCGGGAGCGAAAGTTGTCTGACGTAGCAACTCGAAGAGAGACTAGTTACAACTAAACTAATAAAATCAAGCAACAATGAAGCCTGTACGAGTGAAGGGCGCAGGAAAGAACAAAAGAACCTGCGCAACTTCATACCGATTTAACCGATTTACCAAAAAGCGGCGCTATCTATCCCTTTCACACTGACTGAGGTGCAACTCCGCCACAGGTAGCGGTCCCAAATTCCGGACAGATGACGTCATCGGGTCGGAATTATGCTATCCGCTTAACTACCTGGTTCGATTACAAGCATTCAAGCATAAGCCATTACGAAAAGGAAAAAATGGAATAGTACCAATTTAATTTATTTTCTGTCTTCTTCATCACATTCATAGCAATATCTTTGTAACGATAAGGACTAGACGTAAGTTTTATACCAATTTGCAAACCTTATTAAATGTACAAGTTTTTAAAATAATGGTGGTCTTCGGTGTCATACATTTTTTTTACAGGAGAATTTTTTCAATTTTGGTCCTAACATCGTAAAGAAAAAACTTTTCAACTCAAGATTTTTTTTCTAAGGCAAATAAAACTGTATTCAAAAAAAATGGTATCTTATAACATTAGTAAGCTATTCAGAAATGTTAAATAAAAATCATACCTAAAAATGTCATCATTTGCAGCGACAGCATTAAAAAAGCTTAATTCTGGAAGACAAAATCGTAAAATTCGAAAAAAAATTAATATCCTGGTTACTGTAACGGTTTTTTTTTAAATATTCAAATTAGTTGTTGGAAATTAGGTAAGCTACCTACCCGTTACGTTTGATCCATTATTTACGGGACACCCTGTATTATTGTAAACATTCTGAGCAAATAAATGAATATTCTATTCTATTATATTCTATTCAATTAACCAATCGATTGAAAAAATATTCGATGAAAATAATCATGATTAAATTTAATCGCGATTAAAATAGTAATCGAATAATTTAAGATTTAAGTAATCTTCAATCGTAATTCGACTAACGATTGATTTATTATTAAAAAGACGGACGTCATATTGATTGGATTTAGAAGGTGATTAATAGTAATGCATATAAATTAATTAGGAACATTCTCAATTTTTTTTTTATTAAATAATTCATAAAAAAAAATATTTTTATTATTCAATATTTTTAAATGTTTTTTATATCTTTTTGTTTAAAAAAAAAATTTTAAAAATGTATCTAATAAAGAAATTAATGACAATAATTAATAATAATTTAAAAATAAATTATTTTTCATCATCATCATAACTGATTATGATGATGATGAAAAATAATTTATTTTTCTTTAATAATTTATTTTATCAATAATAAATAACCCACAACCTACAACTCGTAAGTCGCGGCCGTTACCACTGGGCCACCACTGCTCTAATTGAGTAATGTATCAATAATAATTAATACTAACATTATTTATTAATAACATTATTTAGTGGATCTTTGACAGTCGTTACGGGTCGTCAGAAGCCCGAAAGTCTGACAACCAGTCTTACCAAGAGGTATCGTATTACCCAGTTACTGGGTTGTGGAGGTCAGATAGGCAGTCGCTCCATGTAAAATACTGGTATTCAGCTGCATCCGGTTAGACTGGAAGCCGACCCCAACATAGTTGGGAAAAGGCTAGGCAGCTTGACTAACATTAGTTTATTATTGATTAATTAAGGGCTGATTGTTCAATAGGTTAATAACTTTTACCTGAAGAATAAATGTGACAGTTTGACATATTTTCCATACAAATGCTGTCAAACCGCCATATTTATTCCTCTGATAAAAATTATCTGACTATTGAACAATCAGCCCTAAATTGAATTAAATTCTATAACCCACTGACGAGACGCGAACTGATAACTTAATCGTAATCAGGATTAACGATTGAAAGTATTAATCATTAAGCGGGATGCGCTAAGGTAGCCCGCGAATTCAAATTTTCTTACGTTTTTTGCAATTTGCAGGTCAGTGTCAGGTTGCATGTTGATTATAATATGAGACGCGGCCGTAGCTAACAGAAGAAGAAGAAGAGGCTTTACAGAATTATAATCATTAGAATCAGCAATACAACTCCCATAAGTTAGAATTTACCTCAAACCTCATGATTTCTTGAAATCGCTACATTTGAGGTCAATTCTTCCACCGACTTCCGAAATTAAAGTTATTTTTCACTTTGTAGTGTTGTTTTTGGAAGTCGGTTGTATTGTTTTTTAAAAAAAGTTTTTATTTTTCACTTTTTAGTTGTGGTACCTACCCCACACAAATTCTAATACCACTACCTGCAAAAGAAACTAGAACATCATCCATATAAAAGTGGGGAAAAAATACGTATTATTGAAGCTAACTCAAAAACTACCCAAGCAAAGTTAATCAATTTTATATGGGACCAACTTTAAGGTATACCCTCTCGAATAAAACAAAAAAAATCAAATCGGCCGACTCTGTAAAAAGTTATGCGTGGTCATACATAAAAAAAAAAAAAAAAAAAAACACTTGTCGAACTGAGATCATTACGTCTTTTGACGTGTCCATACCGCCTAAGATGGTATGGACACGTCAAAAGACGTGAAGATCATGTGGTACAAATTGCACTAAACCTGCCGGTACAAAAGAGAGGCAGAGGCCGCCCGCCATTGACCTGGTGGTCAAATATAAAAAGAGACATCAGGAAAGCCCAATGGGGATTGTCTAAAATTTTTAACCATTAGATTTTATTTATTTTTTTGAAAATTTAGAGCATTTTGAGAAACTAATTTGAATATTTTGATGATTGGCTCAATAGTTATTTTTTTATTGAATTTTAAAATATTTTAAATTTTCAAGGTAGGTGACGTCATCAGTGGCACAAAAGATTGTGCCGTTTCCCCACTAGTACAAAATTAAAAATTTAAACCTGTCAACATAACGTCATCCATCTCAAATCTGTCAAAGTGCCAGATGTCATACGTAATCGAATCCTATCTTAACCTTTTACAACTTATTTTTCGAAATTTTGACCGAAACGTTAGCTTTTAAACGCAAAGTGGTTTTTAAGGTGCAAGACTACGTTAATAATCGAGGCGACGACATTATTGTTCATTTTCCTGAACCACAATGAGCGATACTTTTGTTAAAGCCGACTCGCGAAACCTGCCTAAAGTTTCAGAAATACTTACATCAAAGTGATCTTCGCAACAATACATTGTATAAACCTTGCAATATTCCACGCCTACATCACGACACCACTTTTCTCGCAAATCTTCTCTAATACGAACAAAAATTTTGTTTGGACTATTATTACTATTATTGCTGCAAGTTGGAACAAAGCGCTTCCTGTATTCCATAACTCTTCCAATATAATAAATGTTGTCGAGTGTTGACATAATGTAATGAGATTTATATGAGATTATGAGGCAAGTCGCAGGAATAATAATTGTAAAAACTTTATACTTATGAGGTTATGTTTATATTATAATTTGACACTTGACTGATTGACAACACTTGACAATACTTGCCATTTACTTTTTATTTTTTGAGGCAACGATACAAAACTGTACGGCCAAAGCAGAAGTAATTTGAAGGGCAAACAAAGTCAATCGTATTTTATAAAAAAAAAACAATAAATTATAAATATTTTTCAAGATTAATTAGTCCGTAATGATCAGTAACGCTATTCCTCGAAATGGTTTTTCAATTACAACATATAAAAAATATGAACAATGCCCATTGCCTGAACCGACAACCCAAGATAGAATCACTTGGCGCAGGAAAGTGAGAAGACCCGACCCCAAATAAAGGGACCAGGGACAGAAGAAGAAGAAGACTTGTCGAACTGAGAACCTCCTCCTTTTTTTTCGTCGGCTAAAACGTGCCGATTACTTAGATTACTTTAGATTTTATGAAATGCATTTTGTAGCTTCTGCGATAAGGTAACGAGGTAACGTCGCCGTTAATCAACGCATACGCAGATTACAGTAATATTGTTATGTAAATATGTTCCCTTCGCTATTCGTTTCGGTCTACTTGTTTTATCGTAGTAATCGATTAACTAGCATTTTAGAGAGGAAAATGTTTTAGGTTTTTATTATTGAGGTCGATGTTACAGATAAGCCATGCTATGCAGCGGCCATAGGCCGATCTCAACGGAAACTAGCCTTCGGCGCGGGAGATAATAGGTCTTTACCTATGAAATTGCCGTTTTGTATGAAAAAATTTAAACGAATTTTTTTCATGCATTTTTTATTTGTATTAATCGAAGTAATCACCCATGCAATCAATGCATCTTTGCCAACGCAGTGGCAGTTTATTGATGCCCTTCTTAAAGAAATCAGCTGGACGGGAGGCAACAAATTCTTCAAAGGCATTTTGTACTGCCTCTCGGGTATTGAATTTTTTTCCCGCCAAGAAGTTCCAAGAAGTCCAAATTCTGGAAAAAGTAGTAGTCTGTAGGCGCAAGGTCTGGTGAGTAGGGCGGATGACGGAGAGCTTCCAACCCCAGATCTTGCAACTTGGAGACCGTCTGCTGTGCAGTATGAGGTCGCGCGTTGGCGTGCAGGAGCAGCGGAGACGAGCGATTGACCAATGCTGGTTGGAGATGTGCCAGCTTCTCCATCATTGTGTTCAGTTCTTCACAGTACACATCTGAAGTAATGCTCACCCCGTTTGGTAAGAAGCTGTGATGAATCACACCGGTGCTAGACCACCAAACAGTGACCATCACTTTTCTAGGGGTAAGTTTTCGTTTAGGGCATTTTTTAGGTGCTGAACCAGGATCCAACCAACTTGCTGAGCGCTTGCGGTTATCAAATAGAATCCATTTTTCATCGCAGGTAACAATGCGGTTCAAAATTCCTTCATTTGTGTGTCTGTTGAGCAGTGCAAGGCACGTCTCGACGCGTACTTCGCGCTGGCGATCATTGAGTTCGTGGGGCACCCATTTGTCAAGCTTTTTTACCTTGCCAATTTGACGCAAATGGACCAATATTGCTTTGACGCTAACGTCGAAAGCTGCTGCTAATTCAGCCGTAGATTGTGTATCATCAGCTTCCACAATCGCCTTTAATTCGTCATTGTCGACCAAAGTCTTCGGACGACCGCGAGGTTCATTTTTCAGGTCGAAATTTCCAGAACGGAAGCGAGCAAACCAATAACAAGTGGTGCGTTGGTTTGTAGTGTTAGCTCCGTAAACGTCGTTGATGTTACGTGCCGCTTGTGCCGCGTTGCTGCCACGACGGTACTCATATTCCATAATTACTCGAATTTTTAACGTATCCATGATGACGAAAAAGATTGAAATGCGATGAAAATGTAACACTAATCAATAAACAAATGACTACTTTTGGAAAAAAAAATCCATGTTTTTAAAATAAAATTAATTTGAAATTAGAAATCTTAGCCAAACAAAAATTATTTTGATTTGAAATGGCCAGTACTGCAGAACGGCAATTTCATAGGTAAAGACCTAATATTATAGTGCACAAGTGTGTGCGCAGAACATAGACATCAATATGTGTATATGGACTGGAAATACCTACAAAAAAAAGGTGCATACCTAAACCCTACGACACATTCATAATGTCTCATAAAATGGCTGCCATTGCTAGGGTTGTGTCAACCAAGGAACAAAGTTGTTACTATAACTAAAGTTAATTTGCTGTTTTCTAAAATTTACATGCAGTTTTACAGGTAAACTCGTCGTAATCTTCTCGCAAATCTCAATAGGTAATACAAAAGTAAACAACCGTTTGACAGCGAAACTTCTCGCATAAGATGGCCGCTGTGGCATTGTCTCTACGTCACGACAAAATGTTGCCATAATAAGCAACAACTTAAATATTGTTGTCTCTTTTATCAAATGCGATTATTGTATTAGAATTCACATTATGTATCGTATTTCACTCATATTTGTATAAGCAAATGATGTATACAGGGTTACTGGTAATTCGACGTATATCAGCCATATATATTCATAAAGGGGCCAAAATGCAACAAATTGAACCCCCCATATGTATGCCCGAAATTCAATAGTTTTCGAGATATTTGAATTTTAAGAGTTTTTCGATATTTACCCAAAAAAATACATATTTGAATGGGTACCATTAAAAATGATGTTGTAGCTGGCACTTTAATTAAGCTATTGACATAATTAAAACTATTTAATTTAACAAAATAATTAAAATAATGAGCGATTTAAGAATAATATTTTATTAATATGTCGGATCCGGTCAATAGTACGGACGCGTAACGAATCGCAAGCGCGCAACTGGCGACATCACGTGAGGTGCCCACGCCTACAGCGTGCTTCTACAGAGTCGTGATGTTTTAACCTGATGGCGAGAAGAACAGTCTAGTGTTGGATCGCATCGGGGCAACATCGGGGTTACTACGCCACGGAACTGTATTCGATTCGTTGTGCTTCGTGATTGTGTTAGATTGTGATTTTAAACACCGTGTATCGCACTCAGTGTGTTTTCATTGCACGAAACCCATCTTCTGCCCACGTGTCTGTCTCAATCTAACTGAGTAAATCCTGACGTCCCGACATCAGAAGTGAGATCAAATCGTGTTAATGAGATCACACGCGGTGATAGTGACAATAACAATTAGTGGCGGTTACTTTTTACAAATTCTAAAAACCCGATTCCGATGCGCGATCATGGTCAGATTCGTGTGCGTCGAAACTTCTGCGGGCTACCCTCATTATTGACGCCGGTGACCTGTTTCTTCTGTAGCGAGCCGGGTCACGTCGACACACGCTGGCCGGATGAGGAGACCGATTCCGGTGGCAGGCGAGTTGAGAGGAGAGTGAGTGTCTGCATCGTTAAGCTAGCTGCGGATCTATCTGCCGAATCCGGTGAGTCGTTTTCATTTTGTTTGGACTCAAGATACTGAGTGCTCTCTGAACAGGGAATGTTTAGCTAGTAGGTTCTCAGATAAACAGCAGCAAAAACGGTTACAATGTTAGGTATAGCCTAACTTAGTTTACAATGCAATTTTTAAATACTGTCCACAGCTCTGATACAGGGGTAATCGTTGCAAATTATTACTGCATGTCGTCCCTGAGTATTACATTTCTAATACAGTTAGATTAATCAAGACTCAGTTCATTGGGATTCTCACTTGTTTCTGAATAGTCTTCGGTAGACACATTTTTATTTTATTTTCGTATGTAGTTGCGCCAAAGTATGTAAGAAGTACATGTGGTCTGCTTTTTATGTGCAGCATGCCCTTTGCGAGGGGTAGTACTTACGCAGCTGAGATGGTTAGCCTCTGCATAGGGTCACTCTGCTGACGACTTGTTGGTCAAACATGTGTATTCAGCACAGAACAAATCTTATGCAGCGTAACGGTAGTGCCAGTAGGTCATGTACCAGTCGAAGTAGATAGTGATTACAGTAGTGATAAGCAAGCTTAAGTTGTGATAGAAAGTCGAGTAAGGGATTCTATCAGCCGTATTATGTTCTACCGTACCAGTAGTCATTACGTAGTCGTAACCCGGTAGAAATCGGTATCTCTTGAGGCAACTCAAGTAGTCCGTGGGTGCGCGATGCGCGTTTAACTTTGGCGGAGGTCGTGGTCTGGAGAGACCGTAGTGTGTAGTCAGTGGGTGATGCACACGGGCGATCCACTTGATGGATATGCGTACAGAAGTTTTGATCCTTGCGCTGGATGTGTGAGAGCAATGCGATTGCTGGTCGGCTGGAGAGCCGTGGCGTTAGAGGTTTTACTCGAGGGTTTCTGTAAGCCTGACAGTTTTAGTTGCAGTGTTTTTAAAGGTTGATTCAAACGACTATGGTACATGGCCCAGGGTAGTGATTCTTGTATTTTCGATTATTCCCAATATTACCATTTGATACAAGACGTGACATTGTCGTGACGTGATCTTAGAATTATACTCTGACTATTTTACTAACGGTTTTCCTACAACGCGTGTTAACGCTGGTGAGTTGGAGATAAGATTGATCGACCCTAATCGTACAGTGCAAAGACATCCTTACAGACTGTCCCCGGACGAACATCGAATCATACGCAATAGGATTAATGAATTGTTTCAATCTAAGATAAGTTAGACCCAGTAGTTCGCCGTTTGCTGGTCCAGCCCTTTTAGTTAAAAAGTATGATGGATTAGACGGTATGTGCATAGATTATAGAGAGCTTCTCTTAAAGTGTCGATTGCACGCCGTGTGTGCGGGGGTAGCAGTGGGATTTCTAGTGTGTCTGCTAGTTAGCGCGCGACAAGTTAATAATAATACAGTGCCAGATCGTTATCCGTTACTGTTGAATCCATTAGAACTTTTTATAGGTAAGGTAGCACGCCCATTTCATTTAACAACAAGATGATATTATAAACTTTGAAGACGTTATGAGATTAGTATCTGAAGGCATTGAGAAGTCGCGTTACGATAAAAGTCGTTTTGATAGTACAAAGGCAAGCGTGTAGGTTTTCTGTCGGTGAATTCGTGCTTATTGAGAACGAAAAGCGTAATCAAACTAAGCTTGACGTGAAGTATAGAGGGTCATTTAAAATTTTTTTATGTGTTAGATGGCGATCGATACGTTTTAAAATCCCTAGTTAACAACCGTACTTGCAAATACGCTCATGACCGTCTTCGTAAGATGCCCGACGGCCAAGACAAATTAAGATTGTAAACGAAAAAGATGATGAGTTGGCATCACTTTAGTTTGTGTAAACAGGTTCTCGGTTCAGAGGGTCGGAGACCGTACCAGGGTATCGTAGCCATAGCCCGTTAGAAATCGGCATCTACTTGCTAGACCGTGGGTACGTGGTACGCGGTAGCCCTGGGTAGTATGGTCGGGTCTAGCCTCGAAGCCAAGACCGTAGAGTCAAGGGTTGACTCGGAGACTATACCAGAGTATCGTAGTGGACGGTAGCTCTGGGTGGTATAGTCGGGTTTTGCCTAGAAGCAAAAACCGTAGAGTCAAGGTTTGACTCGGTATTCCCGTGGGGAATAGTGTGTGTGTTGTTGACCATGAATGAGATACTTGAGGTTTTATTTTCTTTGTTTAATTTAATGTGGAATCATTGTGCTTGGTCTCGGTAATCTCGAAACCCGATAGTTCCGATTCGTAGTAATCTACGAACTACGCGAACGAAGACTAGGTTAATACCTAGTCTTTAATTCCTAATTTGAATGTTATTTGCAAATTGGTTGAAAACAAAACGGATTTTAAAGTCAAGTTCCTTTATCTCATTAGTCTTCGTATGAGTCAGGATTGGACGAGCAGAAACTGTGGCCAAATTTTGTATTTTCCAGAAAATCATAGTATAACTGACGAAATTGAGGTTGAACAAAGTAGTAGTTGCAACAATGAGGAGAATATTTAAGTTTACATGATCATTGGACTATACCAGAGGTTGTCGTGTAGCCGTAGCTCAATAGAAATCGGCGTCTACTACTGAAGTAGTCCGTGAGTACGCGGTAAGCAGTCAATTCTGGCGAGGTCGGGTTTCAGTGAAAACCATAGAGTCCAGGAGAGACTCGGCGCTCCCGTGGGGGTTCGCATAAAGGAAAGATGAGTAACTTGAGGTTACTGGGCTATGCGTAGCCAGAGATCACATGCAGAACTTAAGTGTGTTGATTTATTTGGTTTGACTGTCTTTTGTGAGATAGCGCGATAAATGTGTAGTCAGTTGTATTTTGAATTTCCTGATTATCGATAAGATGTAAATTTTCTTCTAATATGTCATAAAGGGATAGTTTAGTTTAAATTAAGAGTTCTGGCAAATTTCGACTTTACGAGTATTAAATTGTGATAAATCAGACGTCCACAAACTGATTTTTATGGTTTAGGTCAGGAGTGACCGAGCTATGTGATATTTTGCGATGAATATTGTTTCCGAGTAACACACGAGGACGTGTGTATCGCAGGATGGCCGTGTCGGATCCGGTCAATAGTACGGACGCGTAACGAATCGCAAGCGCGCCACTGGCGACATCACGTGAGGTGCCCACGCCTACAGCGCGCTTCTACAGAGTCGTGATGTTTTAGCCTGATGGCGAGAAGAACAGTCTAGTGTTGGATCGCATCGGGGCAACATCGGGGTTACTACGCCACGGAACTGTATTCGATTCGTTGTGCTTAGTGATTGTGTTAGATTGTGATTTTAAACACCGTGTATCGCACTCAGTGTGTTTTCATTGCACGAAACCCATCTTCTGCCCACGTGTCTGTCTAAATCTAACTGAGTAAATCCTGACGTCCCGACAAATATTTTTATTTTACGCTTCAAAAATGTTGTCTCGTCACAAAAATTACTATGACATTAATCGTAAAAATAACTAAAACAACTTGCCTATTCTGTTCCAAAAAGGTATAAAAGTCAATTTTAAAATACATAATTCGTGGCATGGCATGTGTTTGAACCGGCGCGGCGGCGCGCAGTGCGGGGAGAGAAATCATCTGTGTTTTTAGTTTATGATCCTCGCTAAAACAACCGATTTTACTGGCGAAATTCTTCGTGATGGGGCAGGGTGTGCGGGCGGGGGAGTACACGGCGTCTGCTGCGCTCGCGTCGCCTTCCTTAGTAAGTTTCAACTCTACGCCGCGCAAGCACGTGTGTTGTTATCTTGCTATTAACCAATCTCTCATCGCGTTAATTTGTTACCGATCATTATTGTTAATTCTTGTTTCTCTTGTTGTTGTTGGTCTTGTCTTGTTGTTGTTTGTTGTTGTTGTTCTTGCTTTTTGTTATCATTGTTATTTCGGATAACATGGCTTCGTATTGTAATAACGAATACGCAGACATAATGTTTTGTTATGGTTTTGCCGATGGAAACGCGGCTGCGGCTCCGCGAGAATACCAACGCCGCTTTCCCGATCGTCGACTTCCCCACGTTACTGTTTTCGGGAGCATCTATCGACGATTGTCTGAAACTGGCAGTGTTCAGAGAGCACAAGTCAACGCTGGCAGACCTCGACGGTACACGGCTGACGAAGAGGACACCATTCTTCAGTGTTTTATTGATGACCCAAACATCTCAACGAACATTGTTGAAAGACAGCTCGGTATGTCCCAGTGGAAAGTGTGGTCGGTAGTACATATTTCAGGTAGACACCCATACCATTATCAACCTGTTCAAACATTCTCGACTCGAATTTTCTCGGACCAGGAACATTACCTAAGAAATATTTTGTGGACTGACGAGTCAAAGTTTGACCGGGATGGTATAACGAATTACCATAACTAAAGCACCTAAAGTAGGCAGGAATCCAAAAAAACTAAAAGAAACTGCGTCGCAAATGAGATTTTCCCTGAACGTATGGATGGGTGTCCTTGATAATTATTTGCTGGGCCCTCATTTCTTGCCCCAAAATTTGAACGGCGAAAATTACGAGGAGTTTTTAATTAAGGATTCCACGCTCAGCAGTCGCGCTTGCGACCATGAGACCAACGGGGCAGCAAAGCCATCATCATCATCATAGCCTTTTTCTAACTTAGTTGGGGTCGGCTTCAAGATGTAGCTGAATACCAGTATTTTACATGGAGCGACTGCCTATCTGACCTCCACAACCCAGTTGGTATCGTTGATATCCCTTGGTAAGACTAGTTGTCGGACTTTTGGGCTCTGACTACCCGTACTGGGCAGCAAAGCCATGCTATACTATGTGCCAGACTGTTTACAGTGAACTCCGCAATAAAACGGGAGATGAATCTAACTGCCATCTCTAGTATGGCAATGGCAGGTCATAATGATTCGTCAAGCAATCTATTTAGTGCAGAAGTTACTAGAACACCTGCTGAAGTCGCAGTACACAACGAATGGAATACCTCCCCACATACTCCAGCTGAATGAAAGGAAATTTAAATCTTGTATAAAACGCACACTATGCAGCCAGGCATATTATAAGTTGGGGGATTACATCGCTGACAAAAATGCTTGGCTGAATGCTTGTCCTGCTTCACAAGGACGCATTAATTAATTGATTAGCATTCGGATATATTGTTGGACCTGCTGAAGATTAAGATGAGAGAAAACTTTCTTTGCACTATTAAGCTACCTTTTACTGGGTACGTCTTTCACTGACTTGAGTGTGCCCTGGCGGTTGAGAGTATGTCATGCTCACTCAAATGTCTCGCTGATGGTGGCGTGTGTGTTGGATCATTAAGTTCCCTTCAAAATGGTTGAGCTAATTGGTGCTGATCCATGCGTCATGTTCGTGAACGGGCGCCGTCAGTTGGGACTGGTCGTCTCTTAGCTGCCACGGCTTATTTTTAATTTAGTTGTTTTAGTTTTTATCTTTTTATTACGGACGCTTTTTAACGTGAACGTCTTTCTACATTGTTCTCACATGTATATTTTCAACTTGAACGATGTAACCAATATTTTGTAAAAATATTATGATTTAAAAGAGTGTCCGTGGAGTTTCTTGCCCGTTCTTCTCCATAGGGATCTACTACGCTTTGGAATGGGCAACTAGCTTCATCTAGAAAGATGAAGCTAGTCAATGGGTCGGTCAGTCAGAAGACTGACCGACCCATTGACAACTCAAAAGTGCCTGTAATTGGTTTATTTGAAATAAATGCTTTGAGTTTGAGTTTGATGTCCATGTCATTTATGTCGCCAGGAGAACCTGGAGAACTCATGTTCTCCAGGTGATGATAGCCCTCGGTATTTTTTACGGTATCCCTATTTTCCTTTTTTTCGTCATCTCAAACACATAGTTGAGCGCAAACTTGTAGGATCTTCTGAACTCAACATAATATTATTACAATGACCTTGACCTTGAAAATTAAACTGACCTTCAACAATAATGACGGCTTCATGTCCCAGCGTCTCGAACACATGGTTGAGCGCGAACTTGTAGTGCCTGGCGATTTTGTAGTACCCTCTGAACTTGACCTTGACCCTGGGCAGCACTATTTCCGTCAGGTCTGGCTGCCGGACCACGGATATGGTCGGGTCCGCGACCGTGTACGATCTAATGACTTCATATGTGGCGTTGTGGCCACAATCCTGGTGGAAAAGATGAAAGCTGTTAAAATTGTTTCAAAATTATATTTTTTCGAACTTCATCCCTCTCTAAGGGTGTATTAAAAGAGCCCTCCCAAGAGTACTACTAAGAAACTTATAAGTACGTCCGGGCTGTAGCCTATCAGCCCAACCAACTGCTATAATTGCGGCTCGTCTTTTATGAGACTGAAGATGACTAATAAATAAGTTATTAATAGGGAATAAGCAGAATTGAGAACAGTGGTGGCCCATTGGTAACTCACGCTACTTACAACTTTGTAGGTCATAGATTCGAGCCCCGACAGGCGCTTTACTTTGTGTAAATTATATCATCACCACTGCTCTCAAAACTGTGAAGGAAAACATCGTGAGGAAACCGGCGTGTCTTAGAACCAAAAATTCGAAGACATGTCACATCTACCAACCCGCACTGGGCCCGCGTGGTGGATTAAGGCCCGCTCCCTTTCACCGAGAAGCGGCCTGTGTCCCAGCAGTGGGAACATTATAGGCTGATTATGTTATGTAAGCAGAATTCAAAACATGAAAGTTTTACCAGTTTTTAGCAATATAGTTCTCTGTGTATTTAGATATCAAAATACGGTATAAAAGTTGACATTTCAATCAAGTATCCTACGAGTACATTGAAGGAAAACGTAGTAACAAGACACATATCATTCACATTCCCACCAACACTTAGTGATTAATTGTTGTGATTCCTTGTGAGCGATACTTACACATTCTTTAGCTGGACTATTAGTCATAAAGTACGTCCTTAATTCATGTTACAAACTTACATTTACAGTTGGAATGTATGGGAGAACATGTTTTTCAACTACAATGTTAAGTTGTTCTTGGGATTAATTCATCCCAACTATGGAACCCTTCATTGTCCGTGTTGCGACACGCACTTGGTCGTTTTTTTTTTTATACCTACCTACATACATATAGACCATACTTGAAAGTAGGTAGGTAGGTACTAAAACAGTTAATATTGATAATACTACCAGTTAGCAGTATCACGCTAACTATTTCAATGGCATAAGTAATGCAAGCACTTGTGAATTATTAAGTATTTCTAATGCGACCATGACCGATTCGATTAAATAAAACAGACAGGTACAAAAGATATTTTTTTAAAAATTTTTTTTTTTTAATGATGCGTTGCAACGCCTTATATTTTTTTTATATGAACCTTCTCCGGCGTGCACTCAACAATTGGTAAGTTACACTTGACAGGTATCTCAAGTTTCATCACAATCGGTCGAGCCATTTTCGAGTTTTTATTAGAGTTCACAGAGACAGACGTTTCCTTTACAAAGTAAGTAAGGAATTTGACTGAAATTTTCGAAACTCCCACACGATATGGAATATAAGGCGGACGAAGTGGCGCCAAAGTGCTAGTTATATTATAAAAGTAAGACACTTACCTGACTAACTATAATAGGGAAGATGTCCTTGCTAGGTCTAAACTTGACTAAATTGTCCAGACATCGCTTGACGGTGACCCTGTCGCATGCTATCACTAATACAGGCAGGATCGTTTGAGCGGCATCTGCAATAAAAAGAGATTATTAATACACTTCTGGACACATCTTTTGGCCCACCTTGTATTTTCAGTTTCGTTTGGTCCTAGCTAAAATTTTATATTAGGTCGAGCAAAAAGTTTTTATGCAGTTTTGAACCTGGCACATTCACAATTTCATTCAATAGTCTTTTTTTGAATTTCGAACACAGAATTTAAAGAAACAAAAGACAATTTGGAGCCTGTTTGTTGATAACAAACAATCGAATACTAAGAAAACTTGGTTTTATTGGTTTACTTGGATTTAATTCTTGAAAAAGTGATTGATATCTTTGGTTTTGCAACAAACATTACTTATTCTTAACATTAAGGTGAGGTTCTATCAATAATCTATGGATACTTCACCTGAAGTCGCCGCCCAAGCTGTGGCACTTATTCAGGCCGGACACAGCCAAAGAAACGTGAGTGCTTAATTTAAGTCGATCTGCGGTCCGAAATGTTTATCGGAGGTACCTAGAGACTGGCGGCTTTGTTCGTCGCCAAGGAAGGCCACGATCTCGGGTCACAACTGAAAGGCAGGATCGATTCATCGTGACGACCAGCTTGAGAAATCGTCACCTTACCTCCATTGAGATACAAAACCAACTTCGCGACTTCCACGGAGTATCTGTGAGCGCTCGAACTGCTCGGAGAAGGTTAAAAGAACGCGATATGGTACCACACAAGCCAGCTAATGGTCCCAAACTAACGCGAGCCCACCGAACAGCGCGCCTTCATTTCGCACGCAGTCATTTAAATTGGACACAGCAAGATTGGAGCCGTGTACTCTTTTCTGATGAGTCTAAAATTGTGTTACATGGCAATGATGGAAGGAAGAAGGTCTACCGACGTAAGGGAGAGCGTTTCGCACAATGCTGCTTTGAAGAGAGGGTTGCTTATGGCGGTGGCTCATGGACTGTCTGGGGCGGTATATCCGCGAGCGGCAAAACTCAACTTGAGGTTGTTACAGGACCACGGCTGCCAACATTAAATGCTGAAAGGTACATTCGTGAGTGCTTAGAACCTCACGTGATACCATATGCGGACTATGTGGGCCCAAATTTCCTTTTTATGCATGATAATGCAAGAGCCCATGCGGCCGGCATCGTCAGGGAATATCTTCGGGATGTGAACATCACAGTTATGGACTGGCCAGCCAGAAGCCCAGACATGAACCCCATTGAGCACATGTGGGACGAGCTAAAAAGACGTGTTAGGGCTCGTCAGCCAGTTGCCCAGACGATGCAGGAGTTGAAAACTGCCATAGAAGAGGAATGGGAGATGATCCCTCAAAATTTCATAGAGCGGTTGATAAACTCTATGCCTAATCGTATGAGAGCTGTGGTAGATGCCCATGGAGGCAACACGCGTTATTAAATTAAACCTTTATTTGATAAAACATGTTTTTTATTCAAAAATCAATTGCCTTTAACAAGACGCATATCCGACTTGTTAGGCGTAGCTCCATGTCGTATGGTATTCTGAATTCAAATTTAAAACAATACGATCGAAAAAGATGGTAAAATGTATCAGGTTTAAAACTGCATCAACAGTTTTTGTTCAATCTAGCAATCATATTTCGGTAGGAGCCATCGAAACCTAAACTCTAAGGTGGGCCAATAGATGTGTCCAGAAGTGTATATTGTTAGAGAAATCAGACCAGGAGGCGGGGCCTAGCATCGCGCCATCGTGAAGTAGGATCACGTGAGCGGTGGGGAGCCTACGGCGGCGGTGGGGCGCACGCGGACGGCAGCGAGGGCCGAGGCGAGCGGCACTCACTTTGCGGTGGCATTTGGACGTGGCGGACGTATTAGCTGTAGCTATAATTAATTAGTGCGATTAATAATTGTGATTAGGTTTTCTTAGAATAAAAATCGGATTTGTTATTAATTTTGCTTTCTTTTAAAAAAAACTAACACCACTTCTGATTTAGAATAATATGCATATTTATAAATTAAAGTCGTTTTTCGTGTTTGTCTATAACCGCGCGGTTCTCCAAAACTTCGCAATAGATTTTGACGCGGTTTTAACCGTTTAGAGAATTTATTCCGGAAGGTCTATGGGGTTTACATTACACTCACACCCTCACACACATTACACACACGTACACACCTTATTTTATATTACATTGTATTTTATGTGGTTTTTTGTATACAGACGCCAGCAGGTCAAGCCACCCGAAACTGTAAAATTTTCCCAATCAAGCTTGAACCTAATGCTTTAGCGATAAAGATGAACATCTATTAAAGAAATTTGACAGATTGTAGTAGCTTGATATGCTGGCGTCTGTACGTCCTATCCTATACCTAATATTAAATGAGCAATATTTGTATACTTGTAATCACAAAAAAAAACATTTTCTTTATTTTCACCCGAGCAGAGCTTGTTCGACCAGTAGTGCTATTCTGTAAACATCTCACCGTGATAACTCAGGTGAAGTGAGCGTGAAGTGAGCCGTCATTCCACCTGATGCTAGGGGTTGACACTATTGACAGCTCACTTTAAGATCACTTCACTCATGTTTTCACGGTGAGATATTTACAGAATAGCACTACAGGTACCTGCTTTATTACGAGGGGGGATCAAAAAGTAGTGAGAACGACATACTCCTTGGTAAGAAAAAAAATAAATACTGGTAGGCATAGCTCAGATACATATTTGTAATATTAATAAAGAAAAAAATCTTCGATTCTCTTTTGTTTTTTTCTGAATCTAGTCATTTGTTTGCTTCGTGTCGGAACGTGTTCTCGAAAATGGAGAAAAACGAAGTGCGAGCCGTTATTAAATACCTCTGTTTAAAAAAGTTAACGACGCAAGAGATTCATTGCGATTTGGAGACAACATTAGGAGAGTCTGTTCCGCCTTATTCCACTGTCGCAAGGTGGGCTTCTCAATTTCGAGTAGGGAGAACGAGGAATACCATCAAAGAGAAAAGGAGAGGGAAACTTTGAAGGGGCGTGCTGTTTCATCACGACAACGCACCCGCACACAGGTCGGCAGTTGCGATGGCTGCCATTCAGCAAGCTGGCTTCGAATTGGTTGACCACCCCCCTTATTCAGCAGATCTGGTGCCTAGCGATTTTTATCTGTTCCCCAAATTGAAAGAATACTTAAGGGGAAACAGGTACGAAGACGATAACGAGGTGATGGATGCCGTGGAGAGCTTTTTGCAGGACCAAGACAAAACTTTTTTTTTTTGAAAGGGATTGAAGTCTTGGAAAAGCGCTGGACTCGGTGTGTAGAGAGACTCGGAGACTATGTAGAAAAATAAATTATTAAGTTATCAATAGTCATTATAATCTATCTCATTCTCACTACTTTTTGATCCCCCCTCGTATTAAACTTGCATATAAAAGAAATGTTTTGTCAAGTCGTAAAAACAGTACCTCTGCCCTTGAGCCCTTCGGAGATTAGGTACCTAGAGGCGTGATGTTATGTTTGTTATGTAAAAACCACGCGAGCAGGGGCGGGATGCTATTGCAAGTAACATACTATATAACGTATGTATGGTTGCTGACGGAAAATTTAAATTGTACTGACATGGACTTATTCGTACCATTTTAGCGTCACAAATCGAGAATATTTTCCAACGTTGTTCAGTGATTTCAGAACAATTGTCTTTAAAAGGACTGACTGTATTATTATACCGACAGTATATATCGTCGTATTAATGGGAAAACCGACTAAGTACCGATTTTTGCAAAACTGAGTTAATAATGCAGTTTTTCTTAAAAAAACGAGAACAATCTAATGGTAAAACCCACTTTGCAATATAATGCATACTTAAAAAGATAGTGAATGGGAATAACCACTAAAATAGGACTTTTCATAAAAATTGAGAGAGAAAAGCAATTATTACAACATATTCTCGTTTTTTATTTTATATCTTCGAATAAAAAGTATTATCCTAATATATCTCTTTTTCATGCTGAACGTTTCTTTGGTACCCAGTTTGTTGATCTACACGCAAAATATACTATCTGGAGTTATTTGTTTTTGACTTTAGTGAAAATTTTTAAGCAGAACTCAAATATAGAATGAATTCATACTTAACCGAAATAGTACTTTTTACTCGACGATAATTTAGTAAATTCTGAAATATAATAGACTGGCAATTCATATTAACTTGTATTAGCAGTTTTTACAATTAGAATCGACTATTTTTTTGTTCCAAATAATCTACAGGGAAAACCGACTACCTCGACTTATCGTATTTTTGCACTGATTTATTCGACGCGTACGTATAAGTCGTAATACAACTGCGCTTGCAAGCACGTTGCTCTGTGTTATTTATTTGTTTTAAAAGTGAAGCGCCATAAAATAGGTACTTTTGTAGGTTAATCATGAGTTCTTTGGAGGGAAAACTACTTTCTGAACCGCCGTACAACAGTAAAGAAGAAAGAAGGCTAATCTGTCAAAATTTCTTTAGAAAAACTCTGTGCATTTCGGTTTCCGTTAATTACAGAAGCCGTAAATAATCGGAATCATTTGGGACTTTACGCACTTAAAGAAGATCCGCGTGGACGTCAGGCACCTCCTAACAAAATACCAAATGAAAAAATACAGGAAGTGCGAAATCATATTAATCCATTTCCTAAAATGGAAAGTCATTACGTTCGGAAAACTATTCGACGTGAGTACTTGGACTCTAACCTGTCCTTGGCAAAAATGTACAAGCTTTACGTTGATGATTGTAAGAGAAGACAAACTGATCCAGTTTCAGAGCCCATTTATCGCAAAGTGTTTGGTACAGAATTTAATTTAGGTTTTTTCTTCCAAAAAAAGGCCAATGTCTTGTTTGTACAAAATATGAACGCACGAAAGCTGAAGGTAATCCTAGTTTTCAGAAAGAATATGAAGAACACATCGCCAGAAAAGAAGCTTGCAATGAGGAAAAAAGAAAAGACAAGGAAAGAGCAAACAAAGAGAATAAATTAATTTCAGCTACATTTGATCTACAGTTCATTTTACAAATACCTAGTGGCGAAGTGGGTCTTTTATATTATTCCCGAAAACTAACAGTTTATAATTTATGTATCTACGAAAATGCTTTGCCGAATGAAGCCTATTGCTTTCCGTGGACTGAGCTAAACGGAAAGAAGGGTAGTTCGGAAATCGGTTCGATTTTGTTTATGTAGTTGTCTGAGTATGTAGTACCTCTATATGTTGAAGAGGTGGCTTTTTTTCGGACACCTGCGGAGAGCAGACTTCATTACTATTTTGGGCTGTTCAGAAGATTGATCACATCAAAGTCATCGAGCACAAGTTCCTAGAGAGTGGGCACTCATTATGGAAGTGGACTCAATGCACAGCAGCATTGAGTCCGCCAAGAAACATACAGCAGTATATTCTATGATAGAGTGGGTTAATATTTTTCGTCGGGCAAGATCTTCAAAGAAAACAAATAAACAGATCCAGAAGCCATACAATGTGCGAGAATTGAAATTTAGCGAGTTCAAAGACTTAAAAGAATTAGCAGCGAGTGTGATGGGAAAGAAAATGTCAAAGAATGCAGAAGGAAACCGTGTACTTTGGCTAAAAATAAAAAGAATGAAATATGTGAAAGGCGAAATGAAATTTTATTATAATTATGACATGTCAGAAAACTTTTTCTTTATAGACCTCGCACTTACAAATTCCAATCAAGCCAACTTTGATTTAGATCCACCAGTACATCACTACTTCACCCGAAAAAGGAAGATGCGTGCTGACGATGCATTTATTCAAAACGTTAGAACAATTGAACCTCAATTTCCTGCCGAGTTGATAAAACTATACAGTAAGCGTCTGCCAATTACTAAAGCAAAAAAAGCGGATCTCCTAAAACTATGTTCCTAAGGAGTAATCCCAGAGGAGTACCATGACTGGTATGAGAAAATGGAGACCGAAGATACCGTCAAACGATTACCAGATGCTACTGTGTCTAATGATGTTACCTCGGATGAAGAGTAAGGATAGACGGAGGCAGCAAATGTTCAAGGAGAAGGATAATTATTATAAATTTCACGCATGTAAGAACGTTGATTAAGTTTTTTTAGTTCTCTTTCTTTTTGTTAAGTTTTAAGTCTATGTTGTTTGTAGGTATGTTTTCGCGCTTCTGTCTGTACCTACAATTTATGGAACCCAACTTTTTTAAATAATAAAAATTAAAAATTATACTTACTTTTTGGTTTAATTTCTGAGTAGTTTAACAACAAAATTAATAAAACACACAAACACCCTCCCACATACATTGCACTGACAGAAAACAGACTAATAGTCATACATTAATTAGTAAAGAGTCAAGAAAATTATAATCGATGTTATTGTTCAATAATTAGTTATAGGTCATTATTAGTTAAACTATAAATTAATATATATTCTTGTTACTAGACGGGTAAAACCAACTAAAATTTCCGTTTTTTATAAATAATTAGATTTATGCCGGTTTTAGGTACCTCAATAATGATTAACTATTAATTAATTATTCTAGGCCAATCTAAACAATAGATAACACTTTGAGAGAAGCCATATTTAATTAAATATTCATGTTTTAAGATTATACAGGTAAAACCAACTAATTGGGGGGTTTTACGATATTTTTTCCGTTTTCTGATATTATTATAGACTTGCAGAACACAACATTTAGTGATCTGAAATGATAAATAATTGTTCTAAATATAATTTGGACACAACGTACAATATAGTTTAATTCATTGGCGATTTTCTTTATCTAACTTTCAAAATGCAATATCTCGTTTTGATATTTTGGACATTTAGTCGGTTTTCCCATTAATACGACGATATTATGCTTTATTTATGTATGTATTTATTGTATATACGGTACACCACAGACTATCTACAGCAGGACTCAGGAATCACCAAATGACGGACCGCGACAATCATTATTATTTTTTATAAAAACTTTTTTACAGAAAAAAAAAACAACCCACTTCCAAACAAACACTACAAAGTGAAAAATAACTTTAATTTCGGAATTCAGTGTCTGGTTATATGTACTTTCGTTTTTTGCCACCGACTTCCGAAATTAAAGTTATTTTTCACTTTGTAGTGTTCTTTTTGGAAGTCGGTTATATTTTTTGTAAAAAAGTTTTTATTTTTCACATTTTAGTTGCGGTACCTACCCCACACAAATTGTAATACCACTACCTGCAAAAGAAACTAGAACATCATACATATAAAAGTGGGGTAAAAATACGTATTATTGAAGCTAACTCAAAAACTACCCAAGCAAAGTTAATCAATGTTTTAAGGGACCAACTTTGAGGTGTACCCTCTCGAATAAAACAAAAAAAAATTCAAATCGTACGACTCTGTCAAAAGTTATGCGACGTCATAAATAAAAATAAAAAAAAAAAGTACGTGTCGAATTGAGAACCCCTCCTTTTTTTTCGTCGGTTAAAAACGGACCCCCAATCAAACTAATTGGTGATCCCTGATCTTACAGTATTCTCTCCTTCTCCCTTTTAATCCACCCTAAGGTTGTCTTTAGAAGATAAGAAAGAAAGAAAGAAAACTCATTTATTTATTTAGCACAGACCGCTTCGATCGCTCGAAGATCGCCTTTAACGATAAGACTTAGTTTCTTGTTTTTCTAAAATGGCATCTCGCAGCCGCAGGTCAACCTAGGAGGTTGTCGGCTGCTTAGCCGGACTTTCCTGTGGGTGCCTTAATAAATTAAGGCCTGCAGCCAGGGCATACAGCTTATAAAATAAGCGACTACACGCTAAGGGCACCCCCTGTGGGGTACGGACCTTAGGACGCGGTCGGGGCGACGCTGGGGAGGACAGCAAGATACAGGCCGGATCGGATTAATGTGTCACCCTATGTAAAATTTCTACATTTATATCTGTACTAGCTGACCCGACAGACGTCCCGTCCTAATTCAAAATTCATACAAAATTCCCAAAGAAAATGTACTTTAAGTTCAAATTTTCCAGGCAACTTTTTAATTTTTCTCTTTTTATGAACCTTCCTCGTCGGACATCAACGAATATTAAAAAAAAAATGGCAAATTGGTCCAGCCGTTCTCGAGTTTTTCGCTTATAGCAACACACTTGGCCATTCATTTTTACGGTTCCGTACCCAAAGGGTAAAACGGGACCCTATTACTAAGACTCCGCTGTCCGTCCGTCCGTCTGTCACCAGGCTGTATCTCATGAACCGTGATAGTTAGACAGTTGAAATTTTCACAGATGATGTATTTTTGTTGCCGCTATAAGAACAAATACTAAAACACAGAATAAAATAAATATTTGGGGCTCCCATACAACAAACGTGATTTTTTTGCCGTTTTTATAGAATAGAAGATAATGGTATATGGAACCCTTCGTGCGCGAGTCCGACTCGCACTTGGCCGGTTTTTTTATTTAAATACAGGAAAAGTTTTTAAGCCGCGCAACCTATGAATATGAACATCTTTTACTGTGGGGCCAACCCACTATGAAATCACGAAAAAAAAATTGCTCTTTCATACATTTTGGTCGAGTAGGTAAATGTAGATATTGAACTTTTGTATGAAACGTCTGTTTTTTTTTCATGATTTCAGAGTTGGTCCCATAGTAAAAGTTGTTCATATTCATGGGTGAAAATTTGCGCACTGCTTAAAAACTTTGCCTGTGTAGATTTTTATGGTTTACATAATAAATACTTAAATAATAAATAAATAAATAAAATTCATTTAATTCAGGCAAAAACCCATAACTGTTACATGATAAAATAAAATTTCACAATACTGCCCCATAACACATCGGAATAAATTAAATGAATGGACGAATACAAATTGAAAAGGGTCAGAGAATAAAATAAAATAAAATGTCAATGCAATTCAAATAAACAAAGATGTCAACAAAACAATAATACAAAATTACAAAATTATCAGTCACACAATTAAAAATTTAAATTTTACTAAATTATATTAGATAAAGAGTACTATATTGTATTCTATTCTGTAATTCGCTGACTTTAGAGCTATTTGTGAAAGATATGACCAGGAAATTAAATTAATAATTTGGTGACATAATATTAGGTCTTTACCTATGAAGTCTAAAAGTGGCACCGGTGACTGAAAAGTTGTGCGGAAATCGGCTGTCATGGTATGGGCATGTGATGCGGAGGAAAGAGGAAAATGTCGTGAGGAAAGTTTTGAGTATGAATGTCGATGGCTATAAGAGTAGGGGAAGACCAAAGAAACGATGGATGGATTGTGTGAAAGATGACATGGCTAGAAAGGGGGTGACTACCGAGATGAATAATAGAGAAGTATGGAAAAAAAGGACATGTTGCGCCGACCCCAAATAGATTGGGATAAGGGCAGGAGAATGATGATGACCTATGAAATTGCCGTTCTGCAGTACTGGCCATTTCAAATCAAAATAATTTTTGTTTGGCTAAGAATTCTAATTTCAAATTAATTTTATTTTAAAAACATGGATTTTTTTTCCAAAAGTAGTCATTTGTTTATTGATTAGTGTTACATTTTCATCGCATTTCAATCTTTTTCGTCATCATGGATACGTTAAAAATTCGAGTAATTATGGAATATGAGTACTGTCGTGGCAGCAACGCGGCACAAGCGGCACGCAACATCAACGACGTTTACGGAGCTAACACTACAAACCAACGCACCACTTGTTATTGGTTTGCTCGCTTCCGTTCTGGAAATTTCGACCTGAAAAATGAACCTCGCGGTCGTCCGAAGACTTTGGCCGACAATGACGAATTAAAGGCGATTGTGGAAGCTGATGATACACAATCTACGGCTGAATTAGCAGCAGCTTTCGACGTTAGCGTCAAAACAATATTGGTCCATTTGCGTCAAATTGGCAAGGTAAAAAAGCTTGACAAATGGGTGCCCCACGAACTCAATGATCGCCAGCGCGAAGTACGCGTCGAGACGTGCCTTGCACTGCTCAACAGACACACAAATGAAGGAATTTTGAACCGCATTGTTACCTGCGATGAAAAATGGATTCTGTTTGATAACCGCAAGCGCTCAGCAAGTTGGTTGGATCCTGGTTCAGCACCTAAACAATGCCCTAAACGAAAACTTACCCCTAGAAAAGTGATGGTCACTGTTTGGTGGTCTAGCGCCGGTGTGATTCATCACAGCTTCTTACCAAACGGGGTGAGCATTACTTCAGATGTGTACTGTGAAGAACTGAACACAATGATGGAGAAGCTGGCACATCTCCAACCAGCATTGGTCAATCGCTCGTCTCCGCTGCTCCTGCACGACAACGCGCGACCTCATGCTGCACAGCAGACGGTCTCCAAGTTGCAAGAACTGGGGTTGGAAGCTCTCCGTCATCCGCCCTACTCACCAGACCTTGCGCCTACAAACTACTACTTTTTCCAGAATTTGGATAACTTCTTGGCGGGAAAAAAATTCAATACCCGAGAGGCAGTACAAAATGCCTATGAAGAATTTGTTGCCTCCCGTCCAGCTGATTTCTTTAAGAAGTGCATCAATAAACTGCCACTGCGTTGGCAAAGATGCATTGATTGCATGGGTGATTACTTCGATTAATACAAATAAAAAATGCATGAAAAAAATTCGTTTAAATTTTTTCATACAAAAGGGCTTTTTCATAGGTAAAGACCTATTAATATTAGGTTGGGGAAAAAGTCTTTTCGCATTATAGTATGTATGAACTTAAAATAAAATCTCTTTGTCTATACTATTTGTATCTGGCTGGTTTTGGTATCATTGAAAGTTTAAATTTTAAAGAACATAATTCCAAATTCAAATTAAAAAAAAAGTGTGATTTTCATTTGTTTTTCGTACTGTCAAGACGAGTGAATCTAATGAAGAAATTCGATACATTTTAAAATTTAACTACAAAAAAGGTAAAAATGCAACGCAAGCCGCGAAAAAAATTTGCGATGTTTATGGACCCAGTGCAGTGTCTGTGAGAGTAGCACAAATTTGGTTTAAGCGTTTTCAATCCGGAAATTTTGATGTCAAAGATGCACGTCGCTATGGTCGCCCTATTACGGATAAAATGGATGCCATTTTTGAAAAAGGGGAGCAAGATCGGCATATCAGTAGTTACGACGTAGCTGAAGAACTGGGAATTGACCACAAAACAGTTTTGGCGCATTTGAAAAAAAACTGGGTACACAAAAAGCTCGATATTTGGGTACCTCACGAGCTCACTGAAAGAAACTTAATGAACCGTGTACTCATTTGTGATTCTTTATTACGATGTAACGAAACCGAACCATTTTTGAAGAAGCTGATAACTGGTGATGAAAAGTGGATCACGTACGACAAGAAGGTGCGAAAAAGGTCGTGGTCAAAGGCCGGTCAGGCTTCACAGACTCGTGGCGAAACCCGGGTTCACTCGCAACAAGGTGATGCTGTGTGTGTGGTGGGATTATGAGCTGTTACCACCAGGCAGGACCATCGATTCTGAACTCTACTGCGAACAATTGATGAGATTAAAACAAGAAGTCAAACTCAAACTAGCATTTATTTCAAATAAACCAATTACAGGCACTTTTGAATTGTCAATGGGTCGGTCAGTCAGAAAGATGAAGCTAGTTGTTGAGAGAAAGCGGCGGGAATTAATCAACAGAAGGGGTGTGGTTTTTCATCATAACGCTAGACCTCACACATCTTTAGCCACTCAGCAAAAATTAAGAGAGTTTGGCTGGGAGGTGTTAATGCATCCGCCGTATAGTCCTGACCTTGCGCCTTCAGATTTCCACCTGTTTCGGTCTCTTCAGAATTCTTTAGGCAGTGTCAGGTTAACATCACGAGAGGACTGCCAAAACCACTTGTCGCGGTATTTTGATCAGAAGTCCCAAAATTTCTATAGCAATGGGATCATGTCCCTACCTACAAGATGGCAAAAAGTTATCGAACAAAATGGTACCTACATATTTTAGATAAATGTAAATAATGTATAATAAAAAATGTTTTGAATTTTCTTAAAAAATGCGAAGAAACTTTTTCCCCAACCTATTATTATATTTGCAGCGATTACATTTAAGCTGAATTCAGTCAAGTCGTAAAAATATACATTTACAACAAAATATAACATCTAAAAAAGTAGGTAAACTCTAATATCCATCACCTAATTGTCATAATTAAAAACTCTATTTAGCAAGAATAAAGTCTACTCCATGCACGTAAGGTTGAAACTCCCCTATCCAACGATTACACTGTAGGCCAACAAAAGGCCGGTCACATTAGAATAATGATAAAACCGTGATATTGAGATAAAAACTTCATCTGTCCACATCTGGCAGGCATGTGGGAGATAAAAATATGAATTGGTGTTAATTCTTTTACTGATAAGATTGTTGGAAGTGTAATTTTTTGAAGTAAACACTTCTTTAAGCCCGTTGACCAATTTTTAGTACTGTAAAATCTTATGGGTTTGTGTAACCGACATGTTCAAGTTCATGTTAAGGTGAATAGTAACCCAATAGTAGCCCGCGAAATTAAAATTTCCTTACGTCTTTTTGCAATTTTCAGGTCAGTGTCCTGACACTGACCTGAAAATTGAACAAATATGAATAGAGACTATAAAAAATATGTGTTTACATTATTATTTATAACCATATGAATAATCAATACATCTCTCTAAGTAAGATTGCAACAAATTTAACTTCTAACAATAATATTTTTTTGATTAATTTTTTGATAAGTCTTCCATGCTGAAATAAATAAATTGATAAATAAATTATAATTATAACATATTTATAAACACAATTTTGCATGTCATTTTAAATACACACATCAAAAGTGTCTAGGGATCAACATATATTTTTGCAATAACTTTTCTCCTGATTGATATTAATTAAAATTTTCTTTAAGGATTCATCAAATAAAGTGTTTTCGTTTGTCACAGTAACGATAAACCAAGTCACCTTTGCATTAATAAAGAAATTTGCCATTTTCCTAATAAAGGGATTTTTGACATTTGAACCACTAACATTAAAGTTCGAAAAAAAGACTGAAATAACAGTTTTCTTTAAAATTTTATTGGGTAACTTAAACAATTAATAATCCGTGTTTCTACCGCGAACACTAACAACACAAGAACATCGGTTTGGCATACTCAAAATGAGTTCATCCAAATCACGCTGTGGAATGGCCGCCCATGTTCGTTGCAACAACAAAAAAAGGTCTTCTTGCGACTGGATACCCTCCATATTCGGCAGAGCTCTTCTCTGTAGCATATCCCATGCATGCTCAATCGGGTTCAAGTCTGGCGACTGAGCAGGCCAGGGCAGGACATTGATGTTAGCTGCGGCGAGAGTCTGTCTTACAACTCTTGCGGTGTGCGGTCGTGCATTATCATGCATTAACTGAAATAAGGGACCGATTTGCACTTGTAGAGGAACGATGACGTCTGATACAATCGTCTCAGCATAAATTTGAGCGTTGAGGTTGCCTCTGATCCAAATCAACTCAGTTCTTCCGCCGATCCAAATACCCGCCCATACCATGATGGTTCCACCACTATAAGGATGGACTTCCTGGCAGGATTTTAATCGCTGTTGGCGTCCAGGGGTTCTCCAGTGTCGTATACGTCTTGTATCCGGTCTCATACCAAAACGAGACTCATCAGAAAAGCACACGAAACGCCATTGTTCTTCTGCCCAATTTCTGTGTTCAAGAGCCCATTGATATCGAATCCTACGATTGTGCATTGCTATAGGTGGTACCCGTAGCGGTCTTCGGGAATGAAGGTTCACTTCATGCAAGCGGTTTCTGACTGTTTGGTCGCTAATTAAGTTCCCTGAAGAGTGATGAAGCCTCACGGCTAACATCATGGCGGTTATAGTTGGAGCTCTTCGAGTTAAGATTTGAATGTCAAGATTTGAATGTTAAGATTTGTCTCCGTGTGGTGCAGCGATACCGTCCTCCATGGCGCTCAGCCACGGTACCAGTGCTTCGGTAACGTGTCCAAAGTCGACTGATAACACTCTGACTTGTATTCAGAGCTAAAGCCACAGTACGTTGCCGGGAACCAGCTTCTATCATTCCCACGGCTCTGAGCATTTCTTCCCTGCTTAAATGACGTCGCCGCTCCATAATAACGTTGGTTTTAATCAGTAGTAGGGAAACAGTAGCACTAATAATGTCTTCAATGCGTTGTATGTTTTTATAGGGAAAATATTGACAGCTGATTTTCATCTTTTACTCGAATTTGATTCACAGTTCCTGATTCAAATTATGAAATGCACCAAAAAGGATCCATATAAATTTATAAAATCATAAATTTATTACAAAGCCACATCTCAATCTCAAGAAATCCGCATAAAAATGCTTGATCCCTAGACACTTTTGATGTGTGTATATATAATATTTTATTTGTATAATATACAAGTATGCTAATCGATAGAGCTGTGTTTTAATATGCTATAATTTAGATAAATAGATGAGAGCTATAAAAAAAAAATTGTAAGTAGGTATTGTAAACGTAATCATAAGTAATATGTTGTGAGCGTGCTTGCTTCCTTCACTTTGTCACATAAACCTTTATAGGTTTTTAGACAAGGTGTTATGATTGTTTAACATGTTCTAAATTGTATTGAAAAATTAATTTAAAAAAAAATATATATATATTAATTATGACAAATATTGTAGAAATTTCTACAGCACTGTATTAAATATACAACCAGAAACAAAGTTCTATCACATTAAGAAAAGAAAAATATTAACCTAATTACTTCTAAACATTTCAATTAGATAATAAATCCCTTTTACAATCCTGTTCAAACAAAAGTTATTACCTATAATTTCACAGTGTATAACAGTCACAATGGCATAATAATGTTCACACAAACACCTGCATCAACAAAGGTACATTGACATTATGTTTGCTATCCATTTAGCATGCCTTATTTGCATTTCAGAGGTCAACGTAGTTTAGGACGGAACCGTCATAGAGATGAGCCTTTTGGTTAGATCGTTTTTTTTTCTGTCTGCTCATTTTTTTTTTAAGAACCGCTATGTAGGTAAAGTTTTATTTTTATTTCATTTTCCTTGTGTAGCAAGAAATACCGGTGTCAGACTTCATCTTGTAGTGTCTGTACCATTTTCTAGACTATATCACACAAGGTTGTCCACATGTCAGACGTGGACTCTACAGTCATTGTAAATCGTTATGTTTAATAGCAGAGAGCCTCAACCAACACCTCAGGAGGCTCTCATTGCATGACTGGGTCAAGGGCTTGATTTAGAAAGCAATACTCCTAGACGGGTTCCCTCTATCTGGCAGAATCTTGATTCTCCGAAATTCATTTGGCATAACATACTTTGCATAATCTTCTTTAAACAAATGTTTTTAAGGCATAAAAATTATTTAATACAATTATTGTTTGGCCGAATGTTCATATGTCCGAATTTACAATGGCATACTTTTAAGATGGCAGAATTTTATTTGGCATAATTACCTTTGGCATAGTTAAAATTCCGCATAATTTCTTTTAGCATAACGTTTATTTAGAGCAATGATTATTTGGTACAATTTCATATGGAATACTATGAAGATGGCAGAATTTCATTTAGAATAATTTTATTAGGCATATTGCCATTTTTCTATAAAATGGAATCCTGCCGTTTTGCCGAAAAGATTTTGAGAAAATTTCACTACCCAAACAAATTTTAGCAACCTCTTTTTTTACCAATACCAATATTTGGAAAGATTTTAGTACGCACATTTTCATTTGGTGAAATTTTTACTTGGCAGAATATTACCAAGGATTATGTCACTAAGGCCTTTTGGTCTTTAATCAAATTAGAAATCAAATAAGATTGTTTGCTGTAATAAATCATTTGATTAAAGACCAAATGCTTTAATCAAATGATTTATTACAGCAAACAATCTTTAGACAATAAACGTTTGGTCTGTTGGTGAAATGATTTGTTATGACAAAAAATATGCATGAGCCGAGCGAGCGAAACGAGCAGTACCGCGGCAGCGGCCGGCGAGTGCCAGATTTTACAGAAAAAAAAAATGTGGAAAAAAAGAGAATATTTTTAACAGGCTATCAAGAACCGAACTAGTTAGACGAGGTTAATTATTAAAAAAAAAATGGTTAGGTTAGGTTAAAATTGTGACCTCCTACGCACGAGCCGAGCGAGCGTAGCGAGCGGTGCCGCGGCAGCGGCTGGCGAGTGCCAGAAACGACTAGATTATATAGAAAAAAAATATGGAAAAAAAAATATTTGGCTTATTTTATTTTGCATAAAATGTGTTATTCCAACTGAAATATTTGACTACATAAAAATTGGTAAAAGTACTAGTTGGTAAACAAGTCATTGGAGCCGTGACAGAAACCATGCCTGCTGCATGTTGCATGCATGATGTATGCTTGTTTGTATGCTTGCTTGCATGCTGCATGTATGGTATATGCTTGTTTGCATGCTGCATGTTTGCTGCATGCTGGCATGCATGGTGTATTTTTGTTTTTATGTTGCGTGTTTGCTGTATGTGCGTGGCGAAAACAAATCAGTGTTCTAACTAACTATGAATTTTCTGTAATGTGATAGATGAGTCTTTCAAATATTAGATATGAAATATTAGGTCTTTACCTATGAAACTGCCGTTCTGCAGTACTGGCCATTTCAAACCAAAATAATTTTTGTTTGGCTAAGAATTCTAATTTCAAATTAATATTATTTTAAAAACATGGATTTTTTTTCCCAAAAGTAGTCATTTGTTTATTGATTAGTGTTACATTTTCATCGCATTTCAATCTTTTTCGTCATCATGGATACGTTAAAAATTCGAGTAATTATGGAATATGAGTACCGTCGTGGCAGCAACGCGGCACAAGCGGCACGCAACATCAACGACGTTTACGGAGCTAACACTACAAACCAACGCACCACTTGTTATTGGTTTGCTCGCTTCCGTTCTGGAAATTTCGACCTGAAAAATGAACCTCGCGGTCGTCCGAACACTTTAGTCGACAACAGAATTAAAGGCAATTGTGGAAGCTGATGATACACAATCTACGGCTGAATTAGCAGCAGCTTTCGACGTTAGCGTCAAAACAATATTGGTCCATTTGCGTCAAATTGGCAAGGTAAAAAAGCTTGAGAAATGGGTGCCCCACGAACTCAATGATCGCCAGCGCGAAGTACGCGTCGAGACGTGCCTTGCACTGCTCAACAGACACACAAATGAAGGAATTTTGAACCGCATTGTTACCTGCGATGAAAAATGGACTCTGTTTGATAACCGCAAGCGTTCAGCAAGTTGGTTGGATCCTGGTTCAGCACCTAAACAATGTCCTAAACGAAAACTAACCCCTAGAAAAGTGATGGTCACTGTTTGGTGGTCTAGCGCCGGTGTGATTCATCACAGCTTCTTACCAAACGGGGTGAGCATTACTTCAGATGTGTACTGTGAAGAACTGAACACAATGATGGAGAAGCTGGCACATCTCCAACCAGCATTGGTCAATCGCTCATCTCCGCTGCTCCTGCACGACAACGCGCGACCTCATACTGCACAGCAGACGGTCTCCAAGTTGCAAGAACTGGGGTTGGAAGCTCTCCGTCATCCGCCCTACTCACCAGACCTTGCGCCTACAGACTACTACTTTTTCCAGAATTTGGATAACTTCTTGGCGGGAAAAAAATTCAATACCCGAGAGGCAGTACAAAATGCCTTTGAAGAATTTGTTGCCTCCCGTCCAGCTGATTTCTTTAAGAAGGGCATCAATAAACTGCCACTGCGTTGGCAAAGATGCATTGATTGTATGGGTGATTACTTCGATTAATACAAATAAAAAATGCATGAAAAAAATTCGTTTAATTTTTTCATTCAAAACGGCAATTTCATAGGTAAAGACCTATTATATGCCAAAAGATGATTCTAAGTGTAAACTTTCTGAGATATGCTAGTTCTGCCTTTTAATGACTATCGATATGAAATGTATGCCAAAAGACGATTCTGAGTGTGAACTTTCTGCAATATGATGGTTCTACTTTTTAATTATTATGGATATGAAATTTATGCCAAATGATGATTCTGACTTAGAAAATTATGAGTTTTGAATGTATGATAAATGAGTGCATGCCAAACGATTTTCTGCGAAATGAAGTTTATGGTATCAGCTGTTATGCAAAATAATATTATGACAAAAAGTTCTGCTATAAAGGGTAGACCCCTCCTAGACATGGCATGCATATTGAGGAAGTTCTTCCATCTGGAGCCCAGACCACCGGAAGCTTGGACTATGTTTCTATGCCAATGGGTTACTAATTTTAATATTTTTAAAAATGTTTATAAAAAAAAAAATGTAAACAATATGTAATATGTATAAAATGAACTAAAGGAAGTATTAATAAGAGTGTGTCTAAAAAAACTGTATTAATCAATCAATCAATCAATCAAAATACTTAATACTAGTTCAACGACGTTTGATTGGATGAAAGCTCAATTAATTCAATCAAATAATTTAATTGATTAAATTCATCAATTTGAAATTGCCGTTCTGCAGTACTGGCCATTTCAAATCAAAATAATTTTTGTTTGGCTAAGAATTCTAATTTCAAATTAATTTTATTTTAAAAACATGGATTTTTTTTTTCCAAAAGTAGTCATTTGTTTATTGATTAGTGTTACATTTTCATCGCATTTCAATCTTTTTCGTCATCATGGATACGTTAAAAATTCGAGTAATTATGGAATATGAGTACCGTCGTGGCAGCAACGCGGCACAAGCGGCACGCAACATCAACGACGTTTACGGAGCTAACACTACAAACCAACGCACCACTTGTTATTGGTTTGCTCGCTTCCGTTCTGGTTTCGACCTGAAAAATGAACCTCGCGGTCGTCCGAAGACTTTGGCCGACAATAAATATGTAAATAAATATAAATATAAATATGTTTGGACATATCACACAACGCCATCTAGCCCCAAGCTAAGCAACCTAATGCTTGTGTTATGGTAACGAGATGGCTGATAAACTACTTATATACATTTTTTTTTTTGTAAATACATACATATTATAGATAGAAAAACACCCAGACTCGGAACAAATACTTGTAGGTCGTACAAATATTTGTTCCGTGCGGGAATCGAACCCGCGACATGCTGCGCAGCAGTCAATCGCTCAACCACTGCGCCAACCGTGTCGTCAATGACGAATTAAAGGCGATTGTGGAAGCTGATGATACACAATCTACGGCAGAATTAGCAGCAGCTTTCGACGTTAGCGTCAAAACAATATTGGTCCATTTGCGTCAAATTGGCAAGATAAAAAAGCTTGACAAATGGGTGCCCCACGAACTCAATGGTCGCCAGCGCGAAGTACGCGTCGAGACGTGCCTTGCACTGCTCAACAGACACACAAATGAAGGAATTTTGAACTGCATTGTTACCTGCGATGAAAAATGGATTCTGTTTGATAACCGCAAGCGCTCAGCAAGTTGGTTGGATCCTGGTTCAGCACCTAAACAATGCCCTAAACGAAAACTTACCCCTAGAAAAGTGATGGTCACTGTTTGGTGGTCTAGCGCCGGTGTTATTCATCACAGCTTCTTACCAGACGGGGTGAGTATTACTTCTGTGTACTGTGAAGAACTGAACACAATGATGGAGAAGCTGGCACATCTCCAACCAGCATTGGTCAATCGCTCGTCTCCGCTGCTCCTGCACGACAACGCGCGACCTCATACTGCACAGCAGACGGTCTCCAAGTTGCAAGAACTGGGGTTGGAAGCTCTCCGTCATCCGCCCTACTCACCAGACCTTGCGCCTACAGACTACTACTTTTTCCAGAATTTGGATAACTTCTTGGCGGGAAAAAAATTCAATACCCGAGAGGCAGTACAAAATGCCTTTGAAGAATTTGTTGCCTCTCGTCCAGCTGATTTCTTTAAGAAGGGCATCAATAAACTGCCACTGCGTTGGCAAAGATGCATTGATTGCATGGGTGATTACTTCGATTAATACAAATAAAAAATGCATGAAAAAAATTTGTTTAAATTTTTTCATACAAAACGGCAATCTCATAGGTAAAGACCTATTATAATCACATTAAAATAGTAATTGATTAATTCAGTAATCATCAGACATCATATTGATTGGATTAAGGAGTTGATTAAAGATCCTAAGCATATAAATAAATTATTATTAATTAGGAACATATCGCAGATTATTTTGTATTCTCTGAAAAAAAATTTCTTCTCAATGATTTAAAAAAAAAATTCATGTTCTTTATATTGTATTAGTACTTAATAAAATTAGTTAAATTCAATTAAATTCAATAACCCACTGATAAGATGAGAACTGATAACTTATACAAATTACAAATACAAATACAAATTGAAAGTACCTATTAATCATTTATTATTAACTCTTAAAATGTCGATTGCACACCATGTGTACAGATAACAATAGAATTTCAATTGTGTCTGCTAATTAGCGCGCGACGGGTTAAACTTTTTAATAGGAGCTCGTGGCTAAGTAATAACAGCTGCACGGGTCGATCCATCAGGTTAAGCTACGCATGCCAGGGTCGGTCCGTGGATGGATGACCATATTTACATACTGAGACTCCTCCGTGCCTCGGAAAGCACGTTAAGCCGTTGGTCCCGGCTGTCATTTGTGAATCTTTGACAGTTGTTACGGGTCATCAGTAGCCCAAAAGTCTGACAATCAGTCTTACCAAGGGGTATCGTATTACCCAGTTAATGGGTTGTGGAGGTCAGATAGGCAGTCACTCCATGTAAAATACTGGTATTCAGCTGCATCCGGTTAGACTGGAAGCCGACCCCAACATAGTTGGGAAAAGGCTAGGCAGATTTATTGATTAAACTTTTTAATAGTTAAATCATAATCAATAATAATAATAATAACTTTTTGCCAACACTGGATGAAGGTAGGTGTAAGACTTACAAACAACAAAGGAGGTTAAGGCTTTAAAAAGAACTGAAGATCAGCTTTCTATTGTATTCTTTCCTATAGAAGTTCTTGTTTGGGCTTATTCTAATTCTAAACATAACTCTTTACCTCTAAACATTCAGTCAGAGGGATATATTTGGAACATTTTCTTTAAATAGCTACATTTAAAAGAAAAATATGAGCAGTGATGGCCCAGTGGTAACGTCCTTGTCTTACAAATTGTAGGTTGTAGGTTTGAATCCAGACAGGCACTTTATTTTGCCTAAATTATTTCATCACCACTCTTTTATCTTAGGAGTCTGTGTCCCAGTAGTGGGAACATTTTAGGCTGATTATACTTACGCTTACAAGAAAAAAATGAAACTTACTCTGCAAGACCTCCAAGTCTTTAGCACTTTCTTCTTCTACTCCCTCAATTAATACTACAGTCTTCTTCAATTGCTGCTGTACTCTCTCTAGAAGCTTATTGCTAACAACAATCTGTTCATCCATCTGTTTCTGGAGTTTTGTTATCCTATTTTCTATTTCTACGGCGACATTTCTCGTGCTACCAGACCTTGGCACTTCTATTACAGACCCGTAAGTTATCATAAGCCATAAAAACAACACGATACCGACCACAAAAGTTACTTTTTTAACATTGTAACGCATTTTGGATCACAATATTTTACGAACGTTTAAGTGAGAGATTGAGTGTCATGAACAATTCATCACGTCCATAGGCCCGTAAGGTATGCTCCCGCTATCCGGTGGAAGCAAAAGTAAACAAGAAACATCACTAATAATAAATCCGATCAGAAATATTCGAGTTCAAAATAGTTGCACTACGTTCACTCAACTAATCACGTCTCAAACATCGTTAAAACGAAAGAAACTTTATTATACCCGTTAATTAACACTTCTACTGTAGATAAAGCGTATCAATTGCAATTTGATAATTGAAAAATTACGATTTTTTCCTTGTAAAAGCCACAACAAACACCGCTCGAACGTATGTACACGTCAAAAAACAAATGACGGATTGACACTAACAGCGCGGTGTGACCAGTGCTCGAAAGATTTTCGTACAGTACCACAATAAAAATTGACACGGTAGAAATAAATAAATCTCGTACTCTATCTAGCAGTAAGTAGCATAAAAACTGCAAATGCGGTCTTATTACACAGATGGCTATGCCCGCAGGTTCACTCACGAGAATCCACAGTGAATTCTATTGCCATTAGAAGTTAATCGGAACGTGAAGTCATAATCAAGATTTTTTTTAATTTCGGGCCGTTTTATTATTGCAACACTTCTGAAATGTCAGAATTCCGTCGAATAGTAGGTAGATTGTCCAAGATACTGATTTGCCTTGCCGACCGCAAGTAGCTTTCGGAAGAATAATGGCAGTCGTAAATCGTGTTTAAGATTTGTCAGCAGCCTATAAAGGACTCTTATGATAACATTGATAATTTGATCTTTTTGCTCCGATAAACTATAGCCGTAACAGGCTAACAGGAGGCACAGAATGTTCGCCATGCATTGGAGTCGAACCGTCGCTCAAGCCCACACTCACTGCGCTCAACGATCTCATGGACGCTAAGCATGACTGTGATGTGCTCGCGGACGAATGAAAGAAGACCTTTTCAGTAGGTATGTCTGGAGTATTGTGAGAAGAGCGTATGACTGTTGAGTAGTTGTATACTTTTGTTAAGTATTGTACTTAAATACTCAAATGTGTTTGTGTCTTCACTAATGTAATTGGCCTTGGCCGTTTTATGATAAAAACCTTTTTTACAAAAAAAAAACATTTGTCACTTTTTAACCGATTTCAAAAAAAGGAGGTAACTCGTGCATTTGCTCCCGGAAAGCACCATTTGGTGAAGTGGAACTGATGAGGAAGACCACAAATGGCCATCGGAACTACTCAATAATACGTTTTTCACGGGTTGCGATTCGATTATTGCTAAGCAATTTATGCTCGTCACAATACATATTAGGTTGGGGAAAAAGTCTTTTCGCATTATAGTATTATGAACTTAAAATAAAATCTATTTGGCTATACTATTTGTATCTGGCTGGTTTTGGTATCATTGAAAGTTTAAATTTTAAAGAACATAATTCCAAGTTCAAATTAGGAAAATGTGTGATTTTCATTTGTTTTTCGTACTGTCAAGATGAGTGAATCTAATGAAGATATTCGATACATTTTAAAATTTTACTACAAAAAAGGTAAAAACGCAACGCAAGTCGCGAAAAAAATTTGCGATGTTTATAAACCCAGTGCAGTGTCTGTTAGAGTAGCACAAATTTGGTTTAAGCGTTTTCATTCCGGAAATTTTGACGTCAAAGATGCACGTCGCTCTGGTCGCCCTATTACGGATAAAATGGATGCCATTTTTGAAAAAGTGGAGCAAGATCGGCATATCAGTAGTTACGACGTAGCTGAAGAACTGGGAATTGACCACAAAGTAGTTTTGGCGCATTTGAAAAAAGCTGGGTACACAAAACAGCTCGATATTTGGGTACCTTACGAGCTCACTGAAAGAAACCTAATGAACCGTGTACTCATTTGTGATTCTTTATTACGACGTAATGAAACCGAACCATTTTTGAAGAAGCTGATAACTGGTGATGAAAAATGGATCACGTACGACAAGAACGTGCAAAAAAGGTCGTGGTCAAAGGCCGGTCCGGCTTCACAGACTGTGGCGAAACCCGGATTAGCTCGCAACAAGGTGATGATGTGTGTGTGGTGGGATTGGAAGGGCATTATTCATTATGAGCTGTTACCACCACGCAGGACCATCGATTCTGAACTCTACTGCGAACAACTGATCAGATTAAAGGAAGGAGTTGAGAGAAAGCGGCCGGAATTAATCAACAGAAGGGGTGTGGTTTTTCATCATGATAACGCTAGACCTCACACATCTTTAGCCACTCAGCAAAAATTAAGAGACTTTGGCTGGGAGGTGTTAATGCATCCGCCGTATAGTCCTGACCTTGCACCTTCAAATTTCCACCTGTTTCGGTCTCTTCAGAATTCTTTAGGCAGTTTCAGGTTAACATCACGAGAGGACAGCCAAAACCACTTGTCGCGGTATTTTGATCAGAAGTCCCAAAATTTCTATAGGAATGGGATCATGTCCCTACCTACAAGATGGCAAAAAGATATCGAACAAAATGGTACCTACATACTTTAGATAAATGTAAATAATGTATATTAAAAAATGATTTGAATTTTCTTAAAAAATGCGAAGAAACTTTTTCCCCAACCTATTATGTTGAAGTGGAGCTGATGGTGACTTCACCATCAGTTCCAGTTCTCCTGGTTCCTTACTGGGAGAACTCGAGAATTAACGTCCTTGTATTGGGAAAAGCAATATTTTGTAAAAGGTGATGAGCAGTTGACATTAGGCTATTGTAATTCATTGAAAAAGTTCATAGTTTGACAATTTGAATATGATTGAATAAAATAATATTTATTGTTGCTACAGGGAAGTAAAGCTGCATCCTAATTGCATAACACAATATCAATCGGAATCGGTTTCATTTAATCTATTTAACCTTGGTAATTTATGACAATCAGCCTATAACGTTCCCATTGCTGGGACTCGGAAACTAAACGTTCGCACTGGACCCGCGTGGTGGATTACGGCCCGATCACTCGCACAGAGAGAGGAGGCCCGTGTAAATTACATGAAAAGGAAATATACAGTGTGTCCGGACATGGACTAGCGAAAATTAAGGGGGTGGTACAGACGATCAAACTGAACAACTTTCTCCCGGGGACCAACATCGTAATCGTGAAAAAAAAATCAGTCGTCCCATACATTTGGCCGAGTAGGTATTGAAGTTTTGTATGGGATGACTGATTTTTTTTTCACGATTACGATGTTGGTCCCCGGGAGAAAGTTGTTCAGTTTGATCGTCTGTACCACCCCCTTAATTTTCGCTAGTCCATGTCCGGACACACTGTATATTCCTCGTTCAGGAAAGATCTGCTAAGTCTCCATTACTATTAAAAGATTTTTTGATCAAGGAGGTTCTGCTATGCACGCGCGGCGCCGCGGCGCCCTAGGCCCGCGCGTCTGCGCCACAGCCGTCAAGTTGTCACGAAGTGACACAACCAATGTCACAACAGTTTGACTTTTTTTTGTGAAAAAAATAATAACCCATATTTCTGTTGCTTTCGTTTTCTAGTGTTTTTATTTGTGTAAATAGGTGTATATAATAATTTTTGTGTTTGCTATTGTGTATTGTGCGAGTCTTTTAGGTAAGCGTATTTTTATATAGGTACCAACCTATAATGATAAATGCCGGCTGTAGCGACGCCGGAATTATTAGTGCCAGTCAACCTGCCACATCGCTTGATGTCCAGGTAAGATGTCCCCATTGCTCCCAGGCACGCTTCTTTAAAGGTGAACGGGGGCTTCGCATACACTATGGCAAGGTTCAACCCAGCTACAACTACAATACCTTCAGGCCAGACACTATGGAAAACTCTTTCAAATTTAAAAAATTCTACCCCTGTTTTAAAGAGAGTTCCTCGGGGCGCAAGGCGGTCTGTTGCTTTAGGTTTGACGCGATGTCTCCGCCTTGTGACCCAGGAGAATTCTTATAGCGCCTGGAAGCAACTACTCACCTTCCCTTATAGGATTTTGCATGTCCAAAAAAATTTGGCAACTAAAAAAACATTGACAAACCAAATTAAAGACAACTGCAACAATTCGACTTTTATTTTAGATACAAAATTACCTGATTTCAGTAACCCTTCTCGAAGAGGTTTTGTGAACTCCTTTTAATGTTACTGCCCCCCAGCTGACTCTTTCAGAAGTGGTTCAGCCGGCGGCCTCGACGGCCTGACTCCTCGGCATTTAAAAGATTTATTGAGTTCAGGCACCGGGGAAGCTGGTGAGTCGCTTTTGAAGGAGCTTGCGGCTCTAATTAAAATGATGCTCAACGGCGGTGTGAATGATGCCGTCGTCGATGTCTTGTACGGGGCCAATTTATGTGCCCTGCGCAAGAGGGACGGCGGCATTCGTCCCATCGCCGTTGGGTGCACCTACAGGCGTACGGCAGCCAAAATATGCTGCAAATTGTACGGCGAAGTTTTGACAAATAAGTTCCAGCCCCTACAGCTTGGCTTTGGATCCAAAGGGGGCTGCGAGGCTGCCGTACATGCCCTTTCCAGTTTTTTAAATGCCAGTAAAGGTGAGATCATCCTCAAGGTTGACGTTAAGAACGCATTCAACACCGTTAACAGGGACACTTTGTTGGCTGAAGTAAAAAAGGAGTTACCAGAAATTTACGGTTTCATATGGCAGTGCTATAGACACCCATCAAAATTATTATATAAAGACAACGTTTTGGAATCTGCAGTTGGATGCCAACAAGGTGATCCTCTCGGGCCAGTCATTTTCAGTTTAGCTATCCATCCCATAATACAAAAACTAAATTCAAAATTTAATGTGTGGTATTTAGATGATGGAACACTAGGAGGTGACGTAGACACCGTTCTAAAAGATCTTCAATTCCTAAAGCAACAGTTTCAATCCATTGGCCTTGACCTCAACAACTCCAAATGCGAAATTTACCTTTGTGACAACACTGACAGACAATCAACTATACAGAAATTCAATTCAATAGCCTCCAGATATCAAAGTTTTGGAAAAAAGTTCACTGCACCTCCTAGGTTCCCCAATTTTAGAAGACAGTTTTTCAGCATTCGTCGATGATAAAATTAAACATTTTAACGATATTTCGGATAGATTTTCTAAAATTAATTTACATTTTGCTTTCACCCTTATCAGAAACAATCTCAATAGCTGTTTTGGTCCAAATTTTATGTATTTTCTCCGCTCTTCCACTTTATGGAAGCAACCATACCTTTTAGACAAAATTGACCATATTATTCAAAGTACCCTAACATCAATTTTAAATGTGGCATTGGACGACCGCGCGTGGCTGCAAGCCACACTACCCATTCGTTTTGGTGGACTCGGCGTCCGCAAAATTTCTAGTGTAAGCCTACCGGCGTTCCTGTCCTCGGTCCACAGCACCGAAAAGTTAACCACAAAAATCTTAGCCTCTTCTCAGGTTGACTCTGAAGTGCCGTGTTTGACCGATGCGGTGAACGTCTGGAAAGTGGCTTGCCCGGATACGGTTCAGCCCGAGAATCCGTCTTCCCAGAGACAGTGGGATGAGCCGCTCTGTAGGTTGGTACGGAATAATCTCATTAATACGTCCACCAATACTGCAGAGCGTGCCCGCCTGCTGGCTGTGGGTGAATGGGAATCGGGCCTCTGGCTCCAGGCGCTACCGTCACCCAACATAGGCACTATGCTGAGTGACACCACATTCCAGCTCGCTACATGTTTGCGTCTGGGGGCTCCTTGTGGGGCTCCACATCGCTGTCAGTGCGGTGAAGGAGTCGAGTGCCTCGGACACCATGGCCTATCCTGCAGCAAAAGCGCTGGTCGGATGGCACGACACGCCAGCATTAACGACATCATCCGTCGGGCTCTTGTCACCGCCAGGTTGCCAGCTGTTTTAGAACCCAATGGCTTGGCACGCGACGATGGGAAGAGACCAAACGGAATGACCATAATGCCTTGGAAGTTGGGTAGGCCTTTGGTGTGGGATGCAACCTGTGTTGACACCCTCGCGCCATCCCATCTTCCTAGCACGGCGTGCTGTGTTGGAGCAGCTGCTGCAGGTGCAGAAAACCTCAAACGGCGCAAATATAACAACCTTATTGGGAGCTATATGTTTGAGCCGTTTGGGGTTGAAACACTAGGGCCTTGGGGTCCGAGTGCTCATCGAGTATTTCGGGACATCGCCAAGCGGTTGGTCGACTCCACACGGGACCAGATGGCTGGCCTATTTTTATCTCAAAGAATTACCATTGCCATCCAACGTGGCAATGCTGCCAGCCTTTTGGGCACTGTTCCCACTGACAAGATGCGGATGAATTTTTTGATGCCCTATGATATGAGCTCTTCCCCTTTTTTTATTATTATTATAATAGGTCTTTACCTATGAAATTGCCGTTTTGTATGAAAAAATTTAAACGAATTTTTTTCATGCATTTTTTATTTGTATTAATCGAAGTAATCACCCATGCAATCAATGCATCTTTGCCAACGCAGTGGCAGTTTATTGATGCCCTTCTTAAAGAAATCAGCTGGACGGGAGGCAACAAATTCTTCAAAGGCATTTTGTACTGCCTCTCGGGTATTGAATTTTTTTCCCGCCAAGAAGTTATCCAAATTCTGGAAAAAGTAGTAGTCTGTAGGCGCAAGGTCTGGTGAGTAGGGCGGACGACGGAGAGCTTCCAACCCCAGTTCTTGCAACTTGGAGACCGTCTGCTGTGCAGTATGAGGTCGCGCGTTGTCGTGCAGGAGCAGCGGAGACGAGCGATTGACCAATGCTGGTTGGAGATGTGCCAGCTTCTCCATTATTGTGTTCAGTTCTTCACAGTACACATCTGAAGTACTGCTCACCCCGTTTGGTAAGAAGCTGTGATGAATCACACCGGCGCTAGACCACCAAACAGTGACCATCACTTTTCTAGGGGTAAGTTTTCGTTTAGGGCATTGTTTAGGTGCTGAACCAGGATCCAACCAACTTGCTGAGCGCTTGCGGTTATCAAACAGAATCCATTTTTCATCGCAGGTAACAATGCGGTTCAAAATTCCTTCATTTGTGTGTCTGTTGAGCAGTGCAAGGCACGTCTCGACGCGTACTTCGCGCTGGCGATCATTGAGTTCGTGGGGCACCCATTTCTCAAGCTTTTTTACCTTGCCAATTTGACGCAAATGGACCAATATTGTTTTGACGCTAACGTCGAAAGCTGCTGCTAATTCAGCCGTAGATTGTGTATCATCAGCTTCCACAATCGCCTTTAATTCGTCATTGTCGACCAGTCCGCATTCATTGTGACCGCGAGGTTCATTTTTCAGGTCGAAATTTCCAGAACGGAAGCGAGGAAACCAATAACAAGTGGTGCGTTGGTTTGTAGTGTTAGCTCCGTAAACGTCGTTGATGTTGCGTGCCGCTTGTGCCGTGTTGCTGCCACGACGCGCGACGGTACTCAAATTCCATAATTACTCGAATTTTTAACGTATCCATGATGACGAAAAAGATTGAAATGCGATGAAAATGTAACACTAATCAATAAACAAATGACTACTTTTGGAAAAAAAAATCCATGTTTTTAAAATAAAATTAATTTGAAATTAGAATTCTTAGCCAAACAAAAATTATTTTGATTTGAAATGGCCAGTACTGCAGAACGGCAATTTCATAGGTAAAGACCTAATATACTTGTACATAGTTTAAATAATTTAGTGTTAACTTGTATATTTTAATTAAGTTTTGTTTATAGCAGAGAAATAAAAAATTGTAATTTGTAACTTAGATAATGACCCACTAAAAAGTGAAAAATAAAAAACTTTTTTACAAAAAAAAAAAAAACAAGCGGCTTCCAAAAAAATATTACAAAGTGAAAAATAACTTTAATTTCGGAAGTCGGTGGCAAAAGCTAAAATACAGATCCAAAGACACGATTTCCGAAAGTTATTTTTCACTTTGTAGTATTTTTTTGGAAGTCGGTTGTTTTTTTTTTTTTGTAAAAAAGTTTTTTTTAGTTTGTATATTAGGTCCATGGTTTGTAATTTATTTAAGTTACAATAGCCTAACGTCAACTGCTTATCACCTTTTACAAAATATTGCCGATGCAAGGACGTTATTTGTTGAAGAGTTCTCCTAGTAAGAACCAGGAGGTGCTGATGAGTCACCATCACCTTATGAATTTTAAAGAGCATAAATTACTTAACAACCATATTAACCATATTAAAGTAATCGAATCGCAGCCCGTGTGAAATAGGTAATTGGTATAATTGAGTACCTACCTACTTAGTTCCGATGGCCACCTGTGGTCTTCATCATCAGTGCCACTTCACCAAATGGTGCTTTCCGAGAGCAAATGCATAAGGTACTATAGAAAATACCCAAATCGCTATAGGTATGCCTATAACATTTGAGGGTTTCCCTCAATTTCCTTGGGATCCCCTCATCAGATTCTGACTTGGCGACAATGGTACCACATCGCGAGCATACCCTTTCAAACAAAAAAATAATTTTCAAAATCGGTCCACAATTTGACGATGAAATCACGTGACAAACACAAAATAAAAAACAGTCGAATTGAGAACCAACCTCCTCCTTTTGGAAATCGGTTAATAAACAAAATAATCAAATGTTCGATATGGCACGGAAGCGTATCGAACGGTTGTGTACATACCTACGCTGACAAATCAAATCTAATTAAATATATTAGAAGATCAACTTATTCATACTTACGAGACATCATAATATTTCCTGCATCATTCGAAGTCATTTCAAAGGTCAGCACATCGATGTCATTATAATCGTTTCTATCATTTTCCTTTGTGTCATTTGAATCTATTAGCAGTAAGTACAATGAAAATCCACAGAACATCACACATGATACTCGAAGTGAGCAGCACCCACCAGTCCATCGCCTGCAAGCATTGAACCACCTCATTGAAGTGAAAACTTCTTTAGGCTCACTTTGCGCTCTTATTCTGAACCGTCAGGCTCGGATAGGTGACGCAGGTGACGCTGAATCGGGTATACAAGGCGTTGCGTCGGCTCCAGTCGGTCAGTGACGCTGAATCGCGTAGGTATACTCGGCTTCGGCTCCAGTCACAAGTTTTCACTTCTATTCTAACGTATCTACATATGTCATCTTATGACAGTTTATTTATACACTTGGTTCACGGTAATTTTTCACTCACTAGGTATATGTCAGAATCTCTATAGGTCACTATAGGTCCTCAGAATACAGTTCTCTCTGTATTCTGAGGTAGTTACACTAGAATGTGTTTGATAAAGACTTTATTTATGTATGTAGTACTAGGCTAGAATTCGATTTAGAATACACATTAAATTTGAATAACAGTAAAATAAGGTTTTTCTTGGCTTTTTAAAATATATAATATCTATTTCTTTCTTTCACTTCAAGACACAAATATCTGTGTAGCCATGACTCTTGTACTTCTTTCTTCTTTTTTCTTGTGTTTCTTTTTCACTCTTTTTTTGTTTTTATTTGTATAAGTTTAATTACAATAACTTAATAGAATTATACAGGGTGTCTGTATTCGGACTGGCGAAAATTAAGGGGGTGGTACAGACGATCAAACTGAACAACTTTCTCCCGGGGACCAACATCGTAATCGTGAAAAAAAAATCAGTCGTCCCATACATTTGGCCGAGTAGGTATTGAAGTTTTGTATGGGATGACTGATTTTTTTACGATTACGATGTTGGTCCCCGGGAGAAAGTTGTTCAGTTTGATCGTCTGTACCACCCCCTTAATTTTCGCCAGTCCGAATACAGACACCCTATATAACCTGGGGAAGGGCGGAGCATCCTAACACAAGCAAGCTATTTGCTTAAAAGGATTCTCCCCATAGTGTAACTACTTAGAATAAGTTATTAAGCTGATGCAATAAACATTTTTTTATTTTTATTTTTTTTATTTTATTTTGTACTAGGAGTGCATGTATCACAAGAGCCAGCAAGAAAAAAAACTTCGATTTTTTTTTTCATTAATGCACTAAGTACACACTTCCGTTCAACGTAAAATTAACTACTTATCTGTTTAACTTTTATTTTTCTACATAGTACAAATTCTGGTGTTTCGAGTGGTATACTTGAACGTCCCCAAGTCCATACACTGAAGTAGGTATGTAATGTATCTGTGGTTTACGAGCTCCGTGACGGTTGTTATCACGGTATAAGCAATAAACAAAGCAATCGAAACGTAAGTAGGTACTGCACTTCTGACTTCATAACATTCTTATCGTGAACGTTTTGAAGCAAACCTATACCTAGGTACAGTCACAGATTAGCCACCAAACAAGTTGGCTAAACAGTAGGGATGCGCATTAAGGAATCCTGTTACGTGATTGATCGAGGCAATGATTTATACAGCCTCTAATACTCTTTGGATCGAGTTGACCAATCGACCAATCACGCAACAGGATTCCGTACTGCGCATCCCCACTTTGCCAGCTTGCGTGACGAAGACTGTACCTACAGTCTTCAACAGGAAAATTTATAAATTAAAAATATTTTATTTCGCACTAGCTGCTGGTAGCCTGTACTGAACTTCGTATGTCGCATTCATTCAACGCTCAACTCCGAGCGTTGAAAATCGAACACCGCGCGATATTAAATCGCGGTCGTGTGTAGTGAACAGATGTATTGCTTTCTGTATGTTTTGTTTATCTTGTGTCTTGGGGGACAGTATATGGCCGCTACTGTACCATTAAATTTATTTGTTTTAACTGATATCGCCATAGCTTGCGTGTCTTCCTCCTCATATTTACACTGTTCGTAGTGACAGATGGTACACGCCGAGGGTGCAGTTACTGGAGTCGCGCCGCAACGTGTACTTCAAAGCAGCGTTCGTGGTGCGTGTACCGAACTGTTACCTGCCCCTCGGCATGGAAGAAGACTTGGCCGCAGGACGTGGTGTGCCGTCGCTTCCGCGGAAAAGTTCCACAGGGCAGCACTTAAAGTCGAGCTAGTGCAAAGACGAGTGCTACTAACATAGTCTTAAGCTTATTTTATTAACGCAAGTTTTGTTTATATTCAAATATGTATGTTTAGGATACGGTATTTATCTATGGGCCAGTGTCGCCTGAAATAAATGGTTTTTTTATTATTATTATTGATTGATTTCATCATTAAAAGATTATGATGTTTCTCAGTGACTTTGCTAGATTTTAAAGTCAATGGTTTTGAGTTATGGGATATTTTCGGTTACAACCGCAGAATTAGCTTTGATTTTCATAACTTTGAGAAATACTACGAGATACAAAAGTACATTTTGATACAAGTCGAGAATTTTTGTTATTGATTCGAGGCGGAATTAACACCCGAGCCGTAGGCGAGGTTGTTTTTGAGCCGAGAACTGCAACAACAAATGTCCACGTGTATCAAACGACGTTTATCAATACACTTTTGATGAAATAAAATAAAATAACGAAAAATATTTTTGTCATGAATTATTAGGAAACTATGATTTAAATTTTCTCTTTTATCCGCGCTTTGCTTTCGCCAGGTGGAAGGAGAAGCAAAGGTAATGAAAAATAGATAGATAGATAGCGTTCGACAAAATTAGTGGGTACTGTGCATGCGTAAATATTCAGCCCAACTACGGAACCCTGCGTGGACCAACACGTACTTGGCCGGTTTCTCTGTCTGTGTTTGACTGTCGATTTCTTCTCCCTCTCGTCACACTTTAATTCCAGATTCCTGATACGTACTAACATTAAAAACATAACTCTAGGTACTTTTGAGCTCCACCTCCGTAGTCGCACAAAATGTTGCACAAACAAGTATTTACAATAACTTTAGAGTAGGTACTTACAATCCATAATATTATTTTCAATACACTTCCTTGAAAACTGGTTCATATCGCACTACGATTAGGTTCACAATGCAATATATTTCACACGCGTGCGATTTTTCATTTTCCAACACGTGTGCGGGAATAAAAATTGTCACAGATAACTTATACTTACACTTAGTCCGAATTGGTTCAATGCCTCTACACACCGTCTCTATTTGGAGGTGAATGTTTTTTTTTTTAATCTCGGCAAAGAGTTATGCGTCTTTACGGGGTTAACATTATTTGAATATTTAAATAATGTTTATAAATAGAATTTCATCAAAAACCTTACAATATATACACTAGGATTAGTAACAAACTTATGAATAAAACCAAGTTAATGAGTCATGTACAGACGCCAGCACATCAAGCTACTACAATCTGTCAAATTTCTTTAATAGATTTTCATCTTTATCGTATGCGATAAAGAAGAAAATCTATTAAAGAAATTTTTTATTTACTGTACAAATAACCCGTAGGTAGGTATAGCCTAAAGTCAGAAAAACAATATTTCCAGAAAATGGTTAAGAATCATGCAAAACGAATCAGAGTCATGTACAGTTCTACCAACTTATCTGTGAACTGAAAGAGGACGCCACCGTCGATGCGTCAACACAATCGAATGACATGCGTCGGCACAATCGAAGACATTTCAACATGACGACCGTAGTTCCAACTTTCGCCATTTCACAGATAAGTTGGTAGGATTGTATAAACATTTGACAGATAAAATGGTAACAATAAAAGAAAAGCATAAGCTACAGGAAACGTGGCTATTGCCGCATGATTTGCCATTACTTAGCACAATAGACGAAGGTTTCGGGTGCACGGGTACGTCTGCGGTGGACACGTCGTTAGGTCTCCTAAGTGGCAGGCCGTATGGCGGGGTGGCTATTTTGTGGCGGAAAGGTGCGTTTGAGTCAGTCTCAGTAATAGAGAGTAACAATGCGCGTATATGTGCGATAAAAGTGATGACTCGAAATGGGTCATTTATAATTTTTAGTGTGTACATGCCGTGTAACGGTATTGAAAATTTAACTACGTTTACGGACTGCCTGAGTGTAATAAAGTCTGTGATTGAAGTTAACACTGATAGTGAAGCGGTTTATATTTTAGGGGACTTTAATGCTCATCCAAACGAACTATTTTGTAATGAACTGTTGAGTTTCTGTGTAGAACAAGACTGGTGCTGCGTGGATATGGAGATGCTAGGTATTCAGTCTAATACGTACACTTTTATGAGTGAGGCGCATGGATGTAGGAGGTGGTTGGACCACTGTATTGTCACGAAAGCCGCTCAGGAGACTGTTCATAAGGTGTGGGTGCAGCATGACGTGTATTGGTCTGACCACTCTCCACTGTATGTGGAATGTAATATTGATAAGATTGCTGTTAAGTGTGCTATGGATAGTAAATTAGTATGTAACGGTGTCAGCTGGGGCAGAAGAGAGGTTAAGCAGGTTGAGCTATATCATAGCCTATGCCACGAGGAGCTCAAAGGGCTGGATTTCCCAATGGAATTCAGTTCATGCGCTGATTCATTCTGTTCTGACCCGGCTCATACCGCCTTGTTAGATAATATGTACACTAGGCTTACAGACATTTTAACGCAAGCGTCTGTAAGATCCCACAGTCGGGCTTGTTTTAAAAGGGGTGGGTACATCACCGGGTGGAACAGGCATGTCGCGGGCGCTCACAGGGAGGCTAGGCTGGGGTTTCAGCTGTGGGTGTTAGCTGGTAGACCATCAGATGGGACTGTTTATAAACAAATGTGTGATAGTCGGAGGGTTTTCAAGTCCAAGTTGAAATGGTGTCAGAGCAGGCAAGAACAAATTAGGATGGATATTCTTGCCTCAAATCTTTCTGCGGGGAATTTTTCAGCGTTCTGGAAGGATACCAACAAGATGAACCCCAAGCCAAGTATTCCGGTGAGCGTCGGTGGCATCAGTGATCCTAAGGGTATTGCCAATAATTTTAGAGATCACTTTATGGTAAGATCTCCCCTAGGGCCAGAGATGACCGATACAGGTGGCGCTGGGGCTGGCGTGCCCGGGGGGAATACTCGCTTTTCAGCAAAAGAAGTTGCCGCGGCAATTCGGAGGATGAAGGGGGGTAAGTCTCCAGGGTATGACGGCCTCAGCATTGAGCATTTCAGGCATGCAGGTGTACATCTGCCGCGTGTACTGGCTATGTTCTTTACACTGTGTATCGGTCACTCATACTTGCCGCAATCGCTGATGAAAACCTTGGTTGTACCCATTCTTAAGAACAGGACAGGGGATGTATCGGATAGGTCAAATTATCGACCCATCTCACTTGCTACTACAACAGCTAAGATACTTGACAGTTTGCTTAATCAGAGTCTCAGTGGGTACTTACATGTACATGACGCACAATTCGGTTTCAGGGCGGGGCTATCCACTGAGAGTGCTATCTTATGCCTTAAGCATACTGTCAGGTATTACACGGAGAGAAAGACACCGGTCTATGCTTGTTTCCTCGATGTGTCAAAAGCCTTTGACACAGTGGCCTATGACATACTGTGGCGGAAGCTGGAGGAAACGGGTATGCCAACGGGATATAGCAGGATTTTTAAATTCTGGTATAAAAACCAGACTAACCAGGTGAGATGGGTGGATACATTATCTGACGAATATAGGTTGGAATGCGGGGTGAGGCAGGGCGGCCTCACCTCGACCGGCCTCTTCAGCCTATATGTGAACCAGTTGATCGAGGAGCTCAGCAGGACACATGTCGGATGCTACATTGACGGAACATGTGTCAACAACATAAGCTATGCTGATGATATGGTTCTGCTGGCCCCCTCGGTCAACGCCCTAAGGACATTGGTTCAAATATGTGAACGTTATGCATCCGAGCATGGTCTGAGGTATAACACACAAAAAAGTGAGGTACTGATTTTTAGTGCAGGCAATCAGAGACCTGGTGCAGTGCCTCCGATCATGGTCGATGGAACGGCCTTGAAAATTGTAAGTAGGTTTAAGTATCTGGGTCATCTGGTCACGGAGGACTTAAAGGATGACCCTGATATAGAAAGAGAACGTAGGGCGTTGGCGGTAAGGAGCAATATGCTGGCCCGTAGGTTCGCTCGATGTACTAAGGAAGTAAAAATAACACTTTTTAGGGCTTATTGCCAATCTTTTTACTCGAGCGGACTGTGGGTTCGGTATACGCAACGAGCCTACAACGTCCTACGTATTCAGTATAATAATGCATTCAGGATGCTGTTGGGGTTACCGCGACATTGTAGTGCGTCACAAATGTTCGCAAATGCGCGCGTTGACGGTTTTAACGCTATAATGCGTAAGAAAGTGGCGTCATTATTTCAAAGACTGCGCGGTAGCACCAACAGCATTTTGCAAATGATTGCGTCCCGCCACGACTGTCCCATTCAGGCTCACTGGGTGGGAATCGTTACGGGAAGATAGGACTGCATACCTACCTACTGTGGTGTACCTACTAACATAGTTTGTAAGAAAATTGTTACTAACACATATGGATTTTGTCTGAAATAAATGGAAAATAAATAAATAAATAAATAAGGAAAGAAAAGATGGTGTAGCTGAAGTTGAGTTTAATGAAGGTAAAATTATTTTTTCGAAAGACGTGAACAAGCGTAAAAGTAATGACAAACCAAGATACGTAAAAGCAAAAGTCAAGCTGAATGAAATATTATACTTAAATAAATACGAGAAAGAATTACTAAAACCCATATTAAAAAGTTAAACGCCCTCCGTAGGTGGTGCGGCATCCTGTTGCTAGTGATGCCCTCGCTGGCCCTTCATCGGCAAAACCTTGAAGGAAACCCAGGTATATTCCCGGTAAAAGAAGGTCTAGCACACATTCAAAGATTCAAACTGATCACTGGACTATAATCAAGCTCATAAGTTTAGAACAGATTTATAGTGATTTAAATTACGAGTACATAACCAGCAAGAACCAGCAAATGTGTAAACTTATCGATTGGAATGCATCATATTCTCAAGAATTAACAAGTATAAAAATACATACCGAGTTTATAGGTACAGTCGTCAGCACATCAAGTAACCGCACTTACCTTGAGCGCGTTATAAGCAACAACAGCGAGAATCGTACGAAAGAGATAAATAGCTTTTTATCACTTCTTACTCGTGATGTTTCGTGCTGCAGTGCGGCGTGTGTGTGCGTATGCGCGTCGTAGTGTAGAATAAGATACTATGCGATAAGAAATAGCGTAGCAGTTGAATACATAAATCGAATCGAATTATTGGCATGGTAATAAAAGCAGGCGGCTCGCGCAAAAACTAATGCGTATGAAAGCTTATAATATTTTTTACCTAATCCTTCATTTTTACTTATTTGTTGGAAAGTTACATAAGTAGTATATGTAAGTATTAATAAGGCATTACCTACTCAATCTGCCTAGCCTTTTCCCAACTATGTTGGGGTCGGCTTCCAGTCTAACCAGATGCAGCTGAATACCAGTATTTTACATGGAGCGACTGCCTATCTGACCCCCACAACCCAGTAACTGGGTAATACGAAACCCCTTGGTAAGACTGGTTATCAGACTTTCGGGCTTCTGACGACCCGTAACGACTGTCAAAGATCCACGAATGACAGCCGGGACCAACGGCTTAACGTGCTTTCCGAGGCACGGAGGAGTCTTGGTATGTAAAGATGGTCACCCATCCACGGACCAACCCCGGCAAGCGTAGCTTAACCTGATAGATCGACCCGTGCGGCTGTTATTGTCATTGCAGGTCAGTGTCGGGTTGTATGTTGATTAAAATATGAGACGCGGCCATATCTAACATGGCTTTCCAGGATTATAATCATTAGAATCAGCAATACAACTCCTTAAGTTAAAATTGACCTCAAACCTCATGATTTAATGAAAAACTATAGAAAAATATCGACAACCAGCATGTTACACTCCTACCAACTTATCTGTGAAAAGGCGAAAATTGGAACTACGGCCGTCATGTTGAAATGTCTTCGATTGTGCCGACGCATGTCATTCGATTATGTCGACGCATCGACGGTGGCGTCCTCTTTCAGTTCACAGATAAGTTGGTAGGACTGTAGGTTAAATGTTCTAAAGGGAGACGCAGACCACAGACAGATGAGTAATCGAGTCGAGTATTAATGTTCTGTGCGCAGACGCCATTCAAATACGCCAACGGTCCCAACCTACTTAGTGGTCCTAAACGGTCCAAGTCCAAGACTGGAATAACTTTGCGGAATAACCAGATGATTTTTTTATTTCATGTAATTTTATTGTTTTATTTTATATTTAATAAATCTAGGACTATTTTTGGAAATCCACAGAAATCTAGCACTTTTTGAAATGCTATTTAGCACTCATTCTTAGAATCGAGTTGGCAACCCTGAACGGACGCCATCCTTTCCTTTCCTTCCTTTCCATCATTCTTCATTCGTTCAAAATTCAAATGTACTCTGTGGTGCAGTGCAGTGTGTGCAACTGTGCATTCTTGTTTAAAATTTGCAGTTGATTTTGTGTTTGTGTGCAATCAAAAATGAACGGAAAACTAAAACGGTGAGTAATCTTAGAAGAATTTTGTCCAGAATACTGAGAAATAAGTGTGGATTTCGAATTGAGTGATAGTTTATCGAAGTGATAAATATTTCAGTAACTAACGAAAGTTTGTAAACAGTTGATGGACGCCGTATTTAAGTCATGTTTTTATGATAAATATTATTGTCTAATGTTTGAAATCCACATATTTAGCTAGCTTTTAATCTACGAACATAATTATTTGATTAATAGCTACTGACATTATAGCGTATTGTCATTGCAACGGATTATTATCAAAGAGTAAAATTCGGCGATATTCCCGGTTTCCCGTTCCCGCGTACTGAATAATGCATTAATGCATTTGCAGGCGCCAAAGGAAGTTGAATCTAAATATGAGAACCGCATTCTGTAAATGGTTTTAAGCTGCTAAACTCCGTCCGCCCCTAAGGCGACCCACTGACCCTGAAAAGCTTGCCCTTGCATGATTCTGGATGTGACCGGAAAGTTTATTGGTCCATTTTTTTTATAAGTACTTACCCTCTCCCTTAGGGGGGATGCGCTAAGGTAGCCCGCGAAATTCAAATTTTCTTACGTTTTTTGCAATTTGCAGGTCAGTGTCAGGTTTTTATTGCCGATTCTAATGATTATAAGTTATAACTCGGTAAAGCCACGTTAGTTACGGCCGCGAATCATATTTTAATCAACATAATAACCCGACACTGACCTGCAAATTGCAAAAAACGTAAGAAAATTTGAATTTTGCAGGCTATACCTTTGCATCCTCTATAAGATATCAAGTGGTAAGTAAATTGATTGTCGGTTGAACAAATGTTTGGGAGTCATTTTAATGGTTGTTTTAATGACAATTATCCATTTTTTCTTATGATTAAAATTCTCATGTAGTGAACTAAAAATGTTAGAAATATCAACAAAAATTGTTTATAAAAAAGCAAATTTTAACTTAAGTGTACAAAAAAAATACTAATACTAATCATGTAATAATCAATCTTTTTATTTTGACAGTCATTGTTAGTACATTTGCAGAACAAAATACAATTTAGTTGTAATTTTTTGCAAATACTTTGTTTGATAATTTTATGTAAGGTCAGCAACATCTAAAATAATTCTCTAAATCTAAAATAATGCCCTTGCACCCCCGTCAAAAAACTCCACTAGACATAAACTTCACTTACAACGGCACAACAGTAGAAGTCGTTCATGAATGTACTCGGCCTGTCTATAGATACAAACATTAATTGGAAGTCAAAAAGACAAAATCAAAACTATCCAAATTTGCATACGCCCTTCGTGAAGTCAGAAAGACCAATCAATCTGCCTAGCCTTTTCCCAACTATGTTGGGGTCGGCTTCCAGTCTAACCGGATGCAGCTGAATACCATTATTTTACATGGAGCGACTGCCTATCTGACCTCCACAACCCATTAACTGGGTAATTCGATACCCCTTGGTAAGACTGATTGTCAGACTTTCGGGCTTCTGATGACCCGTAACGACTGTCAAAGATCCACAAATGACAGCCGGGACCAACGGCTTAACGTGCTTTCCGAAGTCAGAAAGTGCACTTGTCACCTATTATGCCTACGCAAATGCGTAGCTCAGTTACGGCGTGATATTTTGGGGAAACGGCATGGATGAAAGTGTTGACTTTTCATGTTACAAAAAAGACTTCTAAGAATACTAGTAAATATAGAAGACACCAACAGCTGCAAACCGCATTTCCAAGAGCAAAAAATACTTACCCTCCCCTGCCTATACATTCTAGAAAAATGTAAATTCGTACGAAATTACCAACACTTTTACACAAGAGAAAATATACAGTCAAATTATACATTACACCATAAAAATAAATTAAACTTACCAAGCTCTAAGCTAAAAATGCACTCAACAAGTACACTAGTCATGTCAATTAAAGTATATAATAAATTACCAGAATTAATTAAAGAACAACAAAAAAATAATATATTCTTATATAAATTAAAACAATTTCTAATATCTAAATGCTATTATAGTGACAATGAATATTTAAATGATAAGTTTTAAATTAGGTACAGTCAACAAAAGAGATATCTAGGCAGGGTACACTAACATATTTGTGTGTGTATTGCTTCATGTTCAATTTTGTGACAATATTTGTGTTGGTATGTTACAATGAAGGAGTATTGCAAAAACAAAGTAATATAATAGGTTGGGGAAAAAGTTTCTTCGCATTTTTTAAGAAAATTCAAAACATTTTTTAATATACATTATTTACATTTATCTAAATTATGTAGGTACCATTTTGTTCGATAACTTTTTGCCATCTTGTAGGTAGGGACATGATCCCGTTGCTATAGAAATTTTGGGACTTCTGATCAAAATACCGCGACAAGTGGTTTTGGCAGTCCTCTCATGATGTTAACCTGACACTGCCTAAAGAATTCTGAAGAGACCGAAACAGGTGGAAATCTGAAGGTGCAAGGTCAGGACTATACGGCGGATGCATTAACACCTCCCAGCCAAAGTCTCTTAATTTTTGCTGAGTGGCTAAAGATGTGTGAGGTCTAGCGTTATCATGATGAAAAACCACACCCCTTCTGTTGATTAATTCCGGCCGCTTTCTCTCAACTCCTTCCTTTAATCTCATCAGTTGTTCGCAGTAGAGTTCAGAATCGATGGTCCTGCCTGGTGGTAACAGCTCATAATGAATAATGCCCTTCCAATCCCACCACACACACAGCATCACCTTGTTGCGAGTTAACCCGGGTTTCGCCACAGTCTGTGAAGCCTGACCGGCCTTTGATCACGACCTTTTTCGCACGTTCTTGTCGTGCGTGATCCACTTTTCATCACCATTTATCAGCTTCTTCAAAAATGGTTTGGTTTCATTACGTCGTAATAAAGAATCTCAAATGAGTACACGGTTCATTAGGTTTCTTTCAGTGAGCTCGTGAGGTACCCAAATATCGAGCTTTTTCGTGTACCCAGTTTTTTCAAATGCGCCAAAACTGTTTTGTGGTCAATTCCCAGTTCTTCAGCTACGTCGTAACTACTGATATGCCGATCTTGCTCCACTTTTTCAAAAATGGCATCCATTTTATCCGTACTAGGGCGAACAGAGCGAAGTGCATCTTTGACATCAAAATTTCCGGATTGAAAACGCTAAAACCAAATTTGTGCTACTCTCACAGATACTGCACTGGGTCCATAAACAGCGCAAATTTTTTTCACGGCTTGCGTTGCATTTTTACCTTTTTTGTAGTAAAATTTTAAAATGTATCGAATTTCTTCATTAGATTCACTCATCTTGACAGTACGAAAAACAAATGAAAATCACACATTTTCCTAATTTGAATTTGGAATTATGTTCTTTAAAATTTAAACTTTCAATGATACTAAAACCAGCCAGATACAAATAGTATAGGCAAAGAGATTTTATTTTAAGTTCATACATAATAAAATGCGAAAAGACTTTTTCCCCAACCTAATATATAAAATTGAACATGAAGCAATTCGCATACAAATATGTTACTCTGAAATAAAAAGCAATGTTGGATTTTAACTCTCGGCGCTAAGCAGAGCGTTGAAAATACAGTGCGCAAAAAAAATCGCCGCGATATTTTCACGTCCGTGGTTGTCGTCGGGTAACTGCAAAAAAATGTTGACTAATTTATACCTAGATTTATTATATTTATGTGATTGGATTTTTATTCCTTCATGTAAGTAGTTTCATGTCTAAGAATCATAAAGGTCGAGATTATTTTTTTTTTTACCGACTTCATAAGGTGGATGTCCTCTAAATAGAATGATGCATTGATGTACAAATTAGGGGATCATGGTATTTATTTACAGTTAGGCCATTCTTCTTTGTCCTAACCATTTCGCATTATTTGGGGTCGGCTCTCCTCGTTCTGCGGCGCCGGGACTGTCTGTCCTGTCCTGGGTTGTCGAAACATTTGTTTGGGCAAGATCTAAGTCCTTGGCCACCGTGGACCACCAGGTGGCCAGTGGGCGTCCTCTACTTTTCTTATTATTTGGCAGTGCTAAAGCCTGTTTTACGATATGGTCTTCGGGGCGTCTCATGACATGACCGAACCACCGTAGACAGCTCTCGGGGAGTTTTTCTGCTTTTTACAGTTAGGCCATTACTTTAGTAAATTATTGTTTCATGATATTTTTAGGCTGGCGTCGACTACAAGTTCGCGGAGCGTGTCCCCCACCCCGTATGAAAGGGGGCCGCACAGAGAGAGCGCCGCAAGTCTCGCTGTTGTTATGGGGCTTATTGACGCAGACCCGCGCCCAGATCCTGAGCTATCCCCATCCCCGCCGCCGCGGTAAGTATTTTCTATATAGTGTATTACTATATTTATTTAGCTACAGTGGAGTAGGGATGCAAGAAGTGCCAAAAAGTATCGATATTTAAAAAAAATATTGATATCGATTTCGATATATCGAAAAAAATGTCAATATATTGGTGAAATTTTCTGAAAAATAGTTGTACTTCATGAAATTCTATTGTGTTTGTTTTTTATTCATATAAATACCAAACTAGGAACATCATTCTGATATTCAATCATAAATTAATAAAACATTGATAAAAATAATAAGTAAAAATAAGTTAATAAGTAATTCCAGCGGTTTTAGTTAGTGGTGAACTGGTGACAAGTGTGATAACGGTGTTGCTTTGAGAAATATATCATATTTGATACAGTTACATGATATTTTATATTGATATATCGATGTATCGCAATAATAAAAATCACCAAAAAATATCGATATATCGATAATTTTTCTACAAGCCTACACTGGAGTAATTTGTATTTCTTATCTTTTTAGCCGCCTCCATGCTGACCCTGTTCCAGCGACGCCAGGTGGTTCTATGAACATTCAGGGCGAAGATGTGCCCGTGGAGCAGACCCCCGGTGATCGCATCCGATGTGTCCGAACCAAGCCGGCCGTTCCTCTCTGGTAAGTTAGCTCTCCTTCACAGCGTAACTTGTTGGTACGTGTTCATATTTAGATTATATTTAAACAATATTGTACTTGCTTGCAGTTTCGATGTAGTCGAGCGGGTAGAGGCATTGGACATGTCGGAGGAAGAAGCCGAGGAGTTGATGGAGGAGGCCCCCTGGCATGTCAGGCGGTGGGTGCAGGATCTGCCAGGGCCAACTGACAATTTAACCATCACCAATTCCGAAGTTGAAGTTCTTCCGTCAACTTCGGGATTGAAGACACCATCAGGAAGGGAGCCTAGGCGTGAGGTGGTGGACGGCAGCGATTTAGACAGTGATTTCGACGACGAATTCGACGTCTTAGAGACCATGCCAGGTGCATCAGCGAAGGACATTCCCGACATTGAGGAGTTAGAAGAACCCATTCAGGAAATTATAAACGCCATAGATACGGGGATGGACGACGTAGCTGATCGCCTACTGGGTACGTCGCCTAGTTTCACGTGGGTATCGGACTTTGAGTCGTTCAGGGGTGTTCGTGAGGAGTTCTCAGGACCTACCCCTGGGCCACTTGAAGACTACGATTCGCCTTATGATGCCTTTATCGACATATGGGATAAAGGCATCATAGACTTGATCGTCCGTGAAACTAACCGCTACGCCCAACAGACGATCCAGGCTAAGCGTAATAGAGGGATTTTGACCGCATCATCTCGCCTTCATTCGTGGACTGACACGAATGCAGACGAGATAAAGCTTCTTTTCGCGGTGTTCATGTATATGGCACTCGACCCGCGGACGTCGGTGTCCGAATATTGGATAAAAGACGAGGTTCTCGGACTACCAGGGTTCAGGCGTCTTATGTCCTATAATCGGTATATTTTGCTGAGTAAGTTTCTTCATTTTGTAGACAATACCGCTGTCGGGAGTCAGCAATTGCCTCAAACTGGAGATGCTTCCTCAGTAAGATTGTCGGCTAAGTTGGTCAAGCTGTCACCTATTATTGAACATCTCGGAAAGAAGTTCAAATCCCTCTATAACCTAAGGCCTGACGTGTCCATCGACGAGTCTTTGACCTTGTTCAAGGGCCGCTTGTCTTGGGTCCAAACAATAAGGTCAAAGTTTGCCCGATTTGGAATAAAGTCGTATGAACTATGTGAGTCTAACACAGGTTATATGGCTGGATTCCAAATATACACGGGCAAGTTTGACGGATCCGGTGGAGACAACACACTTGGTGTCAATTTTGGGGAGAAAAGCATGAAAGTGGTTCTAGAACTGTTGCAAGGTCTTGAACATCGGGGGCATTGTGTAGTGATGGACAATTTTTACAATTGTCCATCATTAGCACGATATCTCAAGAGTTTGGGCTTTGATTGCTTAGGAACCCTTCGTGCAAGCCGTCGAAATGTACCTAGTGACATTGCTAAAGTACCGGAGAAAGTGAGTAAGGGGAAAATAATATCTCGCCATTGTGGAGACGTATCCATCATTGCATGGATGGACCTCAAAATGGTGAATATTATATCTACCTATCACAGACCCGATACTGACATTGGAACGAGGGGCGGTAAATCGCTTGTGAAACCTGTATGTGTAAGGGATTATAACGCGTGCATGGGGGGAGTTGATCTCAAAGATCAAAAACTCTCCATGTATCTGTTGGAGCGAAAGAGAGGCGTGAAATGGTACATAAAGATGTTTAAAAGGTTACTAAATGTGAGTATTCACAATGCTCTTGTGATGTATGTAATTTCACTGAAACGGCGCGATAAACTGCCTGTTACGCATCGCGAGTTCCGTTATGAGCTTGCTGAAGCTCTGATTAGACAGCATCGCCCCTGTCTACCAGAGATCAGCCGGCCAGTAAAGGATCTCGTTAGGCTGAGGCGAGATATCGTGCACGTGCCAGCATATTTGAAAGGGCGGGATGCAAGAAAAAGATGTATGATTTGCTATCGAAATAAGGAAAGCAAAATGGTTCATTCTAAGTGCACCACGTGCGACGCATTTCTTTGCTTTGAGGGTTGCTGGGAAATTTGGCATTCTGTAGCAAAGCTCCCAGGCGAAGAAATACGTGGGCGAAAACGGAAGTATGAACATGAGTGAATGTGTGATGGTGGATGTGGAGTATGAATGGGGTCCGCGCCCTCGTACGAGGGCTGCATTTCGACGGTTCCCAACCGGTCTACCGTTTATCAATTTCCTGTATGGGTTCTTCTAACTCCTCCTCGCTGATGGTGGCGCGTGTGTTGGATCATTTAGCTCCCTTCAAAATGTTTGAGCCGAATGGTGCTGATCCATGCGTCATGTTTGTGAACGGGCGCCGTCAGTTGGGACTTGTCACCTCTTAGCTGACAGGGTTTATTTTTAATCTTATATTTAAAATTGTTTATTTTGTTTCTATTTGCTGGGACGTGGACGTCTTTTTTACATCGTTCTCACATATAATTATAAATTCAATATTACTAATACTTTTGCAACAACATAAGAAGATACGAAAAACATAATCCTTGGCAGTCGGGTAAAAAGAGTGTCCATGGAGTTTTTTGCCCGTTCTTCTTCATAGGTTGACAATTCAAGTGTCTGTAATTGGTTTATTTGAAATAAATGCTTTGAGTTTGAGTTTAGTACAAACATTGTTTAGCTTGAAAGGTGTACATAATTTTTATACATTTTTATGGGTATCGGATTTTCGATAAAGTTATTTTCTGTACTTATTTAGTTTTTAAAGTGTAAGTCGTGTCATTACTAACATTAGTTTCTCATAAGCATTTCTGTGCTGCTAACAATTTTTTTTGGATGTGAAAACTGGCGCATTGAGCGATTTTTGGCAGGGGGAAATCTTACGGATTTGTTCGAGTCACCGCGACATGCTATGCATAGTTTTACGTTTAAGGGGGTACAACGATAATTTTGTGTTTAAATTCCAATAAAACCAAATGTATAGGTATGGTTAAATCATTTGGATTTTCCATAATATGTATTATTCGACTATATAGCCTACTGTTGTACTAAAACCGAAACATGATTACTTGAAATTTTTTGGAACGAAGTTCCTTATCGCGCGTTGTGAAAGGGGGCTAGACGGAAAAAATTCTCACGAAAAGTTGTAACGACACTTTTTGCTATAGTAAGCTGTGCGACGTGCGCATGTTTCTCTGTCTGTCTCTCTCTCTCTCTCTCTCTTATAGAAAGATTAAGATTATATTAGGTACATTATATTTGTTAATAATAAAAAAATATTATTATAACTTAAAAAAAAAATATATTACAATTCCTTCACTAATTAATCGAAAGGAACTTCGTTCCATCCGGGTGTCCCTTGACACCTCTCAACTTTTTGTTAGAAAAAAGATCCAAAGTAGCACCGTCTATTTTCTGTTTTATACGATCATACGTAAACACTTCCATATTGTGCAGTAAAATTTGCTTTAAATCGAAGGTATTTAAATACATATGTTAAGAAGCTAAAAATTGATTTAAGTATAGCATTAATTTGTCATAAATCTACATTTAAACAAAGCGCGTTTAGGTCAGTTCCGGTGCGCGTGAGTCTTCTCTCGCGCGTCAAACTAGACAGCCATAACGCCACTTCACTTACACACCGAGCTAAACCACGCTTCAATACAGGGTTATTGCTAAAACACCAACAACCTCTTAAGGGGTCACTGTACTCATCATTATGAACATAATATGGGACCAAACTTGAAATCGCGAAAAATAAATCGGCTGCTCCCTACATTTTGTCGAGTTAATGTAGATAAATGTACTGAACAGCTGATTTTTTTTGTCCAATATTAAAAGTTGTTCATAATGATGAGTACAATGGCCCCTTAAGAAGTTGTTGGTGTTTTACCAATAATCCTGTATATCCTCGTATGGTTTCACTTTCGGGCAGTCTTCATGAAGACTACTCCATGATTTTTTTTTGTTGTAATATATATTTCTTGAAAACAAAATGTATTTTATTTCAATCTTTTCCAAGCTCTCTAATCCGTAAGTATATGGGGTCATTTACAGTACCGCAGGAGGATTGATGGCAGTAAGCCCACGTTCCCACGGTCGTAATAAAATCGCGGTGGGATAAAAACGCCTGGCGCGATTTTTTCCCCACCTTCAATAGTGTTCGAACGAGCGTTAAAAAACCATTTCGAACTGATTCTTCGTACAGTGCGGACGTACGATCGGCTCCTTAAAATTATTAGCGGCAGCTATTTGTGAGGCTAGGAGACCACAACAGAACCAAATAAAATGTTGGATACATCCCTTGAATTTGTATAAAGTATTTAAAAGGCCAATTTTTGACCATACAATGATTTAAGTAAATAATTATCATTAATTTTTTAAAATAAATAACAATTAAATAGCATGTTTACTATATTGTATTTTGCCAAATTAAATCCGTTTAATGTTTACTTACTTTATGATAAACTCCACCCATATACATATGCCCAGATCTATTTCAGGATTCCATGTTATGGGTATGTAGGAACCTACCTAATATTGGAATTGGAAACATCGGAAGTGATAAAAACAAAATAACGGGCAAATATCCAATATCGAACAGATTTGTAAAATAAAGTTAGTGCGTACTGCGTACCTACGCTACTTTAACCAATATCGTCCAATGAAGTCCGATAACTAACTTCAAATAAATTACATTAATTACGTCGGTAAATAAAACATTGGAATAATCAGTCATGTGCATGGGCGTACCCAGGGGGGGGCTGCTGCCCCCCCCCCCCCCCCCCCTGGATTTTGTATGCCTAAGTAATGTTGTCGAAAAAAGTTGTGTTAGAGTCATGTCACGGTGTCGTTGTCGTCGTCGTGTACTTACTTACAATTAAGTACAATATGTTATGCATTAATTTTAAAAAAATCGCGCTGCGCGGCCGTAAATTGTCTGCCGTAAATTAGTCTATGAATTAAGCGACTGCATGCTAAGGGCACCCCCTGTGGTTTAGGCTCGGCTTAGGGCGTCGCTGGAGTACAACAAGGAGGGAAAGGCTGGATCAAACTGGATAATTGTTATCTGCTACAGGCTCAGCTACGCCACCAGCTGGCACTCCTTCACCGATCAAGGGTCCGGGGGAATTGGGAAAATGTGGGGGTCGTCGTCTCAAGGGACTTCGACGGCGAGGTCGAAATGTAGATTTGTGTTTGTAAACTGAACTGGTGGCTCTACTTTTCTCCTGGAGGAGGGTTATGGGCTCATCGGGGTTGGTGAGAACATGCCTTGGACGGCGGAATTTTCTGATTTTAGAAAGGATATAATAACTAGCGGATTCGACAACCGGGTTGCGATGTTCGCGGGGGTATCGAAGAAACGCTTGGAATTGCGTTTCAAGAATTGATGGATAGTTGAGATTTAAAGGTCTAGGTGGAGGATTTCATTACGAACGAACCAAGGGGATCCCGTGGCCGTTCGGAGGAATCGATTTTGTAATGTCCTACGAATGTGTCGGGGCTTTGCGTGTGCACATACTGAACTCGCATAGGTCATGATTGGGATAATGCATGCTGTATAGATGGGCAACTTGCACTTAAGTAACAATTTGCTACGTGCATTCAGAACGAGACTGCTTTATGTCCTCAGAGGTGCTCATCGAAGGTCACACCTGGATATTAGGCTCGCTTCTCCCAAGGGATTGGCTTGCCAAACATGGTGATCGGTCGATGGGGGGGAGATCGATTGAGACGGGGTTTCAAAAAGAGAACCGCTTGACTTTTGTCGGGATTGACTTCGTTTCTCCACTTTGGAAACCTCGCGCCGAGTTTATCAACTGCGGTTTGCAGAGTGCGAGATATTGGGTCTTGGCGTTGACCGGAATAGTAAATGGCCGTATCGTCTGCGAACAGAGCCAAGTGTGCTTTTTTACTTTTCGAGATATCGCTGGTAAATAACTTGGAAATGAGTGGAGAAAGCACAGAGCCCTGAGGGACACCTGCGTGAATGGGGTGGGGAGAGGAAAGTGCTCCTTCGATACGATAATAAACCGTTGTGCCACACTTTGTCAAACTACGTTGGTAACCAACGCTTATGTGTTGATGTGCTGGACCTGTTGTACGCAAGTGTTGGGTTCGAAAACCAAACTGCTCGTTAGAAATTAGGCTCTTTGTCTCGGCATAATCTCTGAGGCGCTTATAAGTAACTCTCTCATAGATTTTGCCGAGGACATTGAGCAGACTGATGAGGCGAAAAAAAAATGGGGACCCGGCTTAAGAAATTTCTGATTTGCTCCCCCCCCCCCCCCCCCCCCGGCCCAAAAGCTGGGTACGCCCATGGTCATGTGCTCAGCATCGCTGTGTGCCACGGCCTTGAGCATGTAGCCCGTCCGCACTCAACGAGCCGGGCGCGCCGTACTGACCAACGCGCGCGATTTTTTCGCGTCCGTGGGAACGCGTTGCTGCCGTTGGTACCTTCGCGACAAGGCCGCGCATATAATAGGTACGAAACAGCCGCACGAGTCGATCTTGCCTCGGTTGGTCTGGATGGGTGACCATCTTTACATAAGACTCTTCCGTGCTTCGGAAAGTATTGGTCCTGACTGTCATTCGTGGATCTTTGACAGTTGTTGCGGGTCTTCAGAAGCCCGAAAGTCTGACAACTAGTCTTACCAAGAGATATCTTATTAGCCAGTTACTGGGTTGTGGAGATCAGATAGCCACATTATAAACAAAACTAAGAACGGGTCTTCTCGCGATATTCCTTTTTACGAGGTAAACAGGTACCTACTTGTTTTCCGACGTTTCGACCGCCTTGCAGCGATCGTGGTCACGGGAGGACTGATGACAGCTCAGCGACGTCTTCGTAAAGTGCAGGTATTGGCATCTACCCTCACTTGGTCTTCACAATTTTTATTATTGTCACTGTCGGTACTTCTACACACAACACTAATGACGAAAAAAAAAAAAAAAAAAAATTGTGCAGCTTTTTAATCGACTTCCAAAAAGGAGGAGGTTCTCTATTTGACTGAATGTTTTTTTTTGTTTGCTACGCGATTTCTCCGTTTTTTGTGGACCGATATTGAAAATTATTTTTTTGTTTGAAAGAATATGGTCTCGAGGTGGTCCCATTGTCACCAAGTCAGAATCTGATTAGGGGATTCCATGGAAATCGAGGGAAACCCTCAAATTTTATAGGCTCACCTATAGAATTTTAGGTATTTTTTATAGCAACTCGTGCATTTTCTCTCGGAAAGCACCATTTGGTGAAGTGGAACTGATGATGAAGACCACAGATGGCCATCTGGTTCTTAGGAGAACTACTCAACAATTAACGTCTCTGCATCAAGGATGTATTACGTTACGTCATTGCTCTGCATCGGGAAAAGCAATATTCTGTAAAAGGTGAGAAGCAGTTGACATTAGGCTATTGTATTGTAACTTAGATAAATTACAAACTGACCCACTAAAAAAAGAAAAATAAAAACTTAAGTATTAGGTACAAAAAAAAAAATAAGATTTCCGAAAAAAAAAAACACTACAAAGTGAAACATAACAATATTGGAAGTCGGCGGCATATAACCAAAACACTATCCAAAGACCCCGACATATATTTTTTCACTTTGTAGTGTTTTTTTTTATAAAAAAAATCATTTAGCCACGAGGAGCTACCTATTGTTCTTCAAGCTATAAAAATACCTACCAGCAGTAATACTAAATTTAAAATAACTGAGCTAAATATTTCTCGCTAGGATTAGTTGCCAAATGTTTATTGATCAATGAAGATCGATTACGCGTGCCAATGCGATTGTCATGAGTCCGCGTGTTGACAAAACACGCCTAATTGCGTGAGCGTAACAGATCGTTGACAGATTTATGTGATTCATTTAAATATTTCGTGTTTTGTACAGCTAGTATTTGAGACTCCTCTCCTCACAGACATCCTATCTCAATGCCTCTCCTGCCTTGTTGTCTAGAGGTGGTACCATGACGTATATAAAGGTTGTGGTACGCATGGATACACAGATCAAGCTATACATTTCCTGTATAAGCTGATCTCACATTGTTTAAGATTTCCTTACAATGAGAGGTCAGTGTAAACTGGAAATGTATAGCTTAATACACACGGTACGCGTGTACATCGTTGTGGTCACAGAAATCTAAATAATAAGGCATTTCCCGAGAGACCCTATAATATTAGAAGATTATGGATTAAAAGCTATTCGTAAAGATTTAAAAAAAAGTGGTTACGAGGAAAATTCCGACACTTTCCATGGTTAAATAATCGAAAATAACGAAATAGTGAAATAAAACCAAACTCATGAATGAACGAAATGTAGATTTAATATAGGTAGGCCAGCTAGCTAGATTTACTATGACTAGCTATGATCACGCCATCATCTACAATTAGTTTTTCCCGACTTTCCCCATTTTTGTTTCGTAATATATTTAATAGAGGTCACGGAATACCCCTGTGCCGAATTTCATCCAAATCCGTTCAGCCGTTTTAGCGTGAAAGCATAGCAAACAAACTCACTTTCGCATTAAAAGTTAGGATTTTGCTAAAAAAATCGTTTTCTTTCCTCCACATTATTTCAGACATTAAAATTATTTTACGAAAGCATGGATTCCATCACAGAAAAGATAAGATTCCATAGTGTGAAGTCGTTTGTCTTTTTGTGTTAAATATTTTGTGTGCCGTTAAGAGATTCCATAAATTCTTCGTTTTCAAACAAAAACTGTCTCTAAAAGGTTCCGCACAGTTCCGCGTCATAAATATTTGACAGTTAGATTTTTTCTGGAGGAAGTTAATTGCTGTTGCCATAAACAAAAATTCGGATGATTTAAGTAGAAGTATGCCACGCTTTTTATCGGTACAGGATGTAAGCAGCTCAATTTCAAGAAGTGCCTTAGAACTTGAGGAGCAACGGTGTCAATTGAATCATTCAAATGACACCACCTCACTTCCAGTAATTTTTCCCTACGCTGTTTTTGTCTGGTATCGAGTTTTCGATTGTGCGTTTGTAGCCTGTGTAAGGCACAGACTACTCATTAAACTCACCTGCTCGTGTGGTTTTCAAACCAGGGGGCCAACCACCACTTCTTAAAGCAGTATTATTTTAATGTTACTTCAGTGTGAGAAAGAGATGGAGCTATACAGGACGTCTAGCTCCATCTCTTTCCCACACTCATGTAAGATTAAAATAATACTGCTTTAAGAGGTGGTGGTCTAGCTCCTGTAAACTATAAATATTATCATGTGTCGCAGCCAACTAGTTATAGTTAACCATTTAGTCAAACAACTAAGCCTTTTCGCTTAACGGCGCCGTTCAACTAGCGGCCTGAATGATATTCAGCCGATATCTCTAATACAAATATAACATTTAATGAACTGGCTGGCTGATGCTTATGTCACATAGAGCCATCTGCTTTTGCAACGTCTCAGTCGCTGCGGGAAGTGCAATCCCTTCGCCCTGTAACGAATCTACTATACTGGTTAAATAAAAGGGGAATATAGACTTGAAACAAAATATAATTTAGGAAAATAAGATAAAAAATACAGATTAAATTTAAAAAAAAACACCTCTCTACCTATAACACACTCTCAGATTTTTAGTAACAAACACAACCCTCCTTTTGGGTTTCGCCGCAGTCGGGTAAAAAGGAAACTTGAAACACGGCACCAGGCCAGGCCAGATCGAAGCAGTAATGCTCGCGAAGGAGGAAGCGGAACGCGTGAGGGAGAGGCAACAGCCGCGCCCTCGCGCCCCTAGCCGCTGTAGGAGACGCCCTGGGCGGCAGGAATCGATTGCCGATTCCCGGCCACCGTAGGCGCGGGCTTGCGGACGACGAGTAATGGGCAGCTCGCCGTCCGGTAAGGACCAGGCCCGGGTCGACGGCGCGTTGTGTTCCACGCGCGCCTCAAAGAGATGTCAGCAGTGACGGGGTCAATTGGGCCGATGCCGCCGGGGTCGCGGGTAGTTCGAAAGAGATACCGTGGCCCTGGCACGGGCAGCTGAAGGAACATGGGTGGGTTTTAGTCAGTAAAAGTCTGACACGCCCTCCCGCCTCTGCCCAGAGCGGGAGAAGTCATTTGATGATTTCCCATCCACAAAAAAAAAAAAAAAAAAAAAAAAAAGGCCAGGCCAGATGTCAGGCCTCGTCAGCTCCGAGGTCTGATAATTCCAAATAAAAACACGGGTCGGTATCGTCAGCACAGAGACCCCGACTCAACAAGTAAGTAGGTAGGTATAGTTTGACTTCTTGACGTAGAGATGTTTCCCTCTCGGAATCCAGGATGGAATCCACGACCCTGAGATTAAGAGTCATGCTCTACCGGCTAAATCAATAAATGAGTATGATATATATATATTTTTTTTTTTTATTTATTTATTGCACAATGTACACACAGTTACAGGCTTTGCTTACCTACAACTAATGAGTACATAACCCCGTTGGGGCGCAGCAAGATAACTTAAAAACTAGAATATTGTTGTGTAATTTTATTACATTATTAAATATTTATACTAAATTGTATTGTATTATCATTATATTCTGTTATTACTAGGTATTACATTTATAGTTTAATTATAATCTGTAATCTATTATTATCTAGTAGGTATTATCACATAGTTATATAATGTTTAGGAACTTTCACAAACATACATTTAATTTGTATATTATTAATTAAACTTATATCTTTGACGACACGGTTGGCGCAGTGGTTGAGCGATTGACTGCTGCGCAGCATGTCGCGGGTTCGATTCCCGCACGGAACAAATATTTGTACGACCTACAAGTATTTGTTCCGAGTCTGGGTGTTTTTCTATCTATAATATGTATGTATTTACAAAAAAAAAATATATATAAGTAGTTTATCAGCCATCTCGTTACCATAACACAAGCATTAGGTTGCTTAGCTTGGGGCTAGATGGCGTTGTGTGATATGTCCAAACATATTTATTTATTTATTTATTTATTATTTATCTAGCTTTACATCGAACAAAAAATAAAAAAAATAATAAAATAAAATATATTAAGTAATTATAATTCACATATTCTAAGGGTTTTTATCATCCATAAATTCTTGTATACTATAAAAACATTTTTCTATGAGTAATGACTTTAGTCTAGCTTTGAATACCTACACTTAGTGTTTTGGTTGACCGTATACTTTCGGGCAATTTATTATATATTTGAATGCTACGGTATTCTGGGCATATACTAATGAATGTAAAGTGTAAGTATATGATGTAAAATGTCTGTAGTACGCAGATAGGTACAACAGCCCTTAGGTAACAAACAAACGTAGGTACGTTACGTAAAGCACCCGTGCGAGCCGGAGCGGCTGAGCCTGATCGCCGGAGGTGACCAGCAAGCCGAAACTGCGGAGATGCATGGGTTACCTTTGTTACGAAAGGATGGGGGCTGCCCTCCCTTCACGTCGAGTCGGGGTGCCCCGGTTTGGTTTTGCATAAAACGCATTTCAACTGTGAGAAACATCAGAAATATTGTGGCTTGCCATATTTACAGTGTGAATTTCAGCGCCAGCTGGCAGAAAATGGAACTAAATATAAATGTGGCTATGCAAGGAGTTAAACGTTATCGATCCAAGTAATTTGCCTAGCTGTTTGATTGAATGGCTGAATAATTATCATTCAGGCCGCTAGTTGAACGGCGCCGTTTAGTGAAAAAGCTAATCAGTTGGCTGCGGCATAAACGTAAGAACCCATACCTGTTAACTTTTAGTATTTAATGTAGCTACACACAGCAGCAGGTCAAGTTACTACAAACTGTCAAATTTTCCGATTCGATTTTGAATTTTTCCGTCAACATAATTATTTGGAGAAATTTGACAGTTTGATATAACCTGAAGGCCAATTCTCGTACCTAAAAACGATCAAATTCAAGTCACAATCTCATGCCAGCGACAATCAAATGTCAAAAATGTAGGTAAACGCCAAACGCTATGCAATTTTTGACAGATTGAGACAGATGACATTGCGAACGTTGTTAAAAATACGAGAATTTCACCTCTGATGTGCTGCAGTATGAGTGGATAATATGCTGTCAGCGTGATTACTATTTTAAATAAATAAATTAAACAGAAAGTAAACAGCTTAAATCTTTAGAAGTAAGGATGTTCTAACATTCTTACTTCTAAAGTTTGCTTCTAATGGCTGTGTGGGCAATGAAATGATAGCCAAACCATTTCGTCTGTCTACCTCGAGGGATATTTACCATGTATAATAACTTAACATCATGCCTTGTTTCCATGAAGAGTTGGGTAGAGGTGTAGGGTATCTACCTAATAGACGGAGTTCCAAACGTCGAGATCCAAATTCCAAAGACGTACGAAGGTCTTCGATATCGGAAAGCTATTATGGAACTCAAATGGAGTTGAGGACACCTGGCAAGGCGCAGCGATGACAGGTGGAGTAAGGCTGTGACAGAGTGGCGTCCAAGGACTGGAAGACGAGATGTCGGTCATCCGGCGCGGCGGCGAGATGGGTGGACGACATTGTTGTCATCGCGGGTAGAACCTGGATGAGGCTGGCACAGGAGCGTGGGGATTGAGAGGGGGCACAAGAGAGGCCTATGCCCAGCAGTGGGTTAAGTCGGGCTGTGGATGATGATGATGTAAGTACCTACAGTATACCCAAATTTCGCCGGCGCTATCTATGACCCGACAGAGACCGCGCTTGCTAGTTTTTTGAATCCATGGGAAACATAAAAAACAGTGTTATATAAAATTCTGAAAAAAAGATATCTTATTTGAGGATCTGGCGGATAGCCAATCGCTTTTAATAACACGATTATATTTACTTTGCTGGATAGAAATAAATCCCAAAATTAACTCTTTTCGTAATGTTTAATCAATCTCATAGCTACAAAATACATAGATGGTTTTTTAATTTTTTTTTTATTGTATAAATGAAAAGGTAGTAAGATTGTTTAGCACAATTCGCTGAGTTTTAAAAAAATAATTTCTATTTTAAAATACCTACCAAATGCGCGAGGCAACCACTCGCGAGCCTACTTCAGTTCAGCAGTGCTATTCTGTACAAATCTCACCGTGAAAACCTAGGTGAAGTGAGTTGTCATTCTTCCTGATGCTAGGGATTGACAGTATTGACAGCTCACTCCACGCTCACTTCACCTTAGTTTTCACGGTGAGATTTATACAGAATAGCACTGCAGTACACGGCTCGAGCGCCGAATCATAGGGCCTAAGTTCCGTGTAATAGGGGCGAGCTATTACCGGGCACAAATCCAGACTCCGGGCTGCTACTGAGAAATTCCAGATAGAATAACCCAATAACACCGTTAAACCGTAACCAAATCCAGATCAATTAAAAACAATACCCTCACCAATTACTCTAAACATTTTAGAAATAAACTAATTAAGCGGTAACCACGCTCATCCGTACACGTGTTTATTGATGGACGACGTCGCGTCGGCTCCCGCGCTTCGTAGGAAATATACGATTCAGAAGTCACACTCCTAACTAAAGGAACTCACACACTGTTATCCACTCAGGTGTCGCTTTAGCACGCGCAAACGTCATTATTTATCAAACAATCACTATTCAATCAATATCATCATTAATAATCAATTATTTTTAATACACCGTCATCCCACTAATATTATAAATGTAAAAGTTTGTATGTTTGGATGTTTGTTACTCAATCACGCAAAAACGGCTGAACGGATTCGGATGAAATTTGGTATACAGATAGTTTATAACCTGGATTAAGACATAGAATACTTTTCATCCCGGTAGAACCTTCTACCGGGATGAAAAATATTAGGGATAGAAATTATCCCACGGGAACCTTCCCGTGGGATAATTTCCGACATACACACGGGCAAAGTCGCTGGCAAAAACTAGTCTCGTATAATTTTTAGAAGTGTTATATAGTAAACAAGGTACAAACACGTTTTAAAGTGAACATGACATACCTATAGGCTGCTCTAGTCGCCTGAACGCACGATGTGCATTGGTTAGATTAATAAAATCGAATAATCGATTAAAATCTTAAGTAAGTGACTACACTAACAACGGTCGTAGACCCCCAAAAATATCATCAAAACATTTTGTTTTGATATAACAAGCTTAGATATCGATACATATCACAACTGTGAAGTTTCGCTAGCTAATTTAATTTGACCTTGTACACTTGACCTTAACACTGCTCACATACTTTTCACACAATTATTTACGTTCCCTACAGAAACAGTCCTCATTGGCCACATTTTAAACGACGAATGAAACTTCTGTCACTTTTTTATTGCATCAGCTATCCTGCCGCAAGCGCATACTGTAGCAATTTAGATCATTTAGATATTTTAGTTTAGAAAGATGTAGGGATCGCATACCGCAGTCAAATATGCGGAAACGCAACAGTGTGGAGTTGTTGAAAATTAATTCATGGTTTAGAGTGCTGCAAGGAGGACAGGAAAACCGACCCAGCGTAATATTATAATAATTATTATAATAAGCTAATTTGACCAAAGTCGGATATGTTATATACGTAGAATAAAATTGACGAATGACAGTTTTTTTTTTTAGTAACGTACTTATTTATCTAATGGACAAATCTTAATTAGGTACTTTTAGTTAATCGAATTAGGGCATCAATTACTAAAGGGTTCCACACATTTACAGTTCGCTAGCAGTCTTTGTACATGAAATTTAAAAAGCTAATAAGTGGTCAGTCTCAGCAGTCATTCTATTTATGAGCACAACTAGGTACAGTGAGCAGCATCAATTGGGTACCCCAGTTGTATTAAAACAACTGGGGTACCCAATTGATGCAGCCCACTGCACATATTATTATATACCTACGGACAAACACATAGGTATGTACCTACCTATCTAGGTATCAGATACGGTCAAACGATTCAAACTCAAACTCAAAGCATTTATTTCAATTAAACCAATTACAGGCACTTGAATTGTCAAGGGGTCGGTCAGTCAGAAAGATGAAGCTAGGCGCCCATTCCAAAGCATAGTAGGTACCTATGGAGAAGAACGGGCAAGAAACTCCACGGACACTCTTTTAAATCAAGATATGGTTACAAAATAATGGTTACATCATTCATGTTAAAATTTTACATGTGAGAACGATGCAGAACGTTAAAAGCGTCCTTAAAAAAAAAAACAATTCAAATATTTAAATTAAATTAAAATAAGCCGTGGCCGCTAAGGTATGCCCAGCCTTCACTGACAGCGCTTGTTCACGAACCTCACTGATGAAAAAGTACTTACCTAAAAGTAGGTACTTACTTTACATAAACTTATAAACAAAATGGCATATCTATTTATCTTTTTAACCGACGAAAAAAAAAGGAGGAGGTTCTCAATTCGACATGTACCTATGTTTTTTTTTTATGTTTGACCACGCACAACTTTTTACAGTCGTTCGATTTAAAAAATTCTTGTTTTGTTCGAGAGGGTATACATCAAAGTTGGTCTCATATAAAATTGATTAACTTTGCTTGGGTAGTTTTTGAGTTAGCTTCAATAATAGAAGTCGGTGGCAAGAAACGAAAATACATTTAACCAGACACCGATTTCCGAAATTAAAGCTATTTTTCACTTTGTAGTGTTGTTTTTGGAAGTCGGTTGTATTTTTTGTAGAAAGTTTTTATTTATGCCTTTATAATATAAATTTACCAACTTATAGAAAGAAGTAAATGAACAACGTGAAATAAACAAATTTCTATACAAAATCAACGGAACCCACCAGCGGCAAACAATAATTTTTAAGCGGTAAACACCATACATTCATCATTTGGTAGAAAAAATTAAGAAAAAAATGCGAAGCGCCACCGAGCTCCTAATTATGACAATAAACGTCGGAGGTTTGAAAAGATGACACGAACGATTTTTTTTCTTATTTATTGCTTTCATTATAGCTTTCATTTGTTTAACGAAATGTTTTTTTTTTTTAATTTCGAACGAATAGAACTTTGAATTAAAAATAGCCAAAATTAATAGTCCGATCGAGTCCGACTTTTGTCTAATACCGGTCACTCACATTCGCACGAATAAGCGAAGCGACAAGTGTAGGACAACATTTGCGAATGACTATGCAAAATTTCATGTTTTCCAAATTGCGTGCATACATTCGTTCAATGAACGAATGTTATGAGTGTGACCGGGGTAAAATTCCGGTTTGAGCGCTATTATTTTAGAAAAAAAATTAGGAATCATGAAAAAATGTCAAGCACCATATTTAGTATTTTGTTGGGTACCTAAAAGTTATCTGAAGATTGATAAATCGGCCCTAAAGCTATGGTTCCTAACTTCCTAGGAAAGCGGCTTTGTCATGAAAATCTGTCATTTTCACGGTTTTCACCAGTATTTGACATTGCGGTGTCAAAAAACGCTCTGTATTTGGACAGTCGTTATTGTATGACCGTTGTCCGCCAAAGCTTTACGCCCAGTTTCGGGAATGAAAATCAACACAAAAATTATCTAACAAATTGTCAAGCGCGCATAAACTGCTGCGTTTGGTTGGAAAAATTATCAACAGCCAATCGCATCACTTGACTTGCGATTTATTTTGACGTCGATAATTAACCGACTTCAAAAAAGGAGGTTCTGTATTCGACCCGTATGTATGTATGTTTGTCCGCGATTTTCTCGAAAACTTATGGACCAATTTTGATGATTCTTTCACTATCGTGATCTACATACTTTCAGAAAGGTTTTAGTATATAATACATTATGTAATTATTCTTATGTACGAAGTTATATGCATAAATGTACTGTATCTCCGGCATTTCTAAGCCGATTTTGATGATTCTTCTTTTCGTTCGTCTTGTAATTTATATTTTTTTTTTTTTTTTTTTTCTCTGTGGCTATCCGCGATCAGTTAGTACTTTTAGCGGATGAGTTGTAGGTAACATTGACGGGAAGAGCGTGACCCCAGCGAGCCATCTACTCCATATTCGTGCTTAGTTCCACACACAGGTGTGGGTGGACTACACAATGTCTTTCCTTTTAAGCCTTTTCCTGTAACTTCTTGTTTTCAGTGCAGCAGCCAGATCATTGGGGTGCCTTTCCAGTCTTTCCTGGTATTTTTTTGTAACGTTTTTGATCTCGTCCATGACGGTATTCGTTGATAACTCCTTGTGTATTTCAGCGTTCGTGACAAGCCAAGGAACGCCACTAATTGACCTCAAAATAGAATTTTGCATTCTCTGTATGATGCTAATGCTTGAGTTACAGGCGCTACCCCAGAGTTGAATTCCATAAAGCCACACTGGCTTCAAGATCACTTTATATATTAAAAGTTTGTTGTCAGTACTCAGTTTACTGTTTCGCCCCATGATCCAGTGTAAGTTCTTGTAACGGATATTAAGCTCATGTCTCTTGGTCTTAAGGTGTTTCTTCCACGTTAGACGTCGGTCGAGATGTAACCCTAGGTATCTTACGCTGTCGTGGTGAGATAGTGTGACATTATCTAGATGTACAGGTGGACAGTCACCTTTTCGCAGCGTAAATGTGACGTGGACCGATTTGCTAGCGCTCGTCTTTATCCGCCACCTACGCAGCCATGTCGTTATTTTATCGAGACTCCCTTGCAACATGTGTGAGGCGATAGCAGGATCTTTGTGGCTTGCCAGTATTGCGGTGTCATCAGCAAATATTGCTGTAGTAACCTCTTCAGTCTGCGGGAGATCTGCAGTGTATACTGTGTACAACACCGGTCCCAGTACCGACCCTTGCGGTACTCCAGCAGTTATATTACAGAATCGTGACGTCACATCTGCTTCTTTAACTTGAAATATTCTTTCCGACAAATAGGATTTCATTAGTGAGTAGTACTGGTGGGGAAGGTTGATTTTCAGCTTGTATAATAGGCCCTTATGCCAAACCCTATCGAAGGCCTGTTGGATGTCCAGAAACACCGAGGAGCAGTAAAGCTTTTCTTCTAGGCTTTTCCTTATCTTATCGTAGACTCGATGTACTTGTTCAGTTGTAGAATGCTCCTGTCTGAAGCCAAATTGGTGGTCGGGAATAATTTTCTCATTATTTAGAATTGGTAATATTCTGTACATCAGTAGCTTCTCAAAGACCTTGGAGAGGATTGGCAGAAGGCTTATGGGTCTGTATGAAGATACTTCGTTAGGAGGTTTACCCATCTTGTGTATCATTATGATTTGAGACACCTTCCACGCCAGCGGAAAGTACTGGATTCTTAAAATGGCATTAAAAAGCGATGTAAGAAACACAATTGCTTTTCTGGGTAGTTGTATAAGTATTTCTTTGGTGAGCAGATCGTATCCGGGAGCTTTCTTATCTTGAAGCTTTGTAATAATCCGCCAGACTTCGCGTACTGTAATAGGGCGCGGGGGTGGCGACATCTGGAAATCTTGTTGTAGGACGCTGTCAACTAACTTCTCATTTTCAATGTCTATGGCTGGATTTGGTGTAAACACTTTTTCAAGGTGCCGTGCAAATGCGTCTACCTTTTCCTGGGATGTTCGCGCCCATCCTGATGCGGTTTTAAGAGGAGGCCTAGCATTTTGAGGCCTGTTATAGTTTTTAGTGAATTTCCATAATGAATAGTTTGTTGATGCAGTGGCTGTTAAAGACTCCAATTGGTCTTCCAATGTCTTATTGTTCCAATTTTGTAGGATTTCTTTGAGGTTTTTGGAGGCTTTATTAAATACAGTTTTATCCGCTGGTAGTCTACTTTGATGCCAAATTCTTCGAAGTCGGCGTTTGTCTAATAGAGCATTTTTTATCTCTAGTGGATAGTTATTATGCCGATCTCTTGTCTTTTTATCAGCGGTATTGATCCAACAAGCTTCCTGAATAAGTGTTGTTATGTATTTTGTTACCTCTTCTATATCATCCGGAGTTTTCAATGGTGCATTCATTTGTATGTTGTTGTTAATGTAATCTCTGAGGGATTCCCAGTCGGTATGTTTGGACGTGAGCATTTTTACGGTTTCCGATTCTATCAACATAGTGCTTACTGTTAATATAACTGGAGTGTGGTCTGAGGAGCTGTCGTAGCAGGATTCAGGCTTGAGGTAGTGTCTCGGTAGTCCTTTCAGAACAAAAAAGTCAAGGAGATCCGGGATTTTATTAAAGTCTGTTGGCCAGTACGTGGGTTCACATGTGGAGGATACCAATAGGTGGCTTTTGTCTATGCTTGTTTTAAGTTGTCTTCCTCGCGTTGTAGTGAGTCTAGAGCCCCAGCTAATATGTTTAGCGTTCCAGTCACCACCCGCAATGAAACGATTTCCAAGCTGGTGGAAGTACTGTGTGAACATATGTTCGTCTATTTTATGTTTAGGGGGGCAGTATAACGCCGAAATGTTAATGTAGCCCGTGCTATCCTCCACGGCAATAGTTGTTGCCTGAAGGTGTTCAGTTCTGTATTCTGGCATTAAATGATGTTTCACCTTCTTGTTTACGATGACCGCTGTTCCGCCATGCCCAGTGCCATCTGGGTGGTTCGTCATATAGCATTGATATTCTTTGAATTTGATATTTATGTTGCAGGTGCCATGAGCTTCAGCTACGAGAAGAATATCAATCTTGTGTTCAGAGATTAGAAGCTCAACCTCTTGCTTGTTGGGGGCTAGTCCATTAAGGTTCCAGGTAGCTATTCTTAGTGCATTCATTTTGTAAGTCGATCGACGAGCTTGGTGATGAGACTTATGAGAGTACTCATTTGTTGGAAGATGCACTCAAACTTTTCGGTTTGTTTAAGGAGTAGTTGTTCTAGGGTTGGGCTAGGCCCAGTCTTTATCTCGACGGTATGTTCTTTGTTCTGCTGCAGAACTTCAGCGAAGGTAGTTTTAACGCTTTGGATTCTCTCCTTGGTACTGTTGCTAAGAATATTTTTACAAGTTCCATCATCACCGTTAAGAACTTTCCGGGTCATGTGTACTTTGTGTGTGGGCATTTTGGTTCTTCGGGCCAGTATTTCTTTATAAACTTCACATCCTTTGTAATTTGCTGGATGGTAATTTATATTCAACTAAAAATGGAAAAATAAATTTACTTTAAAAAAAGTAAAAACCGACTTCAAAACCAAAAGCGAATAAAATAAACTTTCATAAAACACTTAACAGCTTCTGAAGTCGGTGTCGTCAATTTTTCAATGCACTGTAGCTTGACACCGACTTCAGAAGCTGTTATGTGTTTTATGAAAGTTTATTTTATTCATTTTTGGTTTTGAAGTCGGTTTTTACTTTTTTTAAAGTAAATTTATTTTGTAATAAGTCTCCTCATTAATAAGTTGTAGTCTGAAGTCTTTACATAAGAAATCACCAGGAACTCTTTTGGCCAGACGCGGGTTTCGAACCTGGGACCTCTTAATCCGCAGCCTTGGGTGTTCCTATAAGCTTGCCAATAGCCAGACCAGCGACTGTGAGGCAGTCATGGTAGTTACTTACCAAGGGTTTGATATTTCTCTTCGAATGACGATCAAATCAAATCAAACAATTTATTGCATGGTTCAACGGACAGTTGGAAGTTTCATCGACGGTCGTTATCTCGAAAGTTTTTACTTCGAAGGCAAGTTTAATAAAAGGTCTTTACCTATGAAATTGCCGTTCTGCAGTACTGGCCATTTCAAATCAAAATAATTTTTGTTTGGCTCAGAATTCTAATTTCAAATTAATTTTATTTTAAAAACATGGATTTTTTTTCCAAAAGTAGTCATTTGTTTATTGATTAGTGTTACATTTTCATCGCATTTCAATCTTTTTCGTCATCATGGATACGTTAAAAATTCGAGTAATTATGGAATATGAGTACCGTCGTGGCAGCAACGCGGCACAAGCGGCACGCAACATCAACGACGTTTACGGAGCTAACAGTACAAACCAACGCACCACTTGTTATTGGTTTGCTCGCTTCCGTTCTGGAAATTTCGACCTGAAAAATGAACCTCGCGGTCGTCCGAAGACCTTGGCAAACGGCAATTTCATAGGTAAAGACCTATTATAGGTATAATAGAACAACAGATTTTTTTTTCTCGCGATATCATGTTTGGTCCCATAGTAAAAGTTGTTCCTAATGATGACAATAGTGACCCCGTATGAGGTTGTGCGTTATTTAAGTTACTTACACCTTGTATAAATTGACTTGTCTGTCCCACCGCCGACGATTACCTACCTAGCAAGAAGCGAATAGGTGGAGCAACTGAAAAACTAGTTGGCGAGCAACGAGCAGCGAGTGCGCGATGGCGACGAGCGATTACTCGCTGGTATGCGTATGTTGTAGAGGTACACACAACAGCAGGTCAAGTTATTACAAACTGTCAAACTTTCTTATTGGATTTTGAACTTAACTATCAACATTTTAAGGTTTAAAATCATTTGGAAAATCACTTACTTTGATATACCAGAGACGCTTTAGCATTGCAATAGCGGTCATTGCCCTTTCCCTAATACTTATCTCTCCGTAGGAACCCAATAAGTAAACTATGAATGGTAAAACGTTATTGGAACATGTTGAAAATCACGGCACTTAGATGGTAGATTCCGGACTATAGTTAAGTTTTTGAAATAAATAATACTAGAGAAAATAGGCAACTCGGGTATAATAGGGTGACCAGTCACCCTTTAAAAAAATATAGCTCAGGGGGCTTAGGGTTGACCCACATCTGTCAGCACGGAATCGCCTTTTTTCGTGCTTTATCCTTTTCTATCTCTTAGGATCATCATTTCCTAGAGCGATAAAGATAGAGACCGCGCGGTGGAATCGGCGATGCGCTCGACACCACGGCCAAAATGGCTGAGAGGCGCTGGAGTGCTGACGAGTGCTATCGAGCGCGATATCATGCTTGCATTGCATTGCATGATCGTATTCTACAAACACTCAACGGCGACGGCGTGCGATCTTACGCTGAAGCACGCGATAGCACGCTGCAGCACACACGGCATAAATGCTGTTCCGTGCTGACAGATGTGAATCAACCCTTACTATTACGTGTTACAGCCATCACGGTTCCAGTGTGAGAGAGAGACGGAGCTATAGGTATACGACCGAAAGCACCATCCTTTTTTCACAACGGAATCTTGATGGCATTAACATGTCGTAATAAGGCTCCAGTTCGCTGCGACAAATGGTCTGAAATCGGCAACTCGCAATTAGTTGGTACAGTCAGCACAAAAGTCGATTAACATTTGCAGTTTTTTAATCTTAATTATTAAGCGAAATATTTAATTCAAATCGGAACAGAAGTAAGTACTTACAATTTTAAGAACATTAACTCGAAAAACAGTTTATCGAATAATTTTTTGTTAATTTAGATGATGTAGGTACAAAAAGTAGCAGTGTTAACCGACTTCTGTTGCTGACCGTACTACGTAAACGTCATACGATTCCTTTTCTGTGTGAGGGCACAGATAATAATTATAATATGTGAGGGGAATATTGTGCCGAACATTTTAGAATGACATTTTAGAGGTTTTCTTTTACATTTTCTACCACCATTTTTCTTTTCACCATTTTTCAGCTGTAGAGCTTATTATGACGACTGCGGCGAAATCACAAAAAGATAAACCTTTTGGCAGTACACCTCGGTTACTCCCGAGGCCAACAGCAGCCTCGGCCGCGCGCGCCGCCCGCAATGCCACCAACAGAAACTTAACGATCCCCAATCCAAGGCCAATCCCGGTGCCGGTGGTCCTAAGTTGCAGGGGAAGAGTTCTCTTATTTAAAACGTCATACGATTCCTTTTCTGTGTGAGGGCACAGATAATAATTATAATAAGTATGTGAGGGGAATATTCTGCCGAACATTTTAGAATGTTTACCTAACCTACATTAACAAGAGAGCTCCCACCCCCAACAATTATCAAATTCATAAATAAAAGCAAATTAAACAAAACATTAATTTACCAATTTCAAAACTCAAAAACAATTAACGAAAAAATTAAGAAGTTATAATAATCAAAACCGAGTCGACAGCCATAACAGAGCCCGGACAATAAATCAATGGAGTCGCCACTCCGTTCTATAAGCGACCATCTGACTACTCCAATTAAACGAACTAACTAAATAATTATCAGAATTAATGACTCCACACATATATCAGCAGACTCCTTAAATAAATCTCCCGTTTGATGTACCAGGAGTGCGCGTGAGCACGCTTGAGACGCCGGCCACGCCCCTTCACAGTGATTGGTCCAACTCTAATTATAACTTTGTGGATCTTCATGAGCTATTTGCATCGTTTAAGTATCTACAACTAATTATATACTCTGTTTGAGCCACATACAGTTGAGATTTGAATGTGTTTCGCGCTGAAATACTGTCATCCAGAAAGACGCCCATTAGTAAAGGCTCTCAATCTTCATTCGGATCAGTCGAACCACTGCCAGATATAACTAATTTGATAATTAAACAATTTTCAACCTTAACGCTGTTAAAATAAGGGAGATAGAAGACAAAATATGTTGAGATACGATTATGTTTTTGAGAAGAGGTAGTTAACATTCCGTCCCCAGACGTTTCAGCGGACGAATTGACAAAAACGCATCGTGGAACTTTCTTATTAGTTTAAATTATGGCCCTGTGTGAGATACTACACTTTGAATAGTTCAGTGCTTAAATTGTGATTCAAAATGTCTCTTAAGCTGCTACAGTGCACACGTTGATTAAATAATCAAATAAATTAAGCAAATACAAAATGGATCCCTCAGAATCCACAATGGACGTTGAAGAAATTAAAGCTGAAAAAAATGAAACAAAACTACCGTTTTCCATTGAGAACTTACTGGCTGATAAATTCGAAAAACAAAGTTGTAATGAATTTACAAATGATGCGTACGCGTCTACTAGTGGTGTGCCTTGTGATTTAAAAAGTAATTTCGTTAGTGATGTGACTGATACTATCGATTCGGACGATGATGACAGAGCCAGTAGCAACAGTTCGGAAAATGTCGACGTTGAGAGTTCGACCGTCGGCGATGCGCAAGAGTTCCTTGATTTAAAAACTACTGATTATGGACAATCAGGTAACGTTATTTTTTATTTAATGTACCAGACACAATTCAAATCTACCGGGAAGATAAAGTTACAAAACCAAGCTCTTGGAGACAACGAAAATTCTTATTCTTTTTTAAACTGCCCTCTTTGCTCTGCTGCTAAGTAGGCACTCTTCTCCGTGGTAATTCATTACCACGGAGAAGAGTCACAATTAGGTACGAATTTGGAGTCAAAATGCTTTCCATGACTAAGTAAGATGCAGGTATAAACATACGAATAAACAATTAACGAAACGGTGAAGAGGAAATTGCAAATGATAGAGCAACTACAATTTTATGCCACTTCTTTCGCTTGCTACAAGGTTGACACCTTGGAAAAGGGCCATACTTAATTTAGATTGTTATTGAATTTGCTAAAATTGACAAATTCAGTCACATCCTGTAGGTATCCTGCTGCAAGGCTAGTCTCTACGTCGTAGCCTGAGCTATTTTCATTTTTGACACAATAAGGTAACTACAGTTTTGAGCCGTTTGGGGTCGAAACGCTCGGGTCATGGGGCCCGAGTGCGCGTCTACTTTTTAAGGAAATTTCTCGCCGACTGGTCGAGTCTTCACGTGACCAGAGGGCTGGCTCGTTCTTTGGCCAAAGAATTAGCATTGCCATTCAACGTAGCAATGCTGCCAGTCTTCTGGGCACGTTTCCGAATTACATCGATGCGGACGAGTACTTCGACGCCTAAGTGTCCTTTTGTTTTGTATTTATTTGTATAGTTAGTTAGTTAGTCTTTTACAATAATAATTGAATTAAATTAAAATTTACCTTTCAAAAAAAAAAAAAGAAGAAAGACAAAATGCTTGTGAATTTGTGACCCGCTCAAAGAGAGCTGCTGGATGTAATCAGTGCAAGACCAGCCGCTGCAGGCCAGCATTGCGCGCAGGAATAGTCGAAGAAAGCATTTAATTTCGGTCGACGTCATCGCGTCAACGCCGGCTATCGCTGAAAACCAGCGCTGGGGCTCCGTTTCTTTCACTAATGTGATCTACATACTTTCAGGAAGGTTTTAGTATATAATTCATTATGTAATTATTCTTATCTACGAAGTTATATGCATAATTGCACTGTATCTCCGGCATTTCTAAGCGGATTTTGATGATTCTTCTTTTCGTTTAACTTGGGCTTACTTATGTAATTGTATATTCAACTAAAAATGGAAAAATAAATTTCATAAAATACTTAACAGCTTCAGAAGTCGGTGTCTTCAGTTCTTCAATGCACTTTAGCTTGACACCGACTTCAGAAGTGTTTTTTGAAAGTTATTTTATTAGTTTTTGGTTTTGAAGTCGGTTTTTACATTTTTTAAAGTAATTTTTTTTTTCAAACGACGTCATCCGTACAAAAATCTATACTTACCTTTAAATAAAAAGAGAAGTCCTGACTGATGACTGACTGATTGACTCATCAACGCCCAGCCCAAACCCTTGGACCTAGAAAGCTGAAATTTTGCACAGAGCTTCCCTTTATAATGTAGACAAGGACTTCCCGGTAGTACGTTCCCGCGGGATATTTTCCGACATCCATGCGGGCGAAGTCACGGGCAAAAGCTAGTATCGAATAAAACGAATAAAACACACAGGTATTTAAAAGCCGGACGTTTGAGCGCCAAGACCGAGCCGGACGCTAAAAAAAGGGATTTTTGACAAAAAAAGCGAATAAAACTACTGCTAAAAATAAAAGTAACACAGAATATGTACATACGTAGGTAGTACCTCTGTAAACTTGCGTGTCTTGGCGAGTCAGCGAGCTTCGTCTCGCTGGCTCGTTTCTTCTGACTGAAGTGCAGTAGGTAAGTACTACCTACTGCACGATAAATATAAAACGCCTAGTAAAAGCTAAACCTAAAGCTGCCTATGGCATTAAGTCCGCCTCTGTACATTTGTGTGCTTGAAGTATTAAATAAATAAATAAAAGCCGGACGGCCCGGACAGTCAAATTTAGCCGGACAAGAGGTCAAAAAGCCTAACACTCTCCGGCTTTATCCGGACCAATGACAACGCTACTTACGACGAACATAGAACTTAATCCTTTTTTGAAGTCAGTTAAAAATAAACCAATGCATGGAATCAATCAAATCAATAGCCATGTAGCGAAATCATTGAGCGAAATGGATCGAATTTAATTTGGACTACCAGATATGTAGCTAATGCCTTCGCTATATACCTATCTCATTACATTATGGCGTCGATGCCAAAGACAAAGATAGCTGAATATCATCACTCAGCCGAAAGACGTCCATCCACTGATTTTCACTGCACGACATAGGAATCCCATAAAGGCCTAGCGCAATTAAGTGTAATACACTTCTGGACACATCTATTGGCCCACCTTAGAGTTTAGGTTTCGATGGCCCCTACCGAAATATGATTGCTAGATTGAACAAAAACTGTTGATGCAGTTTTAAACCTGATACATTTTACCATCTTTTTCGATCGTATTGTTTTAAATTTGAATTCAGAATACCATACGACATGGAGCTACGCCTAACAAGTCGGATATGCGCCTTGTTAAAGGCAATTGATTTTTGAATAAAAAACATGTTTTATCAAATAAAGGTTTAATTTAATAACGCGAAGGCAATTGATTTTTGAATAAAAAACATGTTTTATCAAATAAAGGTTTAATTTAATAACGCGTGTTGCCTCCATGGGCATCTACCACAGCTCTCATACGATTAGGCATAGAGTTTATCAACCGCTCTATGAAATTTTGAGGGATCATCTCCCATTCCTCTTCTATGGCAGTTTTCAACTCCTGCATCGTCTGGGCAACTGGCTGACGAGCCCTAACACGTCTTTTTAGCTCGTCCCACATGTGCTCAATGGGGTTCATGTCTGGGCTTCTGGCTGGCCAGTCCATAACTGTGTTGTTCACATCCCGAAGATATTCCCTGACGATGCCGGCCGCATGGGCTCTTGCATTATCATGCATAAAAAGGAAATTTGGGCCCACATAGTCCGCGTATGGTATCACGTGAGGTTCTAAGCACTCACGAATGTACCTTTCAGCATTTAATGTTGGCAGCCGTGGTCCTGTAACAACCTCAAGTTGAGTTTTGCCGCTCGCGGATATACCGCCCCAGACAGTCCATGAGCCACCGCCATAAGCAACCCTCTCTTCAAAGCAGCATTGTGCGAAACGCTCTCCCTTACGTCGGTAGACCTTCTTCCTTCCATCATTGCCATGTAACACAATTTTAGACTCATCAGAAAAGAGTACACGGCTCCAATCTTGCTGTGTCCAATTTAAATGACTGCGTGCGAAATGAAGGCGCGCTGTTCGGTGGGCTCGCGTTAGTTTGGGGCCATTAGCTGGCTTGTGTGGTACCATATCGCGTTCTTTTAACCTTCTCCGAACAGTTCGAGCGCTCACAGATACTCCGTGGAAGTCGCGAAGTTGGTTTTGTATCTCAATGGAGGTAAGGTGACGATTTCTCAAGCTGGTCGTCACGATGAATCGATCCTGCATTTCAGTTGTGACCCGAGATCGTGGCCTTCCTTGGCGACGAACAAAGCCGCCAGTCTCTAGGTACCTCCGATAAACATTTCGGACCGCAGATCGACTTAAGTTGAGCACTCACGTTTCTTTGGCTGTGTCCAGCCTGAATAAGTGCCACAGCTTGGGCGGCGACTTCAGGTGAAGTATCCATAGATTATTGATAGAACCTCAGCTTAATGTTAAGAATAAGTAATGTTTGTTGCAAAACCAAAGATATCAATCACTTTTTCAAGAATTAAATCCAAGTAAACCAATAAAACCAAGTTTTCTTAGTATCGATTGTTTGATATCAACAAACAGGCTCCAAATTGTCTTTTGTTTCTTTAAATTCTGTGTTCGAAATTCAAAAAAAGACTATTGAATGAAACTGTGAATGTGCCAGGTTCAAAACTGCATAAAAACTTTTTGCTCGACCTAATATAAAATTTTAGCTAGGACCAAACGAAACTGAAAATACAAGGTGGGCCAAAAGATGTGTCCAGAAGTGTATAAATGCATTGATTACATACCGAGACTCCTCCGTGCCTCGGAAAGCACGTTAAGCCGTTGGTCCCACCTGTCATTCACGAATCTTTGACAATCGTTACGGGTCCTCAGTAGCCCGAAAGTGTGACAACCAGTCTTACTAAGGGGTACCTATCCTATAACCCAGTAACTGGGTTGTGGAGGTTAGATAGACAGTCGCTCCATGTAAAATACTGGTATTTAACTGCATCCGGTTAGACTGGAAGCCGACCCCAACATACTTAGTTGGGAAAAGGCTAGGCAGATTAATTGAATGCATTCATTAAATTTTCAATATCAGCTACCTATTTACCTACTTTTTCAAAGTTCCATTCGCAATAAGTAAGTGTACCCGTACACCTAACTTTGTTACAAAAAAAGACTAAGTATTATAGGTACCGTTCCGTTGAGACTTTAGACAAAGCTTACAAAAAATGTCTCAACTTCAAAACTTCAGCACAAATAATTATTACTCCATCCGGCGACAAAATAATCAAAAATATACAATTTCAAAATGAATACCTATTTGAAACAAACAGATAAATCACAGAAACGCGAGCTTGTAATTTGAAACAGCATAATTAATGAAAAAAGATAAAAAGTAAAGCAATTGACGCCTTCCCGCGCCATTTGACTTCACGCAACGCTCCCGCGCTTCGTGTATTTTTGGCGCCAATTAATCTGTTGGTTCGTTCGGATATCTTAACTTTTTTAATGACACTTTTGAAAAGGACACGAAATTAATCATTAAAAGTTAATTGATTGGGTAAACGCTAAACGTTATTTTTATGTGGGCACGGAACACAGGTCTTCCTAGTATGAAATTACATCGCCATGCGAAAAACTGGAGTGTAAAATTGAACATGATTATGATTTTAAATGTGATTGAATTAAAATAGAAGAAATTAGTCGGTTAATAATTTTAGTCAAGACATTTATAAATTCAGATAGCCAGGGTTCTAGCTTTTTGTGATTAAAACTTTAAGATAGTGCCTATTTATTCAAACAAAGCTTTTGAATTTGAGTTGAAGAAATAGTTATTTGTGCAACAAGAGAGCAAAGTTGTTTTTTACTGCGAGTGTTGATTTTGAATCCCGAGTAAGCGAAGGATTCTATAATTGAATCACGAGCGTAGCGAGTGATTCGATGTTAGAATCCTGAGCGCAATGAGGGATTCAAAGACACGAGATGCAATTAACTTTGGTCTCGTGTAACACATACAACTTTTCACCTCAGCAGCGAGAACATCTACTACACTAATACTCCAATACTTAAAGCCTCAAACCTCGAATACTTAAAGCAAAATGGTAGTGAAAACCGCACCAAAATCGGTCCAGTAGGTTCCGAGCATAGTAGGAACATACAGATAACCAAACGATGATTTGGATATGTAAATACAATATATGGTGTCCCCTTGTTTCGCAGACAGAAATTTCATAGAATTTCGTTTCCCAGAAAATGTTTCACATAATATTTGGTCCTTGTATTTTTATTTCTGAAAGTGCACCCGCGGTATACTGCCACAATATTAAACACCACACAAACTTCGTATTTTTTCTACAACATTCACTTTATTTGATTATAAAAAAAATATAAATCGATTATTTAGAAAAAAATCTACTAATTACATTGAAAACCTTAACATATGATTTGCAATTTTACGTTTATAAATATGTATCCGAAAATTATATTGTTTGTTTCTTTTTTGGGTCTACTACGTATGGAATTTGAAAATCGAACTTCGAATCGACTTGTTTCTATCTCTCGCTTTTTTCGTATCGAAGTGAAAGTAACACAACAAAGTGAAGTTCTCGGCATTTAAAAAAAATAATTAAAAAACTTTTTAATTATTTTTTTTAAATGCCGAGAACTGTGCTGGGTCTACTCACAAAACTCGAAAGATTTGAACTTCACTTTGTTGTGTTACTTTCACTTCGATACGAAAAAAGCGAGAGATAGATAGCAAAATTCGATTTTGCTCACTGTCTTTAGGCAGCAAAACCTACTTGTTTGAGGTGCTGAGGTGAAAAATTATTTCTGCTTCAAAAGTTATTTTTCTTGAACTCAACATTACAATGCACGAATGCAGTCAACAATAACAAATCAATAGCACATACATCCAGAATTTTCTAGGATTCCACCCTGGAACATTCTAGATGTACACTGTACAGACGCCAGCACATCAAGCTACTACAATCTGTCAGATTCCTTTAATAGATTTTCATTAGAATTAGGTTCAAGGTTGATTAGGAAAATTTGACAGTTTCGGGTGGCTTAAACTGCTGGCGTCTGTACCTTATTGCTAATTTCTTTAGTTGTCAATATATAACGGTAGACCATCTCCTTTCTTTCATTTAAACTGTTACAAACACGAGAAGACAGCTGACACCGCGCGTTTTTCATCGATTCTGAACTCACACAAATGTTTGATTAATGATTTTCTTGTTTACAGAATACATTCATTAATATTTTCTTCCCGTGTGGTCCAGTCCAAGGCCACATGATGACCACCAATTTTTCCAGTAGTTATTCTTTGTTGTAACTCTTATTTTTTAACAGAAAACACCTGTAATTTCGCACGATTCGATTTTGAATGCGCACGGAGGAGCAAAATTCTAACCAAGCGGTTTATTCATAAAAAACTCAACTTATGATTTGTGTTTGAAAGAAGAATACAAACACTTCTATATCTAAAATTGGTTTATAGAGCGTTTTAGTTTTTAACCGACTTCAAAAAGGAGGAGGTTCTCAATTCGTCGGAACCTTTTTTTTTTAATGTATGTTCCCCGATTACTCGAAGATGGCTGGACCGATTTGGATTTTTTTTATTTTATTCGAGAGGTCCCATATAACACCACAGTTGGTCCCATATAAAATTGATTACGAGTATCTTTGCTTCGGTAGTTTTTGAGTTAGCTTCAATAATACGTATTTTTTCCCCACTTTTATATGGATGATGTTCTAGTTTGTTTTGCAGATAGTGGTATTAGAATTTGTGTGGGGTAGGTACACAACTAAAAAGTGAAAAATAAAAACTTTTTTACAAAAAATACAACCGACTTCCAAAAACAACACTACAAAGTGAAAAATAACTTTAATTTCGGAAGTCGGTGGCAAAAAACGAAAACACATTTAACTAGACACCGACTTCCGAAATTATTTATGAATAAGGTGGCAATTTTCTTTCGTTTGATCAATACCTAGTATCATTTGACCGAACTGTTTCAAATCTTATGCCTGTGCATAACTGATATAAAAAATTGCCCAGCCTTTTCCAATTTTGGGCTCGGTTTCCAGTCTAACTTCATGCAGCTAAATACCAGTATTTTACATAGAGCGACTGCCTAACTCACCTCCACAACCCAGTTACTGGGTAACACGATACCCCTTGGTAAGACTGGTTGTCCGACTTTTTAGGCTTCTGACTACCCGTAACGACTAATTCATAACTGCTTGATATATTTAACCGACTTCAAAAAGGAGGAGGTTCTCAATTCGTCGAAACCTTTTTTTTTTTTTTTTTATGTATGTTCCCCGATTACTCGAAGATGGCTGGACCGATTTGGATTATTTTTTTTTTTGTTTGAAAGGGTATACTTCCCAGGTGGTCCCATGATCATCAAGTCAGGATCTGATGATGGGATCCTGGAGAAATAGAGAGAACTCTTCCAATTTTATAGGCACACTTGAAGCGATTTGGATAGTTTTTGGAAGAGTAGGTACTTTCTTGGAGTGGTCGCAATTCAATTTGGTGAAGATCTGATGATCAAGAAAGAAAGAAGATCAATGTCTAACAAGACGGCCTTATTATGCCAGAAGCATTTTCAGTATGGCGCCGCGTATATACAATCACTTACCAAAGTCTATACTAGAAACTCTATCCATCGATGAATTTAAAAAGAGATTAAAAAGATTCTTGCTATTTAAATGTTATTATAGTATTCAGGATTATTTAACAGAGGATGTAAGGACATTTTGTTCTCAGAAATATTATTGTTGATGTGACATGTGATTAATGCACTAATTAGTTATCATTCTTATTACTTTAACATTTATTGACAAATATATCTTGACATTTTCATTTAATACATGACATTTTGATCTTTAAATTATTCTAGTGGCATTAAAATTTGCTAATGTTTAATTATTATTTGCCATGATGAAATGATCAAAATTGTTATTGCCTAATTATAAATTATTATTGCAAATAATTGTAGGTATAACAATGTGATACCTACAGTTTAAACCTTGACATTTGTTTACCTTTACCTTGGCGTAATATGGTTGAACTATGCTCTATTTTTAACAACTCTATGTAATTACCCATATTAGCAAATAAATGATTTTGAATTTGAATTTGATGAAGAACTTCTGAGATAGGCAACGGAACTCCTCAATAAATGATAGCAAATGGACTGGGATTGCTGAAATCTCATGCCTGTTTGTTGTTCACACCAGTTCATAACATAACATCACGCCAGTACGCTGTGAAGGGGTAAGCACATGTGAACCACTCCAAAGTGAAAAATAAAAACTTTTTTACAAAAAAATACAACCGACTTCCAAAAACACTACAAAGTGAAAAATAACTTTAAATTCGGAAGTCGGTGGCAAAAACGAAAATACATTTAATCAGACACCGACTTCCGAAATTAAAGTTATTTTTCACTTTGTAGTGTTGTTTTTGGAAGTCGGTTGTATTTTTTTGTAATTTAATTAATTTGGTTGGTCTCCTTTTCTTAGGGTTTTCCATTGAGGTCATCGGGAGCCACTTTTATCTAGTTGCCCGCTGTCAGTTTCATCTCATCTTCTTATATCCTGTAGATTTGGTCTTCCCCTTTTTCGTGCACCGTATTTAGGGCACCAGTCTAATACGCTTAGACACCATGGTATTGGTTCATCGTGAGAGCATCAATTATTAGGTAAATTAAATGGTTCATGTCCAATAGTTTGGGAAACAAATTCTATATTGCGTTGTCCTTGCACTGCGTCGGGGCCAGTCGAGGGGCTTTGTGTGCAGGAGGTTAGGGCAATTTAGGTCCATTCCGCTGGGCCAATATGCCCGATATATGACGCCAGGCGAATATGATTTTAAGAGCGATGATCATATTCCCGTTTTGCCGGATTATTCCTTAGGTTCATAGGACCACCTAAATTCTACTTCTGTAAGTACCTATCTATAAGGCGTGGACTCTCCTGTCCAGCCTAATTATTTGGCTGAATACTGATGTTATAAAAAACTTTTTTACAAAAAAAATACAACCGACTTCCAAAAACAACTACAAAGTGAAAAATAACTTTAATTTTGGAAGTCGGTGTCTAGTTAAATGTATTTTCGTTTTTTGCCACCGACTTCCGAAATTAAAGTTATTTTTCACTTTGTAGTTGTTTTTGGAAGTCGGTTGTATTTTTTTTGTAAAAAAGTTTTTATTTTTCACTTTTTAGTTGTGGAACCTACCCCACACAAATTCTAATACCACTACCTGCAAAACAAAGTACTCGTAGAACATCATCCATATAAAAGTGGGGAAAAAATACGTATTATTGAAGCTAACTCAAAAACTACCAAAGCAAAGTTAATAAATTTTATACGGGACCAACTGTGATGTATACCCTCTCGAATAAAACAAAAACAATCCAAATCGGTCCAGCCATATTCGAGTAATCGGGGAACATACATAAAAAAAAAAAAGAATAAAAAAAAAAAAGGTTCCGACGAATTGATAACCTCCTCCTTTTTGAAGTCGGTTAAAAATTGTGATTTGACCACGGTAAGGTGCGTTTTTCCTTGTATAGCTCCAAATGCTGGATCCATGGGAGTTTGCTTATGGTTTGGATTATGACCTTCTAATATGTTTTTTTTTTGTAGGTAGGTAATATTTATTAAGAGAGAATTTTAGTGCGGTGCTTTAATAGTTTGAATGATTATACCCTTGAAATATTTTTCTTTCTGTTACTCTGCTTTTATTTCATAAATAAAAATATCCATATCACACATTATATAGGGCAATAAAATACAAAAACATAAATCGTACTTTATAGTAAAAACATAATAAAAAAAATATATCACAGGTTTTTTTTCAGTGACAATTACCAATAACTCGTTGTAACGAGTTTCACGCGAAAAAAAACATCATAAAACGCTAATTTATTTACGATCTGCCAACTATAAAGCGCCTCTGGACATTTTTGTTCGAGCAATTGCGGCTCGAATTAGCCGTTTGAATTGGTTTCCCGCGTTCCACTCACACTGGCAAATGGAACGATTTAAATTTACCCACACATGCTCCAATAGGGACGACTCTCTCGTATTTGTCGGATATAATACAAATATTCGCGAGTTTAGCAGAATTTATAAATTAGCTGCAATATTAGCTGCCATGTGGCTTTTCTACAGAAATTGATGATAATATTATTACCTCTTCAATAGACGATTTCAAGTTTTCAACAAGGTTTTTACCTGTCTTTTTTTAAGATGTTTTTAAACTATTTTACATTTAATCCCAAGATGAAATAATATTCTTTCAAGCCTCAGATAGGTGTAGAGTTTTGAATGATATATCACAAAACAAATTAACTCCCAGCCAGCCAGTTTATCACCGAGTCCATAAAATGTCAAATATTTTCACAAAACTGACAGCCCTACACTTATACAACCGTTAACCGCGCAGTGATGTCTCATTTTCTAAATTTGTTACGAAAAGATAAATCTCCGCGCGTCCCAGCTCTCGTTAGCTAAATCTTTCTCCCCCGTAATTATTCACCCGTTAGAAAAAAAGGAAATAAACATGAAAAGAAAACGTCTCACAACTGAAATTTAGTAAGTGGCCCGAGCTCATTAAAAAGCTGTAAAATTCTATTACCAGACAACGGATGGGTGTGTATCCGAACGAGCCAAACGTCATACGGGACCAACCACTTTATTTTATCGTTTGACAGCTAAATGTCATTTGAAAAGAGTCTTTATTTCGACGGTTTAGGAGTGTCAATTAAATGATTTGTCGGAAAATAAAATAGTGTGAGGTTCACAATGCCGGGAAACAAAGACGTGAAGCGTTGACAAGCGAGGATAAATTGACATTAATTGCCTTACTACTGTCGGAGTGGTTTGCAAGCGTGTAACGTGGTCGTTTTTGACGGCAATAGGATTATTTTAGGCGCTAATTAATTTACTTTCTACATTATTGCGGGCGATTTGATGTATTGCGTCTGGAAGCCTGTTTGGTGTTAGAAATGTTTGATGTTAGACGTTTAGACGCTTTTGGATACATTTATTTAGTAAACAAAATATTTCTTCAGTTCCAAGTTTGAATGTAGATACAGTGAGGTTCTAGGCTATCGTTAAATAATAGCGTTCATTTTAGGCTACTAGTACACTGTCATTATTATTGTCTATTAATTAACAAAGCAACGTAAGACTCCTGGGAGTCTTGCAACCTAATAAATAATTGTGTCTCAATAAGTAGGTAGTCAACGCGATTAAAGAATAAGTTAAATTAAGTACAACAACACAACCAGCATCACTTGCTCGATTGGCTCAATAGCTGAGAGCGTGGCATCTACCGATCACCAAAAAAAAAAATCATCCAAAAAAATTAACCGTGCGCAGGGAGCCGGACAGAGCGAGACTGGGTGGCGGGACAGAGAAAAACCAAACGGTCAAGGTTGTTTGGTCGGGCAAGCGCCTTAAATTTATCTGACCTATTGTGTAGTTTGTCGTGAAGTGAGCTGTCAATAGTGTCAATCCCTAGCGTCAGGTGGTATGACACCTCACTTCATCTAACTTTTTACGATGATTTTTACAGAATAGATCAGTTGAATTTAAGGCGCTTCCCCGTCCAAACAACCTTGAGCGTTCGGTCTTTCTCCGTCCTGCCACTCAGTCTTGCTCTGTCCCACTCCCTGCGCACAGCTCTATAACAGAATTCACAAATGTTTTGGTATTATTTTAATGAAAAATGAATAGCGATCTTTTGAAATAAAATAAAACGTGAATTATTTAGATTTTTAAATTATCTATCCATTAGTGTAATCCTCAAAAGATTAGAACGTCAACTTCAGCAAAAGATGCATGCAATCAATAATTTTAATCACTTTTTTACAAACACATTTTAAATGTATTTATAACATAGAAACAAATAAGAAAGTGTAATGTGATGATAGGATATCTAGCATTAATAATGTGCTTGTAGATGTAGTTGTGTTGGTGACTCTTGATTATGAATAACGCACTATCGCAAGGTTTTGGTCGGGATAGCGCCTTAACTTGCGAGAACGATTCCATTGCACACGTTATAAACATTCTAGTAATGACGATACGGTATACTTGGATAGACCTTGGATCTTGATAAGTAATTAATTGTACCATGCGAAGAAAGTTGAAAAATTGTTGATCATGTAAATAAGATTTAAAGATTAAAATGTTCCAAATATATTCAGGACGAACATTTTTAAACATGACATCATTTGAAAGATCACGACGCCACTTATCAAATCATTCTAGAGATTTATTTTATCATCACTGATCATATCCGACTCGTTATTTCTGCGATAAAATTGAATTATATTTTATTTCTGTAAATTGATTAACAATGTAGGCACCAAGACCAATTTATTTGATTCTATGAAGTCATCATAAATACGTTCTGCGCTCGACTACAATTTTAAAGACGGTGAAAACTTAGGTGAAGTGCGCTTGACGTGAGCTGTCATTCCACCTGATGCTTGGGACTGACATTATCTCACTTCAAACTCACTTCATAGGACTAGTACTTATATATAAAATGAGGCTCACTTAGCCAAAGTTTTCACGGTGAGATCTTTACAGAATAGATCGGCGGGATCAATGTTACACAATTATATCTCGTACCTACGCTACGTTTTTATTTTTAATGTTTATTTTGTTACTTTTATATGCTCTTTCTTTATTGTACCTATATCCTGTGCGTGTCCCAAATAAAATATTTTTCTTCTTCTTTCTTTCTTTCTTCTTCTACATTGATTTAAAAAGTACCTACGAGTACCTACCTATCTCTATAAACTTATTCTGTGAATATTAAACTACATACCAATCCTAAAAAAGAGTTCTGGGACCAAACTTTTTGAGTGTAATTATTATTCGTAACTATAGAAATAGAAATAAATAATAATAATAGGTACATATATCTAATATAAGTACCTATCTCTTATAATGAGAGAATTTAGCCAGATACACACGGCTAGATATCAAGCTATAATTTCCAGTATAAGCTGACCTGTCATTGTACGGGAATCCTATAAAATACTACGAATGAACTTGATAATATGTAGCCGCATGTACCCGAGCCGCCTAAACTCAGCTGACTGGACTGCAATACTTAATTTGGGATTTTCTTAATACTTCTTCAGATTTTTGAATTCGGACTTATCGCATTTATTTATATCATAACCACTTAATTAGCTGTGCAGTCTATGAAGTCACGTTCACAACCACCAAAAAAATAAAAATAAAATGACATTTATTTTGGCGCGCTAATTACCGCGTTCGGATAGTCAGTGTGGCGCTCAGTCAGTTTCAAGATGGCGGACCGACGCTGCTTGACATGTTGATATATTACCACTAATTACTCAAAGCGGGGAGGTGTTTATTGAAAATAACTGTAAGGTGACGACGAGCCGTGTCTGCTACGATTTCTATGTCCGTTCAGAGTGACTTCCGTAATAAATTAAGTGTAGGTAGGTACCACCGTTTTACGAAACTAATTAAGTATAAAATTAATGAAGTAGACTGATAATGACCGTCATTATTGACGATGGACGCTAGATTTTAAATGGTGAAATTAGTCTACAGAGCCCACGAAGTCATAAAACATTTGTGTCTTGCCAAAAGAGCGAATATTTGGCTTGTAACATTTACAGCAATCGTAATCGATCAACGTTTAAAGATAACAATTCGCAAGTGTCAGTCTTCTTTCGATACGGCTACCTACGTATTTAGATCGTTACTAGTCTGATGAGTGACAAGCCATTCACGAGAGAGCTAGTTCATTGAAGAGCTGAAAAACTGTTGATTTCTTTGATCAACTTTTGCCAACGTCGTCGTTATTGGACTGCTCGACTGGTAGAAAGCTAGACTAAGAAATTGTACCTTTAAGGCTCATACACACAGTGCCGGCGGCACGGACCGCCGTACCACAGGCCGCGGCCGTACCGCTGTGTAGGAGTGCGACGTCGTATCGTGTTTATGTGTACGAGCCCTTAGGTTATAATTTAGAACCCTAACAAAGCAGTCTTGGCCGTACTTATGACCTCACGCAGGGTTTTTAAAAAGCGGCCAAGTGAGAGTCCGGACTCGCACACGAAAGGTTCCGTACACTCGTACAATATAAACTACATATTTTTTTTTAAACGCCGTAAAGGAAAAAAAAACACTTCGAAACGTTTCTTGTATGGGAATGGGAACCATTTAATTAATTATAAACTTTATTTTATCGTTATTATTTGTTGTTATAGCGGTCATAGTAGTACAAACTCTGAAAATTTGAAGTAGCTACCTATTACGGTTCAGAGATACAGCCCTGTGACAGACGGACGGACAGCGGAGCCTTTAGGGACCCACACATCAACAGTTGGCCTGCAGTTGGCCAGCAACGGTCCACTCACAGAACATAATATATAAAAACTGGACCCCTACCGGCGGACTGTAAATGTCTGGAGCCCTTTTAGTAATAGGTCCCGTTGGCACCCTTGGGTATGAAACCTTAAAAAACACTTCTAATACCAACCCTCGCAAAATCACAATTATTCCTACTTAAATCAATAGAGATAATACCCAGGATTGTTGCTATGGTTACTGAAGATTTCAAGCAAATCATGTTCTCATTCTAAATCAACCAACTTTCTTCACAGGATCATGCTCATCGCGGGGCAAGCGAGCTCGCACCGCGTTCAGCGCGCAACAGATCAAAAGCTTAGAGGCTGAGTTTGAAAAGAACCGCTACTTGTCGGTGGCAGCACGAGGCAGACTCGCCAGGCAGCTTAGACTTACTGAGACACAGGTTTGTTGATAATAAAGAATTTTACGAAGTATTTCATTTGTGAGACGCAATATAGGGGTCATATCTAGTGATGTAAAATGAAAAAAAACGATTTGTTTTTTTTCACTTTATTGAAAAAAAACATGAAAAAAAAACTTTGCATCGTTGTTTTTTTTCTAAATTTGGTTTTTTTTCTAGCCTACATTTTAGTTCAATTATAAATTAAAGTTATATAAGAAATCAAAATATTATTTATTCATAATTCACTACTATGACTTCACAACATTGAATTACAATTCAATAATCTTTTTTCAATTTATTCTTCATCTTCACTTTCTGTATCAGTTTCAGTGCTTACATTGGTCTTATCAGAGTCAGAATTTTCGTCTGTCTCTTCATCTTCATCCATCTCCTCTACAGATTGAATTACGGTCATATTTTCTATGCCTGGTGCTTCTTTATGTTCTTCTTTTGTTTTTTCAGATTTCAATCTCAAATTGTGAGCAATATACACTATTTTGCTAGCCCTGTCATTTGTCAGTCTATTACGTTTTTAGAATGAACGTCAGAGTAAGTACTAAATGTTCTCTCGCATGCTGCCGATGTAGTTGGAAGTGAAAGAAATTTGAGGGCTAGTTTAGACAAAGCAGTTGACTTGCAAAGTCCTGCCCACCAGGCTATGGGAGTTAGCTTAGTTACTGAAGACCACAGAAAAGTTTTAGAAAAAAAACCTTGTTTTGCAATGTAATTTGCAAGCTCTGTCAATACTGTATCCTCATCGATATCTGCTATTTTCACAGCAGTATTATAAATTTGTTCTGTTGCAATAGTTTCTTCTTCTGGTGTAAGATCGCAGCCTTTAAAACGAGGATCCAATAAGTTTGCAATTTTGTGCACATCGTATACAGCGAATTCCTTTCTATGTTTGAGTATTTCTCTAACTTTTTTTTCTTCAGATTTCGTCAGGGGGTTCTGGACCTCGTCTTTCAATATTTTTTCCATCGAATCTTCAATTTTTTTGTATAAACTTAAAACTTTAGATAACTGAGGAGTGTCACTTTCCACAATTTTAATGGTGTCTGATATAGGTTTCAGTAAACTGCTGAATCCGGATACTTTATCCCAAAAATCGTCGCTTAACATCAATTTTTTCAATGTGGGAACTTTGTTTAAAGCATCTGATAGACCCTCATCAATGGCGATAGCTTTAATGGTTTGTTTGTTTTCTTTTAAACTTTCAAAACAAGACACCAGGGAACCCCAGCGGGTTTTTACCGGAAGTTTAAGACTTATTTGTAAACCGGTGGTTGATTGTTTTTCTATGAAAGCTGAGTTAAGCTTGTGAGAATTCTTAATGGCCTTAATACAAGCTTTTGCGTTGGCAGTAAACGTTTTCAAGCTTGGCAAAGTTTTAATATCAGTAAATATTAATTGGAGCGAGTGTGCTAGGCATCCATAGGTAAATAAGTTTGTCCTTGGGTACTTCGTTTCAAGTATTTTCCAAGCTGCCTTCATGTTCGCCGCATTGTCGGTCACGAGGCCAAATACCTTTTGTTGTCCAATTTCATCAATTACACGACTAGTTTCTTGAGCCATGAATTCGGCAGTATGAGATGATTTTCCTGTCGGTAAAACTTTGTATAGAAAAGGTGTCGGTGTAGTGACAACAAAATTTACAATAGGTTCGTTTCTTATATTGCTCCAACCATCTGCTGCCAATCCAATAGAATCAGCCTTCGCAATAGCTTCTGCTACCATCGTTGTCACATTCTTGTACTCGTTTTCTAAAAACGGACCTGACAACATGTGTCTAGAAGGTATTTTATATGCGGGCCGAAGAAACGAAAAAAAATCCTTCCAGTAAGGATTGTCCATCATGCTAAGGGGTGCTCTGCTAGCAAAAATTGCTCTGCTGAGAAGTTCATTTGCCTTGTCTTGATCTCCCGGATGTATATTGTCTACGAATTTTGATATACCTGGTGTCTTAAGCTTGGTGAACGTAGAGCCACTTGCAGTGTTGGATAACTCTAGAAAGAAAACAGTAGGTAGATGTCATCATTTCTGTATACTAGAACCGCTATTTATTTACTTTCTTTTTTGCTTTCAGATAGTTCGAAGGCATGACAAACAAACGAACTCACTTTCGAATTTATATTAGTTAGGTTAGGTAAAAAAAAAAAAAAAAAACTATGTAAGTACTTACGCTTTTGAGCAACTTTCTCTGTTTTTTTTCCATGTTTTTCTTTTATCGAATCTGGGCACTTTTTACACTCTTGTAGGTGCTTTAAAAGTCTTGTACCGTTTTTCGTCACATGTTTTGAGCAGAATGTGCATTCTGCTTTGGGGATTTTCGAAGTTGTAACCACGTCATTAAAAAGATTTGCCACAGCCGATGTTTTTCGGCCTGAACCAACTCGTTTCGGCATACTTAGGTAGGTATTTATTTTTGTAATCAGACTCGAATTAACAACACTTCAATATCACAAATTCTAAATAATTTTATATTGAACTTTCTCCGTCCGACACACGTCAGCGTCACGGACCACAATTGCGCTAAACTAACTACGTTCAAACAAACAAATCGAAAGGGGATTTCCCCGTGCATAAATAGGTATATGATTTGGGGATTTCCCTTTCATTGAGTTAATATCAATGAATGTTGCCAATATTTTTATGAAATTTTGGTACTATTTTATCAGAAAAGTATCATAGATTCAAGAATAAACCTAAGACTCTATTATGTAATCTTAAGTATTAATCTTTAACGGTAAATGCTCGAACAATTTTAGAGTTATTATACTCTTGAAAAAAAACAAGGCCCAGAAAAAAAACAGTTTTTTATCAGGTTTTTTTTCAAGGTTTTTTTTCACATTAGAAAAAAAACGGTTTTTTTGCAACACTAGTCATATCGTTGCAATAAAAGCGCCACTACTCAGCAGGATAGCACTACCCCATGTATCCTAGCGAGTCAATCGCGCTGCCATACTGCTGACTGCGCTGATATTTTTGTGCGAAAGCAGGACCTATCGCCAAAACTACATTAATCAAACCTTACTAAAGATAGTAAGGTTTCTTTTTGGTGAATAAAGGAAGTCTACTTATATCTACTTACTTATATCTACTTACTTATATCTATTAAATCTATCCACCTAAGAAGGTGGATAGATATAAGTAGATATAGGTTATAACAGTCACACGTTTGTAACCAACCAATGCGACTCTGGATTTTGATCAACTAAAGTGTAGTGTTCAATCAGTCCCTAATTTATTTTGTTTCTTCCAGATAAAGATATGGTTCCAAAATCGTCGAACGAAATGGAAACGAAAATACACAAACGACATCGAACTTCTCGCACAACAGTATTACAGCAGCCTTGGCATCGTCAGTCCTCGACCAATGTTCGTCGGAGACCGCCTATGGATCTTCAACTACCCCAACAGAGTCCCACCTACACAACAACAACAATGGATGAAGACCCTAAACACAATGAACGCACAGAACCAAATTATAGACAGAACAAACATGTTTCGAAATCTACCAAAACCTGACGTTCCATTTTTAAACCCCACTGTGTATCCGAACGAAAGAGTTTTCATGGACCGAGGTTTAAATATGGCGGGAAATGTCAAAATTCCCGCCCAAAATCGCATTTTGCCAAGAGAAGTTTACAATAATATGGCGCAAAGGAGTATGGATGTGTATAAAAATAATATTTTAAACCACAGTAGCCCACCGCAAGAGTCTAATGTTGATCATTTGAGGAGATTGGAAGAGAATTTCAGTATTTAAGACAGGACTTCGTTTGTATTTGTCATTAGGTGCAATTTTGTAAATAAAGTTTTGGTCATGATTATTTTTTATTTTATTTGTGTAATTGCGTTGTGGAGGTCAGCTAGGCAGTCGCTTCATGCAAACATACCTACTGGTTTTCAGCTGCATCCGGTTAGACTGAGTGCAGACCTCAGCATAGTTGGGAAAAGGCTAGGCAGATGATGGTTGTGCCGTTTCAGTCGTTGTCGCGTCTGGTCGCGTCGGCGTACCAGCGGTAGGTTAGTAGATCATACAACGGTGGGTTACTTAAAACAAGCATTATTAAATGCAAAAATGGTGAATACAAATTAATATAGGTAGGTTATATTACCTGCCCATAAAAAGCCATAGGTCCGATCCCCAGATCGGATATTACTTTGTATTGAAGAATATTGCTGTTAGAAAAAAACACCATGCTTATATGACCTAGGTAGGTACGGTCAGCAACAGAAGTCTGTTAACACTGCTACTTTTTGACATCATCTAAAAAATCTAAATGAACACAAAATGATTCGATAAACGACTTTTTTTTCGTTTAACTGAAGAGTTAATGTTCCTAAAATTTGAAGTACCTACCTACTTCTGTTCCGATTTGAATTAAATATTTCACTTAATAATTAAGATTTAAAAACTACAAGTGTTAATCGACTTTTGTTGCTGACTGTACCTCCTATGCTCGTTAAACATCCATGCGAAATGCTACAGCGCAGCGCCTACAGCTTAGGTATTGTCATCGACTTCAGCAAGAAGCTATACATGCGATAGCAAAGCACAAGTTTACAAGACACTTAAACGTCATGAACTATGAAAATCGCCCTTACACGACGAAATAAAAACGCAAACCAGTCATTCTTACTATGAACGTGCAGTTGTCTGTACCTACTACATAATATAAATGTGTGTAAGTAGAAATAGAATGGAATAAATGCGTGCACGATGTTTCACCACTCACCTCTTTCGACCTCTTTGGGTTGCTGATTTGGGTTCCACAAAAGTACCTGTTCCAGTTGCGGATCGGTGTCACAAGAGCGCAGCGTGGAGATAGGCTCAAGTAAAGAGAGGCCTAGCAGACTGCAGTTGGTGAAGTCGCACTGTGGGTGATAATGAACTAATTAAGTCTTATAATTCTGATGCTACATATATGTATAAATTATTAGGTTCTCGGTGAAAAAAAGGAACCTTAACACTTCTTCAATATAAAAGTACCATAAGAAAATACATAAATATTTTTGAGGATCGCTAAAAACCTTCACCAATTTTACAACACCAAAATCGTCAAAAAATGTGGAACGCTTCACGATTTTGCGTGTCATCCTTGCGCAGGGGCCATGCTAATCTTCTCTGTATCGTTCCAATTTTAGTATATGTACTGCCGAAGCAAGTACACTAACTATGCACGAAATCTTGTATATTAGCTGAAGTGAATGAAAAATCGTGATACCGCGATTCAGGATTTGTTGACATACTTTCTAAACCAATAACAATATTCGGATGAAACCCAATTTTAGTCTTATCGCTTATTATTTGAATTATTTTAATGATAAAAAATGTTAAAATAAGCAACTCTATCATTAATTATTTTGCAAAAATCCATCTTTTTGGCTGTTTTAGTTACGTCAGCGCCATCTATGTTTTACACCGGAACTACAATATGCGTCACATCAGCACTTGTTTGACGCTTCTACCAAAGGACTTGAGTGAATATAGATGGCGCTGAGGTGACTCTACTCAACCATTACGCTTGAACGTATTACATGGTGGGCAGAAACATGAATGACTGTATTTGAGTGCAAATGTCTTGCATGCAGTGTATATCCAGATTTCAAGATAAGGCATTGCTGGTTGCGACTATAATATGACCCGAGTATCTAGCTTCTATTACGCGTAAGTAAACTTGAGGGCGGAAAATGTATTCGATGTTCTGCCCCGAGAATTCCCCGGGTATTCCGCGTACATCTTATACTACCTACATGTGGTTAGTATCTCTCACGGTTTGCGCACGTATACAGGGTTATTGTATTGACCAATATCCTCTTAAGGGGACACTGTACTCATCATTATGAACAACTATTACTATAGGACCAAACCTGAAATCGCGAAAAAAAATCTGCTGTTCAGTCCATTTATCTACATCAAACTCTTCAAAATGTTGCAGCAGATTTTTTTTTTCGCGATTTTAGGTTTCGTCCCATAATAAAAGTTGTTCATAATGATGAGTACAGTGACCCCTTAAGAGAATATTGGTCAATAACCCTGTATAACTGAGGATGGAAAATGAAAATGATGGCAGCGGGGTTTGACTCCACGGTGTCAAAAACCGCTCTCTAAGAAAACACCAACTTACTTTCATAATTAATTACGTTTCAGTGACGTCATTCGCCGGTAAAATGCACCGGCCCCCCGCTCTTCTACGAAACAGGCCTTCTTCCACACGAGATGCGACGACATGACGGGGCGGTCGGAGACCCGGCGAAGTTTACCGAAACTGAAATACTGTTATTTCCACCAACTACATAGTGAACTACACTACTACTATCACAGTCTAAACATCATACAGTCGTCCGACGAAGCCCGAGCTGCATACGAAGTTCGGCGAATTACGTAAGCAGCTTGGGCTCTCGTCAGACGACTGTATGATGAATAGACTGCTACTATTTATTATCTGCGACAGCTACTACTAGATCTACGCTCGATTGCTGTCAGTTTGCTGCTTTCAATCTTGGATTATACCTACCTAAACATACGCTTATGCAAATTACGCCAGACTGCCGAAATCTTAGCACAAACGCATGAAGTGAACGTAAAGTAAATTCAAACGATTTTTAACCGACTTCAAAAAGGAGGAGATTCTCAATTCGTCGGAACCTTTTTTTATGTATGTTCCCCGATTACTCGAAGATGGCTGGACCGATTTGAATTTTTTTGGTTTTATTCGAGAGGGTATACATCAAAGTTGGTCCCATATAAAATTGATAACTTTGCTTCGGTAGTTTTTGAGTTAGTAGTTGACGAAAAAAAAGGAGGAGGTTATGACCACGCATAACTTTTTACAGTCGTCCGATTTTAAAAATTTTTATTTTATTCGAGAGGGTATACATCAAAGTTGGTCCCATATAAAATTGATTAACTTTGCTTGGGTAGTTTTTGAGTTAGCTTCAATAATCGACTAATCGGTCGGTAGCAGCCACGCCTGCTTTGTATTTGATTTCCCCGTGGGAATAAAAGTTTTGCTGCAGTAAAAAGCGTAAGTATGTGTTAATTCAAAAAAAGAAAAATTGACCACCAGCGCTGCAAAAGAGAGCCCACTTTTATTTCGCGTTTAGTTTAGGGTAACTGAAAATGAGAACTAAACTCGACAGACGGCAGTGTATGTACTTTTCGAAGTGATATAACTAATCAGAGTAAGACAACTATTAATTAATCTGCGGTAAGACAACCTAAATAAGAGTAATTAAGATTCGACCAGTTGTCCTAGTAGTGCCAACTTTAAGCAATAGATGGCGACACCAACATCAGCTATCTATCATGGAAGTATTACCTTAGGGCGGCGGTAAAAACAACGCTTTGGTACAAAGCGGGGCTTACTAAAGTGCAAATGGAGTTGATCGTCATCTTATTTTTTTAAATCGTGTAAGTGTTTTTATACTCTTTGTTGTTTTTAATGAGAATCTATCCCACCTAGCTAACTAGGTAGTACGTACTAAAACCAAATGTGATTGTATCTTGTCATATGAATCAATAAAGAATACTTTACCAAATAGGTACTTAATAAAAAAAATGAAGACTGATGCTGATTGATTTTGTGTAATAATTCTCTTTTATAAATAAGTATTGAAGAATATTTTAGTATATTCAGCTATTTATATGATTAAAAATGACGACCACCGACTTAATTTGCGCTTCAAACACTTGGGGCGGCGGTAAAAACAACACTGGTACAAGGCGAGGGTTACTGAAGTGCAGATAGAGATTGATCGTCGTCATTTGAAACGCTGTATAAGTACAAATAAATAAATGTGATTTTATTTATCCTGACACAATATCTACCCAGTACTTACCATGAAAAACACCAATACGTATCTGCTAAAAAGAGTAGATATCTGCACGTAAATAATCAATAACATTAAAAAATTACCCCCCTCCCCCTTCTTCGCTTCTACCCTTTTGTCTTCTATTGATTTAAATATCTACAGTTGTTCGTATTAGTATCACCTATATACGGATTTTCGTCCATTAAATAAAACACCTTAAAATATACTTAGTCCTACATAAAACCTACAATAGTGTAACCCTACTGCAGTGTTTGTATGGGAAAATTTAAATGATCAATATCTTTGAAACTACGCAAAGTTTCTCCGTCACAAATTCAGGTTATCATTATCGTCCCCGTCACAAAAGTTTGAACACATTTTGAAGGTCGTAGATCATCAGGCAGCGGAGATACGTGTGTCCAGCCAGCTTGAAATCAGGTTGGCTGGACATTAAGTTTTTATTGATTTCTCGTAAACCCTTACATGTGACGCCATAAATCAAACGTTATTACTGTCACACATTGCGTCACCATATTAGTAAAGGAACCATATTCGAAAACGCTCTCGTTATTGAGATTCGGAAGTGCCAGCCAAAAGTTTTTTACGTAAATTCAAGCTGGCTGGACACAGATTTTTGCATTTTTCTACTAAACCACTGTACGTATCACAAAACTTTTAGCTCGATGCCTGTCACAAATTTATGTGACGCCCGTTGATATGCAAAAAGTCGTCAAAATCACTTCCGTTACCGAGATTGAGAAACCAGCGAAAAGTGGTTTTTCAAGCTGGCTGGACACGTTTTCGATCGATTATCTAAGATTCTGTAGCGTCACAAATTCTGAAATAAGGGTGTTTAGCCGTCACATAAACTGCCCTATTGACCTAGTTAAATGCGAGCTACTTTGAAGATTTGTCCAGCCAACCTGAGTCACGTACCCAATCTCACGTGGGGGAGAGGGAGGGTCTCGGCAAATATCACGTAATGTTTTTTTTTGCATGAAACTAGAATTGCGAGAAAACTGGATTCTTATTATAAAAAATAATTAAGGACGCTGCTGTTACAAATGGGAAGTCAAATCATTACTTTTTTTTTACACAAAAGTGTGTTTATTAAATAAAATGCTTTGCATTCTCAAAATGTTTTTTGGCCGAATTGTTGATAGATGTGCAAGGTGCGATTCTGAACTCCTGATTCTGAATTCTGAAGGGGTGATTCGGCTCGACCCCCTCTCCCCTAAATGCCTCCAGTAATTAATGAGCGCCTCCCAAAGATGTCCTTTGTGAAGAGCTGCCATGATGCACTGATGCCAGTATCTCCAGCTACCAATGACGGGAACCATCAGAGATTTCTAAATAAACAGGACAAGACAAATTCGGAACATTTTTCAAACAGTGGTTGTTTTGAAAACAGTTACAGTCCTACCAACTTATCTGTGAACTGAAAGAGGACGCCACCGTCGATGCGTCGACACAATCGAATGACATGCGTCGGCACAATCGAAGACATTTCAACATGACTGCCGTAGTTCCAATTTTCGCCATTTCACAGATAAGTTGGTAGGAGTGTACAATCAATCTTTTATTTAGCCTTAGAAATACTGTTATGATCTTGAAAAAATACATAAATAAAATAAACTTTAGTTTTAAATACATAATTTATTTCTATGGTACAAGATATTTCCAATGATTTGCCTTTACAGAATTTATAATTGCAATATCAAAACAAAATGTACAATCTTGTTAACCGAAGTGCTTTGCTTTGTTTACCCAATGTTTCTCAATTTTTATAACAATTTCGTTTAAATATAAAAATCTATATTCCACGCTTGGTTTATTGATTATTAACACTTTAAATCATCGGTTCTGTATATAAATAATTCCACCAATTTTTTTTCCCTAAATGTCCATTTCCACGCATACGAGACACATTTTTTTAATATTTATTTATCAATATAAACATAAAAAATAACAAGTCGCACATTCATTTCTTGCTTTTACACTTTTTTTAAGACAGTTGCCATGATGTGTTGTATAAAGTATTCCTAAAATGAGTGTTCCTTACATCAGTAATGTTCAGAAAGCACTTTAGGCATTAATTTATTGTCTACAATTCATACGAAACGGAGGTCGTCGAAACGAATCGATTAAAATTACAGGCTTAACAAATAACAGCACTGAAGAAAAAAAAAATAATAATTCAAACTTGGAAGTGTTGGTGTAGCAACTGTCTGACCACCAGTGTGGGTCTGTTATGGGGCTACATATGAAATGCATGTTGTTCTTTCTGTTTGAGTGTGTTGTATATGCTATGCGCCAGGCTTCGCTTACAAGTCCATATTGACACTTCACTTTACTGCAGCGTTTCACGTTGTGGGTTTGTGTTACCTGGAAGCAAAATATAGATTGTGATATATGCAATACTAAAAATTTCCCCTGTGGTAGATTACGGCCCACTCCCTCTCGTAGAGTGGAGGCCTGTGTCCCAGCTGTGGGACCATTGAAGGCTGATTATATTAGGTCTTTACCTATGAAATTGCCGTTCTGCAGTACTGGCCATTTCAAATCAAAATAATTTTTGTTTGGCTAAGAATTCTAATTTCAAATTAATTTTATTTTAAAAACATGGATTTTTTTCCAAAAGTAGTAATTTGTTTATTGATTAGTGTTACATTTTCATCGCATTTCAATCATTTTCGTCGTCATGGATATGTTAAAAATTCGAGTAATTATGGAATATGAGTACCGTCGTGGCAGCAACGCGGCACAAGCGGCACGCAACATCAACGACGTTTACGGAGCTAACACTACAAACCAACGCACCACTTGTTATTGGTTTGCTCGCTTCCGTTCTGGAAATTTCGACCTGAAAAATGAACCTCGCGGTCGTCCGAAGACTTTGGTCGACAATGACGAATTAAAGGCGATTGTGGAAGCTGATGATACACAATCTACGGCTGAATTAGCAGCAGCTTTCGACGTTAGCGTCAAAACAATATTGGTCCATTTGCGTCAAATTGGCAAGGTAAAAAAGCTTGACAAATGGGTGCCCCACGAACTCAATGATCGCCAGCGCGAAGTACGCGTCGAGACGTGCCTTGCACTGCTCAACAGACACACAAATGAAGGAATTTTGAACCGCATTGTTACCTGCGATGAAAAATGGATTCTGTTTGATAACCGCAAGCGCTCAGCAAGTTGGTTGGATCCTGGTTCAGCACCTAAACAATGCCCTAAACGAAAACTAACCCCTAGAAAAGTGATGGTCACTGTTTGCTGGTCTAGCGCCGGTGTGATTCATCACAGCTTCTTACCAAACGGGGTGAGCATTACTTCAGATGTGTACTGTGAAGAACTGAACACAATGATGGAGAAGCTGGCACATCTCCAACCAGCATTGGTCAATCGCTCGTCTCCGCTGCTCCTGCACGACAACGCGCGACCTCATACTGCACATCAGACGGTCTCCAAGTTGCAAGAACTGGGGTTGGAAGCTCTCCGTCATCCGTACTACTCACCAAACCTTGCGCCTACAGACTACTACTTTTTCACTTTCCAATTTTTTTGTTTAAAATTCAATACCCGAGAGGCAGTACAAGAAGAATTTGTTGCCTCCCGTCCAGCTGATTTCTTTAAGAAGGGCATCAATAAACTGCCACTGCGTTGGCAAAGATGCATTGATTGCATGGGTGATTACTTCGATTAATACAAATAAAAAATGCATGAAAAAAATTCGTTTAAATTTTTTCATACAAAACGGCAATTTCATAGGTAAAGACCTATTAGATTATGATAAACAATACGTGTCTCAATATATTTTTACTATTGGATTGATGGACTAAATATTTTTTTTTTATTCAGGCATCATCCCTATTATGTTGAAATCACGAATGAAGTATACCTGGCTAGCTGTCGTCCTGCAGCGAGGTGAAGCGGTTCCCGAGCGCCAGCGGCTGGCGGGGCGCGGTTGGCTCGCGCGCGGCCCCTGCCCCGGCGGTGCTCCAGCCCCCGCCGCCACGCTTGGCGCTCGCGCCCAACACCGGGAAGTAATCGTCGTTGTGGATGTCGGGCGCGTGTTTCTACAAATAAAAAAAGATCTTGGTCAAAATGTCCCCCTGAACTGCAACTCGCCAATGAAGAATCAAAATATGTCATCTCAGAAGAGATATTTTGAGGCGAAAGTCTGATAACCAGTCTTACCAACCAGGGGTATCGCATTACCCAGTTACTGAGTTGTGAAGGTTGGATAGCTGCATCCGGTTAGACTGGAAGTCGACCCGAATATACACACACCAAAAGTGTCTAGGGATCAAGCATTTTTATGCGGATTTCTTGAGATTGAGATGTGGCTTTGTAATAAATTTATGATTTTATAAATTTATATGGATCCTTTTTGGTGCATTTCATAATTTGAATCAGGAACTGTGAATCAAATTCGAGTAAAAGATGAAAATCAGCTGTCAATATTTTCCCTATAAAAACATACAACGCATTGAAGACATTATTAGTGCTACTGTTTCCCTACTACTGATTAAAACCAACGTTATTATGGAGCGGCGACGTCATTTAAGCAGGGAAGAAATGCTCAGAGCCGTGGGAATGATAGAAGCTGGTTCCCGGCAACGTACTGTGGCTTTAGCTCTGAATACAAGTCAGAGTGTTATCAGTCGACTTTGGACACGTTACCGAAGCACTGGTACCGTGGCTGAGCGCCATGGAGGACGGTATCGCTGCACCACACGGAGACAAGACCGATACATTCAAATCTTAACTCGAAGAGCTCCAACTATAACCGCCATGATGTTAGCCGTGAGGCTTCATCACTCTTCAGGGAACTTAATTAGCGACCAAACAGTCAGAAACCGCTTGCATGAAGTGAACCTTCATTCCCGAAGACCGCTACGGGTACCACCTATAGCAATGCACAATCGTAGGATTCGATATCAATGGGCTCTTGAACACAGAAATTGGGCAGAAGAACAATGGCGTTTCGTGTGCTTTTCTGATGAGTCTCGTTTTGGTATGAGACCGGATACAAGACGTATACGACACTGGAGAACCCCTGGACGCCAACAGCGATTAAAATCCTGCCAGGAAGTCCATCCTTATAGTGGTGGAACCATCATGGTATGGGCGGGTATTTGGATCGGCGGAAGAACTGAGTTGATTTGGATCAGAGGCAACCTCAACGCTCAAATTTATGCTGAGACGATTGTATCAGACGTCATCGTTCCTCTACAAGTGCAAATCGGTCCCTTATTTCAGTTAATGCATGATAATGCACGACCGCACACCGCAAGAGTTGTAAGACAGACTCTCGCCGCAGCTAACATCAATGTCCTGCCCTGGCCTGCTCAGTCGCCAGACTTGAACCCGATTGAGCATGCATGGGATATGCTACAGAGAAGAGCTCTGCCGAATATGGAGGGTATCCAGTCGCAAGAAGACCTTTTTTTGTTGTTGCAACGAACATGGGCGGCCATTCCACAGCGTGATTTGGATGAACTCATTTTGAGTATGCCAAACCGATGTTCTTGTGTTGTTAGTGTTCGCGGTAGAAACACGGATTATTAATTGTTTAAGTTACCCAATAAAATTTTAAAGAAAACTGTTATTTCAGTCTTTTTTTCGAACTTTAATGTTAGTGGTTCAAATGTCAAAAATCCCTTTATTAGGAAAATGGCAAATTTCTTTATTAATGCAAAGGTGACTTGGTTTATCGTTACTGTGACAAACGAAAACACTTTATTTGATGAATCCTTAAAGAAAATTTTAATTAATATCAATCAGGAGAAAAGTTATTGCAAAAATATATGTTGATCCCTAGACACTTTTGATGTGTGTAGTTGAAAAAAGGCTAGGCAGATGGATGATATTTCGAGGCAATAGTCGAAATCGATTGACAGTGGTCTGTTAGCACCTCAAACGGGAGGTCTCAGCAAGATTAGTAGCCATACTCAATCATTTGCATTCCACAAAAATCAATCTGCCTAGCCTTTTCCCAATTATGTTGGGGTCGGCTTCCAGTCTAACCGGATGCAGCTGAATACCAGGATTTTACAAGGAGCGACTAGAAGAAGTAACTGGGTAATACGATACCCCTTGGTAAGACTGGTTGTCACACTATCGGGTTTCTGACGACCCGTAACGACTGTCAAAGATCCACGAATGACAGCCGGGGCCAACGGCTTAACGTGCTTTCCGAGGCACGGAGGCGTCTCGGTGTGTAAAGATGGTCACCCATCCACTGACAAACCCCGGCAAGCGTAGCTTAACCTGATGGATCGACACGTGCGGCTGTTATTACAGCCACGAGCTCCTGCATTTGCATTCCACAATATTGATTAATTGTCATGGTAGTTGCAAAACATGTTCTCCCATACATTGATACACGTCACGGTCAATTCTCCAACCGCACATTTAAGTTTGTAATCCCAAAAAAAAAAAATCTTATTCGGACTTTTTCCTTTACTTGTGCAGTAAGACCTTTCTTCTTGCCAAATTTCATGGTTCTATACTCGTCACAAAATAATAGGTCCCTTTTGACAGCTCATATTGTTTCATATGCCAAAGAGAGACAAACATAGCAGGACAAAGAGGGGGTGTCCCTCTTTGTCCTCTTTGTTTGGGGTGCCTCATGTAAAAACGGGCCTCTTATTTTTTGACAACTTTAGGTCAATGGTAAGTACCTACCATAAAGGTTTTGATTTACTTGCAAGTATCAACGAGCATAAATGGCCGTATTTTTTGTACTGCGTTGACTTAGAAGCTTGATTTTTTTAAAGCTCCAAGGGACCATATACTTACGTATTTGATATTAATTTCAACTTGATACCTCCACGCGTCCCTGAGAAAATGGGTCTTGACAGACAGACAGACAAACAACGAAGTGATCCTACAAGAGTTCCGTATTTTCCTTTTGAGATACGGAACCCTAAAAAGGGGAAGTTTTCGTGAGTATAATTTTATGGTTTTTGAATCACTTACCGTACTCCTGCGCACGTTCTCAACAGGCCGCTGACGCGACGATGGCGGCACATACGTCGCCGGCTTACTTTCGCGCGGTTTCGGCTCTTCGACCGGCGGCGGTGCTGGGGTTTCCGCATCCGGTTGGTGCTGCAATCAAATATTATGGCGTTATTAACATTGTTGATCTATTTAAATAGTAATACAAAGGGAAACAGCTGAAGACAATTTTTGAGTTAGGGTTCTATTAAACTCTGTGCAGGATGATTTAAAATAGCCATTACAAATATGGCTATTATTACTTGTATGTCTGCCAAACCCGGGCCAGTCAGACTCGCTGCCATTTTGCCAAATAGTTAACATTTTATTTTATTTATTAGAGACGAAAAAACAGTTACATATTAAGGCGATACAATAACATTCTTAAGATAAATAGCTAAACATATAACCCACACTATTATCCACGGATAAATCATATAAATAAAAACGGAAGCTGATTTTAAGAATATTGCTATAAGTTTTAAGTGCAAAAATTAGAATTTAAAATTTAGAAGCTAATGAAGTTATAGTGAGAGTTTTAATTTTTTTATTAGAAAAAAAGAAAATGTCAATGTCCATGAAGTGTGCGTAATAAGTTTCCACAAGGCGTCGAAGAGGTACTGAAGTCCCGAAATTGGTCTTACATAAATTCACATGGAACAGGCGTGGCATTGTAGCTATGACATGAGCTATTGGTGCAGTGGAGTAGGTAGAGGGTAGTGGTGCAGTATTAGAGCGTGCGGGGTTCGAACCCTGACAGGAGCTTTATGTAAATTGTTTAATCACCGTTGCTTTCAAAACGGTGAAGGAAAACATCGTGAGGAAACCAGCATGCCTAGAACCGCAAATTCCACCACAACCAGCAATAACCAACCAACCAGTAAAACCCCCCAGGCCCAACTCAACCTGGTTTTACCAACGTTTTTTTTTTCCTTCTCTTCCACCTGCTGACGTCCCTCGAGTTTTAAACAGATTGGTTGTTTCTTCTTCACTGACAGTCCGAGATTGTTCACATCCTGCGATGCGTCATCTCGTTATTGAATTATTATTAGTGTTGGTTAGATTGACGCTATTCGTTCTCTAAGTCTATGGGTAGAGTCCAAGGACTTTAGAAGTGTCACAGCAAGTTCATTAACCAACTTCAAAAAGGAGGAGGTTCTCAATTCGTCGGAACCTTTTTTTTTTTCTTTTTTTTTTGTATGTTCCCCGATTACTCGAAGATGGCTAGACCGATTTGGATTTTTTTTTTTTTTTGTTTGAAAGGGTATACTTCCCAGGTGGTCCAATGATCATCAAGTCAGGAGGTCCTGACAGATGATGATGGGATCCTGGAGAAATAGAGAGAACTTTCCAATTTTATAGGCACACCTGAGGCGTTTTGGATAGTTTTTGGAAGAGTACTTTCTCGGAGTGGTCCCATTTTAATTTGGTGAAGATCTGATCTGATCTGATGAAGAACTTCTGAGATAGGCAACGGAACTCCTCAATAAATGATAGCAAATGGACTGGGATTACTGAAATCTCATGTCTGTCTATTGTTTACACCAGTTCATAGCATAACGTCACGCCGGTACGCCGTGAAGGGGTAAGCACATGTGAATCACTAAAAAGTGTTAAAAATAAATACTTTTTTACAAAAAAAATACAACCGTCTTCCAAAAACAACACTACAAAGTGAAAAATAACTTTAATTTTGAAAGTCGGTGGCAAAAACGAAAATACATTTAATCAGACACCAACTTCATATTATCGTCGAAAGAGACTGGATCCTGCGACACAGGGTATCCTAGTGCGGGATCCAGTGTCACACCAATTTTGTACATATGTTTTATGTTATCAATAAACTTTTTTACTTTTACTTCCGAAATTAAAGTTATTTTTCACTTTGTAGTGATGTTTTTGGAAGTCGATTGTATTATTTTTATGTTGTTGGAGTCTTTCCTTATAATTCTAGTAGGACCTTTCCTTACCAACTAGTAAAATAGTAAGACAATGAAGCTCAGCCAGAGTTTTACTCCATATCACGCAGCCTACAATTAGTCACAAAACCAAACAAACCCCCTAGTTTTTGTGGCACTTAACTAAGTGGCACAGTAGTGCATAAAGGATCTCTCCAGCAGTCCACCTTTTAACAACACCGCCACGCCACACTTTTCTCAGCCATTGCAACTCGTGTAAGCCAGAATGTACAATGACAAATATGCAGAAAATGTGATGCTTTATCTGCTCAAACTCACAGGCTCCAAGGTCCCTTGATCTTCCCACCTTCAGGACCCGGAGCTCGGACCTCGGAGGCGGAGACGCGACCCTGTTGGTCCTTGCAGCCCTGGATCTTGAGGCACCAGCGAGCGAGCAACGAGTGCGCGACGGCAACGACTAGGCTGCCTTTCCACCAGGGATGTACGAGGATGCGTAGCGAGGGATGTGTTTGTTAAGAACTAATGGAATCACTTCATTTACCTAGCCTCGCTCGGCGCAGTTCTAGTGGAAACGGCTCGGCGGAACGAGGTTTCTGTACGTTCAAAACAAGGGAAGGATGTGTGCTAGGGATGTGTGCGAGGGACGTGCGCTAAATTTGCACACCGTTCACCGCTAGCACATTTCTGGTGGAAACACTCACACAGTTTTACAGCCTCGCTACGCATCCTTGCACCACCCAGCTACCTCGCACATCTCTGGTGGACAACCAGCCTTTCTCTCCGGAATGCGTATGTACCTAGTGAGTCTCTCGGCGAGTATCCTTCTCGCCTAGCGAGCACTCTCTTTGATAGCTCTTGTCGCTGCGACAAACAAGTACTGGCTAGCGGTGTGAACAGTCAGTGATCAACTATTAATATAATAGTATCTTTTTACTTACAAGGGCACTACAATCTTTTGTATGTTTCTTGAGAGAGAAAATTGTTGAGTCGCTTGCTCGTCGGCGGTGGGACAGATGCCCGAGGCCAGTGTAGTAGGTTCCTATGAAGAAGAATGGGCAAGAAGCTCCATGGATACTTACAGGCTTATTCCAGGGACCCTTGACCTTCCCGCCCTCAGGACCCGCAGTATCCTCGGAAGCGGAATCGCGGCCCGAGTCCGACTGTTGGTTGCCTCCTTGTAGCACCTGGATCTTGAGGCCAGTGTAGTCCTTCACCGGCTCCTCATACTCCTTCCATTCTTCTTCTTCCTGAAAATATTGGAAAAGGAAGTCTTTTAGTATCATGATTTATGTTAATGGATGCCCCTTTTTTTCTGGGAATATGTCGTAGCCGAATAGTTATTACTTCAGTATAGAAAAATTGCTATTATCAACCAACTTGGAAGGCTGATTATTGATTGCAGCCTCTTATGATAAGACTCTTATTATAATAGACCACTACTAGTCTATCTTTTGGATAGACAGCCAGCAAAAGCGACTAAGAGATACCTTCAAGAGGATTGCAGCATTGGCATATTCAAGACACATGGATTGGATCCATCCATGTGTCATGAATGAGTCAGCTTTTGTGAAAGCTCTTTACTCTTGACGGTATCCCATCTTTTTAACCGACTTCAAAAAGTTTCTCAATTCGACCGTATATATATTTTTTTTTAAAGTGTTTTCGCGGATAACTTCGTCGTTTATGAACCTATTTTGATGATTCTTTTTTTGTTGGAAAGGTGATATCCCAAGGGTGGTACCATGACAAGGAAACCAGGATGTGATGATGGCATCCTAGAGAAATCGAGGGGAACCTTCAAATTTTATAGGCACACCTATAGCGACTTGGGTATTTTTTAAAGTAACTCGTGCATTTGCTCCCGGAAAGCACCATTTGATGAAGTGGAACTGATGAGGAAGACCACATATGGCCATCGGAACTACTCAATAATACGTATTTCACGGGTTGCGATTTGATTATTGCTAAGCAATTTATGCTCATCAAAATACAGATGTTGATGAGGAGCTGATGGTGACTTCACCGCCAGTTCCAGTTCTCCTGTTTCCTTACTGGGAGAACTCCTCAACAATTAACGTCCTTGTATCGGGAAAAGCAATATTTGTAAAAGGTGATGAGCATAACTTAGATAAATTACAGACTGACCCACTAAAAAGTGAAAAATAACTTTAATTTCAGAGCTCGGTGGCAAAAACTAAAATAAAGATCCAAAGACACCTACTTATTACCTGGTTATTTTTTGGAAGTCGGTTGTTTTTTTTTTTTTTTTTGTAAAAAAGTTTTTTATTTTTCTCTTTTTAGTGCACCTAAATACCAGTATTTTACATGGAGCGATTGCCTTTCTGACCACCACAAACCAGTAACTGAATAATAAGATTTCCATAAGTTAGACTGTTAGACTTTCTGGCTCTTGGGACTTGATTATGATTGACGAAATGTCGCCGTACTTTTTACCACTTCGGGAAATACATGCGTTATTTTATGTCATTATTCGTTTCGAGTTTGTCGTCGTCGTAGTCTAGTCGAACATTCCTAAAACAATGCTAAACACAAATACGTACGCACGGCTACAGATCAAGCTATACTTACTATATTTCCAGTATAAGCTGATCTCGCATTGTATAGGATTTCTTTACAATGAGTGGTCAGTGTAAACTGGAAATGTATAGCTTGATGTGTAAATAAATAAAATATCCGAAATATCTTGGCGAGTCTGAACATAGGCACTACGAACTTTCACGCATGTTCTCTCACTCACACTCGCCTCATGTCACCATTTGGTTCCTAAAAATGTTACTGCGCAGCCTTCTGCACTAAGTTCGGACTTGCCAAGATAAATCGGCCGTACTGAAGTAGTTTAAATTCTAATGATTGCAACCAACTCAACTATGAGGAAAACAAAGTCAGTTATCTAGTTTATCAGTGCTGTTAGGATTATAGATATTATTATACTATCTTAAATAACAATAATAATTCTGAGAGCCGTGGAATACCTCTCCACTCCTCAAGCACCTCAGGACATGTTGCCCCTTGTCGCTACGTCACTATGTGCTAGCGACCGTTTCCGGGGGCCCATTATTGAGTGTACAAGTCACCCCCTGCCAATTTATCTGTGTATATTATATAACATTGGTCAGGCAGGGGACATAGTTCTTCCATAGTTCAAGGTACCCAATCCACTATAGCCACCCAAACCCATAGGCCCAATGTGTTTTGTTTTTTCTATGTTCTGCAATAGTCCCGTACCAACCGGGGGTTGTCCTGGGGTGCACTTGCATAGTGCATACAGGGATAATCGTCGGCTGGTGCCTCCTCGTCATTTGAAATTGTCTAAGGGGCCTCTGCGAGTTGGCTTCGGCCCCTCGTACGCCTTCCAAAGGTCCGGGGCCCCAGGGTGCCGAGATATTTACTTTTGGCTGGTGGAGCAGAAGGGTCCTTGAGTGGAAACCCCTTATCGGCAAGCATAGTGTGGGACCCTCCCAGCTAGATGTACCAACAACCTTAAAAAGGTGGCTGGGACCGACTAGATGCGGAAGGCGGATGGCGGGTGTTGTGGCGCAGCCCGGGACAGGCCTATGTCCAGCAGTGGACCGCGATAGGCTGAGTTGACTTGATTAAAGCTTGTGTATGTTTAATTCTAACAAGACTTCAAAACATTATTCGTAATTATCAAAAAAAAAAAAAAAAAACAAGTTTTAAAAACAGGCGAAACACAAGGATGACGTCATCATTTTGCAAGAAATGATAAATAAAATATTTGTAAAACAGTAAATATTTTTCCTTACTGTGCAAAATTTTGCTAGGCTCTATCAGCAGAATAATAAAGAATTATGAAACTAGAGTATCTTCTTCTTTGACAACTCAAAATTTACTACATAAACACCATCTTCCCATGGGGGCAGGCAGAAACTACAGAAAGCCACCTGCTACGATCCTTACATACTCTTTTTGCCTCATTTAGTTCATACATCTGGTCATAAACGCACGCCGGTTGCGAGTACTACACACCTGACTTTTCTGGAGAACAACTAATTAGTCAAATTAAAGTCCTCTTCCTCTCACCTCCTTCACTGTGCCTGATAGGGTCCACAATGATCATATCTTTGTAAAACCTACCACCTAAGTTCACATTGTGGAATTCAATAAAAATATTGAGTATTGAAAACAAGATCTTTAGTTTTACTACACCATATACGATTTTGCATTGTGGTTTTACAGAGTGCCCTTGTCATCAGGGCCAGAAAGGCTTCTACGAAACCAGCACAACTTTTTCCTTATCTGATGGCTCACCCTTATAGCTACTTGACATCTGCAAATCATGTAGATTATCAATGCATTGCCATCCTAGTTTCAAAATCATAAGTCACGGCTCACATACAATGGTCCAATTGAAGGGCTAAGTGTGGCACTTTTCAAACGTCAAAATGAAATAAGGCCCGTACTTATAATCAAGCAATTAGTTGCTGCTAAATATGCTAATTTCTTAATGAAGTCATTACTTGAGGGTAGAATTCTTCATTTCAAAATCTTATTCTGTCGAGTAATGTACGTCACTTACTTGAGTAAATGCTTGAGTAAGAGTATATGCTTGATAGTTGTTTTGTTATGGTAACACTCGATTACTGCAATTTGTTTCATTATAAGGCATACGTAAGGTGTAGATTATTTTACTTAACATCTATAATATTACTTAAATTTTATTTTACTTTTTAATTCTGATAAAACTATCTTTAAACAACTAATTTTAATTAATAATTTAATTTCATTTATTTCTAAAGAAATGAAGTGATTCTTGGGAGAAACAAAACGTTTGACATGCCATAACCCAACAAAAATGGAAAGTATCTTTTTACACATGAAGTAGTTACTGACATGTGATTTTTAATTTCATAGCATGTATCTCATTGTGTGGGTTTGAAGTCTGGTGTCATTACGGCCACAGATTACGGCGAGTTCACGATCTGTTATGATATGTGATAGTAAAATGTATGTCTGAAGCAGGAAAAAACCATTCTAGTCTGGAAAAGGATAAATTCCTAAATGTAATTCAAAAATATGATGCTATTTTAACTTCCAAACAAACCAAAGGCAACACTACGAGTGCTTTGAAGAAGAAACATTCAATCAATCAATCTGCCTAGCCTTTTCTCAATTATCTTGGGGTCGGCTTTCAGTCTAACCGGATGCAGCTGAATACCAGTATTTTACATGGAGCGACTGCCTATCTGACCTCCACAACCCAGTAACAGGGTAATACGATACCCCTTGGTAGGTAAGGCTGGTTGTCAGACTTTCGGGTTTTGGACGACCCGTAGGTAAAGATCCACGAATGACAGCCAGGACCAACGGCTTAAAGTGCTTTCTGAGGCACGGAGGAGTTTCGGTATGTAAAGATGGTCACCCATCCACTGACCAGCCCCGGCAAGCGTAGCTTAACCTGATGGATCAAACCGAGCGGCTGTTATTACTTAGCCACGAGCGAAGAAGAAACATTCATGGGAGTAAATAAAAGAGGAATTTAATGAGACCTCTATTGTTAGTCAGTTGTATATCTAGGTACTATGCTTTATTATAATTTCGTTATCTAGCATGGCCTTTTTGTGTCTGAAGCCCTCTTTGTGTCTCTGATTGTAAAGAGTCCATAATGCTCGGTAAAATCACATTCATCTCAACACTTTTGGTAAAGCGAAATCTCTTATTAAAACATCTTTAAATGAAAAAAAAAAAATGATGAATATGATGAATCAGAAATGGATCCACATCACAAAGCGATTTCTATGCTCAGCAAATACAATCTCTGGTAGTATGTACACCTGTCGTTATCTCCGGTAGTGGGTACCTACATATATCGTTATCAATATCATCTATAACACCTGTATAACACCAAAAGCCCTAGCCGCTTAGATGCTTTCCATTGCTATAACTGCAAAATCAAACGCAAAATGGTCAAATTCTCAATTCTTAAGTAAAGCAAATGCTGACTAGTACTTGGCTAAGAATTCTAACCTTTGACAGTTCTAACTTCAAGCAATTACTAAACTATAGACTGAAAGTCATTACTTGAGTAATTACTTTTACTGAAGTAATCACTTTTACTTGATTATAAATACAAGCGTTAGTCTCTTCAACACTTCCTAATGTTTTAGCTGGGAAGAAGAAGTGGCGCAACAAACTCCCCAACAGCACAGCTGGCTGTTCAGTTAGAAAAACTTGATTCTATACACATCCTTGATGCAAATTGACAATAAGTTATAAAGATGAAATTTTGAATGGTAATTTCAGTCAGATTGTGTCAGTCATTCAAGTCAGTCGGTAAGAAACTTGCCTGAACAGAACCTCCCTCTGGTCTGGCAGGTTTCTTAACAACTACTAGCATGTGACAAGAATACTGTTAACTGAATTGATGGATTGTGTGAAAGATGACATGGCTAAAAAGTGAATTCTGAGATGATGAGTAATGGATATGTTTGGAAGAAAGATGTGCTGCGCCAACCCCAAAAAACCTGCCCTCATGTTTTGTTCATGAAATATTAAAGCTATCAGCAGAATGACCCAAAATGACCAAACATGAGAATGAACCCGAATAAACAAATAGATCAATAAACATATTTAAGTATGTGACATGTTTTGATACTTGAGATTCTTACAATGATATTTCTGTGAACCTAGCACAATTACAGTACCTACTTACTAGCTGGCACAAAAAAAAATAACTTAGTTTTTTAGTGCTATGTATCCATTTCAGCATGTATGTTATAAAATACAAATTAATTATGTAAAGAATATTCCAAGTCCAATATTGTTAGAAGTACCTAACATGTAATTATCAGACGTTATTGTTTTCCTTGAACAGTACTTACGTAACTCTGTCCGAATTGTTACAATTGTCAAATACATACATAAATTATAATTGTTTATGTTGTTTACATTTACTTGTTTATTATTGTACCATGTGAAGTTAAGATTATGAGAATTTATGAAAACAAAGTATGAAGGTTCAAAAACGTAATTGGCCATATTTAGTTTAAGCTGACACTATCAGAGATTATTGTATTAAAAATTTATGTGTGTCTGTCTATGGATTGCCATGAAAAATTTCAAGAGGATTGTTCATAGCGGTCTTCGATTTTTTGTTTGAAGAATGAATGATGACAATAAACTGGGTACAATAATTTGCAAATCTAAGCAATTTTGTTTGGAATAAATTACAATGATTGGGTACAAATCTTTAGTCAAACACAACTTTCTTTTATGAAATGTTAAACATAACCTATCATGTTTCTTACCATGAATGACATTGCATTACAAGTATCTGTGGAGAAACTTCTGCCGCTAGAGATACGTATTACATGGAAAGTACCCTTGACAATCATGTTGGTTGTTCGAAATTAGGCTATAAGATGACGACCTACAAAAAAAAAATGCTAAATTTCATACGAAACCAGGTCAAACGATATACAGCCGCGAGAAGTGATCATTAGTCACTGTGAAATAAAACAGGGCTTCACTAATCGTCAAGAGTGACCACGAATCGCCCCGACACAATGATTGTCATGATGTTGTGTTAAAATTTTAATGTTTAGTATCAGAACTCACCCCTGGTCGACCTCCTTCCTCTCCTTCCTGAACCGGCCGCTCCTTCTTCGGCCTTACATCTGATTTCTGTTTTGGGTCGTCCAATTTTTTGGTCAACTCATCGGCTGTAGCGAACTTTTTCACTGCCTTCGACTTTTTGCGATCTTTTTTCGCGAAGAAATCGTCCAAGTCGGCCATATCTAATTTTGACTTACGATTTAAAGTTTTGCTCTGGTAATGAAGTAATTACAGCAATATTGGAACTAAACGTAAAGGGGGAAAATAGGCCCCCGAAAAGTGAAATGATTTCTGTAGCAAGCGTGGCCGACTGTTTCTTTTTTTTAAAATGGCAGATCCTATGTTGCCATTTCCGGACGCAAAAACGTCATTCGCAAATTGCCATTGTATTAAATGAAAAAGCTACTATTTTATCGACTAGTGTGTGACGCACGTTCTTCTCGTTTGATGAAGAAAACCTGAGACGATTTATTTAAACTAAACCGTCATAATAATTATTAGTATATTGATGATTGACCTTTGATTATTTGGAAATATCGCAAATTCTATTAATTAAAAAAATAAATTCCTATAGTTTTATAACTATGATCCTTGCAGTATTCAAACATAAAAAGCTAAAACGATAACAAAATTCAAGGAAAATTGTTATAACTATACGCATATTTCACACAGTTTTTCCTTCCTTTATGAGCAACAGGCTATGTTGCAGAACATACTTAATTTTAGAGTTTTTGATAAAAAGCTGACAAGAAAATAAAACATTACCTATAAATATCCAAAACTAAATAACAACAACTTTGCTCGTTAACCAAATTACTCGTATTCTTTGCAAAGCAACCACCTTTTAAATGTATGCCAGTTTACACCAAAAACACACTTTAGTTAAATAATCACAATTACAGTAATCAGAAACTTTAAACAGAATCACCTGAATCACTTGTGGTTCGCTGTTAGTCCACTGTTGTTCACTGTTTCGCATTCCTAGCTGAACTGCCGTACACCAGTTAGTTAGTTAGTTATAAATGGCATCTCGCAGTTGACCACTGGGGGTCGAGACTGCTTAACCGAGCGTTTCCTGTGGGAGCTTTAAGCGAACTTAAAGCCTCCGGCCAGGGCGTACAAACTAAGATAAAATATGAGGCGACTGAGCGTCGCTAATAATAGAGCAGCCAGACGGGGCTGGCTGGATCATGATGGGGGGGTTAAGTGCTACAGGCTCAGCTGTGATTGCGACCTCGAGGTCGGAATGCATTCCTAGGTGGTTTGCGTTTGTAAACCGTACTGGTGGCCTTACTACTCTCCTGAAGGAGGGTTATGGGGTCATCAGGGTCGGTGAGAAGTGCCGTACACCGCTGGCAACCCTCTATTTATATGTCGAGTGTAAGTTCTAGAAAGTTCGAGTACACAATTCGAGAACACTCTAGTACTTACGAGAATGTTCTAGAAACATCTGCCACGAATCGACGTTTCGTGTAGTTCTGCTATTCGATAACAGATGGCGTTAGCGTCTACTTAATACGTATCGTGTAGATCCACTACTCGATAACAGATGGCGCTAGCGTCTACGTAACATAACGAAGAAAGAAAATTTGATTTCTTCTCAGAAACAGGTACAAAAACCAAAAAAACACAAACGGGATTATTACATACTTAGTGCTGAATCCACCATTCTGCAAACTGCACAAAATTCAATGAAAAAGCCGTGTTCTCAATATTTTTAGTAAGTATGTACAGACGCCAGCAGATCAAGCCACCCGAAATTGTCAAATTTTCCCAATCAACTTTGAACCTAATGCTGTAGCGATAAAGTTGAAAATCTATTATATAAATTTGACAGATTGTAGTAGCTTGATGTGCTGGCGTCTGTACCTGTACCTAGAGCTGCAACATTCCTATGCTAAAATATGGAAAAAGAGGGCTTAAATGTTCTACCTATAAAAAACCAGAGGAATTGCAATACATGCTATGATGCTAACACGGGGCCGCTATAGCTGCTATCCCTGGAAGTAATTACGTACTTACCTATGAACACTGAATGTAACAAAAGGTATTGTGCTACAAGACAGATGTGAGGGGAAACGCCGGGAGCGGACGCCCTATGAAGACATTATAGTGACCTTATTGGTGATGTTCTTTGGAAAGGTCAGCACCCTAATTGCGTAACACAATGGTGCCGATTCTGTTGTGCACAAACTAAACTTAATTTAGGCTATTGCTAACTTTTTCTCTCTATTATGACAAGAAAGAGACGGAAGTAAATTAGAGCTGTCAAATTAGTTAGAACTATTTTTTCCATAGACATTTAGACGACACGTAAAAACATGTCGACTAAAAACACGGTGAAGCGCAAGGCGTGAACTAGTTTGACATCTCCAACTTAGTTCATAGCTACAGCCGTCCTTTTCTCGCGCTGCCTGTTAGTAAAAGATAGCGATTCTCTAATTTTAGTTTATTGCGTTCACAAGAGAATCGGCACCATTATCAATCGGAGTTGGTTTCATTTTGACAGTTCAACAACATTCATTGCGTTATTTATGTTGTCGAGCAGACAAATCTTTCGAACATATGAATCAATTGAGAGCAATTTGATTCAAAATTAAACCAACTACGAGCGATAATGTGTTACGCAATTAGGGTGCAGGTGCGTAGTAGGACACGCAACCGGGGCGCGGCGTGCGTGTATGTCTACGAACGTAAACGAGGCAAAAGGAGTAGATATGTAAGGATCGTAAAAGGTGGCGTTCAGTAGTTTCTGCCTACCCCCATGGGAAGAAGGCGTGAGATTATGTTTTTGTACAGTGGACTGCATCAATTGGGTACCCCAGTTGTATTAAAATTTGAATACAACTGGGGTATTATACAGAGTGTCCAGTAAATAGCACGACATACTGCAGGGGGTGATAGCTTGGGTCAATACCTACCGAAACAACACAATATATGTTCAGCAAAATCTTACGGATTTACAGTTTTACAAAATTTTCCGAAATATCGAAAAATCTCTACCTTGAAACAGATTTTTAAGCATCTCGTAATGAAACATTCCTTTTCTATTATTTTTTTTACATCAAATTATTCCTGAATAGTTACTTTACTAATTGATAAGTCTTTTTTCTATCAAAAACAAGAATGTTTTCAAGAAATAGTATTTTTTGTTTAAATTTTCACATAACGATTTTCTTTTCGCATAACTTTAACCTACAGTGGTGAAAAAAAATCCATAAGACTTTGCTGAACATATATTGTGTTGTTTTGATAGGTATTGACCCAAGCTATCACCTCCTGCAGTATGTCGTGCTATTTACTGGACACCCTGTATATATTATTACCATACATTATTTCCAATTTCCAATGCCTCGCATTTTAAAATCTTTCTCGCATACATAAACCATCAAAATATATTTTTCGCAACGGGCACATTATGAAATGACTGTATACAGTCATTTCATAATGTGCCCGTTTTCCTCAACACCTACAACATTACAACCCAATCACTTTTAAAAGGTTCTCGTTCACATTCGAGTACTATACACACTGCATCAATATCATGTCGACGGGTTATACCAACGTGTTCGTTTGCAGAGAACACTCAAACACTGTCTTCAGTTCAAGCTTATCAGTCTAACGCCTGGTCAGTATCCACCGATAACCAATACGATTATCTTATCTTCCTGTATACCTGCCATTTTGTTGAGTCCTAAAGAAAAAAAAAAAGTCAAAATGTTGGGTCCGCTAGCCAGGATTTCAAACCAGTCTGGAAGAAATGTGATGAGGAGTTTCATTAGGAATGGATCAAATGGAGGTGTCCCTGGAGAGGTATGTCCAGACTTTTTATTTATTTGTTACGTAACGAGGTAGACCGTACCTAGGTACATATTTTTTCGAATCGAGCACCTTTTTGAATCTTTTAAAGGTGCGCCTGGTATTGTTAAATGCGCGATTACTCAGTTTAAGTAAGCCTAGAATTGGGTCCTTGTTTGCGAATGCAAGTACCTAGATAGTATTTGATTAGATAAACCTCGTTGCATGGGTATGTCTTGGTCTTTGCATATAATATATCTACTCATTCATGAGCGCATAACTTGAACCGAGTTGGTTCAGATGGAAGGTTGGAACATAAATAGTTTTCTTTCGTTGTTCCCCAATCCCCAGTAAGTACTTAATCCTCAGTAAAATTTTTGATTTTAGTAATAAGAATAAGAATTGATGTGAAAACATGGGTGGGGCAAACACTTTTTAGGGTTCCGTAGTCAACAAGGAACTCGTGAAGTTTCGCCATGTCCGTCTGTCCGTCTGTCTGTCCGCGGCTTAGCTCAGAGACTCGTAATGCTAGAAAGCTGTAAGTAATTTGTTTGGCATGGGTATTCTACGACCTTGGATATGATATAGAATACTTTTATACCGGTAGGTAGTGTATATGTTCCCTCTTCCCGTGGGATAATTCCCGACCTCCACATGGGGGAAGCCGCGGGCAAAACTAGTGTGTAATACGATGCCATGACTCTCATACGTCCCCCGAGAAGCTGCAGTAATTTCTAATAGGTAGATACCTAATTTTGCATTTTATGTGATGAGCACAACCGGTCTTATGTCCACATAAATCATAACATTGACTCGCCGGCTGAATGCATGTTTACAAAAGTCATGATTGTTTGTAAAACCACACACACACATACTCGCGAAGTCGCGAAATGAACTAGGTATTCAATAAATGAACAAACACAGATACACGCAGTACGCGTGCAATTACTTTGCCTTAGCGAAACGCGCATATCTCTAGTTGTATGTAATAATCGTAAAAAGCTAATCCACATAAAAGGTCTTGGAATAACATTGGTTTTCTATGTCGCACAGAGCGGCCAGTTGAAGGTAGGTAGGTAAAAAAAGTTATGGCTATTTATTATTTTTATAGCTACTTCATCACGATGCGTAATTATGAAGGTAGGTTTACGACAAAATGTAAGATGACAGTTCAAACATTCTACAATCGGTTGACTAGGATACTCGCAGTAAAAATTGCAGTTCTCTGTTGCTAAACTAATTGTGGTTCTGAAACATGGATTCTGTAGCTCCAGGAGACGCCCTGGGCGGCGGGACTCTATCGCCGATTCCCGGCCACTGTAGGAGCGGGCTTGCGGACGACGAGTAATGGGTAGCTCGCCGTCCGGTAAGGACCAGGGGGTCTACTCCCTAAACACGAAGCCCGTAGTTTCGGCCTTCGTTACGTGCTTTTCCTACTCCGTATTAACTTCGTATGGATGATTGGTTCGGGGCCCGAATGAACAACATGATTTGACAGTTGTCCCTACTCCCGATGTGTTTTTGCCCGTCCGAAAAATTTAACTTTTACACTTGTTTTGATTGATCGTTATGTCAGACGGATGGAAAGACGGACGGACGGACTGACTTAGGGAGTAGACCCCCATGCCCGGGTCGACGGCGCGTTGTGTTCCACGCGCGCCTCAAAGAGATGTCAGCAGTGACGGGGTCCAACAGTGCCGATGCCGCCGGGGTCGCGGGTAGTTCGAAAGAGATACCGTGGCCCTGGCACGGGCAACTGAAGGAACACGGGTGGGCTTAGTCAGTAAAAATCTGACACGCCCTCCGGCTCTGCCCAGAGCGGGAGAAGTCATTTGATGATTTCCCATCCACAAAAAAAAAAAAAAAATGTATCTAATATGATAGGTACTATAGATTTTTACATCAAGCATTTACTTTTCAGTATCACATTTACTTAAGTACCACTAATAATATTTGTCGAAAGTAAATGTTATTAATAGCAGTTCAAGCTCATAGGAAAATATGCCTCAAACCTTCTTTTACTATGATAATGAAAAAAATCTTGCTAAAGTTTGCTAATCTTGACGTTATTTTTTTAAATTTATTTTTAGGGCGCGTACCTACTCTACAAAATTTTAGTCGTCGTGAAATTGGTATTTAAATATCTGCTAAAAGTAGGGTTTGTAAGAGAGAACATTTACCAGAATTAACAAAATTCTATAAGTACGAAGAGCATACGAATCATTCCACTTTGCCCCACCGAGCTGCCCTACTGGTGGGGTAAAGTGGAATGCCTAAAATTTTGCAGTGGAATCTGCACAGAACAAATAAAGAGATTTACCTGACCAGCATCCTAATTGCGTAACACATTATCAATCGGAGTTGGTTTCATTTTGAAACAAATTGCTAATCCATTGTTTCATATGTTCGAAAAAGTTGTCTGCTCGACAACGTAAATAACGCAATGAATGTTGTTGAACTGTCAAAAAGAAACCAACTCCGATTGATAGTGTTACGCAATTAGGGTGCTGACCTCTTTATCTTTTCTGTGAGAATCTGCCCCGCTAATTCGATTTGGTGGGGCAGCTTCCACTATAAAACCTTGCTGGATTCTGCCCCACTAGGGTTGGCAGTTGGCATAAGGTTGGCACATCAGAATAAAAGTACAAAAATAACAGTTTGGAATTTTTTATATCCTATTTGTTTCTGGAAGGAAAGAGCACCCTAATTGCGTAACATTAGCAATCAGAGTTGGTTTCATTTTGACAGTTCAACAACATTCATTGCGTTATTTACATTGTCGAGCAGACAAATTTTTCGAACATATGAAGCAATGGATTAGCAATTTGTTTCAAAATTAAACCAACTCCGATCGATAATGTGTTACGCAATTAGGGTGCTGGTTGTAAATCACAGATTAATCACAAACTTTATCGATGAATCCCCTTAAAATAGGGCTATATAACGGGGCTGGCTGGAAATGATAGGAATTCACTGGATATGAGAAGCACAGAACCAGTCGATGTGGCGACGATTGGGAGAGGCGTATGTCCAGCAGTAGCTGAAAGGTGACGTCTTTCAGCTGAAATGATGATGATTGTGATGACTCTTAAAGATTTTTAATGCACACCCATACCTACTAAGTAGTAATTTAAAAAAATGGCTTCTTATTCCAGAACCTTCCATTTAACATCAACAACCGCACGCGTGTAACCCTCAACTTCTTCTGGTTCGTCGGCACCGGCATCGCGGCGCCCTTCGTCGTGCTGTGGCACCAAATGAACAAGAACTAAACTTGGTGAGTTTTGTGAGCTACATTCCCGACCTTTTTTATGATTTTAATAGGTTACTCTGTGGAAGTACAGTATCGTCTAAAACGCGGGCCGAAAATTCATATTATGGATAAGGGAGATGCGGCTACTTGCTAGGCGTTCTTGGATTTAATTTTGAAGGTCAAAATCTTTCCTCTACGCATAAGGGCCTGCGCCCACTGCTACTGGTGGCACGGAATGGCAGCAGCGGAACTATACAAGCGCATACTGACACGAAATGATGCCGCATCTTTATGTCGCAGCCAACTGGTGTTTAGTCAACCGCCTAGCCTTTCCTAAACGGCGCCTTCAACTAGCGGCCTGAATAATATTCAGCCATTCAATCAAACAGCTAGGCAAATTACTTGAATCGATAACGTTTGTTTAAACGTTAAATGTCATGGCTAGGCACTTGCCTAGGCAAGTAAAACTACTTAGTTTTACTTGCCTAGCCATCCATTATAGTTCCATTTTCCATTTTTTTATATATAGTTCCATTTTCTGCCACCTGGCGCTGAAATCCGCACTGTCATTATGGCATCGACAAGCCACCGACTTGAAGACACCGACTTTAGAAGCTGTTCTGCTTTCCTGAAAGTATGTAGATCACGTTAGTGAAAGAATCATCAAAATTGGTTCATTAGTTTTTGAGAAAATCGCGGACAATCATACATACATCAATCAATCTCCCTAGCCTTTTCCCAACTAATTATGTTGGGGTCGGCTTCCAGTCTAACCGGATGCATCTGAATACCAGTATTTTACAAGGAGCGACTGCCTATCTGACCTCCACAACCCAGTAACTGGGTAATACGATACCCCTTTGGTAAGACTGGTTGTCAGACTTTCGGGCTTCTGACGACCCGTAACGTCTGTCAAAGATCCACGAATGATAGTCGGGACCAACGGCTTAACGTGGTTTCCGAGGCACGCAGGAGTCTCGATGTGTAAAGATGGTCACCCATCCACTGACCAACCCCGGCAAGCGTAGCTTAACCTGATGGATCGACCCGTGCGGCTGTTATTACTTAGCCACGAGCTCCTCAAACATACATACATTACATAAATACATACGAATACAGAACCTGTTTTTTGAAGTCGGTTAAAAATCTAAACATAGACAGTGATAACTGACAACGCTTGCATCCAATAATAATCATAATCATAATCATAAATCTTTATTTATCTCAACATCAGTATTACAGGCACTAGATCACAGAACAGATAAAGAGATCCTCTTTATTTTTTCTATGCACTAGATAGTATAAATGCACATTGCACAATCTTAAATAGAGAAAGGTGTCTGAAGTAGGAGGGCCCTGAGTTACAGATCACCCGGCTCATTTAGATAATGGTTAGTCAAGATATTACATATCAATCAATCTGCCTAGCCTTTTTCCAACTATGTCGGGGTTGGCTTCCAGTCTAACCGGATGCAGCTGAATACCATTATTTTAATTTTATTTATAAGTATTATTTATTTATTATTAAATATTTTATTTATTATTAATAAGATATTACATAACTTAAGTCTGAAATCGCAATTAGGTAAAATAAGAACCTACAAAATTAAAAGAAAATTTAACAAATTTACTTATTAAGTATTGTGTTTGTAAAGAAAATATGGAATTAGAGAAAATTACAAATTATATTGTCTGCAAATGCACCCACTAATTACTAAGAACGGTACCTAACCACAAAAGGCGACATTAATTACGCGGGCAGTTTTCACTGATAGAAACCTCAGCTACTGTTATTGCCTGCTCTCCGATAGCGCGTCCATCTACATAAATAAAAAGAGAAGTCCTGACTGACAGACTCATCAACGCCCAGCCCAAACCCTATTTATTTATTTATTTAATGGATCGCCAACAGAGGCTACACAATTACATACCTAATTTATCGCAGATACGGACAACACAAATGTGCGCTTCCAATTATAGGCGACCACATCATTCACTTAATAACTAGGTAGGTACAAGAAGTTTGATAAGAACAAGAATCATTAAAATTAATCAAAATACAATAAACGAAAGTCATTGAAAGCGAATCTAAATGAAAACCAAAACTATCGGACCTAGAAAGCTGAAATTTTGCACAGAGGTTCCCTTTATATTAGAGACAAGGAATAAGGAAGGAATTCCCGGTAGTACGTTCCCGTGGAATATTTTCCGATATCCACGCGGACGACGCCGCTGGCAAAAGCTAGTTTTAACTAAATTGCCTGCGAGTTTTGTTCACCGCACCCGAAACGGGACGTCAACGAGAAAAAGATGATGGCGCCGAAGTAGCGACAGTATTTTATATTTACTTTATACCTAGCCAAATAATCTTTTTTCTCATTGACGTCCAGCACCCTAATTGCGTAACACATTAGCAATCGGAGTTGGTTTCATTTTGACAGTTCAACAACATTCATTGCGTTATTTACGTTGTCGAGCAGACAAATGTTTCGAACATATGAAGCAATGGATTAGCTATTTGTTTCAAAATGAAACCAACTCCGATCGATAATGTGTTACGCAATTAGGATGCTGCTGATTGCGTAACACACTATCAATTGGAATCTGAATCATTTTGAAGCAAATTGCTAATCTATGTTCGAAAAATTTGTCTGCTCGACAACTTCCAATAACGCAATGAATGTTGTTGAACTGTCAAAATGAAACTGATTCCTATTGATAGTGTCTTACGCAATTGCCCCTATGTTGTCGGTGCGGTGGACAAACAGTATTTGGCATGCCGTGACGTCCTTAGGCATCGTCATTGAAATTTCAATTTTATTGTCATACTATTAAGTTATATTCATATTCGTCCCATAAAAATCCCTTGCCGTGCCGTGCTGCTAGTGGGCGCAGGCTCTAAGGCAAAACAAAATAAACTAAAACCCACAGTGACACCGGCGCGCCGTTGTCACTGTGGGTGTGGGTGGTGCCACTATGGGTAGAGATGGGTTAATACCGATATTTATCAGTATTAGCTAATATGAATATATTAGTCTAGTAATATTATAATATCTTAACTAATATTTGAGATTAGTGACTTTTATAGTCAACTAGAGCGCAAAACATTTTATACCATAATAAAGGTTTGCTCTTTGAAATTAGTTTTAAAAATCGCCACCTTAATGTCCATTTTCTCTTCCGGAGACACCTATAACCTACCTAAGTACCTGCATAAGAATGAGATGGATGTACCGATACAATAAGTTCGTTTGTTGCTACTCGGCATTCATTCACTTCACGAATAGAACCGACAGGCAGAGTGAATCCGATCACAGAACAGTAACACATATTAGATATTAGCTCCGTTCGGAGTATATTATGTGTTCTGTGAATATTAGTCATATTAGTAGAAAGCTATCCGATCCGGGCCGAGTGAAATGAATCTCAGGTTATGTGAATATTAAATATTAGCATACGAGAGTTCATCGGATTACTAATACGTGAATCCATAGAATATTACTAATCTCCTAACTAATACTAATATATTAGTTACATCTCTAACTATGGGTCGGTGGCTACGAGGCGAAGGTAGTCGGCACAGAAAAGATAAAGAGGTCTCTTTATCTGTTCTGTGGTACCCTTGAACCTAAAAAGCTGAATTTTTGTACAGAGCTTCCCTTTATACTTAATACAGACAAGGAATAAGGAAGGATTTCCCGGTAGTACGTTTTTGTGGGATATTTTCCGACATCCACGCGGGCGAAGCCGCGGGCCAAAGCTAGTTTCACCACCTACGATTAAGTTCTTATTAAATTTCTTGGCAGATAATTTCATACAAATTCTGTTCCATTTTTGAATTTATTCGGTGAGTTGTGGCTGTTCGGACATCTAGGCCTAAAATTGCAAACAAAAGAACAATCATTTGTTTTCTAAAACACCCGCATCATCCACTCTATGTGAGGGTTTGTTTGGTTTCTATTCGTTTTCTATTATTGAGAGTCGTAGCTAAGTAATAACAGCCGCACGGGTCCATCCGTCAGGGTTATTCGCTTGCCGGGTTGGTCCGTGGATGGGTGAAAATCTTTACATACCGAGACTCCTCCGTGCCTCGGAAAGCACGTTAAGCCGTTGGTCCCGGCTGTCATTCGTGGATTTTTGACAGTCGTTATTTTATTTTATTTGATAGGAATAACAAACAGCAGTATATTACACAGTAGGCATACAATATACAACTTGCAATAAAAGTAACAAATACACTACTCAAGACGTTATCCACAGATTACCATACAGAATAGCTAGCTGTTAGCAGAGCAAGTTAAAAAAGCACTTATATTACTTATTAACTATATATTAGGGCTATGATCTCTTAAAATAGTCATAATTTCACTCTTAAATACAGCTTGGCTGAGAAACATAATATCAGTAGAGCCAAACTGTTTATTATAGGTGTCAACAACCAAACGATGTAACGGCGAGCGAACGCCTGAGTTAGTTCGACAAAATGAAGTAGCAAATAGGCGTCTTGAACGAACCTCACGACCGATTACAGTACGAGGGATCAGGTAGCACAGACTGTTCACAAGATCAGTACCTACAATCAAATTTATTGCGGCATATACTAAATAGAGTCATCATTTCAAGAAGGGTGCGACGGGATTGTAGGGACATGAGGGTAGGGTTATGGGTCGTCAGAAGCCCGAAAGTCTGACAACCAGTCATACTAAGCAGGATTGTGGAGGTAAGTTAGGCAGTCGTTCCATGTAAAATACTGGTATTCAGCTGCATCTGGTTAGACTGGAAGCCGACCCCAACATAGTTAGGAAAAGGCTAGGTAGTTTGATATTGAGATTTCTAGCGAGCAAGTTGCACGACGACCAACTTTAATTAATTAGCACTTAAGTCGTTCTATTAACAGAAAAACAATTTAATTTGAGCACTTATGTAAGTTATATTTAATTAGAGCTAATTGATTGATAGTGAGGTGTCGTGCTACCTGCAAATCAATAATATGTCAACAATATACGAAAAAGTTGATCCAATGTGTTTGTCATCATCCTGTTATGTGGGGGCCACATTAACGGGATATGACGTTGATTATCGCGATGAAGGACGTAGGCCGTTGGTGTAGCCACAACTTATTGTGATGAGTTGACCGAATTTAACTACCGCGATGTTTATGGCGATGATGGTCGTTGACGTTGGCATATTCGCGAACATGGTTGGTTGCCCCTAAGTATATGTACCTACTCGTATTGGGTGTGTTTAGTAGGTATATTTTTACACTCCTGTTAAGGGCCATTTTTTTTTTTTTTTTAAATGTACTTTCATCATCGTTCTGAACCACACAATGGTGTTAGAGGAGCCTGCGAACATACAACCTAATACTAACCTGCTAATTCAAAAAAGCGGCCAAGTGCGAGTCGGACTCGCCCATGAAGGGTTCCGTAGCAGCAAGTAACATAATATAAAAGTTCTTGTAGTTCGTTGTAACTTTGATCGATGTTTTAATAATAGACCGATTTATGACGTATTAAAAAAAAACTATCTACTAGATCTCGTTCAAACCAATTTTCGGGGGAAGTTTACATGGTAATGTCCATCATATGTTTTTTTAGTTTTATCATTCTCTTATTTTAGAAGGGGGACACACATTTTACCACTTTGGAAGTGTCTCTCGCGCACACTATTCAGTTTAGATAAAAATGATACCTATTAGTAACCTAAATATCATTTTTTAAGACCTATCCATAGATACTCCACACGTATGGGTTTGATGAAAAAAAAAGTTTGAGTTTCAGTTCTAAGTATGGGGAACCCCCAAAATTTATTGTTTTTTTTTTCTATTTTTGTATGAAAATCTTAATGCGGTTTACAGAATACATCTACTTACCAATTTTCAACAGTATAGTTCTTATAGTTTCGAAAAAAAGTGGCTGTGACAAACGGACGGACAAACAGACAGACAGGACAGACATGACGAATCCATAAGGGTTCCGGTTTTTGCCATTTGGGTACGGAACCCTAAAAACCAAAGAAAATTCAAATTTCGCGGGGACCCTGACACTTTCGCCTTTAAACTGTGCTAATAACATCATGACATTCTTTAAATAAAGTAGGCAGAAATAGTTCCCGCCCACTCCATTTCTTATTTATTTATCTACTAGCTCTTACCAGCGGCTTCGCCCGCGTTTATGTCGTAAAATATCTCACAGGAACGTACTACCGGGAGTTCCTTCCTTATTGCTTTTTTACATTATAAAGGGACCCTCTGTGCAAAATTTCAGTTCTGTAGGTCCAAGGGTTTGGGCTGGGCGTGGATGAGTCAGTCAGTCAGTCAGGACTTCTCTTTTTTAACCGAGTATGTTCCCCGATTACTCGAAGATGGCTGGACCGAATTGGATTTTTTTTCTTTTGTTCGAGAGGGTATACATCACAGTTGGTCCCATATAAAATTGATTAACTTTGCTTGGGTAGTTTTTGAGTTAGTTTCAATAATACTTATATTTTCCCCACTTTTATATGGGTGATGTTCTAGTTTGTTTTGCAGGTAGTGGAATTTGTGTGGGGTAGGTACACAACTAAAAAGTGAAAAATAAAAACTTTTTTACAAAAAAAAACACCCGACTTCCAAAAACAACACTACAAAGTGATAAATAACTTTAATTTCGGAAGTCGGTGGCAAAAAACGAAAATACATTTAACTAGACACCGACTTCCGAAATTAAAGTTATTTTTCACACAATAGTGTTGTTTTTGGAAGTCGGTTGTATTTTTTTGTAAAAAAGTTTTTATTTATATATGTAGATTTAAGGATTACCAACGAGATACATTACAATTATCTTCTACGGTAATAAAACTGCGTAATACGTTATCCTGTAATGCATCCTACTCAATTACAGCACCCTAATTGCGTAAAACATTATCAATCGGAGTTGGTTTCATGTTGACAGTTCAACAATATTCATTGCGTTATTTATGTGCAGACATATGAAGCAATGGATTAGCAATTTGTTTCAAATTGATTCAAATTCCGATTGCTAATGTGTTATGTAATTAGGGTGCAGGTAACCACAACTTCTTAGTGTCATCTTATGATATTTATTGCTTGAATAGACTCCATGTTCTTGCACTATGTGCACAAGAATAAAAAACCGGCCAAGTGCGTGTCGGACCACGCACAATGAAGGTTTCCGTAGCTGGGACGTATTTATCCCAAGAACAAACTTAACATTGTAGTTGAAAAGCATGTTCCCCCATACATTCCAGGTGCACATGTAAGTTTGAACGCACAATATTGAGAGATTAATCATGTTATTTTAAGACCAGACTTTTTATAGGAAGAGCTCGTGGCTAAGTAATAACAGCCGCACGGGTCGATCCATCAGGTTAAGCTACGCTTGCCGGGGTTGGTCCGTGGATGGGTGACCATCTTTACATACCGAGACTCCTCCGTGCCTCGGAAAGCACGTTAAGCCGTTGGTCCCGGCTGTCATTCGTGGATCTTTGACAGTCGTTACGGGTCGTCAGAAGCCCGAAAGTCTGACAATCAGTCTTACCAAGGGGTATCGTATTACCCAGTTAATGGGTTGTGGAGGTCAGATAGGCAGTCGCTCCATGTAAAATAATGGTATTCAGCTGCATCCGGTTAGACTGGAAGCCGACCCCAACATAGTTGGGAAAAGGCTAGGCAGATTGACTTTTTATAGGTATTTCTGTAATCTGTAGGTATTATTTATATATTTACGTATACGTAGGTATTTAGTTTCTGTATTTTTTTCAACTTAAAAACAATTTAAGTACCTATTTTAAAATTATAAAAAAAATATAGGTATATTTGCAACCCTCCCAGTAAGGCCTTTCATTTGATATGTCACACGGTACCTACCGTTTGCAAAACTTTTTTATTAACTTTCTTATTTGTTTTCCAAAAGTGACGCCCATAATCAAAATTCATTTATTTAGGTCACACGTCCGTGTTTGGGTCACAAAAATTTATTTGTGTAGGTAGGTACACACGGCTACACATTTCCAGTTTACACTGACCTCTCATTATGAGGAAATCCTATACAGTGCGAGATCAGCTTATAGGTACTGGAAATGTTTAGCTTGATCTGTAGCCGTGCGTACCAAGTTTCAATTTAATCGGTCCATTTAATTCCGAGCAAATTGGCTGTGACAGACGGACGGACAGACAGACACACGAGTGATCCTTTATGGGTTCCGTTTTTTCCTTTTGAGCTACGGAACCCTAAAAACCGAGTTTCTTAGTCTTGTGCTATGTGTGCTTTGCTTGTGCATGTATTTGTTTATCTAATTTGCAACGTCTATATTGGCGTAAATACATTCTTATGTTTTAAATATTATACGAATAACTGATACGTCACCGTCGCCTAATATCGAGACAGACCGTCATTAAAACTTGACTCCACAAAACCACAATGCTCAGGCTCATAAACTGACTCGACCACAGACACGATAATATTCTATGTAGGTCATCATAATGTAGGTACACATCAAGCTATACATTTCCAGTTTACACTGACCTCTCATTGTAAGGAAATCCTATACAATGCGAGATCAGCTTATACTGGAGTTGTCTAGCTTGATCTGTAGCCGTGCGTACCTAGGTATATAGATATATCTTATTGCCGTTATTGCTCATTGTCCTGAAAACGTTTACAGTAGTTAGGACTGTGTCTTTGCTAAAACTTGTCGTGAGCTCGTGAGTTATGTAAAAAAAATTAACAAAAACCGACTGCAAGTTCAAAACAAGCTCACTTTTCAAGCGGTCTAATGCTGTTAACCCTGGCATCAAATCTGAGATTGAATTATCTGAACTTTTTAGTGTAGTTTATTTTTACTTATTACTTATATTCCATTTACATTATGATTAGACACCTTTTTTACAGTCCGTTCAACCGATTTTGACTTCTATTCCGTAGGCTTAAGGATAGCATTAAAGGCAAAAAAGTGGTTACAATACCAACTAGTTACTGCAACTACCGTATGTCATGCCACCAATGCAATAGAAGTCGAAATTGATTGAACGGACTGTAAAAAAGGTTTATTTTAATGTTTAATCTTATTGTACAGTCCTACCAACTTATGTGTGAACTGAAAGAGGACGCTACCGTCGATGCGTCGACACAATCGAATGACATGCGTCGGCACAATCGAAAATATTTGAACTTGATGGGCGTAGTTCCAATTTTCGCCATTTCACAGATAAGTTGGTAGGAGTGTAAATGGAGTATAGGTACAGAGGCCAGCACATCAAGCTACCCCAATCTGTCAAATATTCTTTTATACATTTTCAACTTTACAGCTAAGGAATAAGGTTCATATTCAATTGGAAAAATTTGACAGATTGGGGTATCTAAATGCTGGCCAATGTGGATTCCTTAAGCTAGCACCCTCAGAAGGGGTAGAAAGCCTTAAAATTGATTTACCAGTCCCATATTATAAACGGTAATGAGCCATACGAAAACGCCTAAAAGGGAACGGTTCTGCTATTTCAATAAGTAACCCCAAGATCCTTTAACACAACTCCAATCAATTTTAGCTGCTGAAGTACGCAGTGCTGCCTAACAGGGGTCTTGAAATAATATCGCAATTTTTTATTGCAGGTACCTTCCAGCGGATGAAAGTTAAGCTTAATTATTTATGAAATAATTTTGTTACTAACTATGTAGATAAATCTCAAATATAACTGATAGAAAATACAAGACGCAGTTTAATTTTTCTAAACCATTTTCCAAAGTTACAGATGCGTTCATTTCAGAAACTACCATGAATTAAAAACAAGTGGAATGGGAACGCAGTGGTAGTTTCCGCAAAAACTTCACTCCTTTTCGTGAAGGAAATCGACTTCGAGTTTTCTGTTTTACGCGTGATTTGCCAAGGAAAACTTGAAATAACAAAATGTTTGCTCCCCTAGCTCGTGTTTCTAACAAACTAGGTAGGAATGTGATGACCACCATGGTGAGGAACCACTCACATGGAGGTGTCCCTGGCGAGGTGAGTTCTTCATTCAAAATTTTACGTCATTACATAATCTAATGCGTCAGTCAATTGTTTTTATTACAGCAAAATTAACATTTAATTAATCACGCGCCAGTTTTTCCAGTTCTAATAACTGTAGAGAATCCTGGTAAAGTTTTACCAAGCATTGAATTTTGCCTTACCAAAACGTCATAGGTTAAGTTATAACCGAGTCAAAAATTAATGATTTGCATTTATTTATTTTTTAGATAAAAACAGCACTAAGATGACTGAACAAGTATCTTTTTAAATAATATATTCATGATGTTTCATAATTCGCATTTTATTCAAAGTAAACAAAAAATAAAATAGGTATTATAAATAAAAAAACCATTCAATCAAAACAATTTTCTGACTTTATGTATCGCCTCAATAATTCTACAACATTCTAATTAAACTGTTTCAGAACCTGCCCTTCGACATCAACAACCGTTACAAGCTTACTGTCTACTTCATCGGATTCTTTGGCTCCGGTTTGGCTGCCCCCTACCTGATCTGCCGTCATCAACTCCTCAAGAAGTAAATATTTTGTTTTATTTACTCTATGGTTTATCGAAGGATGTTATGCAGATATTACCTTACTTACCTTAGAGAACTCTTGTGTCTATGTTACTCAAATTAAAGTCAATAACGATACAGTTACTCATTCAGGGTTTTCCTGCTTAGTAGTGCAGTCTGACACTAAAGAATATATTGACTAACAGAGAATATCACAATGTGCCCACCTTATGTATTTATATAGGCACTGCCACTGATACTGCTATAGTTTCATGAACCCTCAAAACATTACAATTCTTTTTGGGCAGTTGTGTAAAAAGAGGCAGATCTGTTTCTAGCACGCACGTCGTGAAAACTCGAACAGAAAAAAAAAACATATATATAAAATACATATTCCCTGTTCCTAACAGGGAATATGTATTTTTTTTCTCGTAATTACACAGTAATAAAAAAAAAAAAAAAAAAAAAAAAAAAAATTGAAAAAAAAAAAGAAAAAAGAAAATTAAAGAAAATTGTTAGAAGTCAAATGTTACTACTGTTTGTTGCTTAAAACAATGATTAGACTCCAACAATTTTCTACTATAGTTCAAACATCCGTTATTGTCGCGGCCATAATGTGACGTCATGTTCACGAACAGCTTTGTTTACACCTCTTTTTTAGCCAAAAATTAATACCTAAGGGCTGATTTTTTAATAGGCAGATAACTTTTATCTGAAGAATAAATGTGACAGTTTGACATATTTTCAATACAAAAGCTGTCTAACCGCCATATTTATTCCTTTGAACAATCAGTCCCAAGTAAAATAATTATTTATTGTTTTTAACAACTTAAAAAAGGAGAGGTTGAGCCTCCTCCTTTTTTGAAGTTGGAACCTCAGAGGTTCTCAATTCGTCTATTCAAGCAAAAATCGCACTTACTAACTTACCTCAGTCTGTGCCCTCAGTGAGAATTCAAACAGTTTGCTAAGAAAGATTATTTTAACATTACTCTTGAGGTCATTTCGAAGACGACGCGTTTCGAGTTTAATTTCCGTTCCAAAAAAAAAAAAAATATGTGTAAAATAATGAATTGTAAAATAAGTAATGGGATTTCTTAGCCTTGAAAGCCTTCAAAAAAAAAAAAAAATCCTCGGCACCTATTTTCCGTAATCTTGAGATTGTGCCCCCTTTTCGAGGATAACTACGATTTATCTTAGTATCCGTGCGTTAGCACTGGTGAAACATTTGATTAATAACATGTTGATGTCTCTGTCAGATACACACAGACAGAAATAGAGATATCAATATATTTTTATGCGATTTTTCGCCATTGCAAATGCGCGGTTGATCACATTATTTCAGAGGCACCAACCACAAGTAGGTTGCATAGAAAAGATTAACAATCTACTGTGTATAACAAATACTTTCCCTAAACCCTATACCCAGCCATTGAAAGGAAAATAATTCAAGTAAAATATATGTTCTCAGAAAAAACTGGTATTCAGCTGCATCCGGTTAGACTGGAAGCCGACTCTGCAGATTGTTTTTTTTTTTCTTAGTGGCTCTCTAATTATTAAGTTTGTTGTTTATTCCTGTTTTAATTACTATTTTTTTTTACAGGTAAGCTTCAAGCATCTGTGTTACCGCATCAAAATGTTTTAGTTTTAAGCTAGCAAACTGTACATTTTATCATAAATTATGATTTAATAAATTCCGATTAGAGTTATCTGTTAGTTTTCTTTTGTTCAGTATTCCCTTCTGTACTTAATAGAGGTATCAGAGAACCTAGACAAATGGCATTCGCCTGTCTAGGCTGGGGCCTAGACATAGAGTAAAGTAATATATCTGCTAGGCCCTCTGGTCTCTTGCTCGCTCAGAGGGCCTAAACAAAGTAACAATAGATTAGCAATGAAACTAGTAGAAAAGCCAAAAAATTTTGGGGGTTGACATAAGCTATCGAAATGTCAATGTCACTAGAAGCTATAGCGATTGTATTAGTATGTACATACTAATAGAATCGCTCCGAAGCGAATGCCATTTATCTAGGCCCTCAGAACTGTTCAAATCGCTAAATGAAAACGCAGCTTACCCTGCCGAGCGAACATTTGTTCAGAGCAAATTTTTGCTGTTCTGCCGCTGTTTGCTCAAAACAGAAAACATCTGATTTCACTACAACGAGAAAACGGATGCTCGCTCGCCGTGAAAGAATGAGCGAGCGAGCATTCGTTCGCCGTGCCCAACCGATCATCACTGAACTAACATCTTCGCTCGCTCAAGTGTTAATTTACCGCACGAACAAACGCTTGCTCGCTCAGAACGCTAAGTGAAAACGCAGCTTTAGAGGAATTTTGTTTTTTGTTCGTGGGATCGATCATAGTATGTAATGTGGATAAAGCGTATGGAAACATAGGTTTCTTCAGATAGTAAGGTGCGGTTCGGTTCCTAGTTTCTACCGGCAAATACCGAACTGTTACAAAAATACAGGTCTAAAGGGTGAATAGGCCATATAAGTTTCGTTACAGGTTTAATCACCTTAGTCAAAACGAATGCTACGTATACAGTACGTGTGAACGTGAGGTTTTGAAATCACCATCGAGAAAGTTGCTGCGTGTGTACCTAGCATTATGGTCTAGATGCCCATTTTTTGTCAAATACGAGTCAAAGAAGCAATTCTTTGATGAAGTGAGTCTATAATATTTTAAATTTCGATACTTTCCCATGGCATGACCACTTCTGAACAAAATCTTTGGCTCTTCCTCTTCATACAATTTTTATTGCCAGTTTAGAATTCACCTGACTAAAAGACTGAGTATTCCAGTTTAACTTCAGATTCAGATTGAAAAAAACAATTAAAACGTCAAATTGACATTTTGTTTTGTTTTGAAGCGTAGGTTCTGATGTCGATTTTTTCAATAAAAAGTTTATTTCGAAGAATTATTCGTGTAAATTGAATTCAGTCAGCAAAAATGAGTGCTAAAAAGTATTTCTTAATGTAACAGCACTTTAGGTACTTTCCACCAGTAACCTAAAACTGAAAAACTAAGATGAGCGAAACATCATGTTATATTTTGGACAATGGGGGCTACTCAGCCAAAGTGGGGTTCTCCAACAGGGAGCCGAAAGTCGTCCCCAACTGCATCATGAAAGCGAAGTCAGAAAGACGACGTGCATTCATTGGCTCCCAGATCGATGATTGTCGAGACGCGTCGGGACTATTCTACATCCTACCTTTCCAAAGAGGTTTTCTTATAAACTGGGATACACAAAAAACTGTTTGGGACTACATGTTCAGTAAAGAATGCTGCCCTGTCAACTTTAGTGACACACCTCTGATTATAACTGAGCCGTTATTTAATTTTGCGTCCATTCAGGAAGCTATAACAGAAATATTCTTTGAGGAATACGAATGTACTTCTTTACTACGTATAAATGCTACAGATTTAGCTGATTACAAGTACCGCAAAGACCATAAGAATAAATGTACGCTTGTAGTAGACACCGGTTACAGTTTTACTAACATCATTCCGTATATTAACGGTAAGAAGTACCGGGATGCCATAAGAAGGATAGATGTGGGCGGTAAAGTGCTGACTAATCATTTGAAGGAGGTGTTATCGTACAGACAGCTGAATGTGATGGATGAGACGTATGTTATCAATCAGGCAAAGGAGGATTCTTGTTTTGTGTCACAAAACTTCTTGGAAGATATGGAGATTACTAGGAAGAAAGGTGAGATTTAGTATTTTTAATTAGATTATTTATATTAATAAGTATAATGTATATTTTTATGAAGAAGAACCGCATTTATTATTCCTAGCTCCATACAGGAAATGTATTGAAGTGGTCTTGCAGAAATTACGTGAACACTAATCTGCAATCTGTATCATCATCAATGTGCATGCCAAGTCTGATGATAAAGAATATATACTGTTAAAGATACAAAGCCCTAGTACAGTTTTAAAAGTTTATGAAATGTTGAAAATACTATTAATTGAAAGCTGCCCATTTTTTGTAAAAAAAAAAAAAACTGAAGTCTTTAGGAACAAAGCCCTGGTTATGAATTATGCAAGGCATCTTTTCCAAAGCTTGGTAGGTCTTCTAGATGAAAAGCAGATCTTAGTCCTCCATTAATTGAAGTGTTCTCTACTTTATCATATTCCAGCAGAGAGGCATATTCCAGCTACAGTTTAGTGCTGATTTGTATAAACAAATGCTATTATAGATTCTGCCTTTCAGTGTGGCTTGGACGCTGCTGCATTTTTATAAACAGCATTTAAATAGTTTTTGGCGTTTATATTAAAGTCTTTTCTAATAGAAAAGTTGTGCAGAAATCGGTTGTCATAGTATGGGCATGTGATGAGGAGGAATGAGGAAATATCACCAGGAAAGTTTTGAGTATGAATGTGGATGGCTATATGAGTAGGGGACGACCAAAGAAACGATGCATGGACTGTGTGAAAGATGATATGGCTAGAAAGGGAGTAACTACCGAGATGACAACTACTAGACAAGTATTTATAGAAGAAAAAGACGTGTGCCAACCCCAAATAAATTGGGATAAAGGCAGGACAATGTTGATATTACAGTCCTTTCTAACATCAGATTACATCGGCCCCATAATACTAGGGTATTGTACAGAGTTATGGTCCTTGTACACGATAACATGATGCCTATTCCTATATCTACGCAGTGGATTGTATTTAAACCACCGCGTAAAAAAGTACGCGAGACTTGTAACTTCCGCGCTTCACTTGTTCACAACTCCCGTGCGTACTTCACTTGTTCACAACTCCCGTGCGTACTTCACTTGTTCACAACTCCCGTGCGTAACACTTCACTTGTTCACAACTCCCGTGCGTAACACTTCACTTGTTCACAACTCCCGTGCGTAACACTTCACTTGTTCACAACTCCCGTGCGTAACACTTCACTTGTTCACAACTCCCGTGCGTATGACTTTCTGATGTAGCACGTTACACAAGTTACACAGTAGCACCGTGTACTTGAAGCGCTTTTGGCAGCGCCCATCAACGCGAAAGCAGCTCAAGAGTAGGTTGGTATTTTAACTATTTATTATGTGAAAATCGTGAGACCCGACTCCTCGCATGCTGCATTCTTATCGAAAGGAACAGTATTACGTAATTCACATTTAATAAAGTAAGGCAAACGGCTAATTACAGCTCTGCCGGCCAGCTTCAATCAATGACCCCAATTGAGCTACTTAGCATCGTCATCTACGGGTTTACATCCGCAGGTGGGCCTTAGCCTGGTCAAGTATATTTCTCCAACGTGACCTATTTCCGGCTTTTTGTCTGCCAAGTTCTCACTCCAACAGTTCTTAAATCTTGGTTTACGCTATCCAACCATGTGAGCTTTAGCCGCCCTCGACTTCTCCGGCCATCCGGTTCACTATCCAGTAAACGTTTGGGTGCAGTCTCATCCATTCTTGCGACATCATGCCCTGCCCATCGAAGACGTCCTATTTTGATGGTTTTAATTACATTAAGCTCGTCGTAGAGCTCATGGTTGTACCGCGATCGCCATTGCTCGTTTCCAGCACTGCACCGAATATGCACCTGAGGTTTTCCGTTTGAATACTAACAGGAGTTCTCATCTTTTTTGCTTAGTACCTAGCATTCCGAGCCGTACAGTACGGCCGATTTATCTTGGCAAGTCGGAACTTCGCGCAGAAGGCTGCGCAGTAAGATTTTTTAGGAACCAAATGGTGACATGAGGAGAGTGTGAGTGAGAGAACATGCCGCGAAAGTTCTTAGAGACTATGTTCAGACTCGCCAAGATATGTCGACCGGAGTGTATGTCTGTATTGGCCTTAGTAAGGTTACTTTTGAGAGTAATTTTGAACGAAAATAGGTACAGAGGCCAGCACATTAAGCTACTCCAATCTGTCAAATTTTCCCAATTGAATATCAACCTTATTTCTTTGTGGTAAAGTTGAAAATCTATCAAATAAATTTGACAGATTGTGGTAGCTTGATGTGCTGGCGTCTGTACCTAAGCAGGCTGAAATAGGATTTATTGGTTGCGATTATTCTCCCAGCTACTTAGCATAATCAGTCTTTAATGTTCCGCTGCTGGGACACAGGCCTCCTCTCTTCGAGATCGAGAGGGAGAGGGCTCTTTACCTACTTACTTCGTTTCAAATTACGTTTCCATCTTGGTCTTCGCGTCATCCATTCATCTTACGCTAAACGGTAATAAAACAGCGACGTATTTCATACAAATAGGTAGATATTATCTACACATACGTGTCGAATTGATAACCTCCTTTATTTTGAATCTTGCCTTTTTTTTTCCTTGAAATCATGAAAAGGGCATAAGTAATCTGGGTATCAAAATTGCGAGAACTTTTGGAATCAACGGCAAGGTAGTTTTCGCGGAGATAACCATTATTTTCTCGTTACGGTTGCTGACTCGCAAAGCGGAATCAAATCAAATTAATAAAAAATACTCTAATTACAGGTTCAGAAAATACGATAGTCAAAGACTACGTTCTACCAGACTACACGTCAATCCGTCGCGGTTACCTTCGAGATATCGTCAAACCCGACGAAGACTTGGAACAGCAAACTCTCCGACTGAACAACGAAAGATTCGCCATTCCAGAACTGCTATTCCATCCATCAGACGTAGGAATCCCGCAGATGGGGATTCCAGAAGCCATAATGCATTCAATCAGCTGTTGTCCTGAGGAAAATACGGAAAGTTTATTAGAAAATATAGTTTTGTACGGCGGAAATGCCATGTTTCCTGGATTCCGAGACAGAGTGTACAACGAAGTACGTTCATTGGCTCTGGATCATTTCGATGTCAATGTAACCAAACCAGACAATCCTTTAACTTACGCTTGGGAAGGCGGGAAACACATCTTCAGGGATCCGGATTTCTATTCCTTCTGTATTACGAAAGAAGAATATGAAGAAGAAGGGAAGTCTTTAGCGTTCGAAAGATTCGATATTTAACGGCGAAAACGAGCAAGGAAGTCTTCAGAATAAGACTCCTCGCTCGGTAAAAGTTGCGCATTGATCGGACAGTGTGGACATTAAGGATAGTGAATTGTGAAGGATTAGCACATAATAGGTTCCATGTATTAATTATGATGATAGCAATATAAGCATATATTTGTGTATTTCGCAGTTTTTATTTACGTTTTTTTCCTTTTGAGGATCTTTTACGGATCTCAGGGATCCGTACCTCAAAAACGGATCCTTAAAGGATCACTTCGTTGTCCGTATGTCTGTCTGTCAAGACCCTTTTTCTCAGGGACGCGTGAATGTATCAAGTTGAATACGTTGGTATATTAGTCCCTAGGAGCTCTAAAAAATCAAGCTTCTAAGTCAACGCAATAAAAACATACTGCCATAGAGGCGATATATTTTGATACTCACGAATAAATCAAAACCTATAGGGTACTTCTTGTTTTCCTAGAACCATGAAAGGCAAGAAGCAAGGTCTCACAACAAGATAAAAAACTTAAAAAAAAAAAAAAAAAACAACCAACTTCCAAAAAAATACTACAAACTCAAAAATAACTTTAATTTCGGATGTCGGTGTCTTTGGATCTGTATTTTAGTTTTTGCCACCGACTTCCAAAATTAAAGTTATTTTTCACTTTGTAGTATTTTTTTAGGAAGAGGTTGTTTTTTATTTTTCACTTTTTAGTGAGTCAGTGTGTAAATCTAAGTTACAATAGCCTAATGTCAATTGCTCATCACCTTTTACAAAATATTGCTTTTCCCGATACAAAGACGTTATTGTTGAGGAGTACTCCCAGTAAGGAACCAGGAGAACTGGAACTGATGGCGAAGTCACCATCAGCTCCTCTTCAACATATGTATTGTGACGAGCATAAATTGCTTAGCAATAATCAAACCGCAACCCGTGAAATACGTATTACTGAGTAGTTCTGATGGCCATATGTGGACTTCCTCATCAGTTCCACTTCATCAAATGCACGAGTTACCTACTATAAAAATACCCAAATCGCTATTAGGTGTGCTTATAAAATTTGAAGGTTCCCCTCGATTTCTCCGGGATGCCATCATCAGATCCTGGTTTCCTTGTCGTGGTACCACCCTTGGGATATATTTTTTCCAACAAAAAAAGAATCATCAAAATCGGTTCATAAATAACGAAGTTATCCGCGAACAAACATTAAAAAAAATACGTTCGAATTGAGAAACCTCCTTTTTTTGAAGTCGGTTAATAAAATAAAACCATTCAGCAGTCTGGGAACTCGAAACCTCATGCTCAGTGCTCTCATACATTGATTGATCTTATGATAGATTACTTTTTATAATAAGGTACTACGTACGCCACACATGATCATACAGAGAGTAATGGCATGCGTAGCATCTCTACCTAATCTGTGGTAATGACACAATGGTAAACGCCGCGACTTATGTACGTGTACGAATTGTAAATCGCAGGTTCGAAATTCGAATCCTGAATTCCTGACAGGTGCTTTACTTTGTGTAAATTGTTTTATCACCACTGCTCTCAAAATGGTGAAGGAATGTGAGGAAACCCGAATGTCTTAGAACCAAAAATTCGAAGACGTGATATCTACCAACCCGCTTGGGCCCGCGTGGTAAATTACGGATACGGCCCGCTCCCTCTCACCGCTGCACCGATAAGAGAATGTGTCCTAGCAGTGGGAACGTTATAGATGGGCTGATTGTGCTACGCCCATGGAATTAATAATATATTATCGCCACACGAATGTGGCCAGTTGTCTAAACTAATAATATAAAGAGAAAAGATTTATTTTTTTGTATGTTTGTTTGTAGTGAATGAAGTCAAAAAACACATTCATTTTTTTTTTTAATTTTCACCGATAGAAATCAGCGAACATGGGTTGTATTTTATTTTTCATGTCATTATTTGGCGTGTGCTGCGAAAACTATTGATGATACATAAAAATACAGTCCTACCAACTTATCTGTGAAATGGCGAAAATTGGAACTACGGCCGTCATATTGAAATGTCTTCGATTGCGCCGACGCATGTCATTCGGTTGTGTCGACGCATCGACGGTGCCGTCCTCTTTCAGTTCACAGATAAGTTGGTAAGACTGTAATGATGTACACACAGCAGCAGGTCAAGTTCACACAAACCGCCACAAACAGTCACATTTTCTCATTCGATTTTAAACTTAACTATAAACGTTTTAAGGTTTAAAATCATTTGGAGAAATTTGACAGTTTTATGAGGGCATACTGTTAGAGAAAGATTATTTATTATAAGTTCACAACTTCACAATATTTATTTTACTTGAGCCATCTTATTACCGAACCCTCTTGACACATTTCGTCTATATTCACTACAGACTAACAGGTATTTAACCTGATGTGCTGTTGTCTGTACTACCCGTGAGCAATAAGTTGAGACCCTGCCCGGCGAGCACTGTGACATGGCTTGAGTCATAAATTTTATCACAGTTTGGGCGATAAAACCGTTTTGTTTTAAATGCTAGCACGGCGGCGTGAGATAATTTCTTGACAGTGACATAACTTCTTGACGTTTAGTTGGGACTCATTACGTCTTATTTGCTAATATGGGCGCACCAATTATATCACAAACGTCACATTTTGACGGTGACTAAGAAAAATTTTATCACGTTCGTTCGGAGGTGATGATAAGATTTGAAAATTGAAAAAAATAATATTTTCCTGCTAATTACTCTGCACCAATTGGTAATAAATTATTTTCATGCGTTATATGCTAGTGGTTTATTTGTGTGAAGAATAGCGCGTGATAACAAAAAAAAAAAATGTAATAAGAAAATAAATAATTAATTTAAATATATAAATAAATTACTATTTTTTATATTTTTAAAGGGTTTCTTTATGTTTTAAAAATACATATTTAGAAATGTAAATAATGCGCGTGGAAACCAACAAAAAAATAAAAATAAATAAATAATTTAAGTACCTAAACACATAAATTACTATTTTTTATGTTATTAAATGTTTTTATAAAAATGGGTACAATATTTAGAAATATAAGTAATATGCGCATGGAACCCAACAAAAAACAAAAGAAAAATAATAAATAAATAACGTTTTTTTTTGGTACCTACATGTTGAGTATTATTGGTTTATGGGCTTCATAAAGGGGGGCCAAATTTTCATTATTTTTGCGATAGGACACACCGTTTTCGAGATAAAAGAAAAGAAAAAAAAAAGATTTTATTTGGTCGCATATTCAGCTAAATAACCATCATCATCTTCTTCCTGCCCTTATCCCATATTACTTGGGGTCGGCGCAACACGTTTTCTTCTTCCATTCTCCCCTGTCAACCGTCACGCTATCATTCACTCCCTTCTCTTTCATATCATTCCTCACACAATCCATCCATCTTTTCTTTGGCCTTCCTCTGCCTCTCCATCCATCAACATCTATATTCATCACTCTTTTAGTCACATGCGTTTCGTCTCTCCTCATTACATGCCCATACCAAGACAAACGATTTCCTTTCAACTTTTCTGTCACTGGCGCCACTTTCAAACTTCCTCTTATATACTCATTTCTCACTTTATCCATTCTTGTCACTCCACACATCCATCTCAACATTCTCATCTCCGCTGCATGCAATTTTTTTTTCATCCGTCTTCTTCACTGTCCAGCATTCCGATCCATAAAGTACGACAGGCCTTATCACGGACTTGTAAATTTTCCCCTTCAACTTGAGGGGCATCCGTGGGTCGCAAGTTGTTCCTGTAACCTGTCGCCATTTCATCCATCCTGCGTTGATCCGGTGCGTTATGTCTCGGTCTACTTCGCCATCCCCTTGGACAAGCGACCCGAGGTACCGAAAGTCGGAGCAGATCGGTAAGGGCGTTCCGGCAAGAGATATGGGCACAGGACCGGAGAGTCCGCCAAAATCACAAAACAAATACTCTGTTTTGGTCCGACTTACTCTCAGGCCAACGGTCTCCAGTCTTTTCCACCACACCTCCAATCTGCTCTGGACCTCTAAGCCACTCTCGGCAACCAGCACAATGTCATCGGCGAACAGCATACACCAGGGAGCTTCTTCCTGGATATCCGAAGAAAGAGCATCCATTATCAGCACAAAGAGGTAAGGGCTGAGGGCAGACCCCTGGTGCAAGCCGACAGCCACATCGAAGCTGTCAGTAGTGCCCACTGTAGACCGGACTTGGGTACTGCATCGACTGTACATCGCGCGAATCAACTGCACATACTTCCCTGGTACACATTTTTCCTTAAGTGCCCACCACAAAACTTCACGAGGCACTCGGTCGTATGCCTTTTCGAGGTCAACAAATACCATGTGCAAGTTTTTATGCGCACCTCTGTATTTCTCGCACAGCTGGCGGATAGCAAAGATGGCATCTGCTGTTCCTCGACCAGGCATAAAACCGAATTGGTTTTGCGAAATTTCACTCTCTTCTCTTAGTCGCCTTTCAATAACTTTCTCCCAAGCCTTCATACTATGTGACATTAGCTTTATTCCTCTATAGTTGTTGCACTCCAGCACATCACCTTTGTTTTTAAAGATGGGCACCAGCGAACTGTTGCACCATTCGTCAGGTATGGCTTCTTCCAGCAACAACTTATTGAAGAATAAAGCTAACCACATCCATCCATCTACCCGTAATAACTTCCATACTTCGACTGGTATTCCATCCGGACCTATTGCTTTACCATTCTTCATCCCATTAACTGCTATTCTCACGTCATCCATACTAATAATTCTCACTAACCCCTCATTTACTGGTTTATTCTCAAGCACACCACTCCAGTCATTCTCCTCATTCATCAGTCTTTCAAAATAGCCCTTCCACCTATCCTTAATTTTCTCATCATCCGAAAGAACTGTTCCAGTTTCATCCCTTATACACTTTATCTGACAGACATCCCTCGTTTTCCTCTCTCTAGCTCTAGCAAGCCGGTAAAGATGTTTTTGGCCTGCTGGATTATCCAGTGTGTCATAAAGCTTGTCCTGGGCCTTTGCTCTCGCTATGGCTACAGCTTTCTTGGCTTTTTTCTTTAGAGCATCATACTCACTCTTTTTTTCTGCTTTAAAACTAACGTTCTCATTTTCTACACTCTGCCATTCCTTGAACTTTCTCTTCTTATCCCGTAACATATGCTGTATTTCTGTCGACCACCACCATGTATCCCTATCTATAGTACCCTTTCCTTTCGTCTCTCCCAAAATATATTTCGCTGTACTCCTAATATACCCCGCCATTTCATTCCAACATTCATTTACACTTCGATCGTTCAGTTCAGCTAAATAACCAATAAATAATAATAATTTAAATAATAATATTTTTTTCAATTTACTTTAACACACTATGAATTTAGCAACAAGAAAGGCATGTCGTGCCTTTCGTTTATGTCACATGGTTGACCCGTGCTAGCATTTAAAACAAATTCTAAGAAATGACATAATTTATCATGTCTTGTCACAAACGTCTTGGGTACGCCCGTGCTCGCCTCGCTGGTGTTGTCACAGTTGCGTGCCTCTACAGTTACGTTAGTACTATTACGATTACGAGTATTCTGTCTGTGCTTTATTATTATTCTTTATTCAGTGCACAAAAAAAGAGCACAACTAGCTTCCATCCGCGACCAACGTCATCTAGGTACTAGATACTACCTAGTACAGTCTGCGAGGCCTAAGCTGAGCTTTACATTTGTGTGAGTGATCACCAAAAGAGCGGAGTTGCGTCGCGCGAGGGACGCACCGCGCCTCGGGCCGATTTCCAAATAGCAGTATAAACTGGTCAAGGACGCGTCGCGCTCTAGGCCGACGTCACACCTACACACTATGTGAGTGCACAATCGCGGTGTAAGAGTCAGATGAACGTATCTACATTTTCTCAATTTTACAGGAAAGCAAAGATACTGTGAAAATTCGGCTCTTTAAACTTTACCAGTTTTTTAATACAGATAAAATACTAGTATGGAATTATTTTTTTTTTTCTATGTATTGCCACACTCTTAGAGCTTTGAAAAAATTAGAAATTATTTATTTATATATGCTTACATAGACGCAATATATATTTTTTTTAAATTCGGTTGACATACGTTAGTGTGGCCCTTAATTATTTTCAAACTATATTGTTATCAAACTTAAATACGTCATTTGTGAATTTAAGTTTTATTATGTCTATGTAGTGATAAAATGAGTAATAAAATAGTATAGTTTAAATCAATAATCTTTATTTACTTCTGAAATAGTACAATTTAAATAATAAAACCTGTAATCAGCATATCAGCGTTTAGAAAAATATTAATTATCTTCGTCATCTGTTGTTGGAGTTCCAACTGAAAACCCTTTATAAAAATCATGATATGGCGTTGGAATGATGCCTTGTCTGCATAAGTCTTGTAAATCATCATACTTTTCACTAGAAATGGGTAAGGGTTTGTCATATGCATTTTTCAACACAATTTGTTCCACAGGTATTCGTTTGCCTCTTCTGATAATCTTAATCCTTTTAAAATCATCATCCTCCAGATCATATTTAAAATAAATATGTTTATTGTCTTCTTTACGATACTGCAGCCATCTTATTTTTAGCCAGTTGACAGCATTGCCATCACAGTCCACCTTAGCATTCTTAACTAATATAGTCTTTAGGTATTTAATATCTACGAAGTCTTCTGTTCCCATTTCATGGACGTCATATGGATTTTTTCGGGAAGCTTTTCTTGTAATTGTATATAATCCAGATGGATGAAATAAGGGTATATTCTTCTTAGCCAGTTCAATAGTTGCGTGGATGTTATCTGCTTCCATTTGACTATGCCCAGGTTCAAAATACTTTTGGTTAATTTCTGGTATATTGAAAGTTTCAATGCAGTACAGTAGTAGAGCTGATATATATACATTACGACATTGGCTCGCACAAGTATCTGACATAAATGTAATTGGTTTACCATCAGCTTTGGTTTTCAGATATTTCAACAAACATGACCCGATTTCAACAGCCCCTTTTTTTCCAATACCTTCGTGCCAGCAATAACAGAAAACGTTACGCTTTTCCGTCTCAAAATCCAGCATGGTAAAGTTGTAAATTGCAATTCGCCGTTTATAATAAATTAGCTTAGATGATGATGAAGGGCAATTACAAATGGCTTCCAAGTCATATTCAACGAAATGTATATCACCAGATTGTGCTGACATTTTCGCTTCATCACGATGTCGTCGTGCAGTAACTTTTCTTTTTAAATGTTTTTCGTACTCTTCTTTCTGCTTCTCTTTTTCTTCTGCGCTCAAATGTTGGAAAGTAAAACATTTGTCACACAAATCTTTCCGTTGTCTATAGAAACCAATATTAAATTCTTTATTAAAAACCATACGGTAATAAGCTATGTCAACAGGTTCTCTTTGCTCTTCACAACATTTACTTCTATAAAGCTCGTACATCTTGACTACATTCAGATCTTGGTCTAAGAACTCTTTTTTTGTATCTTTTCGGGAATAGTGTGCTGGCATTCGGGGAAATGATTTAATATGATCTCGTATTAACTGCCTGGTATCTTCAGACTTTTTATTATGAGGCACGTGTTTGCCCCGTTTATCAGCGTCAACAACATTAGTTTCAGTCAGTTTTTTGAAACAAAACCTCACAAATGTTTCTGAGACACTTAATGTTGCTAAAAAGAATTTTTGACATACCTTTTCCTTTTCTGTGGCTCCACTTTTTTTTAGAAAATATTTGTTTGTCATTTTCCTTTTACTGTCTAAGTTAGCAGTTCGTTTTGTTTGTGTAGGTACTCGATTTACTAAGCCTACAATATATTGCCTTTTCTGATTTATATCATCAATGTTCCAAAAAGATGAAAAGATTTCCAGCCGCTCTTCTTCACTAAATCTGGTCGTACATTTTTCTCGACACATCCCCATACACTTCGATTCACCCAATAATTTTCCTGGTTTTAAAACACCTTTACTGGAGAGGTAAGGTTCACCTTTTTGTCTTCTGTTTTTTCTCAAATTCTTCTTCCATTCTTTGGGCTCCGCTTGACCTCTGCGCTTGCGTTTCCGATTTTGAAGACCAGGTATGACAGACTCAATCCCAGCAATATCGGTAGTATTAGTTTCTATGTTTGTATCAAGAGTATTACTAGAATGAGGAATGTTTTCGGTCATAACATCATTTATTTGAACATTATTTCTTGTTTCCGAAATTGAAAAATCACTTGATGATAAGATACATTCATCTGGTGCGGGCTCGCCATCATTGCTCGAATGTGATAAATACAAATCCTCATTTAAATCAATAAGTGACACATTTTCCAATGTCAATAATTTTGTGGGTGACGGTCCAGGTTCAGGTTAACTTCAAATCAGGGGGCTCCCCGCACTGCGTGTTTCAACTCGTTGAGACCTTACATCAACTTTTAGGTGCCAAACTAACGTAAGTTTATATTTTGTCAATGGACTATAATACTAATCAAACAAAATAGTACTGCCACAAAAACGTAAATCGTAATACATCGTTTTGGCCATTTTCTTGTAGTATTTATCTAAGAAAAATATTTGTGCCAATAAAACGTAAATACACAAACGTTACACTGGCTCTTTAAACTAAGCATCAAAACAAAATTTTGTAACGACCAAAACAACGTATAAGCTTTTACGTTCTTATGGTTTGTATAATATTGCCAAACAAACTATATTCTAAGAATAAAGATATTGTTTTTAGAAATACGTTCCTATAGCTCTAAAGAGGTATGAAGATAATTAGAACTATTTCAACGGTATTCATAATACGTTTTTCTGGTTCCATTGAAAATTATTCTTAAGCTATTTAGTTTTTTTGGAATTTGATAAATATTGACTTTACCGTTACGTCGTTTTGGCAATTCATAAAGGACTATATTGTGAACCGTTTTATGAAAAAAAACTTTTTTTGATTTTTTTGTAGATACGTTCATCTGGTTCTTATACCGCGACATAGTGTGTACACAAATGCAAAGCTCAGCTTAGGCCTCGAGGACTGTACCTACTCATCATTATCTACAAATCAGTCCGCGAGGCTATCATTATGTCTAAATATTGTAATTAAGTCACAATAACGGTTTTTTTGTTCAAATTATTTAATCAAAACTCGGGTAGACGGCAAAAACGAAGTAAACACTACACATCACTGACCACTTACACTGACCTCTCATTGTGAGGAAATCCTATACAATGCGAGATCAGCTTATACTGGAAATTATAGCTTGATCTGTAGCCGTGCGTACCTAATAACGCGGGCGGGAAATGTGGCTGTTATTTTAGTATATTGGTGTCTTACGAATTCTACTCGAACGAAGTCGCGGGCAGAAGTTAGTAGTAAAATAAAAAGCAACAGGCCATTCAGAAAATAAAGTGTTCCAAAAAAACCAACCGTCAAAATCTGAAATGTCTACCAAAGTCATTCGATTCAACAAACTGATTCCGAACGGATCAAATTATTATTATGTTACTCAGAATTATTGCAAAATATTTACGACGGGGCCGAGCCATTTCTACATCGCCGGCTTTGTTTCAACAGAGAAGCTTAATCAAATTGAAGAAATTACAAGCTGATTTTCAATGCGAAGATGGACGCCCCGTGTTTCTGAAAGGAGGATTATGTGATAGAATTTTGTATGTTATTACTATTGTTTCTTGTTTGGTTGGTTTATCATTAGCTCTTGCTGTTATCTATGAAAATGCTAAACCACCTTCATGGAGAACCGTATGTCACTAAATATTCAGCACTGAAATCTGAAAATTATGCTGTTGTTTATAAATAAATTATGATAAATATTTTGTTTCAATAATTATTGTAAGAAGTACTTACCCTAGCCATATGCTGAATACTAGTCTGCCAGTCAGTCTCATAGGTTAAATGACCAAACACATACGGCACGACGTCGCATCCTGGCACTTTGTGACATCGCCACGACCTATGACGACGTCCTATCGTGAATTTTTACGATTCACGTCGTCCTGTCGTGAATTTTTACGATTCACGTCGTCCTGTCGTGAATTTTTACGATTCACGTCGTCCTGTCGTGAATTTTTACGATTCACGTCGTCCTGTCGTGAATTTTTACGATTCACGTCGTCGCGTCGTAGATTTCCACACGACACGACATCGCAACGTGCCTCAATGCAAGGTCGTATCGTGTGTGTGGCTCTGAGGCACAGAATACTATTAAACCTAGCAGAGTCCTAAGAACTCAAAGTCTACAATCTTTGTATCAGGCTGCTACAGCTGTGTGATCTCGTCGGCAGCCATGGAATGAAAAGCGATGGCCTCCAACTTGTTGAGGGCAAGGAGCTTAAACTTGCTAATCCCATGTATGGGGGCTTATTTTGCAACCTGTAAGACCGCAGCCATCTTCCAAGCAGCAGTGGCACGAGAGTCGAGACCCTCCGTTAAAGGGGCAGAGTTTCCCTCGCACCTCTTCTTCGGATCTTAGTCGGACCCACAGAGTACTTTTTTATATAGGTCGGACCGTACGGTAGGGGTGCCCAAGTTCTGAATCGAAGGAAGAAGAAGCTGTTTTACCAGAAATTTAATAGGATTAGATTTCTGCGTGACACAGAATATTCCGCAATAGTCAGTCTGTGGTTACAGGGTGAATTGTCAAATTCAATTTAAAGAACTGTCATTTGGTTTTTGTTTCGATTTTGATGGAATCCATGAAACTAAAATCTGCTTTCATCTTGAGTTTGTGAAGTGATAATATAATAAAAAATGGCTCTGTTCCCTGGAGCGGTAGCCTTCGACGAGTATGGTCGTCCATTTATCATTTTAAGGGACCAAGATAGGCAGAAACGGCTTACCGGTATCGATGCCTTGAAGGTAATTTATTTCGCTTTTTATACTTTTCCCGATACAATAACAACTTGCTAAGTATAATCTAGGGCCTCGGTGACTTCTCCTAGCAGTATCGTATCATCAGCTTCATAAATTATTCCAGAAATAATGACTAATAAATGCATAACCTAAACTTGTCAACATAGTTTCGAATAATCGAGAATTATTCTAAAATAACGCGATTTTATAAATAAAAGTTGCATTAAAATTGTTATTTATCCTTGACTAAACCATATTAGGCCTTAAAGTTGAAGATTTAACGCAGTTTTATAAAAATACATGCATTCTTAAAATCAGGTGTTGTGAATCACATGATCGGAAATTTGGCAACCTGTACGATTTTGATCAAGATATCATCTCCGTATCATCTTCAAATGCCTTTAAGTCCTAATATAAACCATTATTACAGTAAAAATCAGAAGTCTTAAGTTATTTTCCTTTCAAATAGTAACTTATTTATATTATTTCATTGTTATAAAGTTAACCTATCACCATCTTTGGTCAGTGGGTCGTCTTAGGGGCTTTGTTCGAAGTCATTTGAACATCTTCTATCTCGTAAGACAATGGCGTTTTTTATAAACATAAACCTCATCTTTGTTAGAGAAACATTTCTTGGAAGTAATGTAAAAGTGATAAGTTATGCAAATGATGATCTGCCTAATTAGGTATAAACTTGCAATTTATTTAATTATTGATCACCAACAAAATATTTACACAATACATAACACAAATAAAGTTCAACATCAGGTATTAACTTTACATATAGCAAACCACAGCATGCAAAAATAAAATTTGGAGAAGTTAACAAATTTTTAAAAGATATTTTTTTTTGAAAATAATAATTAGATGATGATGAAACTAGTAATTGTTTATTTTTATTCTCTATGATTACCCTGATCAACCTCTGACCAAAAATATCTAGTCTCCAAAGTAAAACCATATTGAAAATAAATACGTTTTTATACTTAGTTTTGTTTGGCTTAGCAAAATCAGTATAATGTTCCCACTGTTGGGACACAGACTTCCTCTCTGTAAAAATAATTAAATGGTGTTTTGCTTGTAATAATCAGAAATAAAGAAAAGTACATCTTTAAATTTGTGAAGCCGAACTAATGCACTAACTAAACATTGTCAGTCTGAAATTAATTATCCTAAACGAACTGACTGATTTTATAGTCTGAACTGAACTTTAATTAAAGAGACACCTCTGAGATTATGTTAAGAGGCCTGTCATATTTTATCAACTTTCACTCACACGGGACCAAAGAAGAATTAAGAATGTTAAATGGAAAGATGCATTTTTGAAAAATGTAATCTATTATTATTGATAAAAAATAATATTAATTTTATTTAAAAAAAAACAAGTATCTTGACTTAGCAAACGAGGTTGTCGACATGTGGGATGTGGACTCTGCAATCATTGTACCGATAATCTTTACGGTTAATGGCCTAATAGCGGAGAGTCTCGACCAACACCTCAGGAGGCTTTCATTGCGCGGCTGGGTCAAGGGCTTGATTCAGAAAGCAGTACTCCTGGACACAGCACACATAGTGAGGAGGTTCCTCTCTCTAGAGCCCTGACCACTGGTAGCTTGGACTCTGTCCCCAATACCAGTGGGCTCCTATTTTTTATATTTTTAAATGTTTTTTTTTTGTTTTCATAAAAATATTTAAAAATGTAAATAATATGTTTGTAAATGAAATAAAGGAAATAATAATATTAATTTAATAGGTAATTATTAAAAACACATTTTTATCTCTTCACAGTCACACATCTCAGCCGCCCGCCAAATCGCAGGGATCCTCCGCACCTCTCTCGGTCCCCGTGGGCTGGACAAGCTCATGGTCTCCCCTGATGGCGACGTGACGGTCACCAACGATGGAGCCACAATCCTGAAGCTGATGGATGTGGAACATGAGATCGGCAAACTGTTAGTACAGTTGGCACAGAGTCAGGATGATGAGATTGGTGATGGAACTACTGGAGTTGTGGTGTTGGCTGGTAAGTTCATATATTATGATATGAAGATTCCTTTTATTCCATCTAGTGTTTTAATGAATAACTTAGATTCTCAATGTTGTAACACCATTTTACATGAAATTGCTTGTGACAACCTTGTTATGATAGTCCATTTAGTAGACTTAAAAAAAAAAAAAAATTAATATATGTCTCCCAATTATATCACCAAAAACTGCTGCAATTACCACTCCCGGATTAAATTGCTGTTTACAAGCTGATTATTGTGGCAACATTCACTAGGAACACTTGATTGTCAAACCCATATTCACGGGCTGACACATTTTCAAAATATGAACTCTATTAAATTATCACCATATGTGTTACATCCACAGGTGCCCTCTTGGAACAGGCCTCCATCCTCCTCGACAAGGGTATCCACCCCATCCGTGTGGCAGATGGCTTTGAGATGGCCTCCGCCACTGCGCTCGCTCACTTGGACAGCATCAGTGAAGCGTTCCCTGTTAACAGAGACACTAGGGAGCATCTGATCAAGGTTGCCATGACAACGCTGGGCAGCAAAGTGGTTGTGAAGTGCCATCGATTGATGGCTGAGATTGCTGTTGATGTAAGTTTTAACTTAGCATTTATTACCATTAAATGGATTTTGATTTAATAATAGTTCTATGGTCACATGAAAACAAAGATTGACACAATAGGAAAAGGGTTTTTTAACTGACTTCAAAAAGGAGGAGGTTATCAATTCATTGGAACCTTTTTTTTTTTTATATGTATGTTCCCCGATTACTCGAAGATGGCTAGACCGATTTGGATTGTTTTTGATTTATTCGAGAGGGTATACGTCACAGTTGGTCCCATATAAAATTGATTAACCGAAGCAATTCGGTAGTTTTTGAGTTAGCTTCAATAATACGTATTTTTTCCCCACTTTTATATGGATGATGTTCTAGTTTGTTTTGCAGGTAGTGGTATTAGAATTTGTGTGGGGTAGGTACACAACTAAAAAGTGAAAAATAAAAACTTTTTTACAAAAAAATACAACCGACTTTCAAAAACAGCACTACAAAGTGAAAAATAACTTTCATTTCGGAAGTCGGTGGCAAGAAACGAAAATACATTTAACTAGACACCGACTTCCGAAATTAAAGTTATTTTTCACTTTGTAGTGTTGTTTTTGAAAGTCTGTTGTATTTTTTTGTAAAAAAGTAGCATTTGTTACCATTAAATGGATTTTGATTTAATAATAGTTCTATGGTCACGTGAAAACAAAGATTGACACAATAGGAAAAGGGTTTTTTGCCATTCTAAACATCATCTAAATGTATTTATGGATTGATTTTAATCTTCGTTTTTATTTTGTCTCGAAGCTGCAAAGAGGTTTTTTCTAGCCACACGTCATGTGTGTGACATGATGGTTTAACAAAATCCTAAAAAAACTTGTCTTCAAGAAATTCTAGGATTTTTAAACACATATCAGCAGCAGAACACTTTATACCAGTTCCATTTTTTAATAATCTGGCATAAAATGCATACCAGAACATTGTAAACTCATATCTGAATATCTTTTTTTCATCCCCAGGCCATCCTCTCAGTAGCAGACCTAGAGAAACGCGATGTGAACTTCGAGCTGATCAAAGTAGAAGGCAAGGTCGGAGGCCGCATGGAAGACTCCATGCTTGTGAAGGGAGTGGTCATCGACAAGACAATGAGCCACCCGCAGATGCCCAAGACGCTGAGGGTGAGTAAAAGAAAAACTGAAAATATACTAATAAGATTTATCTCAAAGGCAACATAAAATAAGAAAGAATAATAATTTTTCAATAGAAATCTGTTTTGATACAACGTAATATGTCATGCCTTCTTGACAACATTGCCAGTAAATGAACAGAATAAAATGAATACCTGTTTCTAATAATAAAAAAGTCTAATAAACGCTATAACAGTTTTGTTGAGTTTCAAGCAACTTCATTCTTCCCTGAAATATGATGGTAACATTAGAACTAATTAGAAAACAACTCTGCCTAGCATATTGCAACACCCGAATTGTTTAATTTTGACAGTTCAACAACATTCATTGCGTTATTTACATTGTCGAGCAGACAAATTTTTCGAACATATGAAGCAATGTATTAGGAATTTGTTTCAAAATGATTCAAATTCCAATCTATAGTGTGTTACGCAATTAGGGTGCAGATCTGACAGTTTATTGAATTCTTCAAAGTCAGAGTTGCCCGCAATGAAAATAACCCTTCTTGACAGTCAAGTAATAAAATGTTCAGACATACACAGGATTCGAGCAAGATAATTATTCCACATGGTAATTAATGCCTCTGATTTTTTAATATTGTAAAATAATTATCTCATGGCATGTGATGAGGGGAAAAACATGTGACTATAAGAATGATAAACATGAATGTTGACAGATAGAGGAGAGGAAGGCCAATTAAAAAAAGGACGGATTGTGTGAGGAATGATATGAAGAGAATGGAGTGAATGATAGCGTGACGGTTGAAAGACCAACCCAAAGTGAGTTGGGACAAGGGCAGGAAGATGATGACGTATCTCACTTTTGTTCTGTTCTCTGTTATATATATATAGTCCTCCTTATCGATTTCGATAACGGCGACCCTTCGAAATCACTTCCTTGCGTGTGCCCTTAGATGGCTCGCTAGACCGAATTTAGTTTAGAACACCCGCTCACAACTAAAACAATAAAGCTGGCCTGAAGTGTTGTATGTATACGTGTAGGAGGGCTTAGGTCTCTCTTTGCGTATTTGGCGCTTCTCAATAATAGCGTCATGTCGCTTTTCTTCGAAAGATTTGGTACTTTTGTGAATAGTAGAGCGCCAGGACGACCTGTGTAGAGCGAGCCTCTCCCAACTTGTAAGATCAATAGCACACGCGTTAAGATGCCTCTTGAGCACATCCTTATAGCGGAGATGTTGACCGCCATGCTTCCGTTTACCTTCTGCCATCTCAGAGTAAAATACCATTTTGGGTAAACGGTGGTCCTTCATGCGAAGAACGTGTCCACACCACCTGAGTTGACGTTGCATGAGTAGGGCTTCCATGCCATATATGCTGGAACGATGCAAGACCTCCGTATTAGGAACATGGTCTTGCCACTTAATGCTCAAGATCGATCTGAGACACCTTAGATGAAATGTGTCCAGTTTCCTAATGTCTGGTTTGTATAGGCACCATGTTCTCTCTTATACAGGATGTGAAACTCGCCATCCTCACCTGCCCGTTTGAGCCGCCGAAGCCCAAGACCAAGCATAAGCTGCACGTTGGCTCAGCCGACGAGTACCGCGAGCTGCGCGCCTACGAACACGACAAGTTCTTGGAGATGGTGCGCAGAGTCAAGGTAGGAAACAAATTAAATTAGCTAGCGAAACTCCGCAAACGTGATGGGTTCCGATATGTAAACACGACAAAATAAAAATGATTTGATGATATTTTTTGGGGTCAATGACCGCTGGTGGTGTTGTTACTTGAAGTGAGTTGCTAAATCTGTTTTATCAAGTTGAGATATCGATACCCATCCCATCACGTTTGTGAAGTTTACACAAAAAAAAAACTGATTTTTAAACTAATATTTTAAGACAACACTATTGACGGTTGATTACCTCAAAAAAAGCAACATCAATAATTTTTTTTTTTTTTTCGTTGGAGACATTATTAAGGACGCTGTTACATATGGGTAGTCAATTACTTTTTTACACATTTTAGATAGGTACAGTTTGTTAACAAATGTACCGGACTGAAAATTTTTACTTCGGTACGTTTTTTGAGAAACTCTACCTATCTAAAATTATATTTATAGTTCAGAATCGTACCTTGCACATCTATCTACAATTCGGACAAAAAACATTTTAAGAATGCAAAGCATTTTATTTAATAAACATACTTTTGTGTAAAAAAGTAATGATTTGACTACCCATTTGTAACAGCATCCTTTAGTTATACATTTCTAGTTTATGCTGATCTCTTATTGTATAGGCTTTCTGTAAGTAGGATCAGCTTATTCTGGTAGAGCACAGCTTGGGTCGTATTCGTGCGTAAAACATACCTGAAAAACACGAAAATAAAAAAATAACCTTTATTCTCTTTCCCTAGGACGCCGGCGCAACTCTAGCCATCTGCCAATGGGGCTTCGATGACGAGGCGAACCACCTTCTCCTCTCCCAGGGTCTGCCTGCCGTCCGATGGGTGGGAGGTCCCGAGATGGAGCTGATTGCCATCGCCACCGGGGGCCGCATCGTACCCCGGTTTGAGGAGCTTACCCCAGACAAGTTGGGGTCTTGTGGACTTGTGAGGGAGCTTAGTAAGTACTTATTATTATTCCTTATTGTACACATACAGGCAACAGTTTCTGCATAAAGGCGAGCTTATTTTTTTATTTTGTTGACTTAGATGCTTGATTTTTTTAGAACTCCAAGGGACCGTAGACGTATTTACGTACGTATAACGTTTACGAGCGTACGTACGTACTTTTATATTAATTTCAACTTGATACCTCCACGCGTTCCTGAGACAAAGGGTCTTGGCAGACTGACAGACTTGAAAATGTTTTTTTATGTGATAGAATTACAAATTAACAATTTTCGCATTTTTTCCTTTACTTGTGCTGTGAGACATTGCTTTTTGCTATTTTTTTCAATTTTATTTTTATAAGCATTCCGTTTTTTCCTTTTGAGGTACGGAACCCTAGAAATCAATTTTAAAAAGGTTGTCTGCTTTTCTGTTGGTTCTGGCTAATCTCCGAAACGCCTAGACCGATTTTGACGGGACTTTCACTGGCAGGTAGCTGATTTTATATGGAGTAACGTAGGCTATTTCTATTTTAGGAAAAGAATTAGGGTCCACGCGGGTGAAACCGCGGGCAGCAGCTAGTCATTAATTAACTATGACCATATTAACCCTTATATCTCCTCTACAGCATTCGGCACATCCAAAGAAGAGATGCTAGTGATCGAGGAGTGCTCCAACAGCCGTGCGGTCACCGTGCTCATGCGCGGTGGGAACCGCATGATCGTGGAAGAGGCCAAGCGCTCCATGCACGACGCTCTGTGCATCGTGCGCAGTCTCGTGCAGGTGAGGATATCTTTCATCTTCATACTCATTATTTTTTCATTGCTACAGCATCTGCGGCGACATCTACAAGGTGTAACTTAAATAAGGCACAACCTCTTAAGGGGTCATTGTACTCATCATTATGAACAACTTTTACTATGGGACCAAACCTGAAATCGCGAAAAAAAATCTGCTGTTCCCTACACTTATGTTCGCATAACTCTTCCAAAAGTAGGGAACAGCTGATTTTTTTCGCGATTTCAGTTAAATTGAATGACAATGCAATATTATTGTAACATGGAGCTGATGTGATGATGGGGCCGGAAGGTGGCCATGGGAATTCAGTAATAAAACGACGCAACCCTATCGAATTTGGGTTCGTTTGATTCGTCTTGACAAGAACTCTGGTTCTAGATGATATCCAGACTAATAAAAGCTAGTTTTTTTTTTTTTTAACATAACACTTGTTATAAGTAATTGAGGAGCTCGTGGCTAAGTAATAACAGCCGCACGGGTCGATACATCAGGTTAGGCTACGCTTGTCGGGGTTGGTCCGTGGATGGGTGACCATCTTTGCATACCGAGACTCCTCCGTGCCTCGGAAAGCACGTTAAGCCGTTGGTCCCGGCTGTCATTCGTGGATCTTTGACAGTCGTTACGGGTCGTCAGAAGCCCGAAAGTCTGACAACCAGTCTTACCAAGGGATGTCGTATTACCGTTACTGGGTTGTGGAGGTCAGATAGGCAGTCGCTCCATGTAAAATACTGCTATTCAGCTGCATCCGGTTAGACTGGAAGCCGACCCCAACATAGTTGAGAAATGGCTAGGCAGATTGACTTGTTATAAGTAATATTAATAATACAATATCCTCCCACAGGACGCCCGCGTAGTATATGGCGGTGGAGCGGCCGAGATCTCGTGCTCTGTAGCCGTAGCTCGCGCGGCCGACAAGGTTTCCTCATTGGACCAGTACGCGTACCGCGCCTTCGCTGATGCGCTCGAGGCTATCCCCCTAGCGCTGTCTGAGAACAGGTGAATATGTCGCATTATACGTAAAACGTCTCTTAAATATGACTGGCGAAATGTAATGTAACTACTAGTAATATAAATTAAGTTAGTAGACTGACCTCGCTAGTTTTGGTAATAAGAAATTTATTGTGGTTTTCTAGCATGTTAACATTTTTTATTTTATTTCAACAGCGGTCTGTCCCCCATCGACACTCTGTCTGAGGTGAAGTCACGGCAGGTGGCCGAGAACAACTACAACCTGGGCATCGACTGCATGGGCAATGGTAATTATATGTTTCATAATAAGACCTGTTCGCACTAAAAATCACTAAATACATTTAGCGCTAAAAGTGTTTAAAAAGTAATGTTTCTTACGTTTCTGTCAATCGTATCAAAATGACAGGGTGGCAGGGATATTGACGCGAAACCTGTTATAGTTGCCGGCACGAGTTGTGAGCACAGACTTTACTCTTAAACCGGCAGGTTGCACACGGGCGGGAGCAATGAAATAAATATATGATCAAGCATAATTAAAATGGAATTTGTGCTCTCAAGTGCCGGCAAATATACCATGGATTCCAATTCTAATCTTATAGTGGTGGCTCCATCGTTTTACCGATGATTCTGCCAATGTCAAGGTTGAAGGAAACAAAGAGTATAAACTGAGGTTGAACGGTTATACAGCCTGTACAGTGGTGTAAAAAATCTGTTCCATACATTTTGACCTCATGGTAATTGCAATTTTGTATGAAACAACAGTTTTTTTTAAATAACCAACTAAACATTTCAACACTGGTGTGTTCAGAATCATATACTGAATCCATGCAGGTTGTGCGTCGATATCCCTACCACCCTGTATTTATCGCAATAAGAAATAACAGTGTTCAGATATACTTATAAGTATTTTGTAATATTATTTTTTATTTTATGGATTGTACAGGTTTTGCTAAACTCAGGGCTTTTTAACCGACTTCAAAAAGGAGGAGGTTATCAATTCGTCGGAACCTTTTTTTTTTTTTTTTATGTATGTTCCCCGATTACTCGAAGATGGCTGGACCGATTTGGATTATTTTTTTTTTGTTTGAAAGGGTATACTTCCCAGGTGGTCCCATGATCATCAAGTCAGGATCTGATGATGGGATCCTGGAGAAATAGAGAAAACTCTTCCAATTTTATAGGCACACTTGAAGCGATTTGGATAGTTTTTGGAAGAGTACTTTCTTGGAGTGGTCCCATTTCAATTTGGTGAAGACCTGATGAAGAACTTCTGAGATAGGCAACGGAACTCCTCAATAAATGATAGCAAATGGATTGGGATTGCTGAAATCTCATGTCTGTTTGTTGTTCACACCAGTTCATAACATAACATCACGCCAGTACGCTGTGAAGGGGTAAGCACATGTGAACCACTAAAAAGTGAAAAATAAAAACTTTTTTACAAAAAAATACAACCGACTTCCAAAAACAACACTACAAAGTGAAAAATAACTTTAATATCGGAAGTCGGTGGCAAAAACGAGAATACATTTAATCAAACACCGACTTCCGAAATTAAAGTTATTTTTCACTTTGTAGTGTTGTTTTTGGAAGTCGGTTGTATTTTTTTGTAAAAAAGTTTTTATTAGGGTTCCGTATGTCCAAATGAAAACTCGGAACCCATAAAGGATCACTCGTGTGTCTGTCTGTCACAGCCATTTTGCTCCGTATCTACTGGACCAATTAACTTGAAATATGGTACACAGAATTTTTGCGATTCAAACACGAATGTATAACGTAAATAAATGAATTTTAAATAATATGGGGTTCACTTTTGGGGGGAAAATTAGAAAATAAAAAAAAGTTTTGCAAACTGTACTGTGTGACATATCAAATGGGCTTGATATGAGGATTTAAATATATACATTTTTTTATAATTTTAAAATAACCAGTTTTAAAGTTATTATGGAAAATAAATGAAAATTGACCATTCTCCTCCCTATCTTCGAAACTGCCGTCTATAATTTTGAATAAAATACATAAAATAGTTCTATAGTTATAGATAAGAGGAAACCCTGTAAGAAGTCTACAAACTTACATTTGCAGTTTGAATGTATGGCGGAACATGTTCTCATAAATTCATCCCAACTACGGAAGTGTTCATTGTGCGTGCTCCGACACGCACTTGGCCGGTTTTTTATTTCCATTTCAACACACATTGATAATGTAAACACAATATTTAGTACCCAAACAGGTTACTACTCAAAACATAATAATATCTAAGTTTAATCGTTGTACGGATTTGAACTCTATGGCGTAAACAACAAAGACTAATTTACTGTCATCAGAAGAACCGAACCTCTATAATTTTTAACACCGTTGTCTCCATTCCCAGGTTCAAATGACATGAAGACAATGAACGTCATCGAATCCCTTCACTCCAAGAAGCAACAGATTTCGCTCGCCACACAACTCGTGAAGATGATTCTCAAGATCGATGATGTGCGCTCCCCAGCCGACTCCATCGAGTAAAAGTATTAATTGTAACTATTATGTACTGTTATATCTATGATCTTTTATAATAAAACACGCCTAATCTTACGTCCTTTTGCATGTGCGCAACGAAAAACTGCTATAGTACAGTGCGACCGATGATATGCGGGAGCGAGATGACACGAGACTGTCCTACTCGCACTGTTTATGACCGCGGTTGTCATGAGCCCTTTTAGCATAGTTGAGGAATAGATTTGCAAATAATTGTGCATATGTGAAGGACTAGTAAAATAGATACTATTTAAATGTGGAGTTTAAAAGTATTGCTGGGTTTTGCTTGATAAAAATTATAATCCAGAACACTAGCAGATACAAACTTATTGAATTAAAATCACAAATGTACATATTTTATAATATGTAGTACAGAACCATAATATTAGAATTTACTTGATTTATTATTTTAACCATTCAACGCTAGACGGATTCGCTAGATATCCTGAGAAGAGCTTTCTTTAAAAATCTGTCTCAAAAATGTCTGAAAAATCAACCCGTTTTTGTGAACGACGTGAATGAACGTTGTATGGGTTAGATTGTTAGAATGTTGAATGCAAATAATGATATTTTTTATATTTGACAATTAGCAGACATAATAGAAATTTTATTGTTATCTGCACACATGGGGTGCAATCGACATTTTAAGTACTTATATTTACAAAGCGACGTAAGCTCTCGGGAGTCTTACAACAATGGATAATAACAGTCGTTGTGGATAGTCAGAAGCCCGAAAGTAGCAACTGGGTTATGGAGGTCAGATAGGCAGTCTCTCCATATAAAATACCGGTATTCAGCTGCATCCGGTTAGATTGGAAGCCGACCCCAACATGTTGGGAAAAGTCTAGCTAGATGATTTATCTTTTACAAAAAAAAAAAAAAAAAAAATATCATTATTAGCATTCAAAAGTATTTCTATTTTGTCACACGCTTAGCTCTGCTAAGCCTCTTGGACTTGGCAGTAATAATAATATTATTATTTTAGTTACATAATAAGTCGAATGCATTTCACTGTATGCGAGCGGTAATACCAAACGTAATGGATGCCTTATTGCACTAATAAAATAATAAGCTAATTTACTTTGCGTTTTATTTCTTTGTAGTCTTTTACATTTTCTACTTTTTTTTCTTGGGTAAATCGTCATGTATCCGTTCTTCCCAAACAGAGGGTATGTTTGGGGAGAACGGAGAGTTGGATACTTGCCGATTAAAATCTTTATTACCATGATTCGGAAGCCCGGGAGATACTTGTACATTCGCCGCACCCCCGATGGTATCAGCCCGCCATGCCTAATGGGCCCCATCACAAAGTGCGGCCGATCCCACGACCGCTCGTGCTCGAAAAGGCGCGCGCATGGAACACTGCGTGCTACCTCTGGGCCTGACTTCGAGCGACGACAGCCCCATTTTCGCCGAGAGCCTCATTTTATATACTGTTTGTTTGTCACTCGATTGACTTTTTATTTTCAGAGCTTCATACGCTTCATTAGTAAATCCTGGCTCAGCATCAATCGTCCCATACCATCGACAATGAGTTTGTGTATGCGGAAGTACATTATTGTAAAATATTAATTCTCACATATTTTAAACTGCAGGCGAGTAGTAATGTAGTGTCAATGCAAACTTACGTAATGCAGGTGTATATTTTAGAGAATATCTACTTTGTTTATTTTTTTTAATTAGTCTTTTGTGTATTTCGACCAATTCTGGTTTAGCTAGCAAATTATTTTCGGCTATTCCATCGAGTGAAAATTTTGTTTTAAGAGATTTTACAAGAAGGGTCAGAGATTCACATTTCTTTTTTAGCTTTCTGTTTTGGCGTTGGACCTTTTTAATTTTATCTGTTAACTTTTTTTTTGCAATGGTTATGTCATGTATTTTTCTTGGTGAATCGAAAATTGATTCTGACTCACTAACAGACTCTGAAATCGGTTCCATTGTTCCAGTACTACTGTGACACACCCTTGGCTAAAACAAACAAAATATAATGTTAGTGATGACTGAAATAATATTTTGTTACTCGTCTTGAAACAGTATTATTTCCGTTATTGTTATTTACATCTACACAAGGTACAGCAGACTTCTTCAGAAAATGCCTTCCCGCTTTGGTGGTCTATTTATCCTTCTCGCGAAAATGCTAGGAACATACACAAGTATGATTGGATGGTAACCCTGGGCCCTGCTGGAGTGAATTTCCCCAGCGTGACCCAATTTATATCTCAAAAACTAGGGCACCTAGCCAAGATCTGTTATCTCTCAAATTTAGTCGCAAGTTTTCGCCATGTTGCAGATTTAGTCGGGTCTTAGTTTAGCTTTAGAAGATATGTTAAAGGATCATGGGCAAAAATATATGAAGCCTGGTACTCGGTCCAATAGCCATAATATATATATCATTGGAAAGGTCTTTTTACAAGGATTAATGATAACCGAGTCGCTTGTCTCCATTTGCTGTCGGAACGGAGTTATTTTGTGTTAGGTATTTTATTTTTTTTTGTTTGATTTTGTTAAGATAATGGTGATATTATATAATTTTCTTCTATAGAATCCTGTGTTTGTTGATTAATAGATACTAAAATGAATAAACACTCGGGAATAAAAAAAAAATAGAAAAAGTAAGAAACGTTATTTATTTTTTTAAACATTATTATCAACAATAATGACATCGTTGAGGAACGCTGCAGGAGTAGTGAAGCCTACATGTCTGGCATATCCTAGATACCACACGATTGAAACTATATGAGCACAAGTGCCGATTGTTCGTCGTCCGGTCAAACACGTGCAGTAATAATTGCATAAAATGTTATGGATATTGGTTTCGTTTTCATTAACATTGTTTTTTACTAATACATAACAATAATAAGTTCTTGACCGTACGTGACGCGACTGTATGCGTCCGCGTAAACGCCAGGGATCTTCGTTTATACCATATTCATTTAAATCTTGGAGTGCGCTTTCTCTATATACTTGTAGAATGTACAGTCCATTTGATAAATGCTCGCTGCAGTAGGATCGGGCTAGCTTCAGTTGATAGGTGCCCAATGAAAGTAAAATAATCTGTTCTTCCGTCAGTAGTGGGAAGTTCTGTATTTCGTGACTTTCTATTCTTTGAAAATCCGCTCTTCGGTTATTCAAATGTTTTCTTTCAACATAATCATAAAGTAGATTCGGGGAATCTATTTTCTCCCTGATTATGTTTAGGAAGGCCTCTGCGTGAATGTTGTCATCGATGGGTATGTGGAAGTTATTAAACATAGCTGCGGCGATTTTAAAATCAATGAACATTTTTGGTAGTGTTTTATTAAAATATTTTTGCCGCAAAAGCTTGAAATCTCGTTTGAACCTCCCGTTCACCACTTCCACTACCCACCGGCATAGTGTAACTGATCGAGCTTCATTACCTTGCTCAGTAGTTAGCTGTGTCTCCCATCTGTCTTTAGATGGTGGAACGTAGGATTCATATCCCCATGCTTCGATAGCATCTAAGCTGTCCCGGAAACCGCGATCTAATATGAAGACATCGTTCGGTTAAAGAAAGCAATGCAATGGGTTTTCTCCATCATTCATTATATCGCTCATGATGTTCGCATCGCTCTTAGTGGCAGCGTATGGTCCCAAAACATCGATTATATAGCCATTGGAACACACAATTAAAAACGGCTTCAGCAAGTTCTGGAACTTATGCAGGCTATAAGATAGACGCTGGAACAAAAAGTTCGAGCTTTTATTGATATATATATAAGTCCCATCGCATATAACGATAGCTTTATTGTTTTCTTCATTTCCAAATAACCCTCTTGGTATAATGAGGTTCTTTTCTAAAACGTCGTTTCTATTCATATGGTCCACTCCCAAGTGTAATATTACATATTCATTCATGAGGCATTCGCACACAATAGTTAGTAAACGTTCCAGCTTTCTTCGTGACATATTAAATAACGTCGCTAATCTTTCATCTGAGTCTCCGGTACGTAGTTTCGTCAGATATATGCCTAACGCAGTTCGAGGCTCCTTGCACCTCCCACTTAGTGAGGGTGTTTGTTCTAATATGGAATCAAACTAATCGCATTTGCGTCCTGTCCAAAAGTACATATCCTCGTTGCTTAAAGCACCTCTTGTGTTGAAATCTAGCCTAGGTCCACGATTTAAAGCCATTCTCAACATGTCACAAACATCCCTAAACTGTTGCGCATTGAAGTTATGTGTGACATTGCAGAATTGAGGCAGCTCTTCCCAAGCATTGCTCTCAAGGTGTTGTCCACATACTCTAGCACCGTCAGGAATATATAACTTATATTCACAGAAAATGTGAATCTTGATCGTCTCTGGTATTCGATGGCGGGTTGCGTTTTGGCAAGTGTTAAAGATACAATGCCCTGGAGTGTTTGGAGCTCGAGTGTAGTCTGGAACCTGAAGCTCTCGTACATTCTGTTCTACTTCTGGTATGACAGGTGGTCTTCCTACAACGTTGTCAATTCTCTGCCAACATCGGTGACACACACGTCGTGTGTTGTCGAACTCTACCTGAAAATGGTAGAATACGATCTTGCTGATGTTATGTTGTATTTTTATGAAAACATTTAAAACAATGCGGTATGTAGGTATTCAGGTTTAAAGTCATGGCATTGTGGGACTCGCGTATCCACATACTTACGTCTGCGCCACAGTAAAACATTCGCCGCACGAACAGACGTCATGCCAGCCTCGGAAACAAATACGTACTGACGCGATGCTTTTTTTTTTTTTTTTTTTTTTTTTTTTTTGAAATGGCATCTCGTAGTGTGACCATGAGAGGTCCCGACTACTTAACCGGACTTTCCTGTTGGTGCCTTTAAGCGAGCTCAAAAGCCTCCAGCCAGGGGCATAAATACTAACTAAATTATAAACTAAACGACTGCGCACTAAGGGCACCCCCTGTGGGGTACGGACCTCGGCTTAGGGAGTCGTTGTCATTGACCAATGATATACAAGGCAAAGCAATAGGCTGGATCAAGTTAGGGGAATTATTATTATCAGGGGAGTTTAAAGCTACAGGCTCAGCTACGCCACCAGCTGGCTCGATTAAACCGATCAAGGGGCATGAATTTACATTTACGTTAGATGGTCTTAAACGCGGTGGGCCTCGGCGGCGAGGCCGGAATGTAGATCTGTGTTTGTGTTGGACTGTGCTAGTGTCCCTACTACTTTCCTGGAGGAGGGTGATAGGGTCATCGGGTTCAGTGAGGGCATGTCGCGGACGGCGGATACTACTGATTCTACTGGGGACATAGCTAGCGGCTTCGACAACCAAGGGGTTGCGATGTTTCACGGCGGAATCAAAGAAACGCTTGGAAAGGCGTTTCAAGTACTGACGGATGGTCGGGACTTTAAGGTCAAGGTGGAGGTCCGCGTTCCGAACGAACCAGGGGGCTCCCGTTACCTTTCGGAGGAGACGGTTCTGAAGGGTCTGCATCCTATGGATGAGGTGGGGCTTTGCATGCGCAAAGACTGGGCCCGCATAGGTCATGATAGGTCGAATGCACGCTGTGTAAATACGCAACTTGCACTTAAGGGACAACTTGCTGCGTGCATTCAGAACGGAGTGTAAACGGCCGAGAGCAAAGTAGGCCCGCGAACGAACCTGCTTTATGTGCTCTGAAAAAGATAAATGACTATCGAGCGTCACACCTAAATATTTGGCTCGCTTCTCCCAAGGGATCTGCTTGCCAAACATGGTGATCGGCCGAGGAGGGGCGGTGAGCCGATTACGCCGTCTCGTAAAGAGAATGGCTTGGCTTTTATCGGGATTGACTTCGATTCTCCACTTTCGAAACCACTTGCCGAGGGCATCGACTGCGGTTTGGAGGGTGCGAGCGATCGAGTCAGGGCGAATTCCCTTGGAGAAAATGGCCGTATCGTCTGCGAACAGCGCCAACTGTGCCTTTTTACTCTTCGGGATATCGCTGGCGAAGAGGATGAATATGAGGGGGGAAAGCACAGAGCCCTGAGGGACTCCTGCGCGAATAGGGTGGGGGGAGGAAAGTGCTCCTTCAATGCGATAGCGAAAGGTGCGGTTTGACAAAAAGTCTCGTAGGATGAGCACGAGACGATCCGGCACACCGAGTTGGTACAGCTTATATAATAAGCCGTTGTGCCAGACTTTGTCAAAGGCCTTCGCTATATCAAAGAAGACAGCACCAGTCATCGCACCGCGTTGGAACCCAACGCTGATGTGCTCGACAATACGGTGGACCTGCTGCACGCAATAGTGCTGGGTTCGAAAACCGAATTGCTCGTCGGGAATGAGACCCTTTGTCTCGGCATAATCTCTGAGACGCTTATAAATAAGCCTCTCATAGATTTTGCCGAAGACGTTGAGCAGACTGATAGGCCGGTAGCTAGAGGGCTCGCTCTTAGGCTTGCCGGGCTTAGGGATACCGATAACGGTAGCCTGTTTCCAGGCGTGAGGAAAGATATTATTACCCATGGCACCATTGAAGATGATGGTCATGAGCATAATCAAACGGGCAGGGAAGAGTTGGAACACCCTATTGGTGATTCCATCTGAGCCGGGGGCTTTACGGTGTTTTAGACCCTTGATTATCTCGTGCACCTCGTCAGGAGTGACGGGAGGCAAGGGACAATCAGGGTCCTCAACGGGGGGAAGGGAGGCTCTACGTTCGACTTCAGCGTCAACCTCAGAGAGGTGGGCTTCGTCTACTGGTTGAGAGCTGGGTGAGCACTGGGCCTCAAGACTATCGGCAAGGCATTCGGCCTTGTCGATATCATCGAAAGCGATGGTATTGTCTGGGCGTACTAAGGGGGGCATAGAAGCTGTCTCTGAGGACCTGAGTTTCCTCTGTAGGTGCCAGAAGGCCTGATGAGTTGGCTCGAGCTCACTCAACATCTTGTCCCAACGCGTGGAACGCAGTTCCTCTATGCGTTTCTTTACAGATTTCTGCAAATAGCGCATATGGACTTTGTTCAAGCGGCAGGGAAAGCTGCTGTAGGCACGGACAGCCGCGTTCTTCTCATTCATCAGGGCACGTACATCGTCCGGCAGCTTCCAGCGATGGTCATCCACCGCTGGAACCTCCCTTGAACAATCGTTCAGGACTGATTGTACGTGCTCCGTGAATGAGTCGATCGCAGCTGTCGTGTCAGCGAGAGAGTCAAACTGATCAGGAATAGAGTCTAAGTGGGGAGATGAGGAGGATTTCAGACATTCGCTTACTTTCCTCCAGTCCGTCACCAACCGGGTGGGGAGAGGTTGAGAGGGATCGCGGAGACCTATGCGGGGGGCCAGATTTAAGATCACGGGACGATGATCAGACGTTAGTTCATGTATCGCTTCTATAGAGTCCAACCGAAGGTTGACATTCTTCAGAAGCGCTACATCAAGTACGTCGGGGGAATGAGCGGGGTCATGGGGATAGTGAGTGGGAGTCATTGGGGCAATGACATCGAAACCCAAAATGGGACAGAGGTCGAACAGGTGTCTTCCTCTAGAAGTGGTGGTGGAACTATTCCAGGAGGTATGTTTGGCGTTGAGATCGCCCGCTATGATAACGGAGTCACTCAAGCCCAACAGAATGGTCAGATCGTCAGAGAGGGATTGGAAATCCTCTGAAGTGCGGGGGCCGCGGGGGGGGAGGTAGACCGATACAAGAGTGATCGGCTGGTGACCTGTCATGCCTAAGCGGCAGACAGACACTTCTAATCGCGAGAGAGGGGGAGGGTCCATAGGGATGCAGTATAGGGACGATTTATAGTAAATCATAGTCCCACCCTTGTGGCACCGAGACCTGTCATTGCGAACTATGCGATAGTTGGCAATCGACGGACTTCGGTGATGGGGCTTCAAGAACGTTTCCTGTAAGAGGAAAACGTCGATATGGTGGTCGCGGAGAAAAGTGGCGATCTCATCGCGTTGGCCTGCAAAGCCATTCGCGTTGAAAAAGCCTAAGTTTAATGATCGGGGTTTGATCCTAGCTATGATTCCTTTATCCATTATTTATTTGAGTTGTTGGAGAAGGAATTCAAGGCTTGCGTAATCTCGGGATACGCATTGAATATATTGATGATCCTGGGCAAATCGCCGACATTTCTGGCGGCGGTCAGCTCAAGAGCCATCTGTCTAGCGCGGGGGGTATAGAAAGCCATAAAAGTGCCAGCAATAATGCTGAACGAGTCAACATTTTGGCTGAGCACTGGCATGGTTGGGGGTATGGTAGGGGGGGGAGGAGCCAAAGCGGCGGGAGGGGTGGCTTTAGGAGCGGGCGCGGACGCGGGTTTAGGGGGCTGAGAGAGAACGGCTGGGGGAGCGCGGGTTCTCGGATCCCTAGGAGCGAGCGGGGGAGGGGGAGGGGGTTGGGAGTACGCCAATGCAGGGAAAGCCTGCTGGTGGTGTAGGGGAAACCACGGGTTAGGTCGCTGCGGACTTAGCCGGGTCGGCATCTGGGAAGATGGGATGGGGAGTAGCGGAGGGCGTTCTCTCTGCTGACGAGCGTCTGCACGCTTGTTCAGCTTTGAGGAGGAGAAGGACTTTGGGGCTTTGGGACAGCCACGGTAATTGGCTGGGTGCCCAGATTCGCCGCATAGCACACAGCTAGGCAGGTCGGTGCACAGGGTACGATCCTTCGGACGCAAACAGTCCGAAGTGCCGTGGTCCCCCAGGCACTTGACGCACCTGGGTTTCGCGTGGCAGTTCCTCTGCGAGTGGCCATACAATTGGCAGCGGTGACACTGACCAATGATGCCACTCTTCCAGGGTTTCTCGATTTCGAAACCCGTGAGGTTACAGATCGATCTGACCTGGAAAATAGGGTGGTACCCCTCGAAATGGGGACAGATAACTAGGACCATGTCGTATGCTTCTCCTGCCCTGGAGCGGTGCATACGATGGACCTCATCCACCGGGATAGCTTGCGACAGAAGGTCGTCTTTGATTTCCTTGACGGAGAGCTCCTTCGGGATCCTGCGGATCACCACTCTAGTCTGGCGCTCCTCAGGGAGAGTATACGTGTGGAAAGACACGTTCCTCGACCTAAGGAGTTTCGTGAGCTCCCTAAAGTCATGAGACGTAGGGATGCTCACTTTGATACCCTGCTGGGTAGATCGTGCGGCGGTGTAATTGATCCTAAGATCGGTACACCAACGCGAGACGTCTGTCCACTTCCCCTTGTCCTGGATGTACACAGGAGGGGGGGAAGGTGCCTTCTTGGGGACAGAAGACGAAACGGGGGGGGTGGCGGTGGGGGCAACTGAGGCCGTGGGATCCGCGGTCGGAGGGGGAGGGATAGCGGTGGAAGCCGCAGAGGGAGGAGTGGGGGAATCACCCACTTTCCTTCCCTTCCTAGATTGAGCAGAAGAATCAACGCGATTCTTCTTCCTCTTCCTCTTACCTTGGACGATGGCGAAACCATCGTCCTCAGCGGAGGAAGGGGAAGAAGGAGGGCACGGGGAGGCTGGCTGATCCTGAGCAGGTTCAGAGTCGGATGCCTCAGAAATGTAAGAGTAGGGAGAGGTGGGTCTCCCGGACACCGGGGAGGTGTCCATAGAGTCACCTGAATCCTCACAAGGAGGGACGGGAGTGGGCTCTAGGGCATCGCTGAAATCAGCGATGCCTGAGACAGAAGGGGAGGGGGAGGGGGGGGTGGGACCGGACCGCTGAAAAGCGGCTAGACGCGCCTTGAGGCTCTCGTTCCCCAAGACTGCGTCCAGGAACACATCGGGCTCCTTTAGGAGGAGCTCCTTAATGAAATCGAAGAGGTGCTCTCTATCGAGCGACATGGTCACGACGCGACAACCCTATATCTAACTCCCCGGGTGGGTTGGCCCGGGGATGTGTAAGTCTCCCTGCCGGGTGCAGGCAGGGAGGTGTGTACCTACGGTGTGCCCTAAGCTGTGTGTACCCGTCGCCAGTCTTAATGTGCGAACGGGGCCCTAACCAATCTAGCGCGAAGGGTGTAGACACACCCTAAAGACACTAGGTGCAAGCTGTGAAAGGAAGACTGTACACCAGTGCCGACTAGGAGATCCCCCAAGGCCGGTTAACACTGGGACCCGTCCAATTGACTGCCTCACCCCGAAGGGGTTCGGCGGGTGTATTGGGTCAACACCCCACTCGGCTTCGTTGGCACCGTAAGGTTTCCACCGAGGACCACGAAACTGTGGATTTGCCCCGAAGGGGCCTAGTGCAGCTAGACACGGTTCGACGATAACGTTAAAGAAACAATAGTCTTGAAAAAGACTCTTTGGTGACCATAGATCGAGGAATTAATTAAATAAATAATTAATTCCTCGAAGGATCGGACGTAGTCGGGGCGACTACGAAGCGCGCCGCGAGAGCGCAGCGCAGTGACGGGTGGGGAGCGATGACTCAGCGAGCCGGGGCAGCGGGAGGGAGCGGCAGCACACAACCGCTCGCAACGGCAGCCAAGCGTCGAATCCCTGACGCGATGCGCCAGCGCCGGTAATATTTATAGTGTGCGTACAGACGGCGCTATACGTTGCGCACGCGCGAGAGTGAGATGGGTGCCCACTCTTAGTGGATTTCTATGTTTTAAGTTTTGTGAAGTCAACGTCTCCTATTGGTCATTTAAATATTTTAATATAGTGCGCCTAGCGCAAATTGTATGTTTCAAAATAGAATATAAGGACGTGTATTTTACGAATTAAACGGCAATTATTCCCTGCAACATACGTGTTTAATTTGCTATCCCGGAGACCCCAACAACTGGTGACCCCGACAACTGAACCGACAACTGAACCGACAACCTAATTTGAAGATGTCACAAGAGAACCCAAGCGAAAGCAAGATGTTGAGACCCGAAGTCGACCTGGCTGCAGTCTCCATCCAATCAAGACTGTTGCCGTTTTGGAGAGAGATACCACGAGCCTGGTTTATACAATTTGAAGCCGTCGTGGATCCTTTGAAGACATCGGATGATCAAAAGTACCGATATGTGTTGCAGCAGCTACAAACCACCGATCTACAACATATCACGGATATCTTATACAATCCGCCAGCCACGGACAAATACGGAGCCGTGAAGAATCGACTGCTGACGGTATATGACAAATCGGATGTGAAAAACTTTCAAAAGCTCATCAGCGGCCTGGAGCTGGGTGACCAGAAACCTACACAGTTGCTACGCAAGATGAGAGAACTCGGCAGCGGCATGATCACGGACGAAGGATTGAAGATCGAGTGGCTCAACCACCTACCCACACAAATGCGCGTCGTGTTGTCGATCAACTCAGAATCGTCACTTGACACACTCGCCGCGATGGCTGACAAGATGGCAGAATATGCAGAACCCTCAACATCGACGGTCGCCGCAGTGTCCACATGTCGAGAGCCCGTGATGTCCGCACAATTAGATGTCTTGTCGAAGCAAATGGAGAAACTATGTCTAGAAGTCGCCGAGTTACGTGGACGCACAGCTCATCGTTACAAACGCCCGTTCCGTTCCCGGTCGCGTTCTCAGTCACGGTCGCGGCAGGGGAACAAGTCAACAACCAGACCCGGCGATCCAACGTGGGAGTGCAGATACCATTATCGCTACGGTGACAAGGCAAAGCGCTGCGAATCACCGTGTTGTAGACGTAACAAGACTCAGCCATCGTTAAACTAGCTCCGACATCGACGGTGGCGGACGTCGGTGTCCCGTGTACTACCAACCGCCTTTGTGTCTTCGACCGTGATACCAGAGAGAGATTTCTTGTGGACACAGGCGCCGATATTTCGGTGTTAGCCGCCACAAGCAAAAGAAAAATGAAGACCGCCAGCGCGTACAGATTATATGCGGCAAACAATACGCCCATAAATACCTACGGTGAAAAGACGCTCAGATTGAATCTTGGTCTACGTCGTAATTTTCTGTGGCAGTTCATCGTGGCAGATGTGAAAAGTTCAATCCTGGGAGCAGACTTTCTGCGTCACTTCAAATTACTAGTAGATCTCCACAGGAAGAAACTCATAGATAATGTGACGGACTTATCGATCGATGCGCTTGAAATAACGACCGGCGAAGAAACAGTACACGTCATTAGCACCGACCAAACATACTACGAAATATTGAAGCAATATCCAGAGGTTCTGCGGCCAATGTCCCTGAAAGAACCAGCAAAACACGACGTCGTTCACCATATAGAAACAACAAGCCCCCCGCTCTTCGCCCGACCCCGCCCGCTGCCACCCGATAAATACAAGGCTGCCAAACAAGAGTTCGATCACATGCTGGAGATGGGCATCTGCAGACCTTCTAAGAGCCCATGGGCGAGTCCGCTACATGTAGTGAAAAAGAAGGACGGAGGACTACGGGTTTGCGGTGACTATCGTAGGTTAAACGCAGTCACTCAACCCGACCGATACCCGATACCCCGCATACAGGACTTCACTTACCAGCTGCGAAACATGAAGATATTTTCAAAACTAGATCTCAAAATGGCATACTACTGGATACCGATAAATGAAGAAGACGCTCAGAAAACAGCTATTACTACACCATTTGGGCTGTTTGAATTTAAATGCATGACCTTCGGATTACGGAACGCCAGCCAAACGTTCCAAAGATTTATGCACCAGGTTCTACGGGGTGTAGATAACTGCTTCTGTTACATTGACGATATCTTATTATACTCGCAGAGCGAGGAAGAACATAAACAACTCCTACGTCAAGTGCTAGAACGTCTCAAAGAGTACGGCGTCATGCTAAAGGTAGAAAAGTGTGAGTTTGGCAAGGAAAAGATAAACTTTCTTGGCTACGAGGTGTCAACAAACGGTATCAAACCCACAGAAGAGCGAACAGACGTAATATCTAAGTACCCGAAACCGAGCACTGTCGCCGAGTTACGACGCTTCCTAGGCATGCTCAATTTTTATCGTAGCTGCTTACCCCGTCAAGCCGACTTACAATCAGAACTCAACAAGTTTCTACACAATCGGAAGCGCAACGACAAAACACCCATCGAGTGGAACCCGGCAGCAGAGTTAGCTTTTGAAAAGTGCCGTCAAAGCATTTTAGAAGCAACTGAACTAACGCACCCAGTACCCGGCCGTGCCCTCGCCATCATGACAGACGCCTCAGACTACAGCCTCGGCGCAGTACTTCAACAGAGGACGATTGATAACGCGTGGAGACCTCTCGCTTATTTTTCAAAAGCGATGAGTGTGACTCAGCAACGCTACAGTGTATACGATCGCGAGCTACTGGCGATATATACAGCTGTGAAGCATTTTCGAACGCTAATCGAAGGAGGCAACGTAACGGTGTATACGGACCACAAGCCACTTGCCCACGCACTGACACGCCCGGCAAGTAGCAGTGACACACCTCGTCGAGAACGACAGTTGCATTTTATCAGTGAGTTCTGCACCGGCATTAAGTACGTTCAAGGGGAAAACAATACAGTAGCCGATGCCTTGTCACGCATAGAAGACATTCAATGCCCCACCACCATCGACTACGATAAGCTAGCGAGCGAACAAGCAAGCGATCCCGTGTTAAAGCAACTGAGGAGCCAATCTAATCTGAAGTTTACTGACGTCACGATGCCAGGTATAAACCGACCAATCACGTGCGAAACTTCGACTGGGACGCCTCGACCATATCTACCGAATACATATCGTTTTGTAGCATTTAAAGCACAACATGATTTGTGTCATCCCGGTATCAGAACGACACGGAGGCAGGCAACATCAAAATTCTTTTGGCCAAACATGAATAAAGATGTCAGCAATTGGACCAGAGCGTGCATCGATTGCCAGCGAGCTAAGGTACATCGCCACGTCGTAACTCCACTGAGCGAGTTCCCATCATCTGAACGCTTCGAACATTTACATATGGACATCGTCGGCCCGCTTCGAATATCAAATGATTGCCGTTACTGCGTAACCATCATCGATCGCTGCACCAAGTGGCCCGAAGCTGTTCCGTTGCCCGACATAACCTCTGAAAAGATCGCTAAAGCCTTATACGAGAACTGGATCGCAAGATTTGGATGTCCACTGCGAATAACAACGGATCAAGGTCGGCAATTTGAGTCCCAGCTCTTCCGATCGCTGATGCAGAAATTTGGCATAACACGAGTACGCACTTCGGCGTATCATCCTCAGTCAAATGGCCAGATCGAAAGATGGCACCGGACGCTGAAGGCAGCATTAATGGCACGCGGTTCGACCAATCAGTGGACAGAAGAGCTACCCACTGTGCTATTGGGACTGCGCACAGCATTACGCAACAATAATCTCAGCCCGGCAATCATGACTTACGGAACAACACTTCGCCTGCCGTCAGACTTAATCGTACAGACAACAAAAACAGACATCAATGAAAGCGACTACGTACGTCGCCTCATGGAAACAATGGCGTTAGTTAAAAGCGTGCCGCGCTCGAACAGCGGACATACTGAGCCATTCATACACAAGGACCTCGCGACGTGCACACATGTCTTCGTGCGCAACGACACAGTACGGTCGCCGCTAACGCCGCCGTACGATGGGCCCTTCGAAGTTATCAAGCGCTACGATAAGTACTACAGAGTCAAATTACCGCTACGCACATCAGTGGTATCTTTAGATAGACTCAAACCGGCCTACATGTGCAACGAGCCCATAGAAGATATAGATCACCACCAAGACATTAGACCTGCTCAGCCCTACACCACCAGATCCGGCAGAGTCGTGAAGCCGGTGGTACGCTTCGCTTAGAGGGGAGTGATGTGGGACTCGCGTATCCACATACTTACGTCTGCGCCACAGTAAAACATTCGCCGCACGAACAGACGTCATGCCAGCCTCGGAAACAAATACGTACTGACGCAATGCGCCAGCGCCGGTAATATTTATAGTGTGCGTACAGACGGCGCTATACGTTGCGCACGCGCGAGAGTGAGATGGGTGCCCACTCTTAGTGGATTTCTATGTTTTAAGTTTTGTGAAGTCAACGTCTCCTATTGGTCAGTTAAATATTTTAATATAGTGCGCCTAGCGCAAATTGTATGTTTCAAAATAGAATATAAGGACGTGTATTTTACGAATTAAACGGCAATTATTCCCTGCAACATACGTGTTTAATTTGCTATCCCGGAGACCCCCCAACAGCATACTTGTATTGTTTTCATATTTTAAGTAATGCAAGTAAAAATATATCTTATGTATAGCCGATGTGACGGCTTAGTGAATAGATAACAATAGCAAACACACAATAGGTGGTCAGAGAAGTGTTTTAATAAGAAGAACTATAAACGTGCGAACTGAGTCATAAAAGGATTAAAGGATTGTGAGAAAGCTGCACAAGTCATTACTGATATAAAGGGATGCCGCTCGGAAGCAGGTAGCTAGTACTGCACGTGTTTTTTTTTCTATGAAGCGAACACCCTTAGCTACGGACCATACAGCCGCGCTACATAGAAAATAAACACGTGCAGTTGGTAGTTTGCAGCTAGGTTCGGAAACGCACTTTTACACACAACACTAGAGTAGTTCAATAAGACCTGTAAGTGCGAGCAAGAGGTCCGATTAAAATGATTTAGGGTTCAATTCGCACGTTTGTAATGGCTCAGGTATAAAAACATAACAGACAATAATAATATAAACAAACCGCTTCTAAAAAGAAAAACTGAAGCTGGTGAAGTTCGAAATAGTTTAATGAAGTATGTACTAACCTCCAAAACGGCATGTTCTCGTATATAAGCCACAAACTCGGGGTGCATTCTTGGAAGATCATCAGTTAAAACATTCTGTTGGTATCTAGCATGATGTAGGCCTCGCCGACACATCACACAGTTGCGATTTTCTTCCATAACGATGTTCCAAATCGATAAGCACAACAATAGTCCACAACACTAGCCAAGATAAACGTTTGTAGCGGGTAACAATGTCCAAAAGGGGCGACAGGATCAGTGATGAAAACGGTATAACAAAGTACTAGGTAGAATAAACAGCTGCGGAACGTCGTTTCACGCACAGAACGATACAACGACTAGTGAATGTCGCGACACAAAAGGCTGTCCACTGGCACAGCGCACCACCTACCCCACCCCGCGGCTGGTTCCCTATCCCCGAGGTCTATAGTCACCGTTGTAACCAAAAACTGAAATGTTAAAGATAATACTACTTTTTTTATGTAAAAAAACATATTTTCAAAAGCCTTCACCATTATCATATCATATCACGATATAATGTATGAATAGTAACACAATAGACGTATAAAAAAAGAAGGACTCCGCGCCACGCATATCGAAAGTGAAGCACCGTACCGATCTATGTGTGCGTGATATGAGTACCTGCAAAGACGCCGTCGCTTGTGTCACGTAATGGCGTCCGGTTGGCATACTATGATGTAAATGTGTGCGTGAGGCGTGTTTGTACAAACGGTCCTGGCATACTTACTGTGCTTCACTTTCGATATGCGTGGCGCGGAGTCCTCCCTTTTTTTATGAGTCTATGAGTAACACAATACATTTCTCGTTTTAAATAATGTTGTTTTACATTGTTTTTTTCGTATTTCAACCATGATAGGTATGTAATATTATCGTACTTGCAATTATGATATTAACTAAAACTGGAACTTTTGGGGGCTTGCCGTGGTTTTCAGACAAGGATTTGAGACATGTCGCCATAGTAAATATTTTTCCTGATTAAAAGACCTATCCAATGACACCACAATGATTGCTATTGGTGCGAGTACCAAAATGCCCATTCTCCTTTTTAAGGTATAGTCCAAGAGCCAGATCGAAATGTTTACGAAAAATTGCCAAGAAAATAATATTTCTATTAATATGTGTAATATACTTCTAGTTTTATCGGTCTAAAGTCCATAGAAATGTCAGAGATAAATTCTCAATTAAATACATGTTTTTATGTTTTATATTAATACTAGGTTAGAGAGGCGCTTAAACTTATTTGAAAATATTAAACCTTGCTCGAGGTCTATTTGGTGTCAAGGTGTACAGTCGCATGCAACTGTTTTACCAAATTATAGAGTAAGGCTCTAATTTACGTTACAATAATAAAACTTCTGTTACGGAAATAAGAATTATGATTTACCTACGTTCAAATTATCGTACCTTTAGTAAAATATTTAAACGTTGAAAACGCATTGCAAGTATGTAAGTATCAACCTATTGCTTGAAATATGCTACAAAATTTACAAAAAAAAAAAAAAAAATACATAGGTACCTAATAATCTTAAATCAAAGATGTATACAATGTGCTGCTGCAATGACGACATTAATTTGACAAGCGTATATGGTTCCGCGTTTTCGTTTTTATAAAATTTTAATTTCATTGAACGTCATTAATTATTGATATATTTACAATTTTCTAAAATAGCATCTTGAAACAACCTGTAGTGCAGAGATAAAATTAAAACGAACGAGAAAAAAAAGGTCACTCCACTCGAGTTTATTTCAAATTACCTAATAAGTAACTGAATGTTAAATTGTTAGTTTATTTTACTTACTATATTTGCGTTCAGAGTTTAGCACACTTGGCATTCATTCCAAACCACGGAGAAAAGAATAAAGCGGAGATGCCGCAAGGCCTAATCTCTTTAGAAACAAGCGTCGCCTGAATGCGGGTAAGAGGGGGACGAGGTACGGTGATGGCTACGCCCCACGATGGAAATCCCGCCCATTTTTTGTAACGCCATCTACCGGTGAAAAGAATTATTCTATCTTTTCGGGTTTAGGGTAAACAAAAACTAAAGTTTGTTTAGGTAGGTAGGTAGTCAAATCAAAAAATTGTTAACACAATCAATCTTTATTGGACATTGCTTATTATTGCCCACTAAACAACACAGTTTTATTTAACAGCGTTAAGGCGCGAAGAACAAGACAGGATTCCAATGTGCTCAAGGGGAATGCAATTTCCTCTAAAGGAATCCTTTAACTCCGTGTTAATAAGAGTTTTTTTGTACGCCGCCTGAAACTGTCGCGCCGCCGTAGGGTTGTTGTTTGTCCTTCCATGCGCTCTAATATTGCCAAAGATTAATTCAAGGTGATCCTGGCTAAACTTATACAAGGGCAAATAAATAAGTTCCTTTTTTTCTTGTACAAACCTATTGCGCTGTCTATACAAACAATGATGCCAATGAAACCAGTTTTTCTTCTTGACAGAATAATTTTTTGAGAACATGTTGCTAAATGCAAGATGTAATTTTTAGAATAGGTATATTAAAAATGATAACGTTTCGGAAGAATTGCCTTCAAATAGTGCTTTTTTGGTTCCGTATTGTTTTAAAATTTTCGAATTTAGTATGTCAAACAAGTCGTTGATTAATTTTAAAAATAAAATTGTTCCAAAAGCTTCTTTGAAATAATTATGCCTTTCTCGGCAAGATTTTAAGGCTTTGGCAACACTTGTACTAAAAAGTTGACTTGCCAATTTAACTTTCATCTTTTCCCGGTGAAAGTTGATGTCTATCCGTTAGTTTGTTTCCAAAATTTAGAGTTTCTTTTTTCTGTAAAAAAAAAACAAATTATACCCTAAGACCCTATTTTATTTTTCGAATGTATTATCTTCATGTGAAGATAATACATTCCAAAAATAAAATAGGGTCTTGCTGGCATGAGGCCCACATTTTTATTTGTCAGCTAGGACCGACTACTTACCTAGATGGCGCACTTTTGTTATTTTAAATTCTTCTTGTTTCATGTATCAAGGTATGTAATTTATCTATAAAATAACTTATAAAACAAGCTAAACAAACTTAAGCAAGTTATTTGAGCCGAAAATTGATCATCGTATTATGCTTAATTGTGATAAAAACACGCGAGTTGTCAAGAGTGGTTATATTGCATCTCTTCGACGACAGATGTCTCTAGCTACTAGCAAACGAGAAAATGTGTTTTAAAATGAAAATATACATTTTAGGGACTTGCACGTGAAATGTTATGCCATCAATATGTTTCAGTTTTGATCCTGAACAATTTTTGCATCCAACAACAGCGCACTTCATTATAAAAACAATATAACAAATAAAAAACCATTAAAATACTACGGACCCGAACGCGATGACGATTCACTCGTAACTAAGATGTGTGTGCCCACCTGTGACGTCTTGACCTAATTGAAGGCGCACGACCTAATTGCCTTGCGGGATCTCCGCTTCTTTCTCTACGTTCCAAACTTACCCAAAGACTTCTGTTTATGTTGTCTTTACACAGATATATCTATAGGGAAAAATATACATATAAAACGCACACTAATTTATTACAAAACCGTTATTACTCGAGTTCCTAACTATTCATAATGAGTTCCACTGTAAATTGGCTCACTTTAACTTACGTCACGGGCAACTAAGTAGCTCGTCTGTAGGTCACGCGCATCCATCTCCTTCTTAGGTACTTACCGTAAATGAAACGCAACCTCTATCTGCCAGCGACTAAGTGCACATTTTGTTCGATAAATAATTACATATATGTATTTATTGTAGGTCTGTTTATAGGTAATGAATACAGCTTTCCTTTGGTGGGTTCAAATTATAAAATAACTTTATATTTCGAAACAATCATTCCACCATATTTTATGACGTCATAGATACCTACTGTTTAGAAACCATTTGAAGTATTTTGTACTTGCTTGTAACAATGTATGAAAAAATTTATTAATATCTTTGTAATTACACACCGACAAAATCTGTAACTTGGCGAAAACTTGCGACTAAATTTGGGAGATAACAGATCTTAGGTAGGTGTCCTAGTTTTTGAGATATAAAATGGATCACGCTGGGGAACTTCACTCCAGCTGGGCCACCTATAAACCCTTATATCTTTTGAACCTGTGACCGGCAAGTTCTGATATTTGGCGACTGATTCCGACTAATTAGCAACTAAATTTGTGAGACAACAGATCTTCGCTAGGTGTCCTAGCTTTTGAGATTCAAAATGGGTCACGCTGGGGAGATTCCAGCGGGGCCACCTATACACCCTTATATCTTTTGAACCTGTGACCGGCAAATTCTGATATTTGGCGACAAATTATTTGTGTTATCAAAATTAAGATCCGTGATGGTGGCCATGCCAGTGTCAGCCACACGAATTTGTCGGTCATTGGTTCAAAAGTTATAAAAGGGTTCATAGGTGGCCGATCTGGAGAGCATCTCCCCACCTTGGCTACATTCCCTTTAGGCGCAACTTTTCGCCAAGTCACAGATTTAGTCGGGTCATATTTAGTTGATCTAGCTCTTGGACTATTTAAAAATTGAACTCATTATATCTTCTAAACTAAGACCCGATTAAATCTGACTTGGCGAAAAGTTGCGAGTAAATCTGGGAGAAAAAGATCTTTGCTAGCTAGTAAAGATCTTTTTAGGCCACCGCCTAGTTTTTGAGATATAAATGTGGCCAAGCTGGGGAGACGCTCTCTCGCGAGCGGCGACTCGCGTAAGATACCTGGGTGACGTCACACAGTTCAATGTCACCCACACATTCAGAACACGGTCTCCCTAACCCGTGCCAGGCTCGGCTAGCTCTGAAAGTGGGGCGGGCGGGATCCATGTACCTCATCCGTAGGAACGTCGAGTCCACGTCTGTCGCTGGTCGCTCTCTGCTGGGCTTCACGCATGTAGGTGTGTGTTCCACCCGGTAGGAGTTGACGACGCGGTGAAGAAAGCGGCAGTATGCATATGTCGTGACGAGCTTACGGATACATATACCGATTACTGTTTACATGGGCGTGTTAATGCAGCACGTCCAAACACGCCATCGCCAGTGGCATTTAGAAGGAGGCCCGTTGTTACGGGCCGCAGTACAGCTTCCGCGGTCGGGGGGCAATGCCCTGGAGCCGCACGCCACGCCCCTTGCGGGGCGTCGCGACATCTCACTCTAGTCGCTCTCTCCAGATCGGCCATCAATGACCCTTATAACTTTTGAACCAATGACCGCAAATTTAGATTATTTTTTTGTGTTATCAAAATTAAAATCCCTGTGGCCATGCCAGTGCCAACCACACCTCTTGGACTATACTTAAAAATTGAACTCATTATATTTTCTAAATTAAGACCCCAACTAAATCTGACTTGGTGAAAAGTTGCGACTAAATTTGGGAGAAAACAGATCTTCGCTAAATACGATATCCCTTGGCAAAGACAATATAATCCCTTGGTAAGCTTGATAAGGGTAAGACTGGTTGGTCAGACTCGAGACTTCTGACTACCCATAACAACTATCAAAGACAACCGAAATGACAACCGGGACCAACAATATGTTATGGATGGTCACCCATCCACGAACCAACCGCGGCAAGCGTAGCTTAACCTTCGATCGACCCGTGAAAGAAAGACAAAAAATAGTATTACCATAATTTTATTGTAGTGAAGTAAGCCTATATACATTCCCGTTCCGTACAAAACAAATCTATCGTCGACCTCGACCTTTGGATTCTTCAATTTGTGAGTGTGCGAGCGAAAGGCGACTATATCTATCTCACTCCCGCTCGCAAGGAGAGTGTTATCGGATACTTAAAGCTAGAAACAGTTAACATACTCTTGACTACGCTCAGGAACTTTACATAGTCAGCTCCTGCAAAAGGGAGAAATATGGAATTAGTATTAGATTAAAACATTACCATCCTCTTGAGCTATGCCGCAGTTGAGTAAAATAAAAAGGAGCGGTTTGTCAGTACAGTAACTGACTTATCAATATGCCACACAACGTCAATGTAGCGTGCTCAATTGCTCATTAGTCATATAATTATCATGTTGTGAAGTCATGTATCGTCAATGAATTCTCATAGGATCGTTTGCATGGCAGCATGTATGCTGCGGCTTTAATAATAATGTCCCACTACAGGGCCTACAGGCATGAGCATTGATCACCATGCTTGCTCAAGACAGATTGGCAATTTACTTACTACTTTTACTTTACTGCCAGAGTTCATCGAAAACACTCTTTTCCATTGTTGTACCATTGCATAGTTTTAAGATAAGTGTTAGTGTACAACTGAAGTTAATAAAATTATTATTAACGTCCCTGATCGCAGTTTTAAAAGATAGATAGATACAAAGTTTACATACCATAATAGCATTGACGATATCTGATTGGTTGTTCCGGAGCGCGCGCACAGCCCGCGCTCGGGACACGTTGGCTTGGGACATGACTATCTCCACGTCTTTCTCGTCCACTCCTGTCTCGTCGACGCCTTCCTCATCTTCTTCCTCCGCTATGGGGGCCACCGTCTGAAGGGTATTGAGAAAATTGGGTTAAGGATCAGCTGATAAAGGGTTTTGCTATGGGGTTCTACTGTTATTTGTGTGTCTACGTGAGATTTCTTTTCAGATGTTTTGGACACTTCAGACACAGCCAAGGTAGATTTCATAATAAATCAAAAGTATTGTTTTTGTATCATCATTAGTGTTGTACCATGATTGGAACCTATCACAAAATTAACATCTTAACTAACATTATAAATGCGAAAGTGTGTTTGTTACGCTTTCATACTAAAACGGCTGAACGGATTTGGATGAAATTTGGCACATGGGTAGACCATGACCTGGATTAGGACATAGGTTACTTTTAATCCCGGTAGTACGTTCCCATGGGATTTCCGACATGCACGCGAGCGAAGCTGCTGGCAAAAGCCATTGTTGCAATAATCAACAATCTTACTAAAAATTAATATTGCGCTTTTTTTGGGCTTCTACAGTTTTCTGTAAAAGGGCTGATGTTTTTAACCAGAATCGGAAGCCAGTTGACATTTTCACAGAATATCTGTGAATAGGGGGGGCTCTATAATGGCAAATAATAAAAAAATCACAATAGTATTAGCTATTACACTTTTGGTGGTATTGAATAATTTAGTGCAGTTTTATTTTGTGTAGGTCAATCAGCGATTACTATTGTGTCTATCTAAGACTAAGGTTAGTCATACTCATGACATTTATTAAAAAAAAAAATACATAGAACATACCGTGCCCGCAGCAGCAGCATCATTGCCAGCGGCAGCACTCTCAGGTGCCTTGAACCTCTCAGCAGCGGCCATGGTAGCCTGTTGGGACAGGTCCTCAATCTTGGCCTCTCCAAACACAATGTAGGTGTCCGAGTGGGGGTTTTTGTATACGTCTGGAGAGTTAATCACGAAGAGGATGTTCTTGGATTTCCTGATTGTGACTCTGTTTACGCCTTGGACCTGAAATATTGAAGGGAAAATTTATGTAACAGTTTTATGGGAAATTACAAATCTGCTAGATTTAGGGGATTCTCTTTACAGTGTAGCTTTAAATCAAAGTTCATTTTTGGCATGTTTGGGATCTAAATTATAATTATATCTACCAGTCTTCTGGTCACGTTTCCGGATGACATTGATGCGGATGATATTTATTTGTATAGTTAGTTAGTTAGTCATTTACTTTAGTACCTAGTGTAAATAGTGTTAACTTGTATATTGTTTATAAGCCACAAAAATAAAGACGCCTACAATTAATATATATAAAAAAAAAAGATAAAAAATTATAATTGACACAATAAGTGTTGTGGTTTATTATTTTTAATTGTGTTCACTTATTGTAGGATTGATGTAAATAATGAAACCATAAAATGTACCAGTAACAAAAGTTACTGATAAGGTTTTGACCGATTCTTTTGAAGAAAATGTATAAAAGCTGCAAAATGTTTTTGCCCATACATGAAAATATGTACAGCTGTATTGTAGGATATGGACATCCCACTTCTCCTACCGAAAGCTATCATTTATTTTTAACAACTGCTAAGGTAATACTTACAGGTTTAAGTCCAAGTTTGCTCATGATCTTGCGTGCCTTCTTCTCACCGCGCGACTGTTTGGCCTTCGACACAATGTCGATGCCCGCAATAGGGTTGGAGATGCCTCCAGTGCCTGGTGCACCTGTTAAATAAATTGCTTTTTTTTTTTTAATTCAGGATTCTGAATTCTTAGATAATTTTTAAGTTTCAGAATAGATTGAAAGTCATACATAATTAAGTTCAATTTTTTAAATATGTAACAAAAAAAAAATTAAGGAAATTGTGAACTCAAGTTCAGAAGATACTCATATAAGGATGAGATTGAGTAATTTATCATCCATAACCTTAGATTTTGGTTTCTTTAAGCCTTGGAAACCTGACATGGAATTCATTCAAATAAACATTGCCATTTTTGCTTATTCTTCAAATATAGGTATAGTATTTTATATTTTGGACACTTCAGACACAGCCAAGGTAGATTTCATAAAATATCAAAAGTATCAATTATTTATCATCATTAGTGTCCAATATGTGTTAAAATTGGATATGCATTTGGTTCATTGCTCAAAATTATTTGATGAAAATAACTTTTCTTTGTGTGAGACTAATAACATTGTGTTTATCAAGTTCAGAACTCAATCAAACGCTATATTATAATGTTTATTAAAAACATTAATTAGACTCGAAATTAAACAAGCAAGTGTAGAATGCAGCAAACGTCATTGTATCACTTTTGGTAATAGTGCCATCAGCTTGCCGCATACTACTACATACATCATTTTAAAAAGTCACCAGTGGAACCTCCCTGTTTACTAAGAAATCAAACTGATCCCTCATCAAAAACAGGTTGTGAACCACGTAGAAGTGATATCTTACCAGCATCTTCCAATTCTGGGATAGTGTCATCGGAGTCGCTGTCCGAGGAGGCGGTCTCCTCCTTGCGCTTCTCAGTCATGGAGGCGGTGGCCTTGTCCAGCTCGGTCAGTTCTGGCATCTTGATGTCTGTGCTAGATGTTATCTTGCGTTAAGGGAGAATTCCTGTAGAGGAAAATAATAAACATGGTTTAGAAGAATTTGTAGTATTATGTTTGTGTTCCTCCTTAGGTCAGATAGGTAAATGCTCCATGTAAAATACTGGTAATCAGCTGCATCTGGTTAGACTGGAAGCCATCCCGACATAATTGGATAAAGACTAGGCAGAGGATGATCTTTTGTTACAGCAAGTTTCTATTTTCAAATTTTATGGTGACTTTTTTGATTAGTAACTTGGTCAATCAATTTATACAATCTACTATGGAAGAGGTGTTTGGTCAGCAGTGGACATCTAAGAGCTACAATGAGTATGAATCAAGCAGCCATATTATTTGACTTGGTTAAGTTCTCAGAAATCAATTTAACCAATTATTTTGGATATATTTATTAAATTGCTTCCTGTTCACTTTAGACAACCATTTATTGCCACCATAGGGTTTCCAACAATACAGTTAAACCAAATATTCTACTCTACTGAGGGCTTATTTCACTGTCTGAATAGCCACTACTCACCAAATAAATTCAAAAATGGAACAGAATGTGTATGAAATTATCTGCCAAGTAAATTATTAGGAACTTAATCATAGGTGCTAAAAGAAAGTCAGCAGAGTATCAAATTACTCACTATTAAATATTACCTTGCAAAAATTTATCACTTTTTTATATCTAAGTAAATACTTAATGGCAAAGTTTAAATAGATGCGACTATGTCTATGTACTAGAAAATCAATAACTCTATTAAGAACCAAAACAATGTGAATATGAAAAAGACTTAGGATACATTTTTGAGACTTTCAGTAGATTTATTTGCTTATAATTCAGTATAGTAAAACCATGTAGCATTAAAATGAAACCTAGATTCCAAAGAATGTCATACAGACTACAATAATAGGTTTTATAGATAGATAGACAATTTAATAAAATGTCGTGATAAAGGTCCACAGTGCGCAAATGCATAACTACAACCTAACTTTATGTACTACATGAGGAATACTGCACTTCCAATCATTAATATTGATGGTAAATTGACCTTAATATAGCACAGCAGCGACTAAACTACTCTGGATGTATATTATCGAAGATTCAGGCAATCGCCGGATTAAATTAACCAAGCATATGTACTAAAATGGTATGAATACATGACCGTGAGCTGCATTAGTAAAATTACTTAGCAAGGAGCTCCGATTTAGAGCGTTCACATTTGTATTGTATTGTAATGTGTAACACAAGTCGTTTATACACATAATATCACTAGAAACAATGAACATTTGAACACTTGTGCGAAAATAATATGGGCGCGGGTTTCGTTAATACACCGAACAAAAATATTGAAATAACAACGAAAATATGTCACGATTACACCTCAGTACACCATAACATTTTAATGTTACACTTAAACACTAAGATTTCTTTAAAAATTAGAGATTTATTACCTTTATTTAGGAATAATCGGTATCAAAGGAATCAACGGAGATTCGCTTCAATTTGACAAGAGCGGAAAGGAAATTTTGTCAACAGATAAAATATAGTGAAAATATTGAAACTCCAGTCAATTTCTGTATGTATCCGATCGGAATGATGGGTCACAGGCAGGGCCACAAAAGAAATGAAAATAAGGATAGAATAAGAAGTAAGTGAGTATTATGAGAAGGTCTGAAATGAAAATGAAATTCCCAATCTATCTATTACTCTATTACTACATTCTATGAAGTGACACCAGTGGGCAGTAACTGGAAAGTCACAGAGTACATTATAATATACAAAGTTGTGTGGCAATCGGTTGTCATAATATGGGCATGGGATTGGGATGCGGAGGAATATGTCGTGAGGAAATGGGTAAGTAAGGTCGAGGGCCCACGTTACCTACTTAAATCTTTCCTTTTCTTTAGCTATGCGTTTGCACAAGAAAACAATCTACATATCGTTATCGTTTCGAAACATAGTACAGGTTCACCACGTTTTTAAGATGTTTCACCACTTCGTCAGTGCAAACAAACAATGTCGGGGCCACACCAACGGGATATGCCGTTGATTATCGCGATGATGGACTTAAGCCGTAGGTGTAGCCACAACTTATTGCGATAATTTTACAACGGCATTTACATTGCTGATTGACGTGGCGATGGCGATAAGCCGACGTTCGCACGAAGGTAAAAATATCGTGGCGATTTTTATTTTGTGTACTGGATTTTTAACGCTCTGCTTAGAGCCGAGAGTTGAAAATCCAACAGTGTGTTTTTTCGACGCGCTGGGATGCTCTCTGTTGTTGTTAGGTTGGATTCTCGAAACTCGGCTCAACATCGAGAGTTGAAAATCCAGTGCGCGATAAAATCCCGCCGCGATACTTTTACGTCCATGCGAACGTCGGCTAACCCGGTGGCGGCGTTCAAGTATGGTGGTGTGGCCACTCAATTTACTGCGATAGCTATCGGAATAATTACAGCGATGTTTATGGCGATGATGGGCATTGACGTTGACGTTGGTGTGGCCCTGACATACAGGCAGGAGACTGATGATGATTGTGTGTATCCAAATGTTATCATCATTTCGTATTTTTTTCTTTTGGCAACATGTGATGATATATCACCCATCAGTAATGATGTCACAATAAAATTGAATCGATATCGACAAATTACTATTGCACTATCCAACAGAGCAAAGTTATTTTTTATGAATTCATATTAATTGCCATTATTTTGACAACTTAACCATTGCACCTTAAAGTTTCCGTGTTCATAATAACCAACTCAACACAATGACTGTTGTTGCATCTGCAAAATTAAGTGAGTATATTAACTATTAGTAATTAGTAATACGCTACGCGTATATACGCTGCTATTCTCCAGGAAAATGTAAATGAAATATGTAAATGAGTAAGTTTTTTTGGCATTACTTTGAATTGATGAATTTTCAAGAAAATTTATCGATATCGATGGTTGTTCAAGTCAACATCCCTTATCTTCATAAATGTCAATACTGTCAAATTTGTCAAATCTGAAATTACCATCACATCATCACCCACCACTCGCGTTCATTTCATTTCTCTCGAAGGTGGTGCTATTCATTTTGCGAAATTTTTGTTCGTTTTCATCAAAAATACTGTCGCTGTAAATACGTCACAAAGTGTCCATTACAAATAAATATTCATTGAGTGATTGTGTTGAAAAAATGTCGTCAATCGTGCAGTGATTCGGTGTTTATAATCAGTCACCAATTATCAAGTCCAAAGTGCGTGTTGTTTTAAATTAATATTTTGTGTTTGTTATCACAATATTGGTACGTGCCAAAGCCCAAACATGTCTTTGGAAGAGAAATTCAACGCTGCGGTAAATGTGATCCGCAGTTTGCCGAAGAGCGGTGAGTTGTTTTTTTGTTTTTTTTTTCACGGCACTTTTGTTTATCGATTGGCACGTTACGTCTGCAGTACCTAAGTTATTACATAAATTTAGCGCGGTTAATCTCTTTTTAATGATACCAGAAACGAGATGTGTTGCAAACGGCTATTATGATGCATGTTGTACATTGTATGGTAATGTAAACACTGTAGGCTATCAGCCTGTTAGATTGGTAGGCCTATTATGCTTAGGTACGACAATGTCCATAGGAACTGGCAGTTGCTAAGGATATTGTAATAATTAACAGGATGTTTTAAAGCATTTTATTATGGTTTCACACCTCCCGTTAACTTACATCTCTGGCAGATGTATGTTACATACAAAGTGTGTTCCATTTTTTGTACTAGTGACTAGTGTAAAGATAAGTACAAAAATAGTTATGGTATGATCTGGGTTGAAAACATTTTTCAGATGGGAATTCAATCTGAATCATTGACAAAAAAATGTTACGGCAGACACAAAATGCAAATATTAATAACTACCATATCTTTCTCAGTTCTGTGTAACAGCTGTTGCCTTTTATGTTTGTTTTCTTCGTAACCTTGTTCAAACTGTAGCTTATAAACAAAAATTATTTCTTATCTGTCTTCTGATAAGAAATTCCGATAGAGATTAAAATAGCATTAAGCATTTAAATTGATTAACAAACTTACATTTTTATGTATAATCTTCATTTAACACTAATTAGATACTGTTTGTTTGATAAAGTATATTTTGAAGCGGCACAATAAATCTTTGACATACTTATAGACCTATTAGGTATTTGCTATATGGCCAACCAAACAATTTGTTACTAAATCCCGGGATTGAAACTTCACTATCATCATTCTGGGATTTTAGAGAAGGTATTATCAACTCTTAGGTTATGGTTTAGGTAAATTAGCTCACCTTTTTCCAATTACTGATGATGATCATTTGTATCATCATCATTTCAGCTGAAAGACGTTCCTGCTGGACATAGGTCTCCCTCAAGCATTGCCACTAGAGTTGAGTAACTCCGGAGCGATTCGTTCCGATGAACTACTCAAACACAGTGAACGAACTGAACTCGTTCAGTACTGTGCGGAATTATCGTTCCACAGTTCACCGGCTCATTATAATCCCGCGTCTCTAGTCTAAGCCCGCGTCACTGTGTGTAGGTAGGAACGAGAGCCCTTTGTTGTATACGTCACCAACTCAACTCACCACATGCACTTAGCAAGATCTGATTTGTTATCGCATTTACACACACTGACAATTATTGTTTAACTTTCTTAGTATTCGATATTCTAGAGACGTTAATTATTTTGGTCTCTATTTCATAAAGCAATAAGTTTATTTTAGATTGACATTCTATTTTATGCAACTTTGTTTACGTTATGAGGTCGTATTTTTTAAATTGGTTAGAGAGTTGAATTGCATTGAGTGAGTGACATCTTCCTATTGTATATTAATTCATATTAGTCACTTTAAGTGTCAGTCCTAAGCCTGAAAAAAGTATGAAGGGAAATCGAATCTATTTAATAACTGAATTTCATAGGTGACGTATCTTATTGTTATAGTTCACAGTTTATGAACGAATAGCTAAACAAGTTCCAAATCCGGACTCTGTCGAAAACATGTCTATGCCACAGTTCATTTCACTCTCTGAATCAGTAGTACTGTACTATACAACCTACCAAGTCAAGGAGCGAAATGAACTGTGGAACGAGTTAGCGGAACGAGTTCACTTCACGGAACGAGATTTGATGAACTAGATCCATTAAGTGAACAACAATGCCCAAGACTAATTGCCACATCAACTCATCCTCTACCTGACACCTGGGGGCCTACCACAGTATAATACAAACAGTGTTTTAATTAATTGTTTTTATTACTCCATGGGACCTACTCTCTAAGTCTGTCAATGAAGAAACAGGCTCATCCAAAAGTAGTTTGTAGTGAACCCCAATTAATAAAGAGCCGAGCAAAACGTAAAAAAATCTGAAAGAACGCAAAGCGAAAACTAGGTATTAGATAGCGCGGGCGGGCGTTGCGATGCGACGCGGTGGGTTTTATAAAAATGTACTGTTATTTAATTATTTTAGTATATTGTGTATTCCACGGCGAACAAGTCGCGGGCGGGAGCTAGTTTGAAATAAACAAACACATTGAAGTAACTATTTGAAAGTAAATCCTATTCAAATGCAACCTCTGCAAATACATTAACTTTGTTTTCATAGTCTATGGCTCTTTGTTTATGCTTACAACATTATGAAACCAAAGAGTTCTGACCATTGTCAATCTGCCTAGCCTTTTCCCAACTTTGTTGGGGTCGGCTTCCAGTCTAACCGGATGCAGCTGAATACCAGTATTTTACATGGAGCGACTGCCTATCTTACCTCCACAACCCAGTAACTGGGTAATACGATACCCCTTGGTAAGACTGGTTGTCAGACTTTCGGGCTACTACGACCCGTAACGACACGACTGTCAAAGATCCACGAATGACAGCCGGGACCAACGGCTTTACGTGCTTTCCGAGGCACGGAGGAGTCTCGGTATGTAAAGATGGTCATCCATCCACTGACCAACCCTGGCAAGCGTAGCTTAACCTGGTGGATCGACCCGTGCGGCTGTTTTTAGTTAGCCACGAGCTCCTCCACGAGTTTTTCTCTATAGTAAACTAAATAGTAAATACCTAAGAAAAATAAGAAGTTGTTTATTTTCTAGGACTATGCTCTATATGACGTCCGCTTCTCTTAGTATGACGTGTTTGTCACTTCCCTTCGATGTCATTAGAAATAAGCGGATTCTACTGTACTTTGATAATCATGTCCGGTTATAAGAAGGAAGTGCCAGTTTCAGAATAAGTTATAAAATATAATAAAAGTAAGTAAGACTTGTTGTTTTTTTAACAAAGAACAAGTTAATTATGTACATTAAGTACTATCATTTTTATAAATATAAATTAAAATACCTAATTTTAATAAGTTTTTATGCTACTTCCTGCTAATTACTAGTAAACTAGGTATCTTTTATGGCTAATAAGCTGTTTACAAACTCTGTTCCATTTTTCAATTTATTTTTAGTTATTTATAGAGTTAGTCGACGTACGCACGGACGTAAAAATATCGCGGCGATTATTTTTCGCGCACTGGATTTTCAACGCTCTGCTTAGCACCGAGAGTGCAAAATCCACCAGTGTGTTTTTTCGACGCGCTAGAATGTACTCTGTTATTGTAAAGTTGGATTCTCAACGCTCGGCTCAACAACGAGAGTTGAAAATCCAGTGCGCGATAAAATCCCGCCGCAATTTTATTACGCCCGTGGGAACGGGGGCTTTCTGCGATACACGTGGAGGCATTAGAACCCCGCCCCCCAACAATGGAACTTTTCTATACTAAGGCGACCAACCAAAACAAAACATATCTAGGAAAGTCGTTAAAAAAACCACAAAAACCGTGATTAACTTACAAATCATTCACTCTCCTAAAGCTGCGGTACCACGGCCCGTCGCGGCCTGTGCCGAGCATTTCCACGGATCATCACATACATTCGATCGGACGGGCGACGACAGGCCACCGCAGGCCTCATCGGATGCTACTGTTGCCACGGCCTGTCGGTCTGGCCTCTGAGAAAGCTGGCCGTGGGACCGCGGCATAACACCTTTCTTTTACAATAGCATTTCTCCATAAAATAACGCAACGAAAAGTATTAATTTTAATTATCCAGCGGTACTTAAAAGCACAGTATACAAGCACAGAATAATAAACTACAGTAGTTTACCTGGGCAGTGCCCTTCAATTAATTACCTAGGACCGCTTGGTAGATAAATACGCGTCTGTCCGTGCGTAACTGCCGCTCACTCGAACTATAAGCCGACGTTCGGACGGACGTAAAAGTATCGCGGCGTTTTTTTTCGCGCACTAGATTTTCAACGCTCTTCTTAGCGCCGAGAGGAGGAGCTCGTGGCTAAGTAATAACAGCCGCACGGATCGATCGATCAGGTTAAACTACGCTTGCCGGGGTTGGTCCGTGGATGGGTGGCCATCTTTACATACCGAGACTCCTCCGTGCCTCGGAAAGCACGTTAAGCCGTTGGTCCCGGCTGTCATTCGTGGATCTTTGACAGTCGTTACGGGTCGTCAGAAGCCTGAAAGTCTGACAATCAGTCTTACCAAGGGGTATCGTATTACCCAGTTAATGGATTGTGGAGGTCAGATAGGCAGTCGGTCCATGTAAAATAATGGTATTCAGCTGCATCCGGTTAGACTGGAAGCCGACCCCAACATAGTTGGGAAAAGGCTAGGCAGATTGATTTCTTAGCGCCGAGAGTTGAAAATCCAACAGTGTGTTTTTTCGACGCGCTGGGATGCACTGATGTTGTTAGCTTGGATTCTCGAAGCTCGGCTCAACAAAGAGAGTTGAATATACAGTGCGCGATAAAATCCCGCCGCGATATTTTTATGTCCGTGCGAACGTCGGCTTATATACTGGTTTATACTGAGATTTCGAAGCGCGTCGTGTCGGCCATTTTCTATGAAAATGTAATACTGCTTACTTTATTATACTGTGGTAAACGCAAGTTAATAATTACCTCAACGGCGTCTATTATACAAGAAATGAAAGTGTTTACGTAATAACTCTTCCCTATGTTCATGACCATACAAAATGTATGGGTTTAATGAGTATGGAAAATGTTAGAGCATTTTGTTTAGTCGAAAGAAACAGTAGTGTTTTTCGTGTAAAGAGAAAGTATAGAATCCTGGTAAAGAATTGCTTATTTCTTTAGCTTTGGGTGTCGATAAAGGAGATTATGGGATTGTGTCAACTGTCAAAGGTCATGGGAATGGCCACCACGTAATTTCTAACTACTGCAATGTACAGTGCCAACGAGCAGTCAGAAACACTGCCCAAGTGCGAGTCGGACTCGCGCACGAAGTGTTCCGTACCATTATCTATAAAAACGTTAAAAAAATCACGTTTGTTGTATGTTAAATATTTATTTTATTCTGTTTTTTAGTGTTTGTTGTTATAAGTAGCGGCAACAGAAATATATCATATGTGAAAATTTCAACTGTCTAACTATCGCGGTTCTTGAGATATAGCCGAAGCCTGGTGACAGACGGACTGACAGCGGAGTCTTAGCCCCCGTTCCCACGGGCGTAATAAAATCGCGGTGGGATTTTATCGCGCACTGGATTTTCAACTCTCGTTGTTGAGCCGGCTTTGAGAATACCTACTACTTAACAATCACAGAGTACATTCTAGCGCGTCGAAAAAACACACTGTTGGATTTTGCACTCTCGGCGCTAAGCAGAGCGTTGTAAATCCAGTGCGCGAAAAAAGATCGCCGCGATATTTTTACGGCCGTGCGAACGTCGACTTAGTAATAGGGTCCCGTTTTACCCTTTGGGTACCGAACCCTAAAAACGTCTAGACATTGAAACTAAAGTCTAGCAAATAATTCAATAGTTTTGGAAACCGCAACGAAATTAAACAGAAAATAAAAATGGAGGATTACTGAAGGGTATGGGTAGATTGGGTATCCTTCTGTCGGCTAATATTAAAAGGGGAGGTGGCCTACGATTCCCCATACAAAAGTATTCCCCGTTTTTCTTCCTGAATAATGCCTCTAGAGTAATTTCTTTTTCATAAAATCAAAGTGTGCTGTAGACACGTCCCTGTCATCTCCTTTTTTTTTAGGAACTAATTAGTAAAGAAAATATGACCCTCCAAAAATTACAAAAAATGCCCCATTTTTACCACGGTGATTTAGAGGACTACCAGACAAATTCTAAAAGTTTTTAACATAAAAGAAAATGATAGGAACTTAGACATACGCTTTCTTAAAATTTTAATGAAAAAAATAATTGAATCGGCTCAGTTTTCGAGGAGAAAAAAAGGGAATACGAAAAGTCGATCTCGTCGGTCAGAGCTACAGCTGTCCCTATAGCACTCTCTTATCACTGTTCGGGCGCAGTGCGACGGCAATAGTTTCTTCCTCGTAGGCCACTTCTCCTCTTAATTGGGATTAAAAATCTATATATTCGTCCAATGATTATTGGTTGCAGCTGTCACTGGGAGATCCATCTTCATCGGTGGTTTGTTTGTCGTGGTCTTACTGCATTTTTTTTCCTCTTACATTTTTGGCAAAAAAAATAATTATTTTATTAACTTCAGTTGTACACTAAAAAAAAAAAAAAAGTTTATTGCATATTAAAAAAAAAAAAACGTACACGGAAATGAACTCTTGACTTCCAAACTAAGTAGGACCTGTATTATGGAAGTCAAGGCGCTCTCTCATTATATATACTTAATTAATACAATAAAAGTAAGGGATGCATGCAGCAAACAAAAAAATATTCAAATACCAAAAGAAAAATAACAAAAAAAATAAAAAAGTAGGTAGGTATAACAAAATTAAATTCTACGACTACCTGTGGAGTGTAGTATTGTCAGAACACACACTAACACTTATCTTAACACTATGCAACGTTACAACAATGGAAAAGAGTGTTTTCGATAAAAGTAAGATCAAAGAAAGATTTAACTTGTGTTTAGGGTGTCAGCGTCCTCGCCTAAGATTTGAACCTACAGCAATAGTTGTAAGACGAGCACAGTATCAAATCAAATTATAATATACTATACTAACTAGCTAAAGCAGCTATGATGTGGCCTATTTCTGTACCTATGTATGAGTGTTTGTATGATGTGAGGGAGAGATAAATATGATGAAAACTTGTGTATATGTAAGTCTGTATAAATATAACTATAAACATATCACTTTATTAATTACATTGGGTTAAGCGATTGATATACGTAGTAAATCTTCAGTCTTATTATAACTCATTGTCAAGAGCCACTTTGTAACCTCGGTTTTGTATTAATTTAGACACGTGGGAGCAATTTAAATAATAAAATAAATAAACTCTGCTAGTTTATTTATTTTATTATATAAATGGTTTGAAAATACACCAAAATTACGCTGAGCATGGGCCGTAAAGAATTGCTGAGTAATTCAACCAGCAATGCGTTCCGTCCCTAAACATCTCTATATCAGATGAACAGAACATGCCAGATTACGCATGCAAGTATGAAAACTCACAAGAGCACTCGAGAGACCGTAATTGTGATACAATGATAAAAGATTATACTAAGCCACAGTAAATATATGGACAGTAAGGGAACTACGTACAAACAGTCGAAACGGCACATCACATGGACACGCGTGCCGACGAGGCCCCAAGCGATAGTCGCGGTGCTCTCAGTATATTTATTGTGGCTTAGGGGTCTCGTCGACACGGCCGGGGTTGCGTGTTGTTCGAAAGAGATACCGTGGCCCTGGCACAGGCAACTGAAGGAACACGGGTGTGTTTTAGTCAGTAAAAGTCTGACACGCGCTCCGCCCCGAGCGGGAGAACTCATTTGATGATTTCCCATCCTCAAAAAAAAGGGGTCTCGTCGATGCGCGTGTCTGTGTGTGTTTCGTACGTTTGTTCGTAGTTTAGTTACTGTCCATATTTATACTGTGAGTAAGCGGCTTACGATGGTATTATTGAATGACTTATCTGCGAAAGATACCACGTTCGTATCTGATCGAGTGTGTGCTACTTGCTGTGTGGTTTGAAGGTAGTCTTTATAGGTCATTCACCTTTATTCGATTAAATCAATCTGTCTAGCTTTTTCCCAACTGTGTCAGTGTCAGCTTCCATTCTAACCGGATGCAGCTGAATCACATGGATCGACTGCTAACGTAATGAAAAGTGATTTTCTGAGCCGCCTGACGAAGCTACAGTATTTTACATGGATCGACTGCTAATGTAATGAAAAGTGATTTTCTGAGCCGCCTGACCAAGCAACAGTATTTTACATGGATCGACTGCTAATGTAATGAAAAGTGATTTTCTGAGCCGCCTGACCAAGCAACAGTATTTTACATGGATCGACTGCTAATGTAATGAAAAGTGATTTTCTGAGCCGCCTGACGAAGCAACAGTATTTTACATGGATCGACTGCTAATGTAATGAAAAGTGATTTTCTGAGCCGCCTGACCAAGCAACAGTATTTTACATGGATCGACTGCTAATGTAATGAAAAGTGATTTTCTGAGCCGCCTGACGAAGCAACAGTATTTTACATGGATCGACTGCTAATGTAATGAAAATTGATTTTCTGAGCCGCCTGACGAAGCAACAGTATTTTACATGGATCGACTGCTAATGTAATGAAAATTGATTTTCTGAGCCGCCTGACGAACCTATATTTTTTCTATAATGTAGATTCTATGGATCTATCATGGATGACGCAGTTAACTGACTCCCGGTTTCCGAAAGCAATAACAAACTCCCTTAAAAAAAAAAAACAATCAAACAATCAATCAATCTTACATGAAGAATTACATGAATAACAAGTTAGATGAATGTAAAATTCAAATTGAATGTGAATTTTTCAATAGCAACCCGGAGTCTGGAGTCGTGCCCGGTTGATGGCAATAGGCTCGCCCCTTCTTACATGGGACTGGCGAAAAGTGGGTGTACTATAGGCACACCTCTGCCCAACCCTTCGGGAATTACAGGGGTGATGTTATCGGAATGTAAAATCTTCCAATTAAATGTTTAAAAAACAATAATTCACCATAATCGATCTGCAACTATATGAATAGGGGTAACGAATCTTCGAAAGTCAAGGATTGCTAGCAGACCTACCTAGACGGAAAACCATACTATTGATATATATCTATATAAATAAAAACAGAAGTCCTGACTGACTGACTCGCTGACGGACTGACTCATCAACGCCCAGCCCAAACCCTTGAACCTAGAAAACGGGCAAAGCCGCGGGCAAAAGCTAGTTATTGCATAAAATCCATGACCTACCTACTGATTGGGAGAAGATACTGGCTCCTGTAACACAGGTGTTGTTATCTAGCGCAGGAGTCAGGGCTTCACTTTGCTTGTACGGCTACACATCAAGATTAAATTTCCAGTTTACACTGACCTCACATTGTAAGGAAATCCTACACAATGCGAGATCAGCTTATACTGGATGTGTTTAGCTTGATCTGTAGCCATGCGTACACCTTTTTTATGCCAATAAAGATTTTTTTATTTTTTGTCTACGAAACAGTTGCCATTCTATAAAGTTCGTTGACTTGGTCCATCTAGATAGCTAATATAATAATCTTTCTAGCTTTTTCCAACTAACTTGGGGTCGGCTTCAAGTTTAACCGGATGCAGTGAATACCAGTATTTTACATGGAGCGACTGCCTGTCTGACCTCCGCAACTTAGTTACTGGGTAACACGATAACCCTTGGTAAGATTGGTTGTCAGACTGACTGATTGACTGACTCAGCAACGCCCAGCCCAAACACTTGGATCTAGCAAGCTGAAATTTTGCTCAGAGGTTCCCTTTATAATGTAGACAAGGAATAAGGAAGGATTTTTGTTTTCGTGGGATATTATCTGATATCCAGGCGGGCGAAGCCGCGCGGGAAATGCTAGTCACGTATAAAGACTGATTCAATATATACCACCGTGCCACTAACTCTATGATTGTAATGATAATCAACAATAATCTGTGATTTTTACTACAAAGTACTAAGCGTAGGTATACTATATTAAAAAAACCCACGCACAATGAAGGGTTCCGTAGTTGGGATGATTTTATCTCAAGAAAAAACTTAACCGTGTAGTTGAAAAACATGGTCTCCCATACATTCCAACTGCAAATGTAAGTTGGTTGACTCGTAAATTTGAAAAACCTACTTAGCTGTGATAGTTTTCCTTTTAACTTCGTTAATATACTACTACCGTGAATTTTTTTCACTCATCAAAAACTAACCGTTTAGCTGGCAGGGGGGGGGGGGGGACACTTGACTCTAACAAAAATTTGCACTTTAAAGCTTAATATTTCAGAAACGGATCTTTAAATCGAAAATCTTTAAATCGAAAGATTGTTTTAACAAACCCACAATATTATTGAAAGACCCATCCGACAGCACCCCACACCATGGGGTAGACGAAAAAAAAACATCCCCACTTTACGTGTAAAGTAGGTACCCTAAAATTTATTTTTTTCATGATTTTATTTTACCACTTTGTCGGCGTTTTGAATATGTATATCCATGCCAAATTATAGCTTTCTAGTACTAAGAGTCTCTGAGCTAAGCTGCGGACGGACAGACGGACGGACATAGCGAAACTATAAGGGTTTCTTGTTGACTACGGAACCCTAAAAAGGATAAGTACTTATTTGTTTAATTATTGATTTATTTATCCCTTACATTATTTTTTTACCTCTATGGTGCAAGCGTTAAATCGACACTTTTCTGTCTGACTATACATCGACGTTTTTACGCTTATCAAAAGAGAAATATCCAGGTATTATTCTTCGGGTCGAATCTAAGCGGGTCGAGGGACTTCACATACGTACAATTCTCTAAAATACTACTAAACTCTAAACTACTAATACTCTAAAATTCTATTTATATAACACAAAAACACGGACTAGAAAAAAAGAAGGACTCCGCGCCACGCATATCGAAAGTGAAGCACAGTAAGTATGCCGGGACCGTTTGTACAAACACGCCTCACGCACACATTTGAAGTACGCGCAGAGAGTACAGCTGCTGGAGTCGCATCGCAACGTCAACTTTAAGGCGTTTGTGGTGCGTTTACCAACATGCTACCTGCACCTGGTGATGGAAGAAAGCTTTTGGCTGCAGGATGTGGTATTCCGCCGCTTTCGCGGACAAGTGCCACCGGAACGCACAAAGACTACTAAGTGATACTAACATAGTTATTAAGTTTTATTTACTAACAAAATTGTTACTATATTATTATGTATACTAAGGCTAAGGTATGTATCTATGGGTCTTTGTTACCTGAAAATAAATGGTTTATTTATTTATTTACATCATAGTATGCCGACCGCCATTATGTGACATGACGGCGTCTTTGTCAAATCACGCACACTTAGATCGGTACGGTGCTTCACTTTCGATACGCGTGGCGCGGAGTCCTTCTTTTTTTTCTAGTCCGTGCACAAATATCTACGGACCTACGTTAAAATGTAATTTAAAGTGCAATACTACATTTAATGGTCCAGATAGAAGAAATTTATATTTCTATGGTCCAGAATGATATACTTTGTGGTGTGAAATAGAAAATAAAAATCGTTGCTCGTTCTAAGTCGAAATAAATTAAGTAAGTAGCTGTATATCATATCATTATATAAAGTTCCAAACACGTAACATTGTAAATCGACTAAAAAACGAAGATCCGTTGCCATAAATTACATAATTTTAAATTGCAGAATGGCGCTTGATCATTTTATGAGATTTTAATAAGTAGCTGTATATCATTATACAATGTTCCAAACACGCAACATTGTAAATCGAGTAAAAAAAAATATATCAATCAATCAATCTGCCTAGCCTTTTCCCAACTATGTTGGGGTCGGCTTCCAGTCTAACCAGATGCAGCTGAATACCAGTATTTTACATGGAGCGACTGCCTATCTGACCTCCACAACCCAGTAACTGGGTAATACGATACCCCTTGTTAAGACTGGTTGTCAGACTTTCGGGCTACTACGACCCGTAATGACACGACTGTCAAAGATCCACGAATGACAGCCGGGACCAACGGCTTTACGTGCTTTCCGAGGCATGGAGGAGTCTCGGTATGTAAAGATGGACATCCATACAATGATCAACCCCGGCAAGCGTAGCTTAGTGGATCGACCCGTGCGGCTGTTATTACTTAGCCACGAGCTCCTCTAGTAAAAATATATATTATATACGGTCAAATTGAGAAACCTCCTTTTTTTTAAGTCTGTTAAAAACGAAGATCCGTTGCAATAAATTTCATAATTTTAAATTGCAGAACGGCGCTTGATCATTTTATGAGTTATCAGATTTTTGATGATGATTGAAATGTGCTGCTCCGATTTAGATATGAATTAGAACATTGGTAATGTGTTTTCAGAAGTCAGGAACCGAAGACTGAACAGTTGAAAGTCAAAGACGACATAATTCTAAATTGCAGAACGGCGCTATAATAACCTTAATGCCCGCTCTACACTCGCGCGCGACTCTTGTTGTGAATTCACGCCGCGGTTCACGCTCGCCAAGAATTCCACGCGCTCCACACTCGCAATGTTTCGCAGTTTCGTTCGCGATCTCAAAGACAATGGATGACGATGAGTCTATTGCTGCCGCTGTGACGCTATGTGCTGTAGCGTACTACAATTTATTATCTTTGTATCAAAAACTTTTTTACAAAAAAATACAACCGACTTCCAAAAACAACACTACAAAGTGAAAAATAACTTTAATTTCGGAAGTCGGTGTCTAGTTAAATGTATTTTCGTTTTTTGCCACCGACTACCGAAATTAAAGTTATTTTTCACTTTGTAGTGTTGTTTTTGGAAGTCGGTTGTATTTTTTTGTAAAAAAGTTTTTATTTTTCACTTTTTAGTTGTGTACCTACCCCACACAAATTCTAATACCACTATCTGCAAAACAAACTAGAACATCATCCATATAAAAGTGGGGAAAAAATACGTATTATTGAAGCTAACTCAAAAACTACCTAAGCAAAGTTAATCAATTTTATATGGGACCAACTGTGATGTATACCCTCTCGAACAAAACAAAAAAAATCCAAATCGGTCCAGCCATCTTCGAGTAATCGGGGAACATACATAAAAAAAAAATAAAAAAAAAGGTTCCGACGAATTGAGAACCTCCTCCTTTTTGAAGTCGGTTAAAAATAACAAACAAACAAAAATGAGATGGAGAAAAAGAAGATGGTGGATGACGAAAATCTATCCAGGTAAATTAATAATATACCTGGTTAAGGGGGATGCGCTAAGGTAGCCCGAAATTCAAATTTTCTTACGTTTTTTTGCAATTTGCAGGTCAGTGTCAGGTTGTATGTTGATTAAAATATGATACGCGGCCGTAACTAATATGGCTTTACAGAATTATAATCATTAGAATCAGCAATACAACTCCATAAGTTAGAATTGACCTCAAATCTAGCGATTTCTTGAAATCATGAGGTTTGAGGTCAATTCTAACTTAAGGAGTTATATTGCTGATTCCCAGGTCCGGCAAAGTGTTATTGTGTTTTTCCATCTGGAATTTCTCAGCAGCAGCCCGGAGCCTGGATTTGTGCCCGTGTGATGGCAACAGACTCGCCCCTATTACATGGGACTTAAACATAACTGGCGAAATGTGGGCGTTCTATGTACTATCGAAAGACGTTGTGCCTCACCCTTTTCAAAACATTTTCGGTTGAACGTTGAAATAGTAGTTTGCAACGCCCTTTTTTAGTTTGACCAATGAATGAAGCACGAGTCTTTTTTTTTTTAAGTTAATTGTTTTTGTTTGACTAATGAACGAAGAATGTCGCCTAAGAAGGATGCCCCTAAAATAAACAATGTCCCTTTTGTTAAACGTTAATTGCTGTTTTTTCTTAACAATTTTAACTTATTTGCTATATTAGTACTTAAATTCTACGACCAGAATATGTGAAAACATGAATGAATACACATAATACGTATAAACATGAAATTGAATATTTATGTGTGTGTTATGTCGGCAGCAAGCTAACTTAGGTCAGAATCAATCAATCAATCAACTCAGCCAATCGCAGTCCACTGCTGGACATAAGCTTCTCCCAGGCTGCGCCACAACACCCTGTCCTCCGCCTTCCGCATCCAGTCTGTCCCAACCACTTTTTTAAGGTCGTCGGTCCATCTAGCTGGGAGGCGTCCCACACTACGCTTACCGATACGCGGTCTCCACTCCAGGACTCGTCTGCCCACCGGCCATCGGTCCTTCGACAAACATAGCCAGCCCACTGCCAACTCAGTTTGCTTACTCTGCAAGCTGTCGGTTACTCCGGTTCTTTTCCGGATAACTTCATCCCTGATTTTATCCTTCAAAGAAACTCCGAGCATAGCCCGCTCCATAGGTCAGAATAACATTCGAGATTCCTTCCAATCAAAACCGAATACAAGGGGATTCCACAAGCAAATTTGATTACAAAACATTACCCAGTCAATGTCAAAATCATAGCATTTCATATCAGCAAGTTTTTCTTTCACAATGCTTCCTCGACAATGCATTTACATAACTCCATTGTGATATTATCCCACGCCCGCAACAATGGGTATGATTTGCAAAGGTGGATGAGCTGTTCCGAAGTGTTCAAGATCTAGTTCCCACTGCGTCCGATGTCAGAGAAGAAGGTCGATCGATTTTTGCCATCATACAATGTGCATAAATTCAATAATTCAAGTAACACTACTCGTGAAAGTTATTTGCATGTAAATCTATTAAAAAAATTTAATTACAAACTCATGAGTGTAATACTAATAGTGAAAACTTGAACCTCTGATCTCTGAACCGCTTCCAATAGAACTTACTTCATTGACATGCAATTAAGTAAGTATACATACATTTAAGTTTGTATACATTATGTATTTATTTATACAGCATGTATCAGAATGTGTGGTCATATTTAAGGGTGTGGTAAAGCCCATCAACATCTGCCTAGCCTTTTCCCAACTATGTTGGGGTCGGCTTCCAGTCTAACCAGATGTAGCTGAATACCAGTATTTTACATGGAGTGACTGCCTATCTGACCTCCTATTTTACATGCAGCGATCTGACCTCCAAACCAAGTTATTGGGTAATACGATACCCCTGGTAAGACTGGCTTATTTTTAATTTTAATATTTAATTTAGTTGTTTTAGTTATTATCTTTTTATTACGGACGCTTTTTAACGTGCACGTCTTTCTACATTGTTCTCACATGTATATTTTCAACTTGAACGATGTAACCAATATTTTGTAAAAATATTATGATTTAAAAGAGTGTCCGTGGAGTTTCTTGCCCGTTCTTCTCCATAGGGATCTACTACGCTTTGGAATGGGCAACTAGCTTCATCTTTCTGACTGACCGACCCATTGACAATTCAAAAGTGCCTGTAATTGGTTTATTTGAAATAAATGCTTTGAGTTTTGAGTTTTTTTTTTGAGTTGTCAGACATTTGGACTTCTGACGACCTGTTTCTACTGTCAAAGATCCACGAATGACAGCCGGGGTCAACGGCTTAACGTGCTTTCCGAGGCACGGAGGAGTCTCGGTATGTAAAGATGGTCACTCATCCACGGACCAACCCCGGCAAGCGTAGCTTAAAGTTATTACTTAGCTACGAGCTCCTCTGGTGCAGACCATCAAACTGAATAACTTTCTCCATGGGACCAACATCGTAATCGCGAAAAAATTATCATCTGTCCCATATCAAAATTCAATACCTACTCGACCCATAATGGGACGGCTGATTATTTTTTCGCAATTACGATGTTGGTACCATGGAGAAAGTTGTTCAGTTTGATGGTATGTACCACACCCTTAAATATGAACACACCATTCGGAAACATGCTGTATGTATTTAATTATATGTATACTAAGACTGCAAGTCATTGAACTGTATTGCATACAATACATTGAAACTAGTAATTAGATTACCTAGTTGTGTGCCTTTGGTATACTTTTCTGGTAAAGCCTTTGTATCCAGAGGTCAATGTCCTGCAGTAGTGTAGATAGTCTCAATCAATAGTCAGATTTATACAGGGTCAAATTTAATTAAGTAACAAACACTACCAGCGGTCATTGACCCCAAAAAAATCATCAACTCCTTTGTTTGCGGTGTTTCGCTAGCTAATTTAATTTGACCCTGTATTATTCAGCCGAGGAGCTTGTGGGTAAGTAATAACAGCCGCACGGGTCGATCCATCAGGTTAAGCTACGCTTGCCGGGGTTGGTCAGTGGATGGGTGACCATCTTTACATACCGAGACTCCTCCGTGCCTCGGAAAGCACGTTAAGCCGTTGGTCCCGGCTGTCATTCGTGGATCTTTGACAGTCGTTACGGGTCGTCAGAAACCCGAAAGTCTGACAACCAGTCTTACCAAGGGGTATCGTATTACCCAGTTACTGGGTTGTGGAGGTCAGATAGGCAGTCGCTCCATGTAAAATAATGGTATTCAGCTGCATCCGGTTAGACTGGAAGCCGACCCCAACATAGTTGGGAAAAGGCAGGCAGATTGATTATTATTCAGCCGTATCCGGGTAGACTGGAAGCTAATCCCAACGTTGTTAGGAAAAGGCTAGGCTTGTAATAATTTGAGACACAATATACTGGTGAAATGTGGGTATACCTCACCACACCAGGTACACCTCTGCGTAACGTTTCCGAGAATACGGGCGTGATGTTATGTTGTGTGTTATATTTGATAAGCCTTCCCTCAAACTTTCGACTTTTCCCGGTCGCGAGCTAATCCTTAAAAAAGAAGTACATCAGCAGGTCTAGAAAGATATGGTGGGATATATCTTTCTGGACCTGCTGCGTGATAAAATAAACACTTTAATTTATTTTTCTAACCGACGAAAAAAAGGAGAAGGTTCTCAAGTCGGAACGTATTTAAAAAAAAAATGTATGACCAATGACCATGTATAATTTTTTACAGAGTTGACCGATTTTAAAGATTCTTGTTTTATTCGGGAGGCTAATCCTCGAAGTTAGCTCATATAGAATTTATTAACTTTGCTTGGGTAGTTTTTGCGTTAGCTTCAATAAAACGTATTTTTTTCCCACTTTTTAACCGACTTCAAAAAGGAGGAGGTTCTCAATTCGTCGGAACCTTTTTTTTTTTTTTTATGTATGTTCCCCGATTACTCGAAGATGGCTGGACCGATTTGGATTTTTTTTGTTTTATTCGAGAGGGTATACATCACAGTTGGTCCCATATAAAATTGATTAACTTTGCTTTGGTAGTTTTTGAGTTAGCTTCAATAATACGTATTTTTCCCCCACTTTTATATGGATGATGTTCTAGTTTGTTTTGCAGGTAGTGGTATTTGAATTTGTGTGGGGTAGGTACACAACTAAAAAGTGAAAAATAAAAACTTTTTTACAAAAAAATACAACCGACTTCCAAAAACAACACTATTTGTAGTGTTGTTTGTTGTTTGTAGTGTTGTTTGTTGTAGTGTGAAAAATAACTTTAATTTCGGAAGTCGGTGGCAAAAAACGAAAATACATTTAACTAGACACCGACTTCCGAAATTAAAGTTATTTTTCACTTTGTAGTGTTGTTTTTGGAAGTCGGTTGTATTTTTTTGTAAAAAAGTTTTTTTATGTTAATGTTCTAGTTTATTTTGCAGGTGGTGGTATTCGAATTTGTGTGGGGTAGTACCCACGGCTACAGATCATGCTATACATTTTCAGTATAAGCTGATCTATCACTGTAAGGAAATCAATCAATGATAGATCTGTGTAAACTGTAAATGTATAGCTTGATGTGTAGCCGTGTGTACCAAAACTAAAAAGTTAAAAATATTTTTTTTTTACAAAAAATAACAACAGACTTCCAAAAAAACACTACACAGTGAAAAATAATTATTTTTCACTTTTTAGATGGGTTATAAAAAAGTTTTGTTTATATCTGAAGATAACGTCTTGAGTAGTGTATTTGTTACTTTTATTGCAAGTTATATATTGTATGCCTACTGTGTAATATACTGCTGTTTGTTATTCCTATCAAATAAAATAAAATAAAATAAATAAAATAAAATAACACAATAGAATTTATTTTTATTTCAAAGAAATTAGTTTACTAGTGACTGTCGCCAGATTATCGCAATCCAGTTTACTGGTAAATACTCAAGACAGAAAATTGTCCTAATCTTTACTGGTTACTAAAGCCCGTATAGCTTCAAGCGGATCGAGTTCGTATTTACAAACGTACTTCAACCAAAGCAAACTACGTCCAATTACAGAGCATGCATACAAGATCTTACGTCTGTACCTGTATTTCGAACCGTAATTTCCAGGAAAGCCATTTAGTTTCTGCAACCCAATGACTTGGAAATACCGATATCCCAAACCTAGATTATATTTCCAACTCATTGAATATCCGACAACCAGTTCTATCATTTGGAACTGACCCTTTGACGCGATTTACGAAACGAGTTTGCCGAGAATCGAGCTGAGCGGCGTGCAATTGGAGATGCCTTTGTCCAGCAGTTGACTGCTGTAGGTTAATGATGATGCGAGGATTGGTCACCCATGCGCATCTTGACATGCAAATAATCGCCGCAAGTGACGATAGTTAAATCTACCAACGCAGATACTGGCGGTAAACCACTTAGTAATAAGGTTGAAAAGTGGTTCACAATATCCGCTGTTGTACGTCCGGCGTTGTCTGGACAGTCAGCTTGCCGACTAGCTAATATTTTTACGTCGGCATGAGCTATTCCTGCATCCAGCGGATTCCTGCGGCCTTCACCAGGTCCACCTTGTGGGAAGCCTTCCAACGCTACGTCATTCTTCTTCTTCCATGCGAAAAGAACTGAACCGGTCGAAATGGCGGTGTTTGTGGGAGACCTATGTCCAGCAGTGGATATCTTTTGGCTGAAATGATGATGATGAGCTATTCGAAGCCAGCTTAAATTCGAAGGCCTGACATTCTCCCCGCAATTGACGTGACTTTGCAATCCAGCCTGTTCCTTGCTGTCCTCCCCCAGCGACGCCCTAAGCCGAGGTCCGTACCCCACAGGGGGTGTCCTCAGCAACTGGTCGCTTAGTTTTTAAGATTTGCCCTGGCTGGATGCCTTAAGTTTATTGAGCACCCACAGGAAAGTCCGGTTAAGCTGCCGACAACCTAGAGCTGATAATGCTTATCCTATGAGCTATTTTTATGTAGTTGGTGCCGATACGAGGGAAGAAGCCTGCACATAAAATTATAATTATTTCTGTTGGTTCAAAAGACACTTTCACATGTCAAAAATAAACTTATATTTATAAAAAAAACTAGATGAGTTGATGTTTCCTATCCGACTACTCTGACAAAAAAGACCGGAAAAAATCCGAGGTCACAGTCTCTTTATAGAGTCCAGATATAGGTAATCTTGGTCAGATCATGTGAGGACCATGTACATAGTGTCTGAGGTGGTATTTTGAGGAAAGAACCAAACAGGTTTGTATGGAGTTGTGGAGCAGTCCATATCACAAGTGGTTTTTCTAACACAGGCAAGCTAAATAAACCAGAGCTAGCTTAGTATACTTGCACAATGCACATACATCTTGCTCACAGAATATTTATTCTGTGGCACTCAATGCGTCGATTGCGGCATTGTTGGCTAGGTTGTAACTAAACGTATTTGTGCAATGTTTGTCTGGAGGTTATATTTTAATCTAGGTAGATTATTTTTAGAACTAAGTTATTTTGTATATGTAATGGACCAGAGACCATACTACTAGTTTTGATCTAATATGAATGTTGTATATCACAAAAATGATATCAATTCATCATCATCATAATTTTCCTCGAGAGGGGATCGTGGCTAAGTATTAACAGCCGTACGGATCGATCCATCAGATTAAGCTACGCTTACCGGGGTTGGTCCGTGGATGGATGACCATTTTTACATACCGAGACTCGGAGTACCGCGCGAAGAGCCGAGGCGAGCGCACGTATGAGAAATAATTATTATGTCTGTTCTTAATTTTTTTTTTCATATACCCACGTATCATCGTATTATCCAAATGTTTACTGATAATGGATAAAGTGACGGATTTCGTGTATGAAGCGAGTGGAAGTGATATTACAGAGGAGGAATTATTAAAAGAAAGTGAGCAACAAGTTAATCCATGCATAATGGAGGGGAGTTGTAGTACTCCGATGGAGACCCAGAGGGTCCCAGAGAAAAGAGTTAGAGAGGACAGTGAGGAGCTTATAGAAGGCGAAGATGGATTTATAACAGTTAGAAGAGGAAATAAAAAGCTAGCAAGAAGAATATCTAGGAAGTCTGATACTATTGAGAGCGGAGAAAGAAGAGTACAATTACAGGGTAATGTTGTAAGCATTACGGGAAAAGATACAGTATTGCCAAAACAATTTGGTTTAGCTAAGTTATTAAAATCAGAAAATATCACAAACATAAACAAAATACAGTACAAGAATGCATACAAGGTAATTTTAGAATTTGAAAATAGAGAGAACGCTGAAAAACTGGTTAAGTGTCAAAAATTACAAGATATGGGGTACAGGTGCCAATTAGCAGATGAAGTGAATTTATCCTATGGTGTTGTTAAACAGATAGATTTAAACATAGATATAGAAGAAATACAGCAGAGTTTAGAAAGTGAATATGAAATTGTCAGTGTGAGAAGATTAAAACGCCTGGAGGTATCTAGAGAATGGGTAGACAGCGAGACAGTACGACTATGTTTTAAAAGTTCTGCTTTACCCCCTTATGTGTATATGTATGGGTGTCGATTTAAAGTGGAACCATATATGTTTCCAGTTACGCAGTGCTCCGGTTGCTGGCGTTTTGGGCATTTAATAAAGTCATGTCCAACAAAAATAATACGCTGCCCGAAATGTGGGGAAAATCATAGCAATTGTGACACTACCAACTACAAATGTATAAATTGCAAGATGTCACATATGGCTTTGGAAAAGTCATGTCCCGTATTTATTAAAGAAAAGAAAATACGAGAAATAATGTGTGAGAAGAATACTACGTACCGAAAAGCCCTGTCCACATATTTAGAGGGAAGAAAAGCACCAGTTGAATATCAGGCTACAGAGGAAATAACGCATAACAAAGTAAATAATTTGAATAATGACAAGACTTCGTATAGACACATGTTAGTCACAAAAGCTCGGCCAGAGAAACAAATTCCGGAAAGAAGTGAACATAATAATAGTAGCGAAGACGGAGGAGAACAAAGTACGGAAGAATCGGTAGGTTCACTCATTCTGGGTAAGTCTGTAAAGAAACAAAAGAAAAAGAAAAAAAAGTCAGAGCAGAGTCGTAATTTTACATTTGATAATGAAGAGCAAACACATTTACAACAAGAAAGAATGGAAAGCGAGAAAGAGCCTACAAAGCGTAATGTAGACTTTAAAACATTATTTCATAAATTAAAAGAAGTGTATTTGTCCGATTGTAGTTTCGATGTCAAAGTTAAATTAGTATGTAATATTATATTTGAACAATGTTTTCAGTTAGTTTGGAGGTTACTTACGGAAGGAGATGTTTATAATAGATTTATTTCTTTATTTAAAGATGGCTTGTTCACGTAAAAATATCAATTTAAATATAATGCAGTGGAACGCACAGAGCTTGAAACCTAAGCTAGAGGAATTTAAATGTTTACTGTTGCAAGAAAAAATACATGTAGCATTAATTAGTGAAACCTGGTTGAGGGAAGAGGTTTATGTAAATATTTATCCATACAATATTTATAGAAGAGATAGAGAGGATTCATATGGTGGGGTTGCTATCGTAGCTCATAATTCATTAAATGTACAGGAACTACAGGTAAATTCAAATCTGGGCATCGAACTATTGTGTATTAGACTTAATAATTGTGGCTATATTAAATATGTAATTTTAATTTATTGTCCTAGTTCTGTTCATACTACACAATCTGATTGGGATAGAATTTTTTCTTTGTTTCCAAATAATTGTTTAATAGCGGGAGATCTTAACGCTCATCACACGAATTGGTCGTATAAAAATGATACTAGAGGTAAACAAATTTTTGAGTCAGCATTAGAATTTGGTTTTACATCTCTGAATAATAAACAGCCCACTAGGATTAAATTAGTAAACAATGTTTTGCAGTCTTCTTCACCCGATGTTACATTTGCATCTGTGGATATCGCTGTTAATTTTGAGTGGAATGTTATGAATGAAAACTTAGGTAGTGATCATTTATTTATTATATTTAAAGTAAATTACTATGAGGATGTTTATTTCCATAAAAAACGTAACTACAAATTGGCTAACTGGACTGGTTACAGAAATTGTCTTATCGATTGTTTTAACCTTTCTAATGCGGACGGTGATGTTCAGGTTATGTATGATTATTTCACTTGTCAAATAAATAGAGCAGCCGATGAGAATATTCCCCTTATAAAGTATTGTAATGTGCCAAATAATAAATTTAAGCCGAAGGGATATTGGGGTCCAGATATATCTAAATTAGTTGCTGAGCGTCGACTGGCACTTAAAGCGTTTAGAAGCAATCCAACTCCAAGGAATCTAGCATCACATGAACGAAAAACTTTGAAGGCTAAACAGGCTATTCAAAAAGCAAAATCTAATGATCATAAGAAACTGTGTGAAGATATTGACTATAAAATCTCAGCTTCAGACATGTGGCGTCGATTGCGATGGGTGAAGGGTTACAGGAAATCTAATATTCAGTGTTCTCAGGAGTTAAAGAGAGAAATGTTATGTGATCTTGCACCAGATTATGTCGTTTCACAAAAACCTACCTTTACATCTAGACATGTATTGCTTGAATCTGAGTTCACGTTGCAGGAGTTGAATAATTGTTTAAAGGAAAAAGATACTGCACCAGGTGAAGACAAGATTACGTATTCCATGATTTTACATTTACCACCTCTTGGTAAATTGTACTTACTCAAAATCTTTAATATTATACTAAATTCCGGTAATTCTCCATCGCAGTGGCGTGATATTAGAGTTATCCCCATACCAAAGTCGGATGCAGGCTCAAATACTAACAGCAAACCAAGACCTATCTCGTTGATGTCGTGTACATGCAAAATATTTCATGCTATGATTACTAAAAGACTCGAATGGTATGTGGAGAAGAATCGAATTTTGTCGCCAAATACAGTCGGTTTTAGAAGAGGACAATCCAGCTATGATTGTCTTACACGTTTAGTGACCCAAATTCAGACAGGTTTCTCAAAGAATTTCACTACTATAGCTTGTTTTCTTGACATAAAAAGTGCTTACAATAATGTATTAATAGACAAGTTATTGCAGGTTCTTGATAGCTTGGGTGTTGGTAAAAATATTTGCCAATATTTATGGAACTTTCTTAGTGAACGTCACCTTAAAGTTGCTGATGAGTCCGCAATCGATATGGTCAGGTATGCAAGAAATGGCTTAGCCCAAGGTGATCCCATCTCTCCGTTGCTTTTTAATATAGCCACTTATAAGTTTTGTCGAGATATTGTTGAAGTGTATTCGTGCCAGTATGCAGATGACTTCGTATTGTATTTTACTTGTAAGGATATCACAGAGGGCCGAGACAAAATTCAAATTGCTTTAAATACTTTTACAGTTTTATTGGACGAATTAGGATTGGAACTATCAGTAAGTAAATCGAAGTATTGTGTTTTTAGTAGGGGATATAGACAACAGCAAGTGCAGCTTCTTATAAATAATAGTGAACTTAACAATGTATGTAATTATAAATATTTGGGTGTTTGGTTAGATAAGACATTACGCTGGGGTAAACAAATCAATGAAATAGTTGAAAAAGTTCAGAGGCTTCTCAATTTACTCAAAATTCTTACGAGTCCCTCTTGGGGTGTCCATCAGATTCATCTTCGTAGGCTATATATAGCTTTAATTAGAAGTAGGCTAGACTACGGGTGCTTCTTATATGACAATAGTGCTAAAACAAATATTTACAAACTAGAAAAAATCCAAAATCAGGCTTTAAGAGTAGTAGGGAGTTTTATAAGAAGCACACCGATACACGTAATGGAGTGCGAGCTCTGTGTTCCTCCACTGCACGTTAGGAGAAGATGGTTAGCATTTAAATATTGCTTAAAGTCATATTCTGTATCCGATAATGTAATAATAAAGCAGCTATCAGAGCTTAGCGCTTTTAGACACACCAGATATTGGGCAAATAAAAAGCTTCCACTACTTGTTAGTGTTTTTGAGGAAGTTAGGCAAGAAAGTATAAGGTCATCTCCGATTTCAGAAATTTTCTCATTAGATGTATGGGTAACTAGGATTAACATCCAAAATATAATAAAGATTAATTTGGACTCAATTAAAGAACCTAAGAGGACTTATGATGTGAATTCAATTAAAGCAGAAACTTTGAGAGAATTATCGGATAAATATCAAGAATATTATAAAATTTATACTGATGGGTCTAAGAGCGCTAATGGTAATGGCGCTGCTTACTACGATCCTTTGAATACGGATAATACTAATACTTGCTTTAAAATAAATAATTATGTGTCAGTCATGTCTTTGGAGCTTGTTGCAATTTCAGAAGCGCTCACTTATATTCTATCCATTGAAAATAATAGAAAGATATTAATTTGTGTAGACAGCAAAAGTGCACTACAACATATAGCTCGATGCGCCTCTGGTTACAGAGGTGCACCGATAGCTTATGAAATTCTTTCTAAAATACACAATTTATCCAAAAGAGATATAGACCTGAAGTTGCAATGGGTTCCCTCACATATAGGTATAAAGGGTAATGAGGAGGCTGACCGTTTAGCAAAATTGGGTATTGTTGGGGGAAGGGAAAAAAACATTGGAACTAATTATATAGAAATATTGCCTAGATATAAAAATAAATGTCATGAAGTTTGGAAAGAATATTTTAATCAAAGATCTAAAGAAAAAGGAATATGGTATAGGTCTATAGTTTCGGAGCCTCCTCATGTACCGTGGTTTGGTAGTACTAGGTTTAGCAGAAGAATTATAGTTACGGCTCACAGACTGAGATCTGGACACATGCCGCTCAATAATTTTGGATTTTTAATGAAAAAAATTGATTCACCTAATTGTGAGGTATGTGGCACACTGGAGGATGTTATACATTTATTGATGGAGTGTGTCAGATTTCAGTCTGCAAGAGAAGATCTACTTAAAGAGCTTAAGTTAAATATGTACGATGTTTGCATGTTCCATCATATTTTGTCGTCACCTAACTCCGGAGCTGCTTATAGTTTAATTAAGTTTGTGTTGTTACGTTTTACATTATAAGCTCCGATGGGACTGGCATGTACAACTGTATAAAAGTCCCTAATAATAAATATAGAGAGAAAAAAAAAAAAAAAAAAAACATACCGAGACTCCTCCGTCCCTCGGAAAGCACGGTCATTCGGGGATCTTTGATATTCGTTACGGGTCGTTAGAAGCCCGAAAGTCTGACAACCAGTCTTACCAAGGGGTATCGTATTACCCAGTAACTGGGTTGTGGAGGTCAGATAGGCAGTCGCTCCATATAAAATACTGGTATTCAGCTGCATCAGGTTAGACTGGAAGCCGACCCCAACAGAGTTAGGAAATGACTAGGCAGATTGATCATCATAATTCTCTTGCCCTTATCCCAATTTATTAGGGGTCGGCGCAACATGTCTTTTTCTTCTATATAATACTTCTCTGTTAGTCGTCATCTCGGTAGTCACTCCTTTTCTAGTCATATCATCTTTCACACAGTCCATCCATCGTTTCTTTGGTCTTCCCCTACTCGTATAGCCATCAAAATTCATACTCAAAACTTTGCTCACGACAATTTCCTCATTCCTCTGCATTACATGTCCATAATATACCATACTAACCGCGCGTGAGTGAAGCTAGCGGTGCCGCGGTAGCGGCCGGCGAGCGCTACATCCAAGTTGATCGCAGTTACTTGACTATTAGTATTTTTAGAACCGCAAAATAGGAATTATTTGAGGTACACAAAAAAAGACAGCAATCATTGTATTAGAGTGTTTAATAATATTCTTTGGAGAGCAAAGTGGGAGGTTCTATTAAATACATACCTTTTATATTTCCCGGACGAGCTCTGTCACTTCTATCTTACATGATTTAATTATCCTTTGATCTATAGCTATAATATAGACTACATTAACAAGTAAAATTGAGCCAGCTCCAGTAAGTCATTAACAATACTTGTGCGGGGGTTTTTCCCTTATTTTAATGCTTAGTTTTTTTTTTATTTTATTGAGCTCTACCGTAGATTTTGTATAACTATAATTTTTTAACCGACTTCAAAAAGGAGGAGGTTCTCAATTCGTCGGAACCTTTTTTTTTTTTATGTATGTTCCCCGATTACTCGAAGATGGCTGGACCGATTTGGATTTTTTTTTTTTTGTTTGAAAGGGTATACTTCCTAGGTGGTCCCACGATCATCAAGTCAGGATCTGATGATGGGATCCTGGGAGAAATAGAGAGAACTCTTCCAATTTTATAGGCACACTTGAAGCGTTTTGGATAGTTTTTGGAAGAGTACTTTCTCGGAGTGGTCCCATTTCAATTTGGTGAAGATCTGATGAAGAACTTCTGAGATAGGCAACGGAACTCCTCAATAAATGATAGCAAATGGACTGGGATTGCTGAAATCTCATGTCTGTCTATTGTTTACACCAATTCATAACATAATATCACTACGCTGTGAAGGGGTAAGCACATGTGAATCACTAAAAAGTGAAAAATAAAAACTTTTTTACAAAAAAATACAACCGACTTCCAAAAACAACACTACAAAGTGAAAAATAACTTTAATTTCGGAAGTCGGTGGCAAAAACGAAAATACCTTTAATCAGACACCGACTTCCGAAATTAAAGTTATTTTACACTTTGTAGTGTTGTTTTTGGAAGTCGGTTGTGACATATCAGTGTTATAATATCTATAACCAAATATATTGGAAATTAACACCATAGATGATAATTGGCTCGCCTCCAGGCATTTCTCTATCGGACTATGTTTAATGAAATAATTACATCTCCCAATTACCTAGCCCTTCGGATATCTTCTCGAAGCCTTCGGGGGCCCTCGGAAATCACATCTAAGTTGCTTATTTCATTATTAAGACGCAGACAAGTGCAAGTGGCCTTGAGAGGTTAGCTTGCGTGTTCTGTGCTGAGCTCACGCAACGCGTCGTATTGCCACCCAGTAACAGGACTCTCCCATCAAGGAGCGCTGTCCCAAATTAGACGCATTATGAATTTATTACACATAAAACAAAAGGTATTATATTAAAACACGTATAAATACGCTTGATAGTTTTTGTGTGATTTTCAGTTTTTTATCCGCGTTGATAACTTTAAAAATTACTTGCAATATGTAATACAAACATAATCTAAAATGTTAAATTATTAAGAAGATGCTCTAATATTTTTTCCAAATCATTAACACTACTCGTTTATACGTGATCTTTAGTTTAAAATCATTAAAAGTCTCTTATCGTCGCCTTAAGTGCTGCATGATCATTGATTCGGTTCAAGTTAAAGATATTGTAAAATCGAAAGTGGGCGCAACCAGTTCGGTTCTTATTCCGTTCAAGTTAGACTGGTTTTGGTTTAAGAAGCAAGATTTGTATTCAAACATAATTTGGGCTTCAATGATAGTGTTTACCTTGTTGGACAAATTACAATGCTCACGATTCATTTGAAGACTCGACGTTCAATTAGTGAAGACTTCGTACTTTGTCATTTATTTAAATCAAATAATTAATAATAATATATATTATATACAGGGTTAGAGGAGCTCGTGGCTAAGTAATAACAGCCGCACGGGTCGATCCATCAGGTTAAGCTACGCTTGCCGGGGTTGTCCGTGGATGGGTGACCATCTTTACATACCGAGACTCCTCCGTGCCTCGGAAAGCACGTTAAGCCGTTGGTCCCGGCTGTCATTCGTGGATCTTTGACAGTCGTTACGGGTCGTCAGAAGCCCGAAAGTCTGACAACCAGTCTTACCAAGGGGTATCGTATTACCCAGTTGCCGTGTTGTGGAGGTCAGATAGGCAGTCGCTCCATGTAAAATATTGGTATTCAGCTGCATCCGGTTAGACTGGAAGCCGACCCCAACATAGTTGGGAAAAGGCTAGGCAGATTGATTATATACAGGGTTACTTTTAATTCGACGATTTTTTGCAGGACATAGTAGGGTTAAAATGCAACAAATTAAGCCACCAAATGTTCTACCGAAATTCAATAGTTATTGAGTTAGTTAGATTTTTAGTTTTTATTTTTAATGAAAAATGCAATACAAAAATGATTTACTGGAATTTAAGTTATTGTCATAGCTGATGCCGTAGCAGATCTTTGTTAAAAATTAAAAGTTTTTTCAACTTTGCCTAAAACTTTGGCAAAGATCACTAATTAAACATTTTGATGATGTTATTTAATGTTAATTGTTCCCCTGATAAATAAAATGTATATATTTCTTAATTTGTATTATTTAATTCTAACTGAATTTATAATTTATGTCTCGTTATTTTAATTGTTGCCTTGACATGTAAAAATATTCGTTAATTCTAAAGTGCTGCATATTTAAATTGTTATTATTTTAATTTTCTATTTGATTGTACTGTTAAAATGTTACCTACTTTAAAATTATTGTATGCCATTATGGCGGGTCATAGCTGTGTACAATTTCGGAAACATGTAACAACTTATTGCTTACCTATGTACCACAATAAAGAATATTTGTATTTGTTTTTCGTAATTTATATTTTTATTAGACAAAAATTGCAAAAACTACTGAATTTTGGTAGAACATTTGGTGGCTTAATTTGTTGCATTTTAACCCTACTATGACGTACTGCAAGGAATACGTCAAAATACAACTTGTAACCCTTTATATATATATTTTTTTTTTTACAAAATGTCGTTTATTAGAAACTCCTACCTACATATTATGTTACTAGCTATTGCCTTTTTCAAAATAAGTGATACTTACCTGCCTAGCCTTTTTCCAACTATGTTGGGGTCGGCATCCAATCTAACCGGATGCAGCTGAATCTGGTATTCAGCTGCATCCTCTGCATCTCTTTTTTATAAAAACATAGGTACATACAACCAACATTATGACCTCCTCCTTTTTTGAAGTCGGTTATTGTCATTTTTAATTTACCAAAACTACAATAAACAACTGCCGCTATAAATCAGTGCCTTTTACAAACGGTTCAACTCACAAAACACATAATAAAATATATGAATTATGTCAATCAATCTGCCTGGCCTTTTCCCAACTATGTTGGGGTCGGCCTCCAGTCTAACCAGATGAAGCTGAATACCAGTATTTTATATGAAGCGACTGCCTATCTGACCTCCACAACCCAGTTACTGGGTAACACGACACCCCTTGGTAAGACTGGTTGTCAGACTTTCGAGCTTCTGACGACCCGGAACTACTGTCAAAGATTCACGAATGACAGCCGAGACCAACGGCTTAACGTGCTTTCCGAGGCACGGAGGGGTCTTGGTATGTAAAGATGGCCACCCATCCACGGACCAACCGCGGCAAGCGTAGTTTAACCTGATCGATCGATCCGTGCGGCTGTTATTAACAGTAAATTGAAATCGATTCAGTTTGTTATCAAACAGTTCTGAATCTGGGAGCTGGTTTTTGGCATGTACAGTCAGCAACAAATGTCGATTAACACTTTAGTTTTTTAAATCTTTATTATTGAGCAAGATATTTAAATAAAATCAGAACAGATGTAAAATTTAAAGATCTACTAGACTTAGGTATTTTAGGAAAAAAGGAGATAATCAAATCATTTTGTATAAATTTACATGATGTGTAAAAAAGTAGCAGTTTAATCATCTTATGTTGCTGACCGTACTGTGCCTTAGAAAGTATACATCATCTTGATTGCAAAATGCACGATGCGTGAATAAAGGCTTCACCTCTACAAGAATACCTTTAAACTTTAAAATAACCTTTCTTGTGAAATTCTGACAGGTCGTGACATTAAACAGCGGATAATATTTTTTCATGAAAGAAAATGATTTTTTTGCTAAGCTATGTTCTATACAAGATATAACTTAAATAACGCATATTCCCTTAAGGGGTACCCATCATTATGAACAACTTTTACTATGGGACCAAACTTGAAATCGCGAAAAAAAATCTGCTTTTAGGGAACAGCAGATTATTTTCGCGATTTCAGCTTTGGTCCCATAGTAAAAGTTGTTCATAATGATGAGTACAATAACCCCTTAAGAGCTCACCTTGTATATCCATAGTGTTATCATCACAGAAAATGCCTTTTTATTTAGATTTCTGTGGTTATCATGCGTGGTCGCAATCAGATGAAATCCTGGTCCTATATCTATTATTTGGACGATTTGCTCTTTCTTCTCCCCGAGTGTGTAAGCACGTGGCGTTTTGAAGTAGCTACCTGTCTTGTGAATATGGGGTGAGTTTATCGTGGTTATGTTGCTTCGAAATAAAACCTTCAATTACTTGGTCAGTTCTTAAAATAGCTTAGATGACTAAGGTAAAGTTTAATAATACAGGTTTCATGAGCGTGATGTATGTGTAGTACTATTTATATAATTCTTACATTGTTTTTGGTTCCGTAGGTAAATAGCTAAGTGATCAAACGAATTATGACCAATGCTTTTTATGTCGCTTATGTGGTTTATAATTAATTGGAACGAAGTTCTGTAATGCGGCTTGCGGTAGGAGTAAACTAGAAGAAATTGTAACGTAACGAAAAAGCGTTATGCCCGAAAAAGTCAGTTTCAAATGTCATATGTTTTTAGTTTTTAATACTGAGCCTACCGTATAAGTTATTAGCTTCTAAAAACTTTTAATAGATGGCTCTGTATTAATGCATAATATACAGCGAAAGGAATTTCGGTCCAACCGGTTGTCTCGTGACACCTCCCGACTTTTTTATTTTCTTTAACTCTTAGTTAGTCAAACTTCAAGTCATTGCTTGAGCTTTCTAAATGCATTTCAACGTCAATCTTGTCTGTTTCGTTCCTTTTTGGTTGGATACCTCTTATCATTAGTAGACTGTTGAATTATTATTGAACACAACCAGCGTGGCAATTGCGTAACACACTGTCAATCGGAATCGGTTCCATTTTGACAGTTCAACAACATTCATTGCGTTATTTACGGTTTTCGAACAGACAAATTTTTCGAACATATGAAGCAACAGATTAGCAATTTACTTCAAAATGATTCAGATTCCGTTTGATAGTGTGTTACGCAATTAGGGTGCAGTTGTAGTTGTGCCTATTTTGTGTCCTCATTTTAAGGTTCTTGTTGCTAAATCAGTCGTTACACTAGTCAGGAGCCCAAAATTCTGTCATTCATTTCTATTTTGTCGTGTTTAGATATCGATTAGTATCATCACGTCTGCGGAGTTTCGCTAATTTAATTTGACCCTATACTACTAAAAGGTGTACTAGAAAGATGTGGTCAAATTTAAGGGTGTGACCATCAAACTGAACAACTTTCTCGGTCTCCACGGGACCAACATCGTAATTGCGAAAAAATTATCAACTGTCCCATAGAAAACTTCAATACCTACTCGACGCAAATGCACTTACGTATATGGGACGGCTGTTAATGATAAATAAATAAATACATGATCGAGCGACTGTATAGAAAGGGCGTTCCATCCACTTAAATGCCTGTCCTTGGGGTAAGCTGTAATCTACTGCGGTTTCTACAGCCGAAATGATTGTAACTTGTGGTTTTGAGAGCACTGCCCTGCAAACGACGTAATTACCGTCATGCTTTGGACTTCACAACGTATAATTTTTGTCTTAGAACAGGTTTAAAAGAAGATATTTACAAAGCAGATGTGAGTGGAAACGCCGGAACCGCTCTAGTAGGTACATAATAGTGACCTTACTGGTGATGTTCTTCAGAAAGGTCAGGTGCGTAGTACTCGTAACCGGCGTGCGTGTATGACCAAATGTATGAAGTATGAACGTTAACGAAGCAAAAAAGGGTATGTAAGGATCGTTGCATTCATACTTCGGTTCATACGAGGGTCATTCAATAAATACTTAGCCTACAAAAAGTAAACGAAAATTTTGGAAAAGTGGCAATTTATTTTTCAACATAGTCTCCTTTTAGTTCGATACACTTAGCCCAGCGATGCTCCAACTTTTTTAACCCGTCCGCAAAAATAGTTTTTGTCAAACTCTGCAAAATAGGCCTCCGTGGCGGCGATGACCTCCTCATTCGATCCATATCTATTCCCGGCGAGTGATTTTTTCAGATTAGGAAACAGAAAGAAGTCACAAGGGGCCAAATCTGGAGAATACGGTGGATGGGGCAGCAATTCGTAGCGTAATTCGACCAATTTGGCCATGGCAACGGCAGACGTGTGAACCGGTGCGTTGTCGTGGTGAAACAGCACTTTTTTCTTCGCCAGATGGGGTCGTTTTTTCTTTAATTCGGCGTCGAATCGGCCCAATAAATCGGCATAGTAAAGCCCTGTAATTGTTTTACCCTTCTCGAGGTAATCGATGTAGATCACACCTTGTGAATCCCAGAAAACGGTGGCCATAACTTTTCCGGCCGATTTTACAGTTTTCGCCTTCTTTGGAGCACGTTCCCCGGTCTGGATCCATTGTTTTGATTGCTCCTTGGTCTCTGGTGTGTACCAGTGGATCCAGGTTTCATCGACGGTCACAAAACGACGCAAAAACTCCGCTGGATTCCGCTTAAACAGCGCCAAACACGTCTCCGATGTGGTCTCACGGTTGCGCTTGTTTTCTGGTGTAAGTAAACGCGGCACCCATCGCGCCGACAGCTTTCTCATGCCGAGTTCCTCGTGAAGAATATGATGCACTGTTCTTTCTGAAATGCCTACAGTCTCAGCTAGCTCCCGAACCTTCAATCGGCGATCTGCCAATACGAGATCATGGATTTTTTAAATGTTTTCCTCCGTAGCAGCTGTTTTCGGTGCACCTGGACGTGGTTCATCAAACACCGACGTACGGCCACGTGCAAACTCGTTGAACCAATTCTTGACGGTGGCCATCGATGGAGAAGAGTCAACGTACACAGCATCCAAGCGCTCTTTGATTTCGATGCGCGTTTTCCCTTCCAAAAATAGGAATCGAATCACCGAACGATATTGCTCTTTTTCCATTTTTGTAAAACCGATCGACACGTTCGCTTCCATAAGTTGTCAAATTAAAACAAATGAAGGGATTGGAATGAAAATTTGAAAAAAGAATTAAAAAAGAATGTGCTACACTGTGGTAAAACTCTTTTGAAACTACAGCGCCCTCTGGCGATGAGGCTAGGTACTTATTGAATGCACCTCGTACTTCGCAGAGTGAATCGAAGTATGAAAAAACAACCAACTTCCAAAACAACACTTCAAAAATAACCTTATAATTTCGGAAGTCGGCGTCTTTGGTATCGTATTACCAGTAACTGAATTGTGGAGGTAGGCAGTAGCTTCATGTAAACTACTGGTATTCAGCTGCATCCGGTTAGACTGGATGCCGACCCCAATCTACCTCTAAAGTGGGAAAAAGGTTAGGCAGATGATGATGGTGTCTTTTCGTTTTTTGTAACCGGATTCCGAAATTAAAGTTATTTTTAATTTTGTAGTGTTTTTTTTTGGAAGTGGGTTGTTTTTTTTCTGTAGTTTTTTTTTATTTATCACTTTTTATTTGTGGTATCTACCCCACACAAATTCGAATACCACTACCTGCTTTGTGATAAATAAAATAAAATTATTGTAGCTAAGCGTGTGAAGAATATCCGCTTTGTATGTAAATATTGTGGCACGTCGTCAGTTATCATAAAAGTTATCATCAGTTAAAATATCTTTAAATGACTTGCACTGGTTTAAGTGTGCGTCCACAGACAGTGAAGGCGCGGTGACTAGGGCCTAAGGCGGGCGCGACGGCGCGCCGTCGCGCCCGCCTTAGGCCCTAGTCACCGCACTAGTCACCGCACGCCCCCGCCGCGGCGGGGGCGTGCGGTGGCCACAGTGACGAGCGAGCTGTTGTAGCGTTTATGACGTACTTCAGGTGTTGCAAACCATGGATGAGGATTTGGTATTTTTAGATAGCCCGCGTCAACATTTGACTACATCCTGAGTAAAACATCACCTAAAATCACCAGAGAAGATTCAAACTTTAATTTATTTTGCGCCATAATTTTCTTGTTATTGTACAATTACTGTGGTGTGGATGTTTACTTTGCCATATGTTATTTGGTTTAGATTGAATCGTATTTATAAATACCTTAGTATTTACCGCCATTTAAAAAAAAAAAAAAATGTTTGCAGACTCTCTTACGCCGAGCGACAAGACTGAACTAGTTATACCCCGGGCACCCGCGCATTAAGTCGCTTGCTGACTAGGTCCGTAGTGTGGCCATAACGCGCGGATAGGAACGTTTGAAAACTGCACGCACTATCTCGCTCGGGCCCGTCGCCACTACACTATGGACACAAACTGCGGTTTCATGTTTGATATATTTTCGCGTCCGTCGTCGCCAGCGTGCTAGGCCGGCAGTGTGGATGCACACTTAGACAAACTATTAAATGTTTAAACATAATAATGTTAGTTTATCGGTGTCATCCTCATATAAGTTTATAGTGTTGCTATAAATTGTAAATCCATAATTGGCTGTAAGATTGGTTTTATCTATTTAAGTAAAATTGTTAAAGAGCTGTGGATTTTGTAATAAATAAATAAATAAGTATATATAGGTGATATAGGAAAATCTGGAATCATAAATGAAACAAAACACCACCATGAGTACTTTCTACTGCAACTCATCATCTGCCTGGCTTTTACCCAACGATGTTGGGGTCGGCTTCTAGTCTAAACGGATGTAGCTGAATACCAATATTTTACATGGAGCGACTGCTTATCTGACCTCCACAACCCAGTTATTGGGTAATCCGATACTCCTTGATAAGACTGGTTGTCAGACTTTTTGGTTTCTGACGACCCGTAACGAATGACAGCCGGGACCAACGGCTTAACGTGCTTTCCGAGGCACGGAGGGGTTTTGGTCTGTAAAGATGGTCACCCATCCACGGACCAACAGCGGCAAGTGTAGCTTAACCTGATCGATCGTCTCGTGCGGCTGTTATTACTACTGCAACTGTATCTTCTTATTATTTTTGATACGAGACTACTGCGGATCAAGAGTGATTAATACACATGTTGATTGATGGAGAGGGAGAGGGAGCCAAAGAAAAAAAGAAAAGAAAGAAAAAGAAGGAAAAGAAAGGAGGAATGATGTGAAAAAGAAGGGAGTGAATGATAGCGTGACGGTTGACAGGAGAGAATGGAAGAAGAAAACGGGTTGCGCCGACTCGCCGACCCCATGTATCATGGATAAGGGATGACTACTGCGAATCGATGTATTTATGGCATGCTCTCTGTGTGTGATTACAAGTAATATACCTTCAAAAACCAACCCGCAGTAGGCCCGTGTGGTAGATTACAACCCACTCCCTCTCGAAGAGAAGGCTGTGTTCCAGCAGTGGGAACGATATATGCTGATTATGCTATGCTTCAAAAACTCTTAACTTAAAATAAACGTCATGTCATAAACTAAATCGGTCCTCCATTACTTCCGACAGAGGGAACAGGTTACTGTAAACGTGAAAGTTACGTAAGAAAGCAATCTTAAGATAATTTACGTAATCGTTTCTCGGTCACGGGTGCACCGAGCCGTTGCTTGGCGAGTGATTGTATCCATGCTTGTTTTATTTTTAAGAAGAATTTTGGTTGGTTCAGTTGGAAAGATCTCATTGCGATATGCAATGTTCGTTTTTAATAATTTAGTTTTGATGTTTAGGTTATTAAAGAGCGTAGAAATTAAAACTAAAAACAAGGGGGAAAAGTGGAATAATCCAAAATGAAAAGGGGAATTTCTGGAGTTTTTTTTACATTAGGGTTCAGTTTTCCCCCCTGAGGGAGATTCTCTCAGGGGGGAATAGTGGAATAACTCAAAATGAAAAGGGGACTTTCTGGATTTTTTTTTACATTAGGGTCCAGATTTCCCCCCTAAGGGGGATTCTCTTAGGGGGGAATAGTAGAATAAGCCTATATTTTACTAGCTTTGTAATTCCTTTTAATGAGTTAGGCGTTTTGGATAAATGGTGTGGTTCTCTCACGATTATTCATATTATTGGGATTATTTATGCCAGCGGCTTCGCCCGCGTGCATGTCGGAAAATATCCCATGGGAACGTACTACCGGGACATCCTTCCTTATCTCTTGTCTACATAATAAAGGGAACCTCTGTGCAAAATATCAGCTTTTTAGGTTCAAGGGTTTGGGCTGGGCGTTTATGAGTCACTCAGTCAGTCAGTAGGTACCTACTTCTCTTTTTATTTCTAAAGATCTTTGCCCTGAACGAGGTTGATACAAACTAAGTTAGAAAAACAAACTTGGGTTCGACTTAATTCTGGGTTTCTATCAGATCCAGATAGTTATTTTCTTTGAATGAATTAACTTTCTTGTCATGTCTAACATGATTCTAATTGAATATTTCAGTTAAATAACAAGAAATTCTTGTCCAAAACATGCTAACTTCACTTCCATTACTACCCATCCAAATTCTATGTTCATTTTATTATCACTTAAATAGCTTGATGACATGAATGTTGTCTTACAAATCGATCCGTGCCCTATTTGTGATAATGGGTCGGCGACGTAATGAAATGCTATCAACGATTGTACTTTCGTATGTACTCGCTTCGCTGTTGGGACTGCTATCGTCATACATTCATTACCTTTGTGACTACTTTTTGGGTCAAATATGGTTTCAATTAGTGCTTAATGGTTGGAAGCACGTTTCAGTATGGTGTGTAAGTTAGTATAGTTGTGTTGATATTAGCTTGCCTAATCCTTTGCCTAGTCATTTTAGGGTTCCGTACCAAAATGGTAAAAAGGAACCCTTATGGTGCGACTCAGTCTGTCTGTCAGGCCGTCTCTCACAACTGGAAGCATCAAGAACTACTAATTCTATCAACTTGAAATTTGGAACAGTTTTAGATGACGTTTGCCCAACTATTTTGCAAATTAGTAAAATATTTTTTTTGCAACGGACTGAAACGGTTTTAAAAATTCGAAGTGAGGCTGCTAGGGCATGTGGGGTATCATGAAAGATCGCTGTTTGCACATTTTCAAACATTTTTTTTCTTTTTTTATGCCGCATAGTTTTCGACTTTTGATGAAAAATGTGAAAAAAAAACCGTTCCGGGGAACGGTATTTATTTTATAACATCTGAAATTATTCTATGGGATAAAGTTTAGTAAAGTCATCAATCTGCCTAGCCTTTTCCCAACTATGTTGGGGTCGGCTTCCAGTCTAACTGGATGCAGCTGAATACCATTATTTTACATGGAGCCACTGCCTATCTGACCTCCACAACCCATTAACTGGGTAATACGATACCCCTTGCTAAGACTGATTGTCAGACTTTCGGGCTTCTGACGACCCGTAACGACTGTCAAAGATCCACGAATGACAGCAGGGACCAACGGCTTAACGTGCTTTCCGAGGCACGGAGGAGTCTCGGTATGTAAAGATGGTCACCCATCCACGGACCAACCCCGGTAAGCGTAGCTTAACCTGATGGATCGATCCGTGCGGCTGTTATTACTTAGCCACGAGCTCCTCATAAAGTTTAGTAAAGATTACAGGAAAAATAAAACTATGTCTCTAAATAGCACACTTTTTCAGAAATCGGAACGAACCCTCGGTGGGCGAGACCGACTCGCTCTTGACCGGTTTTTTTAGTTTAACTTTTATAAGATGCTACGTGAAGTTATTTAAGAGGAGGAGCTCGTGGCTAAGTAATAACAGCCGCACGGGTCGACTTATCGGGTTATGCTACACTTGCCGGGGTTGGTCTGTGGATGGGTGACCATCTTTACATATCGAGACTCCTCTGTCCCTCAGAAAACACGTTAAGCTGTTGGTCCCGGCTGTCATTCGTGGATCTTTGACAGAGTTACGGGTCGTCAGAAGCCCGAAAGTCTGACAACCAGTCTTACCAAGGGGTATCGTATTACCCAGTCACTGGGCTGTGGAGGTCAGATAGGCAGTCGCTCCATGTAAAATACAGCTATTCAGCTGCATCCGGTTAGAATGGAAGCCGACCCAACATAGTTGGGAAAAGGCTAGGCAGATTTGATGAAGTTATTTAGGAACAGACGCCAACACATCAAGCTACTTCAATCTGTCAAATTTCTTTAATAAATTTTCATCTTTATCGCCAAAGCATTAGGTTCAAGGTTGATTGGGAAAATTTGACGGTTTCGGGTGGCTTGACCTGCTGGCGTCTGTACCTATCTTTTTAAAATGCTACTACTTATGAAGCCTTGCACTGAATCAAAAGGAGGTTAATCATGTTACCAGCTTAGCTAGTAAATATTCACTTAAAAAAAGTTTTTAAAAAAACTAAAAAAACCCGACTGCGGTAAAAAAACTGAAAAGCTAAAAACAAGCCCATTTTAAATTAAATAAAAGTTGGAAGCAGGCGGGACCCTTTTATTTAATTTAAAATGGGCTTGTTTTTAGTTTTTCAGTTTTTTACCGCAGTCGGGTTTTTTAGTTTTTAGTTTACAAATGTGAAAGATTTCGCATTTTATTTACGTGTTTTTTACGATTTGTCTATTTGAATAACTTTTAACCATAAGTATATGTTGCATATGTTTTTGTAATTGCCCTTTAAAACCCTGTATTTTGATATCCCACTCGATGGTATCAGAAGAAAAAAAAATTTTCTATCTCCACAATATGGCACCCCAAATCCGCCGTTTTACTTTGTTTTTGATTTTAATGTAGCCAGTGACACTTGCGCTACCAAGACAAATCTAAAGACTTATAATTTATCAAAATCCGTTCATTCGTTTAGGAGTTACTAGGGAACAAAGAAACGGATATACACACATACATACATACATACAGGTCAAATACATAACCCTCCTTTTGGGCTTCGCCGCAGTCGGGTAAAAATAGCTTTCTTCGTACTCAAACAGAACTATAATTTCGTCGAGAAAGATAGCCATAATCACCTTGTTTGACCCACAATCTACATTTAGAGTGACATTTGGAGTGTCGATTGTAATAAGTTGTTAGAGTTACTTGTTGTTGTTTTTTTAGGGTTGCGTACGTCAAAAGGAAAAAACTGAACCCTCACAGGATCATTCGTGAGTCTGACTGTCATAGCCTATTTGCTCCAAATCTAATGGCCGCAAAATTTCAACTTAATCGAAGTTGAAATTTAGTACACATACGAATTTCTGGGACCCAAACACGGACGTGTTGGGTATAATAATTTGGGGGGCAAATAAGAAAAAAAAAAATGTTTTGCAAACTGTACCGTGTTAAAAAATAGACGAAAATTGACCATTCCCCCTTGTCTCCAAAACTACTGAGCCTAAAATTTATAAAAAAAAAAAAACTGAAAATAAGAAAGAAAGATAGAATAAGAATAATATTTATTACACACACAAGACTCATGATAGGCACAAGATCAGATGTACACAACGACAAAACACGGATATCTACATAAATCTATACAGATCATGTAATCCAGAAAAATAATCCCCCTGTTTTACCCTGTAAAATAGATCTTTACCTGTAGATTACAGGAAAACCCATAAGAAGTCTTTGGTCTTAAAATATCATTTTCCTTTGTTGTTTCGTTAGTGAATGTGCAAGTCTTCATTACTCAAGACCTATTTAAAATTCACTGCGTATTCATTGATCACCTATTAACCACTCGTGATAAGCATGACAATGGGATATACAAGGTCTTCATCGATCCGACTGTAGGTACGGCTGATTTCTATTTCTGGTACTTTATATTGATTTGCTTTTAAGGCGACGATAAACACTTTTTATGACTGAACTGAAGATCACGTCAAAATGAGTAGTGTTAATGATTTGGTAAAAATATTATTTTGTTAGATTAGAGCATTTTCTTAATAACGTTTTTAATGCGGATAAAAAACTCAAGCGTATTTTTATGAAATCTTCACCATTTTAAAGATAATTTAATTATTTATCGTATACGTGTTTTAATGTCACCTTTTGTTTTATTTGTAATAAATTAATAATAAGTCTAATTTGGGATAACGCTCCTTAATAGGCGAGTCCTATTACTGGCTGGACGTACGACGCGTTGCGTGAGCTCAGCACAGAACACGCAAGCTAACCACTCAAGGCCGTTGGCATATATCTGCGTCTTAAATTGGAAGTTTTATGTGTTTTAATGAAAACTCGGGGCAAGCTCCCTTCTGATCTTTTTGTATACAGCATTTGAAAGATTTGTGAGTGGCTTTTGATAATCTCTTGGACGTGGCCGGTATCAGGTCAGGTGTAGTTGAATTAACTACTTCCACAGCACTACGGTGCCAAATGCAGTAATAGTAAAGTTTGTAGTAGTGATGTTCGACGAAGGATGTTTCGAAGAATCCTTTAGTCGGGCAATTAATTAGGTCGACTCGTGGAATGGATTGTCGCTTCTTCTTCGTGTCGTTGGCACGACAGTTATTCATACTTTGTTGGCCCAAAACTTCGCCACTTCCACGGCCTTATCGCTGGCAGTGCAGTGTTCACTTTGGCTGCATGTTTTGGGGCACAGAGGGCCGGATAGGAGGTGAATTAGTCATTATTCCACCTGGAGACATGCCCAAAGAACTTCAGTATTCGAGACTATACTAGTGCTGATAGGCGCTGTTTGATGCCGAGTTCTTGGAGTAGTCCATGAGATCCCAAGCATTCTTCTCCAGCACCTCATTTGTAGAGCATGTACTCTTTTCTTTTCCAGTTCTCGTAATGTCCACGTCTCAGCTGCGTACAGAAATATGGGTAATATACCAGTGTACGGACGAGCCTGATCTCCCCCCCCCCCCCCCCCCCCCGTTATATGGAACTAAAACATAACTGGCGAAATGTGTTGGTGTACTAATAGGTGCACCTCTGCCTAACCCTTTGAACAACGAGGGTTGAAAATCCAGTGCGCGATATAATCAAGCCACGATATTTTTACGTCCGTGCGAACGTCGGCCTATGCTGGGGCTACATTAGCGGACGAAGATTCGTGTCGCGTTGGCGCGCTAAAACATCGTTTACGGGTATACGGGGTGGGTAATTGTTGTACCTACTTTGGAAATAAATATTTATTATTATTTTCTTTGACGTATCTCGGGACACTGGGGTCCCGGACCTTTGGAAGGCGTACGAGGAGCCGAAGCCAACTCGCAGAGGCCCCTTAGACAATTTTAAATGAAAAGAAGGCATTAGCCGACGATTATCCCTGTACTGTATGCACTATGCAATTGCACCCAAGGACAACCCCCGGTTGGTGCAGAACTATTGCAGAACATGAAAACAAAACACATTGGGCCTATGGGTTTGGGTGGCTATAGTGGATTGGGTACCTTGAACTATGGAAGAACTATGTCCCCTGCCTGACCAATGCTAAATAATATACACAGATAAATTGGCAGGGGGTGACTTGCACACTCAATAATGGGCCCCCGGAAACGGTCGCTAGCACATAGTGACGTAGCGACAAGGGGCAACATGTCCTGAGGTGCTTGAGGAGTGGAGAGGTATTCCACGGCTCTCAGAACAATCCCAGAGCCCGGAAGATGGTCAAGATCCCTACAAGCACTTACTGGAATACATCCTTCCTCCGAGCACGTTTGCTCTTGCGAATCTTCACTCAAGCCGGCCAATAAAGGCAAGAATGAGGTGGGAGCTCTGTTCCCGTCAGTGTTCACTCCAGCCGGCCAATAAAGGCAAGCCAGAGGTGAAGAACAAGACTTCTCCCGGGAAATAGGGTCCGTGGGGTCGCTACTGCCCAACAGCTCGCCACATGCTGCCCTGCGGGTTCACGTATCTCTCTTGGTCTGGCTCCTCACTCTAGACCTGTTTCGGCAAAGTAAACTCCATCGGCACAGACCCAGAGTTCGGAACGCGCAAGCCCCACCACGACGTCAACGTGGAGATACAGCGGTGGGGTTATTATTTTTATTATTATTATAAGCAATGTTCTTGGATACATTAGATCCATGTCGCGTTGGCGCGCACATCTTGCCGGGTGGTGTACGACGCTTCAAAGTCTAGACTGCACTGAAGTGACGCAGATGTAGCCACGCAAGCGAATAATGTCGCGACAAAACACGACAAGTCGTCATCGCCCGTTTACTACGCGATGCTACGATCTACCCGGCCACACTTATCGCGATAACGCGAATATTCGCCATAGCCTGCTGATAGCCCCAGCATTACTGTTAACTCCAAACGCAGCCTGTCTAGTCGATAATGAACGGATAGTTCAAGGTCCATGACCATTAAACATAGTGCAAGACCGGTGTAGCAGGGGAACTAGTTTTTGTATGTGTATACCTACTAATTAATGGTTCGACTGTCTTATGTTAATTACAGTTGATTTATAAGTATTTTAAACTAGCTGTTCAAATTGAAGTGTCAAAGTCAAACTGTATATCGTACTTAGTTAATAAAAAGTGTCAAATCTACGGATGCATTCAAGTATATTATAAATTTATAATACATCAGATTGCCATCGGCCATCCCTAGAATTTACAGCTAGGAACAGTCTGTATGGGGAAAAGAAAAATGTGGTTTTTACATTTTCCCAATTTTAATTATTTATTTATTCTTACAGAAAGCTTACACACTCATATCATAGTTAACAATCATTCATAGGCAGGACAATTTGGTAATGATAAGCTTCCACATATATATACATCTAGATACAAATATTTCAGTTGACTGTGTTTGTTAACAGCGATTTGCAAACTAAAATAAAAAGTTTATAAATGTAATAAATCCTAATAAGTCGAATCGAAAGTCGAGTTTGGTAGTAATAACTACTAAACTATTTTGATGTTGCACGATTCGACTAATACATGACTGTCTCCAAAATATTCCTTGTTTAGCATCGTTCTAATACTGTGTGCGTTAGTGCAAAATAGATCTAATAACCAAGTGCGATAGTAAATTATTGAAGGCATTCACACTACGAATGAAGAAGGCGTTGCGCCTGTAATTAATCATTAATTTTCTCTTCATAAAAACCTTCCTCGGACTTCAATGAATATTTAAAAAAAAAAAAACTACCGAATTGGCCCAGCCATTCGCGAGTTTTGCGCTTAGCAACACATTTAGTCAATAATTTTTATTTATATATTATGTAGAATATAGGTAGTCATGTATAAAAATGAGAATAAATAAACTGTCAAGGATTTTAAAGAAAATAATGAAATAAATCAATCAATCTGCCTAGCCTTTTCCCAGCTATGTTGGGGTCGGCTTCCAGTCTAACTGGAAGCACCTGAATACCTGTATTTTACATGGAGTGACTGGCTCTCCGACCTCCACAACCCAGTAACTCGATAATACGATACCCCTTGGTAAGACTGGTTGGCAGACTTTCGAGCTTCTGGCGACCCGTAACGACGACTGTCAAAGATCCACGAATGACAACCGAGACAAACGGATTAACGTGCTGTCCGAGGCACGGAGGAATCTCGGTATTTAAAGATGGTCATCCATTCGCGTATCGTAGCTTATCCTTGATGGATCGACCCGTGCGGCTGTTATTACTTAGCCACGAGCTCCTAATATAAAATGAAACGAATGTAATCGCGAAGTTCCGCTAAGAAAAATAATATGATTGCATTCAATGTCCTTGCTAGTAGTATAAATGCAAAACAGTCTCTCTCTCTTTGGTAAGTTTTCAAGGCCGAAAATCTGAACCGAAACAATTTTGATATATGCATGTATGTAATGGTGTGGTAAATATATCAGCTTCTCAGGAAGTTGGTAGCGGAGTTGCTCTGCTTCGACTAACGGTACACGGGGAGTCTAGTTTTGAATGTAGGGTAGTGGAAAATTTTGGCGCGTGGCTAAGTAATAAGGTAATAACAGGCGCACGGGTCGAACGTACTGAGGGCCTAGACAAAGTAACATTCAGTTTACGATGACGGTTGTAGAAAAGCCAAAAAAATGTATGGGGCTGACATAAGCTATCGAAATGTCATGTGATCATGTCAATGTCACTTTGAAGCGGTAGCGATTGTAGAAGTAGAATTGCTCCGAAGCGAATGCCATTTGTCTAGGCTCTCAGGTTAAGCTGCGCTTGCCGTGGTTGGTCCGTGGGGGGTGACCATCTTTACATAACGAGACCCCTCCGTGCCTCAGAACGCACGTTAAACCGTTGGTCCCGGCTGTCATTCATGGGTCTTTGACAGTCGTTACGGGTCGCCAGAAGCTCGAAAGTCTGCCAACCAGTCTTACCAAGGGGTATCGTATTATCGAGTTACTGGGTTGTGGAGGTCGGAGAGCCAGTCACTCCATGTAAAATACAGGTATTCAGGTGCTTCCAGTTAGACTGGAAGCCGACCCCAACATAGCTGGGAAAAGGCTAGGCAGATTGATTGATTTATTTCATTATTTTCTTTAAAATCCTTGACAGTTTATTTATTCTCATTTTTATACATGACTACCTATATTCTACATAAAAGTGCAGTACCTACGCGGTCAAATAATATGGAACAGCAGATTTTTTTTTAACCAACCTAAAATGTCAACGCCCCCTGTTCTGAATCATGGCAGGAGCTCGTGGCGTGGCTAAGTAATAACAGCCGCACGGGTCGCTCCATTAGGTTAAGCTACGCTTGCCGAGGTTGGTCAGTGGATGGGTGACCATCTTTACATACCGAGACCCCTCCGTGCCTCGGAACGCACGTCAAACCGTTGGTCCCGGCTATCATTCATGGGTCTTTGACAGTCGTTACGGGTCGTCAGAAGTCCGAAAGTCTGTCAACCAGTCTTACCAAGGGGTATCGTATTATCGAGTTACTGGGTTGTGGAGGTCAGATAGGCAGTCGCTCCATGTAAAATACTGGTATTCAGCTGCATCCGGTTAGACTGGAAGTCGACCCCAACATAGTTGGGAGAAGGTTAGGCAGATTGATGGTAGTGGAAAATTTGAAGCATTCTACAGACGTTAAAAATGTTTGAAATAACAAACATTAAGAAAGTATGTTCGCGTCTATCAAAACGTCTACGATGTATCACGAACTTTCTCTTTTATTTCGGACACTGACCAAAATATGGAACGTAATTGTTGTTATTATTATTTGTATGTTCACGTGGTAACCTCACACAACCATAACCATTTGATAGGTCTCGTAAACCAGTCTTAAAAAAAATCTTTACAGAATAAAAAAAAAACTACAAAGTAAAAAATAACTTTAATTTCGGAAGTCGGTTTCGGTTTTGTATTTTTGTTATTTGTTTTGTGGTACGACTCCACACATATTCGAATGCCACTACCTGCAAAAAAAATTAGGACATCATCAACATAAAAAGTAGGACAAAAATACGTATTATTGAAGCTAACCCAAAAACTACCCAAGCAAAGTTAATAAATTATACATGGGACTAACTTCGAGGTATACCCTCCCGAATAAAACAAGAATATTTCAAATCGGACAATTCTGTAAAAAGTTATGCTTGGTCATACATAAAAAAAACAAATAAAAAATATAATTACGTGTCTACTTGAGAACCTCCTCCTTTTTTTTCGTCGGTTAAAAACCAAATAAAAATATTTTTATTTTGGATCTTTATTGGTCCCTCCAATAATTTTTGATGTACATTTTAATTTTTTATAATACAGGGTGGCACATTGACGCGCAACCTGTAACCATGGATTCAGTACATGATTCAGAACACTCAATCAATCTGCCTAGCCTTTTCCCAACTATGCTGGGGTCAGCACCAGTATTTTACATGGAGCGACTGCCTATCTGACCTCCACAACCCAGTAACGGTAATACGATACCCCTTGGTAAGACTGGTTGTCAGACTTTCGGGCTTCTGACGACCCGTAACGACTGTCAAAGATCCACGAATGACAGCCGGGACCAACGCCGTAAGGTGCTTTCCGATGCACGGAGGAGTCTCGGTATGTAAAGATGGTCACCCATTCACTGACCAACCCCGGCAATCGTAGCTTAACCTGATGGATCGACCCGTGCGGCTGTTATTTATTACTTAGCCACGCCACGAGCTCCTGCCATGATTCAGGACAGGGGGCGTTGAAATTTTAGGTTGGTTAAAAAAAAATCTGCTGTTCCATATTATTTGACCGCGTAGGTACTGCACTTTTATAGGAAACAGCTGATGAGCTGATTTTAATAACCGTCGAAAATTTTCAAGGTCCAGAATCATGTACGCACGGCTACACAGATCAAACACATTTCCAGTATGAGCTGATCTCGTATTGTATAGGATTTCCTTACAATGAGAGGTCAGTGTAAACTGGAAATGTGTAGCTTGATGTGTAGCCGTGTGTACTGAATCCATGGTAACGAATCATTAGTATTAGTTTAATAGTTTATTTTAATTTTACTACAAATCGGTTGTGCGTCGATGTCCCTGCCACCCTGCACCCTAATTGCGTTGCTATCAATCGGAATCGGTTTCATTTTGACAGTTCAACAACATTCATTGCGTTATTTACGTTGTCGAGCAGATCTCTCATCTGATCTTCCTGTGATTTCTAATCAGGGACCGTACATCCCCGTTAAGAGTTAAGTCTTTCAAAGGGGTAAGCCGTTTATGAGGCTTATCATGTGTAATTCCTTGAATGGGTTTGAAATTCAGTAAAAGGGTTATCCCCTGAATATGGATAACTCACTGAATGGGTTCTATACTTGAAACTCAGTGAAAGGGTTACCCATTCATTAAGATAACCTATATAATGTAAGGGTTTTGTTTGGGTAACCATATTAGCAATTTGCAACGTATGCCCATCATCGAGAGATCATTTATGTGATAATGATCATGGTCATTATTATGTAAAATTCCGACTCGAAGCAATGTTGCTCTGAGTCGGAATTTTACGCTGTTATCGTTTTAAAGAGAGTTGAAGCTTAACCCTTTTGAACGGCTTAATTTAAGCCGTTCAAAAGGGTTACCCAGATCGTATGGTGTTTGTTTAACTGCTTAGAAAACCCTTATCGAAATACCTTTCATTGAATAACCAAAATGGAAGGTCCATTTTGGTCCTTCCATTTTGGTTATGGTCAAATGGTCCTTTAAAGCCATTCAAAAGGGTTACCTACATCGTATGGGTTTTTGATTAACTACTTAGAGAAACCCTATCAAAAACCCTTTCAATGGGTAACCAAAGTGGGCCCTGTTTCTAATGCATCCTTCAGTTCAGTATTTACTTATACAGCGAAGCTATATGGTGCCAGAAATTAGCATTGCATGGAGACCCTTTGCACATAATGGCACACAACACAATGCAATGCACAATGCAATGGTACATAATGGTGATCTACAAAATATCTATCACTGCATTACCAAATAGGTTCCAGCAACTTCCTGTCGTGTTCAGTGTTTTTTTAAAATCAAATGTCAGAGGTTCGTTTACAAATTGTTTTTGTTTGACTAAGGGCTGATTGTTCAATAGTCGGATAATTTTTATTTGTGGAATAAATATGGCGGTTTGACAGCTTTTGTATTGAAAATATGTCAAACTGTCACATTTATTCTTCAGGTAAAACTTATCTGCCTATTGAACAAAAGAGCTGTGTAAGTATGCCAATGTAGCTTAGGGCTGACCCTAAGCTACATTGGCATACTTACACAGCTCTTTTTTAAACGACTTCAAAAAAGGAGGTTCTGTATTGGACCCGTGTGTATGTAATGTATATGTATGTTTGTATTTCTGCGATTTTCTCAAAAACGAATGAACCTATTTTGATTATGCTTTCACTAACGTAATCTGTATACTTTCAGGTTGGTTTTAGTATTTACACATTAGGTAACTATTCGTATCGTATGTACGAAGTTATATGCACTGTACTCGTATCTCCGGCATTTCTAAGCGGATTTTGATGATTCTTCTTTTCGTTCGTCTTGGGCATTATGTAATTATATAGTCAACTAAAAATGGAAAAATAAATTTAAGTACGTTAAAAAGAAGTAAAAACCGACTTCAAAAGCCTAAAACGAATAAAATGACTTTAATAAAAAACTTAACAGCTTCTGAAGTCGGTGTCTGCAATTCATCAATGCACCTTAGCTTGGCCTTCAATCAACTCAGCCAATCGCAGTTCACTGCTGGACATAGGCCTCTCCAAGGTTGTGCCACAACATCCTGTCCTCCGCCTTCTGCATCCAGTATGTCCCAGCCTTTCTTCAGGTTGTCGGTCCATCTAGATGGGGGGCGTCCCACACTACGCTTACCGATACGCGGTCTCCACTCTAGGACTCGTCTGCTCCACCGGCCATCGGTCCTTCGACAAACATGACCAGTCCACTGTCGCTTCAGTTTGCTTACTTTGAAAGCTATGTCGGTTACTCCGGTTCTTTTCCGGATAACTTCATTCCTGATTTTATCCTTCAAAGAAACTCCGAGCATAGCCCACTCCGTAGCGCGCTGAGCGACCTTGAATTGGTGGACCAGCCCGACCGTCCACGTTTCAGCACCGTATGTCATAACGGGCAGGACGCACTGGTTGAAAACCTTAGTCTTCAAACATTGCGGGATAGGTGACGAAAAGACTTGACGAAGTTTTCTAAACGCTGCCCAACCCACAACTGGATCCTTATTTTTTTTTTTTTTATAGGAAAGTAATTTTATTCGTTTTAGGTTTTTGCAGTCGGTTTGTAGTTTTTTTTTAAAGTCAGCTTTAAGAGGGCTATTACAATTTTTCTTGTACTTGAGCGTTTGACTCGAGTTTTGATGTGTGATTATGGTTTAGATATAGCCACAAAATTAAAAAAAAGATATGCCCAAAAAAGCTTGATTATTTCTCTTGGGAGTGTTCTAAATAAATATTACGATTTGTTTACATAAATTAGTAAAAACCTTGTCTCTGCAAAGCATGTTTCATATTTTACTTTTGCATATGTTTTGATGCTTTGTTACATCAAAGATATAATAATATATAAAAATGTCCTAGGTACAACTGTACGTTCTACTTTGGAGTGCTCAATTCAATTTATTATGTTTCACACAGTTTCACACCAAAAATAAATTCCGTAAACCAGAGAGTTACTGATAATTTTTCGTCCGAAATTATATTTTTTATCTGTGAATATATAATCCAAATTCAAACAAAAACTATTTAATAAGTAAGGTTACTATATTACTTTGTTACAAAAAACAATAATCCTATTTAAAAGTAGAATAGTATTTTTAATCAATTGTTGCATGCAGTGCTAAAAATCGAATGTAAATCTCGGGACACGCGGTCTTTAGCTTTAGACGCCGACGCATCGCATTATGTAGCAATTTAGCAAGTGTGATTACGTTTATTTTGAGTCGTGTAATAATTATTTTTTTGTTTATAGTGTGCAATTTCAATTTATGAAAAAATCACGGTCAAAATGTAATAGCGCCCTTAACAAAATACCGCTGCTGGTTGCAACATGAAAACATTTTAGTAGCTATCAGATCTAAATCCAAACTATTTTTTGTTCTACTAGTCTAGCATAAATTATGGATTTTTTGTGATTATCCAATACAAAAATTGACTATATTGTTACTTTTCCGCACAATAACCATAGTCGTAGCTAGTAGCTTACAAAAACTTTATGGCATGGGCCACGAATCATACTTTCTCTTCTCTATGGTCGTTGCCTAAAACGGAACGTTATCTAGTTAAAGTAGCGTTAGTTTTGGCGTTCCGTAGATTTAAATGAAGAACGGAAGCCCGTGTCAAAACTATTTGATATTTAAGTTCAGAATATTAGCTGTTATCTAATAACCGCTGTTGATTTGAATGAACGGCCTAGTTAGCGTAATATCTTGTAAACTCAATAGTCTTCCAATGAAAATACTTGGGTACTCATCATTATGAACAACTTTTACTATGGCACCAAACCTGAAATCGCGAAAAAAAAAACTTGTATGTAGCGGATTTTTTTTTCCAGATTTCTGTTTTGGTTCCATAGTAAAAGTTGTTCATAATGATGAGTACAATGACCCCTTAAGAGGGTTTGCGTTAATTACGGGACATGTTGTATATTGCCACCTATGATTGCCACTGATTGGCTTGGCAGTAACAGTTGTTCAAAATCCTGAAATATTTGCCGATTTGAGGAGAGGGGTGACACTGTGACAGTAGTACTATTGATTGTGAATTGTGATCTACGCAGATGATATCATCCATTGTAAGCAACTTCATTTCCCACCTCCCATCTTGCACCGCATACCCGCCCGGTCATCTGCACACCTGAGGACTGCGCACTAATGACTGCGTCAGCGAACAGTATTCGCGTTGCTGAATTTTGGGCCAAACAAATAAAATAAAAAATAATATTTTTTTTTTTCGTGTTACTGTATTGAGATGAGAGCCTAAACAAAGTAACATTGGATTAGCGATGACGCTAGTAGAAAAGCAGAAAAAAGACGAAAAAATTATGGAGTTGACATAGTAAGCTATCGAAATGTCACGTGATCATGTCAATGTCACTGAAGCTGCAGCGATTTTAAAATCTTTTTTACAAAAAAATACAACCGACTTCCAAAAACAACACTACAAAGTGAAAAATAACTTTAATTTCGGAAGTCGGTGGCAAAAACGAAAATACATTTAATCAGACACCGACTTCCGAAATTAAAGTTATTTTTCACTTTGTAGTGTTGTTTTTGGAAGTCGGTTGTATTTTTTTGTAAAAAAGTTTTTATTTTTCACTTTTTAGTTGTAGTAGCTATCCCACACAAATTCTAATACCACTACCTGCAAAACAAACTAGAACGTCATCCATATAAAAGTGGGGAAAAAATACGTATTATTGAAGCTAACTCAAAAACTACCGAAGCAAAGTTAATCAATTATATATGGGACCAACTGTGATGTGTACCCTCTCAAATAAAACAAAAAAAAAAAAAAAAAAAAAATCCAAATCGGTCTAGCCATCTTCGAGTAATCGGGGAACATACATAAAAAAATAAATAATAAAAATAAAATAAAAAAAAAAGGTTCCGACGACTTGAGAACCACCTCCTTTTTGAAGTCGGTTAAAAATAGAAACGCTCCGCAGGGAATGCAATTTATAGACTAGACCCTCTGTACTGTAGCGGACAACAACAAGTTACTTTTATTCGACTCGCTCTTGACGATATTTAGTTAAATCACGACTTTTGGAAAGGCGCGGGCGCATATACAGAGCCGGGCAGCTTTTATGTTTTTATATTGTTATGTAATGTTATTCTGCTGCATAATCTAGCAATAACCATCTAAAATGTATTATTTCCGCTAAAGATAAGTTTAGAGTTAGGGACTATTTTACGATGTGCGAATAGCCACTACATACAGAATAAATTCATAAATCGAACAGAATTTGTATGAAATTATCTGCAAAGTAAGTTAATAGGAACTTAATCGTAGGTGGTGAACTTAAAACAAAAAAAAATAATTAATCTTTTTTAAAACAAAAATAACCTCCTAACTGCGAGAGGGACCACGAAGGTCCGATTTCAAAATCGTTCCTGTCTGTGAATCGGACCCCAGTGGTCCTATCGGCACCCGACGTTATTTTAACTGTTTTTGTATTCATAAACTGTATCTTTACTGCTCTCACTTGTACAAAGTGTAGGGAAAAACAATCAGCTTCCAGTCTAACCGGAGGCAGCTGAATACCAGTATTTAACATGGAGCGACTGTTACTAAGTAATACGATACCCCTTGGTAAGACTGGTTGTCAGACTTTCGGGCTTCTGACGACCCGTAACGACTGTCAAAGATCCACGTACGACAGCCGGGACCAACGGCTTATCGTGCTTAATTACACACAAGTATATTTGCTCAGTAACTATACATTGCTTCATAATTGCTACTGTCTTGTATTATTATGTCTTTCACGTTGTGTTTTTGACGCTGCCTGGTTGTTTATAAAGTCGCTGTTAATTTATAAAACTGTGACTGATCACTGTGATGAGATATTCAAGATGAGTCAAGAGATAAGGGCCTCTCAGCTAGGGTTGCCATCTCTAAAATCTGCCAACTGGGACAAGAAGTGTTAAAAACCCGGATTTTGGCACTTTAAACCCAAACATATCAACAGTGTTATTTTTAAAGTTACTCAGTAAAACAAAAAATAGTTTTAATTTTAAACTAAATTTATTTTTATTTATTAAAAATTTAGGTAAAAGTAAAAAAAAGTACCGTATAAAGGCGGACTTAATGCCTGAGGCATTTTCTACAAGAACAACAACAACAACAAAAATGATAAAATACAAGAATAAATACAGGAGGTATTTATTTAAATGTAATATAAACATAACCTAAAAATAACAAAATTATATCCTAACTAAAACTATTCACAAATTAAAACATGGCGTCGAAAAATTCATCCGCATCGCTGTCGACAGGTAATGTACCCAAGAGACTGGCGGCATTGCCACGTTGTATGGCAATGCTTAGCCTCTGGTTAAGGTAAAAGCCAGCCCTTGGGTCACGGGAAGTGTCAACCAGCCGATTGGAGATATCCTTAAAGAGACCATGAGCACTCGGACCCCACGGCCCGAGGGTTTCAAGAATTTCAAGAAGAATACATACATCATACATAGATCAGATACTATATACATAATGTATAAGGTCCCATTAAAATAGATGGATAAATTTTAACACAGCGTTCAGTACGTCTAACAAAGATATCCAAGCAAAAAAAAAAAACTGACTAAAGTAATTTTATTTTAACCTAAAATAAAAAGAAAAACGCGGCGGGCGCGGGCGGTGACGTGGTCACGTGCGCCTGCACATTTGTAGTATCAGAAAATTATGAGATAACAAAGACATTTATGTGCTTATGCACTGGGTGACCAACATTTTTAATGAACTTTCGTTAGCTGATTTTTTTTTACTTTTAAGTACCTATCTAATGAGTTTTTCTTATTATTATTTTTACCATTGTCCTTATTTTGGTGGTCTGAATTATTTCTAAGTTTGTCTCTATTTTAATGGGACATACTCGTACGTACATATAAACAGAATAAACTTTGTAAGGAGAAATAATGATCGGTATAGGAGAAATAACGATCAGCACCCTAATTGCGTAACACAATATCAATCGGCGTTTGAATCATTTTGAAACAAATTGATAATCCATTGCTTCATATGTTCGAAAAATTTGTCTGCTCGGCAATGTAAATAACGCAATGAATGTTGTTGAACTGTCAAAATGAAACCAACTCCGATTGATAGTGTGTTACGCAATTAGGGTGCAGTAGAGGAGAAAATAAACCCAGCGAATCAGCGCTGGGATGTTTCTGCCAACTTCTTACCTAAATGCTCACGTGTCTTCAGTTTAAAAGACTGCAAATTGTTTGCCGTCCTGATGTTCAGAGGCAGCGCGTTCCAATTTCCAAAGAAAGACCGCCAAATTTTAGTCTTCTAAATAAACAGAATCTTCTTAGTTTTAACAAACAATTAGCTTTGTTTTTAATTTCGGCATCGCATTTTCGGTAGATGAGTCATCCATCAGCCTAAAACCCGGACTACAAATGAAACCCCGCCATGACGATGACGCTTCCCGGTCGCTCTCATATGGACGGATGGCAACCCTACTTTCAGCCCAACATAATGTCAGATGACAACACATGACCAGCTGGCGCTGGTTTTCAGCTGCTTAGGCTTTTCAGCTTAATACTATCAATATTACCAATATTTTAAAGAAGCTCGTGGCTAAGTAATAACAGCCGCACGGGTCCATCCATCAGGTTAAGCTACGCTTGCCGGGGTTGGTCCGTGGATGGGTGACCATCTTTACATACCGAGACTCCTCCGTGCCTCGGAAAGCACGTTAAGCCGGTGGTCACGGCTGTCATTCGTGGATCTTTGACAGTCGTTACGGGTCGTCGGAAGCCCGAAAGTCTGACAATCAGTCTTACCAAGGGGTATCGTATTACCCAGTTAATGGGTTGTGGAGGTCAGATAGGCAGTCACTCCATGTAAAATAATAGTATTCAGCTGCATCCGGTTAGACTGGAAGCCGACTCCAACATAGTTGGGAAAAGGCTAGGCAGATTGATACTAATATTATAAATAGGTAAAATTTGTGAGTTTGTATGTAAAGGGTAATCTCCGGAACTGCTGATCTACACCCTAATTACGTATATTGACAATTGAACAACATTCATTGCGTTATTTAAGTTGTCGAGCAGACAAATTTTTCGAACTTAAGATTAGCAATTTGCTTCAAAATGATTCAGATTCCGATTGATAGTGTATTACGTAATTAGGCTGTAGATTCCGAAAATTCTTTCAATAATGGGAAGCTACAGTATTGCCGAGTGTCATCATGAGATAACTTATCTCATAGGATATACCACAGGACATAAAAACTCTTCTATCTGTTCTGTGGGATATAATAAAAACAATAAATTTCACGCGAACGAAGTCGCTGACGAAAGCTAGTTAAATTATAAAACAATTTCTGATGCATGCTTTATTAGCTTTTGCTCGCGGCTTCGCTTCATTTACAATTTGACAATCAATTCGGGTTGTAATCTGCTTGTAAAAATATAAGTAATTCAATCATGATTCTAAAGACACGTGCCGCCATCTATAAGCATGTTATTGCTGTTTTCCACGGGAACAGTACTTTTTTTCGGGATGAAACGTACCCTATGTCCGTTTCTGTACACCTGACAACGTATATGCAAAATTTCAGGATGATCGGTTCAGTGGTTTACGCGTGAAAAGGTGCCGCCGGGGTCGCGGGTTGTGGCGGCATCTACATCGCCACATACGAACTACGCATCCAATGACATGACGTCATGCAATTCTGCATCGCGCAATTAGAGTTTACCGCGCGACTAGCATACACAACGTCCCGACATCAACCGTCGGGCAGTTGCCCACCAGACACAACACCCGTCTGGTCGGAGGATCCTCCCTTTTCAATAGAGGATGAGTGAACTTTACACCCTGTTCCTCATGCCTCTAAAGAGTTGTTCGAAAGAGATACCGTGGCCCTAGCACAGGCAACTGAAGGAACACGGGTGGGTTTTAGTCAGTAAAAGTCTGACATGCCCTCCCGCTCCACCCAGAGCGGGAGAAGTCATTTGATGATTTCCCATCCACAAAAAAAAAAAAAAAGGCGTGGAAAGGTAACAAACAAACTTAGTTTCGCATTTATTAACCGACTTCAAAAAGGAGGAGGTTCTCAATTCGTCGGAACCTTTTTTTTTTAATGTATGTTCCCCGATTACTCGAAGTGGACCGATTTGGATTATTTTTTTTTTTGTTTGAAAGGGTATACTTCCCAGGTGGTCCCATGATCATCATGTCAGGATCTGATGATGGGATCCTGGAGAAATAGAGAGAATTCTTCCAATTTTATAGGCACACTTGAAGCGATTTGGATAGTTTTTGGAAGAGTACTTTCTTGGAGTGGTCCCATTTCAATTTGGTGAAGATCTGATGAAGAACTTCTGAGATAGGCAACGGAACTCCTCAATAAGTGATAGCAAATGGACTGGGATTGCTGAAATCTCATGTCTGTTTATTGTTTACACCAGTTCATAACATAACATCACGGCAGTACGCTGTGAAGGGGTACCACTAAAAAGTGAAAAATAAAAACTTTTTTACAAAAAAATACAACCGACTTCCAAAAACAACACTACAAAGTGAAAAATAACTTTAATTTCGGAAGTCGGTGGCAAAAACGAAAATACATTTAATCAGACACCGACTTCCGAAATTAAAGTTATTTTTCACTTTGTAGTGTTGTTTTTAGAAGTCGGTTGTATTTTTTTGTAAAAAAGTTTTTTAATATTAGTTAAGAGTTCGGATGATTCCATCCATTCCTTTCACTATGCGACTCAATCAAAGTGAAACAATCTATTAGAACCGTGTTCTTAATTGCTATCTATAACCTAAGTAACAAGCTAGATAAATCAGTAAAATAATCGCTCGATTATTCTTCTACTATTTATAATTTACTTTTCAAAATAAACATAGCAACATGACTATTAAGGACGCTGTTACAAATGGGTAGTCAAATCATTACTTTTTCTGCACAAAAGTATGTTTATTAAATTAAATGCTTTGCATTCTTAAAATGTTTTTTGGCCGAATTGTTGATAGATGTGCATGGTACGGTTCTGAACTATAAATATAATTTTAGGTAGGTACAGATTCTCATTAATTGTACCGAAATGAAAATTTTTACTTTTGTACATTTATTGAGAAAATGTACTTATCTAAAATTATATTTATAGTTCACAATCGCACCATGTACATCTAACAACAATTCGGCCAAAAGACATTTTAAGAATGCAAAGCATTTAATTTAATAAACACACTTTTGTGTAAAAAAGTAATGATTTGACTACCCTACTACTAACTGCGAAATTCAAATTTTCTTAAGTTTTTTGCAATTTAGTTCTTTGCAATTTGCAGGTCAGTGTCAGGTTGTATGTTGATTAAAATATGAGACGCGGCCGTAACTAATATGGCTTTACAGAATTATAATCATTAGAATCAGCAATACTACTCCATAAGTTAGAATTGACCTCAAACCTCATGATTTCATAAAATCGCTAGATTTGAGGTCAATTCTAACTTATGGAGTTGTATTGCTGATTCTAATGAGTATAATTCTGTAAACCCATATTAGCTACGGCCGCGTCTCATATTTTAATCAATACTGACCTTCAAATTGCAAAAAAGGTGATATGTAAAAAGCGAACTGGGCGGGAATTAGAAAGTGACAGAGTCAATTACTTCCACATGCGAAAAAAAGAGAGCGCAACAATGTGCTGGAACCAAAATAAATAAAAATTGTTTAAAAATAAATTAAGCTATCTAGAAAAATTATTTTCACTCAGAGTTTTTAATTACCTAATTAAAAACTCTTGAATGCACAATTTTGCAATGAAATGACTCGGGGTTTTTAAAATTACAGAAAACAATATAAAAAAGTAGAGTTCTTTTCGGAATTAAATTCTGTCGAGAAAAATGAATCCAATTGCGTTTTCCTTCAGTCAGAGTAATAATCAAATAATCAACAACATTATATCTAAAAATTAAATCCATACATGCATGCTGTAATAGTGAAATAAATTGGTTACGAAAAAGCCCCCAGTTTATTTTGGTATCGCCTTAATAATATGATTTTGGTTAAACAAAGCTAGAAATAATATAATATGTTGGATAGATAATATCGACATAATAATGTACAATGTAAGAGGTTACATCGAAGCGTGATTTAGCTCGGTGTGTAAGTGAAATGGCGATATGACTGTCTAGTTTGACCCTAAACACGGAACTAAACGCGCTTCGTTTAAATGTAGATTTATGACAAAATGCTTAAATAAATTTTTAGCTTAGTAAGTTCTTAATATATTTAAATACCTTCGATTTAAAGTAAATTTTGCTGCACAATAAGGAACTGTTTACGTATGATCGTATAAAACAGAAAATATACGGTGCTACTTTGGAGTTTTTTTCTGTCAAAAAAATTTCAAGTAATCATGTTTGATTTTAGTATGGCAGTAGAAAATATAGTCAAACAACACATATGGAAAATCCAAATGATTTAACCATACATATTACATTTGGTATTTTAAGAATTTTAAAAACACAAAATTTATCGATGTATCTCCTTAATCACATTGTCGACATAAACAGGCCGGGGTCAAGAGTTCAACTATGTGGAAACAAAGAATAGTTAGCACAGTATAAAATATACTTTATACTCTTGAACATAAGGTTGATTTTATAACTGTTGGTTGTGTCTATGTGGACAGGATGACGATTTGCGACAAGTATCTCGTTTGTTATACATAATTATATTCTCAAAGTGTGTTGCATTGCAGGTCGAATCCGTCGAATGCATAGGTAAGAAAGAAAAAAAAAACCGGTCAAGAGCGAGTCGGACTCGCGCACCGAGGATTCCATAGAATAATTTCAGATTATTCTCTATGCAAACTTCGGATATAATGGGGGGAACGGTATTTTTTTTTAATTTTTCATCAAAAGTCGAAAACTATGCGGCCTAAAAAAGAAAAAATGTCTGAGAATGTGCAAACAGCGCTCTTTCATATGATAACCCACATGCATTAGTAGCCCCACTTCAAATTTTTAAGACCCCCTTACAATCCCTGTTGCAAAAAAAAAAAATGTTTATTTCTTTCTTATTTGCAAAATAGTTGGGCAAACGTTATCTAAAACTGTTCCAAATTTCAAGTTGATAAAATAAATAAATTTTTATTAACAAATGTGGGTACAACTCATTTATCTTAAACAAAAACACAATGTACAAAGTTTTGAATATTTAAAAGATAGAGTAAACGACGATGTCTGTGTTAGTATTAACTGTGTGACAGACAGACAGACAGCCTTCCTCCTACAACCTTAAGTAACAAGCGATACCGTGACATACTGACTCACTACAGGAATATTAGAATGTTACAAATAGTTCTGGTACAGTTTTAGAAACGTTCATGTAAGTTTAATTAAAAGAATAAAAATTTAATTTAATTGAATATAATTACTAATTTGATTGAAAAATGATAGCATCATTAATAGTTCTTGAGATATTCAGCTGTGACAGACGGACAGACAGACAGACTGAGTGGCACCATAAGGGTTTCTTTTTACAATTTTGATACGGAACCCTAAATATTAATTTAGATTCCAAAATAATGCCTCGGAAAGCATGTTAAGCAGATGGTCCAAGCAGTGGTGTGCTTATTCAATTTAAGAGTTTCCCTCGATTTCCATGGAATCCTCTCATCATAACCTCTTCCTTTCTTGAAGTCGGTTTTTACTGCCGAACTTGTTAATGAACATGCATTTTTAACCGACGAAAAAAAAGAAGGTTCTCAATTATGTATGACCACGCATAACTTTTTACAGAGTCGTCCGATTTGAAAAAAAAATGTTTTATTCGAGAGGGTATACATCAAAGTTGGTCCCATATAAAATTGATTAACTTTGCTTGGGTAGTTTTTGAGTTAGCTTCAGTAATTCGTATTTTTTCCCCACTTTTATATGGATGATGTTCTAGTTTGTGTGGGGTAGGTACCACAACTAAAAGGTTTTTATGTCATTTTTAATTTACCAAAAGACAATTAATAATAATTAATAATATTTTTTATTAATTTACAATAAACAACTGCCGCTATAAATCAGTGCCTTTTACAAACAGCTCAATACGAGTTTACTTACTTAGAGGGTTACTTTGACTCTAGGGCATAACTTTGGCCCAAATCGAGACAACTGTATAAACTGCCCGAAGTGTCACGACCACACAACCGAACGTCGTATGTCCTTCGGTAACTATTAGATGGTGATATAGACGCGTACTTGCGGAACCTTGTGTGGATTGAATGGCAGTAAACATCTGTCTCGATTTGGGCCAAAGTTATGCCCTAGAGTCAAAGTAACCCGCACTTACCGTATACAACGTGTCGTTTTGCATCCTCGTCAAATTTCAGGGTGTGGTACAGAACATCAAACCGAATAACTTTCTCCATGGGACCAACATCGTATTCGCGAAAAAATTTTCAACTGTCCCATAGAAAACTTCCTGCTCGACGAAAATGTATGGGACGGCTGATTATTTTTTCGCGATTACGATGTTGGTGCCATGGAAAATGTTGTTCGGTTTGATGGTCTATACCACACCCTTAAATTTGACGAGGATGCAGCACGACACCTTGTATAATAAAATATATGAATGATGTCAATTAATCTGCCTAACCTTTTCCCAACTATGTTGGGGTCGGATTCCAGTCTAATCGGATCAACTGTGGGATATCGCTACGCCCCGTAAGGGGCGTGACGTGGCGGTTTCGGGGCGAAGCCCCCCTCCCGCGGATGCCGTACGGCGACCCGTTACCACGGGCCTCTCATCGTGTTCGCCTCTGGCGAGTAAAAGGTTGGGCGCGCTGCATTTTCGCGCCCATGAAAATAGTGTCTCTATCTGTGTCCGTAAGCTCGTCACGACATATGCATACTGCCGCTTTCTTCACCGTACCCCGGCGGTCAACCCCTACCAGGTGGAACCCCCACCTACATGGGGGAAGCCCAGCAGATGGCGACCAGCGACAGGGATACGGACTCGACGTTCCTACGGATAGGGTGAGTGGCTCCCGCCCGCCCCACTTTCAGAGCTAGCCGAGCCTGGCACGGGGTAGGGAGACCGTGTCATGAGTGTGAGGGTGACATTGAACTGTGTGGCGTCACCCGGCGTCGTTAACGAGTCGCCGCCCGCGCAGCGCCCTCGTATGTGAGTTCTGGTGCCTGTTTAGAGGTGCATGTCTGGGGTTTGTCACGTGACACGCCTAAATTATCCTAGCACGCATCACGTGACAGCGTATGTTATTTGTAGTGGAAGCGTTAGTGTCACAAGTGGACCGCGTGTAGCCGGGAGCGGCCCACCTGGAGGTCAGTCCGGCGCGGAGATGGGGTCACCGTCCGCAAGCAAGTCGCGGGGAAGGGGCCTAGCGTCAGGGGGGCGCGTATGCCAGGGCGCAATCTGCTTGACATGAGGCCAAGCAGACGCGTCGGCACGCGCGAACATCCCCTTCGCCAGGCGGCCCACAAACTCATCCAGGCTCTCAATCCCGAGGTCGCGGTGGAGCACGTCGTTCCTCACGAAGCGAGGCGCGTGGACTATCGTCCGCAACGCAAAGTTTTGCTGCGCGCGGAGCATCTTCCGGTTCACCTCGCTCGTGAGGGCGAACCATGCTGGGGCGGCATAGGTCAAGATTGGGCGCACGTACAACTTGTACACACCCAACTTGACCCGATGCGGGAGGCGGGACGAGAGCACTGGTTTGAGCAGGTTGCGGGCGACCCTGCCCTGTGCGGCGACTCTGCGGACGTGTGGCCCCATAGTGAGCCGACGGTCGATGGTGACCCCCAGGTACTTGACCCGGGACGACCACTCGACGTCGGCCCCCTGTAGCCTCAGAGGTGGTGGCAGACGCGCGGCCCCTGAGACCATCGCCTGCGTCTTACCCACGTTCACCGACAGCCGCCACTTAGACAGCCAGTCGGGGAGGAGGTCGAGGGCGCGCTGCATTTTACGCGCCGCGTGCTTCGCGTTCAGCGAAGTGGTGATGAACGCGGCGTCGTCGGCATACAGCGCGAGCGTCGCATCCTCCGTAGTGGGGATGTCGTCCGTGTATCGCGAGTAACACGCAGGCGATACGCAGCTACCCTGCGGTACGCCCGCCAGCACCGGGCGGGCGCTAGATAGCGCGCCGTCTACCACCACTCGAAATGTCCTGCGGGAGAGAAAATCAGAGACCACCCTAACAACGCGACGGGGCGCGTCCGACGTGGACAGCTTGTAAATAAGGCCGTCGTGCCATACACGGTCGAAGGCCTTCTCCATGTCGAGGAATACTGACACTGCGTACTCCTTCTTGTTCGCGGTTGCCGCCAGAAGGTGCAGTACCCTCGACAGCTGGAGCGTCGTGCTATGTCCCGCCCGAAACCCGAACTGTTCCGGACGTGGCGCTATGTGTGGTTGGAGATGTCGCAGCAGGAGTGCTTCGAACACCTTGGAAATCGACGGCAGGAGAGTGATCGGCCGATAGCTCTCCGGCTTCAGGATGTTCTTTCCCGCCTTGGGCAGCATGATAACGCGCCCCTCCTTCCACGAGGCAGGAAAAGCCCCCGTGCGCAGTATCCCCGTGAACAGGCGCGCCAGCGCCGCTACCATACGGTACGGCAGGTGGCGCAGCACTGTGTTGGTGATACCGTCCGCACCAGGGGCCTTACGGGGCTTCGTGTTGAGGATGGCGCGTCTGACCGCGCCAGGCGAGAAGAAGACTGGATCCTCTTCGGGAGCTATCGGCGTCGCGAAGTAGGCGCCAAGGTGTTGCTCGACCGCTGCGACATGTTCCAGTTCGCTGGTCGGGTTCGGTTGGAACTGACGCTCCAGGTGCTCGGCGAAGACCTCCGCCCGGTCCTCCGCTACATATTTCAGCGCCCCGTCGCTGCTTTGCAGAGGGCGCACCGGGGCTGGGGTATTCGTAAAGTGGCGGCATAGCTTGTAGACAGACGGCCAACTGTCCGTGGTGGCGTCTATTCGTACCTCCCAGTCCGCGGCGGCCTGAGCTCTGAGCTCGGCCTTCACCTTCTCCGCGAGACGGTTAAGCTGCGTTTTCAACGTGGGGCATCTAAGTTCTTGCCACTGCTTGCGAAGGCGCCTCTTCACGGCGATCATCGCCTTTATGTGGGTCGGCAGAGGCGGTAGTAGCCCCTGCGGCTGCGTCGTTGTCGCCGCTTCCAAGGCGTCTTGGATGCAAGCAGTGACGTCATTCGCCGTCCGGTCCACGTCCGCGGAGGTGACGATAGGCCGAGTCGGTATGGTGGTCTCTAACTTCTCCCGGAACATAGTCCAGTCCGTTTTACGACGTGGCGCTATGGGCTTCAGTCGGGTCGGCATACCCGATAGGACGACGAGTACAGGCTGGTGGTCCGATTGTAACTCGTCGTCTATCACGTGTTGGGTGATCTGGCACTTAAGCCCCCGGTGGACTACGATGTCCAGCACGTCCGGCATATAAGCGGCGACGTCCGGATAGTGTGTGGGCGTCTCTGGGCCGGACACCGTATAACCGAAGGCTTCCGCGTCCGCGAAGAGCCGTCTCCCCTCGGTGTTCGTGAGCTGTGAGTTCCACGCTGGGTGCTTACAATTAAGGTCCCCGGCGAGGATGGTGGCGTGCTGAGTTGCGTGCAGAAGGGCCCGCAGCTCGGTAAAGTCGAGGCGGGCCGAGGGCGGCTTGTAGCACGCGTAGATGTCGATGTCCTCGCCGGCTACGTGCAGCTGCACACCCAGCGCGTAGCACGTGTTGAGTGTCGACGAGGGGATTTCCTGATGGACGACTCTTCGCCTCACAAGCACCGCCAGACCACGATAGCGGATATTTTGTGCCGACCTTTCGTCCTTCCTGTAAACGAGGTAACCCGGGAACCTAACCCTATCTTCGGGTCCCAGGAACGTCTCGCTTATGAGCGCCACGTCGACGTCTTGATCCCGAAGGAGATGGCGGAGGAGCGCGACCTTGTCCCTTAGGCCGCGGGCGTTCCAGTGTATCATCCTCAATGGCCTAGCCATGATAAAGTGTCAACAGAGTGGCCAGGCCATCGAGGATGACCGTCTCCACATCTTGACCCTGCCTTATCGCCTTGATGAGGTCCATCAGAAGCTTGATGGCGCAGGTCGTAAATTCTTGTTTTGTTGTAGTGGCTTTGGCGCCGGTAGCGCCGCCACTCGTCTCTCCAGTGAACTTCTTTAGTTCCGACTTATTCCGCGGCGCTATGCCGGCGCCAGTAGTCGGACCCGCTGCTTTCCCGACCTGCGCCCCGCTCGAGGCAGGGTCGGCCCTAGGGACGTCTTCCTGTGTCGCTGGGGGGGGGAGGGTCGACTTCCTGCCTTTTCCCTTACCCCCGCGTCTCTTCTTTTTCCTCCGCCCTGAGGAGGAGGCTTGGTTGCGTTCTGTAGGCCCGTTGGCCGCCGCCATGAGCGACGTGCCCTGTTGGGCCTCTTCCGGCAATGTTTGCGGCCCCTCGGTGGCCACTAAGGGCCGGCGCGACTTTGCCGTGATGGCGGCGGTCCCCGCCCGCTTGTTCCTGATCTCGTGTTGGAACACGGGGCACTTCAAGTTGCACGCGGGGTGCGGGCCACCGCAGTTGACGCAGGTGGCCGCTTCCCCCCGCGGGCGCGGGCAATCTCGTGCCGCGTGCCCCTCCCCACACCTCACACAAGCGAGCGGGCGGTGGCACTGGTGCGAGCTGTGCCGGAATTGCTGGCACCGGTGGCACTGGGCTGGGCCTCTTTTCCCCCTCCAAGCCTCTATCTTGACACCCCGCATGTAGAGGAACACGGTGGTGTCATAGATAGCCCGGACATCTGGCGTCTTCTTTATTATAGCGTGGAACACGCAGCCGGGTCTTCCTTGTGCGCCCTTAATGTGGCGCACGTACTCCGGCTGGTATCCCAGCGTCCGGAGTTCCTCCTCAATCTCCTTCGGGTCCGTATCAGGCGGTAGCCCCCGAATCGCCACCTTGAGGCTCTTCTCCGCTGGTAGTGAATAGGCAAACCACGATATGCCTACCTCCTTCTCCAGCGCAGTCAGGTAGCGCTGGACCAGCCGGTACTCCTCCTCCGTACCGGGGGTGAAGCGCACACCCGCCCCATACGGACGGGCGTTGGGTGGCCGGCCCAGCTTGGCGGCAATGGCGCGGAAGTGGGTGGCCCAGTTGGGCAACTTCTCCACTACCAGCGGTGGGTAGCGTGGCTTCTTCGCCTGCTGCGCCGCTGGTGTCGCCTGAGAGGCGACAGGGGCGACAGCAGGGGGGGCACCTGTCACTGTTGGGTGTGGGAGTAAACTCGAACCACTTACCCCATCGTCCATCTTGGTGGGTGTCGGAGACCGCGGTGGCGTACGGCGAGCCGCGTCCGCAAACGTCGGCGACGCTGGCGCCTCGAGGCAGGCCCGCTTTCCTCCCTCCGCGGTGCCGGACTCCGACGAGCTTCGTCTTCTCGGCACCTTACGCTGGGGTCGGGGCTCCAGGTTAAACTCGAACCCGAACCCAACCGGCTGCGAAGGTGCCGTCATCATGGGGTGCTGCCCCGCTCCCCCTCCCACGGTGGGCCGCTGGCCGGATCGCGGCGTCGTATCAGGTGACACGTCGCCGCGACCGGACGCGGCCGAGCCCACCGACGCCAACGACATGCTCGATCCCGCGCGAGACGAGCATGCCGACAGACCGGCGGGCGAGTCGTAGGCTGAGGTGCGAGGGGGCGCCGGCGACTCCGGCGCCCTTGGCGAACACTTCACTTCACTCACTTTCACATTCACTTTCGCCGCGCTCGTCGGACCCGCCAGCGAGAAGCGGGGACCGGGCGCGGCGGTGCGCGATGGTGGTGCACTCTTAGGAATGGCCCCCGTGGGCGCCGGCGCCGGCGCCGGCGGTGACGCGAAGCGCGGCGGCGGTGCGGCGGAGCGCTCATGGGGCGTGCGAGTGCGCATAGCTGGCACTGTCGGCGCCGAGTACGCGGACGGCGCGGCGGCGCGCGCGGCGGGCGCGGCGGGCGCGGCGCGCGCGGCGGGCGCGGCGCGCACGGCGGGCGCGGACGCACGCAACGCAGCGGTATCGCGCGCGGGCGGCGCCGCGACGTGCGCATACGGCGCACGACCGGGGTTCGCGGCAGACCCCGGCGCCTGAGTGGGCACCGGGCGGAACGCGGCCGGGCGGATCGGTACCGCCTGTTGGTGACGGCCCGACGACGGTAGGGGCGCACCGCGCGCTGGCGCCGGTGTCGTCGATGGGCCGGCAGCTACAGCGGCGCCCGATCTCCCCCCTCCTCTTCCTTCTTCCCTTTCTTGCTGCTGCCCAGCCGGCAGCGGACCGGACGCCGCATCGCCGATATTCGGCAACGACGTCGCCCGGTCCAGCACCGGCGGGTTTTCTTGGTCCCCGGCATCGCGGCCCAACGAGCCGCGCTTGCCGGGTTTCGGCATGTTGTCTTGGGCGTAGCCCCCGCGACCGCCGGGGTGAGCTCGCTCACCGGGCGCACTGGTGGCTTCCCCCTGTGTCTACACAGGTGCCGGTTCGGTAACCCGTGCAAACACAGAGAGAAAACAGAATGATGCGGTCCGCACAGATAAAACTACACACTATGGATGTGTGTGGACTGGGCCACGAGCTAATCCGTCTAATCGGATGCAGCTGAATACAGTATTTTATATAGAGCGACTGCCTATCTGACCTCCACAACCCAGTTACTGGATAATACAACAACTAGTCTTACCCTTTGGTAAGACTGGTTGTCAGACCCTCGCCTCTCGGGCTTCTGACGACCCGTAACGACTGTCAAAGATCCACGAATGACAGCCGGGACCAACGGCTTAACGTGCTTTCCGAGGCACGGAGGGGTCTTGGTATGTAAAGATGGCCACCCATCCACGGACCAACCGCAGCAAGCGTAGCTTAACTTGATCGATCGACCCGTGCGACTGTTATTACTTAGCCACGAGTTATTTGTTTCAACGCTGTATCGATCATAATCGCGAATCAGCTAATCAATGCATATTTTACCCGAGTTTTAGCACTTATTTACGCATAACTGGCTGCAATTATGTACAAGGTTAGATACATAACCGTATACATAATTATAAAATACATAAATAATTATCTGGATCATTGAAATTAGATCCGTGTGTCAAGGTTTGGTTTGGGCTGATCTCTTTGCGTTGTTATTTTTAAGAGAATTGTTAAGAATACTCTTGATTTTTTTTATTATTTTATTACTCAATACTCAATTATTTCGAGGAGCTCGTGGCTAAGTAATAACAGCCGCAAGGGTCGATCCATCAGGTTAAGCTACCTTACCGGGGTTGGTCCGTGGATGGGTGACCATCTTTACATACCGAGACTCCTCCGTGCCTAGGAAAGCACGTTAAGCCGTTGGTCCCGGCTGTCATTCGTGGATCTTTGACAGTCGTTACGGGTCGTCAGAAGCCAGAAAGTCTGACAATCAGTCTTACCAAGGGGTATCGTATTACCCAGTTATTGGGTTGTGGAGGTCACATAGGCAGTAGCTCCATGTAAAATAATGGTATTCAGCTGCATCCGGTTAGACTGGAAGCTGACCCCAACATAGTTGGGAAAAGGCTAGGCAGATTGATTTTGACTTAATTATTTCGAAGGGTCGTCGTTATCGAAATCGTTAAGGAGGACTCGCTGGGGCTCGGTCTCGCATAGGGTCGCAGTTATGCTGAGCGATGGCTGTTTTGCGTGGATGTGACGCACGGTGGTAACTTAAAGTTAAATAAAATATACTATAGTATTGTTAAAATCTCGCTGCAGACTTGGTCATAAATCATAATCGGAGTAGGGATGTGCGCTAGTTGCGCGCGCTCAAGGCCATTATCGATAACAGAATCATTAAGGTAACTCACGTAAACATCATGGCTTTGGAGCATGGTCATGAAGTTATCCGCTTGCCGCCTTACCACTGTCAGTACAATCCCATCGAGTTGGTGTGGGCTCAAGTAAAAAATGAAGTTGCAACGAAAAACAAAACCTTCAAGATAGCTAATGTCGAGAAGTTAGTCGATGAAGCCATTTCCAATGTCTCCATTGAAAATTGGCAAAAATGTGTGGAACGTGCAGAATTGCTGCAAGATGAAGACTTAAGAAAAGTATATTTATGCGAAGAGTTCATCATTCATGTGGATGATGATGACGATGACTCAGACGAAGAATTTTAATTTTCTATTTTTAGTTTTATGTATACGTTCTTTTGTTTATATATTTAATATGCTTTGTAGTAAATTTAGTAATAAAATAAAAAACAATGTGTATTTATTTCTATCACCCATTTATAAATATATAAAACTATCGATATCACTCATCGACTGCAGTAATGCACAGGACTACGTGTGGGCGTGGCCTGCCCATAAGGCCCGTGAGTGGGAAAGAGAGCGAAACACTCGAATGATTTATGACCGAGTCTGCAGCGAGATTTTAACAATACTATAAGATCATTATCACAGAATACATAATAGTACAAGTACATAAGATTCACTCTGAAAAATCATTTGATTAAATAGCAATAAAGTGTTGGAAGTCCTGACTGACTGACTCTTCAACGTCCAGCCGAAACACTTGGACCTAGAAAGCCGAAATTTTGCACAGAGGTTCCCTTTATAATGTAGACAAGGAATAAGAAAGGATTTTCGTTCCCGTGGGATATTTTCCAACATCCACGCGGGAGAAGCCGCGCAGGAAATGCTAGTACAAAATATAAATACAAAATCGTTTATTGTCAGAATTAGTATATTACATACTAAGACGTGTTTGGAGTATCCATTAAGCAAACAATGCCTGTGTTAGGAGACTTCAAAGTAGAACCCCGGAATCTGGATTTGTGCCCGGTTGATGACAATAGACTCGCCCTGTATTACACTGGCGTGTACTATTATAATAGGTACACCTCTGCCTGACTCTTCAGGGTCCATGCGTGATGTAATACCATGTTATGTTTAGCGGAAGGTCGGTGAAACAGTCCAGCTATCATCTCATGTGATTTTGCAACACAATACTTTTAGTATTTGTAATCATAACGAAAATGAAATTTAAACTCCATATTTGTCCTTGACTCACAAACTCATGACGTGTAAACGTGTTCTTGATTCGTCCCAGCTGTGTGGTAACACGTGATTATGAACCCTCTCGGCATGGCAAGGGATTTTAGTAAGCGCAAATGATTTGAGATCTTATTTTGTCAAGCTTAGCGTTCATATTACGGGATGTCAAGGCATGCCAGAATTTGCTGAGGCGTGCCGAAAGACGCCAAAGCAGGCTGTGACGTATCAATGAAATGTGAGTTTTAACAGTGTTAAATAAGATTCGAAATCATCTGTATTACAAAAATCCCTTGCCATGCCGTGCCGTCAGTGGGCGCCGGGTCTAATGCGCGAGTTTGACTGGCACTTGCCCGATTTTATCTTTTAGTTAATGACTTCATGATCATCATCATCATCCACAGCCTGACTTCACCCGCTGCTGGGTATAGCCTCTCTTTTCTTGTGCCAATCCCCACGCTCCTCTGCCAGCCTCATCCAGGTTTTACCAGCGATGGCAACAATGTCGTCTGCCCATCTCGCCGTCGCATACTTGCTATACTCGTAATAAATATTAATAAAGTTATTTTCGTTCTTTCTCAGGTTCATACCAGCCGAGCAATGAGTTGATGCTACGTTTCTACAGCTACTTTAAGCAAGCGTCGGAGGGGCCCTGCGATAAGGCAAAGCCTGGATTCTGGGATGTAGTCAACAGGTGAGATATCTTGCATATGCCAAGCATACAAAGAATGGAAGAAGAAAAAGCGATGTGCTGACCTTAATGGTGGCATAAGCATACTCAGTCAGCCTATAGCGTTCCCACTGCTGGGACACAGGCCTCCTCTCTGTGAGAGGGAGCGGGCAGTAATCCACCACGCGGGCCCATTGGGGTCGGTACATGTCACATGTCTTCGAATTTTTGATTCTAGGACATGCCGGTTTCCTCTCGATGACGTTTTCCTTCACCGTTTTGAGAGTAGTGGTGATGAAATAATTTACAAAAAGTAAAGTGCCTCTCTTGGCCTACCCACGACCTACAACTCGTAAGTCGGGGCCGTGACCTCTGGGCCATCACTGCTCTGACGATGACGATGGGAGAGAACATAATTGGGCGTGTCGTAAGCTTGAAACTAATGGCTTATAGCCCTATTTTGAAAGTTTTCAAAGCAAGTGTCACATTCAACTTGTCAGATTTGCACCCGGAATGATCTTAAATTCTTATAACCCCATAAGTCACAGGTTTGACAGCCAGTGAACTTATCCTTAAGTATTTACCGCTGGTTATGAACCTCCTGAACCACCAAAGGACTTGTGATGTTGTGATGCGACATATAGGAATTCGAAAACAAAAACTAAAATGATTAATTGATGTTCTACACATTTTAATACCACTCCTTTCTAATTTCAGAGCAAAATGGGAATCCTGGAACAAATTAGGCAACATGACAAAGGAAGAAGCAATGCAGGCATACGTCGCCGAATTACACAAGGTAAACTAAACGATAGCCTCCCAAAGAATTGGCAAGAACGCCTTAGGTGGGAGCCTCGGGAATTGAACGAGAAAAAAACTTAACATTGAGAGAAAGGAATGAACTGAATGAAGAAAGAATGTGGGGAGGCCTTTGTCTAAGAGTAGGACTGTACAGGTTATTTAATAAATAAAAACACAATACGCAAATAAATGCTATAGGAACCATTGAAAAAAAAAAAACGTCTCGCCCCGGGGACTCCCGTCAGGATCGATGTTCTTTTCGCGATACTCGCACGCACACACACACTCGTGTATAATAGAAAGATACAGAGAGAGAGAGAGAGAGAGAGAAAGTCGCATGGAGGGAGCATGACGCTTTTTCCTTAAGTGACGATTTCTACCAGTCAACTCGTATGGCAAGAGACGTTAAGGAACTTCGTTCCAAAAAAAAAAAATCAAAGGGAATCGTTGACAAAGTATGAGTTTCAAATATAGTCCTGAAAATTAGGTAATACATACAAGCATCTGCATTAAGAAGACCATCCTAACTACATATAATTGATATTATAAATGCGAAAGTGAGTTTGTTTGTTCCGCTTTCACACTAAAACGGCTAAACGGATTTGAATGAAATTTGGCACATGATTAGACCATGAACAGGATTAGGACATAGGATACTTTTTTTATCCCGGTAGTACGTTCCCGTGGGATAATTTCCGACTTCCACCCGGGCGAAGCCGAGGGCAAACTTGTATATTTTTTTGTTTTCTTACTAAGTTTTATTGGTTAAATTAAAGGTTTATTTACCTTTTACCTATAACTTGAGTACCAAAAATAATGACTATAATTTCACGTGTATGTCACAAAATTCACTAACACCACAACCAATGCACAGGGTCACACAACTTCAATTAGAGCTATTAGCACTTTTGTACGAAGTAGGTAAATGGTCCTAGGTTGTCGAGGTGCTAACTTGAGAAGTGTTGTGGTAAATACCATGATGTCATTTTATTTTATAATACTTATTATGACTTTTTGACATTCTGATACCAATGTCACAGGGCCAGGTCCTTCAACCAATTCGATCGAAGTCCAGAACCAACAACATTACTTCCTCTACGTGTAAACTTATTTCTATTTTTATGAGAATCTGTTTCGTGTTTGCAATGAATGACATGGTTTAGTATTTGCAATATCCTAACCCTATTTGAGAACTGTTTCAAGATGTGGATACCAAGATAATCCTGATCGACTATCACACCTAGATATTTAATCTGTGTTACTTAATTAATGTATGAACAATTTTTTTTTTCTTTTTTAATAAGGGGTTTTTATCCACACGGATACGTCAACCCCATTGTACCTTATACTCTATTTACACACACTAAACACTGGTAAATATACTATATTTTATTACACTACTACTACCTGCATCTACTATCTGCATCAAAGTATGAAATATTACAGTATCTGTTATTAGTATCTCCACATGTGTGTGTTCTTAGATTGAGATCCTCACTCGGTTGACTATTTTTGTTAATACTAAAGCATATGTATGGTTTGGTATGTATGGTATGGTATGTATGGTATGGTATGGTATGTATGGTTTTTGGTGTATTTAAAGTAAGCAGGTTATTATATAGCCAATTGGCTACTTGTGCCATACCCATCTCAGCTTTGAGTTTCACATCTTGCCAGGAGTTCCATGTTAATTTAAATATATCAGGACTAGTACAAGTCCCAGTATGCTGCCCTGGGGAACGCCGTATGTGACCTCAGCTTAACTACTGGTCAGTTCACCCGCCTTAGCCTTTTGCTTCCTAGGCGAGAGGTAGTCTTTGAGCAACTTCAGTGGGGTTTCTATTATTACAGCTTTTTCCAGTTTACTCACAGGACAGGGACAGAGACGGTGTCAGAAGCTTTTTTAAGGTCCAGGAAAACAGTCAGACATTTATTGCCAGTGTCAAGTTGTTCAGTTACTAGAGAACTCAGTGCTGTAACTGCATTCTCAGGGGATACGCCTTGTCTAAAGTCAAATTAGGAGAGGGATAGTAAATTAAATTTAGAAATATATTTTATTAGTCTATTATTCATAATTTTTTCCTGTATTTTAGAAATGGATGGCAAAACAGATATAGGCCCGTAGTTGTTGATATTATATCTATCCCCTCTTACAAACGGGAGTAATAATGGAATGTTTCAATAGGTCAGGGAAAGTGCCGCTTTGGAAGCAGAGGTTTGCAAGGTGAGTTTTTACTGGAACGACTTCCTTTCGTCTTTTTACGAATTTTATCGAGATATTATCTCAACTGGGGGCACTATCAGACTAAGGCCCATCAAGATTCGATCTAATTCATCATCCGTATTGAGTAGGACAAAAGTATTACATAAGTACAGGTAGTTTGGTTGGCATGTTGATTTATAGGGTAATTATTACTAGGCAGAATTTGGTGAGCCAACTGTTTATCAACGTTGGCGAAAAATATGTTTACGTTCCACGCTTCCACTTACTATTTTTATTATTAATAATAACTAGCTGACCTGGCAGACGTTGTCCTGTCCAAATTTCAATAATTCATAAATCATTTCCATAGAAAATGCAGTTTCAGTTTTCCCAAATTTTCCAATTTAAAATTTATCTTTCCGTAAAAACTCCCTAAGCACGATGTCCTTAGTTTCGGCCGATGTTACGGGCATTCCCTACTCCGTATCACTTACGGACATAAGATTATAGTTCGATTTCCGAACTAAGAATGAATGACAACGACGGTTTGACAATTGTCCCAACACCCGATGTGTTTTTGCCCGTCCAAAAAATTAAATTTGACACTTGTTTTGACGGATCAACTACTTTCGGACGGGCCTCTTCGTTGACGGATTTAGAGAGTTGACCCCCTGATTCGGACAATTACGAACATTTTAAAACAAAAAAATGCCAAATGGGTTCAGCCGTTTGAAGTGATGCGCTTACCAACGAACAGTATTTAATTTCTATTATAATGTATAGAACACCATCCGGTTACTGTGTCATTGCAGGGCCAAAGGCTTCTCATACAGTTGGCGATTTCAGACTTATTTTAATGACTAGTCCAGGTTTCCTCGCGATGTTTTCCTTCACCGATGTATACATAGGTACTATTTCTATTAACCGAGCATAAATATACAATCCAGACTGCTGTCTAGCATTTACTAAAGAATAAATCCAATATCACTTTCCGACCCTGGTTCAAGAGACCGCAGCACTCCTTAATTTTTTTGCCTAAAATAAAACCTACTATTCTATTTGTCAACAGATAGTAGAAACGATGTCATACAACCAAGATGTAGCGTCATTCCTGTCAGTGGACGAGGAAGACCAAGGCTTCCCGAACAACGACCTGGAGCTGGTCGCCGGAGACGTGTTGCGGAGGGTCAGGTCTGGACAGAACAGTCCTGTGTGTGAGTATGAGAGTATAATCATCATTATTATCCTACTGTTGGATAGCATAATATGCATATTCAGCCTATAATGTTCCCACTGCTGGGACAGAGGCCTCCTCTCGGTGAGAGGGACTGGGTACTGCCCACAATTTATAAAATTCTTTCATTAAAGAGTAAAGTATCGCGGTGTAATTAAAGACACATGGAAAATTTAAATTTTATTTCTGGGATGGCAACACACTTGCCATCGATGGCTCTAGTTTTACAGATGTCCAAACGTGGCGTTTACCACTTAAAATCATTTAAAATAAAATAAAACCTATATTGGTTATTTGAGATATCTCACCTCACAAAAACTTTTATGTAGAGTTTATTGGGGTAATTCCAATTGATGATAATTTCTACCAAACGCAGCGGCAGTTTACATTATATTGGCAATATAATGATTAGATGCCAATTTGTCGGCCGCCGTCTTTCGCTGTCGCAATATAAAATTGCCGCTGCGTTTGGTAGAAATGATCATTAATCGGAATTACCCCATTATCGTAATAACCCCAATAAACCTTATAGCTTTGTGAAGATGGCCCTATGTCGAAGATAAGACCAGCTCCACCCCAAAAGTCCTAACTCTACGTTCACCCTAGATTCGCGCTCAGTGTCGGGCGCGTCGTCCCCGGTGCGAGGCCCGTCGCCGCCGCCGCCACGACAGCGACACGACTCCGAGGACGAGTTCATTGACACTGTCGATGTTAGTGTAGTACGTATGTCTTGACTAATACCTTGGTTTTGGGTACTAACATGTTTTATGTGTGTGTATTTATTAAGAGACAAATGACATCGAAAATGTGTGAGACAAGATGCCTCTAGAGAGAGACAAAATGTCTGTATACTTGGACTTTTAATCGTAACTTGACAGTTGGAGAGATACCACCACCCCTATCAACCGGATTCTGAATCATTTTGAAGCAATTTGCTAATCCATTGCTTCATAATAAGTTCGAATTTGTCTGCTCGACAACGTAAATAACGCAATGAATATTGTTGAACTCTCAAAATGAAACCGATTCCTATTGATAGTGTGTTACGCAATTGACTTGCAGTTTCTGACAACAAAGGTAAAACTAGTGACGGAAAAAAGAGCGAAATTGAATGAACATAATTAATTAAATAATAAATTAATTTACTCATAGTTTTAATTAGGGGTGCATCCGATACCGATGCCGTTATATGCGCTTCAAAATAGTAATGTAAACACGCGTGCTGTTTCGTCTATTTCGTTGCAAATGAGGCAAGAACGTGTATTACCTATACCCAAACTTGAAAAAAATGGCGCAGGTTTCCAAATGAGCTTTGTTGCATTTGAGGGGCTATTTTCCACAGCAGCGCGCAGGTGACCAGAAGGCCAATTCTTCTACCTAAAATCGTTCAAATTCCAGTCGCAATCTCATGCCAGCGACAATCAAATGTCAAAAATGTAGGTAAATGTAAAACAACTTTTGATAGATTGAGACAGATTATGATGATGACAGACTTGCAAAATCGCCTATCTCCGCAACATTGCGAATACTTTGTTTTTAAAACAAAAATCTTATTAACTCTTAAAATGTCGATTGCACACCATGTGTACAGATAACAATAGAATTTCAATTGTGTCTGCTAATTAGCGCGCGACGGGTTAATGTTAATTGCTAAGACTATTCTCTATACTAAGGCCGCCTGTCCATTGAAGCGGAGTGAGGCTTCATTTACGGAGACGCGGGGCGTCGCGCGTTGCGTTGAGCGGCGCGGCCCGCACTGAATTCAAATATATGGCGTTGTATGAGTGCGTTTACGGAGAAGCGATTTTAGACGCGTTTGTTTGAATTAGGGCGTTTTTTACGGCCGAACCCGCGGATGGCACCGACGCGTCCCACGCGGCGTTTATCGCGGCGGCGCACGCAGCGGCAATTCTCGATGAAGCTATGTCCGAGGCGGAATCTTCTGTCAGTCTTATTTAGAAATCGCGCAACACAGACATAGTCACCGTCGCAATGGAGTATGATATGATCGACTTTTTTTTAGGAGAAAATTCAATGTTAAAAAGTGAATTATTTAATATAAGAAGTGGCCCAGTGTTTACATCAACGGAACATGAGCGCGGGCGAGCGTGCGCCGCCGCGATGCCCGCCGCGTGCTTCGCTACACGCTAGACTGCTAGAGGATTCGCCGCGGGCGCCGCGGCGGGCACCGCCACGCTTCCCGTCTCGCTTCTCTATGAACATGGTCGTATATTGCTATAAGTTTGTGTTTACGCGTGCGATGATGCGTGCCGCTTCACGCGCCGCCCCACCGTAAACAGAAAAAACGTCCGACGCGCCGCGAGACGCCACGCCACACGCGACGCGAGACGCCCCGCGTCTCCGTAAATGAGGCCTGAGGCTGCGGAGCGGAGAAACGGAGAAATATTAACCAATATAATCTAAACTCTGAAGCAGAGTTAAGATTCTATTGGTTAATATTGGCACAGCTCCACTCCTCTCCTCTCTTCTCCGCTCCAGTGGAGAGGCAGCCTAAGTCAGTAATTTTTTATATTACTTAATTTATAAACATTAACCCAACTTGTGTTTGATTTATTATACCTTAATTTAAACTCAATAAGCGTATCGGCATTGGTATCGGTATCGGATCGGCAAAAAGGTGTATCGATGCAACCCTAGTTTAAATTGAAATTCATAACTAAAACTTAAAACAAATTACTTATATTTGCTTATAACATAAACAATGAGTAGGTACTTATTGCTAATGACCCATTTCACGTCTTTGTAAAGTTAATGAACTGAAAATTATTCTTGACCATGTAAAGTAAAAAATTATAACTTTATTGTTTCGTATTATAAGGAGCTTGTGGCTAAGTAATAACAGCCGCACGGGTCGGTTAAGCTACGCTTGCCGGGGTCGGTCCGTGGATGGGTGAGCATCTTTACATACCGAGACTTCTCCGTGCTTCGGAAAGCACGTTAAGCCGTTGGTCCCGGCTGTCATTCGTGGAACTTTGACAGTCGTTACGGGTCGTCAGAAGCCCGAAAGTCTGACAACCAGTCTTACCAAGGGGTATCGTATTACCCAGATAATCGGTTGTAGAGGTCAGATAGGCAGTCGCTCCATGTAAAATACTGGTATTCAGCTGCATGCCGATACCAACATGGTTGGGAAAAGGCTAGGCAGATTGATTATAAGTTATAGTTATACGGGCAACATAATAATTCGCAATTTTCCTCAATAATTGATATTTATTTAAATTGAACTATTTTTGCCATTCATTATTTTCGTAAATTCGTTCACTACCCCAACACAAACAAATGTGTGGTTACTTGAAATATCTGTTTAGAAAATCTGTTTTTTTTTTTTTGTATATACATCACAGACGTGGTAGGTATCGATATCTTAACAAGATAAAACATAGGAAAACAGTTTTTCTTAACTCATACTTAAGTACCAACACTAACAGCGGTCGTTGACCTCTCAAAAAAAAAACATCAAATCTTTTTATTTTTTATTTTATTTAGATATCGATTCACGTCGCGTCTGCGGAGTTTAGTTAGCCAATTTAAAATAACCCTGTATATGAATACTTACAGAGCGAACCAGAGGTACCTCCACAGCGCAGGGACTCAGCGCAACAGAGGCAAACGGGACAGAGGCTTAGCAATGGACACGCGCATCAAATAACCTCACAGCTGACACGTACGTTACTATTATTAGTGATTTTTAATATCGTGTGGCAACACTCAGTTAAGTTACTTAGCCCGTACTTTTTTTAAGCGTTATTCCTGTCACTGTCACACAACTGTCTAATTACAAGTGCAATAATATACAGGGTGTTTGGTGCATCGTGTGCCAAATTGAAATGGTCGACTGGGGCGGTCATCTGCCATCCTTTCAGACCCATAAACACTCCTCATGCCCGGTGGATTTTCTTTTATCGACTTTTTATTGTTTTATTAAAAAAATACCCAAATTTTAGATTCAAATACAAATAAAAAAAAAGTGTTGACTGTGAATTTTAATTTTTATTTAGATGTGTATCCTTTACAGTACTTTTAAATTCAAAATTAGTGACATTAGCCATCTAGTTTTTTTTTAATTTACTAGCAAAGTTTCGGACTTGAATTAAAGCTGTCCATGTTACAGCTATTTTGTATTTTATGACTCGATTCACAATTCTAGCGAATTCAAAAACTTGCAAAAAGATTTTATGGCATGTGGTACATCACTAGCAAGAGGATAGACTAGGGAATTTTTGAGGGAGTTGGAAGATCCCGGTCGCTTTTGGTTTTTTTTTTATAGCCATGTAATTAGCTGTAACATGGACAGCTTTAATTGAAATCCGAAACTGCGAGTAAATTATAAAAAAAACTAGATGGCTAATGTCACTCATTTTGAATTTAAAAGTACTGTAATACAATACACATCTAAATAAAATAAAAATTCAGAGTCTACGGCTTATACTTTTTTTTTTGATTTGTATTTGAATGTCAAATTTGGGTGTTTTTTTGATAAAACATTAAAAAGTCGAAGAAAAAAAATCCACAGGGCATGAGGACTGTTTAGGGGTCTGAAAAGATAGCACATGAACCCCCCAGTCGACCATTTCAATTTGGCACACGATGCACCAAACACCCTGTATAGCATAGACATAGAGAACGAGCAGTGAATACAGATAGAAAAGTACGAAAGAGACAAAGCGAATGTGCGGGCAGTAGTTGTTAGCTTAGTAGTACTACATGTATGGGGAAAGCAACTGTCAAAATGGCGCTGTCATAGCTAGTTCCCAACACAAGCTCACGAGGCGTGAGGTGGTTTTATTTTATTTTTGCGAAAATGACGCGTTGTTTTGTTCTTATATACTCCAAATTGGAGTCCACCATTTCCCAAGAAGCCCTAAAATTTGAAGATTGTGGATTGATGTCTAAAAAAAAATTTAACAGAGTTCGAAGCATGTTGAAGAAAGTGATTATGAGGAATATTTATAGTTTTAAATTCCACCACTTTCCATGTCAAATATACTTGATTAAAAATATTGAAATAACAAAATAAAACCAAACTCATGAATGAACGAAATGTCAAATTTATTATAGACCTTATGGACCTAGCTATGATCACGCCATCTAGAATTAGCTTTGCCCGACCTTCCCCATTGGCCGCAAATTAGCTTTGTCTCTTTCTAGAGAGTGGTCACTTTTGTGAGGCTAACGCTCAATCCAATTATCTATGTCTATGCATTTTAGAGACGGGACCTTGTCTAAGGCTGTTTGTCCAGCGCCACGTCAACGGGATGTCAACGAGAACGAGATGACGGCGGCGGCGCCGAAACAGCGATATACAACATCAGTTTTAGTATATGCGAAACCCGAAACACGTGTCTAGTATTTATATGTAAAGAATCTTTGTACAAAAAATCAAAACTGTATCATGAAAAATCACAAAGTTATAAGCTCGTTTTGTAACCTGGTTGTCCGTACAAAAACATGATCACCACGCAGCGCCCGCTGTGCGCCCGTGCCTAGTGCCGCTATGACTAGCCGTGACTTGTGTTCGTCGCTCGGTGTCCATTTTGTAACCTTTTTAAAAAGATTTTTGGGACAAAATATAACACGGTGTAAAAATTATTAGAATCGATTCAGTTATTTATTCTGAACAAACTGTATTCAGGTTTCGCATATACTAAAAATAATGTTGTATATGTTATGGACCAAGTGATTATTATGATATTATAAAAAATGCCCGGGCAGTTTGAAATATGCCCAATATGAAAGGGCGGTGTGATAACAACCGGGTGGTTCTCCTCAAAATATTATTTTTGACAAAAAAAAAAAAGCTTCTTGTTGACATCGTGGAACAGCTACTATTTTATGTTAAATTTATAGTTACGTTTAATATATGCTATATAAAGGCACTTTAAAAAAATGTAGTACTTATCTTTTAAAATATTTAATCATTTCAAAAAGATGGTGTTGCCAATAATGACGGAGTGTAGCTGACAGTGACGTATCCTGGAAGATTCAACTGTTACTACAGTCGCTATGCATTATTTTATTATGTTTTATGAGATGGATGGATGGATGGATGGAATCACTTTGGTTTTATAATATTCAAGTACTTTTGTTGACGTTCCAGATCTGAAGGTGTTGGAACAGCTGCCAGGTACTCTCGCGCGGCTGGAGGCAGACGTGGCCGCTCTCAGGAAAGCCGTGGAGGGAGACCGCAGGATACTCGATGTGAGTACTTACGATGGCCATGTTGAATTTGTCCTTATTTTGTGGACACTTTCTAAAACTTTTCGTAATATTGTATACGTTTCTAAACTAATATTCTATAGAGAAAAGATTTGATTTTTTGTATGTTTGTTTGTCACGCTTTCATGGCTAAACGGCTGAAACTTGATGTAATTTGGTATGGGGATACTTTGAACCATGGGCAAGGGTCATAGGCTACTATTTATCGACTACCACGCGGGCGAAGCCGCGGGCAGAAGTAAATAAACAAAATGTATGTTATATGGGGGTCTATTTATAACCAACGTCATATAAACCCATTAAGATGATCTCATTAATGAGCTGGTTTCGTTAAACTATATTTTACAAGCTTTTATTTAGTTTCACCTGTCCCGGTGTCTGTCTGTGATCGAATCTTGCAAGTTAAATTTGACCCACTTCCCGGATTCCGATTCAGCTGAAATTTCACATGCGTATGTAAATCGGATGACAATGCAATATTTTTATGACATGTAGCTGATCTGATGATGGAGCCGGATGGTGGACATGGGAACTCAGTAGTACAACGACGCAACCCTATCGATCGGGCTCGTTTGATTTGTCTTGACAAGGATTCTGTTGTAGATGATATGCATATTAATAAAAGGTCTATTCCTTTGTATTCCAGCAAGTGTCCCGCGGCTGGCGATGGCCGTGGCAGGAGCTGAGCGCGCCGACGCTTGCGCTGCTCATCATCTGGCCCTTCATCGCCTACAGGATCGCCGCGCGTGCGCAGCGCAGACGTACGTAATGTGAGTATTGAACATGTACACACTATAGTATCTACGTACTACAGACATCATACTCTTTTGCACTAGTATTTTGCGAATCGGTCTAAAACGAGTTTTCTTTAATTTTCATATTTTTCAATGTTATGACATTTACGTCAGGCTGTCAAGCTGTCATTACTTTTTCTTCTAATTTTCTCTCGTGGAGTTTTTTTACTGGCTTAGTCTATGAACGTTACTTTTGATTTATACAATATAAATTATTTTTTATCAATATGTTAGCTCAAATATTGTATTTTATAGATAATTATGATTGTTTACTGGATAACTGTATCCTAAATTACATTTATAAAAATAATTGACACGCTCTCAGAATTCATCGAAGAGGATTTTGAACGAATATTTCTGGCCGTTTCGAAGACTGACAAGTTGCATTTTTTATGAGCGGTGAAGAAATTCATGGTGAAAAAATATAGTGGTAGTGAAGAATGGGATTCTAGGTTCGATCCCCTGGCCTTGGGAAATCCTAATGATGGGTTTCTAAAATGACGTTCGCTAGTTGGCAGCACTGAGACGTCAGGTCCGGGCACCATGTTAAAATTGTTTTTTGTCAATGTTAGCGCGGGGAGCAAATGAAAGAGCTGACAGTATAATATAAGGCTTGGTATATTGCCGTCTGATTTTACAAAACAACTTCTCGGACAAACAATGAATGATTAAGTTTAAGAGAGGAATATCTCCCGTCGCGGTGGAGTCCGTGGAAGCGAGTGGTCATGACGCGCTGATCACGCTGCCTGCGCGTGCAAACCACATGCAGAAGTCTTCTGAAGTCGGTGTCTTCAATTCTTCAATGCACTTCAGCTTGACACCGACTTCAGAAGCTGTTAAGTGTTTTATGAAAGTTATTTTATTCGTTTTTGGTTTAGTAGTAGTAGTAGTAGTTAGTGGTTTTTTAAATAAAAACTTTTTTACAAAAAAATACAACCGACTTCCAAAAACAACACTACAAAGTGAAAAATAACTTTAATTTCGGAAGTCGGTGTCTGATTAAATGTATTTTCGTTTTTGCCACCGACTTCCGAAATTAAAGTTATTTTTCACTTTGTAGTGTTGTTTTTGGAAGTCGGTTGTATTTTTTTGTAAAAAGGTTTTTATTTTTCACTTTTTAGTGGTTCACATGTGCTTACCCCTTCACAGCGTACTGGCGTGATGTTATGTTATGAACTGGTGTGAACAACAAACAGACATGAGATTTCAGCAATCCCAGTCCATTTGCTATCATTTATTGAGGAGTTCCGTTGCCTATCTCAGAAGTTCTTCATCAGATCTTCACCAAATTGAAATGGGACCACTCCAAGAAAGTACTCTTCCAAAAACTATCCAAATCGCTTCAAGTGTGCCTATAAAATTGGAAGAATTCTCTCTATTTCTCCAGGATCCCATCATCAGATCCTGACATGATGATCATGGGACCACCTGGGAAGTATACCCTTTCAAACAAAAAAAAAAAAAAAAATCCAAATCGGTCCAGCCATCTTCGAGTAATCGGGGAACATACATAAAAAAAAGATATATAAAAAAAAAAAAAAGGTTCCGACGAATTGAGAACCTCCTCCTTTTTGAAGTCGGTTAATAAGCTAATTTCTGTGTTACAGGTAGAAAAGCTGTAAACGTAGCTCTAAGGGATCACTCGAGGTCAACACCGACCGCTCACGACCCGGTCATTGTCAACAATAACCGCACTCGTGGCTAAAGTAGATAATTTGGTGTATTTGTTCACTTTACTATTGTCATAGTGTATTTTATTGTGAAAATTATTCTCAAACCTTTTTATACAGTCTTTTCACAGTTATTACACGACTGCCCAAAAAAGGAGCGTAATGTTTTTAGGGTTCATGTATTTATCTAGGTATGTGAGTGTGTTTATTCCACCATAACTTTTTTTTTACTTCTAATTTTGCATCATCAGACAACAGGACACGCTGGACACGATAGTAATACTAGGACAGTTTCAGAAAAAAATCTACAGGCTTTAATTTTTTTGCAAAATAAATGTATAGAAAACGTGTGTCTAAAAGATACACAGCGCTTTCACCAAGAAAGAAAGATGTGTATACTTTTGGATATATCACAATCAACTGGTTTAATGGCAGCAATGCTCGCAATTTATCCCACTGGGGGGCGCTGTTGTAGATGTAGACCTGTCAAAATACTTTTCGTGTCAAATTATCTTGCCATTAGCCGTTTGGTCAACCGCCTAGCCATTTCACTAAACGCCGCCGTACAATCGACGACAAATGTCCAGACAATGTGTGACAAAAAGATACACATGGCGCCGAAGGTGTTATGTCAGCACCACATTTACACACCAAGGCGTTGCAATATGTGAATCTCCACCAGCAAAGCTATTCACAACGATTCGACAGGCTTCCAAGTCGAAAAAGACACATTTTTCGGTTACCTGTTTTGCCAAGTCCCCGACCCCGCCGACTGTCCTGAGTCCGAGTCGTCGGAAAAATAGTGGTAAATGAATGACATGCGCCGATCCCAGCGTAGTTCGATCAGACTCGATTACAAGAATTAACCCAAAGATTCACAAACTCGAATTCAAAGCATTTATTTCAAATAAACCAATTACCTACTTGCACTTTTGAATTGTCAAGAAGTCTGTCGGTCAGAAAGATGAAGCTATTTGCCCATTCCAAAGCGTAGTAGGTCCCTATGGAGAAGAACGGGCAAGAAACTCCACGGACACTCTATTAAATCAAAATATTATTTACGTCATTCATGTTGAAAATATACATGTGAGAACAATGTAGAAATACGTGCACGTTAAAAGCGTCCGTAATAAAAATATGAAAACTAAAAACAACTAAATTAAAAATAAGCCGTGGCAACTAAGAGATGACACACTAGCCCCTGTTTCCTCATGTTACATGGTGCTACGGAGACCATTGCATATCAAGGAGTAGACCGGGGGGCGCGGTAATGGTAGGGAAAGCGTTGCCCTTAAGGACGCTGTTATAAATGGGTAGTCAAATCATTACTTTTTTACACAAAAGTATGTTTATTAAATAAAATGCTTTGCATTCTTAACATGTTTTTTGGCCGAATTGTTGATAGATGTGCATGGTACGATTCTGAACTATAAATATAATTTTAGGTAGGTACAGTTTCTCAAAAAAGGTAGCGAAGTAAAAATTTTCATTTCGGTACCTTTTTTGAGAAACTGTAGCTGTCTAAAATTATATTTATACTTCAGAATCGTACTATGCACATCTATCAACAATTCGGTAAAAAAACATGTTAAGAATGCAAAGAATTTTATTTAATAAACATACTTTTGTGTAAAATAGTGATGATTTGACTACCCATTTGTAACAGCGTCTTTAAGATATGGATAAGGATTATAGAGCCGTACCGGATATGCAGTAGGCAATGGAATTGTGGGTGATGTTTATCATGTTCAGTTTCGCTAGCTAATTTAATTTGACTCTGTATAATTGCGGCAAAAACCAAAAGGAGAGCTTTTTCTCTGTAATTTCTGTGAATATTTTTCTATTATTTTTTTCAGTCAGAAAATCGCTCGTTTATTCTGTAACTTCATAATAAAATACACTTAGATGGTATTTGTATTTTTTTTTATATATTATGTATGTATGGGTTGGTCCATTTTATTGTGCTATTAATGTTCTCAAAGCGTGCTCTCGTTCGTGACGCTTATTCGAGCTCGAAAACTTGAGAAAACGTGGTTGTTTTCGAACTTGAAACAGTAGATTTCTAAAACGAGAAGTAATGTTATTTACACGTTAGAATGATTACATTATTCTTAAAATGAGTTAAAAAAAATATCACAAATATTGCATTTCCAATATTTTAAGCGAGGGCTGAACGGGTTTTATAAATATGTGTATGGGAATATGGTCTAGGTATTATAAGCTCTTCTTTTTTTTTTTTCGAAAATTCTCAATTTTTTTTTTAACACAAAAATGAATTTTAATACGTTATGCCTCGACCAAAGTTGAGACCTCGCATATCTTTGACAAACTTGTAAAAGACAAATAATTATTGATTGTTGTATATATTTTAAAGTCATAGGTGTTATGCCTCGATTACTCAAAACGAGGCGTTCAAGAATGTGTCAAACGAATGTTGTGGGTGTATAATATTATGTATATCTTTTAATATTCTTGTCTAATATCTTTAGAGTATGAATAAGACAAGCTTAAATAAATTTATATCGATTTACGCCTTTTTACTAAAAGTGAGGCACAAGTTGGTTTTTGCCTCGAAAAGAGGCGATACTTTAATGATCGTTCAGCTCAATGAGGATAGTCAGCAGCCCCGCGTCCACGTTGCTGACTACTGACTAATACCACAGTATGGACTATTCTCTTATAGTTCGAATACGAAGACAGCTTGTCTAATTTATCCTCTCAACCTTATACCACATTAATATAAACGTGATATCTAATACAATGTTAGTCTGTCGGGTTCATCCCGAGATATGTTAGTTTTTTTACCACTTTTAACTTTTAGGGGAGGTTTAGCTTTACTAAGAATTGATGAAGGAGTTATGGGGTTGCCAGAGTATAAATAACTATAATGGTCCCACTGCTGGGACACAGGCCTCCTCTCTGTGAGAGGGAACGGGCCGTAATCCACCACGCGGGCCCAGTGCGGGTAAAGTTTTACTCTGGCTGTCTCTAATATGAAGAACTAAGCGAGTGTCTTTTATTTTTAAACAAATAAAATATTTATTTTGGACTCCCTTCAATGAAATAATAAAGTCAATGGTTTGCATAAAAAAAATTGCTTTTGACGAGGCATTCATTTAAAATTGTTTTCGAAGTAATTTTTAAAGTATTAATTTGTTTTGCTCAAATCAAATTCTCGATATAAACCATAAGCAGGACTTTTAAATAACTCAAAACTGCCTTCAAAGAGTCGTTCAAAAACAAAAGTTGCTTTTTTCGAGGCACACAAAATAGTGGCCAACTCGCTTTTATTCAAAGAATTTAAACACATTGTTACCTATATTTTTAGTTTATTAAAATAAAGGTTTTTAATTTCATATTTTAATATATAATTTTGTTTTAAGTTAAGTTTATTTTTAAGTGGTAAATTAGTTAGCATTGTTGGTAATTTTTATGTGATATGTAGATTAGGGTAATATGCGCAGACAGTATTGTAAAATGTATGTATAAGTTACTTCTTTACTCTCAGTTATATTTTATTCATATCATAATTTAAAAAATAAAATAAAATAAAGGTCACAAGCAAAGAAGCCGGAGTACTTGACTAAAAAAAAACATTTGATAAAAATATTGCTTACTCCTTTTGGTTTCTGTAAGTTGGTTAAAAATATATTTAGTTCTCAAAACAATTAATTTCTTCCAAAAATCACATTATTTTTAAAATGTACATATTATTATTTACATTACATAGCTGACTGCGCATATATTAATAAATTAATAATTAATTTCTTACAGATATTCCACCTTACGGGCTAAGTCAGATTCATAATTACGTTAGATTTAATAAATCGATGTTTTAAACCCCATTCAGAAATAACCTCAGTTTTTAAAAGCCAAATCAAATCTCAACCGCGGCCATCATCTTCATCATTTCAGCCGAAAGACGTCTACTACTAAACATAGGCCTCTCCCAAGCACCACCACTTCGACAGGTTCGTTGCTTCCCCTAAAATAACTTCTCCCGCTCTGGGCGGAGCAGGAGGGCGTGTCAGACTTTTACTAACTAGAACCCACCCGTGTTCCTTCAGTTGCCTGTGCCAGGGCCACGGTATCTCTTTCGATCAACCCGCGACCCTGGCAGCATTCCTGCAGCTTTTACAAGGTCATCAGTCCACCTTGTGGGAGGCCTTCCAACGTTACCACTCCAGAACCTTCCGGCCCCATCGACCGTCTGTTCTGCGAGCAATCTGCCCACTGCCACTAAGTATCTTCGGGCCATAGCGCATCGCATTTCAATACAAAAAAATGTTGATTACTAGACTTTCTTACAAACAAACTCATATTCAGATGAACCTGATAGAAGTGTGTTAAAAAACGCGTTGCGACCGGTCTGTACTATGTCCCATACAAAATGTATGATGTAGGAGGATTTGCATTGCAATGGGGCCCCTGTTCGAGTTGCGTCAGCTTATGTATGATTGGCTGTTGTTATTTTAGTCACCTGTAATCTTTCCAACCATTTATTCTACTTTTGATATTTTAAACACGCCTATGTATTTCATTATTTATTGACAGGCAACCCTAGACGATATAATGCAATACTTCATGGACACTGATTTATCTTTACATTGTTCTTTAAAATAAAATATGAATGTGTTTATTCGATTAAAAATTCTTCATAAATAAAATCGATTCTTATGAGAAATCGAATCGATAACGCATTAGGACATCACTAATTGATTAGTACTCGAGCTGTCAAAAGTAAAATGAATGGTTGGAAAGATTATAACATGACATTTGACAGCAGATTTACTGAATAGAGACTTGATCAGGCGTTTAGAAACTGTGGCTCATTATTACACTATAGGAATGATATCCCTCCTGCTTATCACAACGAATAAATGGCTATAGTCCGGCCGTCGAGAGAATGAGTTGCTGCAACTTGTCAGTTGGACAATTTCTAAAACATATACGAATATGTTTTGCATGCATAGTATGAAACTGACAGGTGTCAAGAACGTCATCGATGGCAGCTAACTACCCTACAAAATGTAATGCCTACTTCAAAGATTTAAATCCCTAGATTTGCACGCGAAAAAGTATCCATACTGAGAAGAGTTCACATAATATTATTAAATAGCTTTTCCATGACAATCAAGTCAAGGCACTTTGTCATTGTGTGTCAGAACGAAACAGAAACGCGACTATGTTTTGACGCGGTAGGGCGAATCTAACGATTTAAATCTTTGGCCTACTTGTATACGACTACAGATTTGACTGGTTTTAAATGAGAAATGACATACGATGAACTGATGAATCAGTACTACCATTTGAAGTTTGTCAGTTCCCGGATTGCAAACCTTACTATAGTATGATTAATCACTATTATCCTCCTAAGGGGTCATTGTACTCATCATTATGAACAACTTTTACTACGGAACCTAATCTGAAATCGCGAAAAAAAAATCTGCTGTTCCCTACATTTTGAATGTAGGGAACAGCAGTTTTTTTTTTGCGATTTAATGTTTAGTCCCAAAGTAAAAGTTGTTCATAATGATGAGTGCAATGACCCCTTAAGGGGATAACGGTGATTACAATTTACACTCTGTATAATATAGCCCATTCAAATAATAGATGTTGTAGAAGAATACATAATCAATCAATGTTTATATCAGTATAAAAAGGTTTCGGAGCAACGGCGATTTTCACTTTATGCAGGCGCGATAGAAAGAGAGACAAAAATTAAATAATAATATAATATATCATTTATTTCGGGTAACAATGACCCTTGTCATAAATAACAGACTATCATACATCAACTCAGCCAATCGCAGTCCACAGCTGTACATAGGCCTCTCCAAGGTTGCGCCACAACACCCTGTCCTCCGCCTTCCGCATCCAGTCTGCCCCAGCCACTTTCTTCAGGTCATCGGTCCATCTAGCTAGGGGGCGTCCCACACTACGCTTACCGATACGCGGTCTCCACTCCAGGACTCGTCTGCTCCACCGGCCATCGGTCCTTCGACAAACATGGCCAGCCCACTGCCACTTCAGTTTGCTTACTCTGCAAGCTGTCGGTTACTCCGGTTCTTTTCCGGATAACTTCATCCCTGATTTTATCCTTCAAAGAAACTCCGAGCATAGCCCGCTCCGTAGCGCGCTGAGCGACCTTGAATTTGTGGACCAGCCCGACCGTCAGTGTCCACGTTTCAGCACCGTATGTCATAACGGGCAGGACGCACTGGTTGAAAACCTTAGTCTTCAAACATTGCGGGATAGGTGACGAAAAGACTTGACGAAGTTTTCCAAACGCTGCCCAACCCAACTGGATCCTTCTGTCGGCTTCTTTCTCAAAGTTGTGTCTACCGAGCTGGATGACTTGCCCTAGGTAGACATACTCCTTCACAACTTCAAGAAGCGACCCTTCGATGTGGATTGGACTCGGCAAGACACGACTATCATACATATTTATAAAAATCACAAAATTGTATACGAAGTGACGGCGTCGTGTTGCACTGCGTGGTGTTGCGTAACCTTCTTGCGGAATCACCTATACACGACACCCTTCTGACAAAACTCTTCCTTGAGTACGGTCTTAACATATTGAGTCGGAACTCGCACCACGAACGACTTGACATTCGCTAACGCTAGTTAACGATTTGCGACCTGAATTGCACTTTGTTGTGTCGTAGCAAGGGTCGCTATTTATTTAAATGATTTTGCAGAGTTAATCTTCTGTACTTATACTATTACTAGCTGCGCCCCGCGGTTTCACCCGCGTAGACCGGGATGAAAAATAGATGTTAGCCGATTCTCAGACCTACTCAATATGCTCACAAAATTTCATGAGAATCGGTCAAGCCGTTTCGGAGGAGTACGGGAACGAACATTGTGACACGAGAATTTTATATATAAGATGTATTCTGTGATACAGGTAAAGTTATGGTAACCTAGATGTGCGGAGGACGCCACAAAACGGCCGTCATAAAACACTCTCTAGGACTAATACTGCGAACAGTAGACATCGGGAGCACAAACTTTTTTGCTTCTACTAATATATCATTATAGTTTTTTAAAGCAGGATATTTCCCATGTTTTAATTTTTCTTCAGATCTTCACCAAATTTTTATGAGACCAACCTTAAAGTTACTACATTTCAAATATAAACAACCTTCGAAATCGGATCTCATAAGGCGGAGTAGCCCCCTTTTTGCCACTTTTTGGAGGAAGTACACCTCCAATCAAAAAATGCCAGACGACAAAAAAATTCTTTAGAGTCGTAAAGCCTAAAGCCTGTATACCAAGTTTCGTCTAGATCGGTTGTAAAATACGACCTGTAGAGGAGTAGCAACAAACTGACAGAGGAAAGCAAATTTTGCCAGACTGAAGCGGAGACGCTTCGCTCGCTCGGTCAAAAACACACCAACTTATATAAATATCGTTTCTGTGACGTCATTCGCCGCTCCTCTACCGTCGCTTTACAAATATTTTCTATCTACCACATTAACAGAACAATTGTTGGCTTATGGCTAAGTAATAACAGCCGCACGGCTCGAACGATCAGGTTAAGCTACGCTTGCCGCGGTCAGTTCGTGGATTGGAGACAATTCATTACGACCATGTCTTTCAACATTTTAAGGGCAGTCATCGTTGCTCCAAATTCCTATAAAATTGTAATTGATGTCAAAAATATAGAAACTTTTGTCGGATACATGTCGATAATGAATTATAGTATGAACATTTATTTGTTATTGTAATTATGAAATAAAGGGGATTTTTTACTGATGTTCTGTATTTTATTTGTTCGTTTTTGTAGTCCCCAGTTGAAGAAATTTTTGGCCATGTGGCGTAATTTGCGTTTACCAGAGTCGAGTAATTAACGTTGCGCAAAATGAGTCTCGTGACTTTCGTCTTGAGCATGGATCGTTATTGTGACGACTGATTCTGAACGTCTAAAATTATGCTGTGTCTCTAAAAGGTATGTCAAGGTGGGTAATAAAATAAAACGGCACATATAGAAAAACATATTCGGTGTTCGACGAGGTCATTTGTCTTGACAAGTACATTAACCCAAGGTGTAGTCCAGGATCAGATGATGGAGCAGGAAGGTGGCCACAGGAAGTCTTCAACTTAACGAGATAGCTCGGTGTGTCTCGAAAATTTGAATTTGTCCTGACAAGTAGGTACTATCGGCAAAACTTAAGCATGCTCAGTTGTTAAGAAAATATTTCTGCGCAAGCGCAGCTAGTGACAGACTACGCCCCTTCCTGGTTTCACCCAAATTAGAGACAATATGCATTTGTGTGAGTACAGGGCATGTAACAAAAAATAACAACAAACATTAGCAACAAATCAAATCAAAAACAAACGTGCATCCTATTGGTCAAAACGCATAAATCGGGCGATCGAGTCGTGAGCCGTGCTATGCGATTATCGCCTTAAAGGTGAGCAAGCGGAAGTTTGGCCGATAGTACATTAGCCCATGGTGTAGTCCAGGGTCAGATGATGGAGCAGGAAGGTGGCCACAGGATCTCTTCAACTTAACGAGATAGCCTGGGGTGTCTCGAGAATTTGAATTTGTCTTGACAAGTAGGTACTATGGCCAAAACTTAAACATGCTCACTTAAGAAAATATTCCTGTGAGAGCGCAGCTAGTGACAAACGAACATTGTGCGATCGAGTCGTGAGCCGTGCTATGCGATTATCGCCTTTGAGGTGATCATGCGGAACTTTGGCCCATAGTACATTAGCCCAAGGTGTAGTCCAGGGTCAGATGATGCAGCATGAAGGTGGCCACAGGATCTCTCCAACTTAACGAGGTAGCTCGGTGTGTCTCGAGAATTTGAATTTTTCTTGACAAGTACATTAGCCCAAGGCGTAGTCCAGGTTCAGATGATGGAGCAGGAAGGTGGCCACAAGAACTCTTCAACTGAACTAGATAGCCCTATTGTGTTTGGGCTCGTCAAAGTCAAAGTTTTTATTTGTAAAACATTGTTCATACACATCTGTGTAGTTTGTCATACGTTAATTCACAGACAATAGTTAATACCTAATAATAGTTAGATAATTGTTTGATAAGTTTGCTTGGACCTTGCTCAAACTATTTTCACTGCTGAATTATGGATAACAATGCTAGTTGCGAAGTCCTCACACACCACACACCCAATCACACCCACACGCACACACATATTATATATGTCGGAAGGTCAGGATTTACTCAGTTAGATTTAGACAGACACGTGGGCAGAAGATGGGTTTCGTGCAATGAAAACACACTGGGTGCGATACACGGTGTTTAAAATCACAATCTAACACAATCACTAAGCACAACGAATCGAATACAGTTCCGTGGCGTACCAACCCCGATGTTGCCCCGATGCGATCCAACACTATACTGTTCTTCTCGCCATCAGGTTAAAACATCACGACTCTGTAGAAGCGCGCTGTAGGCGTGGGTACCTCACGTGATGACGCCTGTGGCGCGCTTGCGATTCGTTACGCGTCCGTACTATTGACCGGATCCGACATATAATAGGTCTTTACCTATGAAATTGCCGTTTTGTATGAAAAAATTTAAACGAATTTTTTTCATGCATTTTTTATTTGTATTAATCGAAGTAATCACCCATGCAATCAATGCATCTTTGCTAACGCAGTGGCAGTTTATTGATGCCCTTCTTAAAGAAATCAGCTGGACGGGAGGCAACAAATTCTTCAAAGGCATTTTGTACTGCCTCTCGGGTATTGAATTTTTTTCCCGCCAAGAAGTTATCCAAATTCTGGAAAAAGTAGTAGTCTGTAGGCGCAAGGTCTGGTCAGTAGGGCGGATGACGGAGAGCTTCCAACCCCAGTTCTTGCAACTTGGAGACCGTCTGCTGTGCAGTATGAGGTCGCGCGTTGTCGTGCAGGAGCAGCGGAGACGAGCGATTGACCAATGCTGGTTGGAGATGTGCCAGCTTCTCCATCATTGTGTTCAGTTCTTCACAGTACACATCTGAAGTAATGCTCACCCCGTTTGGTAAGAAGCTGTGATGAATCACAACGGCGCTAGACCACCAAACAGTGACCATCACTTTTCTAGGGGTCAGTTTTCGTTTAGGGCAATGTTTAGGTGCTGAACCAGGATCCAACCAACTTGCTGAGCGCTTGCGGTTATCAAACAGAATCCATTTTTCATCGCAGGTAACAATGCGGTTCAAAATTCCTTCATTTGTGTGTCTGTTGAGCAGTGCAAGGCACGTCTCGACGCGTACTTCGCGCTGGCGATCATTGAGTTCGTGGGGCACCCATTTGTCAAGCTTTTTTACCTTGCCAATTTGACGCAAATGGACCAATATTGTTTTGACGCTAACGTCGAAAGCTGCTGCTAATTCAGCCGTAGATTGTGTATCATCAGCTTCCACAATCGCCTTTAATTCGTCATTGTCGACCAAAGTCTTCGGACGACCGCGAGGTTCATTTTTCAGGTCGAAATTTCCAGAACGGAAGCGAGGAAACCAATAACAAGTGGTGCGTTGGTTTGTAGTGTTAGCTCCGTAAACGTCGTTGATGTTGCGTGCCGCTTGTGCCGCGTTGCTGCCACGACGGTACTCATATTCCATAATTACTCGAATTTTTAACGTATCCATGATGACGAAAAAGATTGAAATGCGATGAAAATGTAACACTAATCAATAAACAAATGACTACTTTTGGAAAAAAAAATCCATGTTTTTAAAATAAAATAAAATTGAAATTAGAATTCTTAGCCAAACAAAAATTATTTTGATTTGAAATGGCCAGTACTGCAGAACGGCAATTTCATAGGTAAAGACCTAATATAATACAAAGGAGATTGAGTCTATACAATGCAATGATAGTCTTACAATCTTCAGCAGCTCCAACAGTATCTTCAAATGTTAATTAATTAGTTGTGGTTGTGGAGCAGGACCAGCATGCCAAATTTGGAATCTCTAGACCCAGTGGTTTGGGCTGTGCGTTGATATGTCAGTCAGCCAGTCAGTTTCTTCTTTTATATAATATTTAGATATTAGATAAGAGCGCGATGATTAGGTACACTTATTATTTTTTGCCTAAACTTCCGTGGCCACATCAAGTCCTGATTGCAGAGAGTAGTAAAGGGGTAGGGAACACTGGCCTGAACCGTCTCCAAGGCGATGATGGTACCGACTCAGACTGCCCGCAACTGACGGTTCCAGTCCCAGGTTCTGTATAAGTTGATAAATTCAGAGTGGGGTAGGCATGAGTCACTCTCTAGACCCAGTGGTTTGGGCTGTGCGTTGATATGTCAGTCTGTCAGTCAGTCAGTTTCTTCTTTTATATATTTAGATTATGAAATTTATTTTAAAATACGTATTTAATACAAAACATTAAAAAATCACATTCAAAGCACTACCGATATTTATTAAAAAAAAAACTTTTTTTTTTTTCATGGTATCATTTTTTCCACTAATATAACTATAGATGTCTAACAACAAAAATTTAAAATTACATGCAGTAAACTTCTTATTCTATAAAAAATATCGACTGTCGATAATAACCCATAATAGCAATACATCTCAAAAGGAACAGCAGTGCAATTCTGTACAAATCTCACCGTGAAAACTTAGGTGAAGTGAGCGTGAAGTGAGCCGTCATTCCACCTGATGCTAGGGGTTGACACTATTGACAGCTCACTTTAAGATCACTTCACTCATGTATTCACGGTGAGATATTTACAGAATAGCACTACTGTTCGTCAAATGTCACCCGCACCATGCTAGACCGTAAAAATTATAAGGCATCGATGCCCGCGACTAGCCCGTGACTAGCTGTTGCTCACGACTTCGTCAGAGTTTATTTTTTATTTAATATTTTTTTAATACAAATATCCAGGATGAAATTTAGCCTATGTCCTTCTACATCCCAGGTTACCAATCTGTACGAGTATTTCATAACAATCGGTTCAGTACGGTTTAGGCGTGAAAATGTAATAGAGATAAAACACGAGTTACTTGCCTATTTATGTTTAGATTAGTTTGTTGTATTTCTTTTAAAGTTGGGGTGACTTCTTGTGTCTGCTGAGTCAACTTACAAGTCAACATATCCTTAATTTCTTTTTTAAAATTATCCAACCGTTCACGAATAAATAAGTCCTCTCGGCTACTCTCAGACCTCTGGGTCACAAAATTAGATGGCGTTCGATTTTCATCTGCTTCCATTCGGTCAATCTCAGACTCTGAGGAAGACTTATTCATCAACGACGTCATCTTGTTAGTTGGAATTTCGTGTAACAAAGATGAAATACAAGTCGTTACGATTACAAAAATATTCTATTGTTTAATGCGTAAGCGGCGCGGCGGCGGCGTAGCCGATTGCTTCTAGGCCCCTGTATAAGGTATCGCGTAGCAAATAAGCATCGGCCGTCGTAGCACCGTCGCAGCGTAGCAGCGTAGCACTCAATGTGGAACCGTAGCAGCGCGCGTGACGTAGGATTTCGTAGGCAGGAGACAATTTCGCGCGGTGACGCAGACGTTATCTCGGCGCACCGGCTACGAACTCGATGCGACGCACAGAGCGGCCGCCCCATACTTGGAAGCGGTCAAAATTATTTTTAACAAACTAATGATACAGGATTAATAAAAACGTCTTAATTTATTTAATTGTCATTAACGGGGGGTTATCCGAATTTTCCTGTTTTCAGAATCAATTTTAAATGGTCAAATAAGTGTATTAAGGTTCTGAAAAAAATATATGCCATAGATACATCCTTGCTTGAGGGAAATTAACGGTTCAAAACACGATAAGTTTTACTTACCTCGATGAAAAAAAAATCCGAAACATGGTCGATTTCAAAACCATTTTCCGTTTCATTTCCTAATTACAGCATAAAATTATATGAAAATTGCATGTATCATGAGGTAATCGTATTTCGGAGGGAATTTAACGGTTGGATTTTTGAGTTTAATAGATTTTTTTTAAATAAACTCAAAATTAGAAAGAAAAAGAAAGAAAGAAAATACGTTTATTTGCGGTAAACATGACGCAAAGGACAAAAAAAAATAAAATAAGCAATGTAAAAAGCAAGTTAAAATTAGTCAATTTGGCTAAATCCGCTCGCGATCAGAGTCCTGCGGGACGTCATGAAGGTTGGACCTGTGTCAAAATTTTTATAAATTCACTCTCTCTGCAGTTGTTCAAAAAATTCAAATAAAAGAGGAACACATTAGATATGAAATTGCGACAGCTCAGAAAAAATATCTCGTTATTATATTATAGTTTTAATTCATAATATCGTTTTCGAAAATGTGATTATTTATATGTGGTATGATGACGTTTAATTGTCATCTTACGATAGTGTTAAGACACATTGCAAATTATTATCGATAAAATTATAGTCAAGCGCGAGTAGTTTATAATTTTTTATCGTGGTCCTTTATGAAGAAGTTTTAAAACACATTTTTCTAAGATTTTTTCATCAGATTCATCCATATTACTATTTCACTCTCCATCGAATTGTCTTCGCCACTTCCATATCCTACATTAATTACACATAATATGTATAAATACAATGTATCCGGTTGTCGGTTGGATACTAATATAATCAACTTTCACTCTGGCAACAACAATGAAAATTAGAAAAAAATAAAAATGTGCGGTCGGGGACCACCGTCAGGAATGAAGTTCCTTCTAACGTATGATTTAAAACACAAACACAAAATTTTCACAGCCGCCATCTTGAATTTTCAATTTAACTTCATTACCGGCTTTGGCTCCCTCGAAAACCATGAAAACGACACACATGAAATAAAATTCGAAAATTTTCCCCCTCTCCGTCCTCGTCTGTCGTCGTTTTGTCCTCTCTCTCTTTGTCTCTTTCAAGATATAATAGAAAGAGACAAAGTCGCATGTAGGGGGCATTTAAACGTTTTTTCGTTACGTGACGATTTTCTGCCAGAGAATTTCGTCGAACTGTTTCAAACAAAAGTGCTATACTAACATGACCTAATGCACACGATAAAAATTGTCGATCGAAAAGATTATTTTCTTGTATCGTTTTAGCTGTGTGAACAAACTTTCAGTTTTGAGTACAAAAAGTCACTGTATACGATAAAATATCGTATTCTATACACTTGAAAAATAGCGCCGTGTGAACGTAGCCTGGTTAGGCGGTAACCGTACCTATCACTCGGTGTCCATGTTCCAAAGCAAGTTAGTCGATGACGAACCTATCGTACGTTTGTTGGTTTGTAACTTTTAACATATTGATACATGCAATTTTTTTTAGGCTAATAGTCCTAAGGGATGGCAATCCGACATGAGCGGGGCCGGTTAAAAAATACACTAAATTAATTTTGATGTCTTAGAATAGTAGATTCGATAAATTATAGCTGTAGCAGTAGGTACGTCCCTTGACAATAAAGTACGGCAATTGTTCCTTCATATGTAGTTGTCAATATTTACTTATCTTTATGAGCAGTGGTCGACATCAAAAACAAAAGAATATGGTTACAGCAGAAGCAAAACAGTACGACCATTTTTAGCCCGTACTTAATAAAAATTTTATTGTTTTTTTCATTCAGTCACTAAAGGGGTTAGATAGGGGATGAAAATTCACCATTTATGTCGATGGGAAATACCATCGGGCACACGGCTTGTCTACTTGATAAAATTCTTATAGTTATTCACTGACAGACAATCCACAGCCTAAATCGCTGGGCTAGAAGCATGAAATTTTGCAAAAGAGATCTTTTTTTAACGAAAAAATTAAATTTCTATTAACATTAACTTTTGCGTGACTTTTTGATACCCAGTAGAACCATTGCAATTTGAAACTTTCACCTTACTACCTCAAAATCATGTTTATCTCTAACTAGCTTCCGCCCGCGACTTCACAATATACTAAAACAACAGCCATATTTTATAAAACTTTTCTGTACAGTACGTTTGTAGTTCTTCGTTTTAAGTTCTCAGCAGCCAAAATATACAGAGAGTCGTCCGTTTGAGAAGCAGCTCGTCCTAAGGTCGAAACCCGCAGCCTTCAGTAGCAATTTCCCATTGCTTGCTAAGTTTTTCGTTTTTAGTGAATAAATACTCGTAAACGCCTGTTCGTGCCGTTCCTGCATTTAATACATAATGGCACAACACAGATACACTGAGTGATTCTTACAGATTATTCCTGACGAACCCGGCTATCGCTAAAAAATATAACAGTAGATTGTACACACGGGATTTCTCATTAATACTGTCAGCTAACCATTGATATTTATTTTTATTATAACCGTAGATGATATAAAAGGAATAAACTTCATGGATTCTGTGTACGTTCTACGAACTATCAAATAACAGTATATCAAAATGTAAAAAAAGAATCGAAAAAAATATCAACAGTTGAGAATCGAACTTTTAACCACAGGTTTGCAAAGAAGTCGTCGAACCACTAAGCTATTTGCTTGGATGAATGTTGACTAAAATAGTCGTTCTTATTATTCGTTATTATTATATCACGATTGACATCCTTCCATCCGCTTAGCCTTAACTCCATAAAGATTTAGCGCGATGATAATCATTCAAAGGTTAAATCTGAAACTATCTGCTATATTCGTTTCCTGCTCCGCCCAGTGAAGTAATGGAATAATTCGCTTTTACATTGTGTTTTATTGTCACCTATATCGTCGTAGTCAACGACAGACACCAATCATCTACATTCTCCTGCACTTATCCCATTTTTTTTTCGGGTCGATACAACTTGTTTTTATCTTCCATACTTCTCTATTACTTAGTTGTCATCACGGTAGTCACTCCCTTTCTAGCCATATCATCTTTCACATAGATCATCTATCGTTTCTTTGGTCTTCCCTTACTCGTATAGCCATCCAGATTGATAATCAAAACATTCCAGACGACATTTTCTTCATTCTCCGCATCACATGCCCATAACATTGTAACCGATTTCCACATACACCGACACCGATATCGGCACGATATCTACCGGCGAAGACAGTGCGGGGAGAGAGTAGCGGGCATTTTTTCACTTGAGCAAAATTTTTCGCACTGCCGGCTTCGAGACGTCGATAGTTAGTAGTGTGCTTGTTTGTCGAGTCGCGATGGTCATCGATATTCAACAATATCATGGGGCCGGTAATAATTGAACCTATCGCTATCGAATCATGTTGGTATCGTTATCTGATAATGTGAAAACAAATTCACGACTTTTTATGTATTCATCTTAGTTCACTCCACCGTAGACACCATAAAATGTAAACCTAAGGAGTAAATATCGACCTAAGAAAAACTAATTAAGTTGATTAACTGCAAATATTTTACACTGTGGCATGGATTTTCTGCGAAATCGTCGGCGGCGCGTCGTAAATAAACACGTCGCGCTGCATTTGGGGGAGGCGGAGGTAGCGTTTCAAAGGCCTACAGGCCCGAACAACCTGACCTTAACGGCATAATTATGTACTTAAGTATCTATTAAACTGCTCCCAAATTACGATGCTTATTTTTTATATTATTTTTACATTCTTCCTTGACATAATAGATTATTATAAAACATCTCATTATATAACTAAAATTCCAATTTTAACATGATTTTACACATTTATTATTATTTTTTATTTATTATTATTATTTATTATTTGTGAACATAACATTTATTCAGATTTGTTACTGTAGTTGTAATGGCAATCATGTCATGTCAAAGATTTTTATTTTTATTCCTTTATTAATCATCTAAATAGATTTTTATCTATTTTGTACTGAAAAAATGTATTGACTGTATGTACATTTGTTGACTATTTTCTGGTAGTTGTTGAATTAATTAATTTTATTTTGTTGTTTTTCTACATTGTCATTCCATACCTATTAACACTGTTGTTTGAAAATATTGTAAAAGTCAATTATTTTTAAAAAAGTAACCATGGAGTTTCTTGCCGGCTCTTCTCCATAGGAAACGACCAATTTGGAATCGTGCACCTAGCTTCTGACGTTTCATAAGCGCCCATGTACACTCCTACCAACTTATCTGTGAAATGGCGAAAATGGAACTACGGCCGTCATGTTGAAATGTCATTCGATTGTACCGACGCATGTCATTCGATTGTGTCGACGCATCGACGGTCATCATTCTCCTGCCCTTATCCCAATCTATTTGGGGTCGGCGCAACATGTCCTTTTTTTCCATGCTTCTCTATTATTCGTCATCTCGGTAGTCACCCCCTTTCTAGCCATGTCATCTTTCACACAATCCATCCATCGTTTCTTTGGTCTTCCCCTGCTCTTATAGCCATCGACATTCATACTTAAAACTTTCCTCACGACATTTTCCTCACTCCTCTGCATCACATGCCCATACCATGACAGCCGATTTCCGCACAACTTTTCAGTTACCGGTGCCACTTTTAGACTTCCTCTTATGTACTCATTTCTTATTCTATCCATTCGTGTAACACCACACATCCCTCTTAGCATTCTCATCTCAGCTGCATGCAACTGCTTTTCATTCATCCCTTTTGTGGCCCAACATTCTGATCCATACAAGACAGCAGGTCTAACCATTGTTTTATATATCTTCCCCTTAAGTTTAAGGGGAATGCGGGAGTCGCAGATTGTCCCCGTGACCTGCCGCCATTTCATCCATCCAGTGTTAATCCTATGCTTGACCGTCCGATCTACTTCGCCATCGCTTTGCACGAGTGAACCGAGATACCGAAAGTCGGAGCAGACCGGGAGAAGCGCGCCATCAAGCGCTATGCCTCCAGAACTGGAGGTCGACGCATCGACGGTGCCGTCCTCTTTCAGTTCACAGATAAATTGGTAGGACTGTAGGTTTATGTGAAATAAAATATTTTGATTTTTAATTTTGATTTTGAAGACGATGTTGGGTTCTAGATTTCTATCATTCGGTAAGGCAAACTTTATACATTTTGTTTTCTTGGCATAGGAACTAAGTTATTTGTCGTAAACCAATCCGTAACCATTGAGAGTGCACTGTTTACGTCGTCAAAATCATGTCTGTTTCTGTCTACTTTAAAAATAAGAGAGGTGTCATCTGCAAACAGTACAACGTCACATATACCTTTTAAATAGAATGTTAAGTCATTGATATACACTAAGAATAAGAATGGGCCCAGAATTGAGCCTTGAGGTACACCTAACTGAACTGGTAGCCTGGAAGATTTCACACCATTAACATCTACATATTGGAACCTATTATGTAAATAAGAATTTATTACTTTGAGAGCTTCGTTTTGGACACCGCATAATGACGCAGTTTACGCAAAAGCGTGTCATGGTGCACGCAATCAATGGCTTTGGAGAGATCACAAAAAACGAAATGCGTTAAATATGTATAAAGTCAAGTTAAATCTTACTTTGGGTGCCAGAGTTCATCGAAAACACTCATTTGCCTACTTATTGTAACACTATATAGTGATTAGATAAGTGTTTCTTGTACAATTATTGAAGTTAATAATATTTTTTTTTGTGTTATTTAGGTAGATACCTCCCAAGTAGCACAAAAGTGCTGTATTGTATTGTAGTGCTATAGTTTATTTTCACAGTGCACCGTTGGCGGCATGTGCTGTTTAGGGGAAAGGAGAGGGGGAGGGGAGGTTAGGGGAAAGGGGATGCGGTGAGGGGGTAGAGGAGTAGAAAGCTGGAGAGGGGTGGGTGAGAAGGGAAGTGGGAGAGCGCCTTTTTACCTTAAAGTTGCTTTTTGTATAGCATTGGAGAGGGGGAGGGGGGAGTTGGTGAGGGGGAGTAGGGGAGGGGTACCTCTTTGTAAGAGATTTGAGGGATTGGAAATGTTGAATAGTTCGTATCTTAAGGTAACATTTAGTCTTTATTTCATTAAAATCAACGATTTTACGACAAAATTATTTCAACAAATAACTTTTGACAGAGTGGTTTGACACTCAGTTAAAAGTTAGTTGTTATTAGAGCATAGCGTGACACAACATCGTGTCAAAACTATTGTTTATTTTCGATAAGGCTAACAAAAATTGCATAATGTTTTAGATAAGTCTTGTACCTTTATGTCAGTATAGTAATAAAACTATTCACAGTATAATAATAAAAATAGTACATTGTTATACAAGGGTGGAAGGGGATAAATTGTGAATGAATTTACCATAATAATTTACCATTCCTAGCCATGAACGAACTTCTGAAACATTCTTAGGTGCAGGTGCATTTACAACAGAGTCAACCTTTGACATATCTTTGGATAATCCGCTCTTTGAAATAAAATGTCCTACATATTTTATTCTAGTTACATAAATTCACATTTACTTTTATTTAAACGAATACCTGCCTCCTTGAATCTTATTAAAACTTCCTTTAAATTTTCTAAATGTTTAACATAATTAGTACCTGTGACTAGGACGTCATCAATTAAATGCCAATGCCCGGAATGGTCGCTTTTTTCAAAATCACTGCGCACGTACAAAACTTGTATAGCCTGATAGAGGGTCTTAACACAAATACAAGTTATTATGAAAACTTTGCTCCAAAACGTAACCATTCGGAGATATAAGCAATAATATTTTCTTATTTTTAACTATTTTATTTACTATTTTTTGACTATGTTAGGTCTTTTTCATTAGTTTTATTTATCTAAAGATGAGAAATAATTTATAGATAACAATCGTATCAATTGAAGCAAGCCAGCAGCTACTACGGCGAGCACATCAGTTCATATAGTATTGAAGTTTACAGAGAGGTAGATATCGAGAATCTTAACCAATATGGGATAATTGCTCCAAATCCGTGGTTGCTAAGAGGACGTATACAATCACGTTATAGACAAGCCAAGCAGTACTATGTATATACACACATCAAAAGTGTCTAGGGATCAACATATATTTTTGCAATAACTTTTCTCCTGATTGATATTAATTAAAATTTTCTTTAAGGATTCATCAAATAAAGTGTTTTCGTTTGTCACAGTAACGATAAACCAAGTCACCTTTGCATTAATAAAGAAATTTGCCATTTTCCTAATAAAGGGATTTTTGACATTTGAACCACTAACATTAAAGTTCGAAAAAAAGACTGAAATAACAGTTTTCTTTAAAATTTTATTGGGTAACTTAAACAATTAATAATCCGTGTTTCTACCGCGAACACTAACAACACAAGAACATCGGTTTGGCATACTCAAAATGAGTTCATCCAAATCACGCTGTGGAATGGCCGCCCATGTTCGTTGCAACAACAAAAAAAGGTCTTCTTGCGACTGGATACCCTCCATATTCGGCAGAGCTCTTCTCTGTAGCATATCCCATGCATGCTCAATCGGGTTCAAGTCTGGCGACTGAGCAGGCCAGGGCAGGACATTGATGTTAGCTGCGGCGAGAGTCTGTCTTACAACTCTTGCGGTGTGCGGTCGTGCATTATCATGCATTAACTGAAATAAGGGACCGATTTGCACTTGTAGAGGAACGATGACGTCTGATACAATCGTCTCAGCATAAATTTGAGCGTTGAGGTTGCCTCTGATCCAAATCAACTCAGTTCTTCCGCCGATCCAAATACCCGCCCATACCATGATGGTTCCACCACTATAAGGATGGACTTCCTGGCAGGATTTTAATCGCTGTTGGCGTCCAGGGGTTCTCCAGTGTCGTATACGTCTTGTATCCGGTCTCATACCAAAACGAGACTCATCAGAAAAGCACACGAAACGCCATTGTTCTTCTGCCCAATTTCTGTGTTCAAGAGCCCATTGATATCGAATCCTACGATTGTGCATTGCTATAGGTGGTACCCGTAGCGGTCTTCGGGAATGAAGGTTCACTTCATGCAAGCGGTTTCTGACTGTTTGGTCGCTAATTAAGTTCCCTGAAGAGTGATGAAGCCTCACGGCTAACATCATGGCGGTTATAGTTGGAGCTCTTCGAGTTAAGATTTGAATGTATCGGTCTTGTCTCCGTGTGGTGCAGCGATACCGTCCTCCATGGCGCTCAGCCACGGTACCAGTGCTTCGGTAACGTGTCCAAAGTCGACTGATAACACTCTGACTTGTATTCAGAGCTAAAGCCACAGTACGTTGCCGGGAACCAGCTTCTATCATTCCCACGGCTCTGAGCATTTCTTCCCTGCTTAAATGACGTCGCCGCTCCATAATAACGTTGGTTTTAATCAGTAGTAGGGAAACAGTAGCACTAATAATGTCTTCAATGCGTTGTATGTTTTTATAGGGAAAATATTGACAGCTGATTTTCATCTTTTACTCGAATTTGATTCACAGTTCCTGATTCAAATTATGAAATGCACCAAAAAGGATCCATATAAATTTATTACAAAGCCACATCTCAATCTCAAGAAATCCACATAAAAATGCTTGATCCCTAGACACTTTTGATGTGTGTATTTATTTAATGAAAATGTTCGTGAAAGGGACGGAATTATTGGCTACTATTCTAGTTGTGTCATTGGAACCCGGACATTAGGAAATTGTGCCTACATTGTATCGATCATTTGGTACCTTGGATGGATAAGGTATCAAGAAAACTTATGTCCACCAGCTCCATTCTTAGACACCATTATTCGTCATGACATAGACAATGAAGTTTACGATGAGGCAAGTGATGATGAATTAAATATAAAATTATAATATATAATTAATCGTCACATGCCTTATCTTTATAATATTTTTTTTCTGATCTTCATTCTAAGAATCATTGTGTTTAGACAAATAAATGATAAAGAATAATGATTGTGGTTTTAATATTCAACAATGCCTATAGTTACAGTTAAAAATCAGAAAGAACAAGCTGAAATCAATTAAGTAGGTACTTTTTAAAATAGGCTTTAATAGCGCTTTTTTATAGGGTGACTGGTAATTACCCGTTGTCCTAGGTGACGACAAATGCGGTAATGCCACGCGACGCGACACGACACGAGAATATCAAATAGTCGTTGTATGTACTTGTGGCCTACATAGTGTACGACGAAACGCGACGAAGTGCGAAATTTTTTTTGCGCGACAAGACGCGACGCAGTGTGAAGTGAGAACTTGAAGACGAGCATTTGCAAGTTTTTGTAGGGCTAAGTATATAAAATATTAATTTTTGAGTAACAACGCAGTATACATGCCCATGGTTAAAACAATAATGAACTGAGATACACTCGCCGGTGATGTGGTGCAGTGTGGGGACATAGCTCCATATGCAAATTTTAGCATTGATCTTATGTGTTACCAAAGACTTTTGTTTGGGACACCTAGAAGGTAGCTTGGGGTATCGGAAGCAAGTCGAAGGGTCGTTATTTTTCATTAATTCAACACGATGTTCCGGAAAAACCGTGGTTTGGCAGGGCAAAGTTTGGAAAGATGGAGACCTCCGTTTTAATACGGATGAGACTGGGTCATGTTTGTTCTCCAGCCCATGTTGCCAAACTTCATATCATCGACGACCCCATGTGCTTATGTGGCACAGACGTAGGCGACCTAAATCACATTTTTTTCTCCTGTCCTTTATATGATCGTTCTTCTTTTTAACCGATTTCAAAAAGGAGGAGGTACTCAATTTGTCGGAACCTTTTTTTTTTAATTTTTTTTTATGTATGTTCCCCGATTACTCGAAGATGGCTGGACCGATTTGGATTTTTTTTGTTTTATTCGAGAGGGTATACATCACAGTTGGTCCCATATAAAATTCAATAACTGCTTTGGTAGTTTTTGAGTTAGCTTCAATAATGCGTATTTTTTCCCCACTTTTATATGGATGATGTTCTAGTTTGTTTTGCAGGTAGTGGTAATATGAATTTGTGTGGGGTAGGTACACAACTAAAAAGTGAAAATAAAAACTTTTTTACAAAAAAATACAACCGACTTCCAAAAACAACACTACAAAGTGAAAAATAACTTTAATTTCGGAAGTCGGTGGCAAAAAACGAAAATACATTTAACTAGACACCGACTTCCGAAATTAAAGTTGTATTTTTACGTCGGTTGTATTTTTTTGTAAAAAAGTTTTTCTTAGTAACCTCTTGTCCCTCAGTACTCCTTTTCCTACCTCAATACTTTCTTTACTTTGTACAAATAGCTTCCCTGTATATAAATGTATAGTCTCATTCATTACCTTAAGCGACGGGGTAGTTGTATACAATCTGCCTAGCCTTTTCCCAACTATGTTGGGGTCGGCTTCCAGTCTAACCGGATGCAGCTGAATACCAGTATTTTACATGGAGCGACTGCCTATCTGACCTCCACAACCCAGTAACTGGGTAATACGATACCCCTTGGTAAGACTAGTTGTCAGACTTTCGGGCTTCTGACGACCCGTAACGACTGTCAAAGATCCACGAATGACAGCCGGGACCAACGGCTTAACGTGCTTTCCGAGGCACGGAGGAATCTCGGTATGTAAAGATGGTCACCCATCCACGGACAACCCCGGCAAGCGTAGCTTAACCTGATGGATCGACCCGTGCGGCTGTTGTTAGACGGGGTAGTTGTATACATCACAAATAAATTGTCAGTAAAATTTAAAGAACTTAACCTTGTAAATGCTACTGGACTCGAGTTAAATATATCAAATTACACTATACTGGGTATCTACCGCTCCCCATCATTTCTACACGCAGGTAACTTCATTACATCCCTTAAAAACCCGTAAAAACGTTCTAATCTTAGGGGATATTAATATTGACCTAATTATTTCCCCTACTGAAACAAATATTGAAAGAAATAATAGACTAATCTACTTAAATATGCTATCTACACATGGACTTTTACCATCTCACAACCTTCCCACGAGGGAGGATGGGTGCCTAGATCACGTCTTCCTGAGCCTTGATAAACAAAAAAAAAAACACAGCTTTTACAGCGGTTTTAAATACAATCGTAACAAGACCACTGCCTGATTTTGTTATCTCTCGAGACTAAATATTGCCATAATATTCCTAATAAGCACAAAACAATAGTCAACTACGAAAATGCTTATAATAGTCTAATAAATATTGATACCTCCTTTTTTAACATCTTCAAAGACCCTGATACTTACGCCTTTGCGCTTATACACATAGTCAAGACAGCTATACTTTCGAATTCTAAAACTGTAACTATCACGAATAGCAAAAGATCTATTAAACCTTGGATTACAGCAGGTGCCCTACGGTGTATTAGACTAAGGAATTCAATTTATCTTAACTTAAATCGAACCCACATAATCAGATTCTGGTGATAACATATAGACGATATCGGACGTTGTGTGGAAACCTTATAATGAAACTAAAAAATAAATATAACGGAGATAAAATCAAAGTATCTGCAAAAAACCCTCGGGCATTGTGGTCAACCATAAATGACATCACAAATTATAAACCACACAGGAGCTCCAATGGCGACCTACTTAAGATAAAATCATGCCCCCAAGACTCAGTCAACTATGTTAACAATTATTTTATTAACAGACAAACTTTAGCGCAGAACATCCTAAATAGTCACGTACCCCAAACATCTTATAACACAGACCGCCCTAATTTGTCCTCTTTTGTTCTCCTAGACACCACTCAGGAGGAAGTTGAAGGTATCCTGATGTCCCTAGACTCTGGGAGTGCACCAGGTTGGGATGGAATTCCTACCCTTTTCCTAAAACAGGCCAAGGAGATCTTAGTCCCGCTGATCTGCGACCTGGCCAACCTATGTTTTAACACTGGTATCTTTCCCTACCTTCTTAAGCGGTCCGTTGTTACCCCTGTGTATAAGAGTGGAGATAGAGACGACGTTAACAACTATCGGCCAATTTCTGTGTTGACTTCCATTTCTAAAATCATTGAGAAGCTCTTGAACTCTAGAATAGTTAGCTACCTGACTAAGTATAACATCCTATCTTCCTCTCAATATGGTTTTAGAGAGGAATGTCGACCCAGGATGCTACTGAGGAACTTGCAACGGTAATAACTAAGGAAGTAGATAAGGGGAACAAATGCCTAGTGGTCTTTCTTGACCTCAAGAAAGCCATGATACACAGGCTGGAGAACTTAGGATTTCGAGGTTCTGCTCTCTCCCTTCTCAGCAGTTACCTTCGAAATAGAAAACAGGGGGTAAAAATTGAAAACCAGGTTAGTGACGAAGAGAACGTGACGTATGGCGTCCCGCAGGGCAGTGTCCTCGGCCCGACGCTCTTTTTGATTTATATTAATGAGCTCTGCAACCTTATTATCGACGGTGCGAGGATACTGTCCTACGCGGATGATACCGCTATTATCTTCTCAGCCAAGACATGGGGCAAAGTTAGGCTTGAGGCTGAGAGGGGATTAGCTAGAGTTAGTAATTGGCTAAATGAAAATCTACTTACGCTTAATACCCAAAAAACAAACTACGTCTGCTTCACTAAATACACAAACTCAGCCGGCGCCTGACTTTAATATTAGAATACATTCTTGTCCTACCCCAACCCATTCTACCTGTAGTTGCCCTGTTATTCAGAAGGTAAATTCCATCAAGTACCTAGGTATTGTAGTAGACCAAAGGTTAAGTTGGTATCCACACCTCGAACTAACTATAGGGAGGGTAAGAAAACTCATATGGGTTTTTAAATCTCTGAGACATGTTATGAGTACAGAATTACAGAATAAAATTTATATCGCACTGGCCCAGTCTGTAATCATTTATTGTGTCTCGATATGGGGTGGAGCAGCTAAGACGTATTTTTAAGATCTAGAGAGGACACAAAGATCCTTGATTAAAGTCATGTACTGTAAGCCCTACAGGTTCCCTACTGAATCTCTATACCCAAGCTCTAAGCTGCTCTCCGTCAGGAAACTCGTCATCCTACACCTTGTACTCAGATACCATAAAATTCTACCCATTAGCCATGCCGAACTTAAAAAAAGACGCTGTGATATAGTAGCCCCTACATACTCAGCACGTTCAATTTTTGCTAGTCGCCAAAATGTAGCTTAAGCCCCACGCGTTTATAATAAAGTAAATCGCATACTTAACATTTACCCTATGCAGCTGTACGAGTGTAAGAAGATATTGAAGGAATGGCTCTTCACAATTATGATGCCGTGGAAGACATTTTGGTTACACAGAGTTGAACGTCATGCATATACACACACACCCACACACCCACTCAAACACACACACATACACACATAATATACTTTCACACGCACATAAACACACATTTACACCTTTCTGCTATAACCGCGATTTTCATTTTTGTTTTTCTTTCTTCTTATTGGTTTTGTTTTTATTAGTTTTTATTTTTACTGGTTTTATAAAAAAAATGTGTAACTTATACATAATTAGCACAACTAAACAATTGAACTAATCGAGGAAGAGCGAGGTTTATCCCATCACAAGTATCTTCGGATTACTTTCTGGGAAGCCCCGGCAACTTAATTCTATCTAGATTTAAGGTAAAAACACATTTTTTTTTTATCTTAAATAATATTAAGTTGTAAATTTTCGTCATTGTAATTTGCTCATTCATCATTCTCCTGCCGTTATCCCAATCTATTTGGGGTCGGCGCAACATGTCCTTTTTTTCCATACTTCTCTATTATTCGTCATCTCGGTAGTCACCCCCTTTCTAGCCATGTCATCTTTCACACAATCCATCCATCGTTTCTTTGGTCTTCCCCTACTCCTATAGCCATTGACATTCATACTGAAAACTTTCCTCACGACATTTTCTTCACTCCTCCGCATCACATGCCCATACCATGACAACCGATTTCCGCACAACCCTATCGCGCATCATATCATTTCCACTCATGTTGCATGTTGGTTTTGGCAGTTTTACAGTCGGCCGTCAGCCTGACACCAACCCTCCTTGGGAATGCTTTTGTTGGTGGTTTGCCCCCAATGGTATGCACTAGGTCTCCAGTTCCCTTAGTCGCCTCCAACGACACCCATGGGATGAGATGGGGTGGCCATACTCTTAATCCGGGACCACACGGACAAGTTGTAATTTGCTCATTATCATTATTTTATCACCTTTATTATACTGATCCTATATATCCATCCTATCCTAAATCTCGTTTTAATTAAATCTTTAGTAAGTGTTTTTATTTATGTTTCACGTTAAGAATTAACAACCCAAGAAATTCCGTCGCTATCGCTTTGTTTACAACAAGTGGCGTTGCGGGCCGCGGCCGGCTGCCGTTATCGGGTGTGTTTGCGCGACGGGGTTTCTCCCAGGGCGTATGTTCGTAGTAGTTCGCGTGAGCGGTTATCACTATGTTTTGCAATGTAAGTTGTATTTTGAAAACAATTGTGTAGCCTATACTGTGTACTCTGATTAAAAATAATAAGTATGACTTTCCTGGTCAATTAGGTACATAATCGCATTAATTATGTTACCAGGCTGTCGTATAAATCCACCGAACGTTAACTGTTCAGTACAATGTTTGCAACCGAACAGCTCAGCACTTTTGCCTGCATGCATTTCCATAAATGCATGTATCGCAACGATCACCAGTCAGTACGTATTCGGATACCAATCGCGTAACTCAAACCATAACCAATCAAACCATCTTAGAATTTAGATTAGATTTACCATTTAATTATTATAACCAATATCCAATAATCAATATAGTCTTTAAAATACGCGATATGCGATACTTTAGATATGCGAGTTTCAAATGAAGAGAGTAAACTAGAAGTAATGATAAAAAAGCAGACCATCCAACTTCAGAGCTTTCATGAGATCAGTAGCTACCATAGAAATCGATCAACTACAGAACAAGTGGGAGTTCGACGATGCATTAAAATCTCTTCAAAGTTTTTTTTTTTTTATTAATGTTCAAAATGTATATAGCAGAGTTAAATCTTACGCTAAAAACCACCGCCTTTGAAGGCATGTGGCTAGTGAGTTCGTAAATTATAGTACTTACCTAAATTAGATATATGTCTAATTTAGGTAAGTACTAAGAGACAAATTTAGACGGTAAGTTTGTAAGTTTTACATTTAAAGAGTATTTTAAGTCTTACTTCTTATCTAATACAATAATAGCACAAATAAAGATGGCAGCAAGTACATCAAACTAATAATAGCACAATTAAAGGTAGTAGTAACTACTACTAGTAGTACTTACTACCATCATCTATTCATTGTTTGTAATTTGCAGAAAATGCTTTGTTAATAAACATTTTGCTTTTTTAGGGTTACAGAGGTATTTATTTTGTATGTCCGCAGGGAGTTCGTTTACTATTTTTGTTAGTATGTAGGTATATGTTCTCATACCATATGTATTGTTACATCTAGGTAAGGTAAAGGTTTTCACATTAGCTACAGTTCTTAATTTAGGATGACGTGTTCTCCTAATTAAATTATTTATATTGATATATTCGTCTTTTAGAATTGAAAGTCTGGTCATGTTTTGTACTGGCAATATATTGCAATAATGAAATAGTTCAGAGTAATCATTTTGGTGTTTTGTTTTAATTTTAAGTGGTATAATATTTTTGAGGATTCGTTGTTGTAGTTTGTAAATTTTATCTAAATTAGTTTTATATGTTCTCCCATAGCTACTGAGACCATAACCAATTATAGAGTCAGCTAGGGCTAGGTATAGTAGCCTTAGAGTTTTATATGGCATTTTATGTTTAAGTACGATTATTCGACCCAGGATAGATATAGATAGTTAGTGAGCGGTACCCAGTTAAATTTGTAGTCGATTATAAGACCAATGTAGTCGTTGGGTTATTATAGATGGCCTGCACTGGGATATAGAAGGTGAAAACGGGGAAGAGGATGAGTGGTACCAAGAGGAATTCAACAGATATGAGAAAATGTATCACGATTTGAAGAAAACCATCAACTCTAAAATGTGATCTGTATCACATCGCGACAAATCTACTCCACAGATGGATATACTAACATTCCAAGGCAATTACCACCAATGGACTTCGTTTAAAGACACACAAACCACACAGAAACCATCCATAAAAACCCATCATTATCAAATAGCAGGAGAAGCTGAGCGTCTGATCCACCATCTTCAGATTAGCTCAGAGAATTACGAAGTATGCTGGGAAATAGGTACTAAGCCACAGATATGGCAACAGTAGACTTACGAGTATCTACACGTCTCACGTCAACATACTACTGAACATTCCTAGCATGCAGCAACAATCCATCGGAGCAAAAATCAAATCAAATCGAATCAAATCATTTATCACCCATATTTGCAAAGTAATAAATGATTTGATTTGATTTGATTTGATTTGAGCGGGGCGATCAAACTGCATGATGTGACCAAAGAATATCTCCACGCAATTCAAAACTTAGGAGTAGATATCACCACCTGGGGTCCACTGTTGGTACTTTTGTTAGCACAGAAACTTGACAGTGAGTCATTCGCTGAATATATTGAGCCGGTGAAGAATACCAGACCTTCAAGAATTCCTAGATTTTTTGGAAAACAAGTTAACCGCCTTAGAAGCATCGCGGCGTAAACAAGAATCAAGTAACCAAAAGATGACCACCCAACCATAAAATCATCAAAATTACCAAGCAAACCAGAAGAAATATTATAGTTCAAACAATAACCAGCAATCGTCAAATAATAAAAACCATCTAAACCACAGAGTACATTTGTATATAGGAGGATAGAGACGTCACTCGAACATTTCATAGCGCCCTCTAGCAACAAGTAAAAACAACAATCCATGATGCCTACTAGGCTTAGTATAGCTAGCTTCAAATCTATTCTGCAGACCTGCAGTAGGCCCTGTCCTATTTTCCTTTTAATAAAACATTAGATACACTGCCAAACACTTTAATTCAATCTTTATTTACATTAAATGAAGACCAACTCCTGAATTTTGTATTCTACATCATAATCTTTACGTAATCAACATAATAATTTATTTTTATCTTTACACCGATTATATATGAATAAATTAATTGCTCGCGTTCATGTTTATAAACAATACAACACAATAGGTATCACTGCGTTTCACAAACAAGTAAACAGTCCAGATTTTCGTGTAAGGGTCAATCACATAAAGTGATGTCGTCGGTATCCAATATTTTTCCGTCAATGTTTAGAAGCAGAATCCAAGTTAAGAAAAATCCACGAAATACATAATATAACGAAGCGCATCCATTCACTCGAAAAGAGAAAAACTGGGTCAACGGAATAATTTTTTAACAACAAATTTGACATTTACGCGAGTCGCGATCCTTTTTTTCCACTTCAATTGAAAACAGTTTCAAAAATTAGCGTTGCGTTATTGGATGATTTTATACATATAAACAAACGTTCTAAGTTAACACAATTAATTAAAAAGATGTCTCAACTCCTTAATTTTTTTATTTGTAAATATAAATTGTTGTTATTTTAATACAATCTGAGTAAAATGGATCATAATGTTTAATCTAAACCCATGAACAATTCGAGAACAGCGCCATCTATCAATAAGTAAGTTTAACTTTTGATATTATTATACGAGTAAATTAAAAATCTATTGAATTGAGTAGTGTACCTCCAAAAGCAGAAGCTTACCTAAACTGGCCGGTTATGTTACCCTTACTTTTGTTCTAAGCTATGGCACCGTGATCTAAACATGAAGAACGATACAAAATCGTTATATGTGTCGCGGCCAATCACCTGCGCATTGTATAATGCTGATCATTAAAATCGGTTCATAAACGACGAAGTTTTCCGCGAACACACTTAAAAAAAAGAAGAAAAGATATATACGGTCGAATTGAGAAACCTCCTTTTTTGAAGTCGGTTAAAAACAAAATGATGAAACTGTAAACAACTGCTGCGATAAAACTGATTGATAAGCTCATTGTAGGCATTGAGGTTTTTATTATGACACATAAGAATTAATAAGAAGTTCTACCTGATTTTATTATGCGCATCGATTAATAACAACCAAAAAGTTTAGGAAAGTCTACAGCGTCGTACGCCATCGAGTCAAACTTCTCAATCTTTGCAGAAAAAGCAAAGAACATTTCTGTGCAGGATGACTGCTCCATTAGTTAGCATGGTAACAATATAGTTTTTAGGCATGTGGTATTTTCAATTTGGGAAAACTAGCATGGAACTTTAAGTCCAACAGATGATTGAGATTCCCACGGCGCACAGAATCTTTGGTTAGTTTTGCTTATTGCCGAGCGTTTTCGTAGTAAATTTCATTGTTTTATATTCTAAAATGTTTGCTATCGGCACTGTTAAAGGAACTCATTATTGTCGGCATCTATTGATCAAAGATATACATTTCTTAGACCCCTAGAATAGTAACAGATGTGCGCACATTGTAATCCGCACAAAATACGTTTATTAGTTTTACCAAACGCACCCATTGTTGTCGGCGTCTATTGATGTAAATTATGCATTTCATTAGACATTTGTAATAGTTCCAAGTAAGTTTGTGTTTTTGTGTTTTTAATAGTTAGTTTCACGGTTTGGGTCTAACAAAGTACTCTTTGTTAGACCCAAACCGTGGGAAATAGTAGGGATAAAACTAACGCCACTGGGGCATATAAAAGGCCTTACTTGTAAACCAAAATCAGTGAGGAGCTGCGTTCCGCCGGTTGGGACAAGATGTTGAGTGAGCTCGAGCCAACTTATCAGGCCTTCTGGCATCTCCAGAGGAAACTTAAGTCCTCAGAGACAGTCTCTATGCCCCCCCTAGTACGCCCAGACAATTCCATCGCTTTCGATGATATCGACAAGGCTGAATGCCTTGCCGATAGTCTTGAGGCCCAGTGCTCACCCAGCTCTCAACCAGTAGACGAAGCCCACCTCTCTGAGGTTGATGCTGAAGTCAAACGTAGAGAGCCTCCCTTCCCCCCGTTGAGGACCCTGATTATCCCTGGCCTCCCGTCACTCCGGACGAGGTGCACGAGATAATCAAGGGTCTAAAACACCGTAAAGCCCCCGGCTCAGATGGAATCACCAATAGGGTGTTCCAACTTTTCCCTGCCCGTTTGATTATGCTCATGACCATCATCTTCAATGGTGCCATGAGTAATAATATCTTTCCTCACGCCTGGAAACAGGCTACCGTTATCGGTATCCCTAAGCCCGGAAAGCCTAAGAGCGAGCCCTCTAGCTACCGGCCTATCAGTCTGCTCAACGTCTTCGGCAAAATCTACGAGAGGCTTATTTATAAGCGTCTCAGAGATTATGCCGAGACAAAGGGTCTCATTCCCGACGAGCAATTCGGTTTTCGAACCCAGCACTATTGCGTGCAACAGGTCCACCGTATTGTCGAGCACATCAGCGTTGGGTTCCAACGCGGTGCGATGACTGGTGCTGTCTTCTTCGATATAGCGAAAGCCTTTGACAAAGTCTGGCACAACGGATTATTATATAAGCTGTACCAACTCGGTGTGCCAGATCGTCTCCTGCTCATCTTACGAGACTTTTTGTCAAACCGCACCTTTCGCTATCGTATTGAAGGAGCACTTTCCTCTCCTCACCCTATTCGCGCAGGAGTCTCTCAGGGCTCTGTGCTTTCCCCCCTTATCTTCATTCTTTTCGCCAGCGATATCCCGAAGAGTAAAAAGGCGCAGTTGGCGCTGTTCGCAAACGATACGGCCATTTTCTCCAAGGGAATTCGCCCTGACTCGATCGCTCGCACCCTCCAAACCGCAGTCAATGCCCTCGGCAAGTGGTTTCGAAAGTGGAGAATTGAAGTCAATCCCGATATAAACCAAGCCATTCTCTTTACGAGACTGCGTAATCGGCTCACCGCCCCACCTCGGCCGATCACCATGTTTGACAAGCAGATCCCTTGGGAAAAGCGAGCCAAATATTTAGGTGTGACGCTCGATAGTCAATTAACATTTTCAAAGCACATTAAGCAGGTTCGTTCGCGGGCCTACTTTGCTCTCAGCCGTTTACACTCCGTTCTGAATTCACGCAGCAAATTGGCCCTTAAGTGCAAGTTGCGTATTTACACAGCGTGCATTCGACCTATCATGACCTATGCGAGCCCAGTCTTTGCGCACGCAAAGTCCCACTTCATCCATAGGATGCAGACCCTTCAGAACCGTTTCCTCCGAAAGGTAACGGGAGCCCCTTGGTTCGTTCGGAACGAAAACCTTCACTTAGATCATAAAGTCCCGACCATCCGTCAGTACTTGAAACGCCTTTCCAAGCGTTTCTTTGATTCCACCGTGAAACATCGCAACCCCTTGGTTGTCGAATCCGCTAGCTATGTCCTCAGTAGAATCAGTAGTATCCGCCGTCCGCGACATGCCCTCACTGAACCCGATGACCCTATCACCCTCCTCCAGGAAAGTAGTAGGGAAACTAGCACCGTCCATAAACACAAACACAAATCTACATTCCGGCCTCGCCGCCGAGGCCCACCGTGTTTAAGACCATCTAACGTAAATGTAAATGTAAATTCATGTCCCTTGATCGGTTTACACGAGCCAGCTGGTGGCGTAGCTGAGCCTGTAGCTTTAAACTCCCCTGATAATAATAATTCCCCTAACTTGATCCAGCCTATTGCTTTGCCTTGTTTATCTAGTGTCAATGACAACGACTCCCTAAGCCGAGGTCCGTACCCCACAGGGGGTGCCCTTAGTGCGCAGTCGTTTAGTTTATAAGTTTAGTTAGTATTTCATGCCCCTGGCTGGAGGCTTTTGAGCTCGCTTAAAGGCACCCACAGGAAAGTCCGGTTAAATAGTCGAGACCTCTCATGGTCACACTACGAGATGCCATTCCAAAAAAAAAAAAAAAACCAAAATCAGTTCGAAGTTCGGAATCAGTCTCTACAGTTAGTTCGAAACACAGTTCTGATTCAGTTGTCATACAGTCAGTTCGAATTCATATCTTGTAAGACAGTTAGCTGGCAACAGTACTCTGAACAATAAACTCGAAGAAAGAACACGTGTATCACTCTCCATCAATCCCAGTAACAGCAAAGTGTACAATACCGTACAATTTCAAAATACTGAAACAAACCATGTCTTGGTAGGACTTAACATTAGTCAAAATTCAGGCCATTCCCTGATAAGTTTCTTGTATAATTAGATTCGGTCAGTCACATGTTTCTTGACCTGACCTGTGGTCATTATTATCGGTCTTAGTGCTGGAATAGTCAATCCGGGAAGACTTATCTTGTTATTGTGTCCCCTCTCTCGGAACTTTGAAAGCGTCACATGATTGATATATAAGCAAGCAAGCACAGTTGGATTCAACAGTCAGAGAGCAATCATGTTCTTGAACAAAATGTCCCTCGTTCTCCTCGTCGCTATCCTGGGGACCTCATGTAAGTACAATTTTTTAATTTGGGAATTCTATATTTAAACACTTTTGTTGTAATTATTTTAGATTCAATAAATATAGAACATTTTTTTTTCTTTAGCTCTGTTACTTTAAAATGCAATATTTTTTATTTAATTACTCATTGAATGTATAGAAAAGTGCAGAGCTGAGTAGACATAAGCGTTAATTGAACAAATATAGTCAGATCCGTTCATTTTTATGGAAAGTACTGTCCGGGGTGCAGGTTTGTTGGTAATATAGCACTAATTGGATAGAGTTTATTTTAGGTTCTAAAAGTTTAATGTAAAATGTCATATGTGTAAAGTAAAATGTTATGAATGCACCCGGTCCGTTTGATGTCTGGTAATGCACTGATGTTAAATGTTTGTTGATTATTGTAAACTACTGCGTTAGCAGGTGTTCGGTTGCTTAGACCGAACATATTCTGGGGCGGCAACGATGCAGTTGAGATGAGTTGATGATAGTACAATTATGTTAGCTAAGATGACAGTAACCTAATGCTAGTGGTGATTCTTAACATAATAAGAAACAATAGCATTTAGAGAAGCACTTAAGAGATCATCTTAATGTTTCTAGTTTTTGTTTATGATTGATGAACACGCTTTATTTTGTTTTTTAACCACGCACACTTGCACTGCACTTTGAGCACTGGGCTGACGGTCAGCCTCATTAGGTCGCGCACAAGCACTAGCACTCGCGTCATTACTTCGTAGCTCGATGTTTGGGGAGATGAGCACGCGTCGCATGCGACGTCGTCGCCACCGCCACAGGAGCATGGTCGTGCCCGCAGCCGCCACCAGCACGAGGGTGTAGCTTACCACGTAGTGACGGATGTCATGTGGTGACATCTCATCTAGTTCTACGTCGCTGTTTCTTATCTGTTTAATTTGTTTGTAGATTTTGAGCAAGTCGTCATTTAATTCGTCCTCCTCAGTTTGGTTGTCGTGGGTCTTCTCCATCGATATGCCCACATTGATAATACTCAAAAGGATCGTTCAACGGTACCCACATGTTTGAACATAAAGTTTTTTCAATTTTACATTAGTTAGTCTCATGATTGAGATTGCAGTAATTGTTGTTATCACTTAATGGATGGTAAACAGGTTCCTTAGCAAGCACAGATACGTCTCTCGCTGAGTGAGACATGTTGAAAGCTCATCGTTGCTTATCGGTATGTATGAGTCCTTTTTCAGATTCACTATCATGTAGTCTGATTTTGGCGGAATGCTTGTCATGTCCTTACCGAATTGTTTGGGAATCGATATCACTCTGTATAATTTGTATCGATCTCTGCTGATTAATGGGAATGTTATTTAGAATATTAAATATTTTTCAGTGGTTCGTGCGTTTGTTTGCAATAGATGATACAGTTTTCACACATCAGTTTGACCGACAGCTAGCACTAGATCTTCCGTAAGTTGGCTAGGCAATGACTTGAGTTCTTGTTGTAGTTGTTTAGGTGTTAATAAATGTACGTTGAACTGACCATGGTGAATGTTCGTCAAAGTGTGCAATCCAGTAAAGTGTCTTGATTCCCCCTTAATGTTTGGAGCAAAGTATTTGCAGTGAATGCAGTTACGATCTGATTCTGTCCTAGTATTACACTCATGTTACTCATTGCTTGTTGTACTCCATTTCTTGATCAGTCCAATTTATCTAAATGTTGATTTTTAATATCGTGTTGCTTATGGATAATCCTTTCAGTTTGTTTCAGAATGTTGTATTCTGACTCTCCGACAGATGTTTGAGTTTTCCATAATTTAGCCAAATGACTTTGATTTCGTTTTATGAGTCCTCGGTGTATTTTTCAGCAAACCGCTCGTTCAATACGCCGAAGACATAATTCGCGGCATGACCTAATCCATTGATAAGGCCACGACGCTGTCTGGAGTGTGCGATGAATTGTTGTGTCATCAAGAGCGTGTTGTAGTATCTTATTTCGAGGAACTCGTGCTGTAGTTGTGGCACTATCATGTTTCAAACATCGCTGTTTATAATAGGTTGGGGAAAAAGTTTCTTCGCATTTTTTATGAAAATTCAAAACATTTTTTAATATACATTATTTACATTTATCTAAAGTATGTAGGTACCATTTTGTTCGATAACTTTTTGCCATCTTGTAGGTAGGGACATGATCCCATTGCTATAGAAATTTTGAGACTTCTGGTCAAAATACAGCGACAAGTGGTTTTGGCAGTCCTCTCGTGATGTTAACCTGACACTGACTAAAGAATTCTGAAGAGACCGTAACAGGTAGAAATCTGAAGGTGGAAGGTCAGGACTATACGGCGGATGCATTAACACCTCCCAGCCAAACTCTCTTAATTTTTGCTGCGAGGCTAAAGATGTGTGAGGTCTAGCGTTATCATGATGAAAAACCATACCCCTTCTGTTGATTGATTCCGGCCGCTTTCTCTCAACTTCTTGCTTTAATCTCATCAGTTGTTCGCCGTAGAGTTCAGAATCGATGGTCCTGCCTGGTGGTAACAGCTCATAATGAATAATGCCCTTCCAATCCCACCACACACACAGCATCTCCTTGTTCCGAGTTAACCCGGGTTTCGCCACAGTCTGTGAAGCCTGACCGGCCTTTGACCACGACCTTTTTCGCACGTTCTTGTCGTACGTAATCCACTTTTCATCACCAGTTATCAGCTTCTTCAAAAATGGTTCGGTTTCATTACGTCGTAATAAAGAATCACAAATGAGTACACGGTTCATTAGGTTTCTTTCAGTGAGCTCGTGAGGTACCCAAATATCGAGCTTTTTTGTGTACCCAGTTATTTTCAAATGCGCCAAAACTGTTTTGTGGTCAATTCCCAGTTCTTCAGCTACGTCGTAACTACTGATATGCCGATCTTGCTCCACTTTTTCAAAAATGGCATCCATTTTATCCGTAATAGGGCGACCAGAGCGACGTGCATCTTTGACATCAAAATTTCTGGATTGAAAATGCTTAAACCAAATTTGTGCTACTCTCACAGACACTGCACTGGGTCCATAAACATCGCAAATTTTTTTCGCGGCTTGCGTTGCATTTTTACCTTTTTTGTAGTAAAATTTTAAAATGTATCGAATTTCTTCATTAGATTCACTCATCTTGACAGTACGAAAAACAAATGAAAATCACACATTTTCCTAATTTGAATTTGGAATTATGTTCTTTAAAATTTAAACTTTCAATGATACCAAAACCAGCTAGATACAAGTAGTAATGCCAAAGAGATTTTATTTTAAGTTCATACATACTATAATGCGAAAAGACTTTTTCCCCAACCTAATATTAGTACATGTGTTATTTAAATGAGTTAATAATTTTTCTAGCACTGTCGTGTCTTCTCAGTAGGGTGACATATTGTAATAATATATACGACTAAGGTCCATTTGTCACAGATGAGATTCATTTTGACCACAGGGTCAAAATAATAGGTTGGGGAAAAAGTATCTTCGCATTTTTTAAGAAAATTCAAAACATTTTTTAATATACATTATTTACATTTATCTAAAGTATTTAGGTACCGTTTTGTTCGATAACTTTTTGCCATCTTGTAGGTAGGGACATGATCCCATTGCTATAGAAATTTTGGGACTTCTGATCAAAATACCGCGACAACTGGTTTTGGCAGTCCTCTCGTGATGTTAACCTGACACTGCTTAAAGAATTCTGAAGAGACCGAAACTGGTGGAAATCTGAAGGTGCAAGGTCAGGACTGTACGGCGGAAGCATTAACACCTTCCAGCCAAACTCTCTTTATTTTTGCTGAGTGGCTAAAGATGTGTGAGGTCTAGCGTTATCATGATGAAAAACCACACCCCTTCTGTTGATTAATTCCGGCCGCTTTCTCTCAACTTCTTGCTTTAATCTCATCAGTTTTTCGCAGTAGAGTTCAGAATCGATGGTCCTGCCTGGTGGGAACAGCTCATAATGAATAAAGCCCTTCCAATCCCACCACACACACAGTATCACCTTGTTGCGAGTTAACCCGGGTTTCGCCACAGTCTGCAAAGCCTGACCGGCCTTTGACCATGACCTTTTTCGCACGTTCTTGTCGTACGTGATCCACTTTTCATCACCAGTTATCAGCTTCTTCAAAAATGGCTCGGTTTCATTACGTCGTAATAAAGAATCACAAATGAGTACACGGTTCATTAGGTTTCTTTCAGTGAGCTCGTGAGGTACCCAAATATCGAGCTTTTTTGTGTACCCAGTTTTTTTCAAATGCGCCAAAACTGTTTTGTGGTCAATTCCTAGTTCTTCACCTACGTCGTAACTACTGATATGCCGATCTTGCTCCACTTTTTCAAAAATGGCATCCATTTTATCCGTAATAGGGCGACCAGAGCGACGTGCATCTTTGACATCAAAATTTCCGGATTGAAAACGCTTAAATCAAATTTGTGCTACTCTCACAGACACTGCACTGGGTCCATAAACATCGCAATTTTTTTTCGCGGCTTGCGTTGCATTTTTACCTTTTTTGTAGTAAAATTTTAAAATGTATCGAATTTCTTCATTAGATTCACTCATCTTGACAGTACGAAAAACAAATGAAAATCACACATTTTCCTAATTTGAATTTGGAATTATGTTCTTTAAAATTTAAACTTTCAATGATACCAAAACCAGCCAGATACAAATATTATAGCCAAAGAGATTTTATTTTAAGTTCAAACATACTATAATGCGAAAAGACTTTTTCCCCAACCTAATATAAGGACTGATTATTCCTTAATTTTATAATGTTATACATCATGCGCAGTGTTGGTGGAGATTGACATAAATAATGTTAATGCTAGGGCCAAAGAAATGAAGTTGGTATGGCCTAGTCTTACAGGTGGTGTACGATTGCTTGTTTTGTGCTCTTCTTGACTATCTTCTGCTTGTTTTTCTTCTGTTTCAAGTTCTTGTTCTGTTGTTCACTTGTTTCCGGCGAATGTAAATATTAGATTCTACAGCTAATAGCGCTGCAAACATTTTATGGTCTGAAAATGTAGGTGGCAGAGGAGGAAACGAAATAGCTTCTTGTCTGATTCGATGGGTTGAAGAAAATATTGAAAAACTTACTAACGTGAGGGAATTAACTCTGTAGTCTGATAACTGTGCGGGCCAAAACCGAAATTTGATGGTCGTTATGGCTTACGTGTGGATATTGCACAAACATCCTCAACTGAAAATAATAAACCACAAATTTATGCCGAAGGGAACACACACACACACACATTTCATTTTATTAATTCCGACCTTATGTACTTCATAGTTAACAATTTAAATGTTACATACATATATAAATACATAAGTAAGCCCGAGACGAACGAAAAGAAGAATCATCAAAAAATACGGGTCGATTACAGAATATCCTCTTTTGAAGTCGGTTAATGATTCGTCTTTTTAACCGACGAAAAAAAAGGAGGAAGTTCTCAATTCGACAAGTAGGTATATTTGATTTTTTTTTTATGTTTGACCACGCATGACTTTTTACAGAGTCGTCCGATGTGAAAAGTTTTTGTTTTATTCGAGAGGGACATCAAAGTTGGTCCCATATAAAATTGATTAACTTTGCTTGGGCAGTGTTTGAGTTAGCTTCAATAATACATATTTTTTCCCCACTTTTATGTGGATGATGTTCTAGTTTGTTTTTCAGGTAGTGGTATTAGCATTTGTGTGGGGTAGGTACCACAACTAAAAAGTGAAAAATAAAAACTTTTTTATAAAAATATACAACCGACTTCCAAAAACAACACTACAAAGTGAAAAATAACTCTAATTTCGGAAGTCTGAGGCAAAAAACGAAAATACATTTAACCACACACCGACTTCCGAAATTAAGGTTATTTTTCACTTTGTGATACTTATTGTTTTTTGGAGTCGGTTGTATTTTTTTGTAAAAAAGTTTTTATTTAATAACTGTGTACAAGCATAAGGTTGAATCCCACCAAAATAGTAGTTTTTTATTAATAAAATATTATTATTATTATACTTTGACTACTTTTATTACTATACTGACACAAAGATACAAGACTTATCTAAAACATTATGTAATTTTTGTTAGTCTAATCGAAAATAAACAATAGTTTTGACATGATTTTGTCAAGTTCTTTCTTTTGGCTCTCCTCTAAACTTGTGAAATTCTATAATCGACCTAATAGGCATTAGGTCGATTATAGAATTTCACAAGTTTCCAGATGAAAGAGATGAGAGGCCTCAGTTCGAGATGTTACATTTCTGTACAACGATAAAGTATCACTTTCCAAAGGCATAAGGTCTATTTTTGTTTGTAGTCTTCAACCAAACAAATAAAATATTCGAGGCATATCAGAATATCTCAAGGTACGACATCTGATTATTTAATTTCAAGAGGCACAAAGTGCTATCTGAAAATACGTATTACTTTTACCAACAATCCTTGTAGAATAAAGTCGAATGACCAAATAGTCCCTGCCTTATGCGTAAAATAATATAACAGCATAAAAGCTGATGTCAATGTTCGACCTTCTAATTATACCAAAATTTTAAGCATAAACACTGTAGTGGCTATCAAGTCTAAATCCACGATGTAAATTCAAAAAGTCGACAGATACAGCCTTATGCATTTATATATATCTATCAAAACAAAAAGATATAGAATTATGATTGTTACATACTTATAAAGAGCGCAAAATACTGGTTTCAGCAGATTTTTTGGTCCAATCTTGAGATTCGACCTTATGCGTCTCAGGTCGAGTGTGTTATCTGACGAAAAGTTTCTTCGCATTTTTTAAGAAAATTCAAAACATTTTTTAATATACATTATTTACATTTATCTAAAGTATGTAGGTACCATTTTGTTCGATAACTTTTTGCCATCTTGTAAGTATGGACAGGATCCCATTGCTATAGAAATTTTGGGACTTCTGATCAAAATACCGCGACAAGTGGTTTTGGCAGTCCTCTCGTGATGTTAACCTGACACTGCCTAAAGAATTCTGAAGAGACCGAAACAGGTAGAAATCTGAAGGTGCAAGGTTAGGACTATACGGCGGATGCATTAACACCTACCAGCCAAACTCTCTTAATTTTTGTTGAGTGGCTAAAGATGTATGAGATCTTGCGTTATCATGATGAAAAACCACATCCCTTCTGTTGATTAATTCTGGCCGCTTTCTCTCAACTTCTTGCTTTAATCTCATCAGTTATTCGCAGTAGAGTTCAGAATCGATGGTCCTGCCTGGTGGTAACAGCTCATAATGAATAATGCCCTAATTTTGTGGTCAATTCCCAGTTCTTCAGCTACGTCGTAACTACTGATATGCCGATCTTGCTCAAAAAGTGGCATCCATTTTATCCGTAATAGGGCGACCAGAGCGACGTGCATCTTTGAGATTAAAACTTCCGGATTGAAAACGCTTCCAAATTTGTGTTACTCTCACAGACACTGCACTGGGTCCATAAATATAGCAAATTCTTTTCGCGGCTTGCGTTGCATTTTTACCTTTTCTGTAGTAAAATTTTAAAATGTATCGAATTTCTTCATTAGATTTACTCATCTTGACAGCACGAATAACAAATGAAAATCACACATTTTCCTAATTTGAATTTGGAATTAAAGTTCTTTAAAATTTAAACTTCCAATGATACCAAAACCAGTCAGATACAAATAGTATAGCCAAAGAGATTTTATTTTAAGTTCATACATAGGTACTATAATGCGAATAGACTTTTTCCCCAACCTAATAATTTGATACATTCAAAAATAATTATATCTGTTAGTATTCAAAGTTATTTTCCCGAGTCGTTATTTGATAACGTCATTTATAGAGTGTGGTAGTTAATCCGTTGATATTTGTAATATTAAAAATTGTTTTTTTTTTCTCTACAGGGTTTTCAGGAGATGTCGCTGCATCTCCGATTGTACAATATCAGCCAGCACCTGGATACGGCCCATATGGACAACAACCCGTGTATTATCCAATGCAACAACCAGTACTTTACAATCCTCCTCCTCCTCCTCCACAAAACCCACCGCTCATAAGGGGGTGGAATGCTGCACATGATTGGGCACAGAATGCATTTCAAGGCGTAATGGGGCAAAACCCTCCGCAGCATTAGAACTAGAAATAAACCTTCCTCAATAAAAGGATGTTGTTTAAAAACAAATGTTTGTTTGCAATGATTTAAGTCATCGTTTTTTTTTAGTACCATTGTTTGGCTCATTTCGTACTTGAATATTAGAACTTAAGAATGTAAGTAAGCTTAACATTGTTTAAAACCGACTCAATAAATAGAATATAAGGTAGTTTTGTTTCCTTTTGTTTTCTCCACCTTCAACCTCAAAGTCAGATAGCTTCTCATTTCTTTCTCCAGAGGAAATGAAATATGCATACAAAAAAAGAGACTAATCATCTCATTGTTAATGCTATACATTCGATGCTTGACTATAAGCTGAAATCTATGTCAGTAGCTGTTAAAGTTTATTTATTTCTGCAGTTTCGACCAACAGTGTGCATTGGTCTCATCAGTGTAGTGAAATGCACATCTACTACAGACTGCATTATAGACTTTGCTTTTGTTTTTAAAAAATAGAATAGTTATTGGCCAATGAAAGATATATATTTCGTGCAACTGTTGTAATATAAATTCTTAAACCAATTCACAGCTTCCTGTCAATTGAATTGTTTAATTTTGCCCGCTGATGTCTCAGCAGAAGTTAATTTATCTTGAAAATAATGACTCAGGGGAAGCTACTTATCAGTCGTTAGATTATTCTTAGCCGTTCGTCTATCTAATATGTTTATGGGTAATGAGTTGATTGTTACAGTCCTACCAACTTATCTGTGAACTGAATGAGGACGCCACCGTCGATGCGTCGACACAATCGAATGACATGCGTCGGCACAATCGAAGACATTTCAACATGACGGCTGTAGTTCCAATTTTCGCCATTTCACAGATAAGTTGGTAGGAGTGTACTGATGATTGATCTACAGATTATCAAATCATCTGTCTATGTGACTATCAAGTAGCTTCTTCAATTGTTTAACGCAACAGTTAAAATAAAATAATATAGGTAAACTATCTCACTTTGATTTTTTCAAATTGTTTCATAGATTTTTTCTAAAAATAAGCGATTAAAAGAATGCGGACTGTCGGAAGCCAGCTGTCGCACAGTGCGCATAGCTATGTAGGGACTCGACATAAGTAGATCCGAAAGGTAAGCGGTTACAAACAAAGGTTCGTTCTCATTGAATCGAAACAAAATGCGGAGGTATTTACGCTGGTCATCGGATACACCAATACGTAAATACATTTGTATAATATCAGCGTTATAATTTTCCCGTAACGTCGGTGATTCGCGAAGTTTTTTCTCAAGCGCAATCATCCGACGGTACGCGGTGGTGTGGGAGTTACCTAATTCTGCGGGATCCTTATTAAAAGATAACGCGACTGTATAACGTCACACATCGTCACGTGACACGGTCGAAGAAAAATATTCTCCCATTCAATTTCCTCAGGAGAGAGAAAGCGTTTATTGCCAACTTCTTCCAATTCCCAGAATGTTTGTAGAGCCAAGGCCCTGAAAGAAGAGCTAGGTAAAGGAGAACATTCACCGTCCATACATTTTTTGGCTTAATGTAAAACAAAAAAAAAAAATATATTCCGAAGGAATTGTGAATTGTGTCCTGGAGCCGCCGGGTCTCTGTCGCTTGGATGGCAAAAGACCGGATGGCCTGACGTTAGTACCCTGGCAAAAGGGTAAGTGCCTACTTTGGGACGCAACGTGTGTTAGCACGTTCGCCGCCAGCCATCTCCCTCGCACTGTCGGGTCACCCGGTGCCGCGGCTGAATCAGCCGCTCTCAAAAAGCGAGCCAAATATGCGGCCTTAGAGCCAAAGTACTATTTTGTCCCACTGGCAGTGGAAACCACTGGTTGCTGGGGGTCCAACGCGATCAAATTTGTGGCGGAGATCGGCCGTCGACTTAGAGAGAGGGGCGGTGACCCACGCTCTAGTTCTTTCCTGGTGCAGAGACTAGCCCTGGCAATTCAGCGCGGAAACGGTGCAAGTGTCATGGGCTCCTTTGCGCCGGGAACGTCTAGGGACTGTGGACTTCTGATGACGTAAAGTTTTTCTTTGTAAACTGGCTTTATGTATCCGAAGGAATACGTTTTTCTCTTAATTTTTTACTATGGGAACAAACCTGTTGGGTCATTCAGCATTCTCCATCAAGTTACACGATTTCGCAAAATCACTTTTTCATACTTAATTTATCCGTATCAAATAAGTATGACAAAGGGATTTTTCGAACTCAATTAACGTAATATTGTTATACTCACGCGTCCATTGCACGAAAGTGAGCCCGAACGAAAAACGAGGGTTGTCCGAGTGCACGAAAGTGAGCCTGAACGAACGCGCGCGTTCCGGCTCTTACATTTTTATTTTTTGTAATTTTGTGTGCGGTCCCACCCTTTGCGTTCCAGGTTCTTTGGAAAGGTGGTTAGGTACGGTATATTTTTGCCAATAGCCATGAGGTTGTATCGGCATTACGAACAGTTTGCCTGTGGTTGAAAATCAGTTTGCGGAACGAGAGGCGCGCGCGGGGGTGTTTGTTTACCGAGATTATTGTTCGTATTTCAAAACTTTGGAAGAACAAGTCATTTGATTATTTTTATGCACAGGTGTACCTAATTATTATAGTAGGTACTTCCACATTTCGCCAGTTCAATTCAATCAATCAAATATTATATTATATTGATTTAATTCAGGCACGCTATTACACGGTTCTTTTGCTAGATATTTAAATTGCTTAGTTATTGGATTAATATGGGTTCAGGGACTCGGTCTTCTTAAAGACTACGGTTACGTAGTGCAAGGCCGGAGACGAAGCACCAAGCAGACCAAGTCAACAAGTCTAGGCTTGTGACCATTTGCCGTTGGGTGGTCGAAGTTTTTTGTTGTTTTTTTTTCCTATTTTTAGTTTTTAGCTAAGTACTAGAATATAACTGAGTTGGTCGTAAGCACTGTAAACTTATGTTTTAAATAAATAAATAAATCAACGGACGCTTCAAGAGAGATTTTCGCCTATTGAGAATAGTTCATAATAACCGCGCACTAAGCCATACGATGGATATTTCAGAATTGCTGTAGCTCTTTTGAATGACTTCCACGTCCTGGTTGACAATAATGTGCACGCCAACGAGTTTTTTAACAATTATAAATGAAAAGATAAATCTTCCTAATCTTGTAATTACAAATAGGTATGAGGGCACATTTCCAGAGAATGACAGCCAACATAACAGAATTCTAGCAGTTCCCCAGATTTACAGAACAGCAATTGATATTGTTTGCATTGGGTAGCTATCGATTGAAACAAGCTCGCAGTTACTATGGTGAGCACGTACAAACTGATGGCGCGTTCGTCATAGCACTTGCCGGGGTGTGCCAGCTCAAGAGGTACGGGCGCTGGATGGAAGAGATTTGTGGCTCCTAAGAGGTCGCATACAGTCGAGACACGAGGCCAAAACCTATTTATTTATTTATTGCACAATGTGCACACAGTTACAGGCTTTGCTTACAACTAATGAGTACATAACCCCGTTGGGGCGCAGCAAGATAACTTAAAACTAGAATATTGTGTCTGTAACTCTACACTATCTACTATGTGTACATCGCTGTAGAGCCAACTTTAAGCGGACGAGAGGCAATTCCCCGCTATTATTGTAGCTGCAACATAGGCAAATGCACATTAGGATGTTGTGCGCACGTCATGGTTATAACTTGGTTTATGGGTTTTGCGCGACATAAACTATGGATAATTCCAGCGGCCGAGAAAAATAAAAATATAATAATTCGCCGACAGGAGGAGCTGTGACCGAGTTTTTTTAGTTTGTTTTGTTTCTTTTTATCTCTGTTGTAATATTTAATATACACACATCAAAAGTGTCTAGGGATCAACATATATTTTTGCAATAACTTTTCTCCTGATTGATATTAATTAAAATTTTCTTTAAGGATTCATCAAATAAAGTGTTTTCGTTTGTCACAGTAACGATAAACCAAGTCACCTTTGCATTAATAAAGAAATTTGCCATTTTCCTAATAAAGGGATTTTTGACATTTGAACCACTAACATTAAAGTTCGAAAAAAAGACTGAAATAACAGTTTTCTTTAAAATTTTATTGGGTAACTTAAACAATTAATAATCCGTGTTTCTACCGCGAACACTAACAACACAAGAACATCGGTTTGGCATACTCAAAATGAGTTCATCCAAATCACGCTGTGGAATGGCCGCCCATGTTCGTTGCAACAACAAAAAAAGGTCTTCTTGCGACTGGATACCCTCCATATTCGGCAGAGCTCTTCTCTGTAGCATATCCCATGCATGCTCAATCGGGTTCAAGTCTGGCGACTGAGCAGGCCTGGGCAGGACATTGATGTTAGCTGCGGCGAGAGTCTGTCTTACAACTCTTGCGGTGTGCGGTCGTGCATTATCATGCATTAACTGAAATAAGGGACCGATTTGCACTTGTAGAGGAACGATGACGTCTGATACAATCGTCTCAGCATAAATTTGAGCGTTGAGGTTGCCTCTGATCCAAATCAACTCAGTTCTTCCGCCGATCCAAATACCCGCCCATACCATGATGGTTCCACCACTATAAGGATGGACTTCCTGGCAGGATTTTAATCGCTGTTGGCGTCCAGGGGTTCTCCAGTGTCGTATACGTCTTGTATCCGGTCTCATACCAAAACGAGACTCATCAGAAAAGCACACGAAACGCCATTGTTCTTCTGCCCAATTTCTGTGTTCAAGAGCCCATTGATATCGAATCCTACGATTGTGCATTGCTATAGGTGGTACCCGTAGCGGTCTTCGGGAATGAAGGTTCACTTCATGCAAGCGGTTTCTGACTGTTTGGTCGCTAATTAATTTCCCTGAAGAGTGATGAAGCCTCACGGCTAACATCATGGCGGTTATAGTTGGAGCTCTTCGAGTTAAGATTTGAATGTATCGGTCTTGTCTCCGTGTGGTGCAGCGATACCGTCCTCCATGGCGCTCAGCCACGGTACCAGTGCTTCGGTAACGTGTCCAAAGTCGACTGATAACACTCTGACTTGTATTCAGAGCTAAAGCCACAGTACGTTGCCGGGAACCAGCTTCTATCATTCCCACGATTCATCTGAGCATTTCTTCCCTGCTTAAATGACGTCGCCGCTCCATAATAACGTTGGTTTTAATCAGTAGTAGGGAAACAGTAGCACTAATAATGTCTTCAATGCGTTGTATGTTTTTATAGGGAAAATATTGACAGCTGATTTTCATCTTTTACTCGAATTTGATTCACAGTTCCTGATTCAAATTATGAAATGCACCAAAAAGGATCCATATAAATTTATAAAATCATAAATTTATTACAAAGCCACATCTCAATCTCAAGAAATCCGCATAAAAATGCTTGATCCCTAGACACTTTTGATGTGTGTATTTATGTACTTACTTACTAAAAACTGTTTTTACGTGAAGAGAAACCACTAAATAGCCCTAAAACTATTTAACCATTTAAATCAGTTAATACCAGTACTTCTGTTATAAAATTAAGAATAAAACTATATTTTGCTTAGGTACGTATGTTGGACGCTTTGATTAAGCCTTGACAATATTATACTGGCTGACATTCAATCATTCAAATATGGAATGTATCCTAGAAAGACTAGGATGACAGATAGAATCTGGTAGGGCTCCGCGTAGAACCAATTTAGTTAAGGAGTGTGATTTATAATTTATCTGAAGCTTAAAATACAGAGGCCATCAGCCCCATTTAACTAGAGTCCCTCTCGTTTTATTATGAATATAGTAAATCTCCTACTGTGAGGTTCGAGCCCTCACAGTACTATAGCTATGTGGAGAATAACCCTAAAGCCTCAGTTTCACAGTAAAAACTGATAATTGTGATGTTTACTGGCTGAGGAGCTCGTGGCTAAGTAATAACAGCCGCACGGGTCGATCCATCAGGTTAAGCTACGCTTTCCGGGGTTGTCCGTGGATGGGTGACCATCTTTACATATTGAGACTCCTCCGTGCCTCGGAAAGCACGTTAAGCCGTTGGTCCCGGCTGTCATTCGTGGATCTTTGACAGTTGTTACGGGTCGTCAGAAACCCGAAAGTCTGATAACCAGTCTTACCAAGGGGTATCGTATTATCCAGTTAATGGGTCAGATAGGCAGTCGCTCCATGTAAAATACTGGTATTCAGCTGCATCGGGTTATACTGGAAGCCGACCCCAACATAGTTGGGAAAAGGCTAGGCAGATTGATTGATTGATTTTTGACTGGCTTATTAAGTTATTACTATAATTAGATAACTATTATTACTTAACTAAAACATACTACAATTACTGCAAAAAATATTTTTCAAACGCATGTAAAAGCGCAGGGTATTTGTAGGGGATTTGGTCCCATAGTAAAAATTCAAGAGAATAATAGGGGGATGTGCTGTACCTCGATACCGTTTTGGTTCAATATTTTTTTAAATTTATATTATGATACATAAATTAATAAAATTAACAGAATCTGATAGGCTAACTAATATTACACGTAATATGAGTTTTACAAAAGCATAAAAAAATGTTTTGTAAGTATTTATTGGGTTTAAAAAAAAAGTAGTTCTTGGATCCAGGTACAGCATTGCCTATGTACCTTGATCCATATGTGCTGTACCTTGGTCATGGGCAGAGATCCATTGAAATAAGAAGCAATTTATTTACTAATTATTAATATAATTAAAGTCTTTTGGTTCACAATTGTTAATATGTCTGTAATCAACTAGGATTCTAAAGAAAACACCAAGTATTCCGGAAATAAAAATCACAAAACGAATGTCAAAAAAAGTCTTCTTTGCAGTCTTCTTTCTTCTAATTATTTTGCATAATTGAAAAGTATTTATTCTTTGCTATAACACTCAATAAATCTTAGCAACTAGTAGGTACTTTGTAAATCACATTCATGTAGTATCTGATTGAGATCTGAAAGAAAACTAATAATATTTAATAAGTAATATCTCTTATCTTATCATTATCTTATTATCTTTTTAATCTGTGGAAGCTTATAAATGGCAATTTTAAGCGATATTATACATAATTTACCTCTAAAGATATTAGACTGTAAGCTTTCCGAAAATAAAATAAATAAATAAAATAAATGAATAAATCTTTAAAACCTAAATTATGAACTTCTCAAATGTAATCTGTGTCACAGTGCTTTCTTTTTCAATTTTATTTTATTTCATTGGTGACTAGAAATAATAAATTTTCTATTTAAGCCTTAAACCACTCCGCTCTATAGCGAGATTCCTTAAATTTTAAGGAATCCCGCTATACAGCGGAGAAGAGAATTTTGACAGTTTGGTATTACCTGATGTGCTGTGTCTGCATAGACACAGCACATCAGATAATAAATACCAAACTGCCAAATTTCTCCAAATAATTTTAAAACTTAAAATATTGATGGTTAAGTTCAAAATCGAATGAGAAAATTTGACAGTTTGACAACTTACCTGCTGCTGTGCGTAGCTTGATCATGATCAAGGTACAGCGGGATTCCTTGGATCAAGGTACGACACCCCTACCTGTCGATATTTAATGGTTCGTAAAATTTTGGAGATTATCTTTACCTAAAAACCACAAAATGATTCGTAAATATTACTAAACTGCCTCCAAAGTAGCCAGATAAAAAAAAATACAAAACATAATACTGCGGGTGCGGTAAACCTCAAACGGCGCAAATACTCTAATCTTATTGGGACTTATATGTTTGAGCCGTTTGGGGTTGAAACACTAGGGCCATGGGGTCCGAGTGCACTTTTAGTTTTTCGGGACATCGCCAAGCGGTTGGTCGACTCTACACGTGACCAAAGGGCTGGCCTATTTTTTGGCCAAAGAATTAGCATTGCCATACAACGTGGCAATGCTGCCAGCCTTTTGGGCACTTTTCCTGTCGACAGCGATGCGGACGAATTTTTTGATGCCCTATGATTATTTCTCCTCCTTTTTTATATACTTGTACATATTTTTTGTTTTTAAGATTTTAAATTTTGTAAATATTCATGGATAATAAAAATTAATAGATTGTAAAATAAAACATAATTAAACGAGTTATTTAGTAAACAAAAAAAATATAAAAACTCACTTTTCACCAGCAAAAACTTTCAATGTAGTCACGACGAAACGAAGTAAAATGAATGACAGCAACTAACTTCATGTCAGTTGGTCTTAACAAACTGTCATTCTAACATAGATAAACATCCGAGAAATTGGCGGGAACATTTCAAAAAAATTAGGTGGCTCAAGGTACGAAGGGTATCAAGGTACAGCACCTTCCCATTCTAAAGGATTAAAACATTTTTTTTGTTTGGCTGGCACTTTTATAATTAAGCCCAAAATGAATTTTCTCCTTTAATTTATTACTATTATGCGGAAAATCACCCATAAGGACATACCCGAATGAGATCAAAAACCCAGATGGGGCGCCAGACCGCCAAAGTCAACGCTATTCCCCAAATAAATGTACGGAAACAGTTGAGCGCCCAACACTAGGTCAATATCCCCTGGAATTCTGAGTCTGATCGCTTCCCTTTGACCTAGAATAATGAAATTTGGCAAAAAGCAAGGTCTTACTGCACAAGTAAAGGATAAAGCGGCTAAGTGCGAATCGGACTCGCCCATGAAGTGTTCCGTAGCAGCAAGTAACATAATATAAAAGTTCTTGTAGTTCGTTGTAACTTTGATCGATGTTTTAATAATAGACAGATTTATGACGACGTATTAAAAAAAAAACTACTTACTAGATCTCGTTCAAACCAATTTTCGGTGGAAGTTTACATGGTAATGTACATCATATATTTTTAGTTTTATCATTCTCTTATTTTAGAAGTTACGGGGGAGGGGGGGGGGGGGGGACGACGACGACGACGACACGCATTTTACCACTTTGGAAGTGTCTCTCGCGCAAACTATTCAGTTTAGAAAAAAAATATATTAGAAACCTCAATATCATTTGTGAAGACCTATCCATAGATACCCCACACGTATGGGTTTGATGATAAAAAAAAAAATGTTGAGTTTCAGTTCTAAGTATGGGGAACCCCCAAAATTTATTGTTTTTTTTTTCTATTTTTGTGTGAAAATCTTAATGCGGTTCACAGAATACATCTACTACCAAGTTTCAACAGTATAGTTCTTATAGTTTCAGAAAAAAGTGGCTGTGACATACGGACGGACAGACAGATAGACATAACGAATCCATAAGGGTTCCGTTTTTTGCCATTTGGCTACGGTACCCTAAAAAGTCTGAAAAATGTTAATTTGTAATTCTATCGCATGAAATAAAAAATCAAGTTTGTCAGTCTGTCAAGATCCTTTCTCTCAAGGACGCGTGGAGATATCAAGTTGACATTAATATCGAATATGTAAGTCTATGATCCCTTAGAGTTAAAAAAAAATCAAAGCTTCTAAGTCAACGCAATAAAAAAGTACGGCCATTTTGCGACACATATTGATACTCGCAACTGTCGCAAGTAAATCAAAACCTAGAGGGTACTTCCCGTTGACCTAGAAAAAAAAAAAAAAGAAATGAAATTTGGCAAGAAGCAAGGTCTTACAGCACAACATAGGGAAAAGTCCGAAAATTGTTAATTTGTAGTTTTATGACATAAAAAATTTTTTTTTGGGATCCATTGTGTTTGTTTTTAACCGACTTCATAAAAGGAGGTTCTGTGTTCAACCCGTATGTATGTATGAATGTATGTATGTATGTAAGTATGTATGAATGTATGTATGTTTGTTTGTCCGCGATTTTCTCAAAACTAATGAACCAATTTTGATGACTCTTTCACTGACGTGATCTACATGCTTCCAGGAAGGTTTTAGTAGATAATACATTATATAATTAGTCTTATGTACGAAGTTATCAATCTGCCTAGCCTTTTCCCAACTATGTTGGGGTCGGCTTCCAGTCTAACCGGATGCAGCTGAATACCAGTATTTTATATGGAGCGACTGCCTATCTGACCTCCACAGCCCAATTACTGGGTAATACGATACCCGTTGGTGAGACTGGTTGCCAGATTTTCGGGCTTCTGACGACCCGTAACGACAGTCAAAGATCCACGAATAAGCCGGAACCAACGGCTTAACGTGCTTTTCGAGGCACGGAGGAGTCTCGGTATGTAAAGATGGTCACCGGCAAGCGTAGCTTAACCTGATGGATCGACCCGTGCAGCTGTTATTATATACTACTATATACTGGTATTCAGCTGCATCCGGTTAGACTGGAAGCCGACTCCAACATAGTTAGGAAAAGGCTAGGCAGATTTCAGATTTTCCTGAAAGATTTGTTGCATAACCTAGAATATTTTTGACCAGCAACAACACGGTAAGTCACATGTTTCTTGACCTGACCTGTGGGTCGTCATTATTATCGGTCTTAGTGCTGGAATATTCCATCCGGGAAGACTTATCTTGTTATAGTTATTGTTACCTCAGCTTTGCAAACGTCACTAGATTGATAAGCTGAAGCGCTAGTATATAAGCGAGCCCAGACCATTCCAGAGCACAGTTGGATTCAACAGTCAGAGAGCAATCATGTTCTTGAACAAAATGTCCCTCGTTCTCCTCGTCGCTATCCTGGGGACCTCATGTAAGTACATTTTTTTTTTTAATTTGTAAATTCTATATTTAAATATTTTTGTTGTAATTATTTTAGATTCAATAAATATAGAACATTTTTTTTCTTTAGCTCTGTTACTTTCAAACGAAATATTTTTTATTTAATTACTCATTGAATGCATAGAAAAGTGCAGAGCTGAGTAGACATAAGCGTTAATTGAACACATGTAGTCAAATCTCTTCATTTTTAGGGAAAGGTACAAACTGATGCCGACCGGCCGGCCGACCGGTTGTGGTACTAATCGATTGATATTTATGTTATTAAAAATCGTTTTTTTCTTCTATAGGGTTTTCGGGAAATGGACTTGTGGCTGCCCAGGGATTCAACCAACAGTTGATGCAATACCAGCAAAGTACTGGAGTTATAGACGTCGAGCAAAATGAACGTCCTTTGCCTCCGAACTATTCAATGCAACAACCCACGCCTCAGAACTACCCATCGCAACAACCCACGCCTCAGAACTACCAATCGCAACAACCCATGCCTCAGAACTACCAATCGCAACAACCCATGCCTCAGAACTACCCATCGCAACAACCCACGCCTCAGAACTACCCATCGCAACAACCCACGCCTCAGAACTACCCATCGCAACAACCCACGCCTCAGAACTACCAATCGCAACAACACACACCTCAGAACTACCCATCGCAACAACCCACGCCTCAGAACTACCCATCTCAACAACCCACGCCTCAGAACTACCAATCGCAAGAACCCACACCTCAGAACTACCCATCGCAACAACACACGCCTCAGAACTACCAATCGCAACAACCCACGCTTCAGAACTACCCATCGCAACAACACACGCCTCAAAACTACCCATCGCAACAACCCACGCCTCAGAACTACCCATCGCAACAACCCACGCCTCAGAACTACCCATCGCAACAACTCACGCCTCAGAACTACCAATCGCAACAACCCACGCCTCAGAACTACCCATCGCAACAACCCACGCCTCAGAACTACCCATCTCAACAACCCACGCCTCAGAACTACCAATCGCAAGAACCCACACCTCAGAACTACCCATCGCAACAACACACGCCTCAGAACTACCCATCGCAACAACCCACGCCTCAGAACTACCAATCGCAACAACTCACGCCTCAGAACTACCAATCGCAACAACCCACGCCTCAGAACTACCCATCGCAACAACCCACGCCTCAGAACTACCCATCGCAACAACACACGCCTCAGAACTACCCATCGCAACAACACACGCCTCAGAACTACCCATCGCAACAACACACGCCTCAGAACTACCCATCGCAACAGCCCATGCCTCAGAACTATTCAATGCAACACCCCACGCCTCAGAACTACCCTTCGCAACAACCCACGACTCAGAACTACCCAATGCAACAATCCATGCCTCAGAACTATTCAATGCAACAACCCACGCCTCAGAACTACCCTTTGCAACAACTCACGCCTCAGAACTACCCAATGCAACAATCCATGACTCAGAACTACCTAATACCACAACCCATGCCTCTGCCCTACGCAATGCCATATCTAATACCTTACTATCCTCTACCTCCTCAAGACTCTACAAGAGCCCCACCGCTCATAAGGTTGTGGGATGCTATTCGTGATAAGGGACAGAATGTAACAAAAGGCACACCACCGACAAATCCCGCTCATACTGATGCAGGCGCTAAAGCACCTGTTCCTTTGCAACCTGCTTCTACTTCTGGACATCCTGGTAGTTCTGGAGACAAATCTTCACCATCAACTGCTCTCAAAAACCCTGGATCTGTTAACATACAAACTTCTTCACTACCTGTTCCTACTAAACGGAATATTAATGAACATAGAGTGTATAGTCAATCGGACGACACTTTTATTATAGACAATTCTACAACTTCACTGCCTCCTACCCAATCTAAGGATGCCATCCAGAATGATATTTAACAACCAATTGTGTTTACTTTCTTTGGACGGTGGAAATATACCGCTTCTTCAATACACTTTTAAGTAGGGTTAGTTCAGTAGTTCTGATTGCTTGTCTATATACAATATTGTGGGTGTTACATATTATCTGTTAATGTTATGTATTAAAACAAAAGCGTGTACGTTGGCTGTATTTGTGTTTGTTGGTGTCAAATTGAAATCGCTTGATGTGACGGCTGTGTCAACGCACCTAAATAATTTTGTTAAATACGTCGTGAAATCCCTCCAGGGATTCTAGTCTATCTTACAACCCTGCCGCCACGTGTTGGTTCCAGCGTTGAGGAGAACGCTTGAAGAAGTTCTTCTGCTGCAGAGTGACTCATGCCTACCCCACTTTGAATTTATCAACTTATACAGCACCTGGGACTGGAACCGTCAGTTGCGGGCAAAGTCTGAGACGGTACCATCATCGCCTTGGAGACGGTTCAGGCCAGTGTTCCCTACCCCTTTACTACTCTCTGCAATCAGGACTTGATGTGGCCACGGAAGTTTAGGCAAAAAATAATAAGTGTACCTAATCATCGAGCTCTTATCTTATCTTATTAAATATTATATAAAAGAAGAAACTGACTGACTGGCTGGTTGACATAACAACGCAAAGCCCAAACCGCTGGGTCTAAAGATTTCAAATTTGGCACGTAGGTTCCTTATAATATCTAGGGTTGCACTAAGAAAGACTTGAAACTTGGCATGAATATTCAACTAAGTAAATTATTTTTGTTGCTGCAGCCAGGTAGTTCGAAAGAGATACCGTGGCCCTGGCACGGGCAACTGAAGGAACATGGGTGGGTTTTAGTCAGTAAAAGTCTGACACGCCCTCCCGCTCTGCCCAGAGCGGGAGAAGTCATTTGATGATTATTTCCCATTGCTTCCAAGACATCGCCACTAACAAGCAACCAAATTGGATTAGCTGGAAACCAGAGGATATAAACGAGTATAAATGACCACCTCAATCTACCTAGCCTTTTCCCAACTATGTTGGGGTAGGCTTCCAGTCTAACCGGATGCAGCTGAATACCATTATTTTACATGGAGCGACTGCCTATCTGACCTCCACAACCCATTAACTGGGTAATACGATACCCCTTGGTAAGACTAATTGTCAGACTTTCGGACTTCTGACGACCCGTAACGACTGTCAAAGATCCACGAATGACAGCCGGGACCAACGGCTTAACGTGCTTTCCGAGGCACGGAGGAGTCTCGGTATGTAAAGATGGTCACCCATCCACGGACCAACCCCGGCAAGCGTAGCTTAACCTGATGGATCGACCCGTGCGGGTGTTATTACTTCCACCTAACGACTAAAAATAAAATACTGCTATCTTAAACTAAAAAACTGGCGTCCGAAACGGATTTTCAATATGTATGGGTCAAACACGCAAAAATCCATGCGAGAAAAATGGACGCCACCCCAGTTATGAGTGAAATCAGAACAGGATCTCTCAAAAATGATCTAATTCTATTAACTTTAATTCAACAGTGTTCACATATTTTATTAGTTGTGCCTATAAACAGTTTGGGAACCGCAAGCAGTTGTGTGCTACTTGCGTTTTCCTAATTGTCCTGTGTTATTGCACGGTGCTAATGAGTAAGTTCTTTATAAAAACACTTTTAAGAAACTATTATGTCTGTGTAATCACGACCTAATTGCGTTTGGATTATGGTCTAATTTCGAATACTCTGTTATGTGTGTTATTACCATTCTGCCGGCGATATCAATATAGGCAAAGTCAATAGTATTAGGGATCTTGGGGTTGTACAAGATAGCAAGTTACTCTTCGATCAGCATATTGCTAGCAAATAAGGCGTCGGGCAATGATATTATATGTAAAAAGACGTAGATAGGTTACCGACCCAACATTCGGTGTTCAAAAACGGCACAATTTCGTACGATTAGATGACATGTGGAAGTAGGACGGCATGTCTTAATTATCGGGAGCGAAAAAGAGACAAGACGACGAAAATGTGGCTAATTAGCCAGATTTTGACGTGCCACTTGCGGAGCGTGTGTAACCTATCTACCTCTTTCTACATATAATATCATTGGCGTCGGGGGCGCTTGGTTTCATAATGAGAACCTCAGTATGTTTCCGATCACTAAAACCGATTAGTCTTATATTATTCGTTCGTACGCAGCCACCTTGAATATGCATCACAAGTCTGGAACCTGCAATACGAGATCTGTACAAGTCTCGTATTGAGGGCATTCAGAAAAAAATTCTTAAGTACTGTGAAGGCTCGAACCTCACAGCAGGAGATTTACTGAACTACTAAATAATACGAGAGGGACTCTAGCTATATGGGGCTGATGCCCTCTGTATTTTAAGCTTCAGATCAATTGTAAACCACACTCCTTAACTAAATTAGTTCTATGCGGAGCCCTCACCAGAATCTATCTGTCATCCTAATAAAAAAACGAGAATCGTTTTCTTGTTAGAAGACATTCCATATTTGAATGATTGAATGTCAGCCAGTATAATATTGTCGAGGCTTGATCAAAGCATCAAACCTCCACATGAGCTACGCCCCCTTTGAATAAAAGTCTTGCAGTAGTCCACTTCTAAATAAGACTTTTATTCAGACCAAGACATTCGATCATACAAACCAAACCTACCTATCCCTAATATATAACCTACCTAACTCAGGGAAAGGGAAGACATCTGGGGAATTGTACTTATAGGCACAGGCTAAGCTCTGGACAAACGAATTGCAAAAATCTAACACTATGTTAACTGTCAGTCAAGTTAACATCTATGCGTGCCAACGTGCACTCAAAAATAACACATTTATCCAGTCTGAGCCCCGTCAAACAAAACCCGGAAGCTTTAGGATGACAGGCCCCCTGCGATAACAATATGATGTGATGATTCACATCAGCCCAGAAGGGGTTGAACAAACTAAAGAACTCAATATCGTGATTCATTAATCCATCGGACTGTACTGAGCCAGAGGGAGGAATGTGTCAGGAAGTTAAAATTCTATTATCGAAATTATCTCACGATCAATCTCCAGTAAGTTCAAAAAAAAGATCGCGTAAAGTCAAAACTGAACCCTCACGTATTACTACTGGTCCATATTGACCAAACTGTGAATCCTCTGATATAAACTGCACCCATTGTGTCAACTCAACACACTTTGCAAGAACTATGTCCCGTCAGCAAAGCCGGTTACAACTTATATCAAAGTGTCCCCCCTCCCTAGGAGATTCACAGTTTTTCAAAACCATTTACTACTCCTAATCCGTCGTACTAAATGCTGGAGGTTGTTCATGCTAATCTGACCTATCGACTCGTAAAGCGACGACGTTGTTAGTCCACTCCCTCTTGCTCTTCAATGAAGTGGGCAGCGTTGTGGGTACCTCACACGCAGTTGGCTGCGACCGATGTAGCGCACCATATTCAATCATATATATGTAGGCGTATTATCAGGATCGGACATTTTAAATAGAAATTAGGTAGTTTTAATTATTAATCACTTTTATTTGATTCACTTCACTTAATTAATTAATTATAATAACTGTTAATTAAAATATTTTAACACAGTAAATATCAACTCTAGGCGTTATGACAACATGTGCAACGGACCGAAGTCAAGACTAGAATGCCTCGATCACTAGTTGGACATCGCTCCACCCCGTCAGGGGGTGCGACTGGCGGTGCCGGGGCGTGGCCCCCTCTCCGCGGTAGCGCTCGTTGGCCCGTCAATACGGGCCCCTCATTTTGTTGGCCTGCTGCGGCCTAAAAGATGATGGGACGCGGATAATACGCGTCCCTGTGAGTGGTTGCTATTACTGTGTCTGTAGGCACGCCACGACGCTGCTAATCAGCGCCGCTTTCTTCACCGTATCTCGGCGGTCAACCCCTACCAGGTGGAACCCCCACCTACATGGGGGAAGCCCAGCAGAAGGCGACCTGCGACAGAGATACGGACTCGACGTTCCTACAGAAGGGGTGAGTGGCTCCCGCCCGCCCCACTTTCAGAGCTAGCCGAGCCTGGCACGGGTTAGGGAGACCGTGTAATGGGTGTGAGGGTGACATTGTGTTGTGTGACGTCACCCGGTGTCTACGTGAATCGCGCGCCCGCGCTGCGTCTTCACGTGTGTATTTATGCGCCTGTATAGAGGTGAATGTCTACTGTTTGCTGCGCGACACGCCTAAATTATCCTAGCACGCATCACGCAACAGATGTATGTTATGTGTGGAGTCTATTGTCACAAGTGAGCCGCGTGTAAGCTGAGAGCGACTCACTCGGAAGTCCAGTCCGGGGTGGAGTCACACGTCCGCGAGCAGGTCGCGGGGCAAGGGTCTCCTCGCGTCAGGGGGGCGCGTATGCCAGGGCGCAATCTGCTTGATGTGTGGCAAAGCAGACGCGCCGGCACGCGCGAACATCCCCTTCGCGAGGCGCCGCACAAACTCATCCAGGCCCTCAATCCCGAGGTCCCGCTGAATGACGTCGTTCCTCACGAAGCGAGGGGCAGCGACGATAGTGCGCAGCGTGGCACTTTGCTGCGTGCGCAGGAGCTTTTTGTTGGTCTCGCTCGTGAGGGCGAACCAAGCAGGGGCGGCGTACGTCAAGAACGGGCGCACGTACAGTTTGTACACGCCCAGCTTGACGCGCGCCGGGATGCTGGATGAGAGCACTGGTCGCAGGAGGTTGCGGGCGACCCTACCACGCGCGGCGACCGCGCGGACATGTGCCTCCATTGAGAGCCGACGATCTATGGTGACCCCCAGGTACTTGACCCGGGGCGACTACGCGATGTCGGCCCCCTGCAGCTTCAAGGGTGGTGGGAGAGGCGCGGCGCCGGTGACCATCGCCTGCGTCTTACCCACGTTGACAGACAGCCGCCACTTAGACAGCCACTCTGGGAGCAGGTTCAGCGCGCGCTGCATCTTCACCGCCGCGTACTTCGCATTAAGCGAGGTGGTAATGTACGCGGCGTCATCGGCGTACAGCGCGAGCATGGCTTCAGCGGTTGTGGGGATGTCGTCGGTGTAGCGTGAGTAACACGCCGGCGAAACGCAGCTTCCCTGCGGCACACCGGCGCGCACCGGCCGAGCGCCGGAGAGCGCTCCGTCGACCACCACCCTGAAAGTCCTGTGGGACAGAAAAGCAGAGACCACTTTTACAACGCGACGGGGCGCGTCTGATGTGGCTAACTTATAAATGAGGCCTTCGTGCCACACACGGTCAAAGGCCTTCTCCATGTCGAGGAATACTGCCACCGAGTATTCCTTCTTATTTAGTGCGGCTGCGAGGTGGTGCAGTACCCTCGACAGCTGAAGCGTCGTGCTATGCTCCGACCGAAAACCGAACTGTTCGGGTCGTGGCGCAACGTGTGGTAGGAGGTGTCGCAGCAGGAGCGCCTCGAACACCTTGGAGACGGTCGACAACAGCGTGATCGGCCGATAGCTCTCCGGCTTCAGAATATTCTTCCCCGCCTTGGGCAGCATAACGACGCGCCCCTCCTTCCACGAGGCGGGAAAGGCCCCTGTGCGCAGTATCCCCGTAAACAGGCGCGCCAGCGCCGCTACCATACGGAACGGCAGGTGGCGCAGCGCTGTGTTGGAGATACCGTCCGCCTCGATCGCTCTGACCGGCCTCGTTTTATACCCGAGCACAAACAAGTCGAGTAGTGGGGAGGTGGGGATGGCGACATCGTCTGATCGGTCCGCTGCACGTGCCGTTTACAATAGTACTATGACGTAGCGCCGTCACGGCCATGCTGACGTGCGTACGTCCTCGCACGCGCACCAGAGGTTCCTAGGTATCTGGAAAAGTGAACCACAACTTAGTGTTCGTTCATCCTGATATTAAAATCATATCTTTTGGTCTGGTCCGGTCTAATGACCCTCCAGAGTTATAATCCCTTGGTCCGGTCTAAAGACCCTCCAGAGTTATAATCCCCTGGTCCGGTCTAATGACCCTTCAGAGTTATAATCCCCTGGTCCGGTTACAACTAACCCTTCAGGATTATTACTGCTTGGTCCGGTCATAGACGACCCTTCAAGATCACTTCAGTTTACACTAGTCCTGAATTTGCTAGTCCGGACTAAAATGGTCCCTGTAGCTTATATAATCAGTTATCTCGTAATTTCTACTTCATTAATTTTCTCTATGTATTAAGGCACTAGTCACAACGTTAATTGATTCAGGCTCCAAAGACTCTACCGATGATGTACGTGATCTACTAAATTGATTATTGCTACTGGCTGTTAAAGTACAAGAGTCGGCAGTCATTGTTTCACTATTAACAGACACGGTGTCACTGACTGTCGGTGGTTCCAAACATCAGTTCCAATGGGGAGAACCCTGTTACTCTACAGCGTGTACTGTTAAGGGCAAGTTGAATATCTCCCAATTGGTCTTGCCATACAGCAACTGGGTCACTTTCAACAATGGTAAGTAAACTTTTTAAAGTTCGCATGACTCGTTCTACTTGACCATTTGCCCTACTAGTACCAGTCGCAATAAGATGAAGTTCAATATGATTATCGGTACAAAATTGTTTGAAATCGCTGTTATCATAGGAACGACCTCGGTCAGCTATTATTCGCTTTGGAGCGCCAAATAAAGCTACTGCGTTTTTAACCGCTTTAATGGCATTAATTGAATTCAAATTTCTCAATACTCAATACTCAATACGTTTATTGCATTCCACAATGTGAACTTAGGTGGTAGGTACATAAAAATTACATACAAAATTTTGGAGCATTGTGGGCCCTGTCGGGCATAACAACATAAAAATTAAAAATTAGGAGGAGGGCTACTATAAATATTTGTTTACAACTTCAATAATAAAATACTTTTCGTTTTGTGTAGGTAGGTGGACTTAACTACTAATTGTATCATATAATTTGTACAACTTATATATTTAATTTATGCATTAATATTTATTTAATTTATACATTTATTATTATTGGTATTATATTCTAGTATTGCATTTTTTTGGTATTTTTATTTATTTATTAAATTTATCATTTAAATATTCATGCACATTATAATAACATTTACTGATTAGAAATTGTTTTAGTTTATTTATAAAGATATTAAATTTTTGTTCATTTTTGATGTCATCTGGTAATTTATTATATATTTTAACTGACATGACTAAAGTGCTTGTGGAGTGTATTTTTAGCTTAGAGCCTGGCTGGTTAAGTCTGTTTTTGTGTCGTAGTGTGTAGTGAGTCTGTATGTTTTCACGTGTTGTAAAGAGTTTTTCATTATTTTTAACAAATTTACAAATTTCCAAGATATATATACAAGGTAGGGTTAGAAGTTTATATTCTTGAAAATAGGGTTTGCAGCTGTCTGTGTTTTCTATATTGGCTAGTATTCTAATCAGTCGTTTTTGTAGTGTGAAAAATGTTGGTGCGTCTGTGCTATTTCCCCATAATATTACGCCGTAGCTTAACCATGCGTATGCATAGGCGTAGTACGTAACCAGAGCAGTAGGGAGATTAGTCGATTTTTTTATTTCACGGAGGGCATAGGCAAATTTTGACAACTTTGTCCTGATTTTTTTAATATGCGATTTCCAATTTAAATGTGTATCTATGGATAAGCCGAGTAGGTTGAATTCTTTTACTGTTTCTATTTTTTCGTCATTGTAAATAAATGTTATGTCTAATGGAGTTTTCTGATGTGGATAGAAGGATATGATTTTAGTTTTTTTGAAATTTAGTTCAAGGTTATGTTCTGTCATCCAAGTTATAATTTTGTTGAGTATACCTGTAAGTGTTTCAGTTAAGTTGGTATTATCGTGACAAGAAGTTAATACTGAGATATCGTCGGCAAACAGAACACATGACTCATTTATGATTGTAGGGAGGTCATTTATATAGATGATAAATAGTAGGCATCCAATAACACTCCCTTGGGGGATTGAGGCGTTAATTTGCTTGCTATCCGAACGAATGTATTGAATTTGTTTTGCGTGTTCGTTGTAATATTCTACTTCGACTTGGTGTTCTCTATTTTCTAAATATGATTTGAACCATTCGTAAGACTTTCCGCGGATCCCTATTCCTTGTAACTTTTTAAGTAGGATGTCAAATTGCACTTTATCGTAAGCTTTTGTCATGTCTAGCAGTATACCTACGGCATATTTTTTCTTATCAATTATATTAATAGCTTCCTGGATAAAATTATATACTGCTAGAACTGTAGAGTGGTTTTTTCGGAAACCATTCTGGGATTCATTAAAAATTTTATATTTTTCGCAAAACGAATATACGCGATTACACATCGCTTTCTCGAATATTTTCGAGGCTGTAGGTAAAAGAGCAATAGGGCGGTAATTAGAGGGGTCGGTTTTTGAGTCTTTTTTATGAATTGGCTTTATAATGGCTTTTTTTAGGTAGTTTGGAAATCTTCCTTCCTCAAAAGACTGATTAACTAGCAAGTAGAAGGGTAGGGTCAGCTCATCTGCACACTGTTTGACTAGGGTTGGTGGTATTTCGTCTATTCCATAGCTGTTTTTGTTTTTAAGGCTTTTTAATATTAAATTTATTTCACTGGGACCTGCTGAACTTAGGAACATGGTATTTTCTGTGCGGTGGACCACAGAGATGTTTCGCGGTTCTTTGCCGGGGGTTTGCACGTTTCCTTCTCCGATAGACGCAAAGAAGTTATTAAATATGTTTGCTGTCTGCTTTGGGTCCGAGATAGCTTTGTCATTTAGGTGTAGCGTTATGTTTTTTTTTGCCTTTTTTACGTTTTTATTCGTTCGTTCGTTTATAATTTTCCACATAGTCTTTACTTTGTTATTAGATTTCATTAATTTATTTATGTACTGCAGTTTTTTAGCTTTTTTTACTATTTGTTTTAAAGTTTTTTCATATATTTTGTAATGTTGTTTAATTAAAGGGTTATTTGTTTTAATGGAGAGTATTTTTTCAAGCCTTTTATTTTTACAAGAAATTTTGATGCCTTTTGTTAGCCAATGTTTTTTATAGTTTGTTTTTAGCTTTAATTTTGTTTTTGGTATGCATTGATTAAGTATGTCCGTAAGTGTATCGTTAAATGATTTATAGTTTTCATCAATGTCCCTACCGTGCTTTATTATATCGTTCCATTTTATTTCTTTTAGTTTAGATTTGAAACTTTGTATGTTTTTACTATTGAACAGCCTCTTTTCAACGCACCAGACTATCTGTCTAGTTTGCTTGGGTACAGCCAGTTTTATTATTGTACTACTATGGTCAGAGAACCCCAACTCTTCCACAGTGGTGCGTGATTTTATATTGCAATTTGTAAAAATTAGATCTAGACACGTTGAGGTGGTTTGGGTCACTCGCGTTGGTACTTTTATATGCTGTACAAAATTAAATTCTAACATGAGATCTAAAAATTGGTTTGTTTTTAAGCTACTATCCAATATATTTATATTAAAATCTCCTCCTATAACAATATTCAGTCTGGAGTCTTTCTTATTTAAATAATCTAATATTTGTTTTAATTGTTTATAATATATAGTTTCCTCTCTCCTATTCCAGTAAATAATTATTAATAGTAAATTCTCTATTGGTAACTCTATTGCACACACTTCTATCACATATTCAATTGACATGTCTGTTATATCACTTCTCTCTAAGCACTCTATGTGTTCCTGTAGAAGAATACAGACGCCGCCACCAGCGCGAGTTTTCCGGCAGAATGAAGCCGCAACCTTGTAGCCACTAAAATGTATTAAATCCAGTCTTTCTTTTGATAGCCAGGTTTCCGATACACATATAGCATGGTATTTTGGTGTTTGTTGAATGAAGGCTTCCATTAAGTGGTGTTTATTGGAGAGGCTTTGTATATTTTGAAACAATATTCTAAATTGTAGGTCTTTGTTTTCGAGGTATTCTGTTTCTGTCTCCTGTGTCGGTGTAGCGGCGAAAAAAACTGTTATTGTTTTGAGAAGATGATAAGTCTGCTTGTGTATTCCATTTATTTGTGTTCATTTGGTTGTCGGGTGTAGTATCCATTTTATTCGTAATTTTTCCATCAATGAATAGTTGATTATCGCGGATTACTGCGTGAAGTCCTTGCCTTCTTGCTGTCAACATTTCTTCGCGCAGCAATTTCCTTTCTCTTCGTGCTTCATCATCTAAGAATTCCGATAAAAATAGTCTAGTTCCTCGAAATACATTGCTATTTTCTTTGAGATACGATACCATCCTTTTGCTTAATATTTCTATCACTAATGGGCGGTTCTTCGAGCTTCGTTTGCCAATCCTATAGGTTTCTTCAATGTAGCCCATCAGGTCAACATTCATAAATTCGCGAAATAAGTTGATCAATCTGATGTGTAAGTTATTTACAGGCTCCTTATAATATTCATCAAATCCGTATAAAACTATTTTCTTTGAATAGCTTTCAGTGCAATTAGTTTGGCAAGTGTTTCTTCGCGTCTTCAAGCTCTCTATTTCTGTTTTTAACCTTTCATTTTCTATTTTTAAGTTCTCAATTGCCGTGTTTACATGTTGGATGTCCATTTTCCTCTCTTCGTTTTGCCTTTGTAAGTAATTAGTTTCGCGTTCAAAATCTTCTCTTAACTTTGAGATGGCTTTATTTAACTCTAGTTGGATAGTATTCTGTAATTCGGTGATGATTGATCTATTATTTTCTTTTAAGCGAAACATTATCATTTCACCTATGTTCTGCAGTGTTAGTTCTGTTTGTGTAATAGATTGGGGTATTTTACCTTCATCTTGCTCGCATATTGTGTCACCCAATAGACTTAAGTCCAAGGAACTGGTAGTATCATTAATGGGTTTTATTGTTCTTCTAATTGTGATATTGCTTACTTCCGGTGGTGAGGTTGTCGGGCGTGGGTCATGTTCTTGTGGGCGTATGGGTGTGCTTATATTTCCCCGCTTTGGTATTTTGCAGTAACAAGCTAGGCATTTCCAAGTTTCAATGCTCTCTGTTTCCATCATTATTTTAAAGCGCTCATTATTAATATTGGCACACTCCAAATCATATACACCGCTACATAATGAACAGGTTAAGTAGTCAGTGTTGGGTACGTTTTGTTTACAACCAGAACAAACAAGAGCCATTTTTGAAAACAACGCCCTCTAGCGGATATCCTGTGAACGATTTTGGATCGAACTTTTTGCGACTTGCTACTCGCCCACAGATGGCGCTTTACACAATCGTGACTGTCCCCTTATTTGCACTTTAGACTTTCCTTTTATAAGTATGTTACAAATATACAATTTAAAGGGATTCTGCGTACCTTTTTATGGTGGTAGGAACTTGTCCCAAGGTTTTCTTCAGTACCTGATCTTCTAATAGTGTGTTTTTCAAATATCCCACAGTTTTTTCCACAGGTTTGAAATTTGGTCGTTATTTAGTAGAAGTAGACTTTTCTTGGGTATTTACGAGATTTAGTTTTGTACTACACTTCTAGTCACTTTTGGTCTTTATGCACTTGGATTTTATTGACTTTTTATCACAAGTTAAGCACTTAAACTATTTTTAACGTTTTTTATCTACGGAGCTGATGTTTACGTGCGCACAGTAGCGCCCTCTCTCAATTTATAGTATGTTCCAGGAGAACAAATTTGGTAAATGCGTCTATAATGACGGAACAGTATTCTTTACGTTCGCTTTTTCCACTAAGTTTGCCCGTTAAATCTAGGTGGATGGTGTGCCATGGAATAGCCAATTTTGGGATAGGATGCAAACGAACTTGCTGAGCACCTGATGAACCTTTAGAAGCCTTACATGTGACACAAGAATCAACGAATTTTTTCACTAATTTTGACATATTAGGTTGGGGAAAAAGTCTTTTCGCATTATAGTATGTATGAACTTAAAATAAAATATCTTTGGCTATACTATTTGTATCTGGCTGGTTTTGGTATCATTGAAAGTTTAAATTTTAAAGAACATAATTCCAAATTCAAATTAGGAAAATGTGTGATTTTCATTTGTTTTTCGTACTGTCAAGATGAGTGAATCTAATGAAGAAATTCGATACATTTTAAAATTGTACGACAAAAAAGTTAAAAATGCAACGCAAGCCGCGAAAAAAAATTGCGATATTTATGGACCCAGTGCAGTGTCTGTGAGAGTAGCACAAATTTGGTTTAAGCGTTTTCAATCCGAAAATTTTGATGTCAAATATGCACGTCGCTCTGGTCGCCCTATTACGGATAAAATGGATGCCATTTTTGAAAAAGTGGAGCAAGATCGGCATACCAGTAGTTACGACGTAGCTGAATAACTGGGAATTGACCACAAAACAGTTTTGACGCATTTGAAAAAATCTGGGTACACAAAAAAGCTCGATATTTGGGTACCTCACGAGCTCACTGAAAGAAACCTAATGAACCGTGTACTCATTTGTGATTCTTTATTACGACGTAATGAAACCGAACCATATTTGAAGAAGCTGATAACTGGTGATGAAAAGTGGATCACGTACGACAAGAACGTGCGAAACAGGTCGTGGTCAAAGGCCGGTCAGGCTTCAGAGACTGTGGCGAAACCCGGGTTAACTCGCAACAAGGTGATGCTGTGTGTGTGATGGGATTGGAAAGGCATTATTCATTATGAGCTGTTACCACCAGAAAGGAACATCGTTTCTAAACCCTACTGCGAACAACTGATGAGATTAAAGCAAGAAGTTGAGAGAAAGCGGCCGGAATTAATCAACAGAAGGGGTGTGGTTTTTCATCATGATAACGCTAGACCTCACACATCTTTAGCCACTCAGCAAAAATTAAGAGAGTTTGGCTGGGTGGTGTTAATGCATCCGCCGTATAGTCCTAACCTTGCACCTTCAGATTTCCACCTGTTTCGGTCTCTTCAGAATTCTTTAGGCAGTGTCAGGTTAACATCACGAGAGGACTGCCAAAACCACTTGTCGCGGTATTTTGATCAGAAGTCCCAAAATTTCTATAGCAATGGGATCATGCCCCTACCTACAAGATGACAAAAAGTTATCGAACAAAATGGTACCTACATACTTTAGATAAATGTAAATAATGTATATTAAAAAATGTTTTGAATTATCTTAAAAAATGCGAAGAAACTTTTTCCCCAACCTATTATTTTGAAACCAATAGAGGTCATATAATTTATCAAGTGTTTTCTCAAATCCAAGGTGTTTTACTTCATTGTGCACGAGGTTTATTAAAGACCAAATTAATGATTTGGGTAAAATAGGAAGCCATTTTGTGATTTTGCTTCGTTCAATCTTTCGATACAGAATGCCTTGTCTAATATCGTAAGTGCGTTCCACATCAGTAGGCAATTCATTTGATCGCATTTTCGAAATAATTTCTGCTATTTCAGAGTCTCGTGATTGTTCAACTTGCAACCATCCTCTTTCCAATTCAGATAAATTAACTATTCTTGTATGTCTTTGTTTTAAAGCACATACCTCACTATCTTTAATAGTCAACGGATTTCGAGAAAGAAAATCTGCATGAGCCATTGTTTTACCCTCTTTATACACTATGTCAAAATCATAGGACTGCAAAATAGCCCACCATCTATGAACTCTTGGAGTTAAATCTTTTTTAGAATGAGATGCTTTTAATGCAATACAATCGGTGAAAACTTTAAATTTACGCCCGAAGAGATAATGCCTAAAATGCTCTACAGATTTTACTACCGCTAGCGTCTCTAATTCATAGGAGTGATAGCGACTCTCCGCATCAGTTGTTTTGTGGCTGAAATAGGCAACGACATGGGGAAGGTTGTTCCTCCTCTGAATTAGGACTGCTCCATACCCATCACTACTCGCGTCAGTATGGAGTTCTATGGTTAAATTAGGATCAAAAATTTTTAGAACGGGTTCTGTGACGAGACGATTGACAATATCTGCGTGAATTTTATCGTGTTCTGGGGTCCAACAAATATTACCCTTCCCAGCTGTCAAGGGATATAAGGGTTTCATAATTTTTGAAAAATTGGGGATAAATTGCCGGAAATAGGTAGCTAGACCGATGAATTGTCGAACTTGTTTAACAGTTTTTGGTGTGGGGACATTTTTCAAAGCTTCAACTTTACAAGGGTTTGGTCCGACTTCGCCAGCTGATATTACAAAACCCAAATATTCGATCTGTTTCTTCATAAAAGAACATTTTTTAAAGTTAAATGAAAATCCAGCCTTTGACAAAGTATCCAACAATTTGTTAAGACGTACCAACCCCTCTTCTATAGATTCTGATGCAGAGAGTACGTCATCCATATAGACTAAAATTTGACTGTCATTAAGAGGCTTTAGTGCTGTATTTATAGCTCTTTGAAATACTTGAGGAGCATTTCTGAGACCGAATGGCATAGTTAACCATTCAAACTGACCTGTTGGTGTAACGAATGCAGTTTTTTCAACTGATTCCTCATTTACTTTAATTTGGTGAAACCCAGAGGCCATATCTATACTAGAAAAGAAGTGAACTCCATATAATTGGATCTATTTGATCGTTTATCAGTGGAAGAGGGTAGCTATCCGGTTTAGTGTTACTATTCAGCTCTCTGTAATCCACGCACATACGATCAGAACCATCTTTTTTTTTAACTAATAAAATTGGACTTGCAAAAGGTGAAGAGCTTTCCCGAATTATATTAGCATCTAATAATTCCTGAACGATTTTACTCACGATATCGGATTCTGTGGGGGATAACCTATATGGTCGTCTGTGTACGGTTTTATTAGTATCAATCAAGTTAATTTTAAGTTCACCGGTAGATACACGAGAAGTGGGAAGCTTTTGTATGAAATTCGAAGAGTATTTTTTAAGGATCTCAAGTAGTTGTTCCTTATTTTTCCCTTCAAGATCCGTATCAATTGAAGCCATATCAAAGGTCTCCTCGACTCTTAAACAGGCATTGAAAGCCTTTGTTTTAGAAAAAGTTAAACTGTCACTACTAATTTTAACAGAAATTCCTTGCTGCAAAATATCACGACCCAGTAAAACTTTTTCGCTCAGACAATCATCAGGTAAAACGTGGTAAATAACATCAAACAAGCAATCTTGTACCATGGTTGGACATTTTACTTGTAACGAACAATTTACGCTATTAGGCCCTACACCCTTTAGAACCACTTGTTCATGAAACTTTTCACCATTGAGAATTTCACAATTACTTTCGAAAATAAAAGGTAGTTGTAAATTATTTATCTGTAACATACCTCGCGTCACCTTGGAGCATAGGTTCACCTCCTTGCTGCTGTTGCCGCCGCTGCTGCTCTTGCTGCTTGATGCTACATCTTCTTTTTTCGGCCACCGCTTAGGACATGTAGTAGCAGCATGTCCACGCTCGCGGCATATGTAGCAGATGACATTAGACTTGGTTGAATCCATACTGTTGTCTGGAACATTCGATTTTTTAAGCAGGTACCGCTGTTTATCTCTACAGTCTTGACCTCGGTGTCCTCGTTTCTTGCAGAAATGGCAATTTCCATGGAAATCTGTTGAAGGACGAAACCTTTTTGCATCATTGTCAGATGTAGCTGGCTCGTCAATTCAACTTTTCAATGTGAAGCTTCGCAAGGTACGAAAAAGTTGATGTTTATCGTTAATTACAACTGAGTTAAGTTCTCGACGAATCTTGTCATCGCATTGAGACAAAACAGATATGACAAAACCTGTCACGACTTTGTCTGTCATTTTTGCTTCAGGAATTTTTTCTATTAATTGCGATAGACGCAAACCCGCTTCTGCAGGGCTTTCTGTGTTATTAATCTGAAATCGCCGAAGTTCTATGTGGTTCTGTTTCATGTGGACGTGGATCCCGCACTTCTGATGTAGGCGTATTATCAGGATCGGACATTTTAAATAGAAATTAGGTAGTTTTAATTATTAATCACTTTTATTTGATTCACTTCACTTAATTAATTAATTATAATAACTGTTAATTAAAATATTTTAACATAGTAAATATCAACTCTAGGCGTTATGACAACATGTGCACCGGACCGAAGTCAAGACTAGAATGCCTCGATCGCTCTGACCGGCCTCGTTTTATACCCGAGCACAAACAAGTCGAGTAGTGGGGAGGTGGGGATGGCGACATCGTCTGATCGGTCCGCTGCACGTGCCGTTTACAATAGTACGATGACGTAGCGCCGTCATGTACACAAAATGTTAATATTAGGTCTTTACCTATGAAATTGCCGTTCTGCAGTACTGGCCATTTCAAATCAAAATAATTTTTGTTTGGCTAAGAATTCTAATTTCAAATTAATTTTATTTTAAAAACATGGATTTTTTTTTCCAAAAGTAGTCATTTGTTTATTGATTAGTGTTACATTTTCATCGCATTTCAATCTTTTTCGTCATCATGGATACGTTAAAAATTCGAGTAATTATGGAATATGAGTACCGTCGTGGCAGCAACGCGGCACAAGCGGCACGCAACATCAACGAGGTTTATGGAGCTAATACTACAAACCTACGCACCACTTGTTATTGGTTTGCTCGCTTCCGTTCTGGAAATTTCGACCTGAAAAATGAATTCGCGGTCGTCCGAAGACTTTGGTCGACAATGACGAATTAAAGGCGATTGTGGAAGCTGATGATACACAATGTACGGCTGAATTAGCAGCAGCTTTCGACGTTAGCGTCAAAACAATATTGGTCCATTTGCGTCAAATTGGCAAGGTAAAAAAGCTTGACAAATGGGTGCCCCACGAACTCAATGATCGCCAGCGCGAAGTACGCGTCGAGACGTGCCTTGCACTGCTCAAAAGACACACAAATGAAGGAATTTTGAACCGCATTGTTACCTGCGATGAAAAATGGATTCTACTACTTTTTCCAGAATTTGGATAACTTTTTGGCGGGAAAAAATTCAATACCCGAGAGGCAGTACAAAATGCCTTTGAAGAATTTGTTGCCTCCCGTCCAGCTGATTTCTTTAAAAAGGGCATCAATAAGCTGCCACTGCGTTGGCAAAGATGCATTGATTGCATGGGTGATTACTTCGATTAATACAAATAAAAAATGCATGAAAAAAATTCGTTTAAATTTTTTCATACAAAACGGCAATTTCATAGGTAAAGACCTATTATTAACTTGAAGCTTGGTACAGATACTTGCCTAAGTAATAAAGTTTGTCATTTATAGTTTTTCAAAACTACCCTGGAGGGAGGGGAGGGAGAAGGGGAGGGGGTGGGTGAGGGGGAGAGGGAGGGGTGGGTGAGGGGTGAGGGGGAGAGCAGTTGTTGGTGAGTGGGAGGTGGTGGTGAGGGGGAGAAGGAGGGGACGGGGTGGTGAGGCAGAGACGGGGAAGGGGAAGTGATGAAGGGGGTGTTAGATTGGGTGAGAGGGGCAGGGAGAGGTTAGCGGGAAGGGGATACGGTGAACGAACGTGTAATTCTCTGGAACTACCACTCGGACTTTATTTTCATTTTATAGCCCAAATCTTAAGGAAGGCTATAGGCATAACATCACTTTAGGACCTTTACGTGCCGAGATAAAAGAAAAAAGGCAGAAGTAACCGCTAAGCGAAAACAAAGTAATAGCGCGAGCAGGCAATGCGATGCAACGAGGTGGGTCGGGGGAACAAAAAATTTCACGCGGACGAAGTCGCGGGCAGCAGCTATACAGGGTTACTGATAATTCCACGTGTATCCGTCAGGGGCCAATAAGGGGGCCAAAATGCAACAAATTGAACCCCCCATATGTATGGCCGAAATTCAATAGTTTTCGAGATATTTGAATTTTAAGAGTTTTTCTATATTTACCCAAAATTTGACATTTAATTCCAAATAAAAAAAAATACATATTTGAATGGGTACCATTAAAATGATGTTGTAGCTGGCACTTCAATTAAGCTATGGACATAATTAAAACTCTAACTAAATTCTCTAATAAATAAATAAATCTCTAATAATAATAAAACTAATTAAATCTAACAAAATAATTAAAATAATGAGCGATTTAAGAATCTTATTAATATTTTCATTTTACGCTTCAAAAATGTTGTCTCGTCACAAAAATTACTATGACATTAATTGTTAGCGCAGGGAGCAATGAAAAGCAGGACTGTATCAAAATAAGGCTGGTGTATTGCCGTCTAATATTACAGAATATAAGTTCCCGGACAAACAATTAATAATCGAGGTTAAAAGAGAAGAGTGTCGTCCGTCGCGGTGGAGTCCGTGGACGCGAGTGGTCATCGGGCCGTGCCGTGTCGCCGCCGCCACCCGCCGCGCCACGCCTCAGCTTGTTGATGACGCGCTGATCGCGCTGCCTGCGCGTGCGGACCGCATGCATAGTGTTTTGTTGCGTTCGATTCCCAACATGCTGCCCAGGTTGAAGTGTAGACTTCAAAAATCTGGAAGGGGGCAAATATGAGTGGTGTCCACTAAAATGATGGCCCTCGATGTGTTCACCTCACTGCCAGGGTAAATACTCAGGACCCATCGAACATATGGTGTGCTGCCATAGCTTTGCAGGTATTTCACGTAGCCATCAGAGACCTGTGGATGAGAGTAGAATTAAGTGGCCGTCCAATGGAAACGGAAGGAGTGAAAGCGGAAAATTGAGGGGTTCTGAGGGAAGAGAAATGTGGGGATGGGAGTTTAAAACAGCTTTTATTTATGTGAGGCAGGTAGCCATTTCTCATAGCTGGCAAGCAAGGCTGAAGTATGAATAGGAAAATAAAGAATCTTCGGAAGCGTATAGTGTGAATTCCGACAAATGATTGAAGAGCGGAAAAGCAAGCTTCACTAAATAGCACAGCAACGAGTTTGAAATGACAGGCTTGTGTTAAACTGCGAATAAAATTGCCAAAAATGATTGAATCAAATTGCAATTTCTGCTTCTCCTGTCTGCTAGCATCACTGGCTCAGCGTAAACAACGCCACAACATAAAAATGATACTTAAGGATTAAATGTATGAATGATCCAATTAATTGTATCACCGACCCAACGGTTATTGGATGATAAAAATGAGGAAACAAAATATAAATTGTATTAATTACGAAATGTTATTAACATTAAGAAACTATGAGCTATGGTTAACACACTACACAACTTATATAGTCTACTTAAGAAATATTGTTAGTATGTAGACAGGTACGACAGAACAAGAAACCAGTACTGGTAGATCGTGTCTCTCGGTATGATTGGGCATTTTGGGCGAAGTGGAAACTGCCCACGATAAGGATGAACACTGATGGCCTTCAGCCCGCGGGAAACAAGATCCGCTGGTTTGTCTGTCGACGGTAGGTAGCTGACACGCATGACAGGTATAATTAATGTTTGGTTTATTAATATATTACTATGAAAACAGCTAGGCATAGACTCCCTATTTGTGTACTTATATTTGAAGACAGAATCTTTAAGAAATTGCTCAAGTGACATGAACCAACACTTTGTGTTTTGAAATGAACCGCCTAAGACTGATGGATTTTCCTTCAGCGGCATGGTCACCACAAAGCGTCCGTTGTCCTTACGAGATCTATATTTCTTAAAGTTCTGCTTACAAGAACGCTTCTCAGGAGATAGGGAGTGCTTGGCTGCGATGGTATATGATACTGGGAAACAAGATAAGACTGGGTCGGAGTCCACGTTTAGAAAATGACAAACGGGAGAAGAAGAGTGTGACTTATGACGGGCGACGTACCCTGACACTAGCCAACCCAGCTTTGTTTCATATAACTTGGGCTGATTTTTACCCAAGTCAATAGTATTATTGCAAAAGACAGACCAAAATACTTCGGCCCCAACTAAAATGTCTATAGCTGACGGTATATTAAAAGAAGGGTCAGCTAGACTTATTCCCATAGGAAGAGGAATGTTATCGATGTTTATGAAAGAAAACGGTAAAGCTTTAGTGATCTGAGGTAAAATATGGCAGTCTACAGTACATTTATAGTCATCATTATGGATGGACATAATAGTAAGGCTGCATGACTGTGTGCTATGAGAAGCGTTATTATTTATACCTGTCACGGTGGCGCTTGCACTACGTCGCGACAAACCCAGCTTACCGCAAAATGTCTCGGCAACGAAGTTACCCGTGCTACCGTTGTCGAGCAGTACTCGGGCAGTGTGGACGTCGCCCGTGCTGCCAATCACTCTCATGAGCGCTGTGGAAAGCAAAACATTCGGAGGAGTAGTGTACTGTTGAACATTAGTTGCACCGGCAAAGTTATTGACGGGAGTAATTGGCTCAAGAATAGGGGTTGCTTCTACCTCATGTAAATGAAGCAGAGCACTGTGCTTCTTCTTGCAATGTTTGCAAGGAACAAGATTGCACCTAGATTCTACGTGCCCTGGTCGAAGACAATTAAGACAGACCTTTGTTTCTTTGGCCTTTTGAAGACGATCTTCTATAGTCAGGGCTCTAAATGCTTCACAATTAAATAAGAAATGAGACTGATTGCACATAGGACATGTAAATAGTTTTTTATTTTCATTATATTTTTTTTTATTTGTAGTATTACTGTCATTTTTATTTTCATTTGGTTTTGTAGATGTTAAAATATTTGAATTATGTTTAATAGTGTCTGAGTGGTGTATGTTATTACTATGTGTTTTATGTTCTTGCATAGTTTCCAATAAGTCTGCTCTGTTGCTAAGAAACATAGTAAAAATGTCTAAAGAAGGTGGATCGCTAAGCGTGTTTCGATGTTCTTCCCATTCCCTACGTGTAACACTGTCGAGTTTTTCTACCATCATGTGTATTATGAGGGTATCCCAATATTCAGTTGGTTGACCTAAAGTCTTCAATGCACGAAGATTTTTATTTGTGACATCTATAAGGTTACGAATAGAAGAACACGATTCACATTCCATGTGTGCTTTGTTAAACAATGCATGGACATGATTATTTATGAGCAATCTTTTGTTGTCGTACCTACTACACGATAAATTCCAAGCGGACTCATAATTCTGAGCTCTAAAATCTGAATTATCAATAACTAGTAGCGCACTATCTTTAAGAGAAGCACGAAGGTAGTGCAATTTATTAATGTTGTCAATGTCTGACCGTGAATGAATAAGTGAAATGTGTCTCTAAATTCTAGCCAGTGTTGATAGTGACCGTGGAAAACTGGTAAATTAATTTTTGGCAACCTCACACAATTATATTTGAAACCACCTGCCTGTACATCCTCGTCACCCGTTGCGGCACCATATCGAATACTGCAAGCTTGGGGGGGACGAGCACCGAGCAGACTCTGCGCCGTCGCCACCAGCTTATAATACTGGTTCTCAAACTGCTCACGCTCCTCGCTCTCATCATCGGGGTTGTCCAACAACACCTCGATGTCGCACTGCAATTTGTCGAAATCCACATATATGCTTTCAAATTTATTTAGCCGGGCCTGTAGATCTAGAAGTTGAATGTTGCTATGTTCGGTGCAACTTTGAAGCTTGTGAAGGTGGTTACTAAAAATGGTGAGCTTGGACTTCATACAACTGCGTTTTTTAATGAGTTTTTCGTCAGACATAGCGATCGAAACACCAGTACAGCTTGCTAGTAAATAAGCTAATGTGTTAGCAAACCTTTTTTTTCTATAGCAATAAAATGTACCTTCCTAATGTGTTATGATATGAATTACTCGACGGTGCGAACAACAGCAACAGCAACAACTGCAACAATAGCTGGTGCAAAGGTAACAAGTAGGTATGTCGCCATGCGAACAGCTGATGTATAGATAAGAAGCGATGGATTTGCGTAAACAGATGGGATTTTAAATGTTATTATAATGGCTTATTAAGTAGAATAGTGATTTTAGAGAAATATAAGCACCAAAGAACCTCCTATGAAGTAATCACCACAAGACGCAAAGACAAGGTATGTCAACCCTTCCCCTGTAAATTCTCTTTTACAAGAAGATTACCTTGTTTCCAAGGTCCTCACCTCTATAATAGCCTTAACAAAGTATTAGACTTCTACTCACTACCTAAACTGTCACTCAAAAAGAAACTAAGTGATTGGCTACTAACACTTAACTACAACAATACAGAAAATCTATTGTTGACTCAATATAGTTCCCGTTAAACTACCCTATGCTCATACATATGCACACTCACATACACACACACAGACAAAAACAAACACACATACACACACGCACGCACACACACGCAAGCACACACACACACGTACACACACACACACACACACACACTACACTACTTTGCTCATACCATATATTACTTTTGTTTTCGTTCTATTTCTTTTTTAAATAGTTTATTTGCCCGTTTACTTATGCTGCATAATGGACTAGTCATATATTTTGTAAATGGCATGTATGTAACTAATTACAATTAAGAAACATCCACTAAAGGGTCGGGCCCAGCATCTTTAACACAAGTTGTCTTGACAACTTAGCAAGGGTGTTGGTGTCGCCACAATATTGTTTAATTTTCCTTAAATTGTATGTATTAACATGTATCTAATAAAATTAAATTTTAAACTTGATGCAAATAAATTATTATTATTATTTCCTTTATTTCATTAATATATACATACAAATTACATTTTCAAATATTAGAATATAAAAATATAAAACATAGTAGCCCACCGGTATCGGGAACAGGGTCCAAGCTACCGGCGGTCAGGGCTCCAGAGAGAGGAACCTCCTAACAATGCGCGCCGTGTCCAGAAGTACCGCTCTCTGAATCAGGCCCTTAATCCAGCTGCCCAACGAGAGCCTCCTTAGATGTTGGGACCTGGAGGCAAAAGTCCTCGCGCACGTGTGGGAGTGGCACGAGGAGGCGAAACGCCGGGGCGTTACTCCGCTGCCGCGAGAAATGACGGTATAGTGAACAGAGCTCCGGCGGGATCTCATGGCGACATGGAGAGTGCGATTGTCGCAACCCAGCGCTGGGCACGCCACAATTGCGACGATAAGTCCCCTCTTTGAGGAGTGGTTGGAGAGGCACCACGGCGTCCTCACCTTCCACCTGACGCAGGTCCTCACCGAACATGGTTGTTTCGGGAGGTTCCTGTTTCGGATAAGGCGGGAGGAAACGCCCGGGTGTCACCATTGTGTGGATCGCCCGGAGGACACGGTGGAGCATACAGTGGAGGTCTGCCCGGCTTGGGCGGAGCACCGCCGTGTTCTCACGGAGGCGATCGGCGGCGGCGATCTCTCGCGTCCAAACCTGGTCCAGGCCATAGTGCGGAGCGAGAGTGCATGGGAGGCCGTCACCTCCTTCTGCGAAGCGGTAATGCTCGCGAAGGAGGAGGCGGAAAGCGTGAGGGAGAGGCAACAGCCACGCCCTCGCGCCCCCTAGCCGCCGCAGGAGACGCCCTGGGCGGCGGGAATCTATCGCCGATTCCCAGCCACCGTAGGCGCGGGCTTGCGGACGACGAGTAATGGGCAGCTCACCGTCCGGTAAGGACCAGGCCCGGGTCGGTGGCGCGTTGTGTTCCACGCGCGCCTCAAAGAGATGTCAGCAGTGACGGGGTCCAATAGGGCCGATGCCGCCGGAGTCGCGGGTAGTTCGAAAGAGATACGAGTACCGTGGCCCTGGCACGGGCAACTGAAGGAACACGGGTGGGTTTTAGTAAGTAAAAGTCTGACACGCTCTCCCGCTCCACCCAGAGCGGGAGAAGTCATTTGATGATTTCCCATCCATAAAAAAAAAGGCCCTTGTCCACCGCGACTACATCTCGATGTATCCCCACGTCGGCGGCTTCTAGGAAATATTCCCTGAGACTGCATATCTCGCGGTTGTGGAGAGTCTTAGCGTTTAAAAAACCTCGGCTTCCACACTTTCGCGGGATATACAGTCTCATTACCGATGACCATGGGTGATGCATTCGATATGCAGTCTACAGTGTACCAACCCTCCGATCCAGGGCGTCGAGTTCAGTCTGAGTCCATTTGAGTACGCCGAAAGAGTACATCAAAACCGGCATGACCCAACCGTTGAAGGCCTTGTTTCCGCCTGATAAAAGACTGTTAAATAGTTTCTTCAGGCGGCCAAAGAAGCGCTCTTTCAACGATTGCTTCATGTTAGCAACGTTGATGCCCAACGCTTCCGACATACCCAAATACTTATAGGTTTCGGATGCGGAGAGGGTTCTAAGGTTTATGGAATCTAAGAGTTGGGTTCCCACGGATTCCACAATCTCCCCTCGCTTTACATGCATGACCGCACATTTGTCTACACCAAAATCCATCCTGATGGCGCTACTGAAAGTTTCAGTTACTTTCAGTAGCTCCATCAGTTGCAAATTATTGGGGGCAAAGAATTTTAGGTCATCCATGTAGAGGAGGTGGGATATAACCTGACCACCTCTCCTCAGCCGATAGCCTAGACCTGAATCCTCCAGCCATGTGCTTAGAGGATTCAAGGCTAAGCAGAACCAAAGCGGATAAAATTATTATTGCCTTTATTTCTTTAATATACATTTAATATACACATACAAATTACATTTTTAAATATTAGAATATAAAAATATAAAAACATTCAAAAATATAAAACAGTAGCCCACCGGTATCGGGAACAGGGTCCAAGCTACCGGCGGTCAGGGCTCCAGAGAGAGGAACCTCCTAACAATGCGCGCCGTGTCTAGAAGTACCGCTTCCTGAATCAGGCCCTTAATCCAGCCGCCCAACTAGAGCCTCCTTAGATGTTGGTCGAGGCTCTTAGCAATTAAGCCATTGGCTGATACGACTATCGGCACAATGATTGCTGAGTCCACATCCCACATGTCGACAACCTCGCGAGCCAAGTCATTTGATTTGTTTATCTTTCTCGGCTTTCACGAGGTTCCCGTCATGTGGGATCGTTATGTCAATAATCATTGCGTGCCGCTCTATTCGATCCACCAACACTATATCAGGCTTATTGGCAACAATAGTCCTGTCAGTGATGATGGATCGATCCCAGTACAATGTGATATTTCCATTTTCGAGAACTGGGTCGGGCACATACCTATAGTATGGTACTTCCGATTCTGCAAGGCTGTATTTCAGCGCTAGTTGCTGATGGATAATCCTGGCTACAAGGTTGTGTCTATGCAAGTACTCTTCGTTAGCAAGACGAGAACAGCCGGAGATAATGTGTCGGATTGATTCTCCTGAACGGTGGCATGCCCGACAAATGTCAACCGTGCCGTCCTGATATATAATAATATCCTTTCGTGCCGATTATTATTATTATTATAATATATTCGAATTTTTACCAGTAGGAACTGGTTTAAGAGAAGTTTTTGAGTTGACGGATGCGGCGGTGATGTCAGAATTTGAGGGTGAAGACTCGTGTTTTGAATTTTCAGAATTTTCATCAGTAGGACCAGGTAGCGTAGGTGTTGGTGCCTTTACAGCTTTACCATGTCGACGGAATTATCCATAGTGCCACACGTCGATCTTCCAGTAGGAGGTTACACATAAGGTGGATATCCGTAGGGAGGATTTCTATAAGCAGGGATCGCATACGATGGAAATCCGTAGGTATATTGGCCATAAGAATAATCGGGGAGAGGGTATAAGGAGTACTACCAGGTAATGGCACTGGTAGAACGTTTCCATATCCATTTTAAGGATAATTTGCTTGTCCGCTTAATGTTTCTCTGTTTTCTTGATCTCTCCATTCCTGCACAGTTTATCCATTGCCGTTGGGAAGATTTCTTATGGGACGGTACCCGTATGAGGGATATCCATATTGCGGGCCACCAGGTAATGAAGAAGGTGGTGGGTTTCCATAACCATTTTTTGGTGGAGGATGTCCATTTTCATGATGAAGATTATCTGCTTGTCCGTTTACTTTCGTCCCGTTTTCGTGGTCTGTTTTGTCGAACTGTTCAGATGCATTTTGGTTGGAAGGGTATCCGTTTTGAGGACCACGAGGAATAGGAGGGTTTCCATAACCGTTTTGAGGGCCACCAGGTAGTGAAGTCGGTGGAGGATTTCCATAACCATTTTGAGGGTAATTTGCTTGTCCGCGTAATGTTTCTTGGTATTCTCCATTTCTCCACACCTGGACAGTATGACCATTGCCGTTGAAATGATTGCCTATGGGACGGTACCCGTATGGAGGATATCCATATTGAGAATATCCATAATGAGGGCCACCAGGTAATCAAGCTGTTGGAGAATTTCCATAACCATATTGAGAATTATCTGCTTGACCGTTTACTAATTCGTCATTTCTATGACCTCTTTCTTCTGATTGTATAGTCCAGTCACGATTTGAAGAGTACCCGTTCTGAGGACTACCAGGAGCTGACAGAGGATTTACATATCCATGCTGAGCGTAATCTGTTTGTCCATTTACTATCTTTTCGTTTTCCTGACTTTCCTTCCTTGATTGTTCAGGTGCACCTTGATTTGGCGGATATCCATGTTAAGAGCCACTAGGTACTGAAGCCGTTGGAGAGTTACCACAATTATGTGACTGATCTGTCTGACCGTTTACCGATTTGCCATTACATCTAGGACTGTTTTCCTGATTAAAACCTTGGCCTTCTCTACTCTGTTGACCACTACCAAAATAATTAACACCTTGTTTTATATACGTTCCAGTCCACTGTACGCCGTTTTTTCCTGGGTCACCGAAATAATTAGTTTTCTGATCAATTTTAGCTCCAACCGAGGTGCCTTCATTTGGAATATGGTCGAAGTGATTTTCTTGCTGTTTGATGAAAGCAGCTTGCACTGAACCGGGTGGATTGTTGTTGTAACATCTTCCTCCACACCCCGAATCCACTGGCGATGCTCGCATCCCTTGAAAAGAATCAATTGCACCGTGATAAATATCCTCTTAAATCACATTCGAATTGAAAAATTCATCTTTACTCGTGAACTTCTAAAAACTTTTCAATAAAATGAAATTACAACTATAGATATCCGTTCGTAAATTGTTCATAAGGGCGATATCCATAAGCCGAATACCAGGAGCTTGCAGAATATTATAAATGCGGCCGTTTCTAATGTCAGAATCATTTGGTGTCTTACCAGGCGCAAAGTCAAGAGCTTTCCGATTTCCATTAGTATTGGCCTTTTGTACCTCTAGATCTGCAGTGTCACTGCCAAAATTATTAACACTTTGTACTATCTGTGCTCGAGTTATGGTACCACCATTTTCACTGCCGTAGATGTTGTTACTATCCTGTTCAATTTGGGCTCCAATCATGTCTCCACCATTAGAAATGCCATAGAAGTTATTTTGACGCTGTTTGATCGTAGCAGACATATTAGTGGCTTGATTGTTTTCACATTTTCCTTCACACGAACCCCTTTAATAATAATTAACACTGTGGTAAATATCACATTTGAATCATAAAATTTTGAGTTTTATTACAACCGTAGAGTACGTAGACAGATAGTTCATAATTGATTTAGAATCTCGCTTACATTCTGCACTGCCGACTATGGCGAATATCAACACTATTTTTTCCTTGAACCTCGTGCTGTTAGCGTTGCCCGAACAGGAGTGGGGAATGACAGGAGCACCTACGTTCTTATAACAATTGTTATTATTATAAAGATTTAATTGTTGTCTGACGCAACTCTTGCGCAAAGCAGAACAGTGATTTCCCAAACAATCAAAATTCCTCTAATTATCGATAGTGGGTTGTAACGAATCTATTGAAATAAAAGGGGAATAGACACGTAAACAAAATATAATTTAGAGAAAGATAAAAAATACAAATTATAGTAAAAAACACTTTCCTACCTAACACACACTCTCAGATTTTTTATAATAATAAACCCTCTTTTTGGGCTTCGCTGCAGTCGCTTGGAAAGGTGAAGTACGACCACCCGGGCAGGTCAGATATCAGGCCTCGTCAGCGCTGAAGCCTGATTAATCCAAAGTAGCACGCACGGGTTGGTTTCATCAGCACGGAGACCACGAGTCGTGCAGTAGGGTATAATAGTTTTGACTTCTTGTCACGGAGATGTTTCCCTCACGGAATTCAGGATCCTGTGGTCCTTGCTTATAAAGCTCCGTCTCGTAACTAAATTTTTCACCACATTCTTTTCAGACTTTCCAATTTTGAAGTCTTTTTCTTTAAAAAAAAAATGCCACTTGTCAGTAATCGAATCGGCCATAAATATCAGTAGGTTCATTGAGGGAACCTCTTCGACGAATTCTGAGAGCGTGTCAATTATTTTTATAAATCTAATTTAGGACACAGTTACTCAGTAAACAATTAAAATTATCTATAAAATACAATATTTGGGCTAACATATTACTAAAAGTAATCTAAATTATATAAATCAAGAGTAACCTTCATAGACTAAGCTAGTAATAAACTCTATGAGAGAAAATTTGGAAGAAAAAGTAACGATAGTTTGATAGCCTGACATAGGTGTCATAACAAAGAAACAAAGAAAAATCGTTTTAGACCGATTTGCAAAATGTTAATGCAAAATCATAGAAGTATGATATATACATGTATTAATGAATGTAAAGTGTAAGTATGATGTATAATGACTGTAGTACGTAGATACTATAGGGTTTGACATCCCAGATCAATTTGGTCAAGGTCTTATGGTATCTTTCATTCAAAAGGTCGTATAAGTTGACCGAATGTTGATAATATGAATGATAAACTTGTTTTTGTTCTGTTTTGTGGAATTATTAACGTTATTTTTGTGCAATTATTTGCAATCAAACTCTGCATAACCGCAGTTGAAAACAGGAAAACTAGTCCTAAATCCTGAGGTTGTAGAATACTCAAGGAATTTTATATAAATCTCATTCTTAAATAACATCTGCTATACTGCTTTTAATGGATTCATTTTCTGTGCTGCGATGAATTAGGAATCATGTGAATAAAAATAAAAGAATCTGTTGTAGTCTATGGTTGTTTATTTTTGTTATTTAAGCTATGGTACAATGTTCAGTTACGTAACTTTGTATTTGTTTATGTGTGAATAAGTATTAGCTGAGCGGTAGCCGTTTTGCGTAGATCTGACGCATATTTTCCCCAAAACTTGCTTTTTACATTCTTATTTTAATTTGTTGTCCTTTGCGTCATGTTTACCGCAAATAAACGTATTTTCTTTCTTTTTTTTCTTTCTTTCTATTATGAGTTAAAGTTAACGAATTTATAACATCTTCCATTCTTTTACTGCCTAGTTTGTTTGAGCATAGGCAACTCCGTTATTTGGGAGGATTGGAGGTAGATTAAGGTCATGGACAACTACTACAATCGTATCGTAGTTGTCCCTTGGCATAGATGCGGCATTAACCGGTACGTTGCATCCATAATGAGGAGTATGTGGTAAGTTAGCAGTTGAACCGGTGTTGGCGCATTTCGGTGGTGGAGGCTGCGGTACAGAAACAACGACATTCCCATAGACATCATATCTATAAGAATAATATCCACAGGGATATCCATTAGGTGGACATGTGTACACAAGATTGTCATCGATAGGTTGAGGAACCCTCTTAGAATTTCCACATCCATTGCTTGCTGGATCGCATTTAACATCTTTTCTTCCATTTTCAGTTTGGACTGATTTCTTATCACAATCGGTGCAGTCTTTATGATCAGAACCAGACGATGTAGAAACAAGCTCAGTATCATCAGTTCCCTTGCTTTCTTTAAGTTCATCTTTTTGTTCCTTTGTACTAATTGGATCAACGCCAAAATAATTAGTACCTTGTTCTATGTGCGCTCCAATCACTTCACCACCACCTTCAGAAGTTTTGAAGTGATTTGTTGTCTGATCAATTTTTGCTCCAATCACCTTCCCACCGTTTCGATCATTAGAGAAATGATTTTCACGCTGGTCGATAAGAGCAGCCTGCACTTTACCACCGGCCGCATTGTCGAATTGCTTGTGACATCTTCCTTCACACTCCGGTTCTAGTGGCAATGCTCGAACCCCTTTAAAAAAAACACCGAGGTATCACTTGTGGACTCGCGGACATGAAATTCAGTCTTCCAACTAGGAATTTGGTTATACTAATCTAGGAACTTTTAAATAACATTGAATAAAAACCATAGACTGCAGCAGATTATTATCAATTTAAAATTTAACTTACATCCTGCACTGGCAATTACGAATAACATCACCACTACTTTTTACCTCGCCAAACTACGTCATTCCTATTGTTTATGAGTGGGAACAATGGTACCAAGAAGCAGATACGAAAATGCGTATCGTCTTCCTGACTCATGTTTTCGGTACTAATGGACGATCTTCCTAAGGAGCGATGCAACCCTTCTATGACACAGGCGTCGATTACACGGTTTTTGAATATTAAAACAAACAAAGGACGTGGAGTTAAAACAACAAAAGGATACGTGGCAGTGTTCATTTGCATGGTCACTAAAGCCGTGCACTTGGAGCTAGTCTCGGACTTAACAACCTCTGCCTTCTTGGCTGCAATGAAGAGAATGACGGCTAAACGAGGAGCTCCGCGACATCTTTACAGCGACCAAGGAACTAATTTCGTTGGCACCAGCAACATTTTGGAGAATGAGTACCAACAATTACAACAAATTTTCAACGATAGTTTCTTGGCAGAAGTGACCGAGATGAAGATCGAATGGCACTTTAACGCACCATTCTGGCCGAGTGCCGGAGGCTTATGGGAGAGAGCTGTAAGAAGCCTTAAGTTCCACCTAAAGCGGGTAATTGGTGAACAGAGAGTCACATTTGAGGAACATTCGACTATTCTTGCTCAACTTGAGGTTTGGTCTGGCAATCGCTCTGGATTAATAGTTATTGGAACAGAAATGGATGCCAGAAAATTCTGGCATTTAATCCAGAAGCTATCAGAAGACATTTGGAGAAGGTGGAAGTCAGAATATCTAAGTCAACTAACAGCGACAAGTAAATGGCTGGAACTACAACAAAACTTGAAAATAGGCATTTTGGTCGTCATTCAAGAAAACAAATTATCTGCTGGAAAATGGGCTATGGGAAGAGTGATCGATGTTCACCCGGGCAGAGATAGACTTGTACGGGTGGTATCCCTAAAAACCAAAATGGAATCATGAAGAAACCTATCATAAAACATTCCCTATTACTATTAATTTTTCGGAAACAAGTGAACAAGAACATGAAACAGAAGAAAAACAAGCAGAAAACAGTCAAAAAGAGAACAAAACAAGCAAACGTACACCACCTGTAAGGCTAGACCATATCAACTTCATTTCTTTGGCCCTAGCATTAACATTATTAATGTCAATCGCAATCAACACTGCGCATGGCAAAATGAAGGAATAATCAGTCCTTATATTTTGACCCTTTGTCCAAAATGAATCTCACCCGTGACAAATAGACCTTAGTCGTATATTACGATATGTCACCCTACTGGGACGGCACGACGGCACTAGAAAAACTATCAACTCATTTAGATAACACATGAAGGGTACAGGGGAAAAACATGCTATGTCACATTTTTATGTTTTTTGAACTGGCAATGCCATTGTGAAGTATAAATTTGGTAGAACGAAACGCCAAAACACACTTTGCAGTAACATGCATAGTCACTGAGTAATATTCATAGTAAAATATTGATACAGTGCAATAACAAGCAATGTCCAACTCGTACAGGAGAAAAATAAGCATTGTCCATCGTTGTTAGGTTGACGTTTGTTTAATGACGTCTTGTTTTTTGAGGTGTACACTGTGCAAAACGCTTGGATGTGATTAATATCATATTTCCCATTCGCGGGCACTCATATTTAGAATGTGACAGAAATATGGGTTGCATAAACCAGAAATCACCTTGTGAGACGCCTGATGAGTGGGTAAAAGTGATTCGTGAAGCTAGACAGAAGCCATGCCCCTTTAATGTGATTGAAGTTGATCAACCGCTTGTCAGAAAATGGACAACCTTTCTATCCCCAATGTATAAGAAGACATGTCCTTTTTTATCTCGACCCATAAGAGAAATCAGGGTTGAAAAGGATCATCCAAGATTGATTTTTCACAGAGAACATTACAATTCCTCTTGGACGTCATCTATTCTCATGGCACCTAAAAAAAAGTTGAAATCCCATAATGACTCTCATAGTGCTGGTGAGTTTGTACTGCCAGATCAATCCTATGAAGACAGCCTTCCAGTTTCAAAGGCAAAATTTATGGATATCCAGGCCCTGTCAAAGTTTTGTGGACCAAAAGCTAAGCAATACTTCTCACTGATAAAATATATTGATAATTAAACAATAAATATTTCATGGACATTGCATATTATTTGCCTGTATTTTCTGACTTTGATCTGTTTTCCTGTGCTAACTCAATAAACATAAGAATGAAAAGGTTTTTTTTTACTACACAACAGAAACAAATATATTTTCTTTATAAATAAATATATTTTCCTTCTATTTGAAACTTTATTGTACCTTTTTTCAAGGATCAAAAGATTAATTTAGCAATTTCTCAGTTCATTGTCTTTGTGACATTGCATGTTTTTCCCCTGTGCCCTTCACATGTAGGAACTAATATAAACAGCGATATTTGTAACATGATAGTGCCACAACTACAGCACGAGTTCCTCGAAATAAGATACTACAACACGCTCTTGATGACAACATTTCATCGCACACTCCAGTCAGCGTCGTGGCCTTATCAATGGATTACGCCGCGAATCATCTCTTCGGTGTATTGGACGAGCGTTTAGCTGAAAAATACACCGAGAACATAGAACTCGTGAAGCGAAATTAAAATCATTTGGCTAAATTATGGCAAAATCAAACATCTGTTGTAGAGTCAGAATACAACATTCTGAAACGAACTGAAAGGATTATCCATAAACAACATGAAAATATAAATCAATATTAGAAAAATTGGACAGATTAACAAATGGAGTACAACAAGCAATGAGTAACATGAGTGTAGTACAAGGACAGATCGTAACTGACTCGCAAATTTTTTGCACACTTTGACGGACATTCGAAATGGTAAGTTTAACATAAATAAAAATGTTTATTTATTTATTTATTTATTTATTTATTTAAAGACTTTGGAAGACTTACAGCTAAATACAATGATAACAGATAACAGTATGATAATCTGACAGCCAATTACAAGTCTTCACGTCTAGAGCTTGTCTGTTATAAAAGTACTGCGGAACAAAATGTACAAACTGCCAAATAATGCCAAAAAAATAAACAAAAAGTTAAATAACATTCAGGTAGATCATCACCTAAATTATGTAAAAAAGTAATAAAGAATAATAAAGTATAATTGCGACAAGTTATTTCCCATACGAACCAAGATGTTACAATTCAATTCAATTTACAAATATAAAATAATAATAAAAAAAAAAAAAAAATAAAAATAAAAACTAAGTCCTCAGAATTTAAGCTTTAAAGAAATTCATTGATAAACACCTTTTTGCCGTGGTCACACTTGTTTCAAAAAGATCAAAGTCGAACTGTTTGCACACCTTATTAAAATACCTACTTACACGCACAACGTACGAATTTTGTCTATAGTTAGTATTTGCACCCGTAATGGTGGATTGAACCTTTTAGACCTGCTAGGAACGTTATAGTAGAAAGTTGACAAAATATCAGAACAATTTATGTTACTTCGAACCGTCTTCAACAAAAATATACAGTCAGAGATCTCACGACGATTAATCAAAGGTAAGAGATGATATTTTTTACAGAGACTGAGATAGTTATTGGACTGATACGGTACCCCTTGATGAAAGCATAAAAATTTTATAAATCTCTTTTGTACGCGCTCAATACGGTCAATATATTTGTGATAGCATGGATTCCATATTTCAGACGCGTATTCCAAGTGGCTTCTAACAAAAGTGCAGTATAGAATTTTTAATGTTTTAGCTTGTGTGAAGCACCTGGACAACCGCATTATGAAACCAAGAGATTTTGAGGCTTTAGCGACGATGGCATCAACATGCTTGTCAAAAATAAGTTTAGAGTCGTGATGAACCCCCAGATCACGAATAGTACTACAGCTAGGTAATATATGACCACCAAGAGTATATGTTGTAGCTAGGGCTGACCGTCCACGGGAATACGTTACAACCGAGCATTTTTTGGGATTGAGATCAAGCTTATTTTTTTGGCAGTATACTTCAAGACACTGCAAGTCAGCTTGAAATTCGATCATGTCCGCAGTCGATGATATAGTAGCATAAATTTTCATATCATCAGCGAAACAAAGTAATTTGGATGAGGTCAGACAGGAGTCGATATCATTCACATAAATGATAAATAATAATGGACCGAGCAACGAACCTTGGGGGACTCCACTAGGGACTAAAACCCAGCTAGATATATAATTGTTCAGTACCACAGCTTGCGACCTGTTTTCTATATAAGAGGAAAACCATCTGAGTAAGTCTCCGCGTATACCTATGCCCTCTAACTTCCGTAATAAGATGACGTGGTCGATTCGGTCGAAACACTTACTATAGTCTGTGTAGACAACGTCAACTCGTTTACCGTGGTCCATTGCGTCAGTAATATAGTTATTAAGCAAAATAAGATTGGTGACAGTGGATCTACCTTTAAGAAAGCCGTGCTGGAAGGGACTAAACGATTGTTTCAGAGCAGAATAGACTTGGTTATAAATAATCCTTTCGAAAACCTTGGCAACGATACACAATTTGGATATCGGTCTATAATTGGTAATGTCTGTTTTTACTCCCTTCTTATATACAGGCGTTATGAACGCCGATTTCCAAAGTTTGGGGACAACACAAGCCTCTAAAGATTTTTTAAATAGAATTGAAATAGGAAGTGCAATAGATGCAGCGCAACGTACGAGAAGCTTGGATGAGATATTATCCGGGCCTGGCGCTTTCGACGTATCTAATGTAAGAAGCAAATTGACAATGTCTTCAACGTTCACCGTGATACGACTGATATCGGACGACAGGTTTGATGATTCAGTAAAAGAAGAGGAAGAAGAATTAGAGCTATCAACATGACTAAGGTTGGGATCTAAAAATGTGGAATGAAAATAAGTTGAAAATGCTTCACATATGGATTCCCCGGTATGCAGTGTTTCATTGTTAAAATTGAACGTGCTCGGGATTGCGTTTATATTATGACGTTTTTTAACAAAAGTCCAAAAATGTTTCGGGTTATTTTTAATAGAAGTTTCGGTAAGTTTTAAATAGTTTGCGTAACACTGACTTTCTAACACTTTTACCCTGTCACGAAGAAGCTTAAATGTCAGTTCGTCAGCTTTATTGCCATAGGTTTTAAGTTTTTTAAAGTATTTATATTTCTCTTTTATTGTTTTTATCAATGAGGAACTATACCAGGTCGGATATGATTTAGTACGACAAAGTTTCTGAGGAATATATTTCAATTGAAGATTAAGGATAACGTTATTGAAAAAACTTACAGAATCGTCAGCTGACCTTACTGCGAACTCACTTTCCCAGTCAGTCATACAAATGTCACGATTAATGGATTCGTAATCACCCTTATCATATAAAAATTGTAAACGTGACGCACACTCAAGGGGAGGTGTTTCAACAAGATCCATAGTAATTAACAATGCCGGGTGATAATCATCGATTGGTACTAGTGGGCTTAAACTTTCAGTCACATTGACTGCCTGGTTCGAGAGGACTAAATCAAGTATTTTACCGTATCTGTTAGTCACGCCATTATATTGACCAAGGTCAAGAGTACATAACTCATCTCCAAGTAGCAATTCATCACAACTCTTAAGATTCGTTGGGACGAACGATATATTGCCAGATGGGACCCAACTTATTCCGCTCATATTGAAATCACCTATAATAAGAAATTTATCAGAACTATTACCAATCACAGATTGATTTAATGACGAAAGAAAATTCATCAACTGTGAAGAAAAGGAAAGACCAAGATTTTGTTTACATAAATAAATTGCACAGAGATGTAAGTTAAAATAGTTACGCGTATTCAAATTTTTCAAGTGTAAACTTATCCAGAGATCTTCAGCTGAAGAATGAAAATTTTGTTGACATGTTACTGATAATTCTCGACGAGCAGCTATCAGAACTCCTCCACCACGTGATTGTCCAGTCATAGCGTAATCCCGATCCCGACGCCATACAATATACCTTTCATCAAAAAATTCCGAGTTCAAAATACCATCCAATAACCAAGTCTCAGTGAGAACAATAACATCAAATGAGCTGGCCATCATTTGATGATAGAAAGTATCGGTTTTAGTTCGTAGACCACGTACGTTCTGATAAAATATGTTTAAACCTGGTAAATTAATATTAACGTTAGTAGCCATCACTCAAAAAAGTAACAACAGAATAAGAATCAGTAAAATAGACCACAATAACACATATCATAAAAATATGAACTAAATCAGGGTAGTAGGAGAATAAATATACTTGAAGTAAGCTAACGGCGACAATTATTATTGGAGTGCAAGAATTATTTGACATTGAGCGGTAAACGACTGTGTGAGCAGGCAAGCAGTAATGTGTAGTGCGTGCAAGCGCGAGCGAGCAAGGCTTATTATTATGTACTAACACTTTAAAATGAACAGCGCGATAAGAAACACAAAGGATTTTTTTAACAGAACAAAAGAGAGGTGACGGGCTCATTAGTGCGGCAGAGGTGCTAAACAATTTGTAACATCTTAGTAAAACAAAATGAAATATAATAAAACGATAAAGCAGAGAAGATTGTATACAGTATAGGTGGCATATTAGGCGATTTTGTTTAAATCCGATTCTTTTCTCACTATAAGTACTTTGGAGTTCGTGTTTTTGAGTACGTGAATTTTTCCATGTTTCACCCAAATGAATTCGTAATTCTTATCCTTAGCGATGGTTTTAACTTTACTTAGCAACTTCTTCATTTATTGCATTTAAACAAATTATTAACACACATGAGTTGGAGATCACATTTTAAGCAAGGAAATGCTTGTGTTAGGTGACTCCGCCTTTTCATTTAACATAATCACAGGTATGCAATTAATAAACAAAAAAAAAAAACAAAAGAAATACCAAAATAATTTAAAACAAAAAAAGGCCAGAGGTTAGGTAAAGACTTTGGGTAGGGAATCGATAAGGTTTAAAGAGCATAAGAGAACGCTGCGCCCTCTCAAGTTCCAAAAATTTAATTTTTGTTGCCCCTCCCCAGCATGACAAACAGTACGTAAGAATCGATTGTGCCAATGAAACGTAAACTTTCTACAGAAGATTCTTTGAGGCAACGTGTCGCAATGATTTGAAAGTCCATATTAATTTCCTAACTCTTTTCATGATAAGTTCAGTATGCATATGCTAGGACAGGCGCTTATCTATCATGATGCCCAGGTATTAGGTATATTGTAACCTGTCAATCTTTGTACAAGAGCAGTCAGGAATTGTGGGATTGGAACAGCAGTGGATCTTAACTTGGAATTCAAGTGGAGGCTAAGTGTGTGCAAACTTGGTGAAGCATATGCACTTGGAGGCATTTAGTGTGAGGACGTTACGATTGAGCCAGACTGCAATCTTAGACAGGCCAATTTCGGCTGATCTCTTAACTTTTGTCCATGTCTTATCAGCAAAGACTATGGCGGTATCATCCGCTTATGAGAAAATGCGACCCTCGTCAATACTTAGATTGCAAAGGGTATTAATATATATGAGAAACAACGTCGGACCAAGGACATTCCCTTGCCCAAAACGCCATACGACGTCGTTTCTTCTGAGCTAGTAAACTCCTCTATTTTTACTGTTTGTTTGCGATTAATCAGGTAGGATTTGAATAATTCAAGAGGAGGCCCCCTTATTCCGATGCTTTCGAACCTGTGCAGAAGTGTGGGGACAGTTACTGTATCGAAGGTCTTTTTGAGGTCAAGGAAAACTGCCAGACAAATGCTACCCTTATACACTTTGTCGACTATAGTAGATGTTAGTGATAGGACTGCATCTTCAGTAGACCTACCCTGCCGAAACCCAAACTGAGATAGCGAAAGAATGTTGTGTTTAGAAAGATATTTAATTAAGCGTGAGTTTAGGAGTCTTTCTAGGATTTTCGAGATAGATGGCAGTACTACTTAGGATACAACCAAGCACGACTTTTAGAGACTTTTAAACTATTAAAGATAAACTGAAACAGGTATACTATAAAAGGCTGCATTCATTATATAAAATGTACCTAGCCAATAAAAATTTATTAAAATCCATAAATACTTATGCTATACCTATACAAACTTATTCTTTCGGCGTGATAAAATGGTCCAACACAGAATTACATGCTCTCGAAACTAAAACTAGAATAATTCTTACACAACATAGATATCACCACCCCAAATCAGCAATAGAAAGAGTAATTATGTCCAGAAAAGAAGGGGGCAGAGGATTAATTGAAATATCACACTTACACAAAAGACAAATAATAAACTTAAAACAATTTTTCAATAGGAAGAAGAATACCAGCCAATTACACAAAACAATAGTAGAGATAGATAAAAAATATACACCACTGAACCTTAGCGAAGACAATATTGAAACAATAGATAAAGCTAAACATATAGAAGAGATACATAAACAATGGAGACAGAAAGAATTACACGGAAGACATCCTAATGATATATACCAAACACACATAGACAAAGAAGCTTCCAACAAATGGCTGGAATTGAGTGGATTATTTCCGGAAACCGAAGGATTTATGCTAGCCATTCAAGACCAGATCATAAACACCATACATTATAGAAAATTCATAATTAAAGACAACACAATAAGAAGCGATTTATGCAGAAAGTGCCACAGCAAACCGGAAACTATACAACACATCACAGGAGCTTGTAGCACGCTCACCCAAAATGATTACACTCATAGACATAATCAACTTGTTAATATTATACACCAAAAACTCGCAACAAAACACAATTTCATGTAGGATCCTTACACACCATACAACAAATACTCACCTAGGGCTGTATTAGAAAACCAATCTTACAAATTATATTATGACCGTACTATAATTACTGATAATACAATATATAACAACAGACCCGATATAACACTTGTTGATAAAGAAAACAAATACACATACATAATAGATATAGCAGTCCCAAATACTAATAATATACAGAAAACTATCTCGGAAAAAATTAGGAAATATACAGAACTACAAGAAGAAATCACCAGAGTCTGGAAAATGAACAGAGTAACCATAGCCCCAATAGTGGTATCGACGACTGGTATTGCCCAAAACAGTTATTTAACAGTTTAAATGCATTATACCTTTCCAAATATACTTACATCACACTTCAGAAAGCAGCTACGAGTATATTAAACACATGTCAAGCGATAAGGCCGCCCATTGTATATTTTGTAGTTTGTGTCTTTTTTTTTGTTATGTATTTTTGTGGTGTACAATAAAGTATATATAAATAAATAATAAATAAATAAATGTCGTATGGTCCGAAAATTCCTACAGTTAGATTTAGACAATAATTTCAATGCAGTATAAAGTACCTAATCCATCTACTCAAACTTAAAATCTCACCTTGGTTAACACCCGTTAGATTTAAAAAATACCAGGTTCTATCAACCTGAGACAATAAATGTAAGAAACAAAATAATAATAATAATCTTTATTTTATCAAAAATCCAAAAAAGTAGTAATGTACCGAAGTAAAATTTTTCCCTCCGGTACATTTATTGAGAAAGTGTACCTATCTAAAATTATATTTATAGTTCAGAATCTTACCATGCACATCTATCAACAATTTGGCTAAAAAACATTTTAAGAATGTAAAGCATTTTATTTAATAAACATACTTTTGTGTAAAAAAGTAATGATTTGACTACCCATTTGTAACAGTGTCCTTAAGTGCGTCTCTAAGCGCTATTATTTCTTATTATCTTAAGAATCACCACTAACATTAGGTTACTATCATCTTAGCTAACATAATTGTACTATCATCAACTCATCTGAACTGCATCTTTGTCGCCCAGGAATATGTTCGGTCTAAGCAACCGAACACCTGCTAACGCAGCAGTTTACAATAATCAACAATCATTATACTTTCACATCAGTGCATTACCAGACATCAAACGCACCAGGTGCATTCATAAAATTTTACTTTATGACATTTTACATTAACCTTTTAGATCCTAAAATAAACTCTTTGAAACCAAATCCAATCAGTGCTTTAATATTACCAACAAACGCTCGCGCAGTAGCTTTCCCTAAAAATGGACAGATCTGACTATATTTGTTCAATTAACGCTTATGTCTACTCAGCTCTGCACTTTTTTATACATTCAATGAGTAATTAAAAAGTAACAGAGCTAAAGAAAAAAAAAATTCTGTATTTATTGAATCTAAAATAATTACAACAATCAATTAATCAATCTGCCTAGCCTTTTTCCCAACTATGTTGGGGTCGGCTTCCAGTCTAACCGGATGCAGCTGAATATCATTATTTTACATGGAGCGACTGCCTATCTGACCTCCACAACCCATTAACTGGGTAATACGATACCCCTTGGTAAGACTGATTGTCAGACTTTCGGGCTTCTGACGACCCGTAACGACTGTCAAAGATCCACGAATGACAGCCGGGACCAACGGCTTAACGTGCTTTCCGAGGCACGGAGGAGTCTCGGTATGTAAAGATGGTCACCCATCCACGGACCAACCCCGGCAAGCGTAGCTTAACCTGATGGATCGACCCGTGCGGCTGTTATTACTTAGCCACGAGCTCCTCTAAATAATTACAACAAAAGTATTTAAATAGAGAATTTCCAAATTTAAAAAAAATGTACTTACATGAGGTTCCCAGGATAGCGACGAGAACGAGGGACATTTTGTTCAAGAACATGATTGCTCTCTGACGGTTGAATCAGTTGGATTCTGCTCTGGAATGGTCCGGGCTCGCTTATATACTAGTGCTCCAGCTTATCAATCTAGTGACGCTTACAAAGCTCCGAGAGAGAGGAAACAATAACAAGATAAGTCTTCCCGGATGGAATATTTCTGCACTAAGACCGATAATAATGACGACCAACAGGTCAGGTCAAGAAACATGCCTTACCGTGACTTAAACTTACCGTGTTGTTGCTGGTCAAAAATATTCTAGGTTATGCAAGAAATCCTTCAGGAAATGAGCCTGAATTCTGAATAATATTAAGTCCTACCAAGACATGGTATGCGTCAATATTTTGAAATGTTCTTTGCTTTTTCTGCAAAGATTGAGAAGTTTGACTCGACGGCGTACGACGCTGTAGAATTTCCTAAACTTTTTGGTTGTTATTAATCGATGCGCAGAATAAAATTAAATCAGGTAGAACTTTTTTTTAATTCGTAGCTATCATAGCTTACGGTGAGCTTATCAATGAGCTTTAGCGCAATAGTTGTTTACAGTTTCATCATTTTGTTTTGGTTTCCTTAGTTATTAGCACTTTGTTTGTGATTAATAACACTGTTCATAGTTTACCTATTGACCGCAGATACTGACGCAATTCAGAACTGTCAGTCGTTATTGGTTATAGAACTAGAACTGATATTTCCTCTTATCAGTAAGTTAATATTCAGGGCATGTGTACGAATAATCGATAACTACATGTATAATTGAGATCTTGTTGAAAGATAACAAGCTCCTTGATTCGTAGTCGATCGAATAGATTCTGGGTAGTTATGGATGTTGGATCGTGAGTTTCTATTACTATCGTAAGCATGTACTGTCAAAGTAGCCAAAGCCACTTTAGTAGCCTTCAGTCATCACAGTAGCAGTCCCCCATAAGGATCGTGTGTAGGACTTATATCCTCCAATAGAGGCTTGATATGACTCATCATGTTTGCGTTGCTTGCTTGTCGAGTGTCTCAATTGGTGTCTCTTCGTCGCTTCGGCATTGTTTGTAAACACGTGCGAAGTGCCGGCTGATGCCACGGTGCGCGTACGCATGACTGTGCGATTGACTGTTTTTTGTGTAGGGCCGGTTTCGTATTAGCGAATAAACGACAAAGCAATTTGCATAATTATAGTTCCATAATGGCCTAGCAAACCGTGGGTCCCGTTATTCAGTAAACTAGTTGATTCTGAAACATTGTCAAGGAATTGTACACAAGGAGAAAAATTCCAATTAAGCAATACAAATAATTATGATTAATTCTTTGTCTAATAATATCATGCGCCAGTATAATGTTGCTCTTAAACGTTGGTATTCCTTTTGTAAAACTAATAATATTGATTACTTCGATAGCTCAATAATATATATCCTAAAACTTTTAACTGAGGAATTTAACAAAGGTGCAAGTTATGGGACGTTAAATTTTTTTCGCTCTGCATTAAAAATTAATTTTACCAAAAAACAAATAGAAAATCATTATATTCGTAGATTTTTTAAAGGTGTTTTTAAAATAAAATTAAGCCTACTTTTCCTAAGTATTGTGCTACTTGGCATCCTAATCTGGTCCTAGATCATATATCCCAATAAAAGTATATCCCTTAAAACAGACATTTCTAAAAAACTTGTGACTTAGCTTGCATTGTCCACGGGACAACGCATGCAAACGTTATCTTTGATCAAAGTTAATGATATTCATGTAACTGAAACATGATTAAAACTTCAGCACCGAACAGAAAAATCCCCGCCTGATTTTACCTTTCTATAATAATAAACAATCTCTATGTCCAGCAAAAAACCTAACTTCTTACAAGGAAAAATTTTGTCCACTTAGAAATACTCATAATTGTGATAAATCAATCCAAACTTTTAAAAAACCGACACAATTAGTACCTCTCAGTCCATCAGCCGCTGGATCAAAGCAACGCTTAGTGATAGTGGCGTGGATATGAATATGTTCACTGCCTACAGCACTACGCATGCATCGCCGTCAGCGGCTTTCAGATCTCAATGGAAATAATAAAAATACTACTGGCTGGACTGGACGGTCACTCAATACATTTTGCAAAATTTTACAACCAACATGTGACTGATTCTGTAAAAGACAAGGTTTTTGCTGATGGCATATTCAATTCATAAAGTAGTAAAAATAATCTTATATTAATAATCCGCTTTGTTATTTGTTTGTTTTCAAGTATTAGCTTTTTAATATACCTAAAACTGATTGTGATTACTGACCGGATTTGTTTTGTTTTAAAAACAAATGCCAAACTAAGTACTCCATAGATATAATTTTAGTGTATACTAAATTTACGAAGTACTCTCATGTGAACATGAACATACAGTATGGGGACCGCTTATATGCAATAATTTCTAGGACACACTTGGTATCGCCTATTCTGACGATATACAAAAAAATAACGAAATCGGTCCAGTAATTAGGTCAAAAAGTAGAGTTTTCATTTTGAACAAATTTAAACAGTGTAGAATTGGATCACTAGGTCAATGATTCAATGAACCCTTTAAAATGCGACGTTGCCACTCAGTGCAAACTATCACGACGCTGTTACGTACCTATTCTACTTATTTGCCGAAATGTAAAATCAGTACACCTGCACGACAGGCTGGAATTTAATGTAAAAAAAATAATTCAACGTTTGAGTGCGTGCGCAAAACTAAGCGTGTACGGGAGACGCAGCCGCGGACCGCGCTGCCCGATGACACCCACATTCGATTAATACTGTAACGGTACGGCCCACTACCTCTCACAGACACAAGACCAGTGCAGACTGACTATGAAATTTAATGTTAATGTGGTTTATTTTTCGGTATACTAGTACTTGGAATTTCCTATTGAACAATTTCCTTGGCCTGCCATGGTCGAAACTTTGTTTTGTTTACACAAAAATAATCTACGAGTATCACTGGGACGCGGCAACATTTCCTGCGGGTGTACATCGGCAGCGGTGTCTTTTGGCGGCTTCTTTACACAGAGCGGCACGAGCCACGCGGCTTTCTTCAAAGGCGATTCAGCGAAATAATATTGCGGGGTGCGCTCGCGCCAAGTAGGGAAGCACACCTGTTATCGACTATTAGCTTCTGTTAAAAGGAATAAAGATAGATAATCAAAAAAGCTGTTTAGCTTTAAATACTTAGGTGGTGCTATGGTGTTTTAAGAATTATTGTCATAATTCTGAAAACCACTATGCCCTGAGTATTTAAAGCTAAACAGCTTTTTTGTTTATGTGTGTTCTTATTAAATATTATTAAGTAGATTTAGAGATAAAATGCATAAAGTAAACAACAACAATTTATGAATTGTTTTCGCATGTTACATAGTTAGTTAAATAGTTACCGATCGGCTCCCGGTTGATCGACAGACCCGATTGATACTCAGGATTACTCAGGAAGTCACTAACTTAACGGTAGTTTCGTAAACTGGTCAATCGTATTTTTAATGTCCAATTAATATTTTTAATTGTTAAAATAAATATTCAAATTACACAAAGATACTTGTATTCTAATGCCTTGTTTCGGTAGAAAGTAATTATGTGTAAAAAGTTATCGATAAGCGTTAATTACGATAATTGCACCATGTGCCCTGAACAACCAGTTCACTTCGCACAGACACTGCTGCAGCACTCACTTTCGCAACTAGGGTGATGATACAGTGAAACGACTCGATGTACTTGTTGAGTGTATATTGAGCTTACAATTGCATAACAAACATCACATACCTAGTTAAGTGACGGTGACTCTTAACACCGCGATTCAGGATTCGAACACAAATAAAAAACGCCATCTATCAGCACAAAAGTTAACAATTAACCTCAAACATTCCGCCCACCAAGGACAAATTCAAAATTTGACCTTCCATTACACTTTTTTTTTTTTATTCCGCCCACCGTGAATTTTCATAAAGTACATATTATTATAATAAAGTTAACAAACAGAAAAACAGCAATAAAAATATCTTAATTAGTATAATAAAGGCTAAGTGGTGGTGGACATCACAGGTAAGATACAAATCTTAGAAATAGACCTTTTTACCACAGAAGCCTTTGTGCGTAGAGATACAACTCTAGTAATACCATCGGCTCCAGGGTGTTTTGCAACCACACGACCAAGCAGCCAGCGAGAGGGTGGCAAATCATCCTCTTTGATCAAAACCAAATCACCAGTACTTGGTTCTGGAGTTTGTTGATTCCATTTATATCTATTTAAAAACATAGCCAAATACTCTTGCGACCAGCGTCGCCAAAAGTTCTGCATCATCCTTTGAGTTAATTGCCATCGACGCAAACTGGATACAGCGGAAGATTCAAAGTTGTACTCCGGAACGGCAACCAAGGACTCACCAACAAGGAAATGACTTGGAGTCAAAGCGTCTAACCCATCCAGACCGTCATCCATCCTTGACAGTGGTCGTGAGTTGAGGCATGCCTCAATTTGCGCCAAGACTGTTGACAACTCCTCGTACGTTAACGTCGAGTCACCAATAACTCGCCGGAGGTGGAATTTTATGGACTTGATTCCGGCTTCCCAGAGACCACCGAAATTGGGCGAGTAAGGAGGAATAAAGTGCCACTTGGTACCCTGAGACGCCAAATAGTCAGCCAGCTCTTTTGGTAAGTTAGATTTTTCCGCAGAAAATAACTTATTTAATTCTCTTGATGCCCCTACAAAGTTAGTTCCATTGTCTGACCAGATGTCAGAACAATAGCCTCTTCTCGACACAAATCTTCTATACGCCGCCAAAAAGCCTTGAGTGGTTAGGTCACTTACCACTTCAATATGTACGGCCTTTGTGGCCATACAGATAAACAGGCAAATGTAGCCTTTGTAGGCATGGTGACCACGGCCTTTGGAGGTCCTGATGTTTATTGGACCCGCATAATCTACCCCAGTACATTTGAAGGGTCTAGTAGGCGTTACTCTTGCCGCTGGCAGTTGCCCCATCAACTGTTTTGATGCAACTGCTGAATGCCTTACACATGTAACGCATTTACGTACATGTGATTTTACTAATTCTTTTGCACCAAGAATCCAGTATTTTGATCTCAGATACGCTAGCATAAGTTGAGGCCCTCCGTGCAGAGTTTTATGATGAGAATCGGCCACTATCAAATCAGTTAATTTGGACCTTTTTGGTAACAATATAGGGTGTTTCCTACTTTCACTTAATTCTGACTTTTGTAACCTTCCTCCTACTTTTAAGATTTGATTTCCGTCTATGAAAGGGTTTAAATATTTTAAAGATCCTTTCAATTTTACTAAGTTACCGTCCTTTGCTATCTTTTCCATTTCTTCTCCAAAACTCTCTGCTTGACACTTCTTAATACAAACACCTAATGCTTCTTTTAATTCTTGAGCTGTTAAGAACCCTGCCACTTCACCATTATCCTTCTTTCTTTTAATCCACATGCGTCGGCAATAAGCAACCACTCTTATTAATTTAGTTAAGCTTGAATACCGGTCCCATATATTACTTTCTGTGCTCGAGAAATGTGCTTTAATAACTTCTAAATTTGTCTCCATATCTTTAGGTTTGTTATAAACTATATTAGTTGAACTTAAAAACGCTGGCCCATTAAACCAAGTCGTTTGTTTCTTGAGTTCTGAAGGATTGAGGCCCCTAGAAGCATAATCAGCCGGGTTTACGCCGGACCTAACATGAGACCACTGTTGTGCGTCTAGAGTGGTTAAGATCTCAGATACCCTGTTGGCTACAAACGTTTGCCACCTATTTGGATGGCTATTGAGCCAGGCCAACACGACTGTAGAATCAGTCCAGGCATGAATATTCTCCTTCCGAATGTCCATTACATGAGCTACCTCAACCAACAGTCTACTAAGCAGAACCGCTCCACAGAGCTCCAATCTGGGAATCGATATTTGCTTGATAGGTGCTACTTTCGTTTTTGCTGCCACCAAATTCACAGACACATGACCCTTATCATCGATTGACCGGATATAGACGACCGCGGCGTAAGCTACCTTTGATGCATCGCAAAATCCATGAATTTCAACGAGTGCATCGTTGCGTTTAGTGTTGATCCAGCGAGGTATTTGTAATTCTGATAATTGATACAGGTCTTCCCGGTAAGTAAGCCACTCTTTTAGTATTTTGCTTGGAACTTCATCGTCCCAGCTTATGCCTGATAACCATAGCTTTTGGATTATTATTTTTGCTACTATAACACTCGGAGAAACCCATCCGAGTGGATCAAATAAACGTGATATGTCTGATATAATTATTCTTTTTGTTACAGGTCCCTTCGTCGGCGGAAGTGTCACCGTGTAGCGGAACGCATCAATCATTCGATCCCAGGTAAGTCCGAGTAACTTCATAACTTCATCTATTTTAATTTTTCTTCCTTCTTCTTTATTTTGTTCATTGCTTTTGTTTATTCTTTTCAGTAATTCCCCACTATTGCTTGACCATTTTTGTAACGAAAACCCCCCTGCTTCTACTAACTTGTTAAATTCATGATACAAATTGATACCTTCTTCAACAGTTTCTACACCCGTGAGCAGGTCATCCATGTAGAAGTCTTCCTTGACCTTATTAGCAGCTTTAGGGTATTTATCCTTCTCGTCTGTGGCCACTTGCTGAAGCACCTTAACTGCAAGATATGGGGCACATGCCGTACCAAAAGTTACCCTCATTAAACGATATTCATTAATTTTATGATCTGGACTTTCTTTCCACACAATTCTTTGAAAGTCAACGTCCTGTTCATCCACTTTGATTTGCCGGTACATTTTAACAATGTCCGCAGATAAACAAATCGAATACAATCTCCATTTCATCAAAATATACCGTAAAGTTGGCTGTAAAGTAGGGCCTATCATTAAAAGATCATTTAATGAAACACCGTTTTCACCTTTACAGGATGCATCAAACACTATCCTCACTTGCGTGGTGTCTTTATCTTCCCTAACAACCGCGAAATGGGGTAAGTAAATTCCATTCGAGTTATTAATCTCTTTTTCAGGAACCTTCTCCATATGTTCCAGCAGTAAGTATTCATCTAACACCTTTTGATACTTTACTTTCATTTCTTCATTTTTATCCAATCTTGTAACTAGTGACGAAAGTCTCTTTTCAGCTATCTTTTTAGAATTCTTTATTTTTAATTCTGGATCTGTTGTTTTAAACGGCAACCGTACGATATACCGTCCATCCCTGTCTCTTCTTGTTGTTTTGGCAAAGAAACGTTCGCATTGTTTTTCTTCCTCAGTTAAGTCATTTTTGTTGATTACTGTATCCGCCTCTAATTCCCAGAACTTTTTCAATAAGTCATTTTCCTCCACATAAGAATGCATAACTACTACATTCTCATGAGGTTGATGTGATTTTTCTACCACACCCGAAAGAATCCACCCAAACAAAGTAGCTTGAGCTACTAAAGTTCCCTGAGGTCCCTTTTTCATTCCTTCTTGAATTACTTGACCATAAACCTCGGCACCAAGCAAAATATCGATCTTGTTTGGTGTGTTATATTGTGGATCCGCTAAAGGTAAGTCACAAATCCAATCCATAGATACTATTTTCTTGCAAGGAAGAAACGTGGTTATTGTTTTCAATACATAAGCGGCAACTGAAACTTTGACGCGTGGATCATGAATAGAGGTAAGCGTTATTTCTACCATAAACTTTGAAACAACATGAGTATTTCCTTCCAGCCCTGAAATGTGTCCCCTTACTGGCATCTTTTTAAGACCCAAGTACTGTGCAGTTGCTTCTGTCACAAAGGAAGCTTGAGACCCTTGATCAAGCAACGCCCTGATAGTGTGACTCATTCCATTCCTGGCTGTAGCGTTTACCAGAGCCGTGGCTAGCAACACCTGATTATGTTTATTAATTTTATTTGACGAGAAAAATGTAGACACTGTGTCAGAGTTTGACGGTTTGGATGGTGTTGCCTTCTGTTCAACAGATGTGTCTTTGTTATCGTTCCGAGGTACGTTACTATTTTCAATATTTTCTGCATCACTATTTACCTGACCTGCGGGATGGAGCAAAGAATGATGCTTACGCTTGCAAACTCGACATACAGCTGAACTCAAACACTGCTTGGCCGAGTGGTTATTCCCTAAGCAGTTAAAACATAAACCGTTTTGTTTTACAAACTCCCGTCTGGCATTTACATCAGTTTTTATAAAATTTTTACAACTTATTATTTTATGATTCTCCTTACAGAATTTACACTGCATAGTAGAAGCATGAAATACTTTAGGCTTCTCTATTTGTTTCGCTCTTAATGTGTTGGATCCCGCATCCAAAAATTCTAACGCTCGATAACGACTGGTTAGAAAGTTTTTAAATTGTTCAAAAGTTGGTAAACCGTCGGAAGAATTGTCGCTCGTAACGTTTAACTCCCACTGTTTTCGGGATTCCGGATCCAACTTTAAGGTAAGTATATGAATCACTATGAGGTCCCAGTTAGAAGTATCGATACCAAGGTTAGTTAACGCATGTAAACAATCATTAGTATTATCCATCAATTCCTTGAGACCCACAGCTGATTCGTTACTTAGATTCTTTTGACTGAGTAACCTTTTCAAGATGAAATGTGATAAATATCTTTTATTATTATACCGCGCGTTCAGTTGTTCCCAGCACCGTTCATAATTTGTATCTGATATGGGTATTTGTCTTAGTAGCTGTTCCGCTTCCCCAGCCAAATATCCTTTTAAATATTGCATTCGTTGTACATTATCTAGTGTTTTATTATTATGAATAAGCGACACGAATAAATCTCGAAAGGTGACCCAGTCTGTATATTTTCCGGAAAATACTGGAATAACAATTTTAGGTAGTTTGACTTGACACTGTTTCAAATTACTTGTTACATCTTTAGGATTTTCTTTTTGACTGTCCTCTTTTACCTCAAATGATTCGAGAACAGTTTCCATTTCAGTCTTATACTAAAAAAAAAAATAAAAATAAAAAAAATAAAAAAAAAAATAAAAAAATAAAAATAAAAATTGTTTATTGATACTAAATACATACACCAATTTGCAGGCTAAAGCGGGTAACAATTGAAAATGTATAGTACAATACATGCTGATATTGATTCCCAAACTAAGCTAGAGCTTGTATTTTGGGAAACAATGTTCAGTCATAGTGATGACATACAATATACTCGTACATTGACTGATGCTCGAGGACAAAGGTGAAAAATTTGTCGCTGCACGGTGCATATAGTTACAAAATAATTCTTCCTAATTATTAAATCATTATTACGGTGTAAAGTGCGTGCATGTATCTACGTATGTATGTTTTATCAGTAATAATTATGGGTGAGTGTGTGTGGATGGGTGAGTGTGTGTGGATGGGTGAGTGTGTGTGGATGGATGAGTGGTCCGAGTGTATGAGTGAGTGTCCGTGTGTATGGGTGAGTGTCCGTGTGTGTGTGTGTGATACTGAATGTAGACTTCTTCAGTTACATCATAAATATCCTTTTTAACGTATGAACTTAGTTTTAATTCGTCTGGATCATATTCTTCGTATAATTTACTATGACTATCTGCTAACTGATCCCACAATTTCTCTAAACTTTCCAATCTAACTTTAACATAAGGACGGGTTATTCTTTCTTTTGGTGACTTTTTAAAGTTAGTGTAAGCTTTATTAATTCTGGTACAAATATCTTCTAATTTATTAATCAAAGACTCCATTTTGTTATGTAGGGTACTCTAAAATATTTATTGTTTGTCAAATACTGAAATTAGGTAATACACTTGCGAAGTTACAATTATCTAAGAAGTAGATAACAGCACAAAATTTTAAACGCTGCAAGTGTTATTAAACAAGATTTGAATACAAGTTAATGATAAAATATTATTGTAATTTTGCTAAGTGTCAAAAAACTAAATACTTAAGTTTTAAAATTACAAGTCTTTAAACATAATTATTTTCAAACATTTGGGCATAGGTTCCCCGTCTCAACCAATTTTACTTAAAATTAAACTATGTCTAGAACACTGCTAATTATTCTAAGTCAAAAGTTTATATTCCGATATTTTTTCTAAGTTCCAATCTTCAAAGCAATAAGGTTCAATTTAAAAGTTTATTTCCGTTCGTCAAAGACGTTCTGCGACTGAGCCAATTTAACTAGCACTTGTACTTAGTAAAAAAAGTTCACTCACAGTTTGTTCCGCTTGATTGATATCACCTGATGAATCGTCCACTGATTGATTAATAGTGACGTTGCGTCCCCGCACGTCACACCTCCTGGTCACACTAGTTGCTGATCCTGACGATGACGTCATCCGGCACCGTCTGCAGTAGCTTGCTTCCCGCACTGCTACTGCTGTTTGCTGAGTTGCTGCTGCTTCTGCTTCTGCTGCGTTAACTTGGCCAGTTTGCGCAAGCGATCCACTTGCCCAGCCAAGATGTGTTAAACAAAAATACTTTTTCGGACAATCTCAGTCCGGAGTTCGGCTAGAAGGACCAAATGAACAACCAGTTCACTTCGCACAGACACTGCTGCAGCACTCACTTTCGCAACTAGGGTGATGATACAGTGAAACGACTCGATGTACTTGTTGAGTGTATATTGAGCTTACAATTGCATAACAAACATCACATACCTAGTTAAGTGACGGTGACTCTTAACACCGCGATTCAGGATTCGAACACAAATAAAAAACGCCATCTATCAGCACAAAAGTTAACAATTAACCTCAAACATGCCCTACATTATAATATTTTTTCGCCATCTTGGAAGTTGCGTTCCGCTTTGTCCGTTCACCGCTAGTCTTCCGGGATAGTGTGTGTGCCTTTCGCAGAGATTTCGTCTACTTGCGCGTGTTGGATTATTAACGATTGTTCGTATTTATGGAGAATAATTAAGTAATTGAATAGTTTATTGATAATCTTATTACGAACGTCAGTGTCACTCTGTCAGAATGAATGATGACAGTGACGTTCGGAAACGTTCCATTTCAGTAACATTTGAATAAACTTGATAAACGTAAATTAATGTTTCACGAATATAATAATTAATGTTATACTTATAATACACTTCTGGACACATCTATTGGCCCACCTTAGAGTTTAGGTTTCGATGGCCCCTACCGAAATATGATTGCTAGATTGAACAAAAACTGTTGATGCAGTTTTAAACCTGATACATTTTACCATCTTTTTCGATCGTATTATTTTAAATTTGAATTCAGAATACTATACGACATGGAGCTACGCCTAACAAGTCGGATATGCGCCTTGTTAAAGGCAATTGATTTTTGAATAAAAGACATGTTTTATCAAATAAAGGTTTAATTTAATAACGCGTGTTGCCTCCATGGGCATCTACCACAGCTCTCATACGATTAGGCATAGAGTTTATCAACCGCTCTATGAAATTTTGAGGGATCATCTCCCATTCCTCTTCTATGGCAGTTTTCAACTCCTGCATCGTCTGGGCAACTGGCTGACGAGCCTTAACACGTCTTTTTAGCTGGTCCAACATGTGCTCAATGGGGTTCATGTCTGGGCTTCTGGCTGGCCAGTCCATAACTGTGATGTTCACATCCCGAAGATATTCCCTGACGATGCCGGCCGCATGGGCTCTTGCATTATCATGCATAAAAAGGAAATTTGGGCCCACATAGTCCGCGTATGGTATCACGTGAGGTTCTAAGCACTCACGTATGTACCTTTCAGCATTTAATGTTGGCAGCCGTGGTCCTGTAACAACCTCAAGTTGAGTTTTGCCGCTCGCGGATATACCGCCCCAGACAGTCCATGAGCCACCGCCATAAGCAACCCTCTCTTCAAAGCAGCATTGTGCGAAACGCTCTCCCTTACGTCGGTAGACCTTCTTCCTTCCATCATTGCCATGTAACACAATTTTAGACTCATCAGAAAAGAGTACACGGCTCCAATCTTGCTGTGTCCAATTTAAATGACTGCGTGCGAAATGAAGGCGCGCTGTTCGGTGGGCTCGCGTTAGTTTGGGGCCATTAGCTGGCTTGTGTGGTACCATATCGCGTTCTTTTAACCTTCTCCGAACAGTTCGAGCGCTCACAGATACTCCGTGGAAGTCGCGAAGTTGGTTTTGTATCTCAATGGAGGTAAGGTGACGATTTCTCAAGCTGGTCGTCACGATGAATCGATCCTGCCTTTCAGTTGTGACCCGAGATCGTGGCCTTCCTTGGCGACGAACAAAGCCGCCAGTCTCTAGGTACCTCCGATAAACATTTCGGACCGCAGATCGACTTAAATTAAGTTGAGCACTCACGTTTCTTTGGCTGTGTCCGGCCTGAATAAGTGCCACAGCTTGGGCGGCGACTTCAGGTGAAGTATCCATAGATTATTGATAGAACCTCACCTTAATGTTAAGAATAAGTAATGTTTGTTGCAAAACCAAAGATATCAATCACTTTTTCAAGAATTAAATCCAAGTAAACCAATAAAACCAAGTTTTCTTAGTATTCGATTGTTTGATATCAACAAACAGGCTCCAAATTGTCTTTTGTTTCTTTAAATTCTGTGTTCGAAATTCAAAAAAAGACTATTGAATGAAATTGTGAATGTGCCAGGTTCAAAACTGCATAAAAACTTTTTGCTCGACCTAATATAAAATTTTAGCTAGGACCAAACGAAACTGAAAATACAAGGTGGGCCAAAAGATGTGTCCAGAAGTGTATAATATGATATTGATCCTATTAATCAAAACAAAGTCATAGAACGTCAGCTATCACTCTTCTCAGATTAAAGATGATAGTGACGTTCGGAAACGTTACATTTCAGTGATATTTTATTAAACGTAAATTAATGTTTTATATGTAGAAATGTACACATTGTTATTTGCATTTCTTTGATTGATATTTCATAGACAGATGTATTTTATATTAATTGTTTATATTGCGACTTAAAATACTCGTATTACCAACAACGATTGTAGAGTTGTCGCACAATAGACAATTATGGTGGCTACTGATAATCAAGTTTAGACTTTATTATAATAACAATACTGTAAATGAATAAGTAATAATTAATATGATACTAATAATGTTTCTCATGATTTTACATTGCAATTTCTATGTACCAAGTTATTTCTAAATAACTTGTAACAATAGTCACGACCTGTGATTGGCAGAAATAAATCATGACCCTTGATTGGTTGAAACTAATATCGTATCAGATCTTACTTCTAGATTATAAATAAACAATAACTGTATTCCTAAATGATCCCTTAATGTTTTAAAACAGTCTCGCAATATATGATTTGTTAAGTAATACCTATTTTAGAAGTTATTTGGCAATTATGTATAACCATCTGTGATTGGTCTAAAATGGCGCCAAGAGGTGGGAATAGTTTGACTATAAAAGACGGGACTGCCCCGAATTAGGGGGTCTGAACCCGATGACCCTATCACCCTCCTCCAGGAAAGTAGTAGGGACACTAGCACAGTCCAACACAAACACAGATCTACATTCCGGCCTCGCCGCCGAGGCCCACCGCGTTTAAGACCATCTAACGTAAATGTAAATTCATGTCCCTTGATCGGTTTAATCGAGCCAGCTGGTGGCGTAGCTGAGCCTGTAGCTTTAAACTCCCCTGATAATAATAATTCCCCTAACTTGATCCAGCCTATTGCTTTGCCTTGTATATCATTGGTCAATGACAACGACTCCCTAAGCCGAGGTCCGTACCCCACAGGGGGTGCCCTTAGTGCGCAGTCGTTTAGTTTATAATTTAGTTAGTATTTTATGCCCCTGGCTGGAGGCTTTTGAGCTCGCTTAAAGGCACCCACAGGAAAGTCCGGTTAAGTAGTCGGGACCTCTCATGGTCACACTACGAGATGCCATTCAAAAAAAAAAAAAAAAAAAGAATTAGGGGGACTCGTTATGCTAGCTGTCGTACGGTAAAGACCCTCTGGTGTCTGCCGTAAATATAAAGCTGCTAAGGAGGTCCTATCATCCAAGTCTTTTGGTTACAACTGTTAAACGGTACAGACAGACCATGAGTGGTGTCCCATGTCCGTAATTATTAAGTTGCTAAAAGTTATAATACGTCATTGGCTAAACCAATGTAAAACACCATGCTGCATAGCAGAAGTTCTGTGTAAAATGGATTCTCTTGGATCTGGTGAAAGATCTAACTACAATGTTCATGTAAGTTGATTGATAATATTATATCTTGGTTATTGTTGATAACTATGTTGTTCTGTATGTGTTAAATACGACTAATATTGCTCATGATATTGTGCAAATTCCTATCTATTGTTATAGTTGCTAACTTTGAGAAAAATGATCTATGATGATCTGATCTATATTTATAAGGTAATGTGATACCTAATTGAGACTGATCCTAATGTAAAAATGTATGGATAAAATACTAAAGTTCCCATGGAGTTTCTTGTCCGTTCTTCTCCATGTCTACCTAGTTTTGCGAACGGACAAATAGCTTTCTTAGATAAATAATTATTGGCAAGCCTAATTGAAATAATAAATACCTAGTCTTGTCTTTCTGTGCTTTTCTTCATGAAACCCTTTCCTTACACACCATGTTCATAACTAGGTTCATACACAGTAAATAACTAATAATCATCTTGACATACAAAGCTTTTAATTAAGTGGATATATATGTATATATACCTATAAGGTTAGTGTACAATCCACTTTCTAACATCAGAAGTGGGATAGTGCTCCGTCTTACATAAAAGGTTTCTAATGAATATTATTTTGCTATTTTCATGATCAATGTTGGAGCAATCCGTGTTTTGCTGGAAGCCGATGGTGTCTGCGAGTCGTTGACTCAACTTTCACCATAACGATGACAACGTGCTACCATCTGAGAGCCAGCACAGTCCCTGCGGAGCTGCAAGTTGCTACAAAATCTTCAAAAAACATCCCAAGAATTCAATGGAGCAGCGGTACCTACAAATTAACTAAAGTCGGTAATGCCTTTAGAGGCTCTGCTTTATTATTATTTAATCTAAGTTTTTGTAACCTATGTCTATAAAATAGAATTTTAAAACAAAAGTTTGTCAATAAAAGTTAAGCTTCAACTGGTATTTTAAAGACTTAAGAAGCAGGTTTTGTTATATGAAATTGACCAGTATTTTGCATAAAAGTATTCCTAAAGTACTTGCCTACTTAAATAAGAGTAAGTTGAAAGAACATTAATTACCTAAAATTGACTTGTGAAAATTCAAATTGAAGCTTAACTTATAAAATCAATAATTAATATCATCTGCTTACTGCTAAAACCAAGTAAATGCAATGACATAATGAGTTTGTAAAAGTGATATTTCACAAAAAATATACCTAACAGTATAACATAATAAATAATCTTATGGCTTAAATCAGTTGCAAAACAAAAAAAAAATATATGGTTACTTAAATCTTTTTACATTTTATAATTTAAATAATAACATGGTAAATATTATTCTGAGGAAAGGTCATAAACTCATTATTGTTATGAACCTTGTAATATTTTGCTTATGAAGTTTTTAAAATAATTGAATTCAGCAGTTATATCACTTTTTGTTACAAACAGGTAAAACATATTAAATGAGCACCTTGCAATCTAAATTAAATTTTATAGTTATGGTTTTTACTAATAACAATAATAAAATCCAAAAGTAAGTACCTAAATCTTGTGCAACATTTTGCTTTAAGTTTTTTTTATTTATTGAATTTGAAATAGATCAAATTAAAACTTAAACTTTGAAAAGTCATTTACTAGAATTGACAATAACTGTACTTATTACTTTTTATCCGTAAGCAGACTATATATGTGGTAACTATGTTAGTTACCTACTAGATTATAATTAATTCTAGTTCTCACAAAGATGAGACTGAATAGGATACAAGAGCAGACTGTATATGTGGTTACTATGTTATTTACCTACTAGATTATAATTAATTCTAGTTCTCACAAAGATGCGACTGAATAGGATACAAGAGCAGACTATATAATGTGGTTACTATGTTAGTTACCTACTAGATTATAATTAAATCTAGTTCTCACAAAGATGAGACTGAATAGGATACAAGTTTTCACACAGGATGAAACTTGGCAAGAAAGGTTAAAATTGTAGTTCTCACAAAAATGAGGCTGACAATGGAATAAAAGTGTTCACATATGGATGAAACTTAGAAATAATAATTTGAGATTGTAGTTCTCACTAACATGAGGCTGACAATATTATAATGCAGGTTTTCACATAGGATGAAGCTGGGCATTATGGAGAGATTCTAGTGCTCACAAGGAGGCTAAGAATAAAATGCAAGTGTTCACATAGGATGCCGCTTGACATTAGAAAGAGATTCTAGTGCTCACATAGATGGGGCTGAGAACAAAATGCAAGTTTTCACATAGGATGGAGCTTAGCATCACATAAACAAAATGCAAGTATACACATATGATGATACATTGCATAATAAAGATTCTAATATTGTTTTGAGAATCTGTTAGTTAACAGAAATTGAACTGTGTCACAGAAATACTGATTTTAGATTCTGGTGTTCATAATGATACATTTTGAGGAAAATTGGAGAACTGATTAACATGAATAAAAACATTACATAGGTCAGTAGTAAAGCCAGAATTTAAAGTTTGTACTATGTCACAGAGTAAATGAATCATAATTATATTTTTCTTTTATCCGTTGTACTAATATGTAAGAATTAGCAAACATCACATAACTTGTTGATAAACAAATATGTCCCAAGGTTAAAGGTTATTATTAATTATCTTTATTTAATTGTTTTTCACTTTCAAAGCGCTTACTGATAGTATGGTTAAAATAAACTTTTAATTTTGCCGGAACTGATGCTGTGGTTCTCTATAATTTTGATTTGGCTTATAACTTTTTACTACAAAGTAGAGTACTTAGGTGCCAACTGAGTAACCATGTTATAATTTGGAATTAATTAACAGAAAATGTAATATGGATGATCAATACAGTTTGCACCAATATTGTCAGATTGACCGAGCGATGTGTTGTTTGGATTATCTATACAATGAATACTAGTTGGTGTTTGATTCAATGGTTAGATAGATGGATTATTGTTTTTCAGTTGTTTTGTTAAAACTAAATATTACTCTGAAATAATTATTCATTTGATAATAATTTATACCGCAGGTTGACTATTTACTTGATACTATTCTTTCACACCAGCAGCAGACAAGGTGTCTAGATAAATAGTAATTGTTATTGGTTTAGTATAATCTAATTACCTAAACTAGAAAATTAACATAAAAAGTTGGAACATTTGAATCTGTCACTAAAAACTTATTATTATTCGTATTTGGTCTTGATAAGTCAGATAGTGTTTCTGTGTGTTAAGTACGTACTTCGTTAACGAAGTAATAATCAGAATAGCAGTGTTGGATTATGCATATTTATATAAATATTTATCAACTTTACACTAGTGTTTATAAAGATGAAACTCTTGTTACTACTTTGTTAGATTTTAGTGCACAAAAACGAAGTTTTAAGCCTATGTTATTGTAAGTCCTTTGAGAGCAAAGTACTAATCAGTATGGCCGTGTTGGATTATTAACGATTGTTCGTATTTATGGAGAATAATTAAGTAATTGAATAGTTTATTGATAATCTTATTACGAACGTCAGTGTCACTCTGTCAGAATGAATGATGACAGTGACGTTCGGAAACGTTCCATTTCAGTAACATTTGAATAAACTTGATAAACGTAAATTAATGTTTCACGAATATAATAATTAATGTTATACTTATAATATAATATGATATTGATCCTATTAATCAAAACAAAGTCATAGAACGTCAGCTATCACTCTTCTCAGATTAAAGATGATAGTGACGTTCGGAAACGTTACATTTCAGTGATATTTTATTAAACGTAAATTAATGTTTTATATGTAGAAATGTACACATTGTTATTTGCATTTCTTTGATTGATATTTCATAGACAGATGTATTTTATATTAATTGTTTATATTGCGACTTAAAATACTCGTATTACCAACAACGATTGTAGAGTTGTCGCACAATAGACAATTATGGTGGCTACTGATAATCAAGTTTAGACTTTATTATAATAACAATACTGTAAATGAATAAGTAATAATTAATATGATACTAATAATGTTTCTCATGATTTTACATTGCAATTTCTATGTACCAAGTTATTTCTAAATAACTTGTAACAATAGTCACGACCTGTGATTGGCAGAAATAAATCATGACCCTTGATTGGTTGAAACTAATATCGTATCAGATCTTACTTCTAGATTATAAATAAACAATAACTGTATTCCTAAATGATCCCTTAATGTTTTAAAACAGTCTCGCAATATATGATTTGTTAAGTAATACCTATTTTAGAAGTTATTTGGCAATTATGTATAACCATCTGTGATTGGTCTAAAATGGCGCCAAGAGGTGGGAATAGTTTGACTATAAAAGACGGGACTGCCCCGAATTAGGGGGACTCGTTATGCTAGCTGTCGTACGGTAAAGACCCTCTGGTGTCTGCCGTAAATATAAAGCTGCTAAGGAGGTCCTATCATCCAAGTCTTTTGGTTACAACTGTTAAACGGTACAGACAGACCATGAGTGGTGTCCCATGTCCGTAATTATTAAGTTGCTAAAAGTTATAATACGTCATTGGCTAAACCAATGTAAAACACCATGCTGCATAGCAGAAGTTCTGTGTAAAATGGATTCTCTTGGATCTGGTGAAAGATCTAACTACAATGTTCATGTAAGTTGATTGATAATATTATATCTTGGTTATTGTTGATAACTATGTTGTTCTGTATGTGTTAAATAGAACTAATATTGCTCATGATATTGTGCAAATTCCTATCTATTGTTATAGTTGCTAACTTTGAGAAAAATGTTCTATGATGATCTGATCTATATTTATAAGGTAATGTGATACCTAATTGAGACTGATCCTAATGTAAAAATGTATGGATAAAATACTAAAGTTCCCATGGAGTTTCTTGTCCGTTCTTCTCCATGTCTACCTAGTTTTGCGAACGGACAAATAGCTTTCTTAGATAAATAATTATTGGCAAGCCTAATTGAAATAATAAATACCTAGTCTTGTCTTTCTGTGCTTTTCTTCATGAAACCCTTTCCTTACACACCATGTTCATAACTAGGTTCATACACAGTAAATAACTAATAATCATCTTGACATACAAAGCTTTTAATTAAGTGGATATATATGTATATATACCTATAAGGTTAGTGTACAATCCACTTTCTAACACGCGCATTGCTTCAAAACGTGATTAGCAAATACCAGTATGCTTAGTTAGTTTAATTTTTTATCAGTGGAATGGACACTTATTAGTTTATTAGTTATTTGACTTTGTGTGTGTGTAAATTGTGTTTTTAAGTTTTTTGTATACATTTTTTAAGGTGAAATTGACACTTGACTTTTGTGTTCGCGTGTGTCTTTTTAACAAAATGCCAAGACAACAGCATTTTTACAGTGCTGCAGAGTATACAGACATGGTGTTATTGTATGGCGAATACGGCCAAAATTCAGCCTTAACTCTACGTACTTATCGTGAGAGATACGGCGCAACTCGCGTCTGCCCTACTAGTGTCCGGACAATCCTGGGAGCTGTCCAATGGATCAGGGAAAATCAGCACATAGTGCCCAACACTCATGAAGGAGTTCACTCCACGCTCACTTCACATAAGTTTTCACGGTGAGATTTGTACAGAATAGCACTGCAGATCTTAAAATTTTGAAAAAAATACTGAAAATAGTTCTTTACCTGTAGATTACAGGAAAACCAATAAGAAGTCTGTGGTTTTAAAATTACATGGTAAATCTCTCAATAATGTGAGTACAAACTTACATTTACAGTTGGAATATATGGGTGAACATGTTTTTCAACTACAATGTTAAGTTTGTTTTTGGGATAAATTCTTTTAAACTACGGAACCCTTCATTGTTCGTGGTCCGACATGCACTTGGTCGGTTTTTTTTTCTAATTATTTTATTATTTTTCTTTTCAGTTTGGTTTTACTTTTTTCGACATGGGTGTCTTTTCATGATTTTTCGGTCGCTGATAACGATAAAGGGGTCAAAATCAAAATTCAAGATGGCGGCTGCGAAAATTTTCAAATTTTTCGTCGTGGGTGTCATTTTCATGGTTTTTGAAGTCGCTGAAAAAATTATAATGAGGTCAAAATCAAAATCCAAGATGGTGACGGCGAAAAATTTAAAATTTTTTTTGTCAAAATTAATTTTGATTTTGTCCTCATTATCGCCGTTAGCGTCCTTGAAAACAATGGAAACGACACCCGTGATGTAAAATTTGAAAAATTTTGCTTTAATTTTTATGTTGACCTCATTATCGTTTTCAGCGTCCTCGAAAACCATGAAAATGACACCCATAACGAAAAATAAATTAAAGAGTAAAATAACAAAATAATTGCAAAAAGAAAACTTAAAAAATAAGCAGGCACTCAAATGTCGTTTATACTAATAATAATGTTGATGACTATGTTGATCACAAAAAAAAAATAAAAATAATATTGTTTACTTGGGACAACCCTAACTGTCGCGACTATGTCTACACGTTACCGGCATTTACCACGAGATCAAAGGCGTCGTCCTACTGTATGTTTTTAACCAACTTCAAAAAGGAGGAGGTTCTCAATTCGTCGGAACCTTTTTTTTTTATTTTATTTTTTTATGTATGTTCCCCGATTACTCGAAGATGGCTGGACCGATTTGGATTTTTTTTGTTTTGTTCGATAGTGTATACATCACAGTTGGTCCCATATAAAATTGATTAACTTTGCTTCGGTAGTTTTTGAGTTAGCTTCAATAATACGTATTTTTTCCCCACTTTTATATGGATGATGTTCTAGTTTGTTTTGCAGGTAGTGGTATTTGAATTTGTGTGGGGTAGGTACACAACTAAAAAGTCAAAAATAAAAACTTTTTTACAAAAAAATACAACCGACTTCCAAAAACAACACTACAAAGTGAAAAATAACTTTAATTTCGGAAGTCGGTGGCAAAAAACGAAAATACATTTAACTAGACACTGACTTCCGAAATTAAAGTTATTTTTCACTTTGTAGTGTTGTTTTTGGAAGTCGGTTGTATTTTTTTGTAAAAAAGTTTTTATACTGTGGCCTTATGGTATGATATTTTTATATCTATTATATCACATAATTATGGTCATTCATTCAAAAGGTCGTTTAAGTTGACCGAATGTTGATAATATGAATGATAAACTTGTTTTTATAAACAAAACTGAACTTGTTTTTGTTCTATTTTGTGGAATTATTAACTATATTATTGTGTAATTATTTGCAATCAAATTCTGCATAACCGCAGTTGAAAACAGGGAAACTAGTCTTGAATCCTGAGGTTATAGAATCCTCAAGGAATTTTAAATAACATCTGCTATACTGCATTTCATGGATTCATTTTCTGTGCTGCGATGAATAAATGAATAAAAATAAAAGAATCTGTTGTAGTCTATGGTTGTTTATTTTTGTTATTAAATCTATGGTACAATGTTCAGTTACATAAGTTTGTATATGTTTATGTGTGAATAACTATTATGAGTTAAAGTTAGCGGATTTATAACATCTTAAATTCTTATCCTGCCTAGTTTGTTTGAGCATAGGCAACTCCGCCATTTGGGAGGATTGGAGGTAGATTAGGGTGATGGACAACTACTACAATCGTATCGTAGTTGTCCGTTGGCACAGGTGCGGCATTAACCGGTACGTTGTATCCACGAGGAGCATGTGGTAAGTTAGCAGTTGAACCGGTGTTGGCGCATTTCGGTGGTGGAGGCTGCGGTACGGAAACAATGACATTTCCATAGACATCATATCCACAGGGATAATATCCATTAGGTGGACATGTGTATACAAGATTGTTATGGATAGGGTACTGGTCGATTCTGTGAAAATCTCACCGTGAAAACTTGCGTGGAATGAGCTGTCAGTCCCATCCCACGGATGCTAGGGATTGACCAAATTACATTTACAATCATAATCGAGATTTTAATTATATTTTTATGTTATTTTTATAACAATCATTTTAAATTATTGTATGGTGTCTAAACATAACTATTTAGGGGATTTTAAAATAAAATAGATAAAAAGAAATTCAGACAAAACTTAATTATGTTTTTTTGAATTTATTATTAAAGGATGTTATACTTATTTAATTTATTGTTCGTGCGTGACGCGCTCGCACCTCAGTATAAGTACATATGGACTAGTCTTGGAAAAAAAACAAAACTGAGTTTGTGACTGAATTTCTGTTTTGCAATTTTATTTAAAAACCCCCTAAATAGTAATGTTTAGACAAACACTAGCTTTGAAATAATATAAAATGATCACTAGAATAGCGTAAAAAACATTATTAAAATCTCGATTATGACTGCAAAAATGTGCATGGTCCATCCCTAGCATCAGATGGAATGACAGCTCACTCCACGCTCACTTCACTTCGGTCCATCCCTAGCATCAGGTGGAATGACAGCTCACTCCATGCTCACTTCACTTTGGTCCATCCCTAGCATCAGGTGGAATGACAGCTCACTCCACGCTCACTTCACAAAAAATTTCACGGTGATATGGTTACAGAATACCACTGCAGGTTGAGGAACCGTCTCAGAATTTCTACATCCATTGCTTGCTGGATCGCATTTAACATCTTCTCTTCCATTTCCAGTTTGGACTAATTTCTCATCACCATCGGCGCAGTCTTTATGATCAGATCCAGACGATGTAGAAACAAGCTCAGTATCATCAGTTCCCTTGATTTCTTTAATTTCATATTTTTGTTCCTTTGTACTAATTGGATCAACGCCAAAATAATTAGTACCTTGTTCTATATGCGCTCCAATCACTTCACCACCACCTTCAGAAGTTTTGAAGTGATTTGTTGTCTGATCAATTTTTGCTCCAATGACATTCCCACCATTTGGATCAGTAGAGAAATGATTTTCACGTTGATCGATAAGAGCGCCCTGCACTTTACCGCCGGCCGCATTGTCGATATGGTTGCGACATCTTCCTTCACACTCCGTTTCAAGTGGCAATGCTCGAACCCCTTTAAAAAAAAACACCGAGGTATTACTTGTAGTCCTCCAACCAGGAATTTAGTTATAGTAATCTAAGAACATTTAAATAAAATTGAATAAAAACAATTGACTCTATTTACTTTACATTACAAGATTTAATTTACATCCTTTTTTTTTTTTTGTTGATGGGGAATCATCAAATGACTTCTCCCGCTCTGGGCGGAGCGGGAGGGCGTGTCAGACTTTTACTGACTAAAACCTACCCGTGTTCCTTCCGTTGCCTGTGCCAGGGCCACGGTATCTCTTTCAAACAACCCGCGACCGACCCCGGTGGCATCGGCCCTATCGGACCCCATCACTGCTGACATCTCTTTGAGGCGCCGGGCCTGGTCCTTACTGGATGGCCAGCTACCTATTGCTCGCCGTCCGCAAGCCCGCGCCTACGGTGGACGGGAATCGGCTACGGACTCCCGCCGCCCAGGGCGTCTCCTGCGGCGACTAGGGGCGTGAGGGCGCGGCAGTTGCCTCTCCCTCACGTCGCCTCCTCCTTCGCGAGCATTACTGTTTTGCAGAAGGAGGAGGTTCGGACACGAGAGATCGCCGTTAACTTACATCCTGCACTGGTAATTACGACGAATATCACAACTTTTTACCTTTTACTATTGTATAACGAGTTCCACAATGCTACCAAGAAGCAGATACAAAAATGCGTGATTTGCTGATTTGCCGAAAACATAAGTCAGGAAGACAATATCAACTAATGGGCGATCTTCCTGAGAAGATTATTCTGATAGAAGGGTGGGGGGGGGGTTTTGAATATTAAAACAAACAAAGGAAGTGGAGTTAAAACAACAAAAACATCGAAAAATTCATCGGCATCGCTGTCGACTGGTAATGTACCCAAGAGACAGGCGGCATTGCCACATTGTATGACAATGCTTAGCCTCTGGCCAAGGTAAAAGCCAGCCCTTGGGTCACGGGAAGTGTGAACCAGCCGTTTCGAGATATCCTTAAAGAGACCATGATCACTTGGACCACACGGCCCGAGGGTTTGAAACAAAACTAAAGGATACGTGGCTGTTTTCATTTGCATGGTCACTAAAGCCGTGCACTTAAAGCTAGTCTCGGACTTAACAAGCTCTGCCTTCTTGGCTGCATTGAAGAGAATGGCAGCTAGACGAGGAGCTCCGTGACATCTTTACAGCGACCAAGGACGCCAGCAACATTTTGCAGAATGAAAACCAACAATTACAACAAATTTTCAACGATAGCTTCTTGGCAGAAGTGACCGAGAAGAAGATCGAATAGAATAGAATACTCTTTATTATGCACACCATTCGATCGAATGCCACTTTAACGCACCATGCTGGCCAAGTGCCGGAGGCTTATGGGAGACAGCTATAAGAAGCCTCAAGTTCCACCTAAAGCGGGTAATTGGTGAACAGAGACCCACATTTGAGGAACACTCGACTATTCTTGCTCAACTTGAGGCTTGCTTGAACACTAGACATCTGTGCTCCATAACAGAAAACATAGAAGATCTCAACTTCTTAACACCGGCACACTTTTTAACAGGACGCACTGGATTAACAGTTATTGAAACAGAAAGGGATGCCAGAAAACGCTGGCATTTAATCCAGAAGCTATCAGAAGACATTTGGAGAAGGTGGAAGTCAGAATATCTAAGTCAACTAACAGCGAGAAGTAAATGGTTGAAACCACAACAAATCTTGAAAATAGGTGATTTGGTCGTCATTCAAGAAAACAACATACCTGTTGGAAAAAGGGCTATGGGAAGAGTGATTGATGTTCACCCGGGCAGAGACGGACTTGTACGGGTGGTATCCTTAAAAACCAAAAATGGAATCATGACTACCTATCATAAACTTTCCCTATTACCTATTCATTCGTTAGAAACAAGTGAATAAGAACATGAAACAGAAGAAAAACAAGCAGAAGACCGTCAAGAAGAGAACAAAACAAGCAAACGTACACCGCCTGTAAGGCTAGACCATACCAACTTCATTTCTTTGGCCCTAGCATTAACATTATTTATGTCAATCCAATCAACACTGCACATGGCATGATGTATAACATTACAAAATTAAGGAATAATCAGTCCTTATATTTTGACGCTGTGGCCAAAATGAACCTCATCCGTGACAAATTGACCTTCGTCGTATATTACGATATGTCCCTACTGGGAGGGCACGACGGTGCTAGAAAAACTATCAACTCATTTAGATAACACATGTACTAATATAAACAGCGATGTTTGTAACATGATAGTGCCACAACTACAGCACGAGTTCCTTGAAATAAGATACTACAACACGCTTTTGATGACACAACAATTCATCGCACACTCCAGACAGCATCGTGGCCTAATCAATGAGTTAGGTTACGCCGCAAATTATCCTTCGGTGTATTGGACGAGCGTGTCGCTGAAATTTACACCAAGGACATAGAACTCATAAAGCGAAATGAAAATCATTGGGCTAAATTATGTAAAAATCAAACATCTGTTGTAGAGTCAGAATACAGCATTCTGAAACAAACTGAAAGGATTATCCATAAGCAACACGAAACTATAAATCAACATTTAGAAAAATTGGACAGATTAACAAATGGAGGTAAACAAGCAATGAGTAACATGAATGTTGTACAAGGACAGAACTGCATTCACTGCAAATACTTTGCTCCAAACATTAAGGGGGAATCAGGACACTTTACTGGATTGTACACTTTGACGAACATTCGCCATGGTCAGTTCAACATAAATTTATTAACACCTAAACAATTACAACAAGAACTCAACGTCATTGGCTAGAAAACTTAGGAAAGATCTGGTGCTACCTGTCGGTCAAACATATGTGAGAAAACTGTATTATCTATTGCAAATAAACGCACGAGTCATTGAAAAATATTTCATATTCCAAATAACATTCCCATTAATCAGCAGTGATCGATACAAATTATAAAGAGTGATACCGATTCCCAAACTATTCAGTAAGCATTCTGCCAAAATCAGACTGCTTGTCACTGAATCTCAAAAAGGACTCATACATACCGATAAGCAACGAAGAGCTTTCAACATGTCTCACGCAGCAAGAGACGTATGTGTGCTTGCTAAAGAAACCTGTTTACCATCAAGGCAGTGACAAAAACAATTACGGCAATCTCAATCATGAGACTAACCAATGTAAAACTGAAAAAACATTATGTTCAAACATGTGGGTACCGTTGAACGATCCTTCTGAGTATTTATATTACTGTTGCAACAATTATTCCATTTAAATATATTTTGGAGAGCATATCACAGTCGAACAACTCAACAAAGCAGGAGTAATATACCTCGGACCGGGTTGTGTTCTCAAAGGGCAAGATTTTACTTTGCATACAAACACAAAATTTGACAACAACAGTACAGTACAGTACAGACGGTACAGTCAAATACTTAGGTACCCAAGATTGACAAACTAAACAATATTATCAATGTGAGCATACCGATGGAGGAGACCCACGACAACCAAACTGAGGAAGATGAATTAAATGACGACTTTCTCAAAATCTACAAACAAATTAAACAGATAAGAAACAGCGACGTAGAACTAGATGAGATGTCACCACATGACATCCGTCACTACGTGGTAAGCTACACCCTCGTGCTGGTGGCGGCTGCGGGCACGGCCGTGCTCCTGTGGCGGTGGCGACGACGCCGCAAGCGATGAATCCTCATGTCCCCAGATATCGAGCTACGAAGTAATGACGCGAGTGCTAGTGCTTGTGCGCGACCTAACGAGGCTGACCGTCAGCCCAGTGCTCAAAGTGCAGTGCAAGTGTGCGTGGTTAAAAAACAAAATAAAGCGTGTTCATCAATCATAAACAAAAACTAGAGATATTAAGATGATCTCTTAAGTGCTTCTCTAAACGCTATTGTTTCTTATTATGTTAAGAATCACCACTAACATTAGGTTACTATCATCTTAGCTAACTTGATTGTTGACTATCATCAACTCATCTCAACTGCATCGTTGCCGCCCCAGAATATGTTCGGTCTAAGCAACCTAACACCTGCTAACGCAGCAGTTTACAATAATCAACAATCATTACACTTTAACGTCAGTGCAATACCAGACATCAAACGGACCGGGTGCATTCATAACATTTGACATAACATTTTACTTTATGACATTTTACATTAAACTTTTAGATCCTAAAATAAACTCTTTGAAACCAAATCCAATCAGTGCTTTAATATTACCAACAAACCTGCACACCGCACAGTACCTTTCCCTAAAAATGAACAGATCTGACTATATTTGTTCAATTAACGCTTATGTCTACTCAGCTCTGCACTTTTTTATACATTCAATGAGTAATTAAATAAATAATATTGCATTTGAAAGTAACAGAGCTAAAGAAAAAAAAAAATCTATATTTATTGAATCTAAAATAATTACAACAAACGTATATAGATAATAATTAATTTAATTAAAAGAATTGTACTTACATGAGGTCCCCAGGATAGCGACGAGGAGAACGAGGGACATTTTGTTCAAGAACATGATTGCTCTCTGACGGTTGAATCAGTTAGATTCTGCTCTGGAATGGTCCGGGCTCACTTATATAGCGCTCCAGCTTATCAATCTCGTGACGCTTGCAAAGCTCTGAGAGAGAGGAAAAAATAACAAGATAAGTCATCCCGGATGGAATATTCCTGCACTAAGACCGATAATAATGACGACCCACAGGTCAGGTCAAGGAACATGCCTTACCGTAACTTAGACTTACCGTGTTGTTGCTGGTCAAAAATATTCTAGGTTATGCCGTTCGTGATCGCGTCTGACGCGGTAATAATCAGTTATACCTACCTACTTAACGAAATAAATAATGTCGTTGTCGAATCAGTGCAATAACTTAGTGATAAACGAACTACTGTGCTTTCTACAATGTAAAATTGATGTTATGGACGAAATTCATTTTATTTTTGTGGTTTGTAAACATTATACAAGGTACTCCTAACACTATTTACACTAGGTACTAAAGTAAATGACTAACTATACAAATAAATACAAAACAAAAGGACACTTAGGCGTCGAAGTACTCGTCCGCATCGATGTCATCCGGTAACGTGCCCAGAAGACTGGCAGCATTGCCACGTTGAATGGCAATGCTAATTCTTTGGCCAAAGAACGAGCCAGCCCTCTGGTCACGTGAAGATTCGACCAGTCGGCGAGAAATTTCCTTAAAAAGTAGACGCGCACTCGGGCCCCATGACCCGAGCATTTCGACCCCAAACGGCTCAAAACTGTAGTTACCTATAAGGTTACAGTATTTGCGCCGCTTGAGGGTCTCAGCAGCCGCAGCAGCAGCGGCGCCAGCACAGCACGTCGTGCTTGGAACATGAGATGGCGCAAGGGTGTCGACACAGGTTGCGTCCCACACCAGAGGCCTTCCCATCTTCCAAGGCAACAACGTCATGCCATCTGGTCTCTTCCCAACGTCACGTACCAAGCCGTTTGGTTCTTATACCGCTGGTACGCCGGCGGTGACAAGAGCTCGACGAATAATGTCGTTGATGCTGGCGTGCCGTGCTATGCGACCTGCGCTCCTGTAGCAGGACAGGCCATGGTGCCCGAGACTGTCGACAGCTTCACCGCAGTGACACCGATGCGGAGCAACACAAGGTGCTCTCAAGCGGAGACACGTAGCGAGCCGAAACGATGAGTCATCCATCATAGTACCTATGTGGATGACGGGAGCGCCTGAAGCCACAAGCCTGACTCCCATTCTCCCACAGCCAGCAGACGGGCACGCTCAACAGTATTAAATGACGTGTTTAATAGGGTATTCCGTATAATACTGCAGAGCGGCACGTCCCACAGCTTCTGGGAGGACGGGTTGTCGGGCAAATCCGTATTGGGACAAGCCATTTTCCAAGCGTTCAACGCATCGGTCAAAAACGGTACCTCAAAATCGACCAGTGAAGAAGATAAAATTTTCCTGGTTAATTTATCGGTACTGTGGACCGAGGAAGGGAAGGGTAGACTAATACTTGAAATTTTGCGGACACCGAGACCACCTAGGCGGATGGGAAGAGTAGCTTGCTGCCACGCTCGGTCATCCAGGGCCATATTTAGGATAGGAGTTAGTGTGTTTCTAATAATTTGGTCTACTTTTTCTAAAAGTTGTGGATGCTTCCAAAGATGGGAGGAGCGAAGGCTATATGTGAATTTTGGTCCAAAGCAACAGTTTCGAATGAGTGTGAAGGCCGAATGAATATTAATTTTGTAGAGCCGTTCCGAGACATCATGAAAATTTTGTATTTTCTCCTCAATAAACGTTGGAAAGGATTCGTCAAAAACCAATTTTTGACGAATCCTTTCCAACGTTTATTGAAACTCTCTTCACTCTTCTCTTCTTCTTTTTTTCTTCTCTTTTCCTCCTGGGATCCTTGGGGATCCCAGGAGGTGAAGAGAGTTTCTTTCCATAATTTTGATATTTGGTGCTATTGTATTAAATTTTGATATGGTAGTCTGTCTGTCAGTGGTTTGTGGAAGATAAATTTCACATTTTGAGAGGTTAAGGTCTAGGCCAATGGAACTGAATTTTCTTTTAAAAAAACTAAATCTTTTAAGACTCTGTCTACATCACCTCCTAGGGTTCCGTCATCCAAATACCATACGTTGAATTTAGAATTTAGGTATCGAATAATTGGATTTATTGCCAAACTAAAAATGACTGGCTCTAGAGGGTCACCCTGTTGACATCCAACGGCTGATTACAAAAGGTTGTCTTTATAAAGTAATTTAGAGGGGTGCCTATAACATTGATAAAAAAAAAAAACTGTAAATTTTGGGTATTTCTTTTTGAACTTCTGTCAACAAAGTGTCTCTGTTTACGGAATTGAAAGCGTTCTTAATGTCAACCTTAAGAAATTAGTTTGGTGCAGATATGTGAATCTTAACTTTAAGGAGGCTGATATTTCTAATGCTAAGACCATTCTCTTCGAAGCAGCTAACTGTCGTTCTACAAGGAAAGGGGACGGAAAAAACAAGCGGTTACTATAAGATATTATTAAAGTTCTAAAAGAAACGGAGCCCGCTTCGCTGCCCACCTTCGTGGCGAAAGGCCTACACCGTCTTTCTCCAGTAACATTTGATTACGTGGATGTAACGAGCCTACTTAAAGATATATTAGTACTTAAACTAAGTATCCACTGTGTTTAAACTGACTACGTAAAGTCCTCGGAATTATTTCAAATACGGCAAGACATAGAAAACATCAAAACCATCCAACATCAACAACAAAGCGAACAACATAATATTGACGCTAAATTGTGCAACGGTTCATTTTCAAATGAGGAAGCCAAGCGCGTCTCAACAACAAAGCAAATCAAAAAAAGTTAATCAATTTCATATGGGACCAACTTTGATGTACCCTCTCGAATAAAACAAAAAAAAAAAATCCAAATCGGTCCAGCCATATTCGGGTAATCGGGGAACAAAAAAAAAAAAAATAGGTTCCGACGAAGTGAGAACCTCCTCCTTTTTGAAGTCGATTAATTTAAAAAAAAAACTGCGATGATCGACTTCGCCGCAGCTAGCATCAACAAGCACGCACGCGCCGTGTGGAACGCCGCTGACACCGTGGTCGTTCCTCACGCCCGCGCAGAGCGGCATCGCCGCGCCTCCCACTACTCCTGTACACGAGCCGTGCCCCGCGCCCGCACCACCCTCGCTCCCCGTTCACTCGTATGCGCCTGACCCCGTGACCCCAACAGCTGATCGTACTGAGAACGAAAAAGCTATCACTGCTAAACCTGCCGAACTGCCAAGGACTAATTTTTATTAGTCCTTGGCAGTTCGGCAGGCTTAGCAGTGATAGCTTTTACTGAATCTGAATTTTAGCGGGTACTGAATCTTTTCAGTACACGCGGCGTACTAACACCCCGTTAAATGCGGCGGAAGTAAAGAGTACCAATTCCGAGGAAATTAATTACATGGTTCATGGTTTTACACCGGTTGTGAAAAAGAAAAAGACATACAAAGGCCACAAGAATTACAATCAATAGGGAAAAGCCATATTGAACTCTAACAAAATTAAGATAGTGCCCAAATTATCTTACATAGCTTACCGATTTGACAAACATACCACGGAAAACGACATTTGCGATTTTATTAAGGATTATGGACACATGGTCGAAAAAGTTGAAAAACTTGTCTAATACAAAGAGTCTGCATTTTCTTCATTTAAAGTCCAAGTCCAGTTTTGTAGTGTTAACCAAGACAAAGAAAGTACTCGTATCTTCTAAAGCCCTGAGTTTTGGCCTTGTGGAGTGGAATACAGGAAGTATACGTTTAAACGCAAATATTTTAACGAAGTAAAAAATTCAAGACCGAACAACAATGAGAACTAGCATAGTCTCCTTTAACTGTAGATCTATAAAACGATGTGTGAACCATGTTACCGACCTATGTGAAGAACACGACATTATTGCGCTCCAGGATCATTGGCTAGTACCAGATGATCTAGGTTATCTGGACAAAATTCATCCCGATTTTTCAAGTCAGGGAGTTTCAGCGATAGACATGACGACTGGCGTATAAAAAGGAAGACCCTACGGGGGAGTAGCGGTGAGATTGCATCTATAGTTGATGCTTGTACCGCGGTTTGTGCTGGAGTCGAGACGATACGTTGCTCAGTACCTCTGAGCGCAGCCTATCAAGTGCGGCATCGTCCAGCCTGTGATTGCGTTGGATGACCCGCACCTGACCCGACAGTCGTTGGGCCGAGGTGTTGACGGTTGGTTCTAGTTCCTGGAACAGAGTCAGCATCCTAACACGATACGCAGTGAGGTTAGTTCCTCCCTCTGTAGACCCGTAATATGTGCGCATGACGTTCTCGTTCATTGACTGAGTCCATCTCATGCGCTGCACACAACCACCGGCAGCGGGGACCCGGCTCGGGTCCGGATGGCCCCTAAGTCCCAAGCTCCTCGGTGACCGGCCTCCCCTGCCGACGTACAAGTGTTGGCGACGTTGGCGGGGAAAAATACTCGTCGCTCGAGCTTGACGCAACTGCCGCGGCCGGTGTCATCACAGCGCTCATAGTGGGGCTGGATACCGGCGGCGGCGAGGCGGAGCTGAGCGAAGAGTCCGGAGGTGGTGGGCGTGCTCGTCTTGTTGCTTATCTCGTCAACATTTTAATTTAATTTTCATATGTTTGCTTTGTCGGAGATGACAGATGTCACCTCCGATTCGGTAGTTTTTGATGAAAATATTTATGATTCTGGTTCATTTTGCTATTTTAATTTTGTCTTGTATGTTTGGGTTTCAGGATGGTTTCAGGTTGATTCGCATAAAATAAAAAAAACTACGATTATTATTAAAATTGAAAATATGCAGATATGAAAACAAATGTGACTTGTTGACTTTGGTGTTGCCAGCTTATTATTATTTTTTATTCCTTGACAATATTTCAGAATCAACTAGTTTACTGAATAAGGAGAACCACGGTTGGCTAGGCCATTATGGAACTATAATTATGTCAGTTGCTTTGTCGTTTATAATTTTCTTTAAGCATTTTATTAAAAGAGCAAAATAATGATGGAAAGGCATAGAAGAGGTAATCGTTCCAAGGTATTGTATAGGTGTCTATATCATAGGTGTCTGGGTCCCGTTTCCAGGATAAATATTTAGTGCATTTTTTGTTAAGGCGTGACGCAAACAAATGAATAAAAGGTTTACGGAACTTTTTCGTAATATATTTAAATAATTGTGAATCTAATTCTATTAACATCTACATTTGTTTTGTTTTTACAGAATTTTTTTAGACCTATAAACGCTGCCAGTAACTCAAGAAAGTTAATGTGGTTTTTTCTTTCCTTCATGGACCAAATGTTTCAAGTAATTTCTCCCTCACAGGCGGGGGGCAGCCATCCAATATTTCCAATCAAAAGGAGTAAAAACATAAAGTTTGTTCATATAATATTTCGGTGCGATATTTGACTCCACCAAGTGAAGTCTTCTTGTAGAGAGGACTAACTGCCATTTTTGCATCATAGTTTGTCATTTGACTTCAAAAGTGCTAAATATTTCTCCCGCTCTAGTTGTTTGGTGTGTACATCCAACCATACGCTATGGCTGGACACGCTGCTGATAACGCACCGATTAGTTTAAACTGTAAACACATAGACTGCGAGTTGATGAGAAATCCTAAGAATTTGCAAATCTGATTTGGTTTATGAGAACTTTTTTCTAAATTGATAACTAAACCTAATTTATCAAATGTTTGTATTACTGAATTTACAGTCCTCCTATACAAATTACATCATCTAAATAAGATACTACTATACTGTAGGTATGGCCGTTGCGCCTTAAATAAGATAGAATAGGTTTGAGTAATTTTGTAAATACTAGTGGCGCCAGGCTGAGGCTATATGGTAAGCAATTGAATTCATTTCAAATTTTATTATAATAGAAACCCAAATATTTTTTATGTGAGATATGTATAGGCATTAGAAAATAAGATTCTTTTAGGTCTATTTTTGCCATCCGCTTTAACGTTTCCGCTCAAGCTGCCAGTAGTCCGGCCCAGCTGGCTTCTGAAGGGGAGGGTCCGCGTTGGGCACTAAAAAGCTGGATCGGGAGGCGCTACTGGAAGCCTTAATCTTCCAGGCCTGGGTATCTGCACCGGATAGGCCTAACAATATTAACGAGGAGGTGGAATGGCTCTAGGAGGAGCTGACCATTATTTGCGATGCGGCGATGCCACGGTTGCAGCGTGGACCTGCCAAACGCCAGGTGTACTGGTAATTGCGCACTTACGCGAAGCGTGCGTAGCAGCACGGCGCCGGTACGCCAGGCTCCGCAGGAGGCGTATTCGCATCCCAAATGCAAAAGCCATAGAGGCAGAGCTGTATGAGGGGTACAGAGTTGCGAAGGAAGCCATAAAGACGGCGATTGGAAGGGCTAAAACTCAGGCTCGCGAGGAGTTGCTGGTGACTTTGGACCAAGATCCGTGAGGGCGACCTTACCTTATGGTCAGGAATAAGCTTCGCCCATGGGCTCCACCTCTTACCCAGAGTCTCCAACCACAACTCCTCGATCAGGTGGTCAGCGCTCTTTTCCCTTCAAGGGAAAAGGCTCGCACCGCCTGCAGAGCTCGGTGAGAATGCCATCGAAGTTGATGAAAATGACGATGACGACGTACCTGAAGTGACCCAGATAGAAGTGAGAGCCGGGGTGTTGCGGTTACAAGCCAAAAACACCGCCCCAGGGCCGGACGGCGTACCAGACCGTGCACTAGCAATGTCTATGCGGGCTCTCTGGCCCCGATTTGCAGGCCTTTTTAGCGCATGCTTTGAGCGGGGTCAGTTTCCACGACAGTGGAAAGTTGGCAAGCTGGTCCTGCTGAGGAAGGAGGGGCGCCCTGCTGACTCTCCATCAGCATACAGGCCTATTGTGCTCTTGGACGAGACGAGCAAGCTTTTAGAGAGAATCATCGCTGACCGCCTCGTCCAGCACTTGACTGACGTGGGGCCAGATTTGGCAGATAACCAGTTCGGTTTTCGCCGGGGCGCTCCACCGTGGATGACATAATGCGCGTAAGGGCTCTAGCGGAGGAAGCAGTTGCCCAGGGTGAGGTCGTTTTGGCGATGTCTCTGGATGTCGCCTATGCCGTTAACACATTGCCCTGGAGTTGCATAAGGGAGGCACTCGTATATCATCGTGTGCCTGCCTACCTCCGTCGCATTATCGGGGACTATTTAGCGGAGAGAGCCGTAATCTTCCCGGGTCGGGAAGGATGGAGCCGGCGAGAAACGTCGTGCGGTGTTCCGCAGGGTTCGGTGTTAGGGCCACTGCTGTGGAACATTGGTTACGACTGGGTGCTGCGCGTTGCACTTCCCCACGGTGCTACGCCGATAACTCACTGTTGACGGCCCGGGGGCAAACGCACTGGCAATCAGCCATGCTGGCCACAGCAGGGGTTGCGCAGGTCATTGAAAGGATCCAGCGTTTGGGTCTCGAGGTGGCTTTGCACAAGTCTGAGGCTCTCTGTTTTCATAGGCCTCGGAACAAACCACCTCGGGATTTACACATAGTGGTAGGAGGCATCCGCATCGGTGTCGAGTCAACGATGAAATACCTGGGGCTCGTCTTCAGTGGATGGTCCGCAGATTGATGAACGTTGCAGCTGCTTTTGCGCGTCTGCTACCCAATTTGGGGGCCCCAACGCCTACTGCCGGAGGTTGTACGTGGGGATCGTACGGTCCATGGCTCTGTATGGGGCGCCCGTGTGGGCAGACACCCTGACAGCCCGCAACGTTGCAATATTGCGACGGCCGCAGAGAGCGATGGCTGTTAGGGTGATAAGGGGATACCGTACGATCTCCTACGAGGCAGCAACTCTCCTGGCCAGATCAGTGCCCTGGGATCTGGACGCGAAAATCCTTGCGTCCCTTTATCGCTGGCGGAAGATGGAGCAAGCGCGTGATCAGTGTCCAGGTCCCCGGGAATTCGAGGCACGAAGGACCCAGTTCCGTCAGATCCTTGTGGCTGAATGGAGGGAGCGACTTGCACAACCTAGGTGGGGTTCGCCACAATGGCAATAAGGCCGGTTATGGAGGAATGGCTGGAGACGCAGCATGGCGACCTCAGTTTTCGGTTGACGCAGGAGCTTACTGGACACGGATGTTTTGAGAAGTACCTGCGTCGCATAGGTCGGGAGCGGACGCCCGCTTGTCATCACTGTGTGGACTGGCCCGAGGACACGGCGCCACATACGCTGGAGGAGTGCTCAGCTTGGACCCAACAGCGATGTGCCCTCGTCGCGACACTTGGTGCGGTTGATCTCACACTTCCAGCCGTGGTTCAATCCATGGTTGGAAGTGAAAACGTGTGGGATGCAGTCGCCTCTTTTTGCGAGGAGGTGATGCATGCAAAGGAGACGGCGGCGAGGGAGAGAGAGCATACCTCTCATTCCACCCGCATCAGAAGAGCAGCGGGGCGTTGAAGGACGCTTAACGACCTCCGGCCACCATAAGGAGGGGCCTGCGGGCGGCGAAATTGGGGCAGTGTCGCCGCTCGAGCAGTCGGGCTCAAAGAGGTGGCACGCATTACATGCGCGCCTTAATAGAAAGATATGCGGTCGTGTGATCGGCCGCACTTGGTGATGGTGCCCGCTAGGTAGGGCGGGCTGATACCAGTCGGGGGTGCGGTGAATGTACAAGTATCGGCCGGAGGGTAGGTAGGATTTCCCAACGAAAAAAAAAAGGTCTATTGTTGCCATGAATGCATTATGTATTATTAATTTGGATACGGAACGTATATCATCCATTTTAAAATGTCGGGTTGGTAAGAACATATTATATTTCTTCAAATCACACCAAATTACAAAGGCGAAAGTTTGTGAGTGTGTGTGCGCGTGCCTACACGCCTGTTACCTCCTCACGCTCAAACGGCCGGACCGACCGGGATGAAATCTGGTATGTAAATAGCCTATACCCTAGACCAACACACAGGCTATCTTCTATCTCGATCCTCGCTGGCGAAACCGCGGGGCGCAGCTAGTTTAAGATAAATCTATAACCACCTGTACTCTAAGGCGTTAAGAATACCGACGAAATAAACTGTTGTGGTAGATCAGAACATTTAGAAATCGCCCCTAAGTAAATAAGTTTGGCAATTGCATATTCCATTTCTCCATGAGGAGATGGTGGGTTTTTTGGTTCAGTGTTTTGAACCACTTTCCCAATAAACGGAATTCATAATTTAATATTATATGATAGGATCATTATATAAGAGCATCTAATTTTTATAAAATATCTATTTCTACCGGCGTGTGGCGTACCTCTAATGGCGGTTCTTCTTGTCGTACATCTTGTTGGCTCCCACCTGCCGACTGTATTGAGTTGAGTAGTTGGTCCTCCTCGCCGAAGAAGTCGATGGCTGCGGTTGGTTCGACTTGTGGATAGCGCTGCAGTCGTATTGTTTGGTCATCGAAGAGGACCCCGCACATTTCCCGCCTGGAAACCGGTTCGCCGGTTGCCTGTAGTATTCATTGGAGTCGGTTTCTTAATTTGTCTTGTCTTATCCATCAAGCAGTATTCTTCCCTAACGTTCAGCGACTTCATTGGTTTATTTTTTCCCGAGTATAAGATCCAATTTCTTTGCTTCACCAAGTAAGTCAAGAATTTCTGTAGACACATCCACAGTAAAAGTTTCCATAATCGTAGTTTTCAACAGAACTTTAGTATGCATAATATGGCGATAAGCTTATAGATCGCAATGATGGACTTTTTTGAAAGTCGAAACAAAGACAAGGAATGTTACTTTCGGGATTACTATCCCAAAAGTAAGTAGAAGTAAATAAGGTAGTACGTGATACTTCACCTACTACCTTATCAAGAAAGTACTTACTCTATTTCTGGATAACATCGCGTGTTACCTCGCTAAGAAATACCATTTTGTAAACAGGAAAACATCATGTGTTATCTCATTAAGATTACAATATTTAAAAACTTATTAGTCATACCTTTTGAAATAAGGACGCCATAAGTATGGCGTCTTACTTTGCGTTTTTCCCTTAATTTATTTTCGTAATGTTTCATCTTGCGTCTAAAATATTCTTCATTACTTTAATTTTTCCTTTTTCTCATGTCTATTTCTCACTAAAATAACACTTTTCACAATGAAACTAGAAAGATTTTTATGGATTTAATATAAATTGAAAAATTAACAGCGTAGCAATGCAACACACAAAGAACGAATGAGGTGACAGCTGACAGTTGACAAAGAGTCTATGTCATGTCTATGTCATAGACTATCAAATTAATATTTCTTTTTTTAAAGTGTTTGAACAGTGTGCCACTTTAGTATAATGAAAGACGGACTACAATGTATGTTAAATCTCGAGGATGCAACACTGAAATATAACTAAAAGCAAACTTTTGTCAATTAAACAACATCCTTTTATTGAGAAAGGTTTATTTCTAGTACTTGTGCTGCGGAGGGTTTTGCCCAAGTGTGCTTTGAACTACATTCTGTCCCCAATCACGTGCAGCATCCCACACCTTTATGAGCGGTGGGTTTTGTGGACGGCTACCATAAGGAGGTTGAGGATAGTAAGGTACTGGTTGTGGCATAGGATAATACACGGGTTGTCCATATGGGACGTATCCATATCCAGGTGCTGTCTGATATTGTACAATCGGATATGCAGCGACATCTCCCAAAAACCCTGAAGAGAAAAAAAAAAATAATATTACAAATATCAATGGATACTACCTCTTCCTATAAATGACATAACCAAATAACGACTCGGGAAAATAACTTTTAATTCTAACAGATATAATTATTTTTGAATATGTCAAATTATATCTAGGCAGCTCTATTGATGTCTCGTCAGATAACACACTCGACCTGAGACGCATAAGGTCGAATCTCAAGATTGGACCAAAATAACTTTATTAGTCAGCTGAAACCTGTATTTCGCGCTCTATCTAAGCATGTACAAATATAATTCTATCTCTTTTTGTTCTTTTTGATCTGCATAAGGCTAGATCTGTAGAGTTTTTTTAATTCACATTATGGATTAATACTTGATAGCAACTACAGTATTTATGCTTAAAATTTTGGTATAATTAGAAGGTCGAACATTGACTTCAGCTTTAATGCTGATAAATTATTTAACGCATAAGGCAGGGACTATTTGGTCATTTGACTTTATTCTACAAGGATTGTTGGTAAAAGTAATACGTATTTTCAAATAGAACTTTGTGCCTCTTGAAATTAAATAATCAGATGTCGTACCTTGAGATATACTGTTATTGGGACGGTACCCGTATGGAGCATATCCATATTGAGGGCCACCAGGTAATCGAGCTGTTGGAGAATTTCTATAACCATATTGAGAATTATCTGCTTGACTGTTTAATAATTCGTTATATCTATGACCTCTTTCTTCTGATTGTATAGTCCAGTCACGATTTGTAGAGTACCCGTTCTGAGGACCACCAGAAGCTGACAGAGGGTTTACAGATCCATGGTGAGCGTGATCTGTTTGTCCATTTACTATCTTTTTGTTTTCCTGACTTTCCTTCCTTGATTGATCAGATGCACCTTGATTTCGCAGATATACATGTTGAGGACCACTAGGTACTAAAGCCGTTGGAGAGTTACCACAATTATGTGTCTGATATGTCTGACCGTTTACTGATTTTCCATTACATCTAGGACTGTTTTCGTGGTTAAAACCTTGGCCTTCTCTACTCTGTTGACCACTACCAAAATAATTAACACCTTGTTTTATATATGCTCCAGTCCACTGTACACCGCTATTTCCTGGATCACCGAAATAATTCGTTTTCTGATCAATTTTAGCTCCAATCAAGGTCCCTCTATTTGGAATATGGTTGAAGTGATTTTCTTGCTGTTCGATGAAAGCAGCTTGCACTGAACCGGCTGGATTGTTGTTGTTACATCTTCCTCCACACCCTGAATCCATTGGCGATGCTCGCATCCCTTGAAAAGAATCAATTGCACCGTGATAAATATCCTCTTTAATCACATTCGAATTGAAAAATTCATCTTTACTAATTAATCGTGAACTAAAATCGTATCGTCGTATCGTGTGTGAAAATGAAATTGCAACCATAGATATCCGTTCGGAAATTGTTCATAAGGGCGATATCCATAATCCGAATACCAGGAGCTTGCGGAATATTCTAACTGCGGCTGTTTCTATTGTCAGAATCATTTGGTGTCTTACCAGGCGCAAAATCTAGAGCTTTCCGATTTCCATTAGTGTTGGCCTTTTGTACCTCTAGATCAGCCGTGTCACTGCCAAAATTATTAACACTTTGTACTATCTGCGCTCGAGCTATGGTACCACCATTTTCACTGCCGTAGAAGTTGTTACTATTCTGTTCAATTTGGGCTCCAATTATGTCTCCACCATTCGAACTGCCATAGAAGTTATTTTGACGCTGTTTGATCGTAGCCGACATTACATTAGTGGCTTGATTGTCAACATTGTTTTCACATTTTCTTTCACATTCCGGTTTCATCGGCGATGCTCGAACCCCTTTAAAAAAATTAACACCGTGGTAAATTTCACATTTGAATCATCAAATTTTGAGTTTTATTACAACCGTAAACTATGATAGTCCATAATTGATTTAGAATCTTGCTTACATTCTGCACTGCCGACTATGGCGAATATCAACACTATTTTTTCCTTGAACCTCATGCAGTTAGCGCTGCCCGAACAGGAGTGGGGAATGACAGGAGCACCCACGTTTTTATAACAATTGTTATTATTATAAAGATAAAGATTTAATTGCTGTCTGACGCAACTCTTGCGCGAAGCAGAACAGTGATTTCCCAAACAATCAAAATTACTCTAATTATCGATAGTGGGTTTGACATCCCAGCTCAATTTGGTCAAGGCCTTATGGTATCTTTCATATGATCATTCATTCAAAAGGTCGTATAAGTTGACCGAATGTTGATAATATGAATGATAAACTTGTTTCTGTTCTGTTTTGTGGAATTATTAACGTTATTATTGTGCAATTATTTGCAATCAAACTTTGCATCACCGCAATTGAAAACAGGAAAACTAGTCTTGAAGCCTGAGGTTGTAGAATCCTCAAGGAATTTTATATAAATCTCATTAATAAATAACATCTGCTATACTGCATTTAATGGATTAATTTTCTGTGCTGCGATGAATTAGGAATCATGTGAATAAAAATAAAATAATCTGTTGTAGTCTATGGTTGTTTATTTTGGTTATTAAAGCTATGGTACTATGTTCAGTTACATAAGTTTGTATATTATATGTATAAGTTTCAATAATTATCATGAGTTAAAGTTAACGTATTTATAACATCTTCAATTCTTTTCCTGCCTAGTTTGTTTGAGTATAGGCAACTCCGCCATTTGGGAGGATTTGAGGTAGATTAGGGTCATGGACAACTACTACAATTGTATCGTAGTAGTCCGTTGGCACAGGTGCGACATTAACCTGTTCGTTGTATCCATAAGTTAAGTTAGCAGTTGAACCGGTGTTGGCGCATTTCGGTGGTGAAGGCTGCGGTACGGAAATTGACATTTCCATAGACATCATATCTATAGGAATAATAACCACAGGGATATCCATTAGGTAGACATGTGTGATAGGGCCAGGTTGAGGAACCGTCTCGAAATTTCTGCATCCATTGCTTGCTGGATCGCATTTAACACCTTCTCTTCCATTTTCAGTTTGGACTGATTTCTCATCACCATCGGCGCAGTCTTTATGATCAGATCCAGAAGATGTAGAAACAAGCTCAGTATCATCATATATCATATAGATAGTTTCAGTCGTATTACTCCAGATGCAATACGACTGAAACTATCTGGACTTGACTCTTCTAAAAGTGCGGGACCGGATAACATACCTCCACTATTTTGGTCACGGTGTGCTCATGCATTATCTCCTCCACTAGCTAATATTTTCAACACCTCGCTCAAAACAGGCATTTTTCCCGACGCGTGGAAACAGGCAAGAATAATACCTATCCACAAAAATGGCAAACGGGAGATTGTATCGAACTATCGGCCTATTCCTATTCTGTGTACCGTGTCCAAAGTCTTGGAATCGCTTATATATCCCATATTGTATGATCACGTAAAAAAATATCTATGCCATAATCAGCACGGTTTCATGGTAAAAAAGTCAACAAATACAAACCTTGTAACTTATATCACTGAATTAATGTGTGCAGTCGATAAAGGTTTTCAAATAGACGCTGTATATACTGACTTTTCCAAAGCCTTTGATAAAGTGAATCACAACCTATTGTTACTTAAACTTCAGTCATTTGGTATTACAGGTTCTATGCTAGACTGGTGTAGATCTTATCTGTGTAACAGACCATCTTCAGTGGTCGTAAACGGCAGTGAATCAAACCCTTATTTTGCCACATCCGGTGTACCTCAGGGATCAAATCTAGGACCGTTATTTTTTAATATATTTCTTAATGATATATCGCAAGTGTTTATTTATTCAACACCATATTTATTTGCAGATGATTTAAAGTTAACTCGTGTAATTTTTAATGAATCAGACGTCAATCTACTGCAATCAGACATAGATAGATTAAATCGGTGGTGTCTAACTAACAAAATGTATCTAAACTGCGCCAAATGCTACCATATAAAATTTACCAGAAAGCGAAATAACAAAATCTTATCAGAGTACAATATTCAAGGAAATAAATTAACTGAAGTCAACACGATTAGAGACTTAGGTATTCGTTTGGATAGCCAATTAAACTTTATACAACACTATGATGCTATAACAAACTCAGCATATCGAGCTTTAGGTTTTGTGCTGCGGTCCTCTAAACACTTTAAAAAACCCTCTACCACGCTCCTCTTATATAACAGCTACGTAAGAAGTCACTTGGAATACTGCAGCACCGTGTGGAACCCAACATACCAAGTTCATATAAACAGAATAGAAAATATCCAAAAAAGGTTGGTTAGGCATCTAGGTTTCCGGTTTAGGGTCAGAAATACAAGAACTTATCAGGATAGACTAACTTACTTTAAACTTACATCTCTTAAGACTCGTCGTACTATATCTGACCTAGTTTTTCTATTCAAGTTATTTAATAATGACATTGACTGTCCAGATCTCCTAAGTAAAATTGGCATCAATGTTCCTGTTAGAATTCCACGTTATCCTCGTCCGTTATTCAGGGTTCCCCGCTGCCGCACCAATTTAGCAAAACATGCACCCATTGCAAGAATGACCTATGAATACAACATTGTTTCGAGTTCTTCGGGAGACATAGACATCTTTTCTAACAATCTTGCTAAGTTCAAACGTTTAATTCGGGCACGATTTTCAGACCCTGATTTATGTTGACGTATCGACAGGTCACACACATTTATCATATTATATTGTTAATAATTGCTCTTTATAGTTCCTATTCATTGTTGCCTCTTTCATTGTATTATTTGTGTTTTAGAATATCTTAATGTTTTAATTATTTTTTTTTTAATTTTACTCTTCAATTGTTTACTATTTAACCCGTGTTTTAATTTCAAATGTTTAATTTAATTTTATGTTCATGTGTTGTTTAATTTAATATTGTTGAATTTTTCTTTGATTTAAATTTTATTATGTTTAACTACTTAAACTCATACAATTCTAAACTATGTTTAAAATGATGATGTATGCATGATGTGTTCTCCTATAACTGAAGGAGCACAAATCTTCAAAGTACTTTGTATAATAATGCATGTAATGTGTATCCTTTGTTGGAGTTCCTCTCTGAATAAAATAAAAAATAAAATAAAATCAGTTCCCTATCTTTAATTTTATCTTTTTGTTCCTTTGTACTAATTGGATCAACGCCAAAATTATTAGTACCTTGTTCTATATGCGCTGCAATCAGTTCACCACTATCTCCAGAAGTTTTGAAGTGAGTTTTTGTCTTATCAATTTTTGCTCCAACCATCTTCCCACCGTTTGAATCATTAGAGAAATGATTTTCACGCTGGTCAATAAGAGCGCCCTACACTTTACCGCCGGCCGCACTGTCATTATGGTTGTGACATCTTCCTTCACACTCCGATTCTAGTGGCAATGCTCGAACCCCTTTAAAAAAAACACCGAGGTATCACTTGTAGACTCGCAGACATGAAATTCAACTAGGAATTTTGTTACACTAATCATAGAACTTTTAAATAAAATTTAATAAAAACCATAGACTGCAGCAGGTTATAATCAATTTAAAATTTAACTTATATCCTGCACTGGCAATTACGATAAATATCACCACTACTTTTTACCTCACCAAACTATTTTATACTATTGTAATGAATGAGAAAATGCGACCCTCGTCAATACTTAGATTGCAAAGGGTATTAATATATATGAGAAACAACGTCAGACCAAGGACACTCCCCTGCCCAATGCCATACCACGTCGTTTCTTTTGAGCTAGTAAACTCCCCTATTTTTCTGTTTGTTTGTCATTAGTCAGGTAGGATTTGAATAATTCGAGAGGAGGCCCCCTCATTCCGATGCTTTCGAGCCTGTGCAGAAGTATGGGGACAGATACTGTGTCGAAGGCCTTTTTGAGGTCAAGGAAAACTGCCATACATTTGCTACCTTCATTCACTTTGTCGACTATAGTAGAAGTTAATGATAGGACTGAATCGTCAGTGGACCTACCCTGCCGAAACCCAAACTGAGATGGCGAAAGAATGTTGTGTTTAGAAAGATATTTATTTAAGAGTGAGTTTAGAAGTCTTTCTAGGATTTTCGAGATAGATGGCAGTACTGAAATTGGCCTATAGTTCGACGGGTCTAACCCGTCTCCACACTTGTACACAGGCGTTATTACTCGTAGAGCTACTTTCAATGCATCCGGGAAAAGCCCTTGCTCAAAACATAGGTTTGTTAAGTAAGTTAGGATTGGGACAATGTGTTTGTGTGCAGCTTTTAAAAATTTAACTGGAATGTTTTCCCATCCAGGGGCGCTTTCTAGTTTTAAGCCCATTAGTGTAGCATGAACTTCTTATGGGTCTGTGTCGAGTAGAGCAAAAGATAAGGACGATGTATAGTCAGAAAAGGATGGGTTAGGGTAAATACATCAAAATACATTTATTAACACCTAAACAACTACAACAAGAACTCAAATCATTGGCTAGCCAACTTACGGAAGATCTAGTGCTTGTCGGTCAAACTGATGTGAGAAAAGTGTATCATCTATTGCAAATAAACGCACGAGCCACTGCAAAATATTTCATATTCCAAATAACATTCGCATTAATCAGCAGAGGTCGATACAAATTATACCGATTCCCAAACAATTCGGTAAGCATTCTGCCAAAATCAGACTACATGGCAGTGAACCTGAAAAAGGACTCATGCATAATGATAAGCAACGATGAGGTTTCAACATGTCTCACTCAGCAAGAGACGTATATGTGATTGCTAAAGAAACCTGTTTACCATCAAGGCAGTGACAACAACAATTACTGCAATCTCAATCATGAGAATAACCAATGTAAATTGAAAAAACTTTATGTTCAGACATGTGGGTACCGTTCAAGGATCCTTCTGAGTATTTATATCATTGTTGCAACAACTACTCCAATAAAATAATTTGTGGACAGCATATCACAGTCGAACAACTCAACAAAGCAAGAGTTATATACCTCGAACCGGGTTGTGTTCTCAAAGGGCAAGATTTTACCTTGCATACAAACACAAAATTTGACATCAACAAATACTTTCGTACCTAAGATTGACCAACTAAACAATATTATCAATGTGAGCATACCGATGGAAAAGACTCACGACAACCAAACTGAAGAGGACGAATTAAGTGACGACTTGCTCAAAATCTACAAACAAATTAAACAGCTAAGAAACAGCGACGTAGAACTAAATGAGATGTCACCACATGACATCCGTCACTACGTGGTAAGCTACACCCTCGTGCTGGTGGCGGCTGCGGGCACGACCGTGCTCCTGTGGCGGCACGACCGTGCTCCTGTGGCGGTAGCGACGACGCCTTATGCGACGCATGCTCATCTCCCCAAACATCGAGCTACGAAGTAACACGCGAGTGCTAGTACTTGTGCGCGACCTAACAAGGCTGACCGTCAGCCCAGTGCTCAAAGTGCAAGTGTGCGTCGTTAAAAAACAAAATAAAGCGTGTTCATCTATCATAAACAAAAACTGGATACATTAAGATTATCTCTCTAAACGCTATTGTTTCTTATTATGTTAAGAATCACCACTAACATTACGTTACTATCATCTTAGCTAACATAATTGTACTATCATCAACTCATCTCAACTGCATCATTGCCGCCCAGAAATATGTTCGGTCTAAGCAACCGAACACCTGCTAACGCAGTAGTTTACAATAATCAACCATCATTATACTTTAACATCAGTTCATTACCAGACATCAAACGGACCAGGTGCATTCATAACATTTTACTTTAAGACATTTTACATTAAACTTGTAGAACCTAAACTGAAGTCTTTAAAACCAATCAGTGCTTTAATATTACCAACAAACCTGCACCCCGCTCAGTAATAATGAACGGTTCTAACTATATTTGTCCAATTAACGCTTATGGCTACTCAGCTCTGCACTTTTCTATACATTCAATGAGTAATTAAATAAAAAGTATTGCATTTGAAAGTAACAGAGCTAAAGAAAAATAAATCTATATTTATTGAATCTAAAATAATTACAACAAAAGTATTTAAACAGAGAATTTCCAGATAAAAAAAATTGTACTTACATGAGGTCCCCAGGATAGCGACGAGGAGAACGAGGGACATTTTGTTCAAGAACATGATTGCTCTCTGACTGTTGAATCCAACTGTGCTCTGGAATGGTCTGGGCTCGCTTATATACTAGTGCTCCAGCTTATCACTCTAGTGACGCTTGCAAAACTCCGAGAGAGAGGAAACAATAACAAGATAAGTCTTCCCGGATGGAATATTCCAGCACTAAGACCGATAATAATGACGACTCACAGGTCAGGTCAAGAAACATTTGACTTACCGTTTTGTTGGTGGTCAAATCTAGGTTATGCAAGAAATGTTTCAGGAAATGAGCCTGAATTCTGAATAATATTAAGTCTTACCTGGTCATGGTTTGCTTCAATATTTACAAATGTTCTTTGCTTTTTCTGCAAAGATTGAGAAGTTGGAGACTATTGCGTACGACGTTGTTGAATTTTCTAAACTTTTTTGTTGTTTTCAATCGAGGCGCAGGATAGATTCATGTCTCACCATGTTTTTGTTCACTATTAGAAGTTTAAAAAAAAAACTACCATTCTTAATTAAAACTTTAATTTCAATTCAATAATTTTTTCAATAGGCCACAGACTCGCGGTCAACTTCATTTTTTTCAATTCAATTCAATCTTTTATTTCAGAAATCATCCATATTGTATTTGGTTAGTATTAGAACTTACAAACTATGTTAGTGTTAAAATTACAATCAAAATTAAAATTAAAACTTAAAATTAAAATCAGTAAAAAACTCAAAATCACAATAAATAAAAGTCAATCAAAATTAAATTTACATCAAATCAAAATTAATAATAAAATCAAAATCACAATAACAAATCAATCAAAATTAAATATAAATCAAATCAAAATTATAATCAATATTATAATCAAAATCACAAAAAAAAATCAATCAAAATCAAATTTAAATCAAATCAAAATTAAATTAAAAATCAAGTAAATTAAATCAAAGTTAAATTAAAATTAAATCCGAATCAAATTAAATCAAAATTAAATAATAAAAAAAAACTGAAACGTGTCCATATCCTCTGCATAAAATATTAATTTAAATTTCTTTCCTCAGCACCGGGCCCGCAGCTATGTCTACGGGACCAGTGCATCAGAAAGGGGCAGTCTGGCCTCTCCACAATAACCTTCAGGATGCTATTGGAGCTTCCACGTATTCTACGCCTTACGGATGCCGTTCTTTTGCGCATGATAGCCTCAAAACTATCTATGCCTGCCTCGGCAAACATATCTACCCGACCCACTACATTTTGATTGGATTTTTTAGGTTGGATACACGGGTTGTCCACGACAAATCCATCCCCGAAAAACTCTATCAAGGAGATAAAACAATTTTTAATGCCTTAATTAACAAGCGATTAGTTCCTGACCCAAAATTGCTTGCCTATTGAGCTTATAAGTATCTTCAAGCATTGGTATGGAGGCCAGATCAACAATGTTCGGTGGGCGGGTGTGCTGTCGGAGCCGTATCAATTGGAGTGTGGAGTGAGACAGGGGGGGTTAACCTCCCCTCACCTCTTCAATTTGTATATGAATGCCCTGATTGAGGCGCTCAGCAGTCATCATGTCGGTTGTCATATTGACGGTGTCTGTGACAATAATTTAAGTTACGCGGACGACATGGTGCTGCTGAGCGCGTCAGTCGGCGGTATTAGGACACTATTGGCTACATGTGAACGTTATGCAACTGAACATGGTTTATTGTATAACGTTCTGAAAAGTCAGTACATTGTTTTTGAGGCGGGGGTGACCAGGTACCATCTCGATGTGCCTCCCATACGGTTAAATGGTGTTCCTCTTGAGCGAGTGGAACAATTTAAGTACCTAGGTCATTTGGTCACCACTGGCCTTAGGGACAATGCTGATATAGAAAGGGAACGGAGGGCTCTTTCCGTGCGTGCGAATATGATGGCCCGCAGGTTTGCACGTTGTACTACAGACGTAAAGGTGACGCTTTTTAGAGCATTCTGTACAACATTCTACACGTGCAGCTTGTGGGAGAAGTATTCGCGGGCGTCGTACGGAGCCCTTCGTGTCCAATTTAGTAACGCGTTCAGAAAACTGTTGGGGTTGCCATGGCGTTGTAGTGCGTCAGGGATGTTTGCGGCGGCGCGTGTAGATTGTTTTTACACAATAATGCGCAAACGCGCAGCATCCATGGTAGCTCGAGTCATGGCTAGCCCTAACAGGGTTCTGAAAATGATTGCTGACAGAGTGGACTGTCCGTATATAATCCACTGCTGTCAGTTACATGTGCCATCGTTTCGTGTTGTTTACTAACACTTAGTTTTAAGGAACAATGTTACTAACCCTATATGAGTCTTTGCTCGAAATAAAATTTTTGAATTTGAATTTGAAAATGCAGCATGAACAAATCTAATAATATCTGGCTAATACACGCCTAGGTCTGCTCAGGCCATCATTTTTCTACATATATAGTTGATGACTAACAAAAAAACAAAATTACAATCGGTAAGAGATCTGAAAGATGGATATTCTTAGTTTATATTGAAACTAGAAAACAAGTAAGTAACTACATCAAAAATATTTGAAGATAAATAAATAAGGTGAAACTCACAGGAGATCCCAGCATGGGGACGAGGAGAACAAAATACGCTTTACTCAAGAACATTATTGCTCTAGTTTACGACTTCAAGATCTAAAATAGTCCGGGTTTGTTTATATACTAGTAGTTACTACTGGATTATCGGGGTTGCTATCAGAATGACTGGATCGCAAATTGACCACGTCGCTCTTAGTCCAAATCTCAAAATTTCTAAATCTCAAAATACCTAAGTCGCTAAATGACTACATCGCTTTTAGTCCACATCTCATAATGTCTAAATCTCAAAATACCTAACTCGCAAAATGATAACATCGCAAAAAGCCCGAACAGTTGTATAGGCACCTATACATTAATCTCTTTGGTTCTTAATGTTGGATGATTTTATGCCTGACCAATGCCTGGCCACTTGGAGATTTCCATGATAAGAACTAAAACAATTGAAGTATGTGCCATTCGTGCAATTCACACAGATATGTCACTGCTAATATGCTGCATACTCTCTTAGATCACAGTGTCTAGTAATTAAATTATATTTATTTCAAATAACAAAAATAGACCGGCTGTTTTATGCAACGGTTACCGCTATATTTGGATAAATGATAATTTGTCTAAAAATTCATTTTGGCGATATGCAAATCGAAACGAGAGCAGTGCGTCAATTACCATGAATGCTAACAAAACTGAAATAATCCGTGAAAGCAATCACAGTTGTATGGCAAATCCTGGAAAACAGAAAAGGGACATCGTTGTCAACGCCGCAAAGGAAAAAATATGCCAAAGCATGTCCATGCTTTAGCGTACTTTTTCGCTGACCGAAAACTTATGCTTGGTAATGTTTGGAATTTCTCATCAGTAGATTTAGAAACTTCGGTAGTGTTTACTTCCGTGTTCTAAGTACTCGTAACGTATCCTTCACACATTCAAAAGATCTTCTTAGAAAGATCTTCTTATTATCTTCTTCTTTAACGAATTTAAACACAGTTTTTCGTAAAGTTTCTTCACAGAGAATGCTTTGGCATACTTTTTCCTTTGCAGCATTGACAACGATGTCCCTTTTCTGTTTTCCAGGATTTGCCATACAACTGTGATTGCTTTCATGGATTATTTCAGTTTTGTTAGCATTCACGGTAATTGACGCACTGCACTCGTTCCGATTTGCACATCGCCAAAATGATTCTTTAGACACATTATCATTTACCCAAATATAGCGGTAACCGTTGCATAAAACAACCGGTCTATTTTTGTTATTTGAAATAAATATAATTTGATTACTAGACATTGTGATCTAAGAGAGTATGCAGCATATTAGCAGTGACATATCTGTGTGAATTGCACGAATGATACATACTTCAATTGTTTTAGTTCTTATCATGGATATTTCCAAGTGGCCAGGCATTGGCCAGGCATAAAATCATCCAACATTAAGAACCAAAGAGATTAATGTATAGAGGTGCCTACACAACTATTCCGACTTTTTGCGATGTAGTCATTTTGCGAGTTAGGTATTTTGAGATTTAGACATTATGAGATGTGGACTAAAAGCGATGTAGTCATTTTGCGACCTAGGTATTTTGAGATTTAGACATTTTGAGATTTAGACTAAGAGCGACGTGGTCAATTTGCGATCCAGTCATTCTGATACCAACCCGTAATAAGTACTCTGGTTATTTTACGGGTCACGTCAAGAAACATGTGACTGACTGTGTTATTGCTGGTCAAAACTAATCTGATTATACAAGAAACTTATCAGGGAATGAGTCTGAATTCTGAATAATGTCAAGTCCTACTCCTATCAAGACATGGTTTGTTTAAGTATTTTGAAATGTGTTTGAGAAGTTTGACTCGATGGCGTACGACGCTGTATTTCCTTTGGTTGTTATTAATCGATGCGCAGAATAAAATCAGGTAGAACTTCTTTTTAATTCGTTTAGTCTAAGAGGTGACGGGATTTTTCATAACGATCATGGATACTGTTTGATTTACTTTTATGGTTTGTAGTGTAGTCACCTAATGTGAATGATGTTGGTCTGCCTGCTCTCAGTGGTTGCGATTTCGAGTTACAGCGCTTAGAAGAGGCGTCATTGTTGCGAAAATAAAACGATCAGAGAAATGGTCAGTTTTAGTACATATTGAAAATATGGCGTCTCCGCAGATGAAACAAGTTGGTCTGCCGGCTCTCAGTGGTTGCATTTCTGAGCTATGATGCGCGCAAGTCACTGTACCTATTGTTTTAAAAAAAAAAACGATCAGGGAAATGGTCAGTTTTAGTACCTATTCGAAGTATGGTGTCTCCACAGGTGAAACGAGTTGGTCTGCCGGGTTGTATTTCAGAGCAATCATTGTGTATGCATGACGCTTATTTGTGGAGAAAGCCTAAAAAATACATCTGAAAACGGGACAATAGGCGAATTTTTCAAGAGCACGCCGATGAACGTCGATGCTGCTTTTTTGCCGCCGTCTGAATTCAAACTAGTTCAACGGATACTTGGAGCTAAATACGAATCAAATATCTGGATAAATTCAACCAAAAATCCTCCAAGCTATCTATTGCCAACTGAACACGGATGAATAGAAGAACACGGCCAATATGTTCCTCTCTGGTATACAGGGAACCGACTACCAGATAGAGTATCTGATGTTATACGGTGACAGAAACAGAAAATGAAAATATTTCTGGTGATGTCAGCGGTAAGTTTTAAATACAATTGCGGGTGTATAGGTTTGAAAAGTTAGGAAACCCAATGTTTGCATGTATTAGTTTCTTATTAAGCCATTAAGCCATTTAGCCATTATTAATTCATATTACGTACGTACGGCTACAGATCAAGCTATACATTCCAGTATAAGCTGATCTCGCATTGTATAGGATTTCCTTACAATGACAGGTCAGTGTAAACTGAATATGTATAGCTTGATGTGTAGCCGTGTGTAGGTACCTATATTATGTAGTTGCCTAAATCTCAAAATTTATTTAAGTTATACTTACATACAAGAGTTGGTTTTCTTATTTTTTTTTACCTTTATAATAATTTTCATATCATCCTTATCGTCATTTTTAGGGTTCCGTAGTCAACAAAGAACCCTTATAGTTTCGCTATGTCCGTCTGTCCGTCCGTACCTTAGCTCAGAGACTCTTAGTACTAGAAAGCTAAAATTTGGCATGGATATACATATTCATCACGCCGACAAAGAGGTAAAATAAAATTAAAAAAAAAAATAAAAAAAATTTTAGGGTACCTTCTGTACACGTAGAGATGTTTTTTTTTTCTCGTCTACCCCATGGTGTGGGGTGTTATTGGATAGGTCTGGAGATAGATATTAGGTTGGGGAAAAAGTCTTTTCATATGAACTTAAAATAAAATCTCTTTGGCTATACTATTTGTATCTGGCTGGTTTTGGTGTCATTGAAAGTTTAAATTTTAAAGAACATAATTCCAAATTCAAATTAGGAAAATGTGTGATTTTCATTTGTTTTTCGTACTGTCAAGATGAGTGAATCTAATGAAGAAATTCGATACATTTTAAAATTTTACTACAAAAAAGGAAAAAATGCAACGCAAGCCGCGAAAAAAATTTGTGATGTTTATGGACCTAGTGCAGTGTCTGTGAGAGTAGCACAAATTTGGTTTAAGCGTTTTCAATCCGGAAATTTTGATGTGAAAGATGCACGTCCCTCTGGTCGCCCATTACGGATAAAATGGATGCCATTTTTGAAAAAGTGGAGCAAGATCGGCATATCAGTAGTTAAGACGTAGCTGAAGAACTGGGAATTGACCACAAAACAGTTTTGGAGCATTTGAAAAAAACTGGGTACACAAAATAGCTCGATATTTGGGTACCTCACGAGCTCACTGAAAGAAACCTAATGAACCATGTACTCATTTGTGATTCTTTATTACGACGTAATGAAACCGAACCATTTTTGAAGAAGCTGATAACTGGTGATGAAAAGTGGATCACGTACGACAAGAACGTACGAAAAAGGTCGTGGTCAAAGGCCGGTCAGGCTTCACAGACTGTGGCGAAACCCGGGTTAACTCGCAACAAGGTGATGCTGTGTGTGTGGTGGGATTGGAAGGGCATTATTCAATAAGAGCTGTTACCACCAGGCAGGACCATCGATTCTGAACTCTACTGCGAACAACTGATGAGATTATAGCAAGAAGTTGAGAGAAAGCGGCCGGAATTAATCAACAGAAGGGGTGTGGTTTTTCATCATGATAACGCTAGACCTCACACATCTTTAGCCACTCAGCAAAAATTAAGAGAGTTTGGCTGGGAGGTGTTAATGCATCCGCCGTATAGTCCTGACCTTGCACCTTCAGATTTACACCTGTTTCGGTCTCTTCAGAATTCTTTAGGCAGTGTCAGGTGAACATCACGAGAGGACTGCCAAAACCACTTGTCGCGGTATTTTGATCAGAAGTCCCAAAATTTATATAGCAATGGGATGTCCCTACCTACAAGATGGCAAAAAGTTATCAAACAAAATGGTACCTACATACTTTAGATAAATGTAAATAATGTATATTAAAAAATGTTTTGAAATTTCTTAAAAAATGCGAAGAAACTTTTTCCCCAACAAATTAGATAGATAGGAGATAAGTATGTCATTTGGTCACATAGTTTCGGAGATAATATAAAACTACTAACACGCAAAATAACTTTAATTCATACCGCTCTTGAGCATAGAACATGCTTAGTGCGGATGTTTTATCCATTTGCAGCGTTGTGCAAATACCCCATTTTTCTGAATTGCGAGAAGTTTCGTGGATTGATGACCCTCTAGATTTATTATTTCAATATTGTCGGTAGCCTAAAGCGGAAGAGTTTTTTTTTTTTTTAGTTTGTTTGAACGCGCTAATCTCTGGAACTACCCCAGTCTGATTTGAAAAAATCTTTTTGCATTTTATAGCCCAATTCCTTTTTAGGCCCTTAGAGCCGAGCAATTAATCTGTGATTTTACCCAAAGATGATTAGATTATGTAAGTTGTATTGATAAAAATTGGATTTGTTCGATATTTTTTTTTTATATTATTGATTAGGTACCGTTAAGTTGAATTTTTCTCTAACTAATCGCCTTGCGTATAACAATACTCTGAAATACAACCACTGAGAGCCAGCAGACCAACTCGTTTCACCTGTGGAGACACCATACTTCACATAGGTAATAAAACTGACCATTTCTCTTATCGTTTTTTTTCCCCAACATTGTAGTGACTTGCGCGCATCATAGCTCAGAAAAGCAACCACTGAGAGCCGGCAGACCAACTTGTTTGATCTGCGGAGACGCCATATTTTTAATATGTACTAAAAGTGACCATTTCTCTGATCGTTTTTTTTTTTCGCAACAAAGAAGCCACTTGTAAGCGCTATAACTCGAAGTTGCAACCACTGAGAGCAGGCAGACCGACATCATTCACGTTAGGAGACTATTCTACAACTCACTGAAGTTTTCCAACCGTAGTTGTCTAACCGTATCCATGATCGTTATGAAAAATCCTGTCACCTCTCAGTCTAGTAGGTATCATAGCTTAATGTCTGCGGTGAGCTTATCAATGAGCTTTAGCGCAACAGTTGTTTACAGTTTCATCATTTTGTTTCCTTAATTATTAGCACTTTGTTTGTGAATAATAACACTGTTCATGTTTATCTCCTGAATGCAGATACTGACGCAATAACGAATCAGAACTGTCAGTCGTTATTGGTTCTAGAACCGATAATTCCTCGTATCAGAAAGTTAATATTCAGGGCATGTGTACTGTATAATCGATAACTATATAATTGAGATCTGGTTGAAGATAAAAGCTCTTTGATTCGTAGTCGATCGAATAGATTCTGGGTAGTTATGGATGTTGGGTCGTGAGTTTCTATTACTATCGTACCTAAGCATGTACTGTCAAAGTAGTCAAAGCCGCTTTAGTAGCCTTCAGCCATCACAGTGGCTGTCCCTCATAAGGATCGGTTTTAGGACTACAATCCTCCAATAGAGGCTTGATATGCTCATCATGTCTGCGTTGCTTGCTTGTCGAGCGTCTCAATTGGTCAAAGGAGTAGAGACTCTGGTTTTAATCTTGGATGTTGAAAAATATTGAATTAGATTCCGTTCAATCACTTTGCAATTGGCAAGGTTTTTTTTTTAAATAAATCTATTAACTGATGCAAAGATTCAGGCTCGTAAGTTTTAGTGGCCAAGGTCTCAACCAGGATTCAAATTATAGAAGAAAATAGGTTCTCTTTTAATTACTTATATTTGTGGTTTGGTTAATTATATTCGTGCTAATACTGAAATTATTTATAGTCAATGAATCTCGATGATGAAAAAACCGGCCCAGTGCGTGTTGGACCACGCACAATGAAGGATTCCGTAGTTGGGATGAATTAATCCCAAGAAGAAACTTAACATTGTAGTTGAAAAACATGTTCTCCCATACATTCCAACTGTAAATGTAAGATTGTACTCACAATATGAGATTTACCATGTTAACACCACAGACTTCTTATAGGTTTTCCTGTAATCTACAGGGAAATAACTATTTTCTGTATTTTTATCAAAATTTTAGACTCAGTAGTTTCGGAGATAAGGGGGCGAATGGTCAATTTTCATCTATTTTCTTAAATAACTTTAAAACAATTTATTTTAAAATTATAAAAAAATATATATTTGAGGTAAGGACAGGATAGGTAAGTCCTTTCATTTGATATGTCACACGGTGTAGTTTTTTTAATTTTCTTATTTGCCCCCAAAAGTGACCCCCATATTCAAAATTTTTTTAGTTACTTTACCCGTTAGTGTTTGGGTCACAGAAATTCATATGCGTACCAAATTTCAAATTAATCAGTCCATTAGATTCGGAGCAAATTGGCTGTGACAGACGGACAGACTAACACACGAGTGAACCTATAAGGGTTCCGTTTTTTCCTTTTGAGGTACAGCACCCTAATAAGAAACAATTGATAGAGGTTTCATTAATTTACTTAATAGGCCAACGTACATGGAACGAACTTTATTTTCGTCCCCATTTCAATGGGATGTCTTGATCTTTGCTAGAAGGAGGATGATGAATAAATAAAAGCAAACATTTGTCAATTAAACAACATCCTTTTATTGAGAAAGGTTTATTTCTAGTACTTATGCTGCGGAGGGTTTTGCCCAAGTGTGCTTTGAACTATATTCTGTCCCCAATCATGTGCAGCATTCCACACCTTTATGAGCGGTGGGTTTTGTGGACGGCTACCATAAAGAGGTTGAGGATAGTAAGGTACTGGTTGTGGCATAAGATAATACACGGGTTGTCCATATGAGACGTATCCATATCCAGGTGCTGTCTGATATGGGGCGTATCCATATACAGGTGCTGTCGGATATTGTACAATCGGATATGCAGCGACATCTCCTGAAAACCCTGTAGAGAAAAAAAAAAACAATTTTGAATATTACAAATATCAATGGATTACTACCTCACTTTATAATTGACATTATCAAGTAACGATTCGGGAAAATAACTTTGAATTCTAACAGATAAAATATTTTTTGAATGATACAAATTATATCTAGGCAGCTCATTGATGTCTCGTCAGATAACACACTCGACCTGAGACGCATAAGGTCGAATCTCAAGCAATCTTGAGATTACTAAACTACTGACTAATAAAGTTATTTTGGTCCAATGGCCAAAATAACTTTATTAGTCAGCTGAAACCAGTATTTCGCGCTCTATCTAAGAAGGTAACAAATATAATTCTATCTCTTTTTGTTCCGATAGATATAAAAATTCATAAAGCTCTATCTGTCGAGTTTTTGAATTTACATCGTGGATTAAGGCTTGATAGCAACTACAGTATTTAAGTTTCAAATTTTGGTATAATTAGAAGGTCGAACATTGACATCAGCTTTTATGCTGATATTATTTTACGCATAAGGCAGGGACTATTTTGTCATTCGACTTTATTCTACAAGGATTGTTGGTAAAAGTAATACGTATTTTCAGATAGAACTTTGTGCCTCTTGAAATTAAATAATCAGATGTCGTACCTTGAGATATACTGTTATGCGTCGAATACTTTATTTGTTCGGTCCCTTGGTTTTCTCCATTTCTCCACACCTGTTCAGTATGACCATTGCCGTTTAGAAGATTTCCAATGGGACGGTACCCGTATGGAGAGTATCCATATTGAGGGCCACCAGGTAATTGAGCTGTTGGAGAATTTCCATAACCATATTGAGAATTATCTGCTTGACCGTTTTCTAATTCGCCATTTCTATGATCTCTTTCTTCTGATTGTTTTGTCCAGTCAAGATTTGTAGAGTTTCCGTTCTGAGGACCACCAGGAGCTGACAGAGGGTTTACATATCCATGTTGAGCGTGATCTGTTTGTCTATTTACACTCTTTTCGTTTTCCTGACTTTCCTTCCTTGATTGATCAGATGCACTTTGAATTGGCGGATATCCATGTTGAGGACCACTAGGTACCGTAGCCGTTGGAGAGTTACCACAATTATTTGACTGATCTGTCTGACCGTTTACTGATGTTCCATTACATCTAGGACTGTTTTCCTGGTTAAAACCTTGGCCTTCTCTACTCTGTTGACCACTACCGAAATAATTAACACCTTGTTTTATATTCGCTCCAGTCCACTGTACACCGCTTTTTCCTGGGTCACCGAAATAATTAGTTTTCTGATCAATTTTAGCTGCAATCAAGGTCCCTCCATTTGGAATATGGTCGAAGTGATTTTCTTGCTGTTCGATGACCGCAGCTTGCACTGAACCGGCTGGATTGGTGTTGTTACATCTTCCTCCACACCCCGAATCCACTGGCGATGCTCGCACCCCTTGAAAAGAATCAATTGCACCTTGATAAATATCCTCTTAGATCACATTCGAATTGAAAAATTCATCTTTACTCATTAATCGTAAACTTCTAAAAACTTTTCAATAAAATGGAATTACAACCATAGACTTTGGCGCAATTAAAATAAATTTTACTTACAGTCTGCACTGGCGACTACGACGAATATCACCACTATGTTTTCTTTAAACTTCATGCTGCTATCGCTGCCCGAGCACGAATGGGGAATATCGGGAGCTACTTCGCTTTTATACGGCTTATCATAAAATTGATGGTTCCTTTGTTTTGACAACTGATAATATTAGTTGTCCTCTTATTGACCAAGTAGCTGTCATGTGATAGTTGACTTTTATAATGACCAGGATCGTTGAAGTTCTGAAAAGACATAAACGTTCAGTTGATAATGATGAAAATAGGCTTGACATCTTAGCTCAATACCTATTCGCTTCAACCATGTGACCAGGCGTCGTATAAATCAACCGATCGTTAACAATACCAACGAAAATCTGGTTTCGATTTCTATAGTCAACTTTGTTCTATTGTCGTCATTTTAGGTCATGTGGAGTGTCACCTAACTGCTATCAGTATAGTGTTGAAAATCACGAACTCTATGGGGGAACATAGATTGCTATTCAGTTCATGTGTACCGAATAGTAAGTTTCAAGAATCACGTGATTGATCCAGACTGACTCATGAAGTGGCAAAGTCACCTCAAAACATATTGTTATCAGAGCTCTAATCTCACTACTAGAAATATCTGTTACATTACTTCTAATAGATTTATTTCTTTCTTCTAAAAAATTTGGAATCGTGCGAGTAGAAATAAAAAAATCTGCCGTAGTCTTAATTTATTTTCGTTGTAAAAGGTATAGTACAATATTTAGTAACATATGTTGACATGGTATAAGAAAAGTATATAATTAGAGAGTATTTTAATACATAACATAAATAGATAATTTGTAACACCCACAATATTGTTTATAGACACGCAATCAGAACTATTGAACTAACCGTATCTAAAAGTGTATTGAAGAAGCGGTATATTTCCACCGTCATAAGAAAGTTGACTCAATTGGTTTTTAAATATCATTCTGGATGGCATCCTTAGGTTGGGTAGGAGGCAGTGAAGTTGTAGAATTGTCTATAGTAAGGGAATTGTCCGCTTGACTATACACTGTAGTTTCATTAATATTCCGTTTAGTAGGAACAAGTAGTGAAGAAGTTTGTGTATTAACAGATCCAGGGTTTTTGAGAGAAGTTGATTGTGAAGATTTGTCTCCAGAACTACCAGGATATCCAGAAGTAGAAGCAGGTTGCAAAGAAACTGGTGCTATAGCGCCTGCATCAGTATGAGCGGGATTTGTCGGTGACAATTTAAAGAGAGGTTGTGCAGTGAGAAGATTTCCATTGAAAGGATATCTATTGGGATCATATCCATAAAGAGGATATCCGTTGGGAGCATATCCATTGCATCGATATATGTATGGCATTGCGTAGGGCAGTGACATGGGTTGTGGCATTGCGTAGGGCAAAGACATGGGTTGTGGCATTGGGTAGTCCTGACGAATGGATTGTTGCATTGGGTAGTTCTGAAGCATTGATTGTTGCATTGAATAGTACTGAGGCGTGGGTTGTTGCGATGGGTAGTACTGAGGCATGGTTTGTTGCGATGGGTAGTTCTGAGGCGTGGGTTGTTGCGATGGGTAGTTCTGAGGCGTGGGTTGTTGCGATGGGTAGTTCTGAGGCGTGGGTTGTTGCGATGGGTAGTTTTGAGGCGTGGGTTGTTGCGATGGGTAGTTCTGAGGCGTGGGTTGTTGCGATGGGTAGTTCTGAGGCGTGGGTTGTTGCGATGGGTAGTTCTGAGGCGTGGGTTGTTGCGATGGGTAGTTCTGAGGCGTGGGTTGTTGCGATGGGTAGTACTGAGGCATGGTTTGTTGCGATGGGTAGTTCTGAGGCGTGGGTTGTTGCGATGGGTAGTTCTGAGGCGTGGGTTGTTGCGATGGGTAGTTCTGAGGCGTGGGTTGTTGCGATGGGTAGTTTTGAGGCGTGGGTTGTTGCGATGGGTAGTTCTGAGGCGTGGGTTGTTGCGATGGGTAGTTCTGAGGCGTGGGTTGTTGCGATGGGTAGTTCTGAGGCGTGGGTTGTTGCGATTGGTAGTCCTGAGGCGTGGGCTGTTGCGATGGGTAGTTCGGAGGCAAAGGTCGTCCATATTGGTCGACGTTCATAACTCCAGTACTTCGCTGGTATTGCATCAACTGTTGGTTGAATTCCTGGGCAGCCACAAGTCCCGAAAACCCTATAGAAAAAAAAAAAAGGATTTTTAATATCATAAATATCAATCGATTAGTACCTGTTCGGTCTAAGCAACCGAACACCGCAGCAGTTTACAACAATAAAACAGACCGGGTGCATTCATAACATTTAACATAACATTTAAATTTAAGACATTTTACATTAAACTTCTAGAACTTATACTCTTTAAAACCAAATCCAATCAGTGCTTTAATATTACCAACAAACCTGCACCCCGTACAGTACCATTCCATAAAAATGAACAAATCTGACTATGTTTGTTCAATTAACGCTTATGTCTACTCAGCTCTGCACTTTTCTATACATTCAATGAGTAATTAAATAAAAAATATTGCATATAAAAGTAACAGAGCTAAATAAAAAAAAATGTTATTGAATCTAAAATAATTACAACAAAAGTATTTTAATAATAATAATAATAATTTATCTTTATTTGATACCACAGGGTCTATAAAAAAATAAAACAACAACAGTGCATAAAATATTACAAAGACGGTCTTAGTAGGGTTGTTAGTAGTACACACAAAAATAAAAATAAAATAAACTAAAAAGGTGTTAATAATTTGTTAGTAAACAAAACAAGTTATAGAATAATTATTTATGTCTCCTATTTCCTATTCTTGTGCAAGTGTACACCTGCCCAGTATACAGCAAACGGACTATCAATTTTGTACGCTAACGCTCTGAGGACAGTGTTGGTGCTACCACGGACCCTGCTCATCATCGACGCAATTCTTTTTCTAATGATGGCGAAGAAATCATCAATACCGTACCAGGGTTTTCTCACGCACGTTAGAAGGTGCCTTGTTCCCTGCTTTATACACCATGAGAACACTTACTCGCATTGTATTTGAGTCCATGTGACAGGGCATAAGTTTCACAAATACCCAGAAGTCTCCTGAGCGCACTAACTGACGGGCTCAACAGAACCATGTCGTCCGCATAACTAATATTATTGACCATTTTTCCATCTATTGAGCAGCCGACCATGGCTCCGCTGAGCCTGCCGACCAACTGGTTTACAAACAAGTTGAACAAACTCAGGGGAAGTCAACCCGCCTTGTCTGACACTACATTTCAGTTTGTATTCCTGACTATACGTGTTGACCCATATGACAGCATTCTTTTGATTACTGTACCAATATTTCAGGAGAGATATCAGCTCCTTAGGCACAGAAGTCTCCTGAAGCAGATTATATCAAAGAATATCATAGGACTCCAGGTCGAAGGCCCGCAAAAGTTCGAGAAAGCACGCATATATTGGTATTTGCCTGTCGGTATAATACTTCACTGTTTGCTTCAGACACAAAATTGCCATTTCTGTTGACAGGTTGGGCCTAAAACCAAACTGTAAGTCATGTTTTTGAAGGTGTTCACTCAGCTGCGCGTTCATGAGACTGTCAAGGACCTTCGACATGGTTGTGGCTAATGATATCGGCCGGTAATTATGCTTGTCAAATGGATCCCCAGTTTTGTTTTTTATTATTGGAACTACTACTGTTCTCATCATATCATCTGGAATAGATGAATGTCCGATACAAAAATTAAACAATAAACTCTGGAATCTGGGCAAATGTACACCTGCATAACGCAGATGTTCTATACTTATACCGTCGTGACCTGGTGACTTTCATCCTCGCTTTATCTTTTATAAGGCATTCCTCACATCTAATGGCATACTGACAGTACTTCTCACCAGGTCTAACGTCTGGTTTGCTTACGTTACTTATGTCACATGGCTCTACTGTAAACAGTTCTTTAAAAAGATTCGCAATATTCCGATCCCCTACTGCACTGTCGACTCACACAGGAACACTCGGCCTAGGATTTAAATGCCCCGTTTTTTTTCAAACACTACTAAAATCTTTAGCCTTATGTTTTGCCGCCCATATATCCGTTTTTATTTGCTCGGTATTATCCTGGCACCACTTCAATTTCTTCTTAAACTCTTTTCTTGTTTCACACATACTTAAATACAGTGGCCCCGCGCGGCTTCCCCTGTAGAAACCAATTACTGAAACTAAGCCGAACCCTCCTATGAGATTCTCCTACATGCTTGTTCCAGCCTACAATATTCGTCTTTTTATTATTTATTTTGTTTACATTTCGAGTTTCTTCTGACGCATCACTCAAGATAGACTTAACGTTAGCGTACATTGTGTTAATTATACGCCTATGATCAATATTATCACATATATAGACACAGCAGTCCCTCAATTCCACTGGAAAGTCTATATTGCGTAGTGCCCCGTTGCAAAACTCCGTGTACACCCCATAATATTTTGTTACCAATGTCTCTGTTTGCAGCAGTTTTATTTGGTATACTCTTAAATTACATGTTATTTCTAACGGAAAGTGGTCCGACCATGATACTTCATACAATACCTTACATTTATCATCATTTATCATCATACCTTAATATTTTCAATTGTTTGAAATGCCATTGACGTAACGTATTTAAACAGAATTTCCAAATTTAAAAATTTGTACTTACATGAGGTCCCCAGGATAGTGACGAGGAGAACGAGGGACATTTTGTTCAAGAACATGATTGCTCTCTGACTGTTGAATCCAACTGTGCTCTGGAATAGTCCGGGCTCGCTTATATAGCGCTCCAGCTTATCAATCTAGTGACGTTTGTAAAGCTCCGAGAGAGAGGGAACAATAACAAGATAAGTCTTCCCGGATGGAATATTCCGGCACTAAGACCGATAATAATGACGACCCACAGGTCAGGTCAAGAAACATATGACTTACCGTGTTGTTGCTGGTCAAAAATATTCTAGATTATGCAAGAAATCTTTCAGGAAATGAACTTGAATTCTAAATAATATTATGTTAAAATAAATAATATAATATATATAATTAATATTGAAGCAAACCATGTCTTACAGTGGCGAAATCACCTAATAACACGATTCCTACCGGCTTCCCTTCGGCGGTTCGCTACTCTACCGCTATTGAAAAAACGGCACAGTCAATAAAGAATCTACTATTGCCAAAAACAAGAGTTACGCTGTAGATATTTAATTCACCATAACATTTAAACAACAAAACCGCCTATTTAACTTTGAATTACAATAACAAAAAAAAGTTCCAAAATAACTCGGCGCCAAAACGTAATAATCGGGAATTAAAAATTCATAGAATAGCGATCCCGTTATGACGTCACTCTAGGTCACGTGGCACCGCTTCATAATGGACGAAGCCGATGTACAATGGGTTACGATAAAGACAGATATAGGAAAAATGCGTCAGCGAGAACGAGATGAAGGAATATTGCACATTTTATTTAGTTTTCACCTGTTCAACTTACTGTACCTGTTGTATGTATTCGATCTTTTATATTCCTATAATAATTTTAGAATGATAATCTAATTTAAATGAGTTTATTTCTCTAAAACATTGAAAGTTTTGTTTGTGTAGTAATAGCTTCTTTTTGTTTCTCCTATTTGACGATAGATGGTGTTTAATTCAGTTAAGAAAAGACTTTAATTTTTAAGTGAACAAATTAATTTTTACTTTATTGGTGAGTATTGTAAGTTGAAACCGACTTCTCTCTTATTTTTGTTCACACCTCGCCACTGATGTCTTGACATGGTTTGCTTCAATATTTTGAAATGTTCTTTGCTTTTTCTGTAAAGATTGAGAAGTATGAAACTATTGCGTACGACGTTATTGAATTTTCTAAACTTTTTTGTTGTATATGAAGCAATTGATTAGCAATTTGCTTCAAAATGATTCAGATTCCGATTATGCAATTAGGGTGCAGAAATATGTAGGCGTGATTTTTATTGGTGAATTAATTGTTTATATAAAACGAATTTCTGATGATTCTTGTGGTAATTAATATGGATTGCTAATAGCTTTTTGAATTATTGTATATACCTACGCTACTTATAGTACTAATTTGCTTCTAAAACGACTAGGAATGTAAGTAATTAACGCCGAAAACGACCGAGTGACCAGCGATAATGCCCGATGCCACTATCGCGTTGGTGTGCGGTCACAAAGTCAATAGCATGTTTCTTTTTCAATGATAAAGTAGCACTTTTCAAAGGCAAGGTCTACTTTTGTTTATAAACCCCGAACAAATAAAATTTTCGTAGCATAACAGTATATCTCAAGGTACAACATCTGATTATTTAATTTCAAGAGGCACAAAGTTCTATCTAAAAATACGTATTACTTTTACCAACAATCCTTGTAGAATAAAGTCGAATGACCAAATAGTCCCTGCCTTATGCGTAAAATAATATAACAGCATAAAAGCTCAAGTCAATGTTCGACCTTCTGACTATTTTAGATCATAGTTGAATTCGTAAACTAGAGCAATAATGTTCTTGAGTAAAGCGTATTTTATTCTCCTCGTCCCCATGCTTTTTTTTGTGGATGGGAAATCATTAAATGATTTCTCCCACTCTGGGCGGAGCTGGAGGGCGAGTCAGACTTTTACTGACTAAAACCCACCCGTGTTCTTTCAGTTGCCTGTGCCAGGGCCACGGTATCTCTTTCGAACAACCCGCGACCCCGGCAGCATCGACCTTATCGGACCCCATCATTGCTGACATCTCTTTGAGGCGCGCGTGGAACACAACGCGCCGTCGACCCGGGCCTGGTGGACCAGACAGCCAGATACCCATTACTCGCCGTTCGCAAGCCCACGCCTACGGTGGCCGGGAATCGACTATTGATTCCCGCCACCCAGGGCGTCTCCTGCGACGACTAAGGGCGTGAGGTTGCCTCTCCCTCACGCGTTCCGCCTCCTCCTTCGCGTGCATTACTGCTTCGCAGAAGGAGGTGACGGCCTCCCATGCACTCTCGCTCCGCACCATGACCTGGACCAGGTTTGGACGCGAGAGATCGCCGCCGGCGATCGCCTCCATGAGAACACGGCGGTACTCCGCCCAAGCCGGGCAGACCTCCACTCTATGCTCCACCGTGTCCTCCGGGCGATCCACAAATGGTGACTCCCGGGCTCGACCCCATGCTGGGGATCTTCTGTGAGTCAATCAATTTGCCTAGCCTTTTCCCAACTATGTTGGGGTCGGCTTCCAGTCTAACCGGATGCAGCTGAATACCATTATTTTACATGGAGCGACTGCCTATCTGACCTCCACAACCCATTGACTGGGTAATACGATACCCCTTGGTAAGACTGATTGTCAGAATTTCGGGCTTCTGACGACCCGTAACGACTGTCTAAGATCCACGAATGACAGCCGGGACCAACGGCTTAACGTGCTTCTCGAGGCACGGAGGAGTCTCGGTATGTAAAGATGGTCACCCATCCACGGACCAACCCCGGCAAGCGTGGCTTAACCTGATGGATCGACCCGTGCGGCTGTTATTACTTAGCCGCAAGCTCCTCTTTTGTGAGTATCAACTTATTTATTTATCTTCAAATACTTTTGATGTAGTTACTTACTTGTTTTCTAGTTTCAATATAAACTAAGAATATCCGTCCTTCAGATCTGTTACTTCCGATTGCAAATTTGTTTTTTTAGGGTTCCGTACCCAGAGGGTGAAACAGGACCCTATTACTTAGACTCCGCTGTCCGTCCGTCTGTCCGTCCGTCTGTCTGTCTGTCCGTCTGTCTGTCCGTCTGTCTGTTCGTCTGTCACCAGGCTGTATCTCATGAACCGTAATAGTTAGACAGTTGAAATTTTCACAGATAATGTATTTCTGTTGCCGCTATAACAACAAATACTAAAAAACAGAATAAAATAAATATCAAAGTATAATATAAGTCAACGCAATAAAAAATTCGATAATTTATGCGATATATTTTGATACTCGCAAGTAAATTCAACACCAATGGGGTACTTCCCGTTGTCCTAGAATCATGTTTGGTAAGAAGTAAGGTCTCACAGCACAAGTAAAGGAAAATTGTTAATTTATAATTCTATCACATAAAAAAATATTTTCAAGGTTGTCAGTCTGTCAAGACCCTTTTTCTCAGGAACGCGTGGAGATATCAAGTTGAAATGAATATCAAATACGTAAGTCTATGGTTCATTGGAGTTCTAAAAAAATCAAACTTCTAAGTCAACGCATTAAAAAAGTACGGCCATTTATGCGATATATTTTGATACTTGCAAGTAAATCAATACCTATATGGTACTTCCCGTTGTCCCAGAATCATAAGATTTGGCAAGAAGCAAGTTCTCAAAGCACAAGTAAAGGAAAAAGTCCGAAAACTGTTAATTAGTAATAATATCACATATAAAAATATTTTTAAGGTTGTCAGTCTGTCAAGACCCTTTTTCTCACGAACGCGTGGAGGTGTCAAGGTGAAATTCATATCAAATTCGTAGGTCTATGGTCCTTTAAGAAATTAAGCTTCTAAGTCAACGTAATAAAAAAATACGGCCATTTATGCGATACTTGCAAGTAAATCAAAACCTACGGGGTACTTCCCGTTGACCTAGAATAATGAAATTTAGCAAGAAGCAAGATCTGAAAGCACAAATAGAGGAAGAAGTTAGAAAATTATTAATTTTTAATTTTATCACATAAAAAAACTTTTTTTGGCATTACAATGTTAAGAGGCCGTATACTAAATTTTGCCGATTTCGCTATTTACGTGATTTTACAGTCGTAGTTTTACGGCGAAAATACTGTATTTTTATAAGTTTTAATGCACAACATGAAAGATCTTTTCAATTTTGATACATCAAAATTGAAAGTGCTCATTCATTACAATGAATGAGCTACTTTTTATTTTGCGTAGAGTTTATAATGCTAGAATTAGGTTGTTTTAATGATTTTTAAATAATGTTCTTAATATTTTACATTTTTAGGGTTCCGTACTTCATAAGGAAAAAACGGACCCTTATAGGATCACTTCGTTGTCCGTCTGTCTGTCTGTCTGTCAGTCTGTCAAGACCCTTTTTCTCAGGAACGCGTGAAGGTATCAAGTTGAAATTAATATCAAATACGTAACTCTATAGTTTCTTGGAGTTTCAAAAAACTCAAGCTACTAAGTCAACGCAATAAAAACATACGGCCATTTATGCGATATATATATTTTGATACTCGCAAGTAAATCAAAACCTATAGGGTATTCCCCGTTGTCCTAGAATCATAAAATTTGGTAAGAAGCAAGCTCTTACAGCGCAAATAAAGAAAAAAGTCAGGAAATTCTCAATTTGTAATTCTATTATATCATCATCTGCTTAGCCTTTTCCCAACTATGTTGGGGTCGGCTTCCAGTCTAACCGGATGCAGCTGAATACCAGTATTTTACATGGAGCGACTGCCTATCTGACCTCCACAACCCAGTTACTGGGTAATACGATACCCCTTGGTAAGACTGGTTGTCAGACTTTCGGGCTTCTGACGACCCGTAACGACTGTCAAAGATCCACGAATGACAGCCGGGACCAACGGCTTAACGTGCTTTCCGAGGCACGGAGGAGTCTCGGTATGTAAAGAATGGTCACCCATCCACTGACCAACCCCGGCAAGCGTAGCTTAACCTGATGGATCGACCCGTGCGGCTGTTATTACTTAGCCACGAGCTCCTCCTATTGTAATTCTATTATATATAAAAAAAAAATGATCTCTGTCAGTCTGTCGTAACCCTTTTTCTCAGGGACGCGTGAAAATATGAAGTTGAAATTAATATTAAGTACGTATGTTTATGGTCCCTTACAGTTCTAAGAAAATCAAAGCTTCTAAGTCAACGCAATTAAAAAATACGGTTATTTTGCGACACATTTTGGTACTCGCAACTGTCGCAAGTCTATCTAAACCTATAGGGTACTTTCCGTTGACCTAGAATAATGAAATTTGGCAAGACGCAAGGTCTCACAGCATAAATAAAGGAAAAAGTCTAAAAAATTACAATTTGTAATTCTATCACATAAAAATAAATTTCAAGTCTGTCAGTCTGTCAAGACCCTTTTTTCTCAAGGACGCGTGGAGATATCAAGTTGAAATTAATATCAAATACGTAAGTTAATAGTTCCATAAAGTTCTACAAAAACCAAGCTTCTAAGTCAACGCAGTAAAAAAATACGGCCATTTTGCGACACATTTTGATACTCGCAACTGTCGCAAGTACTTTGGCAAGGTCTCTCAGCACAAGGAAAGGAAAAAGTCCGAAAATTATTAATTTGTAGTTTTATGACATATTTTTTGGGATCCATTGTTAAGTTTGTTTTTGGGATAAATTCTTTTCAACTACGGAACCCTTCATTGTGCGTGTTCCGACACGCTCATGGCCGGTTTTTTTTAAGAAATAGATTGATATTGTACTGAAGTTTATTTGCCTTGTTTTAATTTTATGAACGAGAGTTTTAAGTAGCCGAAATCAAAAGCAATTATTTGCTCATTTTCTCTAAAGTTTGACTAAGTTAAATATTTTTTTACTCAAAAATATATAAGAATAAGAATAATTTATTGTTTAAGAAATTACATTCAATGTGTTGTTTCCTGGAACTCACACTAGGATTCCATGTGTCGTGAGATCCAGGCTGCTTCGTTCCGTTAACATTTGTATTTGTAACTATACATGAAATAGGTTTAAATACGTTACAATAAATTTCTCAATTTAAAATAATTTACTCGTAATTAATATGAAAGGAAAATACAATAAAAACTAATTTACAAAAGAAAACTAATGATAAAACACAAAGAAAAACAGTAGATTTCCAAATATGTATGTATTATTGTGTGTTTTGGAGGGGTTGTGTTGGTGTGTATGTGTGATATATAAATAGTATGTTTGTGATATAGAATAGTAAATAAATATATGTATCAGTTAGGTTAAGAAGTTTTCAGTCATATCATAGTCCAAAGTAAGAAGCCATTTTGTAACCGCAATTTTGCATTTATTATGCAATTTTATTATTTATGAAAGTGGTAAAAAGTGATTCACACATTGTATAAACAACGTTCATACAAATATATTGTAAGTAATTTTTCTATACCCATTAGTAGTCAAAAAAATTCGTAAATATGTGATATATTCTAAACCTCTTACAGCAAAAATTCACAAAACAGTCGCCTGGTTAAAGTAGCTCATACAATCATAATTCATAATTGATATGATCATTCATATTGTGCATTAAAACTTAAGAATTATAGTATTATAATTATAACTGTAAAATCACGTAAAAAAGCGAAATCGGCAAAATTTCGTGTACGGCCTCCTATGTTTGTTTTTGGGATAAATTTGTTTCAACTACGGAACCCTTCATTGTGCGTGGTCCGACACGCACTAGGCCGGTTTTTTTTTATTGTAATAGTGAACAAAAAATGATAAGACATGAATCTATCCTGCGCCTCGATTGAAAACAACAAAAAAGATTAGCAAATTCAACAACGTCGTACGCAATAGACTCAAACTTCTCAATCTTTGCAGAAAAAGCAAAGAAAACTTTTTTTATAAACTTCATTTCTTAACTTTTTTCTTTGTAAGACTTAATATTATTCAGAATTCAGGCTCATTTCCTGAAAGATTTCTTACATAACCTAGAATATTTTTGACCAGCAACAACACGGTAAGTCACATGTTTCTTGACCTGACCTGTGGGTCGTCATTATTATCGGTCTTAGTGCTGGAATATTTCATCCGGGAAACTTATCTTGTTATTGTTCCCTCTCTCTCGGAGCTTTGCAAGCGTCACTAGATTGATAAGCTGGAGCGCTAGTATATAAGAAAGCCCGGACCATTCCAAAGCACAGTTGGATTCAACAGTCAGAGAGCAATCATGTTTTTGAACAAAATGTCCCTCGTTCTCCTCGTCACTATCCTGGGGACCTCATGTAAGTACAATTTTTTTAATTTGGAAATTCTTGAATTAAAAACTTAGTTTTTGTAATTATTTTAGATTCAATAAATATAGAAAATACGTCAAAGCCAACGCAACTTTTTGGCATCATTTTTTTTTTCTTTCGCCAGTAATGAAACTGAGATCTAAATCTAAGATGTACATCGAAAAAAAAACTAAATCTCTAAACCTTATCCTAGCAGAGATACGACGGTTGCTATTTTGTTTTTTCAGGCGTTACTAGGAAAGCAATTTGGATACTGTTATAACAATACTTACCGCTTAAGTTAATAAAGAAGTTAAAAGTAAAAAAAAAAAAAAAAAAGTTTTTTTTAATATTTATTATGTACTTTTGTACACGTTAAGCAATATTTATTTTAAGTAATCTTGTATACTAGATATATACAACTGTTAGTTTTAGATGGGAACTGGACATTGGTAAAAAAAAACGCAAAATATACCTACTCGTATAAGTATTTATTTATTATAAAACATCATTTACACACTACTATTATATTATATTTTATTTCATCACTACTATCAGTTTCATTTTCGAATTCGTTACGGAATTCAAGTATTACGGATATCTCCTTTTTTTTTTTTTTTGTGGACGGATGAACAATTTTCGAAAAGTTTTTATTGAAAAGTTTTTAGAAGTCCACGATTAAATGAGTTAAGATGAACTTTTCAATTCGAATGTGATTTAAGAGGATATTTATCACGGTGCAATTGATTCTTTTCAAGGGGTGCGAGCATCGCCAGTGGATTCGGGGTGTGGAGGAAGATGTAACAACACCAATCCAGCCAGTTCAGTGCAAGCTGCTTTCATCGAACAGCAAGAAAATCACTTTGACCATATTCCAAATGGAGGCACCTCGGTTGGAGCTAAAATTGATCAAAAATTTAATAATTTCGGTGACCCAGGAAAAAGCGGTGTACAGTGGACAGGAGCGTATATAAAACAAGGTGTTAATTATTTCGGTAGTGGTCAACAGAGTAGAGATGGCCAAGATTTTAACCAGGAAAACAGTCCTAGATGTAATGGAAAATCAATAAACGGTCAGACAGATCAGTCACGTAATTGTGGTAACTCTCCAACGGCTACAGTACCTAGTGGTCTTCAACATGGATATCCACTAAATCAAAGTGCATCTGATCAATCAAGGAAGGAAAGTCAGGAAAACGAAAAGAGTGTAAATGGACACACAGATCACGCTCAACATGGATATGTTAACCCTCTGTCAGCGCCTGGTGGTCCTCAGAATGGGAACTCTACAAATCGTGACTGGACTATACAATCAGAAGAAAGAGGTCATAGAAATGACGAATTAGTAAACGGTCAAACACATAATTCTCAATATGGTTATGGAAATTCTCTAACAGCTCGATTACCTGGTGGTCCTCAATATGGATATCCTCCATACGGGTACCGTCCCATAGGAAATCTTCCCAACGGCAATGGTCATAGTGTACAGGTGTGGAGAAATGGAGAATACCAAGGAACATTAAGCGGACAAGCAAATTACCCTCTAAATGGTTATGGACACCCTTCACCGATTTCACTACCTGGTGGCCCTCAGAACGGTTACGGAAGCCCTCCATTCCGTAGTGCCCCTAAAAATAGTTATGAAAACCCTCCATTCCCTGGTGGTCCTCAAATCGGATACTCATCCAACCAAAATGCACCTGAACAGTTCGAGAGAAAAGGTCACGAAAACGGGACGAAAGTAAACGGACAAGCAGATAATCTTCAACATGAAAATGATCATCCTACACCAAATATAATACAAGAAAACAAAGAAACATTAAGCGGTCAAGTGAATTATCCTCAAAATGGTTATGGAAATCCTCCACCGTCTGCACTACCTGATGAACCTCAAAATGGATACGAAAACCTTCCATCTCCCCCATTACCTGGTGGCCCTCAATATGGATATCCCTCATACGGGTACCGTCCCATAGGAAATCTTCCCAACGGCAATGGTTATACTGTGCAGGAATGGATAGATCAAGAATACAGAGAAACATTAAGCGGACAAGCAAATTATCTTCAAAATGTATATGGAAACGCTTTACCAGTGCCATTACCTGGTACTCCTCATGGATACCTTCTCCTCGAATATCCTTATGGCCAATACACCTACGGATTTCCATCCTATGTGATCCCTGCTTATGGAAATCCTCCCTATGGATATTCGTCATATGTATATCCTCCTACTGAAAGATCGACTTGTGGCACTAAGGATAGTTCCGTCGACGTTGGTAAAGCTGTAAAGGCACCAACACCTACTCTACCTGGTCCTACTGATGAAAACACTGAAAGTTCAAGACACAAGTCTTCACCCTCAAATTCTGACACCAACGCCGCATCCGTCAACTCGAAAACTTCTCTTAAACCAGTTCCTCTTCCTGCGGATAAAAATTCGAATATATAAGGAGTGACGTCGTCCAACGGGGCTGAACCCCAGCAGCGTGTATCTTAGTAAAGATTTGAACTAGTAAGATTTAATTAACAATTGAATTGTTCTTAACTTTTACAGGACTGTACTACTTTATCTTTTGTCAGTATGCTCTCAAATATGGTTCTTCAATAGTGCTGATTGCTGGTCTACAAACATTAATATGCTTGTTACTTATTATCTGTTTATGTTATGTAATAAAATGTTCTCTATCTACATACTTTTACTTATACCGTAGCAACTAATGTTACTAAACATTGTACTATAACTTTCACAATGAAAATAAATTACAATACACTACACCAGCACCCTAATTGCGTAATCGTTGCGTAATCGGAGTTTGAATCATTTTGAAACAAATTGCTAATCCATTGCTTCATATGTTCGAAAAATTTGTCTGCTCGGCAATGTAAATAACACAATGAATGTTGTTGAACTGTCAAAATGAAACTAACTCCGATTGATAATGTGTTACGCAATTAGGGTGCTGATCTTTTTATTTTCCCTCGCATGATTGCGGCATATTGAATTTCAAATTTCTTTGCAGTACATTGAATGAATCCAGTAGATGTAATGTAACAGATATCCTCTAGTAGTGAGGTTAGACTACTGATACCAATATATCGAGAGCTGACATTGCCACTTCATGAGTCAGTCTGGATAAATCACGTGATTCTTGAAACTATTCGGTACACATGAACTGAATAGCAATCTTTGTTCCCACATAGAGTACAAGATTTTCAACAGTGTACTGATAACATTTAAGTGACACTCCATATGACCTTCAATGATGACAATAGAACAAAGTTGCCGGTAGAAATCGAAAACAAGTTGGTAAAACGTTGGTATTGTTAACATTCGGTTGATTTATACAACCGCCTGGTCACATGGTTGATGCGAATAGGTACTGAGCTAAGTGATCAGGAACGTCATTCTTATTATTGTTAATCAAAGTAAACAGCATAGGCTGTATAGTTATTTTCAAAATACAATTGATAATCCTTCTGCTAGTCTCAATAAAACTCCTCAATGTTCCAAAAAGCTACTTTATTGTTGATTCCGATCGTACGTACTTATATTCCTCGATAGTATGGATTCGAAATGAGTGAAGTCGATAATCCATTGCCTTTCTTTATTTCTAATTTGTAAAAAGGCGCGCTGGGTAACCGACAACATTTATTTTCGATCCACAAGCTAATAATACAGGGTGTTTGGTGCATCGTTTGCCAAATTGAATTGGCCGAAAGAAGAGGTCATTTGCTATCGCTTCAGGCTCAAGTACTCATTTTTGGCCACACCGGTTTTTTTATTACAACTTTCTAATTTTTATTTTGAAAAAATCCAAAACTCAGCATTAAAGCTTAAATTAAAAAAAAGTTTTAAGTGTAGTCGTCAAATTTCATTTTTATTTACATATGTACTGTTGTATGGCTCTATCAAATTTAAAATTACTTGCCAGTTACATCTAGTTTTTTTTTAATAAATCACAAAGTTTTTGGAAAAATAAAAAATGAACTTAAAACTCAACTTTAAATAGCTATAAAAAAAAAAACTAAAAGCGATCGGGATCTTCGAATTATTTTAAAAAGTTCTCTAGTCTATCCCCTTTCCAACGGTATGCAATGTGTTTAAAAAATGTTTCAGTAAGTTCACTAATACGCTAAGTTTGTGTATCGGGACGCACCATCAAACTATTGCATATTCGGGATAAATAAGTGTTTTCGCGTAAACAATACATACGAAGCAGGTAAAGCCTGCTATCTCCCTCCTACACAGTAGAATTCATTATCTGTCTCTTTTTGTTATTGGGTTGGCCGCAAATTGGTTAAGTTTGTTAGTCGTTATTTGACTGTCTCTGAAAACTAACCCCTTGTTGTTGTTGTGTTATTTTCTGTTACTGTTATTTTCTGTTACTGTTAATTTCTGTTACTGTTATCTTTTCATTGAGTTTTGTGGGTGTTTGTGTTAACTTTCGTGATTTTTTTTGTGTTACAATATGGCTACATTCTCTAATGAAGAATACGCTGATATTTTGATGGCTTATGGAAGAGCCGATGCTGTTGCTCGCGAAGCACAAAGAATTTATCAGGAACGCTTTCCCAATAGACGATTGCCTTCCCGCCATACTTTCCAGAACACTTATCGACGCTTACGTGAGACTGGTAATTTGACTGCTAGTGAACCAAGAGGGATTGTAGTGCGTCATAATGTTGACGTAGATGAACAGATTCTGGCACTGTTTGAAGAAGATCCCACTAGAAGCATAAGAAATGTAGCTGCATTACTGGGAATTTCGATCTGGAAAGTATGGCGAGTACTTCGCCAAAATAACAAACATGCTTTCCATTACACTCCGGTACAAGGTACGTAATTTTTAAATTAATAGAATTAACTCACAACCGTAGGCGCTAACGTAGATTGCGAACCCTTTCTAGCTTTACCGCGTACCCGACGCAGCAGCAGGTAGCGGCTTTGACGTCACTCTGCCAGATGTCATAAACCTTCAGCGGTCAGGCCATTGTCTTTTACATTGTACTGCCCGTACTTTTTACAAACAATAAAAAAAAATCTTGCGAGAAAGTAATGCATTCTTACGCGTATTTTATTTGTTGTAGGTCTCGAGAATCAAGACTTTGATAACCGTGTCCAGTTTTGTCGTTTTTTACTGCATTCAGACGTGGATAATCCGGTCTTTTTAAAAAGAATTCTGTGGACGGATGAGTCCAAATTTACTAAAGAGGGAATCCTCAATTTACATAACTTACACCACTGGACAGCAAAAGATCAAAACCCACGCGTAAAACGACAAAGGTCATTCCAGAGACGATTTAGTGTGAACGTTTGGGCAGGAGTCATTGCAAATCATGTAATTGGACCACACTACTTACCTGACAACCTGAACGGGGATAATTACTTAGAATTTCTGCAAACAGAGTTGCCCTTATTATTAGCTGATTTGCCAATTTTCAGTGAAGACAGGTCTTTTGTTTTCCAACATGACGGTTGTCCCGCTCATTGGAGAATAACCGTCAGGGAGTACTTGAATGATGCATTCCCGGACTCATGGATTGGGAGGGATGGCCCTATTCCTTGGCCTCCACGTTCTCCAGACTTAACTCCGTTGGATTTTTACGTCTGGGGACGGGCCAAAGAACTCGTCTACGCCACGGAAGTTGAGACAAGAGATGATTTAGTCCAACGCATTGAGGCGGCTTTCATGACGATCAAAGCAGAAATGCGTTTACGCACCACTACAGTTGAGATAAGACGAAGATGTCGCGCGTGCATACGCAATAGTGGTAGACAGTTTGAACAAGACTTGTAAGATTAGTATGTAATTAAATTACTTATTAATAAATGATTATTTTTGTAATAATGTATTTTTTTTTCAATTTCGAGGAAAGTTCCCTATGTAAGAACGAGATAAGAGACTACGTAAGACGTGAGATAACAGTATCTATCTACTAATAGCATGTAATTTATGCGAAAACTAGTGTTTTAAACGTAATATCCAATATCAGCCTGATGTGTCTCGACTACACATTTAGCTAATTATTAAAGATATTAAAAGAGTTTTTTAACACATTACATACCGTTGGAAAGGGGACAGACTAGAAAACTTTTTAAAATAATTCGAAGATCCTGATCGCTTTTATTTTTTTTTTTATAGCTATTTAAAGTTGAGTTTTAAGTTCATTTTTTATTTTTCCAAAAACTTTGTGATTTATTAAAAAAAAACTAGATGTTACTTGCAAGTAATTTTAAATTTGATAGAGCCATACAACAGTACATATGTAAATAAAAATGAAATTTGAAGACTACACTTAAAACTTTTTTTAAATTTAAGCTTTAATGCTGAGTTTTGGATTTTTTCAAAATAAAAATTAGAAAGTTGTAATAAAAAAACCGGTGTGGCCAAAAATGAGTACTTGAGCCTGAAGCGATAGCAAATGACCTCTTCTTTCGGCCAATTCAATTTGGCAAACGATGCACCAAACACCCTGTATAATGAATAAAATAAAATAAAATAATGATACATGTTTCACCTGAAGGCTCCGGAAGAATGTCATCAATACAAAGAACTGTGTTTTCCACATGTTTTTTTTTTAGTTTGACGTTTGAATTGCACGCAGAAGCTAATCCTAGTCCAATAGATTAGCATTCTAGTAGCCCTGTCGGAATAAAAGTAGAAAAATCAAACCTCTAAGCCACTAATCATAACGATCAACAGATAGACAAGTTCAGAATGATTTCTAATCAACATTAGCACTTACATAAAGTACCGAGGATTGCCACCAGGAGAACAAGCAAAGTTTTACTGATCATATGCGGCAGTGTCTGATCACAACTACAGCATCTAGCGAAGCACTAACTTTTATAAAGAAATTTTTTCGCAGAGAAGTTGGGCAACATTTGTCTAGGTTCACATGACTCAAATATACAACCTGGAAAAACCCCATGTTATTTCTGGGGCAGTGGCTTCCCAATATCGTCTCCCACTATTTGTGTAAGCTCATCAATTAAACGGAGGAAATCGTACAGCAAATTCTGAGAAGTTGTTTAATTTCTTTTGAAGGCAGCAGTTTTTTCTGCGCAATGATTCATCGGAAGCAAATAAACTTAAACCAATAAACCAATAATAATATACCATTTATTTTCAGGTAACAAAGACCCATAGACACATACCTTAACCTAAGTTAACCTAATTATGATATAGTAACAATTTGTTAATAAATGAAACTTAATAACTATTTTATTATCACTTAGTTGCACTAAGTCTTTGTGCGTTCCGGGGTGCACTTGTCCGCGAAAGCGGCGGAATACCACAACCTGCGGGCAAAAGCTTTCTTCCATCACCAGGTGCAGGTAGCATGTTGGTAAGCGCACCACAAACGCTTTAATGTTGACGTTTGCGATGCGACTCCAACAGCTGTACTCTCGGCGCCTACTTCATCCTTTGGTGCAACACACAAACGCACACACGCACACCGCGGGCGCCACTGTGACACACCCTTACGGGGGTTGTCAGCAGGTTGGTAAGTAGGGGTTTGTAAATAATAAGAGCTCGATGATTAGGTGCACTTATTATTAAAATATATTGCCTAAACTTCCGTGGCCACATCAAGTCCTGATTGCAGAGGGTAGTAAAAAGAGTAGGAAACACTGGCTTGGCCTGAACCGTCTCCAAGATGATGATGGTCCCGTCTCAGACTCTGCCCGCAACTGACGGCTCGAGTTCCAGGTTCTGTATAAGTTGATAACTTAGTGGGGTAGGCGTGAGTTACTCTGCAGCAGAAGAACTTCTCCAAGCGTCCTCCTCGACGCTGGAACCAACACGTGGCGGAAGGGTTGTAAGATAGACTAGAATCCCTAGAGGGATTTTGCGACGTATTTAACAAAATTATTTAGGTGCGGTAGGAGCGTTGACACAGCCGTCACCTCAAGCGCTCTCAATTTGACACCAACAAACACAAATACAGCCAACGTACACGCTTTTGTTTTAATACATAACATAAACAGCTTATTAGCTGTTACATATTTGTAACACCCACAATATTGTTTATAGACAAGCAATCAGAACTACTGAACTAACCGTATTTAAAAGTGTATTGAAGAAGCGGTATATTTCCCATATGAAAGTTAACACAATTGGTTGTTAAATATCATACTGGGTAGCACCTCAGGTTGGGTAGGAGGCAGTGAAGTTGTAGAGTTGTCTTTAGAAAGGGTAATATCCGCTTGACTTGTAAAGTCAAGTGGACTCTATGTTCATTCATATTCCGTTTAGTAGGAACAGGTAATGAAGAAGTTTGTATATTAACAAATCCAGGGTTTTTGAGAGAAGTTGATGGTAAAAATTTGTATCCAGAACTACCAGGATATCCAGAAGTAGAAGCAGGATGCAAAGGAACTAGTACTTTAGCACCTGCATCAGTAAGAGCGGGATTTGTCGATAGTGTGCCTTGAACTACATTCTGTCCCCAATCATGCATAGCGTCCCACCACCTTATGAGCGGTGGGTCTCTTGTAGAGTCTTGAGGAGGTTGAGGATAGTAAGGCATTGGGTACGGCATTGCGTAGGGCAGAGGCCTGGGTTGTGGCATTGGGTAGTTCTGAGGCATGGATTGTTGCATTGGGTAGTTCTGAGGCGTGGGTTGTTGCGATGGGTAGTTCTGAGGCGTGGGTTGTTGTGATGGGTAGTTCTGAGGCGTGTGTTGTTGCGATGGGTAGTTCTGAGGCGTGGGTTGTTGCGATGGGTAGTTCTGAGGCGCGTGTTGTTGCGATTGGTAGTTCTGAGGCGTGGGTTGTTGCGATGGGTAGTTCTGAGGCGTGTGTTGTTGCGATGCGTAGTTCCGAGGTGTGGGCTGTTGCGATTGGTAGTTTTGAGGCGTGGGTTGTTGCGATTGGTAGTTCTGAGGCGTGGGTTGTTGCGATGGGTAGTTCTGAGGCGTGGGTTGTGGCATTGGATAATTCTGAGGTATGGGCTGTTGCGATGGGTAGTTCTGAGGTGTGGGTTGTTGCGATGGGTAGTTCTGAGGCGTGGGTTGTTGCGATGGGTAGTTCTGAGGCGTGGGTTGTTGCGATGGGGAGTTCTGAGGCGTGGGTTGTTGTGATGGGTAGTTCTGAGGCGTGGGTTGTTGCGATGGGTAGTTCTGAGGCGTGTGTTGTTGCGATGGGTAGTTCTGAGGCGTGGGTTGTTGCGATGGGTAGTTCTGAGGCGTGGGTTGTTGCGATGGGTAGTCCTGAGGCGTGGGCTGTTGCGATGGGTAGTTCTGAGGCGTGGGTTGTTGCGAAGGGTAGTTTTGAGGCGAGGGTTGTTGCGATGGGTAGTTCGGAGGCAAAGGACGTCTATTTTGGTTGACGTATATAACTCCAGTACTTTGCTGGTATTGCATCAACTGTTGGTTGGATCCCTGGGCAGCCACAAGTTCATTTACCGAAAACCCTATAAAAAAAAAAACGATTTTTAATATTTTAAATATCAATTGATTAGCTCTTTTCCCTAAAAATGAACAGATCTGACTATATTTGTGCAATTAACGTTTATGTCTACTCAGCTCTGCACTTTTCTATACGTTCAATGAGTAATTAAATTAAAAAATTTTGCATTTGAAAGAATTTTTTTCTATATTTATTGAATCTAAAATAATTACAACAAAAGTATTTAAATAGAGAATTTTCAAATTAAAAAAATTGTACTTACATGAGGTCCCCAGGATAGCGACGAAGAGAACGAGGGACATTTTGTTCAAGAACATGATTGCTCTCTGACTGTTGAATCTAACTGTGCTCTGGAATGGTCCGGGCTCGCTTATATACTAGCGCTTCAGCTTATCAATCTAGTGACGTTTGCAAAGCTGAGGTAACAATAACTATAACTAGATAAGTCTTCCCGGATGGAATATTCCGGCACTAAGACCGATAATAATGACGACCCACAGGTCAGGTCAAGAAACATGTTACTTACCGTGTTGTTGCTGGTCAAAAATATTCTGAGTTATGCAAGAAATCTTGCAGGAAATGTGCCTGAATTCTGAATAATGTTAAGTCCTACCAAGACATGGTTTGTTTCAGTATTTTGAAATGTTCTTTGCTTTTTCTGCAAAGATTGAGAAGTTTGACTCGGTGGCGTACGACGCTGTAGAATTTCCTAAACTTTTTGATTGTTATTAATCGATGCGAAGAATAAAATCAGGTAGAACTTCTTTTTAATTCGTAGGTGCAATAAGGCTCAATAGTCTCAATGCCTACGGTGAGCTTATCAATGAGCTTTAGCGCAACAGTTGTTTACAGTTTCAACATTTAGTTTATGTTTCCTTAATTATTAGCACTTTTTTTGTGAATAATAACATTGTTCATAGTTTATCTCCTGACCGCAGACACTGACGCAATAACGAATCAGAACAATCAGCCGTTACTGGTTATAACTAGAACTGATAATTCCTCTTATCAGTACGTTAATATTCAAGGCATGTGTACTGAATAATCGATTAACTATATAATTGAGATCTTGTTGAAAGATAAAAGCTCCTTGATTCGTAGTCGATTAAATATGTGGCGGCATCTACATCGCCACATGCGAACTACGCATCACAATGACATGACGTCACGTAAATCTACATCGCGCAATCACAGTTTACCGCACGGCTAGCATAGCTAGTAAACTCTCCTCCTAACTCCCGACATGAACCGTCAGGCAGTTGCCCACCAGACACGACACCCGTCTGGTCGTAGGATCCTCCCTTTTATATCGAGGATGAGTGAACTTTACACCCTGTTCCTAATGCCTCTAAACTGGTGACCCCGAGTATGAACGTCAGCACAGCCTTCGTGCAACTACGTCAGCGTAACGTCATCAGTGTACGAGCATCGCCACATGATGTTAATTGTTTTAGTTTTTACCTGAACAAGCGGTTGCTAATTCACCGATTTATGTACATTCGCTGACTAGGCGATTACGCCCGCCACAAATCACCTACTTTAGGTATTATATATTTTAATGTTTTACCTAATAAATGGTCAATCATTTACGGACACATAACAGTGATTTTATTTCCTGTACACATCCCGTGTGATTCGTCCATCTACATACTACATCTCAGTGTGCGGTGCTATTGCCCGTACATTTTTGGTCCTTCGAGCCGGATCGCCATTCCTGGAACAAACAGTCCTGCAAGTCGCACAGGTACGAAGGGTTTCTACTTACGAGAGCGAATCGGTTTGACTGGTCTTCCACAAGCGGATCGCCCCAGTCAGATTGAGAAGGCGCACAATATCGTACGGAGAGATTCCTTCGGACCCTGTGATCACCGTAGGAGACATCAACATTTGGTGGTTCGGGTACTACACCCTAACAACAACAACTCAACAGAGAAGAAGTCAACAGGGCTAACGTCCATCAACAATACGCATACATACTCGCACAACAACCATGGACGCTAGACAACAAGAACTTCTCAAGCGGCAGGGAATCATCGCAGAGGGCATCCGGAAAATTGGCGTCAACTTCGGAAAGGATGGCCCTGACCGCAAAACAACAACATACATCCGGGGCAGGCTGGATACCCTCCAGGCGCACTGGAACGAGTTCGAGATGAACCATGGCGTGCTACAGGGCGCTACAGATCGGACCGACACATACTACGCTACAAAAGTGTATGACAGGGTCAAGGCGGAATACGCAAGTATACAACATAAGCTGTAAACCTGGCCTACCTGCACTGCGGACCCCGCGGGTCACCAAGGGGAAGAGAATAAGAACACTGGAGTCCTCTCAAAATCAGACGAGCTCAAAACTCAACAATCAACTAACTTCAGAGCCTTCTCCCGTTTCACCAGCAACTTGTGTACTGCTGACATTATCGAGAAATGGGATATAGAAGACAAGCTCAGGATTCTCGAATCTCGATGGAGGGTGATTGACGAAGTACACTGGCAGCTCGACAACATTCTCGTCGGAAGTGACGTCAACTACGAGCTTGAGTTTTCGCGGTATGAAGAAACGTACGAGTGCACAAAGCGAGATCTTAACCGTAAGCTCAACCTCGCTGTCCAACAACGGGACAGTGCGCCGAGAATCGAAATACCAATATTCTCTGGCAACTACGCACAATGGCCGACATTCCTCGATCTATACATTGCGGCTATCCACAACAACCCTTCACTCTCGAAGGGACAGAAGATGCAGCACCTAAAAGGGAAGCTAAAAGGGGAGGCTGAGCGCCTTGTGCAACACTTATCTGTTTCTGAAAGCAACTACGACTCCTGCTGGGAAATCCTCCACCATAGATACAACAATTTGCAGCTGCTCTTCACCAAACAAATGCAAGTTTTGATGAGTCAACATACGATTCAACATCAAAACGCTTACGAGTTGAAACGTCTACACGACACAAGTCTCGAAACCGTGCACGCGTTGCGTAACTTGGACATCGACACATCAACATGGGACCCAATTTTGGTGCACATCCTGACGGGAAAACTGGACACTCAAACCTACTCTGACTACATGGAAGCGAGGAAAAGTCCAAGAGGACTCCCCGATTTTAAAGAGTTCATCCAGTTCATCGAAGGGAAGTTCACGGCGCTGGAATCAGTGGCGAAGAAAACAAGCAAACCAAACAAACAAACAGATGCCGACGCGCCCCCGAACAAAGGGAGCTCGACGACAACAGTACCAAGGGAGGCGTACAACAGATACAGACGCTATCCCAAGACAAACCATACAAGCTCTGACAGAAATTGTCCTGTTTGTAAAACAAGCCACATCTTGCTCCACTGCAAAGCGTTTCAAGAGATGACGCCAGACATAAAAATTAGAACAATTGAGCAACTGAACATTTGCAAAAACTGCATGTATCCGCACAACGGAAAGAAATGCAACTCGCAAAAAAGATGCAAAGTGTGTAACGGCGCACACCACACAACGTTACATGACCTAACCGGTGACGCTACGTCAGCGACACTGTCGTCAAGCCAGCTGACCGACAACGTGACTAACAGCAACTCACAGCGAAAATCCAATCACGTGTCAGGAAATTTTAAGGAAGTTCTACTAGCTACAGTACAGCTTAAAGTAAAAGCCGCAGATGGAACTTACACCGTACTCAGATGTCTTCTAGATCAAGGCTCCCAACTGAACCTTATTACAGAATCGGCTGTGCAACGACTTGGCCTCCCGCGACGCAACCAAAACTCAACTGTGTCGGGAATCGGAACATTTGCCAGCCAGAGCAACGGGACCGTTCAGTTGGACTGTAAGTCCCTGTACGGAGACTACGAGTTTTCGACGCCAGCACTAGTAATGGCTAAACTACTCAACAATCTACCTAACTACTCTTTCGAAAAACAAGATTGGCCCCACATAGAAAATATTAACCTGGCCGACCCACAATTCAACTTATCAAGGCCGATTGACATTCTACTTGATGCTGGAGTATATGGCGACATAGTCATGAGCAGCATCATTCGAGGAAACATATACGCACCTATAGCACAACAAACTAAGCTCGGCTGGGTATTAGTTGGAAACACGAATACGTTCAACTGTCATGTCGTGGTGGACACTAACGATATCTCTCGCTTTTGGGAAATTGAAGAGATAACAACAGACGACAAGTCCACGAGTATTGAGGAGGAGTACTGCGAGCGACTGTATACTGCCACAACAAAAAGACTAGAAGACGGGCGATACGAAGTTAGAATCCCCATGAAGATGAACTTCGAACAAAATTTGGGGCGATCAAAGCCTCAAGCAGTCGCACAATTCAAGCAGCTGGAAAAACGTTTGGCTAGACACGAAACCCTCGCTTCAAGTTACAAGGCTTTCATCGACGAATACAAAGCTCTACAACATATGAAAAAGTGTGCAGAGCCGGTCACACCGAGCTGTTTCCTGCCCCATCATGGAGTAATGAGACCTGATTCAACGACAACCAAACTCCGAGTGGTCTTCAATGCATCAGCAACCACTAGCACGGGACACAGTCTAAACCAATTGATGGAATGCGGGCCTAACTTACAACAAGACTTACAAGCTATTATTCTACGATGGAGGGCGTTTGAATACGTGTACACAGCGGATATTGAGAAATTCTACCGACAAATACGTATTCAAGAAAAAGACCAGCACTTGCAAAAAATAGTGTGGAGAGATTCAGTCACAGAGCCGTTACAAGAGTTACAACTGACTACAGTAACATATGGGACCAAGTCCGCACCCTTTCTGGCAATGCGAACCGTAAAACAATTGGTCAAGGATGACGGCGCGCGGTACCCTTTGGCAGCGGCTATTCTCTCCAATCAACTATACATGGACGACTTACTAGGCGGATGTCATGACTTCATAACAGCACAGAAAGCTCAAGGTGAACTGATAACAATGCTGAAGGGCGGTGGGTTCAACTTACGAAAGTGGGCTAGCAACAAAACGCGCCTACTTGAAGACTTGTCAGATGAACTGATAAGCCAAAAAATGTTCAACTTCAAGGACGCAGACACAAACAAAACGCTAGGCATCACTTGGAACCCGCGCACGGATCAGTTTACTTACAAACAAATAGCACTCTGCAACAAACGTGACGTCAACACAAAACGCACACTGCTGTCGGATATATCAAAACTGTACGACCCACTCGGCTGGCTATCACCGGTAACAGTAAAAGCTAAGCTAATTTTTCAACATGCTTGGTCAGCAACAACGAGCTGGGATGATCAACTCCCACCAAATATACAGCAAGAATGGGAGCAATTTCGCAATCAACTCGCACACATACACGACATTGCCATACCACGCTGGGTCGGCGACACCCAACAATCCTACGAACTTCATGGCTTCTGTGATGCATCTGAAAGAGCTTACGGATGCGTGATATATTGCAAGTCCACTGATAAAGAAGGTCAACAGCTGATCAGACTAGTAGCAGCAAAAACAAAATTAGCCCCACAGAAAACCCCGATTTCTCTGCCACGATTGGAGTTATGTGGTGCAGTACTACTAGCTCGACTGATGGAAAAAGTAAAAAACTCGATTAACTCCCAGACAGTCACCATACATTGCTGGACAGACTCCATGGTGGTGCTTGGCTGGCTACATGGTGACGTGGGTCGCTGGAAGAGTTTCGTAGCTAACAGAGTCACACAAATAATACAAAAAACTCCATCCAACTCCTGGAAACATGTCAAGTCCGAAGATAACCCTGCGGACTGCGCAAGCCGAGGAATCTCACCATCAGACTTAATAAGTCACGAACTGTGGTGGAAAGCCCCTTCCTGGCTTCAAAACAACGACATACCCAAACAAGGTATTTTTACAACGAACGAAGAGAAAAGGAAACGAGGCCAAACTTGCGCAATACAAACAACACACGCGCCACTCATCGAGCAACTACTGCAAAAATACAGCTCGATGACCTATGCAACACGAGTCATCAGCTGGGTCATACGATTTATAAACAACTCGCGTGACGCAACTACAGCCAACCGCAGGTCACACTTAAGTACAGAAGACATAGAGCAGACTCAAAACCTGCTCGTGAAAACTACACAGAACAATACCTTTGGCGATGAAATAGCGTACCTACACAAACACAACAAGGTACGGGCCACAAGCAAACTGCTGAGTTTGAGCCCAATACTAGACGCCCAAGGCATCCTTCGAGTGGGAGGCAGACTTCAACATGCCAAGTTAAGCAACTCCCAAAAACACCCGATAATTTTACCGAACAACCACAAGCTATCAGAACTCTTGATTGACCAAGCCCACAAGAGCACTCTCCACGGCGGTGCCAGGCTTACTCTGGGACACCTTCGTAACAAATATTGGATACTTGGCGGCATGAAACCAATCAAGAAGCAACTTAATAAATGTGTCACATGTCATCGCTACAAAACGCAACGCAGCAATCAGCAAATGGCAGACTTACCTACACCTCGAGTTACACCTTCACGGCCATTCACACACACAGGCGTGGATTTCACGGGACACGTTGAAATAAAGGCTAACAAAGGTCGCGGCATTAAAACAGTTAAGGCCTACATCGCGATCTTTATTTGTCTATGCACAAAAGCTATCCACCTTGAACTGGTGTCAGACCTCAGCACTGTAACATTCCTCGCAGCATTGAAGCGACTATGCGCACGACGAGGAACGCCTAAACATATCTACAGTGACAACGGAACGAACTTTGTCGGAGCAGCAAGAGCACTAGCCAAAGAACGCCAGGAGGCAATACAGCTACTAGTCAACGATGATCTTATCAACAACACTTCCGAGAGTGGCATTGAATGGCACTTTAACGCCCCATCTTGGCCAACAGCGGGAGGACTGTGGGAAGCTGCAGTCAAGAGTATGAAACACCACCTTAAACGTGTTCTCGGTGAACAAAGGCTGACGTACGAAGAGTTCACTACTTTGCTAGTACAAATTGAAGCCTGTCTCAACTCGAGACCACTTGTCGCTCTAACAAATGACCTCGATGACATCGATTACTTGACACCAGGTCACTTTTTAGTCGGTGGACCGGTACTGGCACCTCCGATGACGTCAGAGGCTGACAACAGCCAGTTAACGTTACGATGGCGCTTGACAGAAAACATGTACAAGGAATTTTGGAAGAAATGGTCCAACGATTACCTACAAACGTTACAATTACGAGGAAAATGGCAAACCCCAACACACAACATTGCAGTGGATGACGTCGTCCTTATAAAGGAAGAACAAGTAGCTCCAGCCCGATGGCTATTAGGGCGAGTTGTAGAGACGCCTCCTGGGCCAGATAACTTAGTACGAGTCGTCACGCTCAAGACTAAATCCAACATAATGAAGAGACCCGTAACAAAATTGTCCCGGTTACCCATTGAAACAGGGATTACTACCGACAATAAAACAACGCAACCCACGGACAATAAACAAACGACTTCATTAACAGAACAACGACAACGCCGGGTGAGCCATAGACAGGAACGCAAGGGTGTTTCCAACTGTAACGTCCTCAAGTACCTAAGCACGTTACTCGTACTCATGGTTACGTGTGCGACACCGTCCATGCAACAACTCGTCAACGTAACCACCCTAGATCCAACCCGTCTTGTGTACTTCGACAAAACCGCAGACGTACAGATAATACAAGACGAATGGAGACTGGTGGTGTACTACAACATGTCGACTTACTGGAAGAGTATTTCTGCCGTTGATCAATACGTCCAGCAACTACACGGACTTTGTCAACGAAATATAGCGCACTTGACTATATCCACACAACTAGAGCACGAACTAAACGAGCTCAAACACTACAATGAAGTACTACAATCTGACCACGGAAGACGCAGTAAGCGAGGTCTCATAAACGGAATCGGGAACATTGCCAACTCTCTCTTTGGGGTTCTGGATGACAAATTTGCCGAAAAATACAACAACGACATCAAACTACTGCACAGCAATGAAGACCACTTGCTCAATCTGTATAAACAACATACCTCAATCATCGAAGGGGAATACAACCTCCTGAAGAGGAACGAGCAAGTAATGAACCGACAGTTTATTGTCATCAACAAAAGTCTCAGAGAATCGCTACAACAACTAAAAACCGAACAAGACCAAGCAACTTTCCTTACTGCTACTGCACTTGCCGCAAACATGATGGTAGCAAACTTGCGGAGAATACAAGACATGTTGATCAACCTAGTTACAGATCTCCGCCACGGCAAAGTCGACACTCACCTGCTAAAACCCGATGCATTCGAAAAACAGCTGAACATCATATCAGGACAAGTACCAAAAGGATTATCTCTACCCTGTTCAAACAAGTTCAAGTGTATCCGGGAAATGTATAAACTAGCAAGTGTGCAAGGAAAACTAACGGAAGATTTTATTATTTTCGAAGTAAAAATCCCTTTGGTAGCAGACGAACAATATGAACTAACCGAAGTCATCCCAATCCGCAACATAAAGGGAGCTTCTATGGTTAACATAATACCAACAACCAAATACATAGCCGTCAACTTGAAAATGGACATGATGATACCACTGGATCAACAACATCTTTCATCATGCACACAAGTAAACACAAATCAGCTGCTACTATGCAACCTTGACTTACCTATATACGGAATAAAAACAGCCACAAAAATGTGCGAAGCAGACATAATAAACAATCGAGGAGTATCAACCTGCCGCACGGAAGTATCAAGTTGCAGCAATGAATGGAAAAAGCTACACAGCAAGGGGGCTTGGTTGTTTACGTGTTGCGAGGAATGCACTATGCGCATTTTCTGTCCAGCTGGAATTACGTCACAAACACTTCAAAATACAGGCATAATCACGTTAGGGACAGGCTGCATGATGCACGGTGATAAACATCTAATTCATTCGCACTACAATATGCAAAGCACAATGGAATTAGGAAATGAGCAAGAGATCTACGTACCAGAGATAAACCTAAACGAACTATTAACAAGCAATAGTCAAATTACAAATATAACAAACATGGAAATTGAAACACATGAAGAACAACTAAAGGGTCTTAAGAGAAAAATCGAGTTGATTAAAGAACAACAGGATATCCAATTGGTTAATGCCGTGGAGGCGGAGCAACATCACTATGTTCTGTACGGCTGTATGATAACCTGTGCAACAGTATTCAGCATATGGGTTTACTTTCAAATAAAAGTACGCTGCCTCCGTCTACTTCAAGGAAGCAGAACAGCAACACAGGCGCACAAGGAAGAGATCGAGATGGTACCAAGCCATACTCAAGAGGATCCTCCTAGGGAAGGACAGACAAAGGCAGAGACACCGGCACTAGAAGAGGGCACCGGACATCTTCCTAACGGCAACAAAGTGGATCGCGAAACGTCGCCTATATCAGTTAGCGGCGAACGTAGAACCTTCTAATAACTTCCTATACTTATACTATACTTTACTTTTTACTTACCTTTTGTTTATACATATTAGTTGTTATTTGTACTTTTATAGTTGGCAGGATGTACGAGCATCGCCACATGATGTTAATTGTTTTAGTTTTTACCTGAACAAGCGGTTGCTAATTCACCGATTTATGTACATTCGCTGACTAGGCGATTACGCCCGCCACAAATCACCTACTTTAGGTATTATATATTTTAATGTTTTACCTAATAAATGGTCAATCATTTACGGACACATAACAGTGATTTTATTTCCTGTACACATCCCGTGTGATTCGTCCATCTACATACTACATCTCAGTGTGCGGTGCTATTGCCCGTACAATCAGCATCACTTTCTCAAGCTTTCGAGCGGCGAGTCACACAGTCAGCCAGCACCCACAGCTTCAACGGGTATCCTGACCACTTGCATGCAGCGGATGCGCATTCCTGTTCATCACCCTCAGCCTCATCAGCAACCTCGACACAGCACACTGTACTTTCGGCCGGTCCACAAGCAGAGCCCTACCCTCTCCTGGTCGATGCCAGCAGTCAGTCTCAACCAAGCGCTGTACATCCGATTCACTGGAGTATAACGCAGCGCCATCACCCCAACTCACTGGGGTATCACCGCAGACAGTTCCGACTCACTGTGAACTATGTGGCACCCGGTTCCGACTCACTGGAAATACAACTGGCACTGGCAAGCATCGCAAGATACATGACTCAGCCCACTATCGACCTCCGGTCTTCGGAGGGGAGTGAGCTGGCGGCATCTGCATCGCCACATGCGAACTACGCATCACAATGACATGACGTCACGCAAATCCTGCATCGCGCAATCAGAGTTTACCGCGCGACTAGCATATATACAACGTCCCGACATCAACCGTCGGGCAGTTGCCCACCAGACACGACACCCAGTCCTCCCGGTCCCGGTCTCCTCAATCCTCCCGGTCGAAGGATCCTCCCTTTTCTATGTAGGATGAGTGAAGTTTTACATCCTGTTTCTCGTGCCTCTAAAGAATAGAATCTGGATAGTTATGGATGTTGGATCGTGAGTTTCTATTACTATAGTAAGCATGTACTGTAAAAGTAGTCAAAGCCGCTTTAGTTAGCCTCATAAGGATCGTGTGTAGGACTTATATTCTCCAATATAGGCTTGATATGACTCAAATTGTTTGCGTTGCTTGCTTGTAAAACTTTTTGTATTTTTTTGTATTTTTTTTGTATTTTGTATTTTTTGTCGAGTGTCTCAATTGGTTAAAGGAGTAGACACTCTGGTCTTAATCTTGGAAGTTGAAAAATATTGAGATAGAGGAGATTCTGTTCAATCACTTTGCAATTGCCAAGGTTGTTTTTAAATAAATCCATTAGCTGATGCAAAGATTCTCGCTGGTAAGTTTTAGTGGCCAAGGTCTCAATCAACATTCAAATTATAGCAGAATAGGTTCTTTTTTAATTATATTTGTGGTTTGGTTAATTTTATTCATGCTAATACTGAGATTCTTTATAGTCAATGCATCCTACATCAAAATTAAAAAGTAACGATTCAAGTATTTTTTTAAAACCCGGACTCAAATGAAGTTTTCAACACAATAATTTCGTTGAAAAATTCTAAGTCGGCAGGGTATGACAAAATTAATTCTGACTTATTGAGACGTATTGCCCCATTTATATCGGAGCCTTTGGCTCACATTATAAATCTATCTTTGAACAAGGATGTTTTCCAGAAAAACTTAAGTTGTCGATGATAAAGCCATTACATAAAAAAGGGTCAAAATCAGATAAAAATAATTTTAGACCTATCGCTATAACTCCGGTCCTATCTAAGATCTTAGAAAAAATAATGTTAAAAAGAATAGTTAACTTCCTAGATAAATATGACATTTTGTCACCGGAACAATTTGGTTTCAGGAAACATCGGTCAACGCAATTAGCTACCTTCACCTTAATAAACCGCATCATTAATAATATCAACCATAAAATCTCAACATCTGCTCTACTATTAGACATCAGTAAAGCATTCGATTTCGTTGATCATTCGATTCTCATCTCAAAACTTGACAAATGTGGTATAAGGGGGTCTTCTTTGTTATGGTTTCAGTCCTATTTGCAAAACAGGAAACAATTCACCAGGATTACTAAATTTGACACTGGAACAAAGAATGAACAAAGAACAAAGAAGTTTGACTCGAAACAAAGGTCTAATTGTTCTGGGGTGCCACAGGGTAGCATCGTAGGGCCCCTGTTATTTCTTCTTTACGTTAAAGACCTCCCAAGTGCACTCACACATGATTGTGTCTTGTTCGCAGACGACACAACTATTATTATGGACTGTAAAAATATTGATACATTTGAAACGGAAATATATAAAACATTAGAAGATGTTATTCAATGGTTATACATATTAGATCGAACCGACAACGCCCTTCGCTCTTTCTCTACATCCTCGTCATCAAAAAGGTTCTCAGTCATAATGTGCCCAAGGTATTTAAAACGAGACACTCTTAAGTGCCACCCCATACAAGTAAACAGGAGGAACTGTCGTCAGTTTTCTAGAACCCGCACAAAACACCATAACCTCACTCTTTCTTACATTATACAAGAGACCATGAGCCGTGGCGTATCTTTCACACACTCCAAGTAACTGTCTGAGCGCATGAATCGAGGGACTCAGCAGCACCATGTCATCAGCATAGCTTATACTATTTATAGTTTTACCACCAATAGAGCATCCGATACCAGTGCTACCAAGCTCCTCAACCAGCTGATCGATGTATAAACTGAAGAGCGCCGGGGAAGTCAAACCTCCCTGCCTCACACCACTCTCCAGTCTATACTCACCAGATAATGCGCCTGACCATCTGACCTGGTTGAACTGGTGGTCGTACTTATACTCGAGGAGGTTAACTAGCTCATGAGGTACGGCTTTCTCCCGTAATTTGACCATAGGATTTATTATTTATTTATTTAACCATTTATGTACACACAAATAAACAGACAAACAGAAAGGAACAGAAAAATACGTACAAAGGTGATGCTTATTTCAAAAGAAATCTCTTCCAGCATACCTGCGATAGGACAGAGGATAAAAAGAGATGTAGACAACGTGTGTAAGACTAGAAGAGAAAATAAAATACATAAAATCCAAAACAATTAACTCATTAATTAAAACATATAATAAATACTTAAATACATACATACTACTAAAATAAATACCACTAAAATAACTAACAACTATGACGAAGTGGAAAGATAGTGTTCTTTCACTCTTCTTTTAAATACTGCAATTGTTTGGCAGTCCCTAATGTCAGGCGGAAGTGAATTCCACAACCGAACCGCGTGAACAGTGAAGGAGTAGGAATAGAAGTCAGTGGAGTGGGAAGAAGATTTAAGGAGGTTTCTAAGATGCGACCTGCAAGGCACATCAAAAGGACGGGCGTAGGAAAAGCGTTCCCGCAGATAGGAAGGCGTTTTAGGGTTGTGAAGGATGTTAAATAAAAGACATAATATCCGAGAGTTCCTGCGAAGTCGAATAGGGAGCCACTTGAGTATCTTGCGGAAGTTAGAAACGTGATCATACTTTTTAAGGTTAAAAACAAAACGAATACATATATTTTGCAAACGCTCAAGTTTATTTAAAAACTCCTCAGTGGCATCCAAATAACAGGCATCAGCGTAGTCAATAATGGGCTGAATGAGAGTTTGAGCAAGGGAGATTTTGGTTTTCAAGGGCAAAAAGCTCTGGAGGCATTTCAAGGTATGGAACGTGTAGTGCACTTTGCGACTGACTTGAGCAACATGGGCAGTCCACGGTAAGTAGGAGTCCATGGTTACCCCCAGGTTTTTAACAGTATTTGCGTATTCAATCTGAACTCCATTCAGACAGAGTGGAGACAGCGACGCAACATCAAGCCTATTCCGCATATACCTGCCGCCAATAATTATAGCCTGGGATTTCCTAGGGTTGATTTGCAGTCCAAAGGACCGCGACCACTCACTAATCAAATCCAGGTCTCTGTTCATGGCACACACGGCAGCTTCCGCATCTTCTCTCAGGAAATGGTTGTAAAGCTGCAGATCGTCGGCATAGAGATGGAAGAAAGAAGAGATGACATTGGTGACACAGTTAATGAAAATGGAAAAGAGAAGAGGAGAGAGAACGCCACCCTGAGGCACCCCCGCAGTAAGAGAGCACCAGTCAGAAGAAGTCTCGTCGAGACGAACCCGCTGCGACCGGCCTTTGAGATAGGAGTCAAACCAACTAATGGTACTAGAAGAGAAATTGAGAGATTTAAGGATCCCTACAAGGATGTCGAAATCAACAGAGTTAAAGGCACTGCTAAAGTCCAGAAGTACAAGTAACGTAAGAGATTTGTGGTCCATAGCCCTGCGGATGTCATCAGTAACCTTCAAGAGAGCGGTGACTGTACTATGACCAGGTCGAAAACCAGATTGAAAAGTACTAAGAAGGTCATTCGCATCTAAAAAGGCAGAAAGTTGCTGGTGAACAATGTGCTCAAGAACTTTAGAGAGATAAGGGAGGATAGAAATGGGTCGGAAATCGGACGGTGAGACAGGGCTAGGAATTTTGGGTAAGGGGATGATATGGGCTTGTTTCCAGGCCTCAGGAACAGTACAAGAAAACAAGGAGAAATTGAAAATGTGGGTCAAGATGGGAAGCAATGTGGGGAGAATAGGAGAAATCATTCTAGAGCAAATATTATCATTACCAACTGCAGAGGAGGAGATAGCAGAAATAGATTCTTTGACCTCATTTTCACTCACAGGACTAAATTCGAAACAAGAACACTGCGGCACTGGCAAACAGGAAAGTTTATTTAAAGAAGCTGATTTGACGTGCGGATCTAAAGTAACAGGTGGATGTGAGAAATGTTTGTTAAGAGCACACACGTCAACATCATTACTGGAAACAACTGGAGACTTACCAATGCCGACAGTTTTCAGAAACTTCCAGACTTCAGCAGACTTACGGTTGTCAAGAGAATTGTGGAAGTAGCGTCTCTTTGCATCTCTACACATACGACTGCAGCGATTACGCAACACCTTGTACGCAATCAGGTTGCGCTCGGAAGCACAGCGTTTTAACCTCCTTTTGGATCTGTCCCTACTCGCCATCGCGTCTTTAATAGCAGATGTAAGCCAAGGAGCCGGAACGTATTTGACTTTGACTCGACGGATAGGGGCATGACGCTCGTATAAGCTAAGTATTGTGCTGTTAAAAATGTGAACCATATCGTTGATACAAGAACTCTCCAAAACGTCAGTCCAATCGATGCTACCAGCATCACGCAGCAATGCCTCCAGGTCTATGCCCTTATAGTCCCTAAGAAAAATATAACGCGGCTTACGCTTGGGAGGGCGAATCCTGTAGGACATAAAGATGAAGTCATGGTAAGAAAAACAAGCAGTGAGCTGTCCGTGGACAGATACATTATTAGAATTAGAAACAATCATCAGGTCCAAAAGAGAAGGGGTGCAGTTAGGGAAATGATGAGTAGCAGAAAGAGGCAGAATACTAAGGTTAAAAGAAGATAAGAGAGATTGAAGTTTGTGAGTCCGACTATCATTTTTAAGAAGGCAAGTATTAAAATCGCCCATCAAGACTACGTGGTCATAAGAGGGACAGAAATCGTTTAAAAGCGAATCAAATGAGTCAAAGTAATCAATAGTGAGGTTAGGACTGTACATCACCCCCAGAAGCATTTTAACGTGATGCAAGGAAATTTCGAGAAATAGATGCTCCGCAGACCCCGAGTAGGAAGATGGTGAAGTGCTGATAATCTTGAAGGGGATATCAGTACGCAAGTAAATGGCAACACCACCACCACCCTTCCCAGTTCTATCATTACGGATAAGAACAAAGCCAGGAAGGGCATAATTAACAGATAAAAGAGAGGGCTTGAGGAAGGACTCTGAGATCAGCAAAGCGTCTATATGAGCACAATTAATGGAAGCCAGAAGATCAGAGTAATGGCTAGGGACACTCTGGGCATTGATGTGGGCTATGTTAAGATTGTTGGGGAGGTGGGAAAGCAAAGTGGAAATTTGATCACCAAGAGTAAGTGGAGAGGAAGAACCACTTGCCGCACTAAGGAAACTGCTAGAAGAGGAAGAACAAGAGAAAAAATCATCATCAACGTCTACATCGATCATAGTTTGCAAAAATAATAATATCTATATATATATATGAATAAAAAAAAAATACCAAAAAACAAACAAAAATAAGTAAATAATAATAATTATATCAAAACTACTTAACTACTTAAGTGCATACAAATAAAATAATAATAATAACTAAATACGCTCAACTAATAAAAGCACCTATTCGCTGTTGTTGGAAGAGATTTTAACACAACTTTTATAAACTAAGTAGGTACAAAAGAATTATAGGAAGTAAATAAAACAATAAGTTATCACAAGACATAGAAAAAACAAAATATAAAAATAATTATTTAAGTTAACTAACGAGAATGTCAGCCACAACGTTCGGATAACAAACACAGTGTGCAACGAAACGTAAACGTCAACATACTAACACATAAATGACATTGACACACGTCAGTCACGTCACTACGTCAGCAATAAAAATAATAACATCTACCGGCAAGTTAATTATTGTGAGAAAAAAAAAAATAAACGCAAAGTGAATGCTATGGGTAGATTAACAAAAAGGACTATCAATTTTACATTCTACCGACGACCGACACTACATGAATGTATGGCCAACGTAAAAACAAGCACTGGGATATTTAAAACGGCAAACTCAGCGACGAGCCTTCCTCATAAGCTTCCCTTTGGGGGTTGCTGTTACAGACGATGTAGATGCTGACGAGGTAGAAGCTGCAGGCACACGGGGATTGGGTGCGGCAGCACCGGCGGGATCGGGGAACAGCGCGATTAATGCTTCAAGCTCACCCAAGGACGCTATCTTACGGCGTGACTTGTCAGGCGTCAAGACAACAACCTTTCCCTCCGCAGACCAGCAGCTATTGATGCTAAAGTGCTTACGAGCAGCAATAAATACCTGGTGCCGTGTTTTAGTCAGAAACTCCGAAATGGTGATACCGCTGCCCTTGAGTGTAGTTTTACCGTCCCAAACCAACCGACGATGCTCCATGTCATTGAATCGCACCAACACAGGTCTGGTTTTACCCTGGGGGGCTCCTAGTCTGTGGCATACATCTAGATGGTCCATTTTAATGCTGTCAATCATCAGTTGCTTAGAAATGATAAGGAGAATCGAGTCACACAGCTTTTCATTTTGCTTCTCTGGGATACCGTGAAACAGCAAGATCTTTCTTCGCATTGCAGTCTCATGTCTGTCTAGACTCAAAGACAGGAGTTCAATCTGAGTTTTGAAGTGAGATAACGTTTTGCAAACAAAAGATTTAAACTCGGAGAAGTCCAGGGACAGCGCAGCAAGATCTATGTGTGCAGGGTCAGTTCCAGCAGTAGCTCTCTGCAGCTTAACTTCGTACTCACGCATTCGGGAGCCAAACAGCTTCTCCAGTTCCTCCATACTGTGCACAAGCTTGCTGTCCATGGTTTGTTGGAATATTATGTGTTGTGGTTGATGAAGTGAAGGCGAAAGGAAAGTTCCGAGTGAAGGTGGGTTTATTAGTTAATAAAAGCATAAATATAATGAAAAAGAAGAATTAACTATTTTAAAATCAATATTAAATAAGGAGGCTAAAAATTTAGGTTTATATGTCAAGCCTACCCACGTAGGAAAAAAAGGATCTTGTCGTTAACCAGGTCAAACGCCTTGCAGAGGTCCAGAAAAGCAGCATACAACGGAGTTTTTCTGTCGGTGTAGTACCTAACCGTATGCTTGAGCGCCAGAACCGCAGTTTCCGTGGACAACCCTGCTCTAAAACCAAATTGCGAATCATGTGGATTGAGCTGTCCAGACATTCTACGCTCAAGCACACCGTCAAGAACCTTAGCCGCTATGGTGGCCAAAGAGATGGGCCTATAGTTGTCCTTATCCGACGCAACTCCAGTCCTATTCTTGGCAATAGGCACTACTATCGTCCTCATCAGCTCCGAGGGTAGATAGGAGTGCCTCACACAAAAGTTGAACAGCTTGGATAAAACCCTAGGGAGGTGCTGACCAGCATAGTGAAAATGCTCAATGCTTAGGCCATCATGTCCTGGAGATTTGTCTCTTGTCATACCTTTAATAATGTTTCTTATCTCCTTAGCTGTAATGTTTATTGGCTCTCCCAAACTCAAACTCATTCTCAAACTCAAAGCATTTATTTCAATTAAACCAATTACACGCACTTTTGAATTGTCAAGGGGTCGGTCTGTCAGAAAGATGAAGCTAGGCGCCCATTCCAAAGCATAATAGGTACCTATGGAGAAGAACGGGCAAGAAACTCCACGAACACTCTTTTAAATCAAGATATGGTTACAAAATAATGGTTACATCATTCATGTTGAAATTTTACATGTGAGAACGATGCAGAACGTTAAAAGCGTTCTTAAAAAAAACAATTGAAATATTTAAATTAAATTAAAATAAGCCGTGGCCGCTAAGGTATGGCCAGCCTTCACTGACAGCGCTTGTTCACGAACCTGACGCATGGTTTAGCTAAATGATCCAACACGCGCCACCATCAACGAGACATTAGAGTGAGCATCACATACTCTCAGCCGCCAGGGCACATTCAAGTCAAACAAAGACGTGCCCAGTAAATGGTAGCTTTAGAATATGTACATAGTACTCACACATGTGCTATACAATTATATAATACAAAGGAGATTGAGTCTATACAATGCAATGATAGTCTTACAATCTTCAGCAGCTCCAACAGTATCTTCAAATGTTAATTAATTAGTTGTGGTTGTGGAGCAGGACCAGCATTGAGCCAAGCATTTGTATCAGTTATGTAATCCCCAAACTTATAATATGCCTGCCTGCATAGTGTGCGTTTTATACAAACAAGTTTTGTTATTGATAGGGTGCAAGAAGCCCGTAATCTTGGTGTGGTATTTGATGAGCACCTGCATTTTGAGACACATATCACGGAGGCTGTGCGCAACTGCTTTTACCGTCTTAAGTTTTTGTACCGTGTACGGCCGTACATAAGTGTGGATATGCGTGTCATGCTATGTGAGTCACTTGTTTTATCCAAGCTGAACTACGCTGACACTGTGTATGGTGCGTGCATTCTTGGTAGGACCGAAAAGTTGATCCAGCGAGTGCAGAATGCCTGTGCAACATTTTGTTTCAATGTCCCTCCCCGATCTCATATAACACCATTTTTAAATAAGGGTAATTTGATGAGAATGTCAGATCGCAGAAAGCTTCATTTGGCTACCCTACTCTTTGGCACCATTCTCACAAAAAAACCAGAATATTTGTTTCAAAAATTGACTTGGTCACGAGATATAAATAAAATTAAAACAAGAGCATCATCTTACCTTCTGTTGGCCTCAACGCACAGAGCTGCTGCTTTCCGTGGAAGCTTTAAATTCGCTGCCTCTCGCTGCTGGAACGATTTGCCACCGCCGCGCGCCGTTTAGTGCTATAAAAACAGTTGGTACTTTTAGTATTAAATATAAGCAACACTTGTTACGAATACAAAAGGAAACCAGTCTCTGATAGTCTAAACTCACCCTGGGTCTGCACGTAGTTGGTATTGGTGACCGTAGCGGAGTCTTGTGTTCCTAGCAGCATGTTTAACTTTGAACGCTTTGTTTTTTCACTCGGTGATTGATTATTTTTTTTCTTCCGACTTACACAACACAACACAGTCAGTTATACACTCAACAATACTTTATATTATTTATTTGCACCATTTTCTTGTCGTATTTATTATTCACTCATTATTTATTTATGTCAAAACTTTACTTCCTTTTTACATTAATGCACATTGACAGCCAGTCGCCTGCGCCCGCGTCTCATGCATGGTCTCATCGCTTGTCATAGAAATATAGACAATAGTCTATAGCATAGACAAGTGAGGTTGGACCGTCGGGCGTCAAGCGTGAGTCGAACTTTACACCTTATTGACGGTTTTTGTTTTTTCTTTTCAAGTATTGTAGTGTTTGTATTTTATTTTATTTTATTTTATTCCCCTTGCTATTTTTAATTGATATCCGTGGGTATTTCCGTGGTATCACACAGGCCCTATCAGAATACCAGCGTTGCGGTATTTATTTTTTAAATATCGCAGCTTTATGCTGAGATGGGAGCCTGTTTGGCCTCGCACAGGTCTCTTTTTTTTAGTCTGATTTCTTTTTTTTTTGTTTTTTTGTTTTTTAATGTTTATTTTGTTACTTTTATACCCTCTCTTTAGCTGTATTTCCTGTGCGTGTCCCAAATAAAATATTTTTCTTTCTTTCTTTCTTTCTTTTTGAATTTAGTCTCATTGAGTTGAAGTATGTGTGGAGGTATTTTATTGTAACATTTTAAACAGTACCCCATGAACGACGAGTCTACTTTAGCTAGTCTGAAACCTGGTTGAGCTAATAGGTCCCTTTTTCTAGTACTATAATAATTATGCCTTTCACCTCTTTTTCTAAAAAGATGTAAATTTTTCCTTACGTACATGATATTTTCGTAGATATATTGACGAGGTACCATCATGATGTTAATTTCCTTAAACAGTTCTCTTAGAGAATCGCGATTGCGGAGATTATATATGGCTCTAATGGCTCTTTTCTTTAGAATAAAAATTGACTCGATGTCTTCAGCCCGTCCCCAAAGTAAAATACCGTAAGACATGATACTATGAAAGTAACTAAAATAGACTAGCCTCGCGGTATCTATATCAGTAAATTGACGGATTTTTCTGACAGCATATGCTGCTGTACTTACCCGTCCTGCAAGTGATGTTAAATGAGGACCCCATTGTAGCCTTGAGTCGAGCGTGATCCCCAAGAAAACGGTTTTATCGACGAATTCTAGTTTCTCTTGATTCAATATTATCCCACAATCACTACTTTTTACATTTGATAAAGAAAATCTAATACACTTAGTTTTTTTCCCATTTAATACTAAATTATTAGCAGTGAACCAATTTTGGACCTGCAGTAGGGCGTTATTAACGTCGTCAAAATTTGTATCACGTCTACCTACCTTAAAAATTAAGGAAGTATCGTCAGCAAATAAAACCATTTGTGGTTGATTTTTTAATAAATGGAGTAAATCATCAATATACACTAAAAAGAGGAAAGGACCCAATATTGAGCCTTGTGGAACACCCATTTTTACATTTAAACCAAGTGACCATGATGTCTCCAGACATGACGTCCCCAGCAACAAGGTTCTGCTCTTCCCCTCTCCGCGAAGTTACTGCAAAATGCCTCCTAAACTTGTCCGCAATCTCTCCAGGTTCAGTAACGCCATCAACGCTCATCGGGACCGCCGGTTTTGGGTTCAGCCTTTTAGTCGATTTCCAGAAATTCTGAAAATTCTTACGCCTATGCTCAGTCGCCAGCATGTCCATTTTTATTTGATCCTCATGATCCTGACAATATTTTAATCTTTGTTTAAAATCTTTTAGCGTTTAATTCATTTCCTCGAATAGCAACCCGGTGCTAGGTTTATTATGCCACACCCATTTCAGAAAAACTCTCCTAGCGTTTCCATGAGCGTCTTTGACGTACCTATTCCATCCGATCACCGGACGCCGTTTCCTACCATCTCCCACTAGACCAGAACTCCCCTCTGCTTCCCGAAGGGAAGTCACAATACCACTATACAGTTTATCAATCATCAATCTCTGATTTTCATAAAGACAAAAATGATCACAACAGTTACCTAGATCAGAGGGAAAGTCTATATCCCTAAGCTTCTCCATACGTAATCTATAGTAGTGATCTATTTGTGATACATTCCTTTTCACCCCATACAGTTTATCAATATTCTTAGTCACTTGTTGTACTGATGCATCCGTCGGCATTACCATTCCCAAATTAACCAGGCAAACAAGTGGATAGTGGTCCGACCAGTAAATATCATGATTAACTTCAACCTTTACGAGTGATCTCCACGCCGCCTCAGATACCAGGCAATGGTCAAGCCACCGTCTGCTTCCACATATATCACTGACAAATGTGTACGAGTAAGTGTCAGAATCAATACCCAAGTATTTATAGTCAGCACAAAACCAATTTTGTTCCTCACAAAAACTCATTAACTCTCTATTAAATAACTCACCCGGGTGAGCATTAAAATCTCCTAACATGTATACATAATCTACATTTGCGCTTTCAACAATAGCAGCTATTTCACTTAAACATTTACAAAATTTATTTAAATTATCTAAAGAGTCCGTCGGCATATACAAACTAAACAATAACAAAGTACAGTCAGCGCAATTCGCCACGATGCAATCACTAGTACAAGAATTGACAGTAACGGACGTAAATTTCTCCACAATAGTGCCACACCACCGTATGGTCTACCCCTCAACACTCCTGCTGATGTGTCGACCGAAGATTTTCCAACATAATCAAAATTAATATCCAAGTTACCAAGTAAACAAACTTCATGTGGCAACAACCAGGTTTCTTGCAGAGCAATGACATCCATGGATTTACACAGATTTTGTATACATACAGTCGACCTCTTTAGAGATTTACAATTATAACTTACCAAGCTAGCAAAACAATTACATTGAGAATTATCCATTACCGATGCATAAACTTGTCACTCGGCCGCAGACCACTCTGCCTCCTCTCTGATTGACCCTTATAATATACAAACCTACGAAATGATACCCCCGCAGGCCATAAGTTTTCATCCATAAAAACATTCAAACTCCGTTTAGGTATCATAAACCTGTTAGCCGCATAGCCTTTGTTCCTTTTCATATCCATTTTTACCAATGAAAGGAGTTGTCCAAAAGTGGTTTTATTACTCAATAATTCCGATGAGGATAAGTTAAATATATTTGGATAGACATCCCAAAAACTAGTAGTTCTAGGTATTTCATACATTTTTAAAATCCTCCAATTTTATGAAAATCGTTTTTTATTTTAGTGTGAATTTACTCCTAAAACGAACAAACCTTTCTAATTATCTAGGATAATGAAGTGAACACACCCTAAAAAATAGGAAACTTGTCAAAATTTACACAAGGTACTGTCATTGCAATGCCGCCAGTCTCTTGGGTACTTTACCAGTCGACAACGAAGCGGAGGAATTTTTCGATGCCATATTTTAGTTTTTTAATAGTTTTAGTTATGTTAGGATATCATTTTGTTATTTTTAGGTTATGTTTATATTACACTGTCATTACTGTCAATCAATATTTGATGTAAGAGTATACAATACTATAACAATGTAAACAAAACGTTAATCTAATAAGATTATTTACGTACGTTTTATAATATGAAATAAGATGAAATGGGATATTTTCAGTCAAAAATGTGTAGCATAATCCTTTTAGAACTGAAAGCACACTCTTTATGATTATGGCTACTTCGAATGTTTATGTCATGTGCAAGGTGTAATACTTTACTAAGACCCCGGTTGTCAAGAAGTGTTCACGTAAGGCCTTACGGGATGTATCGACTGCCTAGAGCTCCATGGCGTTTACTGCCCGACGATTATTTGGGCCCGACAAATACATCAGACACCTTCAGAGCCACCGACACAATCTGTTTGCGCAACTGCCATCCAAAACTGTTGCCAGAACTGAATCCCCAGTCTGTCGTACTTTAAATATGCTAAATGATTACACACAGAAATTGATCTTAGTGATCTGTTTGTGGATGAATGGACTAAATAAAAAATCAAGACATAGCACTGCTGTCAACAGTGACGCGAGGCCGTGCGTTTCGGGTTTCGTAAACATGTGTGCACGTAATGAGGTGTAGTTTAATAATTGAAGTTCGGTGTAAATGTGTGCGTGTGAGCGTGTATGCACACAGCGAAGGTTAGTTTTGCGCATGCTTCACCATATTGTTCGCAGCGCTATGTCTAGCTTTTTTAATTAGTCTGGAGTTACTCTTATCAAAGCTGTCTCATGCGAAGACGAAACGGCTGGAATCTTTACTGTACATCTTAACTTACTTCTACAGTAAAAGTACCGTTCGACATAATATGTTCCCCATAAAAAGAGCGAGCCTGTTTTATTTGATACATTCCTAAGCAAATAAAATTAAATATCTGACATGTTTGTGGTGGGGAACATATTTAGTTGTGGTATTTGAGCATTTATCTGGACGAAACTGGCTCGGCGTCTATAAAGCTGATGCCCAATCACATGGTCAGCTAAATCATTTGGCAAAGTCAAAAGTGAAAGTCAAAGTCTTTATTAATGCGATATTTGGTGATACAACAGGGTCTTAAAAACATTTTAAAGAAGTTCAAAAGTCTAGGTACCCTATAGGCATGCATTGTTAAATTATAATATTAGAAATTAAGTTAAACATTACATGAAACTTATTGAAGGAATTAATAATTATATGCATGCATGCATGGCATGGCATGTTCATTCTCTGATTTTTTCTTTACAGTATAGTTTGGGCATCAGGACGGTCAGTCAAAACGGGATGAAAATGGTTTAAAATGGATCCTGCAATTTTAGAATCATCCATAAGATTTCTATACCTATTAAAATATTAATTTCGATAGATTTTGAAATCTGTCCAAACCGACTGTTCCTATCTTCTACACTGTGTCACTAGTAGTGATTTGTTGGCATTTTCAGTTGATAATTGAGTTTCCCCTTCACTTAGGATCTCTGGTTTACATATAGTATATATTGTGATGGGTGTTCCGAAGTGAAACAATACACACTTAGTGATAATTTCTATTAGACCGATCCCAGCACAAAGTGACATAGTCATTTTCGAGAACTGGGTCGGGCACATACCTGTAGTACGGTATCTCAGAGTCCACAAGTTTATATTTCACCAATGTTACGTCGGTCTTCTTTACGTTAATGTGTTCGTGCTCATCGTGAAATACTCTCAAGAGACTAAGTCTGTGCCCTTTATGTATATAGTAGAGTAGGCCTACTGAGGTGTACTTGTAATACAAGACTCCATTTCAGACGGAATAATAATTACCATCGAGACTGCCATCGTGAAGTCTTTGGGTGAGATTTTGCGTCTCGTTGTCCGCTGATTGTGCAATCTGAGCCCAAATATTTGGGTCTAGAAAGATTGACTCTGACAGGGTTGCGACTTAAGTAGTCTGCATGGGGTAACATCACTCCTTTTCGATACTCGATTGAGAAATCATCACCATAATCATCTCATTGGGTAGAGTACAAATATATATATATATTTTTTATCTTTTAAAATAAAGAAATAAGGGGCCGTAAATTTGTTAATTTTAGACCATTTTTGTACGAGCTCTATCGCAACAATTTTACAAATTAGGAATTTGAAACTTTTGTATATCATGTACCATATACTGTATTTAGTCAACAAAATACTAAAAACGGTTATTCATAAGGTATTTTATTTAATTAAATATGGGCGATTTTCTGCAACTGCAAAAATAACCTTGTAATTCAGAGTATCATTATGAAATACCACTAGAACGTTTGCCACTAAACCGTGTCGCACAAACCTGGGCCAGCATGCTCTCCTAACCAAATTGTTGACTTTCTACAACAGAGCCTGTTCAGTTGACAGCAATGTCGATATTTTCTTTTATAGTCTGCCAATATTTAAAACTAAAATTATTAAAATTGGCGTGTAGCTGCCTACTTAAACTTATTCTAATTTAATAATAATGTAATTTTAATTTAATTGTATTTTTAATGTTATAGAATTTAATAATAATACTTTATTTCAAATTTAGTTTAGTTGAACTTACGATAATTGTTTTTCTTATTTTTTATCTTTTAACTTTTATTACGTCATTTAATTACTTTATTCTATTCCATATTTAGTTTGTAATCTAATATTAGGTCTTTACCTATGAAATTGCCGTTCTGCAGTACTGGCCATTTCAAATCAAATAATTTTTGTTTGGCTAAGAATTCTAATTTCAAATTAATTTTATTTTAAAAACATGGATTTTTTTTCCAAAAGTAGTCATTTGTTTATTGATTAGTGTTACATTTTCATCGCATTTCAATCTTTTTCGTCATCATGGATACGTTAAAAATTCGAGTAATTATGGAATATGAGTACCGTCGTGGCAGCAACGCGGCACAAGCGGCACGCAACATCAACGACGTTTACGGAGCTAACACTACAAACCAACGCACCACTTGTTATTGGTTTGCTCGCTTCCGTTCTGGAAATTTCGACCTGAAAAATGAACCTCGCGGTCGTCCGAAGACTTTGGTCGACAATGACGAATTAAAGGCGATTGTGGAAGCTGATGGTACACAATCTACGGCTGAATTAGCAGCAGCTTTCGACGTTAGCGTCAAAACAATATTGGTCCATTTGCGTCAAATTGGCAAGGTAAAAAAGCTTGACAAATGGGTGCCCCACGAACTCAATGATCGCCAGCGCGAAGTACAGTACACTGTACAGTATGACCATTGCCGTTGTTAGTGGTGGTGCTGCAGGAACTGGGTTTGTCGCAACAGAAAACACGTGAACTTTTGAAAACCGTATATTGACTTTGAAAACACAAGATGGCCGCGTGCGCAGAATAACAAATCGGACGTGCGCATTGATTTGAGTTCGGTGGCAGACTGGCGGGGTCCACACTGTTACAAGTGTCAGCGTGTCCCAGCTCTTAGCTATAGTGATGCTACTTATAACTAGTTATAACTAAATACATTGTACATTATTGACTTTAATAAGACTTAAGCGCGTCGCTAACATTCCCCTCCCTAGTGCTGTCACAGCACTCATCAACCAGAGTGATAGGAGCGACGCGTGCCGCGGAGCGGCGCCACGCCCGGGAGCCCACCTTCACTTCCACGAGTCTAATACGACCGTCCTTACCTGGGAACACCTCAGTGACTAGTCCCTTTGGCCACGAATTGCGGGGAGAGTTAGGGTCCACAACCAACACGAGGTCGCCCACTCGTAGCGAAGGCTGCTCTGTTTTCCACTTTCGCCTAGGTAAAAGATCAGGTAAAACTTCCTTTACCCACCTGTGCCAGAACATGTCGGCCAAACGTTGACTTGTACGCCAATGTCTGCGTAAGTACAGGTCAGAACTGTCAAACGCTCCGACTACAGGTAGTTTCGACGACGTACCCAGCAAAAAATGGTTAGGGGTGAGGGATTCTACACCTTCTGGGTCTACTGAAACGTGCATCAAGGGACGACTGTTCACTATATTTTCAATTTCTGCTAGAAGTGTGCTCAATACTTCGTCCCTTGGTCCCTTGGGGAACGGGCGTTCGAGCAAAACAACTTTGCGCGACGACTTAACGCTGCGAATCAATCGCTCCCATGCCCCACCCCAATGGGGGCTGGCGGGAGGGATGAAAGTCCAGTCCATTCCATTGTTGACACGTACGTCTTTCAGTATCTCTTGATCCTGGTCCTGCATGGACCGTTGGAGTTCCTTTTCAGCGCCTTTCAGATTTGTGCCATTGTCGGAATACAAATGACGTGGCCAGCCACGCCTTGCTGCTATCCGTCGCAGTGCTATGATCAACGAGACCGTCGTGAGAGAAGCAACAGTCTCAATGTGAATGGCACGCAACGTTAAGCAGGTAAAAAGAACACCATACCTTTTTTCTCTGCGTCTGCCAACTGTTACCTCCATCGGTCCAAACAAATCCAGCCCACAGTGAGAGAAGGGTCGCTGATGATGTGCCACACGAGACTGAGGTAAGTCACCCATGCAAGGAATTAGCGGCCTGCACTTCTTGATGCGGCACAGCATGCATTGCGACACCACAGTCTTCACGGTAGGTCTAAGTCTCACTAACCCATATTTTTCCCTTAGCAGGTTGACTACTGTTTCCTGATTACCATGAGCCGCCTTCACGTGGTAGTGTCGAACAATCGGCCGAGCCACAGGGTGCCGACCGTCCAATATTACAGGCCTCTTTACCTCCATGGCAACATCTGCAGCAGCATCGATCCGACCGCCCACGCGAAGCAAGCCATGCTCGTCTAAAATCGGTGAGAGAGTAAGTAACCGACTCTTTTTAGATAACGCCTTACCATTTCTAATCGCAGCTAAATCCTCAGCAAACTACTCCCCTTGTGCGTGTTTTAATAGCTGCCGCTCTGCACGCTCCATCATCTGTACACTATAGCCACTGCAAGGAAGACCTTTTAACCTGTCAACAAATTTGAAAACAGCGGCTGACGCCCGTAGAAGGCGTAGCCAAGAAGAAAATCGTACCGGATCTGGAACCGGCGAATAAGCTGAGTGTTCCTGAACAACAGCAGTTACCTCATCACATGCTGCGTTTGTTTCCGGTTGGATGACATCCCTAGGCCATGACGCATCATCCAAGTGCAGGAAAGTTGGACCGGCTAGCCACTCAGAATACAAAGTAGGATTGAAAGTTTCCCGTGTAGCTAAGTCAGCTACATTAAGCTTCGTAGGAACGTATCTTCATTCGTCAATACGTGTCAATTCGTCGATCTCCCCAAGACGGTTCGCTTCGAACGCTTTATAGGTACGCGTATTGTTACGAATCCAATGGAGAACCGTAGTGGAGTCGCACCAAAAGAATCGACGTACTGGAGATATTCTATGTTCCTTACCAATAGTGTTAGCTAGCCTTGCCGCTAACAATGCCGCTTGAAGCTCGTATCTAGGTACTGTCATAGGTTTCACAGGTACCACTCTGCATTTACTCGCAATAAAAGAAACACATATTTTACCTTGCGCTTCCCAGCGCCAATATGCTACCGTACACAGCGCTTTAGTGGATGCGTCACTAAATACGTGAAGATGTAAGTTTCTATACACAGACTCGCTTGTAGGCGAACTCGTAGCACTGCTATCGGCCGCTACGCTTTCGTAGCTCGTAGCACAAAGCTGCGTAGCATTGTTTAATGCAAGCCGCGCTTGTGGTTGTGGCGGCGCGGGACTGGAACCTTCCATCTCGCTCGCGCACGCTACCGTTGCAGTGCATGCAGACATCGCGTGACACCTTGGAATGCGAAGTGTTCTGATAACGTTAATTAGGTCAATCCATTTCACCCACCTTTCGTAAATGTCATCAGGAACATTATCGTCCCATCCAATATTCAGGCGCCAGGTATCCTGAAGCAGGATTTTACTCTGAATAGTGAAGGGGGCGAGAAATCCTAAGACATCAAAAATAGACATAACAACCCTCAGCATAATCCTTTTTGTGGGTCGTTCGTTGCCCTGAGTGATATCCTTTGGTATGCGTTTTAGTGACACGTCAAACCCAAGCATATCATCTCCAGGAAACCAAATAAGTCCCAGTGTTCGCTCACCTCCAAATTGCTGACCGGTTTTGAACTTTACTGCAGCAGTACCTAAGGTCTCCTTTGGTATGCTGTTTAAAACCGCGACGCTGTTGCTCGTCCAGTTTTGGATTTCAAACCCACCGGCCCTGTGAATGTCACTGATATTACTCACCATATTAATAGCAGTACTTTCGTCCGGCAAACTATCTATGTAGTCATCCATGTAATGTGAATGGTAAATAGCATCGACTGCGCTCGGCAAGGATGTCTCATAACGGCGTGCGTTTTTGTTTTTAATGAACTGGAGCTAGACCACCACCTCTTAAAGCAGTATTATTTTAATCTTACATGAGTGTGGGAAAGAGATGGAGCTAGACGTCCTGTATAGCTCCATCTCTTTCTCATACTGAAGTAACATTAAAATAATACTGCTTTAAGAAGTGGTGGTTGGCCCCCTGAGCTACAAATGGTGAACAATTAGCTCCAAAAATTAAGGATGTCATGACATACGTTTTGATGTTTTCTGTAGGGTTGCTTCTCCACAGAAACCTTAGTGCATGCTGATCCTCGGCGTGAATTTTAACCCTCAGAAACATGTCCTTTATGTCACCTGTTACTGCGACTTTATTTTCCCTGAAGCGCAGCATTATACCCAGCAGTGATGACAAAAGATCGGGTCCTGTGAGTAAATAGTCATTAAGACAGGAACCATCTACCTTACCTGCAGCGTCGAAGACCAGCCGAAGCTTGCTTTTGTTCGGGTTATCAACACCGAAATGAGGTAGGTACCACGTATTCGATGTGACGTCATTTACCGCCAGCTCCCGCGCGTAATCATTTTCTAATAAATGACGAACGCGTTCCTCATACCTATTAGCAAAACCTGTATCCTTTCCCATTTTCCTTTCGATACCTTTCAACCTTCTTAGTGCGTTGGGATACGAGTCCGGCATCGCGCGACCTAGCTCCTTCCAAGGTAAGCTAACATGCCAGCGTCCGTCAACGAGCACCGCTGATCGCTCCAGCTGATCGATGGCGCGCAAATCGTTAACATTCTGGCGCGGCTTACCGCACACACCTATGGCATCCAATGCAAACGAACGTCGAACCTCATCATGGATTTCTTGAAGTAGACTATCCCGCGATGAAATGTCACTTACCTCTTCGTTCTCCATGATGGTCAGGGCGGCCTCGGCGCAAGCAGAGTGAGCGCCGGCGGCGGCCCGCGCGGCTTTGCCACACCGCGGCACGCGCACCTTACCATGTACACACCAACCTAGGGGGGTAAGTGTAGCGGACGGCTCATTTGCACTACCTAACTTTATTTTCAAAGGTACAATTAAGTTATAATTATCTTGACCAATTAATATGTCAGGTTTTGAATCTGAGGTACACAATTTATCTTTAATATTCTTTAGGTGAGAATACTTACTACAATCTATAACAGAAAACTTTTGAATAGGCAAATTTAATTCGTTAACACAACGCATTCTTATATTTTTATGTAACCTATCATATCCAGCAATGTCTACATTAACAACCATAGATTCGCACCATCGCGTCATTAGTCCACGCTCCGCGCACCGACAGCGTCTCACGACGGCCGCGCAGTCCGACGCGCTCGGCGAGGCTCGCACTTATCAGCGACACACTCGATCCGTCATCGAGTAGCGCGGTGGCGTTTACGATACCGTTAGGGCCGTGCACACGAATAGGTAACACTTTCAATAACACTTTATTGTCACCCGCGTTAATGTACGTTATTGTTTCCGAAGACGCGGTAGGCTCGGCTCGCTGCCCGTCTGCCGATGACGTAGTACTCGTGGTCGACGCACTGTTGTTATCCGCGCTGGTGCGCTCACTTTGTTTACTCGTGGAATAATGCAGAAGACGATGATGATCTTCATTACAGCCGTCCTTGTCGCACACAGAAGCTGAACACGTTTTTCTATCGTGTTTGGATATTAAACACTTGTAGCACAGGCCGTGTTTCTTCACATATTGCCACCGTACTTTACGTCTCTTTCTTAAATAGTTTGCAGTCGCCGAGATTATGTACCGCTGCGCGGCAAAACAAACAATTAGCGTTACGTTCTTCGTCTTGAACTAGCACGGTCTGTGTGCGTGTGCATGTACTTGCCTTATTCTTCTGATGCTGGTCACTTCGTAAAGTAGTAAAAATACTTGCGGTGGTGGAAATCTTTACAGCTTCTTCATACAAAAAATCTGATAAAATCACCAACCTTGGTTTCTTTCCTTCGGTGATCATTTTATAGCTGTAGTCGGACCACTTGGAGATAAGCACTGCGGGGAGCTTGGACAGAATCATCGAGACGATATTGACACCGTGTAGGTACTCCTCGCGCCCGACTGCTCGTACTGCTTCCACTACATTTTGCACTTTCACAGAAAACGCGACAATATCTTTCTGATATTCCTGTTGTAGGGACTGTAGCTTCTTTATGTCTTGGAGTATTCTAGAAATAATGCAGTCGGGGTTACCAAATCGTAGCTCCAATGTCGACATCACTTTGTCAGGCGACGTGGCGCTTATGAACAATGCGGCGACTGCATCTTTCGCTTGCCCTCGTAGGCATTTTCGAAGCCTCCATAGGTTTTCTTTTGGCGTGAATTTACACAACGCCGTCGACTCGTCGTAGGCTTGTTTGAATTGAAGCCAATCCAACTGATCACCAGAAAATTCAGGTAAATCTCTCGGTGTGCTCATGCGGCTGAGCAAACTGGCTTGAGGCACGTTGTTTGCACAGTTAGTAGAAATATCCTTCAAAGCGCTTGCCAACATGTGAACCGCGTTGTTGAGCACGGTCACGGAGTCGCCCGGCGGTGGCGGTGGCGGGGTCGCGGCGGCGCGCGGCCGTCCGGCCACGTGCTCGGCGCATGGTGACGGTGCTCGTGCGTGCAGCTCGCCCGTTACAATTCCTTTCTCGGGGGTTTGCCGACGGCGTGCCAGGAAGAGCTTGGGTTCTGGCCTTTGGGGCTCTCGGACCTCGACTAGGGGGGCTCCTAAGCGCATGCTTGGAGAGGGGCCAGTTCCCACTTCGTTGGAAGACAGGGAAACTGGTCCTCATTAAGAAGCCGGGGCGCCCTGCGGACTCTCCGTCCGCTTACCGGCCCATCGTGCTGCTCGACGAGGTGGGCAAACTCTTTGAAAGAGTCATTGCAGACCGCCTCGTCGGGTGGCTGGTGCAGGAGGGGCCGGATTTGGCGGAGAGCCAACGCCTTCAATACCCTGCCCTGGAGTTGCATCAGGGAGGCACTCCGGTATCACCGGGTGCCAACCTACCTCCGTCGAGTGGTCGAGGCCTATTTGACGGACAGGGCCGTCATCTACCCCGGTCATCAGGGAGAGTGGAACCGGCGAGAGATGTCGTGCGGTGTCCCACAGGGATCGGTCCTGGGGCCACATCTGTGGGACATCGGGTACGACTGGGTGCTGCGCGCCGACCTCCCTAGCGGCGTCAGCGTTGTATGTTACGCTGACGATACGCTGGTCCTGGCGCAGGGGAGGTCGCACCAGGCGGCGGCTGAACTAGCGACACGCGGGGTTGCGACAATCGTAGAGAGGATCCGGCAGTTGGGACTCGAGGTGGCCCTGCACAAGTCCGAGGTCATGTGTTTTCATGGTCCTCGGAACGCACCACCGTCGGGTTCCCAAATAACGGTAGGAGGGGTTCACATCGGAGTGGAGTCGACGATGAAGTACCTGGGACTCGTCCTCGACAGCCGGTGGAACTTCGTGGAGCATTTCCGACGTTTGGCTCCCAGACTGGAGCGGGCCGGGGCTGCCTTGAAGCGGCTCCTGCCCAATCTGGGGGGTCCAAACGCCTCCTGCCGGAGGCTTTACGCGGGGGTCGTGCGGTCCATGGCCCTTTACGGGGCACCGGTGTGGGCGCGTTCCCTGAGGCTGCGACCAGCCCGCCGGTTGAACGCGTCCCAGAAGGTCATGGCCATCCGGCTAGTCCGAGGATACCGCACGGTCTCCTGTGAGGCGGCGTGCCTCCTTGCCGGATTACCGCCATGGGATCTGGAGGCAAAAGTCCTCGCGCACGTGTGGGAGTGGCGCGAGGAGGTGAAACGCCGGGGCGTAACTCCGCTGCCGCGAGAAATCACGGTACAGCGGACAGAGCTCCGGCGGGATCTCATGGCGACATGGAGAGTGCGATTGTCGCAACCCAGCGCTGGGCACGCCACAATTGCGGCGATAAGTCCCCTCTTTGAGGAGTGGTTGGAGAGGCGCCACGGCGTCCTCACCTTCCGCCTGACGCAGGTCCTCACCGGACACGGTTGTTTCGGGAGGTTCCTGTTTCGGATAAGGCGGGAGGAAACGCCCGGGTGTCACCATTGTGTGGATCGCCCGGAGGACACGGTGGAGCATACAGTGGAGGTCTGCCCGGCTTGGGCGGAGCACCGCCGTGTTCTCACGGAGGCGATCGGCGGCGGCGATCTCTCGCGTCCAAACCTGGTCCAGGCCATGGTGCGGAGCGAGAGTGCATGGGAAGCCGTCACCTCCTTCTGCGAAGCAGTAATGCTCGCGAAGGAGGAAGCGGAACGCGTGAGGGAGAGGCAACAGCCGCGCCCTCGCGCCCCTAGCCGCCGTAGGAGACGCCCTGGGCGGCGGGAATCGATTGCCGATTCCCGGCCACCGTAGGCGCGGGCTTGCGGACGACGAGTAATGGGCAGCTCGCCGTCCGGTAAGGACCAGGCCCGGGTCGACGGCGCGTTGTGTTCCACGCGCGCCTCAAAGAGATGTCAGCAGTGACGGGGTCAATTGGGCCGATGCCGCCGGGGTCGCGGGTAGTTCGAAAGAGATACCGTGGCCCTGGCACGGGCAGCTGAAGGAACATGGGTGGGTTTTAGTCAGTAAAAGTCTGACACGCCCTCCCGCTCTGCCCAGAGCGGGAGAAGTCATTTGATGATTTCCCATCCACAAAAAAAAAAAAAAAAAAAAAAAAAAAAGGGGGTTTGCTGCTCCAGTAGGGGTTCTTCGTGGTTACTTTGGTGGATCACCCAATCCTCCAGGTCTCTGCGAGGAAGTTCCTTCCCATCAACTAGTGAACTGTATTCCATCTGTTCTTCCTCGTCGTCGAGTGCTGCCAACTGGGCATCCAGGTTTTGATCAATGAGCTCGATCCGAAGAGCAGCTTTTTGTTTAGCGGCTTCCAGCTGCAACAGTTTTTTCTTGCTTTCTCGCGTAGATTTGCATGACGCAACAGATTTGACCGGCGTTTTCGCGACTTGAGGCAGCGGTTCCGACTTTATGCTGCTTCCCGGCACATCGGAAAACAAACGTTGCGGCACAATATGCTTAGGGTGCTCAGCTTGAGTGTTTTCTGCTGATTTGTTCTGCTGCGAACCACGTTGCTCCTGCAGCATTTTTGCTCGTCGTGTTCTAATGCCTGTATTGCGGATCATTGTAGATCTGGCTCGAAGACCACTTTGTTAGTGGTGGTGCTGCAGGAACTGGGTTTGTCGCAACAGAAAACACGTGAACTTTTGAAAACCGTATATTGACTTTGAAAACACAAGATGGCCGCGTGCGCAGAATAACATATCGGACGTGCGCATTGATTTGAGTTCGGTGGCAGACTGGCGGGGTCCACACTGTTACAAGTGTCAGCGTGTCCCAGCTCTTAGCTATAGAGATGCTACTTATAACTAGTTATAACTAAATACATTGTACATTATTGACTTTAATAAGACTTAAGCGCGTCGCTAACAGCCGTTGAGAAGGTTTCCTATGGGATGGTACCCGTATGGAAGATATTCATATTGAGGGCCACCAGGTAATCGAGCTGTTGGAGAATTTCCATAACCACATTGAGAATTATCTGCTTGACCGTTTACTAATTCGTCATATCTATGCCCTCTTTCTTCTGATTGTATAGTCCAGTCACGATTTGAAGAGTTCCGGTTGTGAGGACCACCAGAAGCTGACAAAGGGTTTACATATCCATGTTGAGCATGATCTGTTTGTCCATTTACTATCTATTCTTTTTCTTCCTTGATTGATCAGATGCACATTGATTTGGCGGATATTCACGTTGAGGACCACTAGTTACGGAAACCGTTGGAGAGTTACCACAATTATGTGACCATTCTGTTTGACCATTTACTGATGTTCCATTACGTGTAGGACTGTTTTCCTGGTTAAAACCTTGGCCTTCTCTTCTCTGTTGACCACTACCAAAATAACTAACACCTTGTTTTAAGTTCACTGTACACCGATTTTTCCTGGGTCACCGAAATAATTAGTTTTCTGATCAATTTTAGCTCCAATCGAGGTCCCTCCATTTGGAAAATGGTCGAAGTGATTTTCTTGCTGTTCGATGAAAGCAGCTTGCACTGAACCGGCTGGATTGTTGTTGTTACATCTTCCCCCACACCCCGAATCAACTGGCGAAGCTCGCACCCCTTGCAAAAAATCAATTGCACCTGATACGTATTCTCTTAAACCACATTCGAATTGAAAAAATCATCTCAACTCATTAATCGTGAACTTCTAAAAACTTTTCAATAAAATGGTAACAGACTTTTGCATACATAAAACACACGAACACCGCGCACACCACTGTGACACTTACCCTTATGGGGTTATCAGTAGGTAGGTAAGTAGGGGTTTGTAAATAATAAGATCTCGATGATTAGGTACACTTAATATTTATTGCCTAATCCTCCGTGGCCATATGAAGTCCTAATTGCAGAGGGTAGTAAAGGGGTACAACACTGGCCTGAACCGTCTTCAAGGCGATGATGGTCCCGTCTCAGACTTTACCCGCGACTGACGGCTCCAGGCCCAGGTCCTGTATAAGTTGATAACTTCAGAGTGGGGTAGGCGTGAGTCACTCTGCAGCAGAAGAACTTCTCCAAGCGTCCTCCTCGACGCAGGAACCACGACGTGGTGGAAGGTTTGTAACGTAGACTAGAATCCCTAGAGGGATTTCGCAACGTGTTTAACAAAATTATTTAGGTGCAGTCGGAGCGCTGACACAGCCGTCACCTCAAGCGCTCTCAATTTGACACCAACAAACACAAATACAGCCAACGTACACGCTTTTGTTTTAATACATAACATAAACAGATAATATGTAAAACCCACAATATTGTTTTATACAAATGTAGACAAGCAATCAGAACTACTGAACTCACCGTATTGAAAATTGTATTGAAGAAGTGAAAGTTAACACAATTGGTTGTTAAATATCATTCTGGATGGCATCCTTATGTTGGGTAAGAGGCAGTGAACTTGTAGAATTGTCTTTGGTAAGGGTATCGTCCGCTTGAATATACACTCTATATTAATTAGTATTCCGTTTATTATTCGTCTGTGTATTAACAGATCCAGGGTTTTTGAGAGAAGTTGATTGTCTAGATTTATCTCCAGAACTACCAGGATATAAAGAAGTAGAAGCAGGTTGCAAAGGAACTGATGCTTTAGGGCCTGCATCAGTATGAGCGGGATTTGTCGGTGGTGTGCCTTGTACTACATTCTGTCCCCTATCACGTTTAGAATTCCACCACCTTATGAGCGGTGGGGCTCTTGTAGAGTCTTGAGGAGGTTGAGGATAGTAAGGCATTGGGTATGGCATTGGGTAGGGCAGAGGCATGGGTTGTGGCATTGGGTAGTTCTGAGTCATGGATTGTTGCATTGGGTAGTTCTGAGGCATGGATTGTTGCATTGGGAAGTTCTGAGGCATGGATTGTTGCATTGGGTAGTTCTGAGTCATGGATTGTTGGTTTGGGTAGTTCTGAGGCATGGATTGTTGCATTGGGTAGTTCTGAGGCATGGGCTGTTGCGATGGGTAGTTCTGAGGCGTGGGTTGTTGCGATGGGTAGTTCTGAGGCGTGGGTTGTTGCGATGGGTAGTTCTGAAGCGTAGGTTGTTGCGATGCGTAGTTCTGATGTGTGGATTGTTGCATTAAAGAGTTCTGAGGCAAATGACGCCCATTTTGGTCGACTTCTATAACTCCAGTACTTCGCTGGTATTGCAACAACTGTTGGTTGGATCCCTGGGCAGCCACAAGTCCATATCCCAAAAACCCTAAAGAAGAAAAAACGATTTTCATTATCATAAATAGGCCGGGTTTTAGGGAAAGGTACTAATCGATTTACGATTAGTACCTTTCCCTAAAAACCGGCCAAGTGCCTCTCGGACCACGCACAATGAAGGGTTCCGTAGGGCGGATGAATTTATCTTAAAAACAAACTTAACATTGTAGTTCGAGTGCCGCGTTGACGACTGTGACGTGCGGACGTCTTACTTATTTTTTCGTGTCACTTATTTCTACAATCACTCTCATGTTACTTAATAATCTAGATAATGGGTAGTTTTGGAAGATCTTTGAGTGCGGTGTCTAGTATATCAGATGAAGGTAATATAAATGAAGAGATGATGGAGAATATCGGGAAAGAACCGACTATTGAAGGAAGTACGATGAATGTAGACAATGAAATACAGAGAAATGCTGAGAAAAGGTTGCGAGAAGATAGCCAGGAAATTATCGAAGAGGATGATGGGTTTACCACCGTGAACAGAAAGGTAAAAAGAAGATTACACAATAATAATCGTATGGATAATGTGGGTAGTTGTGAAAGTAATACACAACAAGCAGAATATTTTGAGGTATGTCTTACATCTAAGACAGTACTTCCAAAAATGATTGGTATGGCCAGATTATTTAAATCTCAAAATATGAACGATATCCTTAAAATCAAATATAAAAGTCCTTACAAAATATTTATTACATTAAAAAATATTGAAGATACAAATAAAATACTTAATTGTCAAAAGTTTAAAGAATTAGAATTTAGATGTCAAAGAACAGACCAATTAAGTATTATTTATGGAATAGTCAGAAATATTGACCTTGAGATAGCGGAGAACGAACTCGTGGAACTATTTAAAAGTGAAGCAGATATTTGTGCGGTTAAACGGCTTAAAAGATTAACTGACGATGGGCAGTGGATTAATAGTGAAGCTATTCGGATCGCATTTAAGGGACCAACATTACCTTCACATATATTTGGATATGGGTGTCGGTTTAAGGTTGAATCATATCTGTTCCCTGTCACCCAATGTTCAGGATGTTGGAAATATGGCCACATGAAACGTTTTTGGCCTACCCAAAAAATTAAATGCCCGAAGTGTGGAAAAGAACATGATAACTGTGAAACTAAAGAGTTCTCGTGTATTAACTGCAAAGGTCCGCACATGGCATTACATAAAAGTTGTCCAGTATATCTTAAAGAGAGAACAATTAGGGACATAATGAGTAAAAACAGTTGTTCTTATAAGATAGCCCTGGACTTATATTTGAAACAATTTAAAAAAAGTAATGAAGATATTCCTGTCAATATTGAAGTTAGCGAAATACCACCTCCTTCTACCTCTTCTTCGCATAATAGAAGTTACAAAGATTCGCTCACAAACGTAGAACCATTAGTTCATCCAATAAATACCTGCATGGATTTAAGTGCTTCGCTCGAGGAAGTCAGTGAAAGTGAAGAGGAAGTTAACGAGAATAGCACAATATACGAACAAAATGGAAAAAAAAAGGAAAAACAAAATAAGAAGAAAAAAGAAAAAGATCAAACAAAGCGCTATACAAAAAAAAATGAGCAGGAAGGTCAGAAAGAGAAAAATCATAAAGAAATAATAGAAGGAAATTCCAATAAAACCGAAAACTTAACTAAATTGAGAAAGTTTTACAACAAGGTTAAAGAAATATGGTTGGCAGACTGTTCATTAGAACAAAAAATTAAGAAAGGTATAAAGTTAATAGTAGAAGAAATTATGGTGTTTGTTGCTTCATATTTTAAGGATTGGGATATTGTTAGTAAATTGTGCAGGTTATTTATAGATGGATAGTGTACAGATTACTACTAATATCAACATATACCAGTGGAACGCTCAGAGTCTGAAGCCTAAATTAATTGATTTAGAACTATTACTGAATCGAGAAAATGTTCATGTAGCTATTCTAAGTGAAACGTGGTTGGATGCAGATAGCTACATAAATATAAGTGGATATAATGTTTATAGAAAGGACAGATATGACTCGTACGGAGGAGTAGCGATTGTTTCACACAAATCTCTAAAAACCGTTATTGTTCCTATAAGTGTGACTAACTCAGGTATAGAAATAATACATATTAAGATTCTTAATTGTAAATTAATCTATAATATAATTTCGGTCTACTGTCCGTCCTCTGTGAGAACCTCTCAATTAGATTGGGAGCATATTTTTTCAAAATTTTCGAAAAATACTGTTATTGCGGGCGATTTTAATGGGCATCACGCCTGCTGGTCCAATAAAAATGATTCTAGGGGTAAACAAGTGTTTGATGCTGCCATTGAAAACAATTATATCTCATTAAATAATGGTGATCCTACGAGAATGAGGCTCGTGAATGGTTTTTTACAAAAAACCTCTCCTGACGTTTCATTTTGTACCACAGACATAGCTATTAATGGTTGTTGGAGTGTTAGTAGTGAAAGCCTGGGTAGTGACCATCTAGTTATCAAAATCTGCTTTAAATATCAAGACTCAGTAAATATTACCTTAAAACGAAATTTAAAAAAAGCAGATTGGGCTAGTTACCGTCAAATTATTACCAAATATTTTATGGAGGGTTCGCCGCCATCACAAAACGCTCAATGTATGTATGATTTTCTTACTACGCAAATTAATAAAGCTGCAGATATAACAATTCCATTCATAAAAGTATGTAATAATCCAATGGGAAATTTTATACCAAAAAAATATTGGAACCAACAACTTTCCAAAGTGGTAGCTGAGCGGCGCTTAGCTTTAACAAATTTTAGGAAAAACCCTATCCCTCAAAATCTAGACTTACTTTATGTTAAAATTTATGAAAGTCAAAGGATCACAAGGCGAGCTAAGTCTAAGTTATGGTATAATTTTTGTGACAGTATTGACGAGACTACAACATCATCAACTATGTGGAGAAAAATGCGTTGGATGAAGGGTTTTAGGCAGACGAGATCTTATTCATCGGACGAAAAAAAAGAAGAACTACTCAGTTCATTGGCTCCAGATTTCGTGATGACTCCTACTCCTGTTTTTGATAATAACGAATCACCATTAAATTGTGAGTTTTCGAAACAGGAATTGGAAACTTGCTTTAAAGCTAAAGATACCTCTCCTGGTATGGACAATATTACGTATTCAATGATTTTTAATTTGCCCAATATTGCTAAAAAATATTTACTTGAACTATATAACTTAATTTTTAAGACATCAACGGTTCCCTTTCAGTGGCGAGACATTTACGTAGTACCGATTCCTAAAACCAGCGGCGGTTCCGATAGCAAGCTTCGTCCAATCGCATTGATATCTTGTTTGTGTAAAATATTTCACTCCATGATCCTGAAGCGACTGGAATGGTTTATAGAATACAATAAAATACTATCTCCTTGTACAACCGGTTTTAGAAAAGATCATTCATGTCAGGATAGTTTGGCCCGCCTAGTTACCACAATACAAATAGGTTTTACCAAAAATACTCCAACTTTAGGTGTTTTTTTGGATGTGGAAGGAGCATATAATAACGTTCTAATTGATCGGGTTACATATATTCTAAATGATCTAAAGGTTGGGAAATATGTTTGTTCTTATATTTGGGAATTTTTAAAGGAAAGACATCTCATTATAAAAGCTGACGAAAACAACAGACATTTTGTAAGATGGACTGGTAAGGGAATTGCTCAGGGTGATCCTTTATCCCCCCTTCTTTTTAATATAATTACGGCCCATATTTGTCAAAACATTAATAACGTTTGTATCAGTCAATACGCTGACGATTTCGTTCTATATTGTAATAATAATCAATTGCAAGATAGTGTTGTTAATATGCAGCGAGCTTTAGATTTTTTTGTTTCCGCTATGGACATGTTGGGATTGGAATTATCGAGTAATAAATCAAAATTATGTATATTTACCAGAGGTCGTAGAAGACTTTCAGTTAATATTAAAGTAAACAACAATGCTTTAGAAACTGTCGACTACATTAAATATTTAGGAATGTGGCTGGACAAATGTTTAAGATGGGGGAAGCATATTAACGAAGTGTATGAGGGTTCACAAAAAAAAATTCAGTTGCTCAAGGTTCTGGTAGGATCGTCATGGGGTATTCATCCTACATACATGCGTAGACTTTATATGGCTGTTATTAGGAGTAGAATTGATTACGGATGTTTTTTGTACGATAACTCTGCAGTTAGTCACACTTATAAATTGGATAAGTTACAAAATCTAGCTTTAAGAATAATTGGGGGTTTTATTAAAACGACACCGATACATGTCATGGAAAGTGAGTTGAGTATACCTCCTTTACAAATAAGAAGACAATTTCTCTCTTTAAAATTTCGTTTAAAGCTGCAATCCAGGACTAATGATGGTTCTATAAGTTTGGTTTCGGAACTGAGTAGCATGATTCAGAATAGGTACTGGAATGGGAAGAGGAAACCTTTACTAGTTGCTTCACATAGTATGGTGGGAGCTGAAGAGATTTCGTCTTCGTATCCAGTCTCAATGTTCACTTTGGAGACATGGGTGTCTAAAATAGATATTGAGGATATTGTTAGATGTAATTTAGTTAGTGTCACCGCTCCAAAATCACATTATGACATTTATACTTTAAAATATAATACCCTCAAAGAACTACGGGAAAGATACACTGGATGGCATGTCATATACACAGATGGGTCCAAAACATCAGATGGAGTGGGCGCAGCATATTGTGATTTGGCAAATAAGTATCATAGAACTTATAAAATGAGTAATCATATTTCCATTATAACAGCTGAACTATTTGCCATTTCTGAGTCTTTAAGATATGTGGTAGAATTAAATGAGAATAAAGTGGTGATATGTACCGACAGTAAGAGTGCTTTACAACATATTTCTAAATGTGTTCATAACAGTTCAAAGGGTTTAGCTATAGCATACACAATTTTGAAACAAATCCAGTGCTTTAACCAAACAGGTAAAAATTTAGTTCTCCAGTGGGTGCCGTCTCACGTTGGACTTTCAGGTAATGAGGAGGCTGACAGGTTAGCCAAAGAAGCAATTCTTTTAGGTGAACAAACACAGGGTGTATTACCAAGTTATTCGGAAATTTTAAGTAAATATCGAAAAATAAACAATTTATTTTGGAAGGAACACTTTAATGAGAGATCTAAAGCTAAAGGAATCTGGTATAAAAGTATACAGAGTGAGCCTCCTCATATACCTTGGTTCTCCGGGTCACAAATGAGTCGCTGTCAAATTGTTGCTGCGCATCGTTTGAGGTCAGGACATATTCCGCTAAACAACTTTGCTTTTCTCATGCAAAAATCGGACTCTCCTAACTGTGAGGTGTGTGGTAAAAAAGAAGATGTACAGCATGTTTTGGTGGAATGTGTCCGCTATACAAACAAAAGAATTACACTTGTTAACTCTTTGAAACTGTCGGTAATGGATGTTGGAATGTTCCATGGTATTTTAGCTAAGCCTACTTCTGAAGCGGCAAAAATATTATATACTTTTTTATTAAATAAATAATAAATTAGATTAAGTTAAGTTCTGTGAGACTAAGATTAGTTTGTTTAATTTAAGAGTAAGTTATAATTTGTAAAAGCACGATGGGATTGACATCGTCGCATATGTGTACAAAAATCCCTTAAATAAATAAAGATTAAAAAAAAAAAAAAAAAAAAAAAAAAAACATTGTAGTTGAAGAACATGTTCTCCCATACATTCCAACTGTAAATGTAAGTTTGTACTCACAATATTGATAGATTTACCATGTTATTTTAAGACCACAGACTTTTTATAGGTTTTCCTTTAATCTACAGGTAAAGATCTATTTTCTGTATATTTTTCAAAATTTTAGGCTCAGTAGTTTCGGAGATAAGGGGGGAATGGTCAATTTTCTTCTATTTTGTTAAATAACTTTTAAAACAATTTATTTTAAAATTATAAAAAAATATATATTTCAGACTCTCCTAATAAGTCCTTTCATTTGATATGTAACACGGTATAGTTTGCAAAACTTTTTTTTTAAATATTTTTATTTGCCCCCAAAAGTGATCCCCATATTCAAAATTCTTTTGTTTACTTTACCCGTCCGTGTTTGGGTTACAGAAATTCATATGTGTACCAAATTTCAGCTTAATCGGTCCATTAGATTTGGAGCAAATTGGCTGTGACAGACGGACAGATAGACAGACAGACAGACAGACAGACAGACAGACAGACGGACAGACAGACACACGAGTGATCTTATAAGGGTTCCGTTTTTTCCTTTTGAGGTACTGAACCCTAAAAATGTACTTACATGAGGTCCCCAGGATAGCGACGAGGAGAAAGAGGGACATTTTGTTCAAGAACATGATTGCTCTCTAACTGTTGAATCCAACTGTCCTCTGGAATGGTCCGGGCTCGCTTATATACTAGCGCTCCAGCTTATCAATCTAGTGACGCTTGCAAAGCTCCGAGAGAGAGGGAACAATAACAAGATAAGTTTCCCGGATGGAATATTCCAGCACTAAGACCGATAATAATGACGACTCACAGGTCAGGTCAAGAAACATTTGACTTACCGTGTTGTTGCTGGTCGAAAATATTCTAGGTTATGTAAGAAATCTTTCAGGAAATGTGCCAACATTCTGAATAATATTAAGTCTTACCAAGACTTAGGCTTATTTTGAAATGTTCTTTGCTTTTTCTGCAAAGATTGAGAAGTTTGACTCGATGGCGTACGACGCTGTAGAATTTCCTAAACTTTTAGGTTGTTATTAATCGATGCGTAGAATAAAATCGGGTAGAAATTCTGTTTAATTTGTATATAGGTATAGGTGTGGTATAGGTATAAATTCCTAGTTAGGTATAATAATAGGTAGGTATAGGCTCAATGCCTACGGAGAGCTTATCAATGAGCTTTAGCGCAACAGTTGTTTACAGTTTCATTATTTTGTTTTTGTTTCCTTAATTATTAGCAATTTGTTTGTGAATTGTTTAAAAACATTGTTCATAGTTTATCTCTTGACCGCAGACACTGACACAATAACGAATCAATCATTACTGGTTATAACTAAAACTGATAATTCCTCTTAATCAGTAAGTTAATATTCAGGGCACGTGTACTGAATAATCTATAACTACATATATAAATGAGATCTTGATGAAAGATAAAAGCTCCTTGATTCGTAGTCGATCGAATAGATTCTGGATAGTTATGGATGTTGAGTCGTGAGTTTCTATTACTATCGTAAGCATGTACTGTCAAAGTAGTCAAAGCCGCTTTCGTAGCCTTCAGCCATCACAGTGGCTGTCCCCGATAAGGACCGGTTTTAGGACTTTAGAGGCTTGATATGACTCATCATGTCTGCGTTGCTTGCTTTTCGAGTGCCTCATTTGGTTAAAGGAGTAGACATTCTGGTTTTAATCTTAGAAGTAGAAAATTATTGAGATAGAGGAGATTCTATTCAATCACTTTGCAAACGGCAAGGTTTTTTTTTTAAATAAATCCACTAGCTGATGCAAAGATTTACGCTCGTAAGTTTTAGTGGTCAAGGTCTCAATCAAGATTCAAACTATAGCAGACTAGGTTATCTTTTAATTACATTTGTGGTTTGGTTAATTTTATTCGTGCTAATACTAAAATTCTTTACAGTCAATGAATCTTGATAATGAAAAAATAATCCAATGATAGAGGCTTCATTAATTTTCATAATAGGCCAAGGTACAGACAACAAAAGAAATATCTAGACAGGACACACTAACATATTTGTAAGTGTATTGCTTCATGTTCAATTTTATATGAAGGCGCGGCTCTAGCGCCATCTAGTTGAATTAATTGAAGAGGTTATTTTGACATTGACATTGATTGATTGAATTAATGAACATTGTGCGGACGAGAGCGGCAACGGTGGTGTCGCTCTAGCGAAACGTCAAGAACGTAGGCAGCCATCTGATTCGTGCAGTTTGAAGCACAGAGTACATTTGTATATAGGAGGATAGAGACGTCACTCGAACATTTCATAGCGCCCTCTAGCAATAAGTAAAAACAACAATCCAAGAAGCCTACTAGGTTTAGTATAGCTAGCTTCAAATCTATTCTGCAGACCTGCAGTAGGCCCTGTCCTATTTTCCTATTAATAAAACAATATATACACTGCCAAACACTTTAATTCAATCTTTATTTACATTAAATGAAGACCAACTCCTGAATTTTGTATTCTACATCACAATCTTTACGTAATCAATATAATAATTTATTTGTATCTTTACACCGATTATATATGAATAAATTAATTGCTCGCGTTCATGTTTATAAACAACACAACACAATAGGTATCACTGCGTTTCACAAACAAGTAAACAGTCCAGATTTTCGTGTAAGGGTCAATCACATAAAGTGATGTCGTCGGTATCCAATACTTTTCCGTCAATGTTTAGAAGCAGAATCCAAGTCAAGAAAAATCCACGAAATACATAATATTAGGTCTTTACCTATGAAATTGCCGTTCTGCAGTACTGGCCATTTCAAATCAAAATAATTTTTGTTTGGTTAAGAATTCTAATTTCAAATTAATTTTATTTTAAAAACATGGATTTTTTTTCCAAAAGTAGTCATTTGTTTATTGATTAGTGTTACATTTTCATCGCATTTCAATCTTTTTCGTCATCATGGATACGTTAAAAATTCGAGTAATTATGGAATATGATTACCGTCGTGGCAGCAACGCGGCACAAGCGGCACGCAACATCAACGACGTTTACGGAGCTAACACTACAAACCAACGCACCACTAGTTATTGGTTTGCTCGCTTCCATTCTGGAAATTTCGACCTGAAAAATGAACCTCGCGGTCGTCCGAAGACTTTGGTCGACAATGACGAATTAAAGGCGATTGTGGAAGCTGATGATACACAATCTACGGCTGAATTAGCAGCAGCTTTCGACGTTAGCGTCAAAACAATATTGGTCCATTTGCGTCAAATTGGCAAGGTAAAAAAGCTTGACAAATGGGTGCCCCACGAACTCAATGATCGCCAGCGCGAAGTACGCGTCGAGACGTGCCTTGCACTGCTCAACAGACACACAAATGAAGGAATTTTGAACGCATTGTTACCTGCGATGAAAAATGGATTCTGTTTGATACCCGCAAGCGCTCAGCAAGTTGGTTGGATCCTGGTTCAGCTCCTAAACAATGCCCTAAACGAAAACTTACCCCTAGAAAAGTGATGGTCACTGTTTGGTGGTCTGGCGCCAGTGTGATTCATCACAGCTTCTTACCAAACGGGGTGAGCATTACTTCAGATGTGTACTGTGAAGAACTGAACACAATGATGGAGAAGTTGGCACATCTCCAACCAGCATTGAACAATCGCTCGTCTCCGCTGCTCCTGCACGACAACGCGCGACCTCATACTGCACAGCAGACGGTCTCCAAGTTGCAAGAACTGGGGTTGGAAGCTCTCCGTCATCCGCCCTACTCATCAGACCTTGCGCCTACAGACTACTACTTTTTCCAGAATTTGGATAACTTCTTGGCGGGAAAAAAATTCAATACCCGAAAGGCAGTACAAAATGCCTTTGAAGAATTTGTTGCCTCCCGTCCAGCTGATTTCTTTAAGAAGGGCATCAATAAACTGCCACTGCGTTGGCAAAGATGCATTGATTGCATGGGTGATTACTTCGATTAATACAAATAAAAAATGGATGAAAAAAATTCGTTTCAATTTTTTCATACAAAACGGCAATTTCATAGGTAAAGACCTATTATAACGAAGCGCATCCATTCACTCGAAAAGAGAAAAACTGGGTCAACGGAATAATTTTTTTAACAACAAATTTGACATTTACGCGAGTTGCGATCCTTTTTTTCCACTTCAATTGAAAACAGTTTCAAAAATTAGCGTTGCGTTATTGGATGATTTTATACATATAAACAAACGTTCTAAGTTAACACAGTTAATTAAAAAGATGTCTCAACTCCTTAATTTTTTTATTTGTAAATATAAATTGTTGTTATTTTAATACAATCTGAGTAAAATGGATCATAATGTTTAAACTAAACCCATGAACAATTTGAGAACAGCGCCATCTATCAATTAGTAAGTTTAACTTTTGATATTATTATACGAGTAAATTAAAAATCTATTGAATTGAGTAGTGTACCTCCAAAAGCAGAAGCCTACTTAAACTGACCGGTTATGTTACCCTTACTTTTGTTCTAAGCTATGGCACCGTGGTTTGAAGCGAACGGTGGCGTAGACTAGACGGTCACGACGGATCGCTTACGTCCTGAATCTTAATTAATTTTCATCCAAATTTAATTGTAGTGTTTTTGTAATTTAAATTGAGGATCCTGATCGATGACCTGTCTACTTATTTCTAGAATACCTCGCGCGATTACTCACTTTAAGATGAGTGATTCTGATAAAGGTACCCACGTGCCTACATACTCGTATATATATATAATAATGTAGATTCTTTAGAATTGAAACAAAGACGAAATTGCGTTTCTCTGTAAAAATCAAAGATTTATTTACATCAGTTTCATACATAAACAAATAAATCTAACATAACACTTTCTTATGAACCAAATAAATATCTCACCTGTAAAAATCAAAGAAACAACATTTAATGCCTCTATTTCCAATTAGTAAATTAATTTCCAATATAATAATTGTAACCGAAATAAATATGTTTGATTGATAGCACCTGTCAAAACATCAGAAGTGACATGTCCTAACATCTATGGCCATAGCTGCCAGTTGTATGAGTATCAAATAAGATTAAAGATGCGATAACTCTTTACATATATATTACATTGTTTTTGCAATACGCCTACATTGTAACACACTAACACAAAATTGTATACTGTCACGAAATTGCACATGAAGCAATACACATACAAATATGTTAGTATACCCTGCCTAGATATCTCTTTTGTTGTCTGTATATGGAAACAACTTTATTTGCATCCCCATTCCAATGGGATGTATTGATCTTTGCTGGAAGGAGGATGAGGTATAAATAAAAGCTAACATTTGTCAATTAAACAACATCCTTTTATTGAGAAAGGTTTATTTCTATAATCATAATCATAATCATAAATCTTTATTTATCTCAACATCAGTATTACAGGCACTAGATAGTATAAATGCACAATCTTAAATAGAGAAAGGTGTCTGAAGTAGGAGGACCCTGAGTTACAGATCACCCGGCTCATTTAGATAGGACATGTTAATTTACAAAACGGTTAGTCAAGATATTACATAACATAAGTCTGAAATCGCAATTAGGTAAAATAAGAACCTACAAAATTAAAAGAAAAATTAACAAATTTACATACAGGGTGTCCCGCAATTAATAGATAACCTCTTAAGGAATCATTGTACTCATCATTATGAACATCTTTTACTATAGGACCAAACATGAAATAGCGAAAAAAAAATCAACTGTTCCCTACATTTATTTTCGCATAACTCGTCTAAATGTAGGGAACTGCTGATTTTTTTTTCGTGATTTCAGGTTTGGTCCCATAGTAAAAGTTGTTTATAATGATGAGTACAATGACCCCGTAAGAGGTTATCCATTAATTACGGGACACCCTGTATATTAGTACTGTGTTTGTAAAGAAAATATGGAATTGGAGAAAATTACAAATTATATTGTTTGGTACATAGATTGTCTGATACATAAATATCAGTTTGAAAACTGTATTTACAGTTAGGAAAATTCAGAACATAAAAATATAAAAATCAGAGAAAAGCAAATCAAACATAAAATTCAAATAAATGTACAAATTGGTAGATATTAGATACTTATTGTATGTATTATTATCACTGTATATATATTCAGTTGGATGGATGGATTGTGTGAAAGATGACATGGCTAGAAAGGGGGTGACTACCGAGATGACAAATAATAGAGAAGTATGGAAAAAAAGGACATGTTGCGCCGACCCCAAATAGATTGGGATAAGGGCAGGAGAATGATGAATGATGATATATTTAGTGATACGTTCTAAGGTATCTACAAAACCAAATAAAATAAGAAGTACTTATGCTGCGGAGGGTTTTGCCCAAGTGTGCTTCGAACTACATTCTGTCCCCAATCACGTGCAGCATCCCACACCTTTACGAGCGGTGGGTTTTGTGGACGGCTACCCTAAGGAGGTTGAGGATAGTAAGGTACTGGTTGTGGCATTGTATACATGGGTTGTCCATATGGGACGTATCCATACGGACGGAAAATAACTTTGAATTCTAACAGATATAATTATTTTTGAATATATCAAATTATATGATTCATGTCTCGTCAGATAACACAACTCGACCTTGGACGCGTAAGGTCGAATCTCAAGATTGGACCAAAAAAACTTTATTAATCAGCTGAAACCAGTATTTCGCGCTCTTTCTAAGCATGTAACAATCATAATTCTATCTCTTCTTGTTCTGATAGCCATACAAATGCATAAGGCTCTATCTGTCGAGTTTTTGAATTTACATCGTGGATTAAGGCTTGATAGCAACTACAGTGTTTATGCTTAAATTTTTGGTATAATTAGAAGGTCAAACATTGAATTCAGTGGTGTAGTCAATAAATCAATCAATTAATTCAATCATCATTAAATTGGAAAAACATTACCATATTTTCCGATTGTTAAATTTTATTGTTGATCTTGCAGGCCATCTGATTGTGCCGTTTGTACCAATCCAGTTATTGAAATGGCTATTAACATAGGCGGTGGTCGTCATTTTAATAAATAACTGGTGGCAAAGATAGTTGTTAATTGTTAGTTGATTAGGTATTAACATAAGTAATCTGATGGAACTTTGAGTAAAAGTGCTTTATTTTGTCCCATTGAATATAAATTTTAGATTTCATGGTTTTCCTTTCATTTAATATATCATGTTTGTTAAAGAGATTTGATCCCTACGATTGACCCTATCGATTGATGCGATAAAAGTACAGGGTGATTATTTTTTCGGATTTTAGCCGGTTCGATTCCTGAGTGTGGCAAACAAATTTTCGAAAATCTTTGAATGCAGATTTGTTTCTTTTTAAAAATAAAGGAATGATTCCTTTGAGTAAAATTTGCTTTCTGCAGTATTGACTATTTCCCTACAGGTGTGGTTAAAAAAATCCACCCCGTATAAATTTGGTTGGACTGCAAAAAGTGCCAGGTTGCACACCAACCAACCAACCAGACAAGCCAATTAACCAACCACCAACCAATTATTATAATTTTTTGGTGGCAGACTAATTAATTTTTAAAGGGCATCATTTTAGCTACTAGGAGAACTTGGTTTCATCCTGTAACTCGATGAGGTAAAATAGACCACCCGATGTGGCCCTTAAAATGGTTGGACTGCGAAACCCTCCACCACCACGCTCGGCCGACATACTCGTAGTTTTTTAGACTCTATTAATAGACACTAAAACCAACGAAAAGGTTTCGTTCAGTAACCAATGAGGTAAAATAAAGGTCCAAAATGGGTAGCATAATTTCTCACTGCCACGGATCCTCCAAGCTGAGCCTCGGCAGACCAAACTTTTTGCTACCTATTCTAGGTCTACTTTTCGTGGAATATGGTATTTTCCAGTAACTCGATGGGGTAAGTAATCGTGCGGCGGCCGTCCGGACTATAACTTGTCTTGTCAGTCGCTCCATATAAAATACTGGTATTCAGCTGCATCCGGTTAGACTGGAAGCCGACCCCAACATAGTTGGTAAAGGGCTAGGTGGATTGATTATTTACTGATTCATAAGAACTTGAAAACATAACATATCATTTGAATTATTTTACCCGAAGAGTTAGGTAGAGGTGTATTTACATATTATTATAGTACAACCAAAATATAATGTAAAGTATAATGCGAAAGTATAATAACCTTATCAGTAATTATATTTTCGAGCCGTTTGGGGTTGAAACCCATGGATCGTGGGGTCCGAGTGCTCATGGTTTATTCAACGAAATCTCCAAGCGGCTGGTTGACACTTCCCATGACCCAAGGGCTGGCTTTTACCTTGGCCAGAGGCTTAGCATTGCCATACAACGTGGCAATGCCGCCCAGTCTCTTGGGTACTTTACCAGTCGACAACGATGCGGAGGAATTTTTCAATGCCATATTTTAGTTTTTTAATAGTTTTAGTTATGTTAGGATATAATTTTGTTATTTTTAGGTAATGTTAATATTACATTTAAATGTACACCTATATTTCGAACTTGAATGTTAGTAATGATAAGGTAGGATATTAGAAATGATAAACGTAGC